>OW026441.1:5000000-6250000 GCA_932274075.1 Diarsia rubi
CCGAGTCGACGGCGCTTTCGTGTGCCACGCGCGCCTCACAGATGTCAGCAACATTGCAGGGGCCGCAATGGCCGACGGCTGCCGGTGCTGAAGGCGTATGCGGGGTCACCCATCCACAGACCGACCTCGGTAAGAGTTGCTTAACCTGGAGGATCAGCGGCTGTTTTGATGGTTCTGTGGTGTAATCCCAATTGTTATAACTTCTTAACTACACCATCTTTAGTGTAATACTCCACAAGGGCGTCTTGTTTGCTGCTTCCAAGGTATTCTCCTATGACGAGGTTAATCTTCTGTCTGCCAGGCCTTTGAGGGGGGGTCACAATGTCATGCTGGCGGAAAAGGTGCTTCTTCCAGTAACAACGGCGAGTGAAGGAGGCATGGCATACGTCACATTCAAACCTGAAAAGAATAACAACATTATATTATACAGATTTTTTATTTAAACGAGGGACATATTGAAACCCGCAACATGTTTACATGATACTTATAAAAGTATGAACAAAAATGCCAATTAATTTTAGGTATAATTCATTTTCCCTTCATATTTCAAAACTAGCGTAGGACAATGGCGATAAAAAAAAACGTTAAAAACTAAAAACCCGACTGAAAAAAACTGAAAAGCAAAAAACAAGCACATTTTATATTAAACAAAACATGGAAGCAGGCCAGTCTATTTTCATTTCATAAATTAATATTCAAATTAAATCAAGTTTTTTCAGTCGGGTTTTTTAGTTTTTTAACTACTTTTTTTATTTCCAACTTTATAATTATTTTGTGTTTGATCTTTCGTTGGTCGCGTAAAATTCTTCGCAGATGATTTAACTTTTGTGTTTGTTTATAGGTTTTGTGACTTCGAATTTCTTTTAAACATATAAGTGTCATATATTTTTGTAATCTCCTTTTAAAACAAGACGGCATGGTTGGCGCAGTGGCTCTTGCAATGGACTGCTGTGTTGCGTGTCGCGGGTTCGATCCCCGCACGAAACAAATATTTGTATGACCTCAGATAGTTGTTCTGGGTCTGGGTATTTGTGTATGTGAGTTTAAATGTTTGTGAACGCACCCACGATACAGGAGAAATTCCTAGTGTGGGGCAGTTTTTAAAAAAAAAAAAAAAAAAACCCTTCATTTTGATACCCTACTCGATAGCCATGGTTTTTTTTTTTAAATCCGCGATATGGCCCTAAATCCGCAAATTTCTTTGTTATTTATGTTTAATGTAGCCAGTGACACTCGCACCGTCAAGACGAATCTAACGACGTATATTTTATTCAAATCCCTTCATCCGATTACGAGTTATGAGGGAATAAAGAAAAGGACATACATACATACATACACGCCAAACACATAACCTTTCTTTTGGGCTTCGCCGCAGTCGGGTCAAAAGAAACGTTTAATAAAGTGAGATCTGGATACCGTGCGGGTCATGGCACAATTACGTCACAAATTAAGGTTATAGTTATTTACATATTTGGGGTGAGAATTAAATACTGAATACCCTCAATTTGTGCCTCTGTTTAACCTAACAAACTGTTTAACAGCACGCCATATAGTACACGGAGGGTTTGACAGAGCTCTAGCATAATCAGCCTATAGTGTTGCCACTGGTGAGACACAGGTCTCCTCTCTATGAGAGGGAGTGGACTATAATCCACCACGCGAGCCTAGTGTGGTTTGGTAGATGTCACAGCTACATTTACGCTGAGTAACATAGGCTACTTTTATTCCTGTATTCTCACGGGAACGAGAACTACGCGGGTGAAACCGCGTGGCGTCCGCTAGTTATATTATAAATGCCGAAGTTTGTGAGGATGGATGGATGTTTCACGCAAAATCTACTGATCGGATTTAGATGAAATTTGCCACACAGATAGTTTATAACCTGGATTAACACGTAGGATACTTTTTATCCCGGTAGTACGATCCCGTGCGACAACAACACGTGGGCAGAAACACATGAGCTAGTAATTCCATAAAACCTGGCCAAGTGCGAGTGGGACTCGTACATGAAGGATTCACTACCAAGACGGCAAAGAAATCACGTTTGTTGTGAGCCACCTTAAATATTTATTTTATTGTTTTTTAGTATTTGTTAATATATCGAAAATAGAAACACATCATCTGTGAAAATTTCAACTATTACGGTTCATGA
The DNA here is from genome assembly GCA_932274075.1 of Diarsia rubi. Classification (NCBI taxonomy): domain Eukaryota; kingdom Metazoa; phylum Arthropoda; class Insecta; order Lepidoptera; family Noctuidae; genus Diarsia; species Diarsia rubi. The sequence continues at coordinate 5,002,153 of OW026441.1, forward strand.
ACAGCACGTACTCCTAGAGTGCACGAGCGTGGCAGATCACCGGGCACAAACTCCACGATCCCCATTAACTCTCCTAGAAGCCTACAGCAGTCTGGGAAGGCTGCTACAATTCTGGGCAACAATTGCATATCACACACAATCGCCCAATCAAGAGGCTAAGCACGGATAAAAGCCCTGGTGCCAGACGGACAGATAGCGGAGTCCGGAGGCGGAGATTCGGTTCGAAACCCTACCAAAAAACAAAAAAAAACATACCTTTTGATTTCATGATGTGAATCCAGATGCCGATTCAACTTGGTCCTATCAAAGAACGTCCTCTGGCAGATATCGCAGACGTGTGGCTTCTCATTCATATGGAGCCTCCTGATATGGTTGGTCAGATTCGAAGACGTGTAATATGAGGAGGTGCAGTACTCGCACTGATACATTTTGTAACCTAGAACAGGAAAAGAAAAGGCCATTTTGACAGACTTCTCAAAAGGGGTTACGAATTTCATCGGCATCTGTCTGACCCAAACTCAAAGCATTTATTTGAATAGGGGATCGGACTGAGTCAAAAAAATATGATTCTAATTAGTCCGTTACTTAGATTATCGAAAAATATTGGATACCTGTTTTTTGTTTTATCAAATTAATAAAAATTGACGAAGATAAGACGCGTCTAAGATCATGAGTTGTGGGGGTTGTGACGTCATTTGTAGGTAAAAAAATATGTTTCTAATTAGTCCGTCAGATAGATTATCGAAAAATATTGGATACGTGTTTTTTGTTTTATCAAATTAATAAAAATTGACGAAGATAAAACGCGTCAAAGATCATGAGTTGTGGGGGTTGTGACGTCATTTGTAGGTAATAAATCTAATAGAGTTCACGAGTTTTCGAAGCACTGTATCGTCTTTATTTATTGTTTATGTGAAAAAATAAAAAATACGTGTCCAATATTTTTTGAAAATCTACTTGACGGACTAATTAGTTTTTTTTTTGTCCGATCCCCTATTAGACCATTACAGGCACTTTTTAATGTCAAAAAAAGAAGTAAAACTAAGCTACAGTCACATTCACAAGGCATAATAACTTGTGAAAGTACTGTAGTTGTCCATTCCCTAGCGTAGATCTTGAAGAAGAAAATCGGGCAAGAAACTCCATTGACACTCTTTTAAATCAGAATATTGCTGCCTTTATGACTGCCTCTCTGACCTCTAATCTGGTTACCACAACATACCTTACAGACTACCTTTTAGACTTCTCGTAGGCGTCAAAGATCTACAAATGATCACTAAACGAGTCACAAAAAAAACTCGGTATTTAATCACGATCACCCATTTTCGGACTGACCTCGACAAGAGTCACTTAACGTTGAAAAACTGTGCAGCTGTTCTTATTTTGCCCTAAGAAGAAAGTTTACTGTCATCATCATCTGCTTAGCCTTTCATACAGGGTGTAAATTAACCCTTCATACATTTGTCAACCAAGCATTCTGTACATCAAACTAAGTACTCCTACGCAATTTTTTTTGCCGGGTCGGGTAACGACTTTTTTTTGGGGTTAAAAATCTAATTTTACGGTAAAACTCAATGTAGCACTCTTAAAACATTGTGCTAGTGGATGCTTTGAATAGTAAAAGGGTCATGGAGGTAATTTATGTACTTAAAGTTATAACCTGAAAATCTAGTATTTACAAAAACAGCTGTGCCAAATTTGGAATTTGACCCGCAATATCTCCGTAACAAGGGGGTTCCCAGGTATGGTCGAGAACAAAAAAATGATCGCAGTGGTGGGGAGAACAAGTGCCCATCGTTTGCGTTAAGGGTACTTTTACACACTTTATACTATGTTGGGTCGGCTTCCAGTCTAACCAGATGCTGTACCAGTATTACATAGAGCGACTGCCTATCTGACCACCACCACCAGTTAATATTGGATAATAATAATAATAATAATTTATTGATATTCAGACAACGTGATCCATTGTGCTAGTAATTAATAAAACAACTTATATCTAGTGTTAGTAGTTAAAATCTAACAGAAAACACAGACTTAATAGTATTGTTAAAAAGGACATCCCCAAACTAATGTTCAGTGATTGTCCTTCTCACAAAACTTTTAATGATCGGAGAGTCGACACTCTCCGCCACAGTTTTTAGGATACTGTTGCCACTCGCTCGCAACCTAGACAACGACGACGCAGTTTTCTTGCGAATGACGGCGAGGAAGCCGTCAGTTCGGTTTTGCGCAAACATAGTCGAAGCACTGCACCATCGCGGCAGTCCCAACAGCATCCTAAAAATGTTGTTATATTGTACGCGTAGGTCATCCAACGTTCTTTTGGTGTAGTTGATCCAAAGATTCCCCGTGAATACCCTTTGGTAAGGCTGGTTGTCAGACTTTCAGGCCTGTCTTTTCTGATGACAGCCGGGACCAACGGCTTAACGTATATTTCGAGGTACTGGGGTCTCTGACTGACCTCGGCAAGTGTTGCTTAACCTTGAAGATGGACCTGTGCAGCTGTTCTTATGCAACCACGAGATGTGACTTATCTGTATGTATAAGGAAAGTATGGTCACTAATCTACAGACTGACCTCGACTAGTGTTGCTTAACCTTGAAGATGGACCTGTGCAGCTGTTCTTATGTAACCACAAGATGTCACTTATCTGTACTTAGGTATACGTTTATGTTTGACTAGGTCGAAAGTTCGGTCACCCATCCACGGATTGACCTCGGCAAATGTTGCTTAACCTTGAAGATGGACCTGTGCAGCTGTTCTTATGTAACCACGAGATGTCACTTACCTGTATGTATATGTGTTTGACCAGATCCAAAGTATGGTCACCCATCCACGGACTGACAGCGACAAGTGTTGCTTATCCTTGAACATCGATCCGTGCAGCTATTCTTATGTAACCACGAAATGTCACTTACCTGTATGCATAGGCATACGTACACGTTTGACCTGATCGAAAGTATGGTCAACCAACCATCCACAGATTGACCTCGTCAAGAGTTGCTTAACCTTGGACATCGATCACCATCTATCTGTCTAGCCAATTACCTATGTTGGGTCGGATTCCAGTCTTACCAGATGCAGCTAAATACCAGTGTTTTACATGGAGTGACTATCTGACCGTGTGCGTTTCGACCGCGCGGCCACGACGTTTTTTTTTTAAAAAAAACTGTACCAAGTTTATGTAAAAGTTTGTAAAAGTTGATTCCCAAAACCATAAATTTGTCAAAGTTATGGTTACAAAGTTATAAGGGTTTGAACGTGGCCGCGCCATCGAAACGCGGAGAACCGCGCGGCCACGGAGATCTTTAAAACTAAGCGTTGCAGAGACCTGAAATTTAGGTAAATAACAGATTCCAGATGTAAAAAAATTGTAAAAATATAGAAAAAAATCCTAGGTTTATATTTTAGGAGCTGTAACACTAAAACCCCATGGCCGCGCCATTGAAACGGTGAAAACCACGTTATCGCCGATATCTCGCTGAAAAAGCATCGCAGAGGGCTGAAGTTGTTTGTAAAACAATGATTAGAATTTTTATTGTGTATTTTTAAAAAAATTGATAAATTCAAATCTTGGTTTTACAAGAAACTTCAGTCCTCTACGATGCTTTTTCAGCGAGATATCGGCGATAACGTGATTTTCACCGTTTCGGCCATGGGGTTTTAGCCTTACTGCTCCTAAAATATAAACCTAGAATTTTATTGTGTATTTTTCCAATTTTTGACAAATTCAAATCATTGTTTTACAAACAACTTCAGCCCTCTGCGATGCTTTTTCAGCGAGATATCGGCGATAACGTGGTTTTTTACCGTTTCAATGGCGCGGCCATGGGGTTTTAGTCTTACAGCTCCTAAAATATAAACCTAGGTCCTTTTTGGGTATTTCCAAAAGTTTTGACATATTTAAATCTAGGTTTTACAAGAAACTTCAGACCTCTACGATGCTTTTTCAGCGAGATATCGGCGATAACGTATTTTTCACCGTTTCAATGGCGCGGCCATGGCGTTTTAGTCTTATAGCACCTAAAATATAAACCTAGGGTTTTTTTTTGTATTTTTACATGATTTGACAAATTCAAATCTATGAATCACAAGAAACTCCAGACCACTACGATGCTTTTTCAGCGAGATATCGGCGATAACGTGGTTTTCACCGTTTCAATGGCGCGGCCATGGGGTTTTAGTGTTACAGCTCCTAAAATATAAACCTAGGATTTTTTTCTATATTTTTACAAATTTTTTACATCTGGAATCTGTTATTTACCTAAATTTCAGGTCTCTGCAACGCTTAGTTTTAAAGATCTCCGTGGCCGCGCGGTTCTCCGCGTTTCGATGGCGCGGCCACGTTCAAACCCTTATAACTTTGTAACCATAACTTTGACAAATTTATGGTTTTGGGAATCAACTTTTACAAACTTTTACATAAACTTGGTACAGTTTTTTTTAAAAAAAAACGTCGTGGCCGCGCGGTCGAAACGCACACATCTGACCTCCACAACCCAGTTAAGTCTGGGTTTTACGATAACCGTTGGTAAGACTGGTTGGTGAATGTTACTTACAAGTACCTGTGTGTATCCGTATGTGTTTGACCAGGTCATGTTTATGCCATGTCTTGTACCCACACTGATCACATCCGTACTTCGGAGGCTGGTGGGACTTCACATGTGTGTAATGAGACGCTCGATGGATGAACATCTTGCCGCAGATCTGAAGATGGAACAAAATTACGATATAAGTTACATACATTTTTAAATATTCTTTACAAAAATACATTTAATAATTTAAAAATTGTAGCCCAGGTTCGTAGACAGGAACCTCCTAACAATAGGAGACGTGTCTAGGAGTACCGATTTCTGCATCAAGCCCTTGATCCAGCTGCCTAACAAGAGCCTCCTCAGGTGTTGGTCGAGGCTCTTGGCAATTAAGCCATTGACTGAAAAGACTATCGGCACAATAATCGCTGAGTTCGCACCCCACATGTCGACAACCTCGCAAGGCAAGTCAAGATACTTGATTTGCTTCGGCTTTCACGAGGTTCCCATCATGCGGGACCGTTATGTCAACAATCGTAGCGCGCCGTTCTGTTCGATTCAATTAAGAGCACGATTACGAGAGAGCGATTATTAACACTTAAAACGGAATATTTAGCTATTTGTTTCAAGTTCCCGATAATAGGCATGACGAAAGATTTTGAAATCCCCTTCCGTAATGTGGGTACATCTTTTTTATTTACGAAAAAACCTTTATTTCAGTAATAAAGTAAAGTTTAACGAAGATATAAGCCATTTTTGAAAAAAAAAAAAAATAGAGCGCGAAAACAGCTCGCAGTGTCATGGCGTCGGGTCTGACGTCACGCCTAAGTAAACATGGAAATGTCAAAGCGCAGCTAGAGGAAACTAAAACAAACATTACCATAATTCGTGTGTTAAAAATGAATAACAAAGTTTATAAGTGGTGTGCGGTGCCTCAGTGTAAAAACACATCAATAGCAATAGTTTTAGCATTACATATTTGAATGTCAAAAATGTTGTCCTCTGGACCTGCATAGCTGACCCGGTGATTATGATAGTAGGTTGTTACTATGAGAAAAGATACTAGTACATGCTTTGTAGTTACAGAAATTTACTCCTTTTGTTGGTTATTAACTCAGTAGCAAACTTTTATTACAAGTTGCGAAGGAGCTAACCTCAAAAATAAACTGACAAGTTTATTGTAAAAATAACATATGAAAGTGAAAATAAACTAAACTCCTACAAGCTCAAAACGAGTTTGTTGTATTTTTATAGTGTTAGATACTTACAAAATTTACTTACAGGGAGGTTTTCACATTTCGGAACTCGGACGAGCAAAATTCTTTATTTGACCCAAGGAAATCGCCCAACATCAGTAAATCTATCCTGGGCAAATTTGAACTGTTTGCTTTTACAAAGCCTGATTCCATTGCTAAAGATGTTCACAAAGTATTGTAGTAACAAAAAAAATATCCAAATGCGTAATCGGCAACAAAACAACACAGTGAGCTAGTGACAGCTAGTGATGTTTACATTGGCGTGACGTAGTGCGCTATGATTGGTGTTTCAATCAAAATGGCCGATATCAGTATTTTAATCTTTTATTTTATTAAAAATCTTACTAATCTTAATTTTTTAAATAAAACTAATTCAGTGTTTTAAATCCTTCTCGTATGTAATTTCCCCTAATATCATTAAATCATTGATTCTTTGACTATGTCGTCACGCCTATTATGGGCACTGTTGCAAGCACCATGATCACAGATAAACTGAAGCTGTGCCTATCTGACCTCTACATTCCGGCGCACATATGGCGGAGCGCAGCGTTATAGAGCATTTTTCACTGTCAAACTATTATCGATTTTGTCCACATTGAAATGATATCTCATCAGCATCATCATCAGCCTATAATGTTCCCACTACAGGAAATCAGGCCTCCTCTCTAGGAAAGGGATGGGCTAAAATCCACCACGCGGGCCGAGTGCGGATTGGTAGATGTCACATGTCTTGGAATTTTTGGTTCTAAGACATGCTGGTTTCCTTCACCGTTTTCAGAGCAACGGTGACGAAATAAATTACACAAAGTAATGCCCACGACTTACAGTTCGTAAGTCGGGGCCGTCACCACTGGGCCACAGCTGCTCTCTAAATAATATCTAAAATAAATTAACACGACAATTCATTCCTGAAGCGCATCGAAGCGACTACGCGCTACTCCGCGCGCATCCGCCTCCCGTCACCGGACTCGCAATTTGACGCTCTCGAGGAGACTCGCGCATCCGCGAGCATTCTCGATAAGAAATTCGCCTAATGTGTCGCGTTTAGAAAACTTCTGCGCTCTGCCATATGAATGTCCTGGGTACTGCGTAACACGATACCGAATGGTAAGACTAGTTGTCAGTCTTTCGAGACACTGACCTACCTATAATGACATGCACAAGATCTCAGTATTTAATGTTCGTTCACCCATCCACAGGCCAACCTAGGTTGGCAAGCTCAGATTAACTTGAAGATCGACCTGAGGTCTTTGGTAATTTAGCCAAAAGATCTTCGAATAGGGTACTTGACAAAAAAAAAATCGAATTAGTCCGTCAGATAGATTTTCAAAAAATGTTGGACACATATTTTTTATTTTTTCACGAAAACAAACAATGAGACTATACAGTGCTTCAAAAACTCGTGTGACGTCACGAGCCCCCACTACGAACATACACGTATGATCTTCGAGGTGTTTTATTTTCGCCAATTTTTACTAAATTGATGATCAAGAATACGTTGTAACGAGTCTTTTAAGCCTGTTACATGATACGTATTGTTTGATTTAATTTGTAGGCACCACGGTGGTGTTGCCGTATAATAATTCACTTTTTGGTTGATTTAGAATCGTGAAGTGGTCACACTGGCTTTTTCTTTTTGAGGCTGGCAAGTTGACTTTGACATTTGTCACTTTTCGACCTATAGCTTTTGGACAGAATGGCGTAATTTCAGCGCCGATATAAATCTTGAAGTTTTACTTCAGATGGGCGGCATCTAATCCCAAATATGTGGTAGCCGATTGCGCTTGTCAGCATCCTAATTGGATAGCTCATATTTTTTATGGATCTTTTAACTTGATTAAGTACTTATTTGTCTGGATTCATTCATCTACTGATGACCACATTTTGATATTTTGGAAGAAACGGTGAGTTTTATTGCATTTGGTCGCAACCGGCTCGGTCGCCATTGTCTTTACCAACGCTGAATATCAGCTAACGATTATTCATGTTTGTTTTCAGCCACAAGGCGTTTTTTTCCTACTACTAAAAATTTTAAAAGCTCGCCCCTACCAAAACATATCATGGACCGCCTTTGGCATCCCAGCGGAAATGCATATCACCAAGATGAGCATTAATCTTTTGGTAGATAATATTAACGACGGAATTTGGTATGGTTTGTAATACATATAACGTAGATCATCTATTTAAAAAGTGCAATAATGACAGGTATTAAAAGATTGTTCCATTTTAGTTTTAGTTATATATAAAAGAAAGGAATTCCCTTGTATATTTCTGCCAGCAGCCTTCGGGTAATAAAATCGCTCTATAATTTTCATGCTCGATTTTTATTGATACCTTCCCGCTTGAAGATTAAAAGTCTCAAGCTCCCACAGGTAAGTCTATCCTTGGCATAGTTTTGTGTGCACTCCAGGCGCCCGAATTTTTTACATCAACTTATATTTTTATATGGAGTACAACACATTTATAAATAATAACTCACTCTTACACACATACATTAAATAAATTTATTTTTTAATATTACAATTGTCGCTCAGCGAACAGGGACTTGAAGTAGGTTTGTCTGGTACCTATATACTGTCATTATTGCACTATTAATTATTTAGCCTTTTAACTGATGAGTCTATTGTTTACAATGATTTGTTTGAGCATTGTTAATTTCATGACTTTGTTTTTTTTGTAACTTAATTGTTTGACTCATAAGTTAATTTACTTTGGTTGATCTTTTGTAAACAATGTCTAGTTTTTACAATTGATAATTTTGTTTTTTGACCTGTTTGTTTTAATAACATGTTTTTTTCCTTAGCAAAACCAACAGAAATGTATAGCATTGACCGCGTTTTATTGTTCTCAACAGAAAAGTTATTTTGAAAACTAAGTTAAACTGTTTAAGTAAATAATTTAATCTAATTGTTAAGTACAATAATGTACATTTAATTTATCTAGATTTAAGCTGCTTGTAAGTGATTATTGCACTTTTAAAACGTTAAAATCAACTTAGTAATTCTTCACAAAAATACCACAGTGACTTATATACTTAACCTCAAACTTTGAATTTATTTTCAAACTTTTAACTTTTTGAAGTTTAGTTTTTGCTTTTCGTTTGCTATTCGCCTTGCTGTTTGTTAAGCATGAACAAGGGATTTCAGTTTCCGCCGCTTCAGGATTCGGGTGATGTCGATACCTGTACTGCTGTTGATGCTTATGCTCTCAGTTGATACCATAGGAATTCTACCTTAAACTTATTCTGGTATACATACTTTCGGTCGTAGACGTTTTTACTAAATATTGCTGGATCTTTCCCATGATTAATGCCACCACTAGAGTAATCTGTAAACATTTTGAAAAGGAAATATTTCTAAAATTTGGTTGTCCAAAAATAGTAGTTTGTGACAATGGAACTCAATTTACTTCAAAACATTTTGTAGATTTTTTGAAAGGTTTTAATATAACCAAAATATTTTATAATACTTTGTATACACCTCAAAATAATCCTGTTGAGAGATATAATAAAACGGTCGAAACCTGCATATCATGTTTTGTTAAAGATGATCATAGAACTTGGTCTAGTTATTTACCCAATGTTCAATTAGCTTTAAATAGTAGTGTAAACCTCGCTACAGAGTTTACACCTAACTTTCTGATGTTTGGTAGGGAGCTTATTCTTGATGCGTCATTACATCACTTTAGTAGTTCTGTTGATAACTTATCTCAACTAGAAATTTCAAATAGAAACGCTTATGCAGTTTCTCTTAATTCACTTAGTGATATTTTTGTTAAAGTTCAAGCTTACTTGTTAAAGGGGTATAAGCGAAATGCCGCTTATTATAATAAGGGTCGGAAAGTCATTTCTTTTGATGTGGGTGATATGGTGTGGAGAAGAAGTTTCGTTCAATCTCATGCTTCTGCTTATTTTTCGGCTAAACTTGCACCTAAGTTTTTAAAGTGTAGAATAACTGAAAAAGTTTCTGATAACGTTTATGTTTTGAAAGAATTAAATAAGGGTTCAGTAGGGCGTTATCATGTTAAAGATATTATTAAATTTTAATTTGGTTTCCAAGTGTTAGTCTTGATTTTGATAATTTTGTTTGAAGGTCGCTTTTGACAGTGTGATGTATGAGGGGATGGATGGTAGGTTATCGGCGATTTGAAAGATGTATGTCAGGTAACTTCTTATAAATTTGTTGAATTTGAAAACACTCTAAAATAAAACTTAGGTCATTCTGGTTAATTTAATACAATTTTTTCACACCAAATGTTTTTCACATCGAAGGATCTTATTTTATGTTTTGTTTGTTTTTGTTGGATTGTATAAGATCTTATTTTTCTTTTTAAGGGTAACCTTTTACCTGTTTATATTTTATTAGGATCTTATATAACCCTACAGTTCAGGTAATTTCTACCTAGAGAATTAAAAACTTAAATTCAATTTCAAGTTTTTGTAATTTTTTTCTCGTAGTTTAAAATCATTCTATTTTCTCTTCGTCATAAATAGTAATCGATTTTTAAATCTGTTTTGTGCTGTTCTTTGACAGAATTGTTTCTCATTTTTACTAGAGTTTCATTCTGTTTTATTGATCGGATTTGACTTTGTTAGTAACGAGTTCATTCTGGACTTTTGTTTTAGGATCATTCTGTAACCTTTGTTACAAAATGCCTTATTATTTTTTGGATCTTGGTGTAGCTTTTGACCTTGATTTCGACTCTTTTTCCATTGTGCTCGGAAAGTCGGTGGTGTAGTGCCGATCACAATGTGGGATTTTGGCCCCGGCCATATTTTTTTTTCCATTGTGTTGGACATTGTTGTTCCAATCACAATGCGGGATTTTTTGACTTTCGTCATTCTTTTTTTCTTTTGCGTTCGGAAGTTCGGTGGTGATGTGCCGATCGCATTGTGAAACTTTGGCTTTCGCCTTTTTTGTTATTGAGATTTCTCATTGGATATCTCAATACTTTTTTTTTGTGTCTGTCTGTGTTTGGGAGATTGGTAGTGTTGAGCCAGTCACAGCATTCACATTCTTTTACAGCTATTGTGCTCGGGAATTCGGTGGTGATGAGCCGATCACAATACGTTTTCCTTTGTCTTGTTGCAGGTTGTGCCTGTAACAATATTTTAAATAAGGTCTTTCAGCTTTATTTAAAAACTTTTGTTTGGAGTTTAAAATTTTTTTTGATTGTTGGATACGGAGTTAGTCAGTGGCGATAGAGCCTAACTGCACTCATAGAGATGGTAGAGTTGGAAGCGGTTGACGTGGTAGTCAGTGGCGATAGTGCCTAACTGCACTCAAGGTTACTGTTCCAAGTGGTTTGAAATTTTTAGTCAGTGGCGATGGTGCCTAACTGCACTAAAAATTGAGATTTGTATTGGTAAATTGTTCGAATTTGTTTGAAATTTTTAGTCAGTGGCTATAGTGCCTAACTGTACTGTTTTGGAGTTAGGGAGCGCTAAGAGATTTCTCTCTTCGTTTCATTTAACGAGTTTTTATAACTTATATTTTTTTTGTTTTTCACAGATTTCGTTTTTGACTTTTTGTCATTTGCATTTTTTTCTTTTAAATTCTTGAGACTTTGTCGTTTGACATTTTCAGAATTCATTTACACTTTGAATCTTTTATGATTCTTTTCTTTTTTGGAATTAGAAAGTTGTTAAGACTGGTTTATTTGGTTGAAGATTTCTTTCTAATAAAAGAAAGTTCCTTTCTTTTATTTTCGGGAGGGGATGTAATGTAACGAGTCTTTTAAGCCTGTTACATGATACGTATTGTTTGATTTAATTTGTAGGCACCACGGTGGTGTTGCCGTATAATAATTCACTTTTTGGTTGATTTAGAATCGTGAAGTGGTCACACTGGCTTTTTCTTTTTGAGGCTGGCAAGTTGACTTTGACATTTGTCACTTTTCGACCTATAGCTTTTGGACAGAATGGCGTAATTTCAGCGCCGATATAAATCTTGAAGTTTTACTTCAGATGGGCGGCATCTAATCCCAAATATGTGGTAGCCGATTGCGCTTGTCAGCATCCTAATTGGATAGCTCATATTTTTTATGGATCTTTTAACTTGATTAAGTACTTATTTGTCTGGATTCATTCATCTACTGATGACCACATTTTGATATTTTGGAAGAAACGGTGAGTTTTATTGCATTTGGTCGCAACCGGCTCGGTCGCCATTGTCTTTACCAACGCTGAATATCAGCTAACGATTATTCATGTTTGTTTTCAGCCACAAGGCGTTTTTTTCCTACTACTAAAAATTTTAAAAGCTCGCCCCTACCAAAACATATCATGGACCGCCTTTGGCATCCCAGCGGAAATGCATATCACCAAGATGAGCATTAATCTTTTGGTAGATAATATTAACGACGGAATTTGGTATGGTTTGTAATACATATAACGTAGATCATCTATTTAAAAAGTGCAATAATGACAGGTATTAAAAGATTGTTCCATTTTAGTTTTAGTTATATATAAAAGAAAGGAATTCCCTTGTATATTTCTGCCAGCAGCCTTCGGGTAATAAAATCGCTCTATAATTTTCATGCTCGATTTTTATTGATACCTTCCCGCTTGAAGATTAAAAGTCTCAAGCTCCCACAGGTAAGTCTATCCTTGGCATAGTTTTGTGTGCACTCCAGGCGCCCGAATTTTTTACATCAACTTATATTTTTATATGGAGTACAACACATTTATAAATAATAACTCACTCTTACACACATACATTAAATAAATTTATTTTTTAATATTACAACGTATCCAATATTTTACGATAATCTAACTGACGGTCTAAACAGAATCATATTTTATAAGTCAGGAAAGTAGCCAATAATGGTCCCATACAGATCCCTGACAGTTCTTCTGTATGATAGTCTATTTATTTTGCATATCTAGTACTACTACTGACCTCGCAAACCCATGTCTCACTATCCTTATGCATATTCTTCTTATGCTCATCGCTCTCCTCCTTAGACTCAAACTTCATGTTGCAAGGTTCGCAGCAAAGCCGTTTGAATTTAAACTTCTTTAGCCTGCGGGGCATTTTTGTTGTGGCTGCTGCTTTTCTTGGACGGCCTACTTTGGGTGGTGGGCTGGAATAACAATATAAAAATAGTGAATATTTATTGGCCAAATTATTATTCACAAACATCGTAGCTCTGGTTCTTGTACTAGAGATTCCTGTATCAAAAGAGGCAGACCTCTCAATTTACAGAGAATATAATAAATAGGCCATAGACAAAATTGTGATACATTATAGGTTTTATGCATGCATTAAAAGTGTGAACAATAAAAAAAATTTTGAGAAAGAGAGAAAAAAAATAATAACATGGACAAAAAAAAACTAATTAGTCCGTCAGATAGATCTCCAAAAAATATTGGAGTCGAATTTTTTCTTTTTTCACATAAACAAAAATTGAAGTCAATACAGTACTTCGAAAACTCGTTAGCTCTTCGAAAACGTTATATGATAGTACATTTTTAACTACAAATGACGTCACAACCACATCTTATCTTCGTCAATTTTGATTAATTTGATAAAACAAAAAACACGTATCATATATTTTTGATAATCTAACTGACGGACGAACTACTTAGAATCATTGTTTTTTGACTCAGTCTGATCCCCTATTAGATTAGGGACCACTGTATTCTGTGTAGTGTGAATGTATAATAATTTATTAAAGCTGTTGCCCGTGCATCTCCGTCCATATTTTTTTTAAAATAACGTTGCCCCACACTAGGAATTTCTCCTGTATCATGGGTGCGTTAACAAACATTAACAACCCACGCGGCATCGAACCCGCGACACGCATTAACAACAACAAATGATGATAGACAAGATTATAGACAATTGGTCTATAATCTTGTCCATCATCATCATTTCAGCTGAAAGATCTCCACTGCTAGACATCGACCTTCCCTAAGTGTCGCCACATTGACCGTGCGTACCGCATCCAACCTTCACCAGGTCATCAGTCCACCTAGTGGGAGACTTTCTAACGCAAAAATGACTTGTTGATATTATTATTGTAAAAATTTAGCATACATGGGGTCCTTTTTGTTGAAAAACAGCCAAAGTTACTCCTTATAAAATCATCTCTCTATATACTTTCTTCAGCCAGCACAAAGAAAAATAAAGATCATACTATTATACCTCTCTTTCAATTTAACACAGCCACGTTTCCTCCGCCCACTTGCCTCTAATTCAGCCTCTATCAACTCCTCTTTAACACCAACAAAATCCTCAACGTCCTCATCTTTAGACTCTATAATCTCCTCGTAATCATATTCAGAGAGGTCCAGTTCCTCAGTTTTGATTGCAGGAGTAACAACAAGCTTACGGAACATCTCATCCGCTGCAAGACAAGATGTTTTAAACTTGTAAGCTACAGCGAGATTTTTGAGACATGTTTCGCATATTTTTGATGGTAGACCAGCTTCTTGTTTTATCTGGAATGAAGCACAGAAAGTTTTTGTTTATTTTGTTTTATTATAATACCCTAATATATTCTATATCTTCAGCACTTTGTCGGCGTAGCTGAACAGATTTTATTTTAGAGGTCTTGGGTAGGTACGGTTTAAACATTGATTAAAACATTATTGGGTTTATTTATTAAAAAATTCCCATAGCATGGATTCTGAGTGTGAGAAATATGTGTGTGCTATGGTATGTCTCTTTTTCCTACCCTCTGGATGTGTGCTCAAATACTGATTAGAACAGTAATTTGAATACCAAAAAATTTAAAGTTTGGATTCAGTTTTATAAAAATTTGCATAGACCACTCCTAAGGTGACCCACTCACCGATTATTGCTAAAATGCTGCATACCCTGCTACTCTCGCAGGTAACAGCTTTACACGGCTGATTAATCCGAAGCAGTCTTTTACATACTTTTACAACAAAAAATTAAAGAAATACCTTCAAATGTACTTACTGAAATTCCTGTACAAAATTGAATCTCATCAATAATATTCTCTTTTTCTGCATCAAATATACAGCTCATGTTTAAGGTCTGAGCCATACAAACTCTACAAGAATCCATTAGACTTGATAAATCAACATTATTTTTGAAATTATGATCAACATGACTTGTTGCATCTTCTGCCATCGTTTGAGCTATATTTACATTGATGTAACCTAAAGTATGCAATAGGAACTAATAAATAAACTATCAATCAATTGCTCACGAAAAACTATTCGAATTATTGTTAAATATTTGAAATATTTATTTATTTTGAAGAAAATTATTTCGATCGGAAAAGCAAAGCAAAATTTGTGATGTACTAAATGTTCTGTGTATTTGGAATCTTCTGTCATCTCTGTCGCACTTAGATTTAAAGCGTAAAAGCAAGGAAACCTGTCTCGGTTTTAAATGCTTAAAATGTAACCACCGTTGTAGGGAAATGGAATCACAATCTGTGGACTGTGCTTATTTTTGTTACGTTTAGAATCCACCTTTTCTTCATTGTTGTCAGAATCCAAAGAAATCCATTAATTTAAAAATATATATATTTTTTTTTTTTTTATAAATAATTAAAATACGTTAGTTGTTAGTGTAACATTCTAGATGATTTTATTAGTTTCCTTTCTAAACGTAAAAATTTGCGTAATCGCCGTTCAGAAACTTATTAAACTTTAAATAACCCGTATTTATAATAAATGCCTTTCGATTCTACGAAAACAACCATATTATTGAAATATTATTTCACAAAAATACATTAACGGTCTGTAAAAATAAAAAACGAGGAAAAATATATTTTTTTATTCAACAAAAACCGGTAATATTTCTTATTAGTTTCTAAACTCCACAGGGAAATGGCCGCGCTGTGAGTGAACGTCAATCGTGGTGACATCGGCTAGTCGGTCGGTCGTTATATCGTTGAATTATTAATCTTTTGATTACTTATCAGTGATTAATTGTGTTTCTATACCTGTGTGCCGCACGCCGACGCATACTGGTAAGTATTACTTCATTGATTTTGTTTGTTTGAACATGAAAGTTGTTGAAGCTATCGTTTTATCGCGTTATCTATATTTTAATGCTGATTTATACGAATTGGTCGCTTAATCCGATTGTAAGACGATGGCTGTACTCATCACTGATTGCGGCGTGATGATAGTACACAGTAGGTCATTTAGAATTCGTATAATTTGATGTTGAACTTCCGTCATACTTTCCGAAAGTAGGTTGTTCGTTTTTCCGTTTAAAACTGCATCTATATTAATTTTATCATCAAAATATTGAATTGAGACGCTACTTTATCTATTTCTGATCAGAATTCCGGAGTTTCACCGCTTTCTTACTTATTCTTTAACAGTTAACCTGGAGAATGTAAAGTAGGTTACACTTTTTCTGTGGTCAACCTATTTTATTTTTCCAAAAATATGTGTTATTTTTGATAGAATTTGCTAGTTAAAACTTACATTTATAATTTGGCTGCTATGGAGTAAAATAGAATTCAAATTCAAATATCGTTATTTGTATATTTATTTGAATATTTGTATTCTAACCAAAGTGAGACACATAGAAATTCGCAAACTACGTGAAATGGTCATCAGAATTTGTCATCTTATGATCACCCAGTGAAAAGTACTTGTATTAATATTGGGCTGGTGTCTGCAACTTCACATTTTTGTCGCATGTTTTGCTTAGGGAAAGATACTAGCTAGGCTATAATAAATTACTGAACTGACAAAATTATATAACTATTGCAAAAAATATAATAATCTTAATTCTTCCCACCACTTAAATGTTTTCCAAAAAAATACTAATGGTACCATAAAACAAATTACATGTTAATGGTTTTGAAATAAACCTGTATTATTTTTAACAATAAATTTATTTTTAAAGATTTTTAACTAAATAATATATTTTTTTGTCATGGTTTACTTGTCTTGTTTGAAGGATGATAAGGCTAAAATGGGGGTGAATACTGAGATGATAGAGTTAGTAGAGAAGTTTTAAAGAAAAAGGGTCAACTCAGCATGTATTCTTCTTCAATACTTCTTCATTACTCTTCATCGCAGCAGTGACCTTTATAGTTATATTATTCTTCACACAGCCGTTCATCATTCACAACTTTTTACATGCTTTTCTTAAACCTAATATGCCTCATTCAAGGCTCTCGGCAGACACCAAATATATTTAAAATAAGGGCTGGAAAATTATGATAATGGGTCAGTATATCTATATTCCAATTTGTATGTTAACATAGAATATCAATAACAATAAAAACTTCCATCCCACAATGGGTTGATTGGCCCAACTGCAAACTAGGCTGTTAATGGAACTAGAGTGTGTGAATTAAGACCTCCAGGAGATGCTATCCAAATTAAATGATCTTCTGAAAGTCATTAAATAGTCAATCAAGGAGTGAGGACAATTTGATTGGAGATAAGTGTTATTGCTAAATAAATGTTTCTTTATAAAACTCAAATTGTCTAATCCTTTGATGCTAGCCAATTAATCAAATCAAATCTTGATGATCTCCCATGGATGAAAGCTTGTGAAGTTTCATCATGTAATTATGAATTATCTTGGATAAATTGTTTGAACATTTGGAGTACCCCGACTTTTTATTAACCAAAAATCTGATCAACTAAAGAAAAAGACATGTTTTAAGAAAATATCTTAATCATCACCTGCCTAGCTCACTGGTTCTCGGGTTGTAGAGGCCAGATAAACAGTCGCTTCATGTAAAATACTGCTATTCACACATAGACTGGGCAAAGCCTAGGGAGATTATGATTTAAAGTAAGATTTCAACTCAACATCTCTTTTCCTGTCTCTCCACTACAACTCGACTACGCAATATATAGGTCAAATTACAATTGGACCTGCTTCTGACCCCTGTGGAACACCATCATTAAACACCGCAGTCATGCATAACCGGATAGATATTTGTTAAAACACGTTCATAAACTACCGTTTACATAAAATCTAAGCTAATTCACAAAAGATAAAAAGCGCGAAAATGCAACCTAGCTTTCATTAAAGTCTTGCTTACAGTATCAAACGACCTTCCAAGGTCTAGATATGAGCATTGTTATCATTCACGCATTTCCTAGACTCGTAGAGGACACAGTGTCTTTCACACGACTTTGCGGGCTCACCCTGGGGCACAGGAGTCAAAGGTTATCAGAACCTCGGCCTGTGATGGAGAGGTGATGCATGGATGTAATGTTGCTAGCTGATTTTCTTATTTATTTTTTAGTTGGTATTTTCTTTTTGTGAATGAATTTTGTAGATGATTGTTGCGTGATCAATGTTGTTTAAGATTAAATACAGGTGAACTTTTAGTTATCGTACGGCAAGCTATCTGGCGTTGGCCTTTATACTAACCAACGAAGTCACTATGAACTCTGCCAGACGTACAATAAGATACCCCTTGGTAAGACTGGTTGTCAGACTTTTGGGCTACTGGCTACTTATGACACCTGTCAAAACGTGCTTTCCGAGGCACAGAAGGAACTATTAATATTGAAGTAAAAGATGTTCACCCATACACGACCGACCTCGCCTTCTTCTTTATCGTTTCTGATCTGGTAACAAGAGTTTTTGTACCGCCTATCCTCTGACTTGGGTGTACGTGCCGTCGAGAAGTATCTCTCAGGAGACGTGCTGGTTTCCTCACGATGTTTTCCTTCAACAGAGCAAGTGAGAATTATACAATACGCACATAAATCCGAAAAATCGGAGGTTTGAAATCGAGAACTATGTCTTAACAGTTCGACGATCACACCTCTTGTATATCAGAGTCTTACAGATCAAGCGCTATCGACCAGCCCCATCCTCTCAAAATATTATCAGAAGAAAAAGCATGTTATCACCACGTGTTTTTTAAGCATTCACAAATATTTTCAGTGGGAACTCGCGTTAATGTATGTAACGTATATTCTATGCTCCGCGGTGTCAAGGTTGACGTTCTTTGTACCTAATGCGGTGTTCGACACTAACTGTTTGACTTACGTTTTGTTGGTTTCATTCATGGCCAAAGAAAAGATGGTGGATTGTTTAAAGGATGATTATGGCTATAAAGGAAATGACTACTAGGATGACGAGCAATAGAGAAGTATGGAGAAAGAAGAGGAGAATATTGATGGTGTTGGTTTCTTTCACCTGAGCGTTACCTAAGAGAAACAGGACTCGAGGTAAGTATTTGGAGAAAGTATTGCCGTCGTGCTGCGTCAATCAGCTAACGCTCAGACCGATATAAATGTATCCCTCAAATAATTTGACGAGGTCGACGTTTCGTATTCTCGTTTTTTCTCCGCGAAAACTGAGCTGATTCAATTAATTTTCACATCAAAATTTTGAGAAAGGGACATATAAATATAAGGACAATCCCTTTGAATGGAATACATTAGTAGGGAAACCGTACCACTGTGTTCCCTCTTAATGGGCTAATGATCACTGGGCCTCACGTTTAGGGTTACGCATTAGTCGTCTGGCAGCACAGAATCGCACCTTCCCATGCTCCCATCCTTTTCTGTCGCACAGAACCATTCCTTCATCATCTGCCTACTGCAATCCACTGCTGGATATAGGCCTCATCAATTGCACGTCACTCCGCTCGATTCTTTCGACAACTAATCCAGTTGCTACCAGCCAGCAGACTTGAGCGTCGTTCCACCAAGTCTGGGGGCATTCCACCAGACTTGCCGATTCGCAGTATCCACTCAAGAACGCGACTACCCCAACGGTCATCAGTTCTGCGGCTAAAATGGCCGTCTCACTGCCACTTCAGCTTAGAACCATTTGCTTAAAGATATAAATATAATCTCGCACCAGACTTTGACTAAAATAAAACAATCGTTCTCTATCATTGATCTAGATTTCAAAGGGTGCATCAAAGTTGTCACCCACGCTATCTTGTTAAGGATCCTATATAGCTCCAATCTAGGAATTGCATAGTACATAACAAGTTTGACCTCTAAATCTCTTTCCTTGAGACTGGTGTAGCGTTGAAATAACATAGTACACTACAGCAGGTCAATCTATGGCGTAAACATAATCTATTTTAATCTTCGATTCTGTCGAGTTATCTGTCTTTAACAGAACTGACTCTAGGCAGAAACTACATAACTCCATCTGCTACGATTCTTTTGTCGTCTCGTCCACGTTTATAAATTGGTCTTATGCCTGCCTGCCTTATGACGTGTAGAGGTACACGTCCACAGATGCGTCTTCAGATATCATCTGCGGATGCATCCGCCGACATGTTAGATGCTCGTCATTGGTAAGTATTTAACGTCTGCAGATGCGTCTGCCACCAATCCGTTTGTTGTCCTTTTTGGCATACATGAAAAGGTAGCAGCGCGAGCGCCCGGCGTCAGTCCTCACGTCTGCCGCCGACGCATCAGCAGGTACGGAGTTGTGAAGGAGAGTCCTCCTTGGCATGAAAATATTATTAAATCGTTGATGACCTAATGCAGAAAATTGTGCCGTTTGGTGGTCTGGATTGTATCCTTGAATATTTCTGTGTATTTATGAACTACACACATCAAAAGTGTCTAGGGATCAAGCATTTTTATGCGGATTTCTTGAGATTGAGATGTGGCTTTGTAATAAATTTATGATTTTATAAATTTATATGGATCCTTTTTGGTGCATTTCATAATTTGAATCAGGAACTGTGAATCAAATTCGAGTAAAAGATGAAAATCAGCTGTCAATATTTTCCCTTTAGAAACATACAACGCATTGAAGACATTATTAGTGCTACTGTTTCCCTACTACTGATTAAAACCAACGTTATTATGGAGCGGCGACGTCATTTAAGCAGGGAAGAAATGCTCAGAGCCGTGGGAATGATAGAAGCTGGTTCCCGGCAACGTACTGTGGCTTTAGCTCTGAATACAAGTCAGAGTGTTATCAGTCGACTTTGGACACGTTACCGAAGCACTGGTACCGTGGCTGAGCGCCATGGAGGACGGTATCGCTGCACCACACGGAGACAAGACCGATACATTCAAATCTTAACTCGAAGAGCTCCAACAATAACCGCCATGATGTTAGCCGTGAGGCTTCATCACTCTTCAGGGAACTTAATTAGCGACCAAACAGTCAGAAACCGCTTGCATGAAGTGAACCTTCATTCCCGAAGACCGCTACGGGTACCACCTATAGCAATGCACAATCGTAGGATTCGATATCAATGGGCTCTTGAACACAGAAATTGGGCAGAAGAACAATGGCGTTTCGTGTGCTTTTCTGATGAGTCTCGTTTTGGTATGAGACCGGATACAAGACGTATACGACACTGGAGAACCCCTGGACGCCAACAGCGATTAAAATCCTGCCAGGAAGTCCATCCTTATAGTGGTGGAACCATCATGGTATGGGCGGGTATTTGGATCGGCGGAAGAACTGAGTTGATTTGGATCAGAGGCAACCTCAACGCTCAAATTTATGCTGAGACGATTGTATCAGACGTCATCGTTCCTCTACAAGTGCAAATCGGTCCCTTATTTCAGTTAATGCATGATAATGCACGACCGCACACCGCAAGAGTTGTAAGACAGACTCCCGCCGCAGCTAACATCAATGTCCTGCCCTGGCCTGCTCAGTCGCCAGACTTGAACCCGATTGAGCATGCATGGGATATGCTACAGAGAAGAGCTCTGCCGAATATGGAGGGTATCCAGTCGCGCGAAGACCTTTTTTTGTTGTTGCAACGAACATGGGCGGCCATTCCACAGCGTGATTTGGATGAACTCATTTTGAGTATGCCAAACCGATGTTCTTGTGTTGTTAGTGTTCGCGGTAGAAACACGGATTATTAATTGTTTAAGTTACCCAATAAAATTTTAAAGAAAACTGTTATTTCAGTCTTTTTTTCGAACTTTAATGTTAGTGGTTCAAATGTCAAAAATCCCTTTATTAGGAAAATGGCAAATTTCTTTATTAATGCAAAGGTGACTTGGTTTATCGTTACTGTGACAAACGAAAACACTTTATTTGATGAATCCTTAAAGAAAATTTTAATTAATATCAATCAGGAGAAAAGTTATTGCAAAAATATATGTTGATTTCTAGACAGTATAAGAGTACCTACAATTGGCAAGCCGTTTTGTGCGGATGGGAAATCATCAAATGACCTCTCGCGCTCTGGTCGGAGCAGTAGGGAGTACTAGGGTGTGTCAGACATCTACTGACTAAAAACTACCCATGTTCCTTCCTAGCCATTTATGTTTCGGGGCTGCGGTATTTCTTTCGAACAGTCTCGCAGCCCCGAGTAGTGTTTTTTGTGTCTGACACTTTCATATCACGGCTTTGGTATGATACGATGTAGTGGGCATACTCCTTATGAGTATAGCATAATTGATCAAAATCACGACTTATGAAGTAATGAGCTCTCGTAATATTTGCTATGCGTCAGACAATTGTAAATACGTACCTACCTATAGTGAGGTTATAATCTGAGATCAGGACGGTGGCAGCTATAGGACCTTAGATATACAGCATGAATCAGAAGGGTGTGGTCATACAACGGTGTAAATAAACGGACCGTTCGCGAAGTCGTCAACCGTCAAACGCAATTTTTTTTTTGGAAAATTTCTGGAAAACGATTTTTTTGGGAGTGAAACATCACGTCCTCAAACTCAAAGCATTTATTTCAATTAGAGACCATCACAGGCACTTTTAAATGACAGAAAAAAAACAAATAAATCGAAGCTACAGTCACAAGGCATAATAACTTGTGAGACTTCTGTAGTTACCCATTCCAAATCGTAGATCTCTATGGAGAAGAATCAGCGAAGGAACTCCATGGACACTCTTTTAAATCAATTGTTACAAAAAGTTTACAGTAGTACCCAATGCAACGCATCTTAAATAGGTATTGTAAATGCCTGACTGGAATTTGACTGTATTTAAAGCCTCAATCTATTGCTACTATCAACGCCTTTTGTGCCTATTGGCATTGTTCTGTTGTGTCTCTTGCCGATATGGAGGGACTTAGAAAATATGTTTTTCCTACTCCTCCGCTATTCTTTTCTGATTAATTTCGTTTTTTTGGGATCCAAGATAGTTTAATTGTTTCACTGGGACTTCGTCGAGCTTCATTGTCTTTGCGCTTTTATGGTGGTCGCCACTGCAGATTCTGGCTTTTAGGAGTTACAGTGGTTTGAGAATAGTATGCTTGGACTATCAACGATCCCAAAATACAAAAATTTAAGAAGAGTACACGCATACATTTAACCCACAAATTTTAATAAACAAAAACATGTTTTTAAATGAAAAAAATACTGTTAACCTTGTAAAAAATTACGGTTTCATTGTTAAAGTTATATAATGAAGGTATTGAGTGTGTTTACATGCTCGGTGACTTCAACGCCCACCCGGGTGAGCAATTCTATTACGAACTTTTAAATTTTTGTAATGATTTTGATTGGAAATGTGCTGATGTCATTAAGCTAGGTTTATTGTCTCAGACATATAGTTTTATAAGTGACGCTAATGGGGCGCTAAGATGGTTGGACCACTGTGTGGTGACTGAGTCGGCTTATCAGACTATAGTCGAGACACACATTAAGTACGATCCGGTGTGGTCTGATCACTTGCCGCTCGTTATTAGTTGCAATGTAAATGTTGTAAAACCAAAGACTTATCAAGGAAATTTTGAATGTAATAAAATAAAATGGGGGGAAAGAAACCACGAACAAATATTTTTGTATAGTAAATTATGTAATGATAGTTTAAAAGAAATTGACTTTCCACCAGAATTGACGAAGTGCAGTGATAAACGTTGTGATAACCGAGACCATATGCGTATAATGGACTCTATGTATCACAAGATTGTTAATGCATTGTGTAAAGCCGCCTCTGAGAGTCATACTCGTACTATTGTTAAGCATAGAAAAAAACAACCGGTGATTGGATGGAACAAGCATGTGCGTGACGCTCACGGGGTAGCTCGGAGTAAATTTATGGAATGGGTTCTGTGGGGTAAACCGAGTAAAGGTCGGGCTTGGGAGGAGATGAGAGAGAGTCGTAGAATATTTAAGTCACGCCTTAAGTGGTGTCAAAATAATAGGGAACAGATAAAGATGGATATCCTAGCTTCTCACCATTCCAAGCACGACTTCCGTAACTTTTGGAAAACCACTAGTAGGCTAAATAAAATGCCGGGCTTACCCGTGAGCGTCAACGGTGTGAGTGAACCGAAATGTATTGCGGATGTGTTTAAGCATCACTTTATGGTGAAATCGCCATTGGGACCATCACGGTCATTCAGTGTGGAAGGGTCACATGGACAGGGGATGAACACAATGTTCACAGCGAAGGATGTTCGCGGAGCTATAAAATCAATGATGCGTGGAAAGTCTCCTGGCCATGACAGCCTGAGTGTTGAGCATCTGAAGCATGCCGGAGTCCACTTGAGCAGAGTCCTTGCCATGTTTTATACATTTTGTATGGGACATGCGTACTTACCAGCAGAGATGATGCGGACCGTGGTGGTGCCAATAGTGAAGAGTAAAACCGGTGACCTAAGCGACACGAGCAACTACAGACCAATCTCATTGGCCACAGTGCTTGCTAAGGTTCTTGACAGTTTGCTTAATACACAGCTGGACCGGTATGTGAACACACATGATAACCAATTTGGTTTTAAACCGGGACTGTCTACTGAGTCAGCTATCTTGTGTTTGAAGCAAACTGTCAAGTACTACTCCGATAGGAGCACACCTATTTATGCTTGTTTCCTCGACCTTTCGAAGGCTTTCGACCTGGTTAGTTATGATATCTTATGGCAAAAATTTAATGACATCTCAATGCCTCTGGAACTAGTAGATATTTTCAAGTACTGGTATCTTAACCAGGTCAACGTCGTTCGATGGTCGAGTGCTCTGTCGGAGCCGTACAGGTTGGAGTGCGGGGTGAGGCAGGGAGGGCTGACCTCACCGAAGCTCTTCAACCTGTACGTGAACGCACTGATAGAGGAGCTCAGCAGTACCCGTGTCGGCTGCCATATTGACGGTGTTTGTGTGAACAATATTAGTTACGCGGACGACATGGTGCTGCTGAGCGCCTCGGTGTGTGGTCTGTCCAGGTTGCTGGGCATTTGCGAGCGGTACGCGCTGGATCACGGTTTACTCTATAATGCAAAGAAGAGTGAATGCATGATCTTTCGGGCCAAGGGTCGAAGTTGTCCGGAGTCTGTTCCACCTATTAAACTGGATGGTGTTAAGTTGAAAAGAGTTCAAGAATTTAAATATCTCGGGCATATCGTGACCTCTGATCTGAGGGATGATGCGGACATCGATAGGGAGCGGAGGGCGTTGTCTGTGAGGGCCAATATGATCGCCCGCAGGTTTGCTCGTTGCTCGGGGGCCGTCAAGATAACTCTTTTCAGAGCGTTTTGTACGTCCCTGTACACGGCGAGTCTGTGGGGGTCATATACCCAGAAGCAGTACAACGCTCTCCGTATTCAGTATAATAATGCGTTCAGGGTGCTGTTGGGGCTGCCCCGGCACTGCAGCGCGTCGGGAATGTTCGCCGACGCCCGTGTCGACTGTTTCTACACGACGATGCGAAAGCGGTGCACATCTCTGGGGCGCAGGCTCCGGATCACCTCCAACACCATCTTGAGCGTGTTTGCGAACAGGTTTGATTGTTGTTACATTAACCATTGTTTTATGATTAATGTAATGACAAACAAGCAAATGACTCAGGGGCGGGTGCAGTAATTTATTAGGATTATTTTGGTTTTTATTTTGTTAGTAGTATTTTGATTCTGATTTTGATTTGACATTTTAACTTTGTTTGCGAGTCTAATTTTAATTTTAATATTGATTGTGATTTTAATTTTGTTATTTTGAGTCCGATTTTAATTTTTGATTTTAATTTTTGTTTTTGAGTCCGATTTTAAATTTAAGACTGATTATAATTTTGATATTGTTAATTTTGTTTGTGTGCTGTGAATTTTATTAAGTATGGATTCTGATATCTGAAATAAAGAAATATTATTATTATTATTATTATATCCTCATTACTTTAGAGAATTACCATCGCATACTCCTTTTGGATGCTTCTAACTTGTTTTGCTTAAGGTGTTAATAAATGTTAATAAGTACAGAATTATCATATTACTTGGTACTTTGTCTAAAGATTTAGAATTATCACTATTGGATCATTCACTAACCTCCGTGCCTCGGAAAGCACGCCTTTAATGTTCCCACAGCTGGGACACAGGCCTCCTCTCTATGAGAGGAAAAGGGCACGCGTGCCCAGTGCGGGTTGGTATCTGGATCTAGGACATGCCAGCTTCGTTACGAAGTTTTCCTTCACCCTTTTGAGAACAGTGGTGATAAAATGAATTAAGTACCTACACAAAGTAATGCACCTGAAAAACGCCAAAGAAAAGATGGAATAATTGTGTGATTATATAAAAGAGAGTGTTTTTTCTTTTATCAAATTAATAAAAATTGACGAAGGTAAAACGCGTCAAAGATCATGAGTTGTGTTGTGACGTCATTTGTAGGCAAAAATTGTACTGACATGTGACGTTTTCGAGGAGTTTACGAGTCTTTCTCAGCAGACCCCTTTCTAGCCATATCATCTTTCACACAGTTCATCCATCGTTTATTTGGTCTTCCTCTACTCTTATAGCCATCTATAAAGGGCGTAAAAGTACCTTTAACGCAAACAACGAACACTTGTTGCCCCCCCACCACTGCGATCGTTTTTTTTGTTCTACCCAGGGCTTGCAGTCTGTACAAAGATAGCGATCGCTTTACGGCAAAATTCGGTCGCAAAGCTATAACGATGCGGATTTAAGTTGGTAGCTAATACCGGCGGGTCGCGACCGGCTCACGTCCACCTTAAATCCGCATCGTTATAGCTTTGCGACCGAATTTTGTCGTAAAGCGATCGCTATCTTTGTAGAGACTGCAGGCCCAGGAAACCCAGTTACAGAGATATTGGGGGTCAAAGTTCCATTTTTTGTAAGTCTTGCTATTTTTTAAGCCACTGCGGGATGTTCGAAAGAGATACCGCGGTCTCGGAACACAAAGAGCTAATAAGAAACAGAATGGGTGGTTTTTAGTCCGTAGAAAGCTGTCACTCCCTTCTCCTCCGTCCAGCAGGGCTATTGCGTATCTTTTAAATGACAGTGGCTATCATATTGTCTATGGATTAACTGTCAAATTGGTTATGGTTTAGTACAAAATGGAACCATTTGACAGTAATTGATAGACACTATAGGTTAGCCACTGTCATTTAAAAGATACGCAATAGCCCTGCAGAACGGGAGGAGTAATTTAAAGATTTAAAAGTATAATCCTTCTAATCAAAGCTGACTATGATTCCTAAAGTCAAGGTACTTTGGAGTTCGACCATCGATATTTTTATAACTTTTACCAAGACTTTTATGATAGGTTCGATAAAATTAGTTCTTATTACTCATTTTGTTGTCGGAACTAAGAATTTTAGAATAGCTGATGCAATGATAAAGAAAAATCACGTATCTATAATCACGGTGAAATTGATGGACATCACGCCGGTATTACTTACCCGAAATGTTAGGCAGAGGTGTATAAGTGCAGGGTATACATTAACCCTTCACACATACGTCAACCAAGCATTCTGTACATCAAACTAAGTACCCCTACGCAAAAAGTTTTGCTGGGAAACGACTTTTCTTTTTTGGGGTCAAAAATCTCATTTTACGGTAAAAGTCAATGTAGCACTCTTAAAACATTGTGCAAGTGGATGCTTTGAATAAGTAGTTTAAGGGTCATGGAGGTAATTAAAGTAAAGTTAAAACCTGAAAACTAGTATTTACAAAAACAGCTGGCAGAATGGTCTAGAACAAAAAATGATCGCAGTGGTGGGGAGAAAAAGTGCCCTTCGTTTGCGTTAAGCGCACTTTTACACCCTTTATAGTACACCGACATTTCGCCAGTATTTTTTTAAGGAGCGAAGTTGACGCCATCAACCGGGCACAGGTCCTGACACCGTAGCTACTACTTCGAAATAGGAATGTTTTGACTAAAAAAAATATGATTTGGTTTAGTCAGTCAGTTAGATCACCGAAAAATATTGAATACTTCGTGTTTTTTGTTTTATCAAATCGATGAAAATTTACGAAGAAGTGTGGGGGGTTGTGCAATCACAACCCGCCACTCATGATCTTTGACGTCATTTGTAGGTAAAAAATGTACTGACATGTGACGTTCTCGAGGAGTTCACGAGTATTCGAAGCACTGTTTCGCCTTCTTTTTTTGTTTATGTGAAAAAAAGTGAAAAAAAAAAAAAAAAACTTAGTTTGGTGTACAGAATGCTTGGTTGACGTATGTGTGAAGGGTCAATTTACACCCTGTATACATTTTGATGTCAATAAAATCAATCATTATACTTGGCCAAATAATGCAAAAGTATAAGTATGAACGTTGCATTTCGCAAGTCCCAGTTTATAGCAGTATTATTGTAATTTCCTGTAATTAAAGAATACGTTACTATTGCTTTTTATTCCTTAATTGCATGCTAGAATGGTTTTCACTTGAGTTACAAAACGAGACGAATATTGCAATTGTGTTCTTTTGGGTTAATTTAGACGCAAAAATGAGTTTTATTTTTGGAGGGTGTGAAATCATCAAATGAGTGTCAGACTTCTACTGACTAAAAACTACCCATGTTCCTTCTTAGCCCTTTGTGTCGAGGTCGCGGAATCTCTTGCGAACAACCCGCAGCCCTGACGGGACATGGTACCTATTTAAAAAATGTGGGTAAACTATAGTCAGTTACAGATCTGCCTAACCCCGGATGACGGGTATGTTGTTATGTTCTAATATTATTTCCTCCAGACTTATCGGCAGCAAATAATATCAAGGTACTTACATAAAACCTCGCCTGAGCCAAGAAACGAAGTGCCTTGTTCCATCACACTAAACCATTATTTAAATCAAGCATTTCGTGCATCAAATAATACACCGCCGCCGCCATTTGCATCTACAATACAAATAAATATATTTAAATATTTACGAATTCATGAATATATATAACTCGGAGACGACAATAAGATTCGCTGTACTATTGATGACTTTTAAGACACATGTCACGTAGTATAGCGAAGTAGACCGGGCCTTAACGCACCGGATCAACTCAGGATGGATGAAATGGTGACAAGATTTTTCTTTTTTTTTTGGTTGGTGGGAAATCGTCAAATAACTCCCGCTCTTGGGCAGAGCGAAAGGGAGTGTCAGCCATGGTGGCAAGTCCTTGGAACAACTCGTGACCTACGGTTGCCCCTCAAGTTAAAGATGGAAATATCAGAGTCCTTGATTAGACCTGTCATACTGTATCGGATTAGAATGCTAGGCTGCGAAAAACATTGATGAAAATCGATTGCATGTAGCGGAGATGAGAATGTTGAGATGGATGTGTGGAGTGACAAGAATAGATAAAGAATGGAATGGATATATTAAAGGAAATTTAAAAGTGGCTTCTGTTACAGAAAAATTGGAAGAAACTGGTATATCTTCGTATGGACATGCAGTGAGGAAGGACAAAACAAATGGGACTAAAAACGTGACGAATATTAATGTTGATGAATGGAGAGGAATAATATCCTATACCCTCGAAAAAAACTTAATTAGTCCGTCAGTTAGATTTCCAAAAAATAATGGACACATATTTTTTTCTTTTTTCACATAAACAAAAAATGAAGACGATACAGTGCTTCGACACACTCGTGAGACGTCAATTCGCACTGCATTTTTTACCACGTAGTAGTGACGTCACAACCCCTCACTCATGATCTTTGACGCGTTTTATCTTATTAAATTTTTATAAATTTGATAAAACAAAAAACACATATCCAATATTTTTCGATAATCTAACTGACGGACTAAACAGAATCATATTAATCATGTTTAGTCAGAAACTATTATATGAAAAAGAAAGGAGTAAAATATGCCATGATGACAGGGGAGAATGGGAGACCCCAAGTAGAATAAGACAAGGCCACGTAGATCATGATGTCACGTAGCTTGTGGCCAATCGCATTCCCTGTCCAGTCCCACATGAACTGAAGAAGTCTGTTTTACCCTTTAATGTCTTCCTCCTGGACAAAGGCTTCCCCTATATTATTTCTGTTACTCTTCGTGCGCTACCTCAAACATACCTTCGCTAAACGTATACTACGTTTCAAGAACTCATTGAACAACAGGTTTTTAGTTTCTTCGTCCGAGACACCATACTGCATTATTGTATTTTTTACATAAGTATTTTATTGGCGCTAACTAAGCCTAAGGGATATATTAAATCTAAATAATGACGTTACTAAATGAATCCCTGGTGTGTCACAGGGTAGTGTCCTTGGCCCTTCGCGATTTATTCATACAAACTACCATTCTTCATTAGCAAGCCCCTAAACATATATTACTACAGAAAACATCAATTGATCGCCTAATATCTGAACTCATTTCTACTTGACCTCAAATCTAAAATGTCAAACGTGTTGCGATGCCGCCTTGCAATGTCAGTGTCATGGTCTTGGTCGTATGACGTCAGCAATACGTCCCAGATGACAACTTGACACGAACTTGAACTTGATATGTACGGAACCAGGGGTTTGAACTCCGTAGTAAGTTCTACCTTGATTCCAACCTTTTTTTGGCAGGTTAATAGCCTTTACTTTGTGACTGAGATGTGGAGGTGAGGCTGGTGTAAAAAGGGGAAATGCCAAGTAACATACTGATGTTTAACCGCATCCGGTTAGACTGTAAGCAAACCTCATTTTTGGTAAAGACAAGCCTGAAGAAGATGATGAAAATTTTACTAAAAACAAATTCAAATCAGTTCCTCTTTCTTACTTAAAGATAGACTGCTCATCACATGCAATATCACGTTAGTTTTGCCTAAAAATATACATCAGTCGCATGATTACAGAATCATCTTAAATAATACTATGTCCGAACCTCGCGATAACGGTTCATGCACCCGTCATAGTCCCCACACGAGGGAACGGAACGCACCACACTAATATATGCGCGCGCGCACGCCACTCACTTATCGCCTGTCGACCAGTCGCGCGCCAGAAGCCGCACAGAGCGGACGCGTCGTTTGTTTGAAAAATTCGAAAGTATCTCGCGAGTGATACGCGCGTGGTTATTTAATTTACATTTTTTTGCTGAATATTATATCTGGATTTGATCTTCGCACGCCTGCGATATTTTTGGAAGTGAGTGTTTTGGTTTATTTTTTTATTTTACTGTTAGTTCGTTTACGTTGAATATGTAAATTGTCCGTAAGGTGGCGGTTCAGCGAAAGTGTGTACGGAAGAAAAAACTTGTATGTAATTTATACGCGTCGTTCTTAGTAAATCAGATTTTCTATTGTACCGTTAAATAAAACAACTCCGTTCAGCGAAAATTTGATTTTCAGTACCAAGTATTTTTTTTGTCATTTTTGAAAAATTTACTATAATTTGTGGAATAAACGAATTCAAGTCATGCTTACGAAATTGCCGTCCTAAACATAATAGAAAAAAAACTGTTCTTTCCTTGTACAAAAAAAAAAAATATTTTTTATTTTTACTTAAGAACAGTGAAAAAGGAAAAATGACGAAAGTGCTGGTCAAGAAGTTTGGGCAAATAGTTTGAAAACCGGTTGCGGTGAAGCTCCGAAGTAGTTGCTACTCAAATATTGGACAACAGCGTCCAAAGTTCACTACGGCACAGCAAATAGCTGTCCATTGAATATTGTCGCGTGTATTTTTAATACTAATAAATGTGTTTTGAAACTAACTACTCAATCTTTCAGTAAAGCAGTCATCAAATTTTACTGTACTGAAGATTTTTGTAATAAAACTTGACGCAAAATCTTGATAAATTGCTTTTCTTTTTGGAGAAGACAAGACGAATGAGCGTAGTTTTCCTTTTAAAGAATCTTATTTATTTCTTTGGATGTATTCCTTGTCGTGACTGTTTAGCTCTCAATTTTGTATGTCATTGTCATTTGGACCATATTTTTCAATGAGCTCGTATTAAATCTCAATGGAGTTGTACAATTGTGTGAAAGCATGATGTACCGAAACATATGCATGAACATCTCCCTCTATGTGAACGGATGACCTGGTAAGGTCTGGTCAATGTGGCGTTACTTGGAAGAGAGTCATCTCCAGCAGTGGACGTCTTTCGGCTGAAATGATGTTGATGTTCAACTGGCAAAATTCGTCCATTGTCATATAAAAGGTCTCTCGAAGCAGTCGCTCCGATTTCCGTCATATTATTTCCATATTTCAATTTGTTCTTGGTCGTCGCCGTCGCCTCGTTCTTCACTACATCTCTTTCAACCACCACGCCATAATTAACTTCCCTATTAGACCCTAATGCTCTTGTAGGATGCTTTAAAATCGTGTGTATATTGATGTATTTCATTTTTCTTTTGCCTCTCTTAGACAGGTTTCGTATACAACACATCAATTTAGAACCTTGTGGGACCCCTAAGCCTCACCAAAACTCTTTATAGCATTCTCCTCTCCTTTATATTATACCGTGCTAATACGTTCAACTTCTAACAGGCCTTCCAAGCTCTAACTCCGCCTTCTATTTTTGGGGTATTTTATATTTTACTGCTAGGAAGGCGTTCGTTTTGGCAAAAAGACTGTCTTAAGCCTTTGAGCCCTGCTCTGTCTGCCCTTTGCTCTCTCAACATGTGGCTCTCTAGCTAGTTAGTTTTCTTCAGAAAATATATTGAAATCATCAGTTTTAATACTATTAGGTGTACTTTACCTTGTCCCTTTTGCAATTTTCTTACCTTTTTGTTCCATTCGTATTTTGTTTCGCATATAACTGTATAGGTTACGTTTCTGCCTCTCCCACTCCTTCAATTACTAATCATAATTATGTCAATATCAGCCGTATGTTTTTTAAGTATTTATATAACTACTTAAGTACACAGAACTTATCTCCAAGCACGATCATTAAAGTATACCTAAACATTATGTAATGTTCAAAAACCTTGGGAATGTAGATCCTATCTTTCGGCTAGTAACCGATTATTTTGTTTTGTTCTTCTAAAAGACCTATTGTGTCTCCAAAGTCCAAATTAACAGGTTTTTTTTTTATATTTCTGTGTAACGTTAAAAACATCAGTGGTCGCCCAGTGGTAAGGGCCCTGACTTACAAATTTTCGCGTGTGAATCCAGATAAGGGCATTACTACATCATCATATTTATATCAGCCCGGAATCACTGCTCGGTATAGGCCTCTCCTTTTTTCTGCCACAATTCCCAGTTCTGGTTCTGTGTGTCTTATCCAAGTGTTTCCCGATTGATTTCTTTGGCCAAACCTTGGCCACCACTCCCCAAACAATTAAGCTGAAATTTTGCATGCACGGTTTGGTTTGAATTAGAATTCGTGGTAAGCTATATGACGACTTCTTGCCTGTTCTTTCCCATAGATCGCTTTGAAATGGGCAACTGAAGTACTTTCACAGTTTCCGTTGGGGCTGCTGGTTGTTCGAAAGAGATACCGCAGCCTCGACACAAAGGGCTAAGAAGGAACATGGGTGGTTTTTGTCAGTAGAAGTCTGGCCCTCAATTTCGCTCTGCCTAGAGCGGGAGGGGTTATTTGATGATTTCCCAGCCCCCAAAAAAAAGGACTTGCACAGTTTGTACGCTTTGTGACTGGAACTGTAGTCACATTTCATTGTTGTTTGTTTCGACGATTCTAACGTGCCTGTAACTGGCCTACTTGAAATAAATATTTTGATCTTTTCTTATCGTGTGGCCAGTAAGGTCTAACGACCCCACGCACCCTAGTGTCAGAGTTTCTAAACCGCCTCAAGGGCCTCTAACATTGTCGGGGCCGCGGGTAGTCCAACGGTTATCGCGGCCTCGACATAGAGGGCGAAGAAGGAACATGGGTGGTTTTTAGTCAGTAGAAGTCTGACACTCCCTTTCGCTCTGCCCAAGAGCGGGAGGGGTTATTCGATGATTTTACACCCACCAAAAAAAAAAAAAAAAAAAAAAGGGCCTCTAACATCCCGTCGGGGCTGTGGAATGTTGTACGAGATACCGCGGCCTCGACGTAAAGGGCTAAGAAAGAACATAGGTGATTTTTAGTCAGTAGAAGTCATATGGGTATCAATTAAAAGGGTTTTAACTTTTTCGTCAGCATTGTATTAGTCATAAAAAAAACGTGTGCATGGAATTGTACCTTCAATCTTTATAACATGTCAAACTAGTATTATCAACCATAAATTTAATCATGTTCCTTAGTATACATAAATTGTGGTGAGGAATTGTCAATTAATTGTCGGGTTTTTTTTGCGTCTTATATAGACCGCAATGGTATTTCCATTCTGTTGTCGGGTGAAAGGCGTCGCAAATCATGTTAAGGTCAAATTCCTGTACCACTAAACGGAAGTAATCTAGATACGACATTTACAAACTACAGTACACAGATCTATAATAAAAATATGTACAAGTATCGTAAAAGTAAGAATTACAGGGTATACAAAAATTCATTCACACCGCTGTCAGTAGGAAACGTGACTAGAAGGCTGGCAGCATTAGAACGTTGTAAAGCAGCCCAGCCCTCTTGTTACTTGAAGAGTAGCGGTTGCTTAGTGACTTCCCAAAATATTAGGCGGATACTCGGACCCCATGGCCTCGGTGTTTCAACCTCGAACTGCTCAAACACATATCTAACTTCAGTTATTATATTTACGCCGTGTGAGGTTTTCAGTTCCTGCAGCAGCCGCCACAGCACAGCCCACCATAGACATAACTATGTATAAACTACTAAACATTTTTTTTTTGTTAACAGCTAAATTGGGGTTGCATATAAAAATGCATGGTTTTAGAAAGGCATAATATATATTTGATTTAAAGATTCTTATATCTCCTTCCTACTTCTGTTCTCCTGGTAGTTTGTGGGGCGATACTACCTATCCTTTATTTTTTTCTTAAATATTCATTCCAGTTTTCAATACCTTTCAACGCCTTCTTCCTACTTCTGTTCTCTTGATAGTTTGTGAGACTTTTCTATCCTTTTTTTTTAAATTTTTTGTTCCAATTTTCAATAACTGTAATACCTCCTTCCTACTTATGCTCTCCTGGTAGTTTGTGGGATTTTACTATCCTTTTTTTATCTCCTACTTGTCCTTGCCTATTTAAAAGCACGTAGCAGTTGCATAAATCGACACACTATAACAACCAACTAAAACAAAAAATACTGGGTCATATAACCCAGGTGAACACAGGACACTAAATTTTTTAACATTGGTTTAGTATCCTCAATTCACCTGGGAGATAATAGTTTCACCTAGGTGAATTGAGGATACTACTTTAGTATCTAATGTTCACCTAAGCAATTCACCCAGGTGAACATTAATAATATAATATTAAAATTAAATTAAAACATCTCCCACTCAGCATAAAACTGTTACAAATAACCGGGAAAAATCAAGGTCACCATTTCATAAAGATAAACCTTATATATTATTTATTTTTAAAACTAGGTCAAAGCGCAGGCAACCCTATGTACAATTGACATGTTAAATTCTCGCATTGTAAACTATTTACAGAATGATTTACACATTCATAAAAGCATCCGTTTATGCCGAGAAAATCAATGGAGACACGTTGAGTCAAGACGAAGATACGATACGATTGAAAACTAAAATATCTTGAATAGGGTAGTTAAGGTGGAAGCTCACATCTGGCCCGCGAAATTCTAATTTTCTTACGTTTTTGGCAATTTGCAGGCCAGTGCTTGGTTGTATGTTTATGAAAATTTGATTTGCGACTGTAAGACGTATGAAGTTACCGAATTATAACCATCAAAATTACTAACTACTAAAGAACGACGACTAAATTACTAAAGAATGACTTTTACATGCAAAAATCAATCTTGACATGAAAATGAACTTGGAGGGTTGTATTGATAATTTTGATGGTTATAATTCGGTAACTTCATACGTCTTACAGTCGCAAATCAAATTTTCATAAACATACAACCAAGCACTGGCCTGCAAATTGCCAAAAACGTAAGAAAATTAGAATTTCGCGGGCCAGATGTGAGCTTCCACCTTAACTAAAAAAATCTAATTAGTCCGTAAGATAGATTTCCAAAAAATATTGGAAACATTTTTTTCTTTTAACGTAAACAAACAAGGAAGACGATACAGTGCTTTGAAAACTCGTGTGACGTCATATTCTAAGACATTAGTATGACATTTTTTTTGCGGTTAATGACGCCACAAACCCCCACTCAAATCTTTGACGCGTTTTATCTTCGTCATTTTTTATTGATTTGATAAAACAAAAAATAAGTATCCAATATTTTTCGATAATCTAACAGACGGACTAATTAGAATCATATTTTTTTTAAGTCAGATAACATCCCTATTGACAGAACTTGATTAGGCAGAGGTGTACCAACCTAATAGAACATCCGCATTTTGACAGTTATGTTTAAGTCACATTTAGGTAATAGGGGGTTAGCCTATATTGCCATCAACCGGGCTCAAACCAAGACTCCGTGGCTTTTACTAACAAAATTCTTGAAAAATCCCGGTCGGGACGGTCTGACGAAATTCGCATTAGGTACACGTGGGATTCGTGTCAGTGTAACCCCAGCTAAATAGTTTTTGTAAATCCAGTGATCTTAATGTTTGACACAAAAATGCGGTTTTATGTTTGGGAACCTTTATTTTGAGTTATTAAAATATACGCCCTGTCAAATATGCATTTTTTGGTACTGTACTAACAAATAAAGTTTTTTTTTTTTTTTTAAGGTAAAAATATACTCACACGTTACGTTTTGTAGAGCTCTTACAAACTTTATATTTACTTGCTTCGTTCATATGTTTCCTTCTATGTATAGTAATTTAAACTTGACTAAAGACAACGGAATCTCTAATTCCAATTTAAATTAGGTTATTGAACTTTCCGTTATGTTAGTAGGTATACAAGTACCTACATAAAAAGTCTGTCCATCCGTTTCGGAGCTACGAAGCCACAGAGAGACACAGTCATATACACAGACAGACACGTCAAGCTTATAACACCCCTCTTTTTTGCGTCGGGGGTTAAAAACAACAAAGTCTTTAGATACGACTGATTATGTATTTAAACGTTAACGTTTTCGTTTCTTTGTTCCCTTATAACTCTTAATCGGATGAAAGGATTTGAATAAAATATACGTCGCGCGTCGTTAGATTCGTATTGATGGCGCGAGTGTCACTGGCTATATTAAAATTAAAAAAAACTACGTAAAATTGCGGATTTTGGAGGCCAAAACGCGGATTTGAATAATGGACCCCGCCTGCTTCCAAGTTTTGTTTTATTTAAAATGTGCTTGTTTTGTGCTTTTCAGTTTTTTCAGTCGGGTTTTTTAGTTTTTTAACTACTTTTTTTTTTGCACCATCTCCTCTGTCAGTTGTCAACGGGATCAGTTACTCCTTTTCCTTCATAACATTCTTCACACACTCCATCCATCTTTTCCTAGGTCTTCCTCTACCTCTACATCTACCTACATTTAGATTCATCCCTCCTCATCACATGCTCATACCACGCAGAAAAAACATAAGATCATTGTTAAATAAATAATATTCCGTCCTTATAAAGAAACCTTAATCTAGATTACCTATTATAAATCTATGTTCTTGACAGCTGACTTCCGTTTAATTCACCGGACCTACATGTAACAATGTCGCCAGGAAATGTAATAATAACATAATAATTTATCCAATATGTAGTCCGAGGTTATTATTATTCAAGAAAGAAAATATCATGGTAACTATAAAGATCTATGACAGCCAAATTTCATTACTATTTGATCAGCTGTTTAGTTATAAAAGGGTAACAATCAAACAAAGTTACTTTCGCATTTATAAATTACCGGCTGTTGCCAGCGGCTTTACCCGCTACAACTCGAAAATTATCCCACGGGAAGATAAAATCGAGATAAAAACTATCCTATGTGTTAATCCAAGTTATAAACTATCTGTGTACCAAATTTTATCCAAATCCGTTCAGTAGTTTTTGCGTGAAGAAGTAACAAACATGCAAAATAAAATCTACTTACTTACTTACTTACTTCACATAAACAAAAAATGAAGACGATACAGTGCTTCGAAAACTCGTGAACTCCTCGAAAACGTCACATGTCAGTACATTTTTTACCTACAAATGACGTCACAACCCCCACAACTCATGATCTTTGACGCGTTTTATCTTCGTCAATTTTTATTAATTTGGTAAAACAAAAAACACGTATCCAATATTTTTCGATAATCTAACAGACTTAACAGTTTTTTTTTGACTCAGTCCGAGTGACTTTCTAAAATAAATACGATAAATATTTTGTTTTTTTTTTTGACATAATCCCCGACACTACGTAAACTCGTAAAACGTTCCCAGTTAAGTTTCGTACATAACACGAGCGAAGTCGCGGCCAAAAAAATTTTATAAAACTTTGACTTATTATTAATAGTTTGATAGTTGTTACAAAAGTAGTTATCCTTAGTGCAATCCAAACTTGACTATTATTTGATTACTTTTAGTCTTAAAGCTAGTCTAACAAGTCAGGGTCAAGGTTTTGTCAAAACTCTTGAATTTTAGATAAGGTCGTTTAGTGCAGAGAATAAATTAAAATTATTGCTGTCTCTTATGTTAATGATGAAATTAGAAAAAAGATATGATGAAGTTTTGAATACTTTTCAGTTACTAGCACAATGTTTTGAGGGTGTTACGTTCCGGCCACCGTAGACGCGGGCCTGTGGACGGTGAGTGACGGGCTAGCTCGCCGTCCGTCCCACTTATGATGACGACAAGGCGTGTCGGCGGCGCGTTCGTGTTCCACGCGCGCCTCAAAGAGATGTCAGCAACAAGGAAGGGGCAAGGGCCGACGACGCCCGTCGGGGCTGCGGAATGTTTTAAGAGATCCCGCAGCCTTGACATATAGGGCTAAGATGGAACATGGGTGGTTTTTAGTCAGTAGAAGTCTGACACTCTCTTTCGCTCTGCCCAAGAGCGGTTTCCCAACCACCCCAAAAAAAAAAGCTACTGCCGTCTCGAGGTGGCATTTACTCTGTCATACTAGGTATGTCAACAATAAACCCTCCTTTTGGGCTTCACCGCAGGCGGGTAAAAACTTATAAAACATAATAACCTTTAAGTATTATAAAAACTAGTTGGACAAGTCCTAAGGCTTCTAGCGTTTCTTTCTAGTTTTTTCTACGTGTGTAATTTATCCATATACTTAGTCAGTGTCTAGAGGAGCTCGTGGCTTGTTAATAATTGCCTCTCGGGACGATTTTAATGTTAAGTCGTGTTTGCCTAGGTTGGTTCGTGGATGGGTGCCCACTGCCCACCCATTATAAAGGGTGTAAAAGCATCCTTGACGCAAACGAAGCGGCAGTTGTTCTCCTCACCACTGCGATCACTTTTTTGTTCTAGACCATACCTGGGAACCCCAGAATTACGGAGATATTGGGAGTCCTAATTTCCAAATTTGACACAGCTGTTTTCGTAAATACTAGTTTTTCTGGTTATAACTTTACTTATATGACCCGTTTACTATTTAAAGCATCCACAAGCACAGTGTTTTAATAGTGCTACATTGAGTTTTACCGTAAATGAGATATTTGACCTCAAAAAAAGTCGTTTCCCAGCAAAAATTTCTGCGTAGGTAGTTTGATGTACAGAATGCTTGGTTGACGGCTGTGTGATGGGTTAATTTACTCCTTGTATACCGATTTTACTCCGTGCCTCGGAAAGGACGTTAAAGCGATGGTAAGGCTACCACTATATAAACCTTTGGGAGTCGATACAGGTAGTCAGAGGTCGAAAGACTGACAACAAAGATAAATTATGATCTAACGCGTACAATCGTGTCACGCGCGGGATCGCGGGATTCGCATAAGTTTAGCCATGGTTTTACAGAAACGGAACACCCTACACTTACTAATTTTTCAGGTACCACAGGCGTGATGTTATGTTATTTCTACATAATTCACTTAGCAGATTAATTAAGGAAATAATTACAGTTCACAGAATGTTACGCTGTGTGCTTTCACAAGACCTCTCAAGGTTGGTAATCTATTATAAAATTATTCTTTTGAAAAATTGAGTTTTTATTTAAATAAAAATTGCTAAATATGCAAAGTAAAAACATAAATTAATAATGCTAGCTGGGAACTAGCTGTTCTACTTGAATGTTCCCCTTCTCGTATCAATTTTGGGGCTGGCGCAGCAGGTCTTATTCATCCATACTTCGCTGTTACTCGTGATCCTAGCATACATCTCCTTTATTAGCCAACATCAAACGAACAAAAACCATAACCACCCTATAATCGTCCCACTGCTGGGAAACTGGGGTCCTCGCTCTCAGAGAATCCACCACGTAGGCCAGTGCGGGTTGGTAGACGTCACATGCCTTCAAATTTTAGGTTCTACGTTTCCTCAAGATGTTTTCTTCGTCATTTGATGATTTAATCAACAGATTTTTCTAAAAATGTTATGTACACTATTATACTATCATCTGTTGCGATAACATCGCGCATAAGACAATCAAGATAAGTTTATCTTTTTGCTGAAGTTGTGATGATTGGTACGGATGATAACTCTTTGGTCAAATATTTAAAAAAAACTGACGTGATAGCCTGATAATGTGACCATCGGACTGTCAAGTCTATGAGTCTCAAGTTCGAACCCAAAACGAACTCTGATTTTTCGAAGTCCTGTGCGTACTGCATAATTACACTTGGTTCGATAAAGGAAAACATCGTAAAGAAACCAGCATCTTCGAGAGATTTTTCTCGAAGGCATGCACAGCCAATCAGAGGTCAGGCTCCCGTCGAGGCTGTGGGATGTTGTAAGAGATACCGCGGACTCGACATGAAAGGGCTAAGAAGGAACATGGGTGGTTTTTAGTCAGTAAAAGTCTGACACTCCCTTTCGCTCTGCCCAAGAGCGGGAGGGGTTATCCGATGATTTTCCACCCACGAAAAATAAAAAAGAGGTCCATGGGTGCCTAACTCTGAGACCGGGTCAGGTACTAACCACATAATGAAGGAAGACTGGCGAATACCACGCAGGTCCCAACGATGCCTAGAAACAGATCCCATCAGAGATCGACTTTGTAGCATTAAAGGGGATATCCCATCGCAAAAATATAAATTACGCGGGTGAAGCCGCAAACAAAATGTCGTAAGGAAAGTTTTGAGTATGAACGTGAAGGAGTTCAAGAGTAGAGGAAGTCCAAAGACACGATGGATGGACTGTGTTAGGCTGATGAGATGACGAGCAATAGACAAGTATGGGCCACATCAGAAGGTTTTAAGTCACCCAAAGAGCAATGAAGGGGGCTTGCGTGTTCGAATAAAAAATGAAGACCTCCGCATGAGAACCAAGGTTACCGTCGTAGCCCGAAGAATTGGCAGCTTAAGTGGCAATGGGCTGGGCACATTGCTCGCAGAATGGATGTCCTATGAGACTGAAAATTTCTTCACAGCAAAAGATTCAAAGTCACCCAAAGGGCTATGCTCGAAGTTTCCTTGCGTGTTCGAATCAGAAATGAAGACGTCCGCATGAGAACCAAGGTCACCGACGTAGCCCAAAGAATTGGCAGACTTAAGTGGCAATGGGCAGGGCACATTGCTCGCAGAATGGATGTCTTATTAGGCTGAAAATTTCTGGCGTAGCAACCACGAACCAGAAGACGTTGCGTTGGAAGGACTCCACCGATGACCTGCTGAAGGTAGCGGATCCCCGCTGGAAGCGAAACGCACGGGACCGTTCAATGTGGCGACAGTTAGGGGAGGCCTATGTGCAGCAGTGGATGTCTTTCGGCTGAAATGATGATAAGAGAAGTTTGGAAGAAGAAGGCAATGCCTAGGCATGTTGCGCCGAACCTGAAGTAATCGGGAGAAAAAAAT
The DNA here is from genome assembly GCA_932274075.1 of Diarsia rubi. Lineage (NCBI taxonomy): Eukaryota > Metazoa > Arthropoda > Insecta > Lepidoptera > Noctuidae > Diarsia > Diarsia rubi. Next base: position 5,043,832 of record OW026441.1, read on the forward strand.
GGCGATGATAGGTGAACCCGCGATCGTAAGCTATGGCTATAAAGGGTGTAAAAGTACCCTTAACGCAAACGAAAGGCACTTGTTCTCCCCATCACTGCGATTATTTTTTGGTTCTAGACCATACCTGGGAACCCCTTAGTTACTTAGAGATATTGGGGGTCAAAGTTCCAAATTTTGCACAGCTGATTTTGTAAATACTAGTTTTTCAGGTTATAACTTTACTTAAATTACCTCCATGCCCCTTTTACTATTCAAAGCATCCACTATCACAATGTTTTAAGAGTGCTAAATTGAGTTTTACCGTAAAATGTGATTTTAGACCCCAAAAAAAAGTCGTTTCCCAGCAAAAATGTTTGCGTAGGGGTACTTAGTTTGATGTACAGAATGCGTGGTTGACGTATGTGTGAAGGGTTAATTTACACCCTGTATGTAGTATGATCTATGTAGGTAGGTATGTACTTTAGCGTATATTTCCCACACAAAACAAATTGCCTCTACAATAGCGCTGTAAATATATTTAATTTACAATTAAACATTTTCTCAGTCGTTTTAAATTAATACTGATTCTCAAGTAGGTAGAACAATCATTTATGTAATACAATACAAATATTAGTATTGGATTTTAACACGGCACCTTTTAATGTGATGTCAAGACCATTTGACATTTTTTCCAGGTACTAAATTACATTACCGATAAAAAAAATCTGTGTTCTGTGGGATGAGTTCCGAATGATCTACTGATTACATAAGACCCAAATGCGACCACACTTAACGATTTTCTTGCTTTCTTTGACATCTAACTAAACAGTAGTAAGTGGAAATGATGTTTTCCTACTCCTCCGCTACTTTTTCTGATTAATTTCGTTACGGGATCCAAGACAGAATTCACTGCTTCTCTGGGACTTCGTCGAGCTTCATTATTTCGGCGCTCTTCTGATGGACGCTGTTGTTTCTGGCTTTCAGGAGTTACAGTGGTTTGGGAATAGTGTGGCGGGCATGTTCCAATGAAAAAAAAAATGCGATCATATCAAACGATTACCTTACTACGAGTATTTTTGTAAACTAACTAAACACAGTCTGGAGAGCGTAACTTACGCTAGTCGTTCCTAACCTTTGACCTGCGCTTGACGTTACTCGCTACGAAACACCACGTCGACGAGTAATTGAATATATTATATACGCTGTAGGCATGCTGTTCGTTTTAGATTTGTCGTGAATGGAACAAAAAGTATGTTTAATTTTTTATAAAACTCCTTTTGGGCTTCGCCGCAGTCGGGTAAAAATTGACAAAGATAAAGATGCGTCAAAGATCGTGAGTGGGGGCTTGCGACGTCATTTTTCGGTTTAAATGTACTGAAATGTGACTTCACACGAGTTTTCGAAGCACTGTATCATCTTTATAAAAAACAAAAAACATGTGACGACTTACTTATTCGATAATTTAACTGACGGACTGAATAGTTTTTTTTTGTCATGATACATCTCTAATGCAAAATTTTGTTTAAATTCTCGAGGAGTTCGAAAAATATTTTGCAAAAATAACATTCAGTAATAATATGTTAATGTATAAAACACTTCAATTTTATTTATTGTATTTGTGATGGATTTTCATCCATCCTCAGTCGTATTAGGTACTTACTATTACAAAGATAGCCCGCGACTAAATTGCAATTCCGCTGAATGTTATGATAAAATGACGTTATTCATAGTCTTGATGAGGCATATCAAATCTTATGGCGTTTCCTTGAAAACTATGATTCGATGTCACTTTGCTATTGTCTACAACGTGAGCTTGAAGAGGGCGCTGCGATAGGACTGTTCACTGACAAAAAAAATACTCGTAGGATTCTGTTTCATCCGTCAGTTAGATTATCGAATTTTTTTTTTTTTTTTACTATCACACAACGCCATCTAGTCCCAAGCTAAGCAGAGCTTGTGTTATGGGTACTAGACATCTGATAAACATACTTATTATATTTCTAAATACAAACATATCTATATATATAAAAGAAAGTCGTGTTAGTTACTTCACTTATAACTCAAGAACGGCTGAACCGATTTAGCTGAAAATTGGCAGGGAGGTAGTTTAGAGCCAGGAGAAGGACATAGGATAATTTTTTTTTTTTTTTTTTTTTTGGTAAGTAGATAGTTAGGTTGTAGGTAGGTAGATAGGTAGGTAGGTAGTATTTAGGTAGGTAGTAGGTAGGTAGTAGGTAGGTAGTAGGTAGGTAGTAGGTAGGTAGTAGGTAGGTAGTAGGTAGGTAGTAGGTAGGTAGTAGGTAGGTAGTAGGTAGGTAGTAGGTAGGTAGTAGGTAGGTAGTAGGTAGGTAGTAGGTAGGTAGTAGGTAGGTAGTAGGTAGGTAGTAGGTAGGTAGTAGGTAGGTAGTAGGTAGGTAGTAGGTAGGTAGTAGGTAGGTAGTAGGTAGGTAGTAGGTAGGTAGTAGGTAGGTAGTAGGTAGGTAGTAGGTAGGTAGTAGGTAGGTAGTAGGTAGGTAGTAGGTAGGTAGTAGGTAGGTAGGTAGGTATGTATTTAGTAGGTAGGTAGGTAAGTAGTAGGTAGGTAGTAGGCAGGTAGTAGGTAGGAAAAAGGGCATTGCAAGGCATGCGGGTTCAGCTAGTTATAGATAAATTACACCCAGACACAGAACAAATGATCGTGCTCATCACACAAACATTTGTCCTGGGTGGGAATCGAACCCACGACCTCGCATAGCAGTTAGGGTCACTAACCACTAGACCAACAGGCCAATCTACGACGGTCTAATTAGTTTTTTTTGTCAACTACCATATTGCATAAAATTCCCCTTTTTCCTCCTCAATAATGCCTCTAGATCATTTTTTTTTGCGACAAGTAGATGACCACTCAGCGGTCACCCTTGAAAAATGAGGTGAGGTGATGAATTAATGGTGATCTCGTTTCTCGCCCAAAGAGGGTAGTTGACAAAAAAATCTAATTAGTCCGTCAGATAGATTTCCGAAAAATATTGGACACATATTTTTTATTTTTTCACGGAAACAAATAACGAAGACGATACAGTGCTTTGTAAACTCGTGTGACGTCATATTCCATATTTATCTTCGTCAATTTTTATTAATTTGATAAAACAAAAAACACGTATCCACTATTTTTACCCGACTGCGGCGAAGCCCAAAAAGAGGGTTATTCGATAATCTAACTGACGGACTAAACCTCAGACCAAATAAATAGTAAAGACGGAACTCTGCGAACAGCAAAGTGAGGCCGGTCAAACAAGGCCTCTCCTTTTTATTTGGTCTGAGGAGTAAACAGAATCATATTATTTAAACATCCCTATATTCTAGATACCTACATAATATGAGAGACAACAAGCTGTTTGAAGTTGTGGATGATATCACTCGATAATAAAAATCCTGTAGAGCTCTCATAAACGCGATGGTAAGCGCTTTTTATAAGATTTCTCGTACGCGAACCAAATTATGTTGTTTTGTTGCTTGAGTAGGTATCAAGGCCGGCCTTTGAACCAAGTCAATAACCTTTCACCAAGTGTCGAGTCTTGAGGAAATGAGGACCTGCCTTAACAATTGGGTCGCGTTGGTATTTGAGATCTCGATAGGGCACGAAATGCTGAAAGGAATTTATTTAGAGGATTCAAAGCCGAAAGTCTAACCATTTTTTATTAAATTCTAAATATAATTTATTAAATTTGAAGACATACAGTTAATTCTACAAGCATTTTCAAGGGATGTATCTAGACGGATCGATCCTGGCCCTTTTTCTAATCCCGGGATTTACATACCGTTAATTCCGGGATAGTCGGCATTGTATTGCTTATGGTAAAAGGTAATAAGTCGACAAACCGCGTCAAAATAAGTATTTTATTTGTCTTTCAGCAATATATTGAACTTTAAATCTTAAAAAAGTCGCATGAAAATTATACTTAATTTAACTTAATGGTCCATTACTAAAAATTAAACTAGAAAAAAACAATCGTTTTTTAGGTTAACTAACGACAAAAAGTCCCCACTGAGATCAATGTTCAAACCCATATTTTCAATCTTCATTGTTCATGCTAATTTAATTTGCATTTGTTATGTATGAATTACTAATTAAAACTGCGAAAATATTATGTATGAAATAACATGTTTCGTCTCCAAGCATTCTTTTCAATTGTTTTTTTTATTAGTGATCGATGTTGGTTTCACATAATTATACACAGGCTGAGAAAACGCTCGTACAGGCTCAATAGACCCATTTGATTTTTTTCTGACTTATCCTAAAATTGTTTTTACCCCGAAAATCCTGAGATTGGTTAATTTTTATCCCGAAAATTTCGAGACTAAAATACGACCGGGATCGGAATCTCGAGATTCCGGGATTTAACTCACTTGTTGTATCCTATGGAGAAAAATGGACAAGAAACTTCATCGGAAATGTGTTACTTTAGCATACACCATAGCTCAATCATCGCTTCATCAGGCGTGAATTAGTATTTAGTGAAAAAGTTATACTGTGGGAAATAAACTCTTAAAGGCTCAAACTCTTTCTTCTTACGTTAGCCGACGATACAATTATACAAAACCAAACCTTTTGGGTAACTCTTTAGGCGACAATATTCCCGAGTGAACTCCCGACAAATCGTTTACGTAGAACACGCCCAAAGTCAACATTCTTTGCATAGATTTACATAAAAATATAACTGTTAACGAAATTACATTCAGGCACGATAATCATTGTGTTTTAATTGATTTTCACGTTAATTGTGTGTTCAGTACTACTAAGCACATGGATAACCCCCTTTTGGGGGGGGCGGGTTGGTATATCATCAAATAAACCCTCCCGCTCTTGGGCAGAGCGAAAGGAGTTGTCAGACTTCTACTGACTAAAAACCACCCATGTTCCTTCTTAGCCCTTTATGTCGAGGCCGCGGTATCTTTTACAACAACACGACGGGCGCCGGCCCTTGCCGGCCATGTTGCTGACATCTCTTTGAAGCGCGCGTGGAACACGAACGCGCCGTCGACACATGGATAACCCATGACTCTTATTTTATAAAAGTTATAATATTTAACCGGCACTCCGAACGCGCCGTCGCGGTCCTTCGAGACAACCCTGTACACCCCTGCCCCCAAGACCCTAGCTCGTGCCAGTTTCCTACGCTGAGCCAGTAGTGTTAAACCAGCCCCTAAATAATCTCTATCACATCCAGCCTTTTCCATTACTGTCCCCTCCAGTGACGCCTTAAGCCGAGGTCCTTACCCCACAGAGCAGAGGGTACTCTGGCACTTACTGCCGCACTCAGAAAGCTTTAATGATTACTTAGGCCATCACTAACTGCCGCACTCAAAAAGCTTTGATGATCTTGACTTAGGCCATCACTTAGTAAAGGTTTTGACAGCTTATGTCATACAAAAGTATGTGAAATCTTTACTAAGAGACGGCTTAAGTAATCATTAAATATCTCCGAGGACCACACTTAGTAAAGAGTTTGACAGTTTTATCATACAAAAGTATGTCAAAGCTTCTCTAAGTGACGGCTTAAGTAATCATTAAATATCTCTGAGTACCGCAGTAAGTCTGTAAGATTTTTACCTTGCAATGGTTAACCATGCAAGATTCTATATGCAAAAAAAAATCTTGAAAATAATTAGGGCTGATTTCTTTACAAATGATCGGAGGAAAACACATTTCGTTAGTGTCTCCATCATCTGCCTAGCATTTTTCCAATTAATATTTATTGCGGACGGCATCCAGTCTGACCGGATGCAGCTAATTACCAGTATTTTACATGGAGCGATTGCCTATCTGACCTCCCAGCCAGTTTGAGGTCCGAGTTTCTAGCTTAAACTGACCATTTACGAGTATCATTGAAGTTGTGAACTAATATAATTAAAATGTTTCCTATTAATATCTTGTAAGCAGATAAGTTATAAAAGCATTGTTTTCATTCATTTATTACAAAACCAAGGACGCGCCTGTCATATAAGGAAAATAAAAATCCATTAAAACACATTATAAAGTGTAAAATGCGATGTAGTAGGATAATGCCTCTGCGCTGTCATAAATAACTTATTTTTTTAACTTTCTTTCGGAACAAAAATACAGATAGACTCATCTCCTTGAAGTATCGTCATCATCATCAGCCTATTAATGTTCTGTTACGACAGTGGTAAAGAATAGACAGGAACTGATTCATTATTTTATTCGGACAGAGTCTCGACTTACAGGTTTCACAATCGAGCGCGACAAGACCTCGAAACTGAGCTTACAGGGCATTATATAGACTGATATCCCCACCGGAGGCATCCGGTAGTTATGGCGGTGTCTTCGCTTGACTGTGATTGGCTCGCGAGTCGTTGCCCGTCATTGGCTGGCTAGAGTGGCATGGCTATGGTATGCTAGAGTGGCATGGCTATGGTATGCTAGAGTGGCAAGGCTATGGTTTGCTAGAGTGGCATGGTTATGGTTAGCTGTCATTGGCTGGCTAGGGTGGCACGCTGTGAGCAGGCTGTTGTAACATTCGGCCGTCCTGGAACAATTGCTCCCGCAATGGAAACAAGAAAACAGTGATTACAAGTCAGCTCAGAAAAACCAAGTTAAAATGGGGCAATAGACCTCTCAGGAGATTTATGAAATCTTCGGTTTTCAATTGTTCTTTCACACTACTGGTGCTATCAGACAAAAGACTGACTGACAGACTGGACGGGTCCACTCAAATCTGTGTGGTGCTTTCTTCAAAAGACCATCTCAGACATTAATCTGCATGGTCTTCATGTGTGTATTATACCTTATTGTTAACCCAAACGATTTTAAAAGATTAAAAGAGTAACCTTTGGAGTTTCTTGCCGGTTCTTCTCCTTAGGAATCGACCAATGCACCGAACCGTGCCCCTTTTTACCGACGTTTTATAAGTGCCCATGTAGGCCTATGTGAAATAAAAAATATTTTGATTTTGATTTTTGATTTTGAAAGCACTGCTACGATATGTTACAGCGGATACTCAACCTGTAAACCCGTTGTATCATATAATATGACCTTTCACACTTCTTAGTTTATGTCAATCATTACCTAACTCCTCAATATCAGTTAATGTGGGCCAGAAAACCAATCTTCTAACGAACAAGAGTTAACCTGGGTCGCCCCCTATAGCATGGGACTTTAAGCTGAAGTAAAAGGAATAAATGCATAAGAAGATTTGTAGTAGGTACCCACTTGTACTAATTATTATGGACAAAGATGTAGGAAATGCTTAGTACCAACAATTTTTAACGACATACCTTACGATTAAGAAAATAGCTGTACCACGAAAATGTCTTTTAAAATAAATTAGGGAAGTTTGTTTTTAACACCTATGTAAAAACCTCATTACAAGAGATGTGTAGATTCCATTTATGATTATTTATTGTTGTATAAGTATATATTTATGCCATACTAGCTTATGTTTTCGGCTTCACCGCTATTAATTAAAGTGTTTTAACGCAACTTAAATGTTATAGCATTACGTTATAGTCAACTTTTGTGTTCAATAAATGTGTTTAGTTGTAGGTAAAAGTGACGTTGTTATTGATGGAAACGTACCAACAATTTGTTACATTTAAATTAAATATCACTGTTTTACAGTATGACAGAAGTAATATACCATGTAGCACGGATGTAACCATGAATAAACACTTTTTAATTCATTTCAATTTACTGGCGAAATGTGTGTGTACTCATGAGTATAAGAACCTCTGCCTAACCCATTGGGTATTACATGCGTGATGTTAAAAGCATTAAACCTTGTTGCCGCCAGTAGTCATCGCCTGGCGCCAAAGTTACATAATCTAATTTTTTGTTTTTGTAAATCACACTATTAACATATTTCCTTTCCTTTTTTTTTTTTTTTCTTTTGCCATAACACTAAGTTTACTAACCCTAGTCGTTAAGTTATTTTGTTGTTACTAACACTATGGACACTTGTCTGAATTAAAGAGTTTGAATTTGAATTATCATTTTTCACCTTGTATCTAAGTTACGTCCCATTTCTGAGATAACCCTACCGCACCTAGATTGCCTTGGTTGCCTGGAGCAACCCGATCTGGGATAAATCGTAAGGCTTATAGGTACCCGGTTGTAATATTAACAGTATTATAAGAACTCCATATTATCTGCGACATTAAAAACATGAAACATTTTTCATGTAAGAAAATATAAATAAACTGTTTTGCCAAACTATCGTTTGAAGAAACGGAAGAAACAATTTAAGTTAATTACATCATACCATTAAGACGCACGCATACATACATGTACATACTCACACACATAATTCTTAGCGTGTCGATGGCAAAACTTCATTACTTATACACACCAATACACAAGAATACGTTTTTCTATTTTTCCAATATTTTAATTTTATGTGTTTAAAGCTTTTAAGTACTAATGTTAAGTTAATGCAACTCTGGCCCCCAAGATACCCACCCACAGGCGCAGCCTCGTTTCAGGACATCAGTTTTATCACCATTTTAAAATTAAAATTTAGCTTGCTACTGTCATGTATTATCAGAGCTAAGTTAGATTTAGAATTGGATGTCGTTAACCCTCTTTCCTACATTATCCCCTTTACAGTACGCACAATGTAAACATGACGTCACATAATAATATTTACTTATAAATCGGGTTATTTTTGGAAATCAGAAATTTTGTTGATATTTATAAAATTCAGAACTTCGTTTTACTCCTTGATAATGCCATGATGCATTTTGTAATATCTTCCATCGCGCGAAGTTTGACACAACTCACACAACTAATCTGGTACCGTAAAGGTTTGTTTACGTTATAGCCTACCATCAACGATTACACAATTACTCACTATAGGTATCTGTACATCCACTTCGCAGTAAAACAATACTACTTTTCGGCTTTTCATCTTGTCATTGCACAGTACTGAACAAATCGTTCACGTCTAAATGGTACACAATAAACGGCATCTATCGAACGATCTACTTACCTAAGATAGGCATAGACTTTGACTTTGGCTTTTCGTTTTAGCTTACTTGGGCTTTGGCTCATCGGTCACCATAGTGAAAAGTAATATCGGGCAATACATGGCATAAGACCATGATTAGTCATTGTATCGCGTACTGCAGTACAGTCCGAATTACATGGACATTTTTACATAACACGTCATAATACGAAATCTTAGCAACAATTTTATCACTGCAAGGGATTCAAGCCCAAAATCATGATAAACACTCTATCTGACTTGTAACGCGACTAAACTAAAAGACAGGGCGCAAACTACCGTCAATCTACTTTATAAAAGATACGTGCAATACCTGCAATACGTGTGAATTTCTGTTGGAAAACTAGGATCGTACCTACATAATCACTAATACCGACCTATAACATTTTTTTTTTTTTCATAACAAGATTTATGTGACTTGCCTCATACCCACATCGTACTTTTTTTTTTTAAGTTTGATAAACGGGCGAGCTATTATTGCTAAGTTATGAATGGACTTTCTTTAGTAACTAGATAGAACTAGATAGAATAAACTGACGCACTTCGTTTACATTACTCGGGATGAGAAATTAAGACGATCAACTTAAATTCACCTGGTTGAATGCCATCGCGTCATGATGTTTTATACCCTAATTAAGAAATATGTAAAAATTAGCAGTTCCTCATATTTAATTTTAAGTTCCTCGTTTTCAATCTGTCAAGAACTTTATCCAATAAGTCTAAAACTGTTTGAATATCGGCTGGCGGTAGCAAGAGATCGCCCAGGAATGCTATCTATATCTCTGATAATAGTTTAATAAAATTATTGTAGCTATTTATAAGTATCTGATCTACATGATTTACTTTGGAATTGTTATTGTTGGATAATCTAATGCGCACTTGAACTAAATATGTACATTTTAAGTTCTCAACTCTTTAGTACACAACTAGTACCTGCTCGTAAAACATATTTTTTTCGTACCGGGATAATATTATACAGATTAACTGACTAAGATTAGATTTACTTATCGGGCTTACCAAATTATTTTGTCTACGATTCGCATAATTATCAACTCATGGGGCACTCCATGGTAAAACACATTTGGCTTATATATTTGGCTAATGGCATTTGGCTAATTTGGCAAATATTGGCATGTTTACTGACCTTGTTATTTATGCATGGTTCCTGGCAGCTCTCAGCGTGAAGTAGGTCGGTTCCTTCCTTCCATGTCCTTGGTTGCTGTTGACAACCTTTAGGTAGTCTTAATTTACCGTAGAACCGTTGCTGGCAGAGAGATGGATACTTCTTGTAACTCAAAGTGTCTCACAGGTGGTTACTGGCCGCAGTCTTCTTTTTCAAGGTCAAATTATGGAATGAACGATGCGATACTGAGGGTAGTCGCTTCGTGTTCCATCCAGATTGTCACCCGCTTTTTCAATTTGTGCCTTGTGATACTGGGATGGAAGACAATATTTTCCTTGCAGGCGGTGTGCATCGACGTACGTTCTTCGTTTGAATTTTTGACCTCGTCCTCCACAGTAGGTGACCGTTGACTTTTAAGTAGCAGAGAGTCGTTTTATCGTAGGTTTTTTTTTTATTCGATCCCACTTCTGACTGTTACGACAGTGGTAAAGAATAGACAGGAACTGATTCATTATTTTATTCGGACAGAGTCTCGACTTACAGGTTTCACAATCGAGCGCGACAAGACCTCGAAACTGAGCTTACAGGGCATTATATAGACTGATATCCCCACCGGAGGCATCCGGTAGTTATGGCGGTGTCTTCGCTTGACTGTGATTGGCTCGCGAGTCGTTGCCCGTCATTGGCTGGCTAGAGTGGCATGGCTATGGTATGCTAGAGTGGCATGGCTATGGTATGCTAGAGTGGCAAGGCTATGGTTTGCTAGAGTGGCATGGTTATGGTTAGCTGTCATTGGCTGGCTAGGGTGGCACGCTGTGAGCAGGCTGTTGTAACAGTTCCCACTGCAGGGACTCAGGCCACAGTTTGCTCAGGCCTCCTCTTTAGGAGAGGGATGGGCTATAATCCACCACGCGGGCCCAGTGCGGGTTGGTAGATCTCACAAGTCTTAAATTTTTTTGGTTCTAAGACATGCCGGTTTTCTCACGATGATTTCCTTCACCGATTTGAGAGCCTTGAAGTATACTATATAGGTTACTAAATCACCATCCTTCATAATTATAATTAATCTCGACTCTCGATTTACTGCCACACTCAGAGACATCTATTAAGTGATGACTTGAGTAATCATTAAATATCTCTGAGTACCGCAGTTAGACAATATAATATACATGACATATAAACACTGTTTTTTGTTTCGGCTGTTTCTTCTCGGAGTAGTTAGGTACGAAACATAGGCCCCGAACAGTAAAAAAAAAATTACGTGTTGGTAAAAACCTATTTGCAAAATAAACATCATTTAAACCATCACTTGAGAAAAATACTTGATTATATAAATAGTTACGTCGATATATTGTCTTTGTAAAGTCGTTAATGAAATAATGAGCTGTATTATTATGCTATAAGTTTGCTGTCGCATATTGAATAAAATGCAATAACAAAAAGAACATTTTCAAGGATAAACGTCAACGTTAATTCATGCTGAAGTACTTGTAATTTGTCTATCTATTTTTATACTACAAAGACTACCACAGTAACAACTCTTCATCATTTTTTACTACAAAGACTACCACAGTAACAACTCTTCACCAGTCTTATACCACAAAGACTACTACACTAACAACTCTTCATCATTTTTTACAACAAAGACTACCACAGTAACAACTCTTCATCATTTTTTACAACAAAGACTACCACAGTAACAACTCTTCATCATTTTTTACAACAAAGACTACCACAGTAACAACTCTTCATCATTTTTTACAACAAAGACTACCACAGTAACAACTCTTCATCATTTTTTACAACAAAGACTACCACAGTAACAACTCTTCATCATTTTTTACAACAAAGACTACCACAGTAACAACTCTTCATCATTTTCATACTACAAAGACTACCACAGTAACAACTCTTCATCATTTTATTACCCTTAGCCGATTCTTTTAAGGTCGGTGCAGCATATCTCCGTCTTCATATTTCTCTATTACTCTTCATCTAAGCTGTGTAACGAATCTACCGATCCTTAATAAAAAATAAAAGAGTTAAGGTAGATTGTACAATAAATATTAATTTTTAAGATAAAAAATACAAAAGAATATATAAAACACCTTCCTACCTATCACACACTCAGGCGGCGGAGGTTTTTAAAATTTAGTTAGTGATCCACTTTTAATTGAGAAAAGAGAGATCCGCTTCTTAGATGGTGATAGGTAGGAAGGTGTTTTATATATTCTTTTGTATTTTTTATCTTAAAAATTAATATTTATTGTACAATCTACCTTAACTCTTTTATTTTTTATTAAGGATCGGTAGATTCGTTACAGTTTGGCGCCCCACGTTGGGCGCCAAAAAATACAAAAGAATATATAAAACACCTTCCTACCTATCACACACTCAGGCGGCGGAGGTTTTTGAAAATTTAGTTAGTGATCGACTTTTAATTGAGAGAAGAGAGATCCGCTTCTTAGATGGTGATCCACTTTTGGTAATGAATGATGGTGATCCACTTTGAGTTGGTCTGGACAGTAGAACTTTGTAGATTTATATGTATGCAGAATCCATACGTAGAAACAGGACAACCTCGACGTAGATTCCCGTGTAATTGACTGAATCTCGACAGAAACGAGTAGCGTTGATTCTCAGCGTAGAGTCGATCGTAAAATAAAACGTAAAATCAACCGGACATAATCCCGGCGTGGAATCCAGTGTAAAAGTTTTTGGGTCAGCATCAGCTGCCCATTTTTATACAAAAAATCAAACATTTTTCTTCTCTTCTAAAATTCTTTACAATTTCGAATTGAAATATGACATGTCACCTGCCAGTCATATAACCAGCCAGGAGTATTCCACCAAGACGTAATAGAACCTCCGAGTGTGCTTTTAGAATTTTAAAATTATAATTTAAAATAAAGTTATTTTTTATTAATTAAAAAATACAATTATTCAGCTTAACAATGATAAAAAATAATGAAGTTATATAAACCAAAAGTGACCTTCTTAGACTAAACTAGAAAGAAACTCTATGACAAAAAGAAAAGTACCTACTGACAGTTTGGCACATTTGACATAGGTACATGTCACAACAATGAAAATTATGAAAACTAATATTTAATTTCAGCAAATTATATGGAAACGAATCGTTTAGAACGTTTCGCCGAGTATAAATAAAGATAAACTATAAAAAGGATGATAAATGGTATGTGATATATATAATGATAAGTGGGAATATAGCATATACTATAGCTGTTACGTCATTTCTAGCTTTTTCCGATTCACACTTACCATCTATCGTTTCTTTGGGTTTCCCCTACTCTTATGCCCATTCTTACTCCAAAACGCATTCATCACACATCATCATTCTGTTGCCCTTATCTCAATGAATTTAGACTCGGTGCAGCATATTATTATCACCCCCCATACTTCTCTGTTTCTCGTCATCTCGTGAGACATCTCATTTTTTTGGCAATCATCCTTAACACAGTCCATCCATCGTTTCTTTGGTCTACTTCTACTCTTAGACCCATCCATATTCAATAAACCAAGAAAATATCCTTGCATTGGATGGAGTGTATGAAGGATGATATGAGTAGATAAGGAAGTTACTGCTAAGTTCACGAGTAGAAGAGAAGTTTGGAGGAAGAAGACCTCAAGCTGTGCCGACTTCAAATAAATTACATAGATTGATGATGCTGATAATTCGTACAGACCTGTTTAGTTTAACTGGACTTTTATCCTTTTTTTTTTTTTTGGTGGGTGTAAAATCATCGAATAACCCCTCCCGCTCTTGGGCAGAGCGAAAGGGAGTGTCAGACTTCTACTGACTAAAAACCACCCATGTTCCTTCTTCGCCCTCTATGTCGAGGCCGCGATAACCAGAGGACTACCCGCAGCCCCGACAGGCGTCGGCCCTTTCGGGCCCCTCCCATGTTGCTGACATCTCTTTGAGGCGCGCGTGGAACACGAACGCGCCGTACTGGACTTTAATCCTCACTTAGCCTTAGTATTGTGCATGATGTTTAAAAACAATACCTACTCCGACCGTCCCAGAACTGCGGTAGCCTTCCCAGACTACTGCAGGCTTCCGAGAGCGTTAATGGGGATCGTAAATTTTGTGCCTGGTAATCTACCACGCTGCTGCACTCTAGGAGTACGTGCCGTGGCGTTTCTTCCGCCTCCATGCATCCTTTGCACAGTGGGCTATCTGTTACACCTATGTTAAAAAGATGTTTGTTTTAGGAACAGTGACCCGTTAAAATTCCTATGATTTAACGAATTTTGTCCCTATTAAGTTTGATCAGTTCAGTTTGAACTTCATTTATGCCGCCGGAACTGGTTTGCCTACATCCTTTACTTTTTCTCCATTCGCTGAGGTGTTTTTCTGTGGTACAGACCTGTTAATCAGTATAATACATAAATATTTCTACAATCTGTCAAGTTCTTTTATCGATTTTTAACTTCGTCGCTGAAGCATAAGTTCAAAGGTTTATTTTTGATTGGCCTGTTGGTCTAGTGGTTAGTGACCCTAACTGCTATGCCGGAGGTCGTGGGTTCGATTCCCACCCAGGACAAATGTTTGTGTGATGAGCACGATCATTTGTTCTGTGTCTGGGTGTAATTTATCTATAATATGTATGTATTTAGAAATATATAAGTATGTTTATCAGTTGTCTAGTACCCATAACACAAGCTCTGCTTAGCTTGGGACTAGATGGCGTTGTGTCAGAGTTGTGGATTATTATTTGGAAAATTTTACAGGTAGCTCAAAGTACTGCCGGTTTTTTCTTTTGGTGCTCGGAAATCATCAAACACCTCCCGCTTTGGACAGAGCGGTAGGAAGTGTCAGACTTCTACTGACGAGAAACCACCCATGTTACTTCGTAGCCCTTCGTGACGAGGCCGCGGAATCTCTTCGAACTACCCGCAGCCCGAACGGGAATACCGGTTTGACCGTACCTTTAACCGATAAAGGAAGAAGTAGCAATACTAGGTCAAAACGTCACAAATTCGCGTCGTACGATACTCACGCGATGATAGCGAAAATGTGTCACGATTTTCATTGATATAAGTAGATAATTTTTGTTTAGCTGTTTATGTGGGCAATAATTAAATAAATTATATCATGCAGTAGTATTTGTTATCCGAGCTTCTGTAATTTCAGGATTTCTTGTGGAATAAGTAATCTAAAGCACACAAAATAAGTAAGCTGACGTGGCACTGGGTCTGCCATATTAGCCGTAGAACCGTTGGGGTAGACTTCTTCTTGAGTGGAGTCCGCGAATCGGCAAGCGTAAAGTGGAACGCCCTCAGACTCGGTGGAGCGATAATCTTCGTAAAGTGGCAGGTAGCAACTGAATGAGAATTACCCAGAATCGAGTTGAGTGGCGTTATCCATCGGTGGATGCCTCCAGCAAGGCTGATGATGATGACGTGTGGAATAAAGAGTGTCCATGAAGTTTCTTGCCATTCTTCTCATGAGACCAACGCTTTGGAATCGGCAACTACAGTACACTGACAATTATTATGCCTTGTGAGTGGGACTGTAGCTTAATTTATTAGCTTATTAAAATTTAGTATTTGTGCGACTATTCAAAAGAGCCTATAACTGGCCTACTTGAAATAAATGATTTTGATTTGATTTGATTTAATGACCGTCGTACTACCAAGTCTTATGTCTCGAATTCAAACTCAAGACCTCTGATTTTCCCGTCGGGGCTGCGGGTTGTTCGCAAGAGATACCGCGGCCTCGACATAAAAGGCTAAGTAGGAACATGGGTGGTTTTTAGTCGGGAGGGGATTATTTGCTGTTCCCAGCCCTCCCACAAAAAAATACCTCTGATTTTCAATTGCGGCTTTCTGGTGGTGCATTGGTTAGGGAATAGTGTGGCGGGCTTACCTACCAATTCCTCTTCTAAAAAAATATTTTCCTTCTTCCAAAACCACAGCGTTTCACAAAAACACTATTTACTACTCTGATTACCGAACATAATCGTTTTACAAACCAATATAAGCATAAAAATAGTCTTTGGGTAACCTTCACGGCGTATCTTTACGTCACCACACTGAGTCCTTGATCATGAACGCAGTTGCCCTACATTTAAATGGTACCATTACAGATGACTCGTGGACTGGACGATAAGAGAGGGTTTTAGTCCGTCTGTAACGATTTGAGTTTTGGCGATGATATTGTTTTTGGTAATATTCGTCGTCATTATCATCATTTCCGCCGAAAGACGTCACAGCTGAACATAGGCCTCCTCCAAGACGTACGCGACCGGATAGTGGATGTATTAAGCCTCGTACCCACTAGGAACATTTGTCGAGCGACATGTGTCCCCGGTGACATCGGGCGATGTCTGTTTCTTGTCTCTTCCTTCCTTCCTTGTCTATGCGACAAGGAAAAGTTTCAACAATGTCGCGGCGATGTCGTCCGACTTCGCCCGACATCGCCCGATGTCACCGGGGACACATGTCGGTCGACAAATGTTCCTAGTGGGGACGAGGTTTTCACGGTTACATATCTGCCTAACCCTTCGGGAATTACAGGCGTGATGTTATGTTATAAAGTTATCTAACATTTAACCGATAAGATACGAGGAAAGGAAGTATTGATATTGAGCTTAGTATCCTAAAACTAGACTAGATAAAGTTTTTATGAATAATACGAGTAAGTTTTACTGTTCGTCGGTATTGAACGATATATGAAATACTGCAGTGGGCGTAAACTCCCACGGTTGAATGACCCTTTTTTCGTGAGCATCAAGATGGCAGGATCAAAGGCTGATTTAAAATATAATAGTTGTTCCCTAAACAAGACATTTGTACCTACCTCCTAAGGTAAAGGAAGTATGTCAAGATGTCTCTGATCCCGCAAACACACCCAGACCCGAAACAACTATCAACTATCTGTAGGCCATACAAAGATTTGTATTTTTTGTTTTATTATATCAATAAAAAATAACGGAAGATAAAACGCGTCAAAGATTTGAGTGGGGGTAAAAAAATGACAAACTAATGTCTTAGAATATGACGTCACACAACTTTTCAAAACACTGTATCGTCTTCATTCTTTGCTTGCGTAAAAAAAGAAAAAATACGTGTCCACTATTTTTTGGATAATTATCTGACGGACTAATTAGATTTTTTTAGTTAACCACCCTATCTTGAAGTCGGTTCCACTGTAACAGTATGCAGAATAACAGTACTTTACATGGAGCGACTGCCTATCTGACCTCCACAACCCAGTTAGTACCTACTGGATTACAATACAGTGTGACAGACCGTCAGGCCACTGACTGCCTGTAACAACTGTCAGGGATGTACAATTGAGAGCCGGAACCAACGGCTTAACGTGCATAGGTATTCCGGTTAGACTAGATCAGGGGGTCTATAATGGCCACTTTAGCAGATCATAATATAAATTGAGTTTAAAAGCTTAAAATAGACCTATCATTATAGTAATGCGTCTGTAAACATTTAGAAAAATAGATCATAATGTTCACAGACGCAGTTACAATGATAAAAAGTCCATTTTACGATTTTTATCGCAATTCATATTATGATCTGCTAAAGCGGCCATTTTAGACATCCAGGGATGGCGAACCAATGGCACGTAACACAATATTTTAGGCACACTACCCTTTTAACCATATTTTCATGTATTTCAGAGATGAATAACAAAAGATTTGATTAGAAACCGTTTGGTAGAGGAGGCCAGTTCAACATGCCATCTACTAAAAGTAACCTCTTACAACTCTTATACTAACACTAGTGACCCGCCCCGGCTTCGCACGGGTGCAAAAAAGATACTAAAACCTTCCTCTTGAATCACTCTCTCAAAATCCGTTGCGTAGTTTAAAGATTGAAGCATACATAGGGATATCGGGACAGAGAAAGCGACTTTGTTTTATACTATGTAGTGATGTTAATTTTTTAGGGTTCCGTACCTCAAAAGGTAAAAACGGAACCCTTATAGGATCACTTTGTTGTCCGTCTGTCTGTCTGTCTGTCTGTCTGTCTGTCAAGACCTTTTTTCTCAGGAACGCGTGGAGGTATCAAGCTGAAATTCATATCAAATACTCAAGTCTATGGTCTCTTGGAGCTGTGAAAAAATCAAACTTCTAAGTCAACGCGATCAAAAGATACTCCCGTTTATGCCGCAAATTTTCGACACTCGCAAGGGAATCAAAACCTACAGGGTACTTCCCGTGAACTCAGAATCTTGAAATTTGGTACGAAGCAACGTCTTATAACACAGATAAAGGAAAAATTGCGAAAAGCATAAATTTTTAGTTACATCATATAATAAAAATATTTTTAAGTTGAAATTTTCACTGAATGTGTCTCTCTGTTGCTGCTATAACAAAAAAAAAATAAAAAGCGACTCCCCTACTACGATGGTACGGAACCCTTCATGTGCGAGTAGGACTCGCACTTGGCCGGTTTTTTTTTTTCTTTTTGGTATTAGATAAAGAGTTTTTAGTTGAAAATATATTTTTGAATGCCACGTAGAAGGTCTCAATAAACTTTGTTTTAGAAAAATGGCACGTTGATTCATAAAGGTTCACCATCTCTGGACTAGAAGCCAAACCTAACATAGTCTGTAATATTATTTATTTAAACTTCATGTACAATAGTGGTACATAGGCGGACTTAATGCCACAAGGCATTCATTATGATGATATTTACTTACAGTGCTGATTTTTTTCTCCTTATGTGAGTTGGAAGATCGGTTCACATGAATTTTGACCTCATTGTAGTATTTTTTTCTTCGTAAAAAATTATGTTTCAAATTCTCACGGAAATCTATTTTAACGTTATACGAGTAAACACGTGACAGATCATAGTACTTATGTCATTGATGCTTATTTAAATTTTAGAATAAATATAAAATACAGAACCAACTTACCATAAATAAAGGGTGTAAAATTACCCTTAACGCAAATGAAGGGCACTTGTTCTCCCCACCACTGCGATTTTTTTTTTGTTCTAGACCATACCTGGGAACCCCCTAGTTACGGAGATATTGGGGGTCAAAGTTCCAAATTTTGTACAGCTGTTTTCGTAAATACTAGTTTTTCAGGTTAAAACTTTACTTAAATTAATTCCATGACTCGTTTACTATTAAAAGCATCGACTAGCACAATGTTTGATTAGTACTACATTGAGTTTTACCGAATAATGTGATTTTTGACCCCAAAAAAAGTCGTTTCCCAGCATACATTTTTGCGTAGTGGTACCTACTTGTTAGATGTAGGTACAAAATGCTTGGTTGACGGCTGTCTAATGCATGGGTTAATTTACACCCTGTACACTTTCATACTTACACAAAACTTTCACATCACATTGTCAATACCACGACAGTCGATTCCCTTTTAGAGGTTTTTTTAAAGTTATCATTTTAAAATGTAAACTACTACAAACTGCCTTACTATTCCTAACAACTTAATAAGTAATAACTTACAAAAGAGCAATGGACTCACACAAAAACCGGCAAATAACTAACCAAACCACCGGCCCACAATCTCCTACACTATCGGTATACCTACCTACTTCCTCAGCGGCTCAGCTGATTCAAACCGAATGACGTACTACGTCATCGTACAAGATCGGATCAGACGATCGTACCACGCGCTCCGACCAATCAGAGACGCTCTAGAACTGGCCGACCAATTGATGTGCGCATGCACAGGTTTGCCGCGTTCTCGATTAAAAACTTTTTGAAGAAGGTTGTAGAGTTGAATAAGATGTTTTTTTTTTGAGGTTGTAAGGCAAATTAAATATGATTATGTCATCACCGTGAGTCATACTCATGAATTCATGACTCTTGGTCGATTTAATAGTAATTGTAAAAAATACTATTGATTACATATTTGGCACACACACACTATGAACTTTTCCCTATCGAAGCCTTGACCTCATGCTCGACTACCTCTACCACTAGACCAAAGAGGCTGTCGAGTTAGTTGTTGTATTAGAACTAACACAATAGGGGATCGGACAAAAAAAAACTAATTAGTCCGTCAGATAGATTTCCAAAAAATATTGAACACGTATTTTTTCTTTTTTCATAAACAAAAAATTAAAACGATACAGTGCTTCGAAAACTCGTGAACTCCTCAAAAACGTCACAGGTTTTTGCCTACAAATGACGTCACAACCCCCACTCATGATCTTTGAGGCGTTTTGTCTCCGTCAATTATTATTAATTTGATAAAACATAAAACACGTATCCAATATTTTTCGATAATCTAACTGACGGACTAATTAGAATCATATTTTTTTGACCCAGTACGATCCCCTATTAATAACAATATTTGGCAAAGAAGTAATTGACAGCACGTGTAGTGTAACTCTTAAATAAAACGTGTGGTTAACTATTTAAGTCGCGAGTAAATAGGCTTCTGGGTAAGCTCGTTCCATCGTCGACCTCATCTCTGCCCCTTGGTCAAGATTGAGATCAAGAGCCCATTTCAAATTATAAAAAAAAGCATTGAGGAATGACTCACTGAAAAGTTAAAAGAAGATGTAGTGACAAAAAATTCAAAGAACATGCATTATATCCTAGCTGCCTTACTAATATTATAAATGCGAAGTAACTCTGATGTGTCTGCCTGTTCCTTTTTACGCTAAAACTACTGAACCGATTTAAATGAAATTTGGTACCTAGGTACACAGATAGGCCAGAGCCTGAGAAAGGACATAGGCTACTTTTAATCCGTAAAAAGGATTGTGAGGGGTTGAAAGGGGTATTTCGGAAAACACGGTGGAGCACACCGTGGAGTTCTGCCCCGCTTGGGTGGAGCTCCGCCGTGTTCTCGTATCGGCGGCGGCGACCTCTCGCGTCCGGCCCTGGTGCAAGCCATGGTCCGGGGCGAGGAAGAATGGGACGGCGTCGCCTCCTTCTGCGAAGCAGTGATGCTAGCGAAGGAGGTGGCGGAACGAGAGAGGAAGAAAACCTCAAGTCTCAGCCGCCGCGGGAAACGCTCTGGGCGTCAGGGGCTACGTGACGGCTTCCGGCCACCGTAGTGAGTGAGTGAGTGATGAGCTAGCTCGCCTTTTTGTGAGAGAAAACTGTATCTACCTTTACTAAATGATGGCCTAAGTAATCATTAAAGCACTCTGAGCGCGGCAGTAAGTATAAGTTTTTAAACTGACATCGTCACTAACTCGAAACAAAAAGTCAACAAGGTAAATATTATATTGCTAAGTACTTCATTAAACTGTTTCCTATGGAGAAGATCCGGCAAGAAATTACATGGTTTACGTGGTTACTCCAAAAGCCTTGACCAATATCTGAGGGACCACTCGTAAGGCAGCTGGATCAAAGGCTTGATTCAGAAGGAAACTCGTGGTCACGGCTCGTATTATAATTCTTACTCAAAACGGGATATTTACCATTGGTTTGAGTTCTCGATATCTCAGCGCTGTAGCAAGCACCATGACCACGGATAAACTGAAGTTATTGCAGGTGTTTATGAGCAGACAAATCGGTCTACCCTTTCTTGTTCGCTTTTGCGCTCGGTACCACTATCACTGTCACTCACAATAGGGTATTACCTCATTAACCAAGTCGAGCAATAAAGCCGGCCGTACCATCCTTTTCTCGAATCAGTTAAGGCCATAATCGACCTCCTTTAACCAAAAAAATCGAATTAGTCCGTCTGTCAGATTATCGAAAAATATTGGATAGGTACGTGTTTTTTGTTTTATCAAATTAATAAAAATTGACGAAAATTAAACGTGTCAACGGTCAATGAGGGCTTTTGACGTCACTTTATGGGTAAAAAAGTACTAACCTTGTGACGTAACACGACTTTTCGAAGCACTGTATCGTCTTCATCTTTTGTTTAAGTGAAAAAAGAAAAAATACGTGTCTATTATTTTTTGAATATCTATCAGACGGACTAATTAGATTTCTTTGGTAAAATACCCTATTCGATTCTGTTCTCGACTCGTACCTTTTTCGGCTTTTTACTCAGTTTTTACAGTTTTACTACTCGATTCCAGACTCTTGACAACGATTAAGACGTACCGGTAGTTGGTTCAACTGGGAGGATGGGTTTAAACTGCTTTTTTGGAAGTTAGGTTTTTTTACTATCATCATCAGCCTACATAATGTTCCCACTGCTGGTACTCAGACCTCTTTCGAGGCAAAGTAATGCGCCTGCCTGGGTTTTAACCCACGGTCCACTGTTCGGGGCCGCCACCACTGGGCCACCGCAGCTCTTTTTTTTTTTACTATGAACTTGAAAATCATAACCTAACCACACACTTTCTCTTGTCCACAGCTAAAATTATCATCCCTATGTCGTGGACCGCAACGAAGCAGTAACAGTTGAACCTACACAAACAATATGTCGTCCAAAGCTATATACGAGGCGACCGGCAAGGACCTTATAAATAGGTAAGACTCTTTTTTTTAATCTTTGACCCTCCTCCCTGCGACCCTTGATGCTGAGCCAGTAGTTTTAAACCAGCCCTTTAATAATCTTTCTCAGATGCAGACTGTCTCTTTGACGCCTCCCTAGTGACGCCCTTTTTTGGAAGGTGGAAATTATCAAATGTCTCCACCCGCTCTGAGCAGAGCGGTAGGGAGTGTCAGACTTCTACTGACTAAAAACCACCCACGTTCCTTCTTAGCACTTTGTGTCCGAGGCTGCACTATCTCTTTGGAACAACCCGCTGCCCCCAAAGGAAAAGCCGACTGACTGAGAATCAACGCACTGGCCAAACGCTTAGGGGTAGAAGCTTTGAATTTCGCACACGTATTCCTCTTATGACGTAGGCATCCACCGACCAACCTAGACGAGCGCGAATTAACCTGAAGATTGATCCGAATAGCTATCACGGGTAAATCCTAGACTAGCTTTTGCCCGCGGCTTCGCCCGCGTGGATCTCGGAAATTTTCCATACAAACTTTCATCCCCTATTTCACCCCCTTGGGGGTTAAATTTTGAAGAATCCTTTCTCAGTGGAATCCTACGTCATAAGAGGAATACGTGTGCGAAATTTTAAGCTTCTAGCCTCAAGGGTTTGGCCAGTGCGTTGATCCTCAGTCAGTCAGCTTTTCCTTTTATATATTTAGAAGATGAGGCCAGCAAAGCAATGTGGAGTCTAGCCAGGGGCGTAGCTACCGCCGTATCTGCCGTATCAATAGGCATGACGAAAGATTTTGAAATCCCCTTCCGTAATGTGGGTACATCTTTTTTATTTACGAAAAAACCTTTATTTCAGTAATAAAGTAAAGTTTAACGAAGATAGCCATTTTTGGAAAAAAAATAAAATAGAGCGCGAAAACAGCTCGCAGTGTCATGGCGTCGGGTCTGACGTCAGGCATAAGTAAACATGGAAATGTCAAAGCGCAGCTAGAGGAAACTAAAACAAACATTACCATAATTCGTGTGTTAAAAATGAATAACAAAGTTTATAAATGGTGTGCGGTGCCTCAGTGTAAAAACACATCAATAGCAATAGTTTTAGCATTACATATTTGAATGTCAAAAATGTTGTCCTCTGGACCTGCATAGCTGACCCGGTGACTATGATAGTAGGTTGTTACTATGAGAAAAGATACTAGTACATGCTTTGTAGTTACAGAAATTTACTCCTTTTGTTGGTTATTAACTCAGTAGCAAACTTTTATTACAAGTTGCGAAGGAGCTAACCTCAAAAATAAACTGACAAGTTTATTGTAAAAATAACATATGAAAGTGAAAATAAACTAAACTCCTACAAGCTCAAAACGAGTTTGTTGTATTTTTATAGTGTTAGATACTTACAAAATTTACTTACAGGGAGGTTTTCACATTTCGGAACTCGGACGAGCAAAATTCTTTATTTGACCCAAGGAAATCGCCCAACATCAGTAAATCTATCCTGGGCAAATTTGAACTGTTTGCTTTTACAAAGCCTGATTCGATTGCTAAAGATGTTCACAAAGTATTGTAGTAACAAAAAAATATCCAAATGCGTAATCGGCAACAAAACAACACAGTGAGCTAGTGACAGCTAGTGATGTTTACATTGGCGTGACGTAGTGCGCTATGATTGGTGTTTCAATCAAAATGGCCGATATCAGTATTTTAATCTTTTATTTTATTAAAAATCTTACTAATCTTATTTTTTTAAATAAAACTAAATGAGTGTTTTAAATCCTTCTCGTATGTAATTTCCCCTAATATCATTAAATCATTGATTCTTTGACTATGTCGTCACGCCTATTATGCGGGGCCCCAGGGTCACAGGGGCCCCCGACGTGCCAAAGTAAAAATTAATAAAAACTTCCCAATTTTAACTTTAGTTCAGAAATGACAAAAGACAAAAAAAAGCCATTTCTTTTGTACCCGCGTAAAGTGTGCGTTCTAAAGTTATCATCAGCTGTAAATTATTTAATACATCAGTTACACGAATAAAAGGCTAGGAGAGTGTTTATTTAATTTGAATTGTTTGTAAGCATTTTGGAAAAAGTGACAGATAGATAATGAATAAATATTTCTTTTAAACATTTTTTTTCTTTTGTGAGTATTTTTAACTTTCATGAGGGCCCCCAAAAAGATTTTTATACGGAGCCCCGCCAAGGCACGCTACGCCACTGAGTCTAGCACAAGCAAAGAGAGGTCTTTACCCAGCTGTCCGTAAGTAAGGCTGTAGAAGACGTTGATTTAATTTTGAAAATACACAATACTAATAGCAATATAACACTGTTTCCAGGCATATAGCAGCGGGTACAGCGTTGGTGCCATGCCGCTTTGCCACATTCGAACAGGGCACCGTCTGGGAAGACGAGCTCGGAAAAAATCCATGGCTCGCCAAGGAGGTAAGGAATTATTAATATAGTTTAGTACCTACAACAAAACATAAACACAACTACAACATAAGACATTACGCCACGCACAATAGTTACACCAAGCTAACAAATTAAGCCCCTAATTAAATAAATGCAGGCAGTAAACCGGGAAGATTGGCGTGCACTCTAAGAGACATTAAAAAAAAAAAAAAAAAGATAGAAAGGTTGAAAAAGAAAGAGGCAGTAAAATAATTTTAAAACATAAATTAATTTCAAAGAAAAAATAAATTAACAAAAAAAATATCATATTTTTAAGATAGACAAAATAAATTTAAAGAAATCGTAACATTCAAATTCATCAAAATCAAAAGTATTTTATTACACATAGGCCTACATGGGCACTTATAAAACGTCGAAAAAGAGTGCACGGTTCGGACTGGCCGTTTCCTATACAAAAAATCGGCAACAAACTCACAATAATTTTCATGTTACCCAAAATTCATCCTACTAATCCTACTAATATTATAAATGTGAAAGTTTGTGAGAATGGATGTGTGGATGTTTGTTACTCTTTCTCGCATAAACGGCTGGACCGATTTGGTTGAAATTTGGTATGTAGATAGGTTATACCCTGGATTAACATATAGGATAGTTTTTATCCCAATTTTATGATCCGTGGGATAATTTTCGAGTTGTAGCGGGTGAAGCCGCTGGCAACAGCTAGTCTTAAATAAAATAAAGAAAATAATGCGTATTACAGAGAGCAGCGGTGGCCCAGTGGTGGCGGCCTCGACTTACGAACAGAAAGTCGTGGGTTCTAGACCCGGTAGAACCCACGACTTTCTGTTCGTAAGTCGGTTCCCAGGCATGCGCATTACTTTGTGTAATTTATTTTATCACCACTGCTCTCAAAAACGGTATAGGAAAACATCGTGAGGAAACCGGCATGTCCTAGAACTAAAAAATCGAAGACATGTGACATCTACCAATCTGCACTGGGCCCGTGTGGTAGATTATAGCCCATTCCCTTTCAAAGAGATGAGGCCTGTGTCCCCAGCAGTGGGAACATTAATAGGCTGATGATGATGATAATTGCCAAAATCTACAAACGCCGGGAAATCAAGCTATCTAAATCTGAAATCTTCCCAATCAACCTTGGACCTAATGTTTTAGCTTCTTCTTCAGTACATATCGATGAGTTCAAATTATGTTAGACCAGTTTGTAGTCACCTGCACAGCTCTAACAAAGTAAAAAAATGGTTTCAAACTCAAATATTTTAGCTATAAAGTTGAAAATGTCTTACAGAAATGTTATGCGCAACAACAAATATAGGTGATTACATCCGTGTCATGCTGGTGATCTACATATCTTATCCAGTAATCAGTGTTATCAAAATTTAATATTTTAATTAGCCTATTCTGCCGAATGACACAAAACCGCAACCAAATATTCCATCCTTTAAGCAATTGATTGCATTCTTACATAAAAATATGCTAATCATTGCCATCATTAAGATTAAACGTCGATAGATACAGATTAACAATCACAAAATATATGACGATTCACATCAGATTTATATTAATAGCTTTTTGTAATCGTAATCACAATTTCGTAATCATAATTACGTTATCAAAATGAGGTATGACAAAAAAACGTACAGTCATAATCCGTGTAATATCTATGTTACTGCGTAATTAATGGACTATGAAGAGTCACTGTGTTGCTGGTATATCACTATACCTGCATCTGCAATTTTACCCTGGTATAATCGTAATTACGATTACGTAATCATAATTACCTTATCAAAATAAGGATACAAAAAAAGTTCCCGTCATAATCTGTGAAATATCTGATGTAATTGATGAAATCACGGATTTGTCGTAATCTACATTAAAATGTAATTAATATTATAGAATATGACTACTCACTGTTTTGTGTTTCTACTTGAAAAATCGTGCTGTATTTATTTAAGGCAATAAAAACACAAATTTCTATAAAACCTCTAAGTACAAAAAGATGTCAAATGAGTTTTTAGGTGACTGTTTCAATTGTTATACAACTTTACAATTTATTATAATATTATTTACAATTAACTAAAAATAACAAAAAACAATGTTCATGGATATATGGAATCCCGTACCAAACTGCGTCAAAATCGAACTTAGTTCTTTTTGTAAACAAAATCCAAGTTTCGTAGTAATTTTGTAAAATCGAAAATATCCTCAAACCAGATGTAGGCATTGTAAGGAAACCTCTATGATGTTAAGTCAGCCGAACTGTCAAAATCAATCGACAGATAGACGGTTAACGGTTGTGTGAACGCCATTTATAGGGAGTAAATCAATATTCATACTTTTAGACTTTAAATTAAATTCCCTATTCAAAAATCGAATCTCTGACCTGACGCACAGTGTCGTAAATAATTTTGAAAATAATTACTATAAACTTGATGCATGAGATTGTTTGGTACGACTTTTAGTCATTGTCTTTTATCATCAAAAAATCATATTGACTATTATTGATGATGATAATAGTCAATATGATTTTTTACAATAAATACATTTTTAAATATTTGTTACAAAAAGTCATATAAAAACATTTAAAATTGTAAAAATAGTGGTTCACCGACAGCGGGAATAATATAATTTCTCCATACACAATTAAAATACATTCACATAGAATGTATTTTAATTTTCCATTTTTTTTTTCTAGATAAATTCTAATGTTCCCTTTTCCGTCCACAGCAACTGGTAGTCAAACCAGACCAGCTGATCAAACGTCGAGGCAAGCTCGGCCTAGTTGGCGTGAACAAGTCAGCCGCGGACGTGAGGAAGTGGCTCAGCGAGCATATTGGCAAGGAGCAGCAGGTCGGGGCTGCGTTGGGCAAGCTGAGGCACTTCATTGTCGAGCCTTTCGTTAAGCATGATGCTGTGAGTATATTTTATTTTATCTTCTGGCACACAGTAGCACCAATACAAGGTCCCATTTAAATAGATGCTAAATTTTAACAAGGCGTTCAGTACGTCTAAACCTAAGTTATCCAAGCAAAAAAACACAGATTTAAAGTGAATTTATTTTGGCCTGAAAAAATAAAAATGGCAACATTTTTAGTGTATTTTCGTTTGTTGATTTTTTTCTTGTCTATCTATGTGTTTTACTTTTTTTTTAACAGGTCGGAATGATTTCTAAATGTTTGTGCGTCTATTTTAATGGGATCTTCTATGTAGACACACACTAAGCAACGTTCATGAGCAAAAGATCTTGTTCATGGATATATGGAATCCCGAACATTACCAAACATTTTATTCATTTACTTTACTTAAACTAACGAGCGAAAAATCGCTTCTCGTAAAATCGTCTTTTGAAATCGTTAACGTTTTCATAAATTGCCATGTGTTTGTATTAAAAACGCGCCTCGCGACGCCCCGCGTCTCCGTTAACGAGCCCTTAAGCCATACCTCAGCCATATCCTCTATGTATGTATGCCTCTGGCATATCTTATAATGATGGATCCACTGATGTTCGTTAGGATCCCAAAGGCCGGCTTGCCGGTTCTAGAAGTATTTCCTGCTGAATCAGATTCTTAATCCATCCATCCACCTAACTATTTTTATATCTTCCCTTAGAACGAAGAAATGTACCTGAATATAATGTCGGGCAGACGTTCCGACACGATCCTGTTCCATCACCAGGGAGGAGTGGATGTAGGTGATGTGGATGCCCTCGCGCTCCGACTTGAGGTAAGAAGCTTTACTTTTTAGGTTCTTCATTTTTTTTGTGTTGATATGTCTTTAGGCGCGTGGAGTACTTTTTTGGTAAACAAAAATCATGGAACTCGCGTCATAGTCGCCGAACGCTTTCCATGAACTATACAGGGTGTAAATTAACCCTCCTCAAGGCCGTCAACCAAGCATTCTGTGCATCACAAGTACTACTACGCAAAAATATTTGTTTTTTTTGGGTCAAAAATCACATTTTACGTTAAAACTCAATGTGTTGATGCTTTGAATAGTAAACGGGTCATGGAGGTAATTAAAGTAAAGTTATAACCTGAAAAACTAGTATTGACAAAAACAGCTGTGAAAAATTTGAAACTTTGACCCCCAATATCTCCGTAACTAGGGGGTTCCCAGGTATGGTCTAGAACAAAAAAATTATCGCAGCGGTGGGGAGAACAAGTGCCTTTCGTTTGCGTTAAGGGTACTTTTACACCCTTTATGTAACTATACTGTTTATCGTCTTTTTATTTTTGGTTTTTAAACATGTGTTAATGATCAAGGATTAAAGTACAAATTGGTCATTAACACTTTTACTTAATAGCTCAAGAATATAATTCACAAGCTACTTAGTTTTCACTTCTATCGGCAGTTCCCAAAGACTTCCCTGAATATGTTTTTTTATCTCATAACTCCGACATTTATGAAACGATTTGAAAAATTGTCTCTTTGTGTGACTAGAAATATTCTCCGACTAGAAATTTCATCAATATTGGTTCAGTAGTTAGGTTGTTTTGCTTCTTGTTTTATGTTGACATCAATGTAAAATTGGTTCATGACAAGAATGATACGTAATAAATTGTTTTTTTGTTTTTTCAGGTACCAGTAGACACTTTCCCAACCGGTGAAGATATTGAGCGAACGTTGCTCAAAAACATCAAATCAGCTGCGATGAAAAGGTAATTAATATTAACTGGTACATTAAATATGTAGTATTATTAGCACGCAATCTGAATAGTGCGGGACCTTGTCAAAGTATATCGAAAATGGAGACCCGAGCAAAGTAGGCATAGCAAAATCCTGACCAATAATTGGCTGTTTGACAACTGTTAAATACACGAAAATGTCATGTTATGTCAAAGAACAAACAGAAACAAAACGATGTGTGAAAAAGTAATCAAATCAATCAAAAAATGGCTTAGTTTTAACTGATTTTATTTAAATAACGTGCTAGACAGAGACAGCGCTACAAAAATGTGACGTCACATTTCATACCGCCATAGTTACGTAGTGTCTATGGCCGTTTTTTGACTAGGATAGAAAGTGCCCCCACCAAAAACTTCTAAAGCATGTAGCTTCTCCATTTTTTGATAGATTTAAATAATTCGGTCTAGTTGCAGTAGTCCGTTTGTTAGTCCGGTTGACCAAACTAGTGCCACTTATCAGTTGCAGTAGTTCGGTTGAAATAGACGAGTAGCACCGAACTACCGTGCTACGTACTATTGCCAAGTGTGTATACATATTATTACTTGCGACTTTTTTTTTAATGATATCTCGCAACCTATGCGGCTGACTTCTGTTTACCCGGACAAGTCCTGTGGATACCTTGAATTTAAAGCCTCCAGCCAGCATTGCGAAAGCATTTATTTTTTCTTGAGTGTACTTACCCGGATTTAAACCCTGTTTCTTATCACCTATTTATTAATTATTTCTTTCTTGCAGACTTTTAACAACCTTCATCCTCGCACTGTACCGAGTGTACGTAGACCTCTACTTCACATACATGGAGATCAACCCCATAGTGGTGACCAACGAACGCATATACCTGCTGGACCTCGCCGCCAAGTTGGACCAGACGGCGGACTTCATCTGTGCCAAGAACTGGGGGGAGGTGTCGTTCCCGCCGCCGTTTGGAAGGGATGCGTACCCTGAGGAGGCGCATATTGCGGATTTGGATGCGAAGAGCGGGGCTAGTTTGAAGGTATGTCTGATTTTTTCCATAACACAGTCCGGAATCCCTGTAGGACCACTTCGTTATCCGTCTGTCAAGACCTTCTCAGGAATGCGTGAAGGTATTTAGCTGAAATTATTACCGGATATTCGGATCTAATACTCCTTGAAACAGTAAAAAGTACCCGTTGGGGCCGCGGGTTTTACACTAGTTATCGCGGCCTTGACATAGAGGGCTAAGAAGGTACTTGGGTGGTTTTTAGTCAGTAGTCGCCTAATATCTTTCAAAAACCTTTCTCCAATAAAAATCACCTCTCAACTAACCTAAAACCCTTAACCTCCACAGCTAACAGTCCTCAACAAGTCAGGCCGCATCTGGACGATGGTCGCGGGCGGCGGAGCGTCCGTAGTATACACGGACACCATCTGCGAGCTGGGCGGCGCGGCCGAGCTCGCCAACTACGGCGAGTACTCGGGTGCACCCACTGAGATGCAGACCGCGGACTACGCAAAGACTATATTTAGTTTAATGTGCCGGGAGAAGCATCCGAATGGAAAGGTAAGGGAATATACAGGGTGTAAATTAACCCTTCACACATACGTCAACCAAGCATTCTGTACATCAAACTAAGTACCCCTAAGCAAAAATTTTAGCTAACGACTTTTTTTTTGGGTTCAAAATTTGCATTTTACGGTAAAACTCAATGTAGCAGTCTTAAAACATTGTGCTAGTGGATGCTTTAAATAGTAAACGGGTCATGGAGGTAATTTAAGTAAAGTTATAACCTGAAAAACTAGTATTTACAAAAACAGCTGTTCAAAATTTGGAACTTTGACCCAAAAATTATCGCAGTGGTGGGGAGAACAAGTGCCTTTCGTTTGCGTTAAGGGTACTTTTACACCCTTTATGGAACTATACTGTTTATCGTCTTTTTATTTTTGGTTTTTAAACATGTGTTAATGATCAAGGGTTAAAGTACAAATTGGTCATTAACACTTTTACTTAATAACTCAACGATATAATTCACAAGCTACTTAGTTTTCACTTCTATCGGCAGTTCCCAAAGACTTCCCTGCATATCTTTTTTACCTATATATACCTGGGAACCCCCTAGGGTTAGGGGGGGGGGGTATGGTCTAGAACAAAAAAAATGATCACAGTGGTGGGGAGAATACATGCCCTTCGTTTGCGTTAAGGGTACTTTTACACCCTTTATTTATTGGGTCTTGCTTGGGGTATGAGGTATATCAAAAACTAGTCTTCTTGTCGCGTGGGCAGTAAGGTCTAACGACCCCACACACCCTGGTTTCTAAACCGCCTCAAGGGCCTCTGATATGGCTGCGGGATTGTGAGAGATACCGCGGCCTCGACATATAGGACTAAGAAAGAACATGGGTGGTTTTTAGTCAGTAGAAGTCTGACACTCCCTTTCGCTCTGCCCAAGAGCGGGAGAGGTTATTTGATGATTTTCAACCAGCCAAAAAAAAAGCGCCTCTGACATTCCCGTCTTGGCTGCGGGCTATTCGCAAGACATACCGCGGCCTTGACACAAAGGGCTAAGAAGGAACATGGGTGGTTTTTAGTCAGTAGAAGTCTGACAGTACCTATCCGCTTCGCCCAAAGCAGGAGGAATCACTTGATGATTTTTCACCCTACAAAACAAAAAGAAAAGGGAGAAACTAATCTT
This sequence comes from Diarsia rubi, assembly GCA_932274075.1. Lineage (NCBI taxonomy): Eukaryota > Metazoa > Arthropoda > Insecta > Lepidoptera > Noctuidae > Diarsia > Diarsia rubi. The sequence goes on from OW026441.1 coordinate 5,076,073, forward strand.
TTCTTTATCAGCCGAATCTATTCCAATTGTGTTAGGGGTCTTCATCCATTCTAACCGGATGCAGAATACCAGTATTTTACATGGAGCGACTGCCTATCTGACCTACACATTGGGCTAGAACAGGAAAAAAAGACTGGTTATCAGACTCTCAGATCACTGACTACGACTGTAACGACTGCTAAAGATCTATATATGTCAGCCCCCAACAGCTTAACGGGCTTCCCAAGGCACGGAGGAATGAAGGTGTTCACCCATCTACAGACCAAATTAGGAAAGAATGGCTTAACCTAAAGATTGGTCCGATTATTTAGCTACAAGGTCGCTAAGGCTGCGGTTTTACTGAGGCGGAGCGGAGCAGAGTGGAGACGAGCTGTGCTAATCACAAGGCTTGAAAACCACGTATGTCTGTAGAGATGTGAATTTCAAGTTATATGATTAGTGAACCGCGGCATATCTCGTCTGCGCTCTGCTCCGCTCCGCCTCAGTGGAACCGCAGCCTTAGTGCCCCATAAAAGTTATTAAAATTGATCCTTCCTATTCTAAAACCCCCCAATTTCCGTCCTCAGGTCCTAATTATCGGCGGAGGCATAGCGAACTTCACGAATGTAGCGGATACCTTCCGAGGAATCATCACGGCGATGGAGACATACAAGGATGCTCTCATTCAGTACAATATCACCATCTTCGTGAGGAGGGGAGGTCCTAACTACCAAGAGGGACTGAGGTGAGGACTTTTCATCATCATCTGTCTAGCCTTTTCAAAACGTTGGGGTCGGCTTTCAGTCTTAACTGGAGGCAGCTGAATACCAGTATTTTACGTGGAGCCACTGCCTATCTGACCTCCACGTTCCCGTGGGAATACAGGGATAAAAAGCCTATGTTACTCAGCGTGAATATAGCTTCCTACTGATGAAGAATTTTTGAAATCGGCGTGGTAGTTTATGAGTATATTTATTACAAACGTACACACAAAAATACAAATCTTTTCTCTTTATAATATTAGTGTAGACTAGCTTTTACCCGGACTTCGCCCACAAATCAATACTAAAACCTTCCTCGAGAACAACTCCATCCATTGGTGAAAACAGCATGAAAATCGGTGCACTAGTTTTGAGTTTATCGTGATCAGATTGACAGACGCGGTAGAGGACTTTGTTTTATAATATGTGTTTTTCACCTCTTCCACAGACAAATGCGTGAAGTAGGCCACCGGCTCCGCATCCCGCTGTACGTGTTTGGCCCCGAGAGCAACATGACGGCCATCGTTGGTCTCGCGCTGGGCCAGACTGCGATCCCCAAGGAGCATCAGTTGGACTACGCACCTAAACAGCTGCCTAAGCCACAGGCTTGTGTGAGTAGCTGATACATTATTTATATTTTATTGACTAAATTCTAAAAGCGGAATTCTTAGACAGATCTTGTCATCATCTGCCTAGCCTTTTCCCAACTATATTGGGGTCGGCTTCCAGTCTAACCGGATGCAGCTGAATACCAGTATTTTACATGGAGCGACTGCCTATCTGACCTCCACAACCCAGTTAATACTAGGTAATACGATACCCTTTGGTAAGACTGGATGTCAGACTTTCAGGTCACTGACTACCCGTAACGACTGCCAAAGATCTATATATGGCACCCGGGACCAACAGCTTAACGTGCTTTCCGAGGCACGGAGGAAACTCGGTATGTAATGGGCGGTCACCCATCCACAGATCGACCTAGGCAAGCGCAGCTTAACCTAAAGATCGACCCGAGTGGCAGTTCTTATTAAGCCACGAGCTCCTCTCTTAGACAGATCTTGTATGGTGTGTTAAAACATAGTTAAAAAGATAGTAAAATTAGTCAATTATAGTCCATACATTCAATTAAAATTGGTTCAAACAAAAAGTTTATTAAAGAAGCTAAGGTTTAGTTAAAGAGGATGCGCTAAGTTATCCCATCATAAAATTGTCATTCAATAAAAAAGTAATAGGTAGTTGACAAAAAAAATCTAATCAGTCCGTCAGATGAGAGGTATTATGAACGAGTTACCGTTAGATATAAGGAACAAAATAAATGTTAACAATTGTTCAAAGGTACTGAAGAGGCACTTCCTGGATTGTGCTACAGTCTAGAAAGTGTCTGTTTAGTACCTACATAAACTTATTCTATAATAATATTACAGAATATAATTAAATTAATATCAGATTATAATAATATGTACTAATCACGGCACCGAGTTGTCGTGTCTGGCATACTACAGATAAACCCACGATGGTTTGTGTGGTATGTTTATGTATCTAATTATGAATGATTGTAATTATGTTTTTGAATAAAACAAAAAGATAGATTTCAAAAAAATATTGGACGTTTATTTTTTCATTTTTTTTACGTAAACGAAAAATGAAGACGTTACAGTGCTTCGAAAACTCGTGTGACGTCACATCGCACTGCATTTTTAGCCACGTTGTGACAGTGAATTTGATACAACAACAAAACACGTATCAAATATTTTTATTTATGTGACGTACTAAGCAGAACGTTATTTTTTTTTTGTCAGGAAACACCCAATTTTGGTAGCAGTATATTTTCCTGCATATTTTCGCGGAATTGAAAACTAAATATTTCAAATGCTATGTATTATATTTGCATGCTATATTAAGGCAGAATGTACATGGATTCGTATATATTATTTTCCAGCTTATTTTTTATGTACCTACATTCTAAGCAAATAAAGATTCTATTCTATTCTATTCAAACAAACAAATACTCGTTTTATTAACATTTATTGTGTTTTCGGGATTCAATAATTGAACTGATTAAATCACCAATTTCTTTCTCTACCACAGCCAAAACCCAAAATCGACCTTCCGGAGTTCACCTCGAAGCTCGTAGACCTGGTGTGTTCGCAGGCGCCCACCAGACAAGACCTGGGTCAGAGTGTGACTACTGTCATGTCTCTGTTCAGTGACAGGACTAAAGCTATCATTTGGGGTATGCAGAACAGGGCTATTCAGGTAAGCAAGGATATTACCCAAGAACTCGTAACTAATATAAAGTACTAGCGGACCTGGCAGACGTCGTACTGTCCGGACAGCAGCGCCACCTACCGGGTCCAAGACAGCAAAATCCCCATTAACAAAATGATCCATTAACAAATTAATGAAACCTTTAATTTTATAAATTTTGGTTTTTTGTGATAAATGAGGAACCGCTAGACCGATTTTGTGCAAAGTTATATAAACTAAACCATCTACTAAATAGTCTAAACAAAGCCTTAACATTTGGTTTGGATAGGTGAGCCCGTTCTTGAGTTATAAAATTACAACGAAAAGTGGCATTGATTTTTATATATATCACACTAATATTTTAAAGGCGAAAGTTTGTGAGTGTGTGAGTGTGTATGTTTGTTACTCCAATACCTACACGCAATAACTACTTAACGGATTTATATAAAATTTGGTACACAGATAGTATAACCTGGATTAACACATATATTTTTATCCCGATTTTATCTTCCCGTGGGATAATTTTCGAGCGGGTGAAGCCGCTGGCAACAGCTAGCAAAATATAATTTGTAGTATACAAGGTAGAAACAGACACACAACGAAGTCGTAATATTACTTCCCTATTTGCATCGAGTTTTGTCACTAGGAATTTCTACATAACATACGACGTGACACCGACTGGGAAATTGCAAAAAACATAAGAAAATTCAAATTTTGCATGCTACCTTTTCGCCTTTACCTTAAGGTCCAGACAGAATCTTTGTATTACGCATGAAGACTATGCATATTATTGTCTGAAATGGTCTTTTGAAGAAAGCACCACACAGATTTGAGTGGACTCGTCCAGTCAGTGCAAGCATTTGTCTGTTATCGTGGAGCTCGACTTGTAACTCATTTATCTGAGTAATTAGGATACTAAAATAATGCCCCTTTAAATCGGACAAGGACTTTTTCTAACATATATGTCCAAATATGTCCCTTAATTACTGACGAATAAGTATCGTACACCCACAGGGCATGTTGGACTTCGATTACATCTGCCGTCGCGCGGAGCCGTCGGTCGTCGCTATCGTGTACCCCTTCACCGCAGACCATAAGCAGAAGTACTACTTCGGAAATAAGGAAGTCTTCATCCCAGGTAAGATATTAATTATATTTTTTTATAAGATAGTTGGAGCAGTATTGTTGTTGCTCAAAAAGCCACTGAGCTGAAGTACAGGTCGCGCCACGTAAGATGAACGCTGGAGGTCAAGCTGCGCATTAGGCAATTTATCGGTCTGTTTGGTGGTATGAGGTAGGGGCGGGAGGGGGGGGGGGCAACAAAACAAAAGTTTTACGAAATGGTTTTACATAACAATTGAGAAAAATGATTTATGTCGTAAATTATTTTATGAAGAGAGGGACTGATATTAATATTATTGAAAATTTAAAACAATGCATAAAACGGATCGCAGAAGCAACAAAATGTAGCGAGCCTACTGTTAGAAGAATTGAGATTTTAATTGAACACATTTACAACACACACAAAACGTGTTTGAATTCTATTTAATGTCATTTTTTTATGTCAACCTACTAATAAGCAATATATGAAGCCGCAAACGAAAAGCTAGTTCGAAAATAAAACAATAGGCCTAGTAGTTTCGTGCGCGAGTGTACCCATGCACGAACACACCACACCCCCAGCTCCCCGTTTACCCCTCATCGTTCATTTTATGTGGGGCGAACTATTTGAAGTATGCATGACGAGGTACGGGCCAAAATAACCACGTTGTAAGGTCCTGACACAGCCAGAAAGCAACACGGTAGACCTCTCAGGAGATGGCGGGACAGCGGGAGGCCTTTGTCTATGACACAGGCTAAGAGTAACAGTATTACGCAATATTTGATTACTCAACCACAACCGTTAGTGAAGGTGGAAATTTTAAGGTAGGACGCGAAATTCAATTTTTTCTCATATTTTTTTTCAATTTCCACCGTCGTCGCCTAGGGGGGCCTCGAAAACGCTAGCGCGACCACTTGGGAGCGTTTGTGACGAATAGACGAAGAAAACCACACAGAGGGTAGAGTGGAAGTCTATGGGAGAAACTTGGCCAACAGTGGGACGATATAGACTAAGAAAAAAATCGTTTTGTGTCAGGTTGTATTATTTCATGGGACAAGCCCGCCACACTATTCCCAAACCACTATAACTCCTGTGCGCCAGAATCCATGAATCCATGTAAAATGCTGGTACACAGCTGCATCCGATAAGACTGCAACCCGCCCCTAAACATAGAGAAAAGGACCAAGCTGATGATGACATTGCTCTAAGTATGGAAACCTTACGCAGTTTTTTTTTATGAGACAAGCCCGCCATATTATTCCCACTAACTACTGTAACTCCTGAATCAACAGTGGCGATCACAAGAAAAGCGCCGAGACAATGAAGCTCGACGAAGTCCCAGAGAAACGATTTAACTGTCTTGGATCCCGCAACGAAATTAATCAGAAAAAAATAGCGGAGGAGTAGGAAAAACAAAATTTCCACTTCCATATCAGTAGGAGACAGAACAGAACAAGGCCAATAGGCACACAGGGACGTATACAACTGGGATAAGCTCATTTGCCTAGCACCACGGATATTATTGTCATTAATATTACTGGGTCCTAAGTTGTAAGTGAAACAACGGTATTAAATCATTTAATTATTTATTCCAGTGTACTCTGATATGGACGTATCAATGCGTAAGCACCAAGAGGCGACCGTACTCGTCAACTTCGCGTCGTTGCGGTCCGCTTACGACAGTACCATGCAGGTATGTAAACCAATCTAAACTAATATTATAAAGAGGAAATATTTTTTTGTTTATTCCGATTTAACTCAAAAACTACTTGACTGATTTTAAAAAAAATCTGTCACTATTATAAAGATACGAGTACATCTTTACCGGTGCTAGTATCCTATACTACTAGCTTTCGTCCGCACGGAGTATAGCCTAAAACCCTCCTCGATAAATGGACGATCCAACACAACAAACATGGTCACTTTTTCTTCTACTTGAGTCGATGACTAAACTCTGTCCGACCAGTACGTGGCAACCAGCAGGCCTATTGCGTATCTTTTGAATGACAGTGGCTATCATATTGCCTATGGATTAACTGTCAAACGGTTACATTTTGTACTAAACCATAACCAATTTGACAGTTAATCCATGGACAATATGATAGCCACTGACATTTAAAAGATACGCAATAGCCCTGCTGGACGGCTCTATCACATGGTCGCTTAAAACGGGATATTTACCATGGTTACCATTTATTTTAAAATCCCAATAGGATAAATTAAACGTAGACACTTAATTCATAACTGGCGAAACATGGATCTTTTAAATTAAACACATGCACAATTGCACAGGTATCTAATATATTTTGCTTATCCGGTTCCAGGCTATGCAGCATCCTCAGATCAACACCGTGGTCATCATCGCCGAGGGTATCCCTGAGAACATGACGAGGAAGATCATCAAACTGGCTGACACAAGGGGTGTAAGTAGCTTTCTAATGATTACTACGTTAGTATTCTTCGCCGAAGTCGGTCAAAGTTCACCGATTCAAAAAAAAAACAACAGCTGTGTTCTTCAAAAGTATCCTGATATTTGGCCGACACGGACTAAATATGTGGAACAGCTGATTTACTCCAGACATATCAAGAATCGCGGAACATAAATCAAAAATGTAAATGTAAAGTATTTATTTCGTATAAGCCAGTTACAGACACCATAGACTTTGACTGGCCTGTTGGTCTAGTGGTTAGTGACCCTAACTGCTATGCCGGAGGTCGTGGGTTCGATTCCCACCCAGGACAAATGTTTGTGTGATGAGCACGATCATTTGTTCTGTGTCTGGGTGTAATTTATCTATAACATGTATGTATTTAGAAATATATAAGTATGTTTATCAGTTGTCTAGTACCCATAACACAAGCTCTGCTTAGCTTGGGACTAGATGGCGTTGTGTGATAGTTGTGGAATATTATTATTATTATATTATTATTATAGAATTGGCTATTTATTTGACTATTGTTAAAAATTCACGAGAACGCAATTTCAAAGAATTATCAGAAAAAACACGATGTGTGATGTATGTGGCCCAGTGGTGGCGGCCCCGACTTACGAACAGTAGGTCGTGGGTTCGAACCCAGGCAGGCAAATTACTTTGTGTGATTTATTTCATCGCCGCTGCTCTCAAAAAGGTGAAGGAAAACATCGTGAGGAAACCGGCATGTCTTAGAACCAAAAAATTCGAAGACATGTGACATCTACCAATCCGCGCTGGGCCCGCGTGGTAGATTATAGCCCATTCCTTCTCAAAGAGAGGAGGCCTGTGTCCCAGCAGTGGGAACATTAATAGGCTGTTGATGATGAACACAATGTGTGAAAAAAGTAATTAAATCGATAAAGAAATGGAGTAGCTACATGCTTTAGAAGTTTTTTGTGGGGGCACTTCCTACCCTAGTCACAAAACGGCCATTTGCATTACGTAACTATGGCGGTATGAAATGTGACGTCACATTTCTGTAGCGCTGCCTTTGTCTACGCGTAACGCCCGTCATTTGAAAAAATCTGTTAAAATGAAGCCGTTATTAATTCGATTTTATTACTTTTTTCACACATCGTGTTATTTCTGATAGTTATTTGAAATAACATACCACGATGTTTACCTTCACCATTTTGAAAGCACTGGTGACGAGTCTAAGTTAATTAAATATAAATATTTTTACAGGTAAACGTGATCGGTCCAGCGACAGTGGGAGGCATCAAACCGGGCTGCTTCAAGATCGGTAACACCGCCGGTATGATCGACAACATTATCGACAGCAAACTGTACAGGCCTGGCAGGTAAAGCTTAAATAAATTTAAAATTAAAATATTTTTTATTCACAAAATCAAAATCAAAACTCATTTATTCAAACTAGGCTGATAATCAGCACTTTTCGAACGTCAAAATTTACTTTACTTTACTTATTTACAAGAGACACTTTGTCTATGTTCACACATCATTTGTGCCTGAACTAGGTGATCCTGTGTTTCAGGCGATTGAGATATAACATTTCTTTCCTTGATATATGTATGGATGTTAAGATTCTCGTAGAAAAATTGAATGTTGTATCCAATCCACGATAATCAAACAAAACAATAAAAAAATAACCTTTATACCGACTTCCAGGAGGTTGTTTTTGCTAAGCAGTATCGATATTTAACAAAAAAATGGCGGATTTGGATAGCCATATTGTAGAGTTCGATTTTTTTTCTTCCTGTACCATTGAGTGAAGTGTCAAATCGTAATTACAAAAATAAATACAACTTATAGGTATGTGTTAAAGGTAATTTATAGTGACAAATCGTAAAAGGAGGAAAAAATTATCATACTAAATAAAATAAAAAAAAATACTTGAAACAACTAGAAATCCCCACTAAAAAAAAACAAGCACACAAATTTTTTTTTCAGTCTGGTTTTTCAATTAAATTTTATAACGAAACACTTAAAAAAAAAAATCCTAACTGATGTCTGCGGCTTCACCCGCGTGGATGTCGGTCAAATTATATACTCTAAAACCTTCCTCGATAACCATTCTATCCATTGGTGAAAATAACATGAAAATCGGTGCAGTAGTTTTTGAGTTTGTCTCAAACAGGCGGCGGAGGACTTTATTATTTTTATAATTTGTAGTGATACTTTTCGAAACCGTTCCATCCCACTTCTAATCTCTTTCTCTATTCCACAGCGTGGCCTACGTGTCCCGTTCAGGTGGCATGAGCAACGAACTCAACAATATCATCTCTAAGGATGCTGACGGTGTCTGCGAAGGAGTGGCCATCGGAGGAGACAGATACCCTGGCACCACCTTCATTGATCATCTGCTAAGGTGAGGATATCATCATTATCTAGCTAACCTCATTGCAACTATTGTAGCATAGTTCAAAAGCGACTCCAGCCTCTATCGGGGCTGCGGGTAGTTCGAAGGAGATACCGTGGCCCCGGGGCTCCACACAAAGGGCTAAGAAGGAACTTGGGTAGGTTTTTAGTCAGAAGAAGTCTGACACTCCCTTTCGCTCTGCCCAAGAGGAGAGGTTATTTGATGATGATTCACCCACAAAAAAAGCTCGTCCTCCAGACAAACTGGATGCAGCTGAATATTAGTATTTTGGGTCAGTGGAGACAGATACCCTGGCACCACCTTCACTGTTCATCTGCTGAGGTGAGGATATCAGCATCCCGCCGCGGGAGACGCTCCGGGCATCGGGGGCCACGTAACGGCTTCCGGCCACCGTAGACGCGGGCCTGTGGACGGTGAGTAATGGGCTAGCTCGCCGTCCACCCGTCTTATGACGACGACAGGCCCTTTCGACAGCGCGAAAACGGTAAAACTATTCTGTTTTTACCCCCGACGCAAAAATTACATGTTGATAAGTTTGACGTGTCCTCTGTTGCATCGTAGCTCCCGAACGGATGAACCTTTGGGGGGTATGAGGAACAGGGTGTAAAGTTCTTCATCCCTCATAGAAAAGGGAGGATCCTCAGACCAGACTGGCGTTGTGTCTGGTGGGCTAACTGCCCGCCATAAAGGCTGTAAGTACCCTTAACGCGACCAAAGGGCACTTGTTCTCCCTACCACTGCGATATTTTTTTTTGTTCTAGCCCATACCTGGGAACCCCCTAGTTACGGAGATATTGGGGGTCAAAGTTCCAAATTTTGTACAGCTAAATAGATAGCGCAATGCAGGATTAGCCAATTAGTTCGCATGTGTTGCGATAGATGTCGCTGTCGCTACAAAACGATTTTAATTTTGTATTTGTTGTTTGCCCTCAGATACGAAGCCGACCCCAACATAAAGATGCTAGTACTCCTCGGTGAAGTGGGAGGTGTAGAGGAGTACCACGTGTGCAGAGCGGTGCGCGACGGCAAGATCAAGAAACCTATCGTGGCCTGGTGTATTGGCACCTGTTCTGGTGAGTACACAGCTAGGAATATGCATACAAATAACACAAGTTTAATCTTAGCTTGGGTGTCAGAGGTTTAAACTTGGTGAAATTATTAGAATTTTTAAGTGTACTCATATTGTCTTTTCTATCAAGTGCCATTTTGATCAATTGTAATTTTGGAAATAAAGCATTATTGTTATTATTATAATTATGGCGTACCTAAAGATATATATATGCCTAGATAACGCAATAGGGGATCGGACCGAGTCAAAAAAATATGATTCTAATTAGTTCGTCAGTTAAATTATCGAAAATATTGATTACGTGTTTTTTGTTTTATCAAATCTATAAAAATTGACGAACATAAAACGCGTCAAAGATTTGAGTGGAGGTCGGAAACGTCACTGACCGCTAAACAATGCCTTAATAATGTCTTAGAGTATGACGTCACACGATTTTTCTAAGCACTGTATCGTCTTCATTGTTTGTTAACGTGAAAAAAGAAAAAATACGTTTCAAATATTTTTTGGTAATCTATGTGACGGACTAATTAGATTTTTTTTGTTAACATCCCTATTACAGGCTTGATTTTAAAAAAAAAGAAAAGCCGAATGATATAGAATTACTTTTACCGACATCTTTAAAAGGTCCTTGTTTTTTGTGGGTGGAAAATCATCAAATGACTCCTCCCACTCCGGACAGAGCGGTAGGGAGTGTCAGACTTCATCCGACTAAAAACCACCCATGTTCCTTCTTAGCCCTTTGTGTCGAAGCCTCGGTATCTCATTCGAACAACCCGTAGCCCCGACGGGAAGCTTCAGACCCTGCTCCTTATTTACTCAGCTCAATTGTCCGTTCTTCCCCAGACATGTTCACATCGGAGGTACAGTTCGGGCACGCAGGCTCGCTGGCTGGCTCTGCTGTGGAGAAAGCGGTCGCCAAGAACGCGGCGCTGCGGGCCTACGGGGCTGAGGTGCCGGAGTCCTTTGATACGCTAGGAGATGCTGTGAAGAAGGTGAGGATGAGATTTATATTATTTTAAGAACACTGAAATACTTTAAAAAAATGCCAGTCACAGAACGCCCAGCTATATTAAACATCTATGTTAATATTAGAATTCATCATCTGCCTAGCCTTGTCCCAACTATATTGGGGTCGGCTTCCAGTCTAACTGGATGCAGCTGAATACCAGTATTTTACAAGGAGCGACTGCCTATCTGACCTCCACAACCCAGTTAATACTAGGTAATACGATACCCTTTGGTAAGACTGGATGTCAGACTTTCAGGTCACTGACTACCCGTAACGACTGCCAAAGATCTATATATGGCACCCGGGACCAACAGCTTAACATGCTTTCCGAGGCACGGAGAAAATTCGGTATGTAATGGGCGGTCACCCATCCACAGATCGACCTAGGCAAGCGCAGCTTAACCTAAAGGTCGACCCGAGTGGCAGTTCTTATTAAGCCACGAGCTCCTCCTGTTAATATTAGAATTCATTATCAATTAATAAACCTGTTGCAAAATATGGAGTAAAATGAAGAATAAATATTAAGGTGTCTTCTTCTTTGAGGGGCCCGTCGGGGCCGCGGTTTGTACACTAGTTATCGCGACCTCGACCTAGGGGACTAAGAAGGAACATGGGTGGTTTTTAGTCATAAAAGTCTGACACTCCCTTTCGCTCTGCCCAAGAGCGGGAGGGGTTATTTGATGTTTTTTCACCCGCCAAAAAAAAAATGTCTTCTTTTATCGATATCTATCGATCATGTAAATATACGAGCTAACTACATCACTAATTTATTTTTATTTTTTATTTATTAAACTTTATGCACAAGCAAAAAACTGTACAAAGGCGGACCTAATGCCTTGGGCATTTTCTACCGGTCTACCTTAGGGTGATGCAGAGACAATATTCAGTAGGTGCAACAACAGAAAAAAAGACAAGAAATATTTATAAATAAAACATATAAGAATAAATACATATATACATACATATAACAAAATATATAAACTTACGAGAGATCAACAAGAAAAACTACAACAACTTAGTCTTGAGACGAATCTGCCAACTTCTTGTGAATATGCTCACGAGCTTTCACTTTGAAAGTGAACCGACTGGTCACCGTCCTGATACTCTGAGGGAGCGCATTCCAAAGGAAGACCGCCTGGACAAAGAAAGAGGATTTTATAAAACCAGAGCGATGAGAAGGACATCGTAGAAGACAGTTATTGGCGGAACGAAGATTCTTGCTGTGCGCAGAGCATAAGTATTGACAATTAGAAGTGAGATAAGAAGGAGAAGTGGGTTTGTGAAGAAGAGAAAACAGGGTTGTCAAGGCTCTCAATGCTCTGCGCTGCCGGATGGGTAACCACCTTAAAAGCGATCGATGTGCAGATACATGATCATACTTGCGGAGATTGAAGACGAATCGAATGCAGTTGTTAAGAAGTCGGTCAAGTTTATTGAGGAGATCTGCATTCAGGTCATAGTAGCACACATCACCATAGTCAATTATGGGGAAGATTAGGGACTGTACAAGCATTGCCTTAATGTGTGATGGTAGAATATTTTTCAGCCGATAGAGCGATCGCAACGTTCCGGTGACCTTCCTGCTCACAATCGCGACCTGCTTACGCCAGTCGAGGCAAGTGTCAACATGCAAACCCAGGTCCTTGACGTCAGAGCTAAACGGAATCACTGTGCCGTCAAAGGTAACCGGTGGCAGCGTCAACCCATTCAGCCTTCTCAAACTATGAGGGCTCCCAACAATAATAGCCTGGCACTTGGTTGGGTTAACCGCCACACCGAAACGATCAGACCAGTTTTTAACTGCACGTAAATCCCGGTTTAGCTCCTCAATCGCACCGGATAAGCTGTCAACACCCGCCTGACAGTAGAGCTGTAAGTCATCAGCGTAAAGATGATACGCACACTGAAGCTCGGTAGTTATGAGATCTATAAAAACAGAGAACAAAAGTGGAGATAAAATACCGCCTTGTGGGACGCCAGTTTCAAGATTACGCCAGCTGGAGTTAGAGTCACTAGCAAGAACTGACTGCTGACGCCCTCGAAGATAGGAAGAAAACCATTCCAGGACCTCGGGAGAGACCATGAGATTGGAGAGGATGGATAACAGGACTTCGTGACTGACGGTATTGAAAGCATTCGAGAAATCGATCAACACTAAAACCGTAACTTTAGTGTCTTCCATTCCCCGCCTCATATCGTCAGTCACTTTAAGGAGAGCAGAAACGGTACTGTGCCCGGGCCTGAACCCGGATTGGAATGGACTGATGAGGGAGTTATTGTGAATAAAGTGGGAGAATTGCTTGTGTACACAGGCTTCGAGTACTTTGGATAAAAAGGGAAGGATGGAAATTGGACGAAAGTGACTGGGGAGTGTGGGATTAGGAATTTTAGGTAGTGGTCGAACATGGGCTTTCCGCCACAGGGAAGGGAAAACACCGGAGAAAAGGGAGAAGTTAACTATATGGGAAATTGCAGGAAGGAGCTGATCAACAACTGTCACGATCATGTGTCGACTGATGTTATCACAGCCAACGGCTTTGGATTTAATGGATAGGATAATCTTTTTGATCTCTCCCGGATCAACTGGGGTGAAGGCAAAGGAAGTAATATTGAGTCGCGTCAGACCAGCAAGGTAGTCAAGGGTTTGACATTTGGTTAGACTATCAAGGGTGGGAACAGTAGAGAAATGACGATTTAGATCGTCTAAGCCAAATGTTTTAGGAAGGTCTGAATGCCGCGATCTGCCAATACCGAGAGTTCCAAGGAATTTCCAGATATCGGCAGGGGAAGCAGAAGTGATATTATCAAGAATGTGGCGGCGTTTAGCGTTGCGTATCATCTGATTACAACGATTGCGAGCAGTTTTGAAGAGGGTCCAATTATCATCAGACCGATCCTTCTTAAACCTCCGAAACGCGCGGTCCCTCCGTCGCATCGCCATCCGAACTCCTCTGTTCATCCATGGCGCAGGTGGGCGCTTCAGCTTGACTCTCCTGATAGGAGCGTGGGTGTCGTACAGCTTAACTACAAAAGTATTGAACAAGCTTACTTTCTCGTCAACTGTAGCGGCTTCCTCCAGGGGTGTCCAGTCAATACTTGATGCATCTTGAGTAAGCTTTTCACGATTCATCCGCGCAAAGGCACGCCTGTACTGGAATGTAGGTTTGGGTTTAGGAGGTTTAAGGACGTAGGACAGGAAAATAAGATCGTGATGGGAAAAACCAGGAGCGTCAAGTTGACCATGTGAGGAGACAAGGGAGGGATTGGAGGTGAGGATCAAGTCGAGCCAAGTATCATCACCGGAAGTGTTGTGGTGAGTTGGTTGGAGAGGCAACACATGCAGACTAGCTGACTCGACCAGATGGAGAAGTTTACGGGTTCGATGGGAGTTGTGGGCAAGGAGATTGGTGTTGAAATCCCCCATGACGATGTGATGTGCATACTCCGAACCTAAAGATTCTAGGACCGATTCGAATTCGATGAAGTAATCAAGAGAGGGGGGACAATACACAACACCAAGAACGGTTTTTGCTCCTTTGACACAAACCTCTAGAAAAAGAAACTCAGCCGAATCATTGCAGGAAGAAGAAGAGAGAATTTTAAAAGGAAAGTCAGAACGGAGATATATAGCTACACCACCCCCTCTCTTACCGACTCGGTCATTCCGTAACAGGACGAATCCTGGGAGAGGGTAGGTGGCGGATAGAAGTTCAGGTTTTAGCCAAGTTTCAGATATCAGGACGGCGTGGACGTCGTGGTTCGAGAAAGTTTCATACAGCTCATTATAGTGGCTTGGAATGCTTTGAGCATTTATATGACAAACGTTAAACAGCCGGCCAGTATTTTGGTTGAATCTAAGGCGCAAAAGTTCCCCAAGGGTTTCCGTAACAGAACAAAAGCTATCATCACCAGAAGAGGCAGTAGATTCGTTAGCAGAGAAAAAAGATTCGTTATCATAAGATGTTGTCATAGATACAAATAGATTATAAATACAATAAAAACAGATCTAAATACTAAATAAAAATTATTATAAATAAATAATAAAAAGAGAACTACACGAAATACTAGTAGGACGTTTGCATCTCTGCACCACCCGCCAGCTAACATCATCATTACAGACAGTGAATACAAGAAATAAAATAAAGAAACGTTGCATCAATAAAAAGTAGTAAAGATAAAGGTATTCGGAACGCACCCTTCAAGCATTCAACAGCATTAGAAATAACAGATTATATTTTCGTGAACGTATCCGAACTTCGAAAACGTCACATATGACGTTTACTCTGACTGACAACATGACATATTAATTAACTCTACACTAAAATTGTCATTTTAATCATTTGTCATTATAACATGCAAAGCAAAAAGAGAAAAATAGAACATAGTAAAGTGAAAATATAAAACATAATGAGGGTAAAATTGCGAAAGTATGCGTTACTTGTAAATTGTCAACTCAGAGACGTAGGAGGAGAAAGAGAACTAAAACTAATACCGTATTATAACGCAAAACTACCAGAGAAAAGTAAATAAGGTTATCGTAAACAATGGAAGAAAGCAAACTATAAGGTAAGAAAATCATAATTTCTACAAGGTTGTCTAATGTGTGAATGCCGTATTTTATAATAAACGAGAATATATACCATAACTAACGCGTCTTGTTTTTCAGGCTTTCTCCAGACGTTTGGACCCCGGGATACTTCACCAGCAGCGGGCTCAGTTCTTCATATGATGTCACCTTATGTTTGCTTCCATCGGGAGCTTTAATAACGATGACACCGTCCTGGGTCCAACACGACCGCATAGTGAAGTGGTGCCGCGCCTTCCCAAAGATGGATTGTCTGGTCTTCGTCAAAAACTCTTTGACGGATATGGATGACCCTTTCAACCCTGTCTTCGCTCTCCAGACCGCAGACCTATCGTCATAGCTCGAAAACTTGACTAGGATGGGCCTATGGTGATCCTTTTTGGCTACGCCAAGTCTGTGGCAGACCTTAATGGAGGATGCAGTGACAGTTTCAAGGGACAGCTTCCTGCTTATCACCTCCAGGATCACTGTGCTGCACACTTCTCCTTCAACCTCTGCTATGCCCTGGAAAATGAGTGCCTTCCGCCGATGCCTGGTCTCCAACCCGTCGACCTGTCTAGCACACTCGCTGATCTGTTTTCTGAGGAGACTCAGCATGCTGAAGATCAGCTCCCTGAAGGTGCGAAACTCCTCGGCTACCCTCGCCACAGTGTCCTTGGCAGGTCCTGCACACTGGATCTGCGCTTCCAACTCACTCATCTTCCGGATAAAGCTGTCTTCTAAGGTCTTCTGCGCAGATATTATCTCTTCAAATTGAGACATTGCAACTGGAGTTAGTGTTCACTTGTGTTCAGTGACAGTGAAAATAGTGTTGTGAAATGATGTGCTGGCAGGCGGTGTAAAATTGTTGTTTGGGTCACATAAATGTGCTGCAAACGTGAGTACCCGTTGTGTATAGGCTATACACTGATAATATATAATAAACTAGTGAAAATACTGTGAATTACTATTTTAAATATAAAATCAATACTAGAGTTACGTCTGTCTTTTTTCTACACCTACCCGCGAAAAAAACTAATCGAGTAGTGTGGATTTTACGAAAACGGAATATGTAGTATTGTTGCAAAGCAAACTGTATTCTAAATGAGATAAGATTAATTTTACGTTTACGTGTGTGTGTTGTCAATAGAGGAAGAATCAAGTCATGACAATGTCTGTTCTTACGTACGATACGAGTCGGTTTTACTGTTTTTTATGCTAGCTTATACAAAGTTGTTTCACAAGTAATTTAACTAGTGAGGATATAGTCACAGTTACACTCGTAAATATAACTTTTATCTACATGGTTTCTTTTACGAGCTTCTTTTTTAATATAATAGGGCCGTTTACTGACAAAAAAAAAGTCTGTTTAATCCGTCACTTAGATTATCGAATAATTTGGAAATAAACAAAAACTCGTGTGATGTCACATTTCACTAATTTTTTTACCAGAATGTGACGTCACAAGCCTTCAACGCGACTCATGATCTTCAACGCGTTGTGTTTTCGCATTTTTTAGGGTTCCCTACCCAAAGATTAAAAAGCTATAGCGGTTCTTGAGATACAGCCTAGTGACAGACAGACGGACGGACATACAACGAAGTCTTAGTAATAGGGTTCCGATAACTAAGACTTCGCTGTCTGTCCGTCCGTCTGTCTGTCACCAGGCTGTATCTCAAGAACCGCGATAGCTAGACAGTTGAAATTTTCACAATGTATGTTATTTCTGTTGCCGCTAGTAATACTAAAAACAACATAAAATAAATATTTAAGTGAAGTACGGAACCCTTCATGTGCTAGTCCGACTCGCACTTGACCAGTTTTTATCAATTTTATAAAACAAAGAGCACGCTGTAATATTTTTTCCATAATTAATGTAAATGACGGACTAAACAATTTGCTTTTGAAATGAAACATCTCTATTGCGGCAGTTAGAATCAATACTCACTGATGTGTGAGAAATTATCGCACTTTCTACTACTAACCAAAAAAAAAAAAAAAAACAAAATATTTTTATTTCACATAGGCCTACATGGGCACTTATAAAACGTCGGTAAAAAGGTGCACGGTTCGGTGCATAGGTCGATTCCTAAGGAGAAGAACCGGCAAGAAACTCCAATGGTTACTTTTTTAATCTTTAAAATCGTTTGGGTTAACAATAAGGTATAATACACACATGAAGACCATGCAGATTAATGTCTGAGATGGTCTTTTGAAGAAAGTACCACACAGATTTGAGTGGACCCGTCCAGTCAGTGCAAGCATTTGTCAGTTATCGTAGAGCTCGACTTATAACTCAAAGAGCTCAACGTCACGACGAACAATACCATAGAAAGGACATTTTGGGACATTTGACTTTATTGATTGATTTAACTGATTAAAACCAATGAATCTTATAAATATGTTTGTCCACCAGGTATACACAAGACTGGTGAAGGAAGGCAAGATTATCGTGAAGGAGGAGGTGGAACCTCCCAAAGTACCCATGGACTACGACTGGGCAAGAGTAAGTACTTCATTATATTTTTAGGTTCAATCATAGATTTTGTATACACCGTGTTTCAGCTCATTTCATCATCATATCATATCATATTATTCATTTCACAAACAATTTTCATTAAAACTAACACAACACGGAAATTAAAATAACAATCCACTTTCGGTACCTAAGCATAAAGAAAAAAAAACATCACATTTCAATAAAAAAGAAAACATGTGAAAATAAAACAATAAACCATGTCAACCAAACGTAAATCATATAAATCAAAAATTCAAAAATTATGTCAATTAACACAAATTCAACAATCATGTCTATAAAAGTAAAATTATATTAATAATAAAAAATCTTAAATCATATATGAACGAGAGCTACAGTTTAACTGCATTAATAAGAAAAATAAAAAAGGTTAATTTCATAAATATATCAATAAAAACATGTAAAACAAAATCATAAAAAAAAAATATGTCTTACTGTCCTGGTCCCATTCTATTTAAGGTCGACGCAACACGTTCTCTTCTTCCATTTTTCCCTGTCAGACGTTACATCATAATTTACCCCTTTCTTTTTCATATCATCCCATTGAATTTCAGCAGCTTTGCCCCACAGCAGAATACCCCATGCAACCACGGAGTGTGGATTTGTGCCCAGTAGGGTATTTTACCATAAAATCTAATAAAGTCCGTCTGTTAGATTATCGAAAAATATTGAATGCGTATTTTTTGTTTTATCAAATTAATAAAAAATCACGAAAATCAAACGTGTCAAAGATCATGTGTGGGGGCCTTCTGACGTCACTTTCTGGGTTAAAAACGCACTAATCTGTGACGTCACACGACTTGACACGTCTTTTCGAAGCACTGTATCGTCTTCATCTTTTGTTTACGTGAAAAAATATAAGAAATATTGTGTCCATTATTTTTTAGAAATCTATCTGACGGACCTATTAAATATTTTTGGTGAAATACCCTATTGATGGTGTTAGACACACCACAACACACAATTACTACTAACACACACACATCATATAACTACTATTAGGTAAACCTCACCCTCTGATTACAGGGCGTGATGTTATGTAATCATTTAGTACCGTATTTTACCACAACCATCTCTAAAACCCCTTTCAATTCGCCAGAAACTCGGCATCATCAGGAAACCAGCTGCCTTCATCAGCACCATCTGTGACGAGAGAGGTAACGAGCTCTCGTACTGCGGAGTTCCCATCAGCCAGGTCTTGGAGAGGCAGCTAGGAGTTGGAGGCACCGTCAGTTTGTTATGGTAAGCAACTCCAAAAGTTATTTATTTATTCGAATTTCCCTTACATCTGTCATTACAGGTATATGCCTAATGCGATAGTGTGGCCTTGAAACTAACTAATTAACAAATTAATAAAACTTTAAAAAAACTAGTAGTACTTATAATCCTACTCAATACTATAAATGCGAATGTTTGTGAGGTTGTCGCAAAAACTACTGAACGGATGTGGATGATTTTTTTTTTGCTTTTTGTAAAATATCAGTAGTTTTGTGATATTAAGTATTTGAAGCGCCTACCTGTAACGACTGCCAGAAATCTAAATAAGGCAGCCGAGCCAGCCAAGAGATACCGCGGCCTCGACATACAGGGCTAAGAAGGAACATTGGTGGTTTTTAGTCAGTAGAAGTCTGACACTCCCTTTCGCTCTGCCCAAGATCTGGAGGGGTAGTTTGAAGATTTCCCACCCCCCAAAAAAAAAATGCAGCCGAGCCAATGGCTTAGCGTGCTTTCTAAGGCACGGAGAAAGCTCGGTATGTAATGGTTAGTCACCCATCCACGGACTAACCCAGCCAATCACGGTTTATCTGAAGATCGACCCAAACAACTGTTGTTATGAAGCCACAAACTCCTTTTTTTGTGTAAAATACTTTTTCATTACTCAAACTCTGAAAGTAGGCCATAACATGCCTGCGGAGCGGGTTGAAAGTACTACTTTTCAGCCCTAGGAAGAATCGCTTTCAACGACAGCTGTCAAGATATTTAAAAAAAAACTTGGTCTATTTTCACATTTTTATTGAACCATGTTCCAACTTTTATACAGCCACTCAATTACAACGCCATTTAAAATTTAAATAACATAAAGTTCATAAGAATAAAATTATAAATGACTTTAAAATAGTTTAGTTTTAACTATTTCTCTAAAATGACATAGATTACGACAAAATCTTTAAAGCTGGACGACTAGAGGACAAAACAAAATAAGCGGGAAAGCGACAACATTCGATCAACATTAATTTTTTCTCTGGTTAATAAATTTATGTTCTTATTTTCCTAATATTCGTAATGAAAAGCACAGTGTTTACCTCGGGTAAATTACTTATTTAGTCCCTCGAACTATTAGCGCTCTCACTACGTTACGGGCGCCAAACCCCGTCTCGGAATAATTAATAA
Organism: Diarsia rubi; assembly: GCA_932274075.1. Classification (NCBI taxonomy): domain Eukaryota; kingdom Metazoa; phylum Arthropoda; class Insecta; order Lepidoptera; family Noctuidae; genus Diarsia; species Diarsia rubi. The sequence goes on from OW026441.1 coordinate 5,096,546, forward strand.
TTTTCTTTTTTTTATTATTATTCCTTTATTCAACTTTTTACATATAAATTATATTTTTAAATATTCCCATACACAATATATATAGAAAAACATTTAAAAATATAAAAAATAGTAGAAAAATAATAATAATAATATATAATATATATATATATATATTATAATTTTTTTTTAACAAAGTACTATCTATCACTTGTTACCTAACAGGTTCCAACGCGAACTGCCAGAATGGGCGGCAAAGTTCTTCGAGCTGGTACTTATAGTGACAGCAGATCACGGGCCCGCTGTGTCGGGTGCACACAACACCATGGTCACCGCCAGAGCCGGGAAGGACCTCATATCTTCTGTGGTCAGCGGACTATTGACTATTGTAAGTGTCTAATAACCTATACACACAAGACAAACAATGAAATAACTTAATCGGTTCATCCGTTTAGGGGTTCCAATGTAAAGCCGGCTTTTGACTAAGGGATGTAATATATATTACATCTTGAGCTATATTTTACATCCCGCGTTTGAGATGTAATATATATTATAGCACAGTATGAACGGTCGCGTACAAAATGTATGACGAGCGATAAAATATTATATCTCAAGATGTAATATATATCCCACAGTCAAATGCCGGCTTAACAGTTAGATACACAGGTTATAATAATTATACAGGGTAACAGAGAATCTTTCGCAGGGCAGTGAGAGGAAGTACTTTAACCGGTACAGCTACGCTAAAAGGAGACTATTATATCTTTTTGATCCAGGATTTATAAGCGTCAATATAAAAAATAATTAGGCAGAAGAATGATACTGATTTATGTTATTTAATGCAAATAGTCTCATTCTAGTTTGATGTCATAATAACTTGAAACCCTCTTCTCCAGGGTGACCGTTTCGGCGGAGCGTTAGACAGGGCTGCGCTGGACTTCTGCGCGGCGTACGACCGCGGTCAACATCCACAGGAGTTCGTTAACGAGAAGAGGGCGAAGGGAGAGCTCATCATGGGTATTGGACACAGGTATGTACCAGTGTGTCCTGTGCAACGGCAACACTCACAGATATTGATATACTTCCTCAGGAACTCGGGACGGTAACCAGTCGGTTCACTTTCACAATACAAGCTCGTGAACACATTCACAAGAAGTTGACAGCTTCGACTCAAAATTAAGTTGTTATATTTTATGTAATGTATTTATATTTTAGGTATATATCTTTACTAATTTGATTTTCTGTTTTGCACCACACTAAGGTAGACTGGTAGAAAATGCCCAAGGCATGAAGTCCACTTTTCTACGTTTTTTGTGCACAAAGTTTTAATAAATAAAGCAATAGCACGGACTTTGTGCGCCTGGTTTAAGTATTTTATACTTGATGAGGTTACTGTCGCGGCAAGCTAATTTTATTTAAAACAACAAAATAACAACTCAAGAACTTAATTCTAGACATTTAAAGAACTAAAACGTGGTCTATTTTGTATAGTAACTAAATACTGCTTATGACGTCATAGTAGGTAATCAAATAATGCCACGCTAAGTTATCTAAGTATAACTTTATCTGAGGTACCACCAAACTGTGATGGGTCGGCATCGGTCATCACTCCGGGTGCTGCTTATTCCGTTATGTTTCGTTGAAATCCCTCTATTAGGCAACCTATTTATTTTATGTCAAACATGACCTGAGCCTGCATCCCTCCTTCACGAGAGAACTCCTCAATAGTTAATAGCACGCACACGAACTTTATAGGAGAGTTGCTTTGAAGGTAGGTGGGTTCAGGCGCTAACAGCACCGAAACTAGACTTGATAAATTACATATTACCGCCAAAAGTGGCCACTTTTATCTTTAATCAGTAATTCTCTTAATTTATCAATTCTAGAATTGATAAGTGATTTTGAAAATACTCAGGTTATTTACTAGCATGATAGTGTTTTGGATTTTTCAAATTTGATGTGAGTTTTAGAGTCAAAGAAATAAGATGTGGGTGGCGCTAGTTTCGCGTTAAGTGGTGCCGTAAATGTGAGAGGGAACGCAAAGAGTTCAATAGAAATTGTGGTACTTACTGCGGTACTCAGAGATATTTAATGATTACTTAAACCGTCACTTAGTAAAGGTTTGACATCCTTTTGTGTGACAAAACTGTCAAAACCTTTACTAAGTGATGGCCTAAGTAATCATTAAAGCTCTCTGAGTGCGGCAGTTAGTGTGCATAAAAGATACTACAATTAATTGGAAGTAGCCAGCACCAGTTATTTTAATTCTGAAATTTCATTTTCTAGAAAGTGTTTTGAAAAACGCCTTTTGATACACACGGGTATTTACTGCAGTTCTCGGCTCCATAGCAACCTTGCATGCGACTCGAGTGTGAATTTCGCCTCTAATGCAATAACAACGTTTTCCCAGTTATATCAAAATGTAATAAAATACTTAATTTTATCTCTATTTTTCTCGCCCACAGAGTAAAATCAATCAACAACCCCGACTCCCGCGTCCGCGAGCTAAAGGCCTACGTGACGTCACGTTGGCCCGCGTGGCCCGTGACCCGCTACGCGCTTGACGTGGAAGCTATCACGACGCGCAAGAAGCCTAACCTGATCCTCAATGTGGATGGTATCGTCGCTGCAGCCATGGTTGATATGTTCAGGCATTGCCAGCTGTTTACACAGTGAGTATTAGATTGATAGCATATAATTATATAAGATGATAGGTCATGGGCCAGACGATATGATATTTTCACATTTATTCAATTTGAAAGTCTGAACCGATCCAAAGGTATTTGATTTCAGCACTTCTCATTTTCAGACTTGGTCTTTGACCAACATTCAAAAGTCCAGGCTCAAGGTTTGCAAAAGTGCAATGGTGCGCAGTATCTTAGGCGTTTAAACTTAGACCATAAAACGCTCCAAAACACAAATTACTGACATTGCTCAAAAAGCCGATAAGCTGAAGTGAGGCTAGGCTAGCCAAGAGAACCAAGTTCTGGAGCCTAAATTGTTCTTCTGACATTCAAAAGTGCCTGTAATGGTTTATTTGAAATAAATGCTTTTAGATTTCTGTAACAACATTTGAAAAAAAAAAAAAACGATACGTAAAATTTTCATATTAAATCATTTTCTCGAAAGCCGCTCCGCTCCCCGTGAAACGTTAAACTTCGTGATGTGATATCTCAATATTTTTTGTATTGAGTGATATACTGAGCAGCGGTGGCCGAGTGGTGACGGCCCCGACTTACGAACAGTAGGTCGTGGGTTCGAACCAGGCAGGCACATTACTTTGTGTAATTTATTTCATCACCGCTGCTCCCAAAACGGTGAAGGAAAACATCGTGAAGAAACCGGCATATCATAGAATCAAAAAATTCGAAGACATGTGACATCTACCAATCCGCACTGGGCCCGCGTGGTAGATTATAGCCCATTCCCTCTCAAAGAGAAGAGGCCTGTGTCCTAGCAGTGGGAACATTAAGAGTGAGATACCAAGAGAAAAAAAACACGTATTCAATGATTTTCGCCCCAAAGATTTATGTGTATATCAGAATTTGGACGGTGACTAAAAAATCAACTCGTGTACATATATGGCAGCCGGGACCAACAGCTTAACGTGCTTTCCCAAGCACTATATACACACATATTAACCCTATTTTTTCTCAACAACAGAGAAGAAGGCAACAACTACATCGCAATGGGATCAATCAACGCCCTCTTCGTGCTAGGTCGCACCATTGGTCTCGTTGGCCACTACCTCGACCAGAAGCGCATGAAACAGCCCCTATACCGCCACCCTTGGGACGATATTACCTACATGTCACCCTTAAACTAAACTGTGAAAGGTGAACTAAGGCCGTGGATTGAAAAAAATAAAATAGCTTGAAAATTGGGGGTCAAAAATCCCTTCTAACAATCTAAAAATATTTGTATTCGGGATTAAAATTGAATTAAGTAGATTATGCAATTCCTCTTCTTATCGCGTGGGCAGTAACGCTTAACGACCCCACGCACCCTAGTGTCTGAGTTTCTGAACCGCTTCAAGGGCCTCTGACATGGTTTGACGACCGCCAACACGAATTTAATTATTTAAAAGTCAGCTGTTCCATATATTTGTGGCGGTTTGTTTTTATCATGGAGGGACTGTCCATCTAAACTAACATCTTCTATCCGACGAATATCACTACTTTAAATAAAATGAGAAAATCGATTTAAATTTTTATTAAAAAAAAAAATAGTTTATTATGACAAGAGTTTCTTTTAAAATATGTTTTTAACCCGAATATAAATACAAAATGTTTCAAATAAATTTACCGTTTTAAATTAGAATATTTATTAAAAAAATAATTAAGACACAATTTTTTTTTACATTACCAATCCGTGGCCTGAAGAAATTTTTAAAATATAAATATTATAAATAAATAATGTAGTGGGATATTAAGTAAAAATGTTAATACAATGCTGACGCCTCCATTCCATCCATGGATGTAGCCAGATGGAGGGTGTAACGGCCATCCATCAAGATAAAACTAGAATCCATCCATCTAGAATTTTCTGGGACTAAACTGCCTCGTTTTGGCCTAGTGTTCGCAACTGCTATTGAGCATCAGCCCTGGGCATCAATTTCTGGGTCGGGTAAAGTGTTATTGAGGTTTTCCTAGCAAGAATTGCTTAATAGCACGTCTGCGTTTATGCCCGGTTGATGGCCCGCCTATTACATGAGACTTAAATAAAACTGGCGAAGTGTGGGTGTTTACGTACACCCCTGCTTAAGTCTTCGGGATTATAGGCGAGATGTTATGGTTCCAGGATTACATTTCATAACACTACGCCTGTAATCCCAAAAGGTTCTCCAAGATTTTTAGTCTATTTTTAATATGGCTTTGTGCGTATTACCGTGATGGATGAATGGAATACGTCCATCTGGCTACATTCATGAATATATCATTTATTTATTGTTATGTCCAGGGTTTCGTAGAGTATTTGAGAATCAAAAAACATAAATAATTTAAATCTGTTAGGAATTTGGTAAAAATTTCTTGTTTTACATAAAAATGGGTAATTTTAAAGAAAAAATGACTTTTTGGAGTCATTTTTTTTTTAAAGAATTTGTCAAAAAAATTGTTCTCAAATACTCAAATCTTTAAATTAAGTATGTTAGATCTGTTTTAAGCTGATAAAACAATTATTTTACAGTAATATAAATGTTTTTTGACGAAAACAGCACTTTCGAACTACATAGCAGATTTATTTTTCGCATGCGGAATTCCGCTGGTCCAATTTTTCCGTCTCAAATAAAAATTACGTTCTTTTTTTTATAATAAACTGGTTTGTGGTTAAAAGTGCTATGATATTATACTAGGCATGTCGTGGGCAATGATCGAATCGTCAAAAAAATATGGGAAAAAGTTCTATATTTTTTTGGCCTGTCCGATAATTGTGCACGCTACCCTACGCAGGTAATGTGACTATGTGTGAGTGAGACAGACTTATACTATTTGACTGCAACGAATAAATAAATATTTATATATATTTTTAGCAAAATATACTAATAAGATATAGAATTGTGCTTTTTTCTAACTTATTCCTGATTTAATATAATATAATCCCAGTAATTTAACTGGTATTCACAAAACAAGAGTTATTTTTTTTTAGCATGTTAAAAATCTGAAAATTTCGATGTATGACTCGTTGTAAGCACCCTGTTTGTTAAAAAAAATGCTATATTAAATATCCTGCATAAAAAACTGTCAAATGTATCGCGCTTCAAAAATATAATATATTTTTTAATGAAAAATAAAATCTCTTGTGTATAAAAAAAATATTTATACATTAAATAAACATATTAATAAGTAGCAATGGGAAGTACAGTAAGTGTTGAATTTTTAAGAAAAAAATGTAAAGGAAAAAAATAAAGAACAAAAATATTTTTTGCACTGGTTATATTTGTGTGTAATATTTATTTAATAACTAACTTTTTCCCTCTCTACCACCACGATACGCAGTGTCCAGGTTCTTGATGACCTAAAATCATTCAGAGTTTGGATTTATACCCAAATAATAACAAAAGGTTCGTCCCTTATTATACGCTGGCGAAATATGGAGTCGTTTTGCTGGAGTCAATTTGAATAGGTATGTTTCCTGACTTAGAAAAATATCATTCTAATAAGTCCATCTGTTAGATTATCTAAAAAAATAGAATACGTATTTTTTGTTTTATCAAATCAATAAAAAATTACGAAGATAAAACGTGTCAAATATTTGAGTCGGGGCTTGTGACTGACCGCTAAAAGATGTCATACTAATGATATGACGTCACACGAGTTTTCAAAGCACTGTATCGTCTATCGTAAAATATGTGTAGCAATATTTTTAAGAATTTATCTGACGGGCTTATAAGATTTTTTTTTGTTAATTACCCTATTATCATCGACACACTCTTTAGATAACAGGCGTGATGTTTTGTTTATTTAGTAGGTAAATATTACACATTAGTACGTATATCTTAGACTATGCACAAGATCACACCTAATAAATATTAGTAGTGTCTTCTAGACAACTTAAAATATTGACAAGATTCTTAAAAAAATATTGACGAAATACCTCAATACCGTGAGCAGCGGTGGCCCGGTGGTGGCGGTCCCAACTTACAAACAGTAAGTGGGTTCGAACCCAGGCAGGCACATAACTTTGTGTAATTTATTTCATCACCACTGCTCTCAAAACGGTGAAGGAAAACATCTTGAGGGTATGTCTTAGATAGAACCAAAGAATTCGAAGACATGTGGACTATAGCCCATCCCTCTCCTAGAGAGGAGGCCTGACTCGCTGCGGTGGGAACATTATAGGCTGATAATGACCTCTATACCTCCTTTTCCATGAATCATCATCTGCCTAGGCTTTACCCAACTATGTTGGGGACGGCTTCCCGTCTATCCGGATGCAGCTAGATACCAGTATTTTACATGGAGCGACTGCCTATCTGACCTCCACAACACAGTTATTAGAAAATACGGTACCCCTTGGTAAGAGTGGTTGTCAGACTTTCAGGTCACTGACTACCTATAACGACTGCCAAAGATCTATATATGGCAGCCGGGACCAACAGCTTAACGTGATTTTTAAAGCACTGAGGTATCTTGGCATGTAATGGACGGTCACTGATCAACGGGCCGACCTAGGCAAACACTGCTTAAGGTAACAAGGTCATATTTATGTCAAAATGTTTAAAAATCTTGTTGATATTAAAACACTGCACTGTTGTATTAGAAATTGTCACAAAATTTGGTGTTGTCTTTAGGTTTAATGGTCGCTTAAACGAAATATATTTATTACGAGAACAAAATAAGAATAATGTCCATTTTTACTAATTTTAAGGTAAAACAAAATCTCCGGGTTACTTACCTTGATATTTTTTTCTGTGGGTCAGTGATCACCCCAGTGGGCTTGTGGTCGCAAGCGCTGCTTTGAATGAGGCATCTAAGGATGTTAACTGACTGAAAAAAATTTGGTTCTAATTAGTTCGTCTGATTTTCGAAAAATATTGGATACGTATTTTTTGTTTTAACAAACCAATAAAAATTGACGAAGATAAAACGCGTCAAAGATTTGAGTGGGGGGTTGCGACTTAAAAGACCGCTAAAGAATGCCGTACTAATGTCTCAGAAAATGACGTCACACGAGTTTTTAAAGCACTGTATCGTCTTCATTGTTTGTTTACGTGAAAAAAGAAAAAATACACGTGCAATATTTTTTGAAAATCTTTCTGACGGACTAATTAGATTTTTTTTGTTAACTACAGTGTGTGTTAACTACTGTGTCAGGAATTTCTCAGAAGCAACCACGCAGTCTAGATTTGTGTCCGGTTGACTGCAGTAGATTCGCTCTCTATTACTTGGGACTTGAACGTAGGTAACTGGCGGAACGTGGGTGTATAGTCACGAGTAAAAATATGTACACACTTGGCAAAGTACAAACGCGAATTTCTCTTTAAATAAAGACTGCAACTTTGATATATTGCCTACTTTATGATAATACTAGCTGTTGCCAGCGGCTTCACCCGCTACAACCCACGGGAATATAAAATCGGGATAAAAACTATCCTATGTGTTAATCCAGGTTATAAACTATCTATGTACCAAAATGTATCTAAATCCGTTCAGTAGTTTTTCGTGAAGAAGTAACAAACATACACACTCACAAACTTTCGCTTTTATAATATTAGTGTGATTAGTTCCAAAATATAAGTTTCGTCTTGTAACATGAAATTTAAATCAATACAGTAGGCGAAAATTGCTTCTAAACGTTGTTAAGTGTATATATGTTGGTGCTCCTGACTGTACTAGTACGCCTTACCCTTCAGGGACGTGATGTTATGTTAGTTTTGGGATTTTACAGTTGAAAATACAAAACGCACTGTTATTTAAACTTTGTTTAATTGTTGTCTAATGTTAGGAAAAACGGACATTTGATGCTTTGCTAATGCGATCCATGTTATCTTTCAAAATGGTTTTTATTCTTATTTTGATAACGTAAAACGGGCAAATTAAATTCGTTCGCCTATGTTACAAAAATATGTAACTATAATTGTTAAAATAATCATAACTCTATTGTCTAAATAAAATTTCAAATTATCACTTTGTTGTTGACGAACAATTTTGTTAATTAAATGTTATTTTTTTGACGTCACAAATCCACCATGAAACTATACATAGATATGATTCTTAGCAAGAAATGATATTTTCAACGAAATAAAATTGTCATCTATTTTAATAACTTATTCTTATGTACAAGTAACATTTTGAATTTTGGCGTCTCAATCTCGTCGCAATAAGGTCGCTTTTCGAAAATCAAGTCTTGCGTGGTACATAACACTTAGAATTATTAGAAAACAGTTGAAACCTTGTCTCCATACTATGAAAGTTATTTGTGTTCAATCTAATTTATTGGTATATCTGTGAAAATGGTTGGTATCTGTAAATATTTCAAATTTGTCAACTAATTTTTGTCATTATATTTTTTTTACTGTAATTTTTTGAGATTTTATTATACACCGGCTCCTTTTAAAACTATGTTCTTGACTGCTGGCTAGGCTTACAATCTAACAAGATAAATGCCAGTATATATGATCCCGACCGATTTCGGCCACTGCGACTTGGATCTGCCCATTAATACCAGGTGTCTGGTGACTGACATAGCCAATTTTTGCCGTGAAAGAGCGTCCACATTCACTGCAAGTCAGCACCCCTCCTACGTAATTGTATTGGATGGCCGCGGGTGGTCGGGCCTTAACCTTTTGACCGCCACGGTCGGGTATAGCCGACAAACACAAATGAAAACGTGCCCAACACGCCACCGTCGACTACAGCCGACAAAAAGTCTTTTTTAAACTAACTGCTGTTTAATAGAAACTAAAATAAAAGAATTATTTTGTAGGTATTTGTCCCTTGGCGTGGGAGGGGCTCCAATGCGTTTACGCTCTGGCGTTCTAGTTAAGCTCGTCTCGTTTAACATCGAGCTCTTCTTTAGGTCGCCTTTCAAACTCAAACAACTTAGTGCTCACGGTATGCCTCCACAGTGACCCGTCCGCTGCCATTACCTCCCATTATATATGACGTGGCTAGATCACGTCGTTTCAAGCCAGTATTTTACATAGAGCGACTGCCTATCTGAACTTTTACGTTGTCTTCACGCCGCTGACTACCTGTATCGACTCTCAAAAACCTACTAATGACAGACGACTGGAATGGATCACCCATCCACAGAACGCCCTTGGCAAGAGCGGCTTAACTTTGTATAACGACCTGTGAGGCAGTTATTTTAGCTCCTCACTCTCTATTATTATTAAACAAACAGGAACTAGGATTCTGTCTCCTTAGTTTAGAACACATTATTTCACTCAACAAGGGATCTTATTAGAACATTACAGTAACCCTAAATTAATGGTTGACGTACTGGCAATCAAACCTCTGCGCTAGTACCCTCTCAGGCTGCCACTGGAGGTGGCGTGAACCCTACAGAACAACATATTGGCCCTCGCAGACATCGCCCTGCGCTCAGGATCTGAACGTCTGCATGCTGAAGGCTGCATTTACTCATGATATGTTCCATTCTCTTAGGGAAAGCACCAAGGTAGAACTTCTTTTTTTTTGGCGCTCTTGGGCAGTGCGAACGGGAGTGTCAGACTTCTTATGACTAAAAACCACCCATGTTCCTTCTTAGCCTTTTATGTCGAGGCCGCGGTATCACTTACAACATCCCGCAGCCCCGACGGGCGTCAAGGTAGCCCTCAAAATTCTAATTTTCGTTTTTGCAATTTTCAGGTCAGTGTCAGGTTATATGTTGATTAAAATATGATTCGCAACCGTAACAACATGTATTTACAACCCTCTATAATACGTTAATTTAATCTCATTAAATTACTTTTTCATTAAAGAGATATCATAAATATGTAAAAAAACTAAAAACTAACTGCGGTACTCAGAGATATTTAACGTTCACTTAAGCCATCACTTAGTAATGATTTGACATATGAATGTATGACAAAACTGTCAAAACCTTTACTAAGTGATGGCCTAAGTAATCATTAACGCCCTCTGAGTGCGGTAGTAAGGGAATATAGACTAATTTGTCTGAGATGCTCATAAACATCCACACGCAATAAACTCAGTTTATCCGTGATCAATGGAGCTTGCAACAGCGCCGAAATATTGCAAACTCGAAAGCAACAGATATCAAGGTAGATATCCCGTTTTTAGTGTTAATGATAAGGCAAAAATCGTAATAAAATTTCAGTTTCTCAGGCTACCCACGTCTTACCTAATCTTAAGTGGTCATCATCATCTGCGTTAGCCTTTACCCAACTACGTAGGGGTCGGCTTCCAGTCTAACCGGATGCAGTTGAATACCAGTATTTTACATAGAGCGACTGCCTATCTGACCTCCACAATCCAGTTAATCCAGTTTACACTGATGGGTAATTATGGGACGCACCCGCCACACTATTCCCAAACCACTGTAACTCCTATAAGCCAGAATCAACAGTGGCGACCACAAGAAAAGCGCCGAGACAATGAAGCCCGACGAAGTTCCACAGAAACGATTTAACTGTCTTGAATCCCGCAACGAAATTAATCAGGAAAGAATAGCGGGCAAGTAGGAAAAACATAAATTCCACTGGGTAATACGATACCCTTTGGTAAGACTGGTTGTCAGATTTTCAGGTCACTGACTACCTGTAACGACTGCCAAAGATCTATATATGGCAGCCGGGACCAACAGCTTAACGTGCTTTCCGAGGTAGGTACGAAGGAAACTTGGTATGTAACGGGTGGTCACCCATCCACAGACCAACTTGGGCAAGCGTGGCTTAACCTAGAGATCAACCCCGAGTGGCAGTTTTATTAAGCCACGAGCTTCCTTAAGTGGTGTTCCACATCATTTATTGGCAGGTTTGTATCGGTGCTGGACACCATTTGGCTTGAAAGACCACAAACTCAAATACAGCGAAACAGAAATTTTGGGGTTCAGGACAGTTGAAGTTCAGGTTATACGAAGTCGCGGGAGAGCCTAGCGCTATAAAAAAAATAAAACAAATAAAAATTGATTAACTTTTTATTTTTATTAAATTTCCTAAACATGTTTTGTTATAATGGCGGAAACGCAATAACAAAACGCATACATTAATTTATATGACGAATACATATTTTAAACCATACTCATTGATCTCTGGGCGTAAGATACTTTTCAACATTTTGGGAGAAAACGTTATAATTATCAAAAAAATATACAAGACACGCGCTGTTTCGAAATTATTATATATATATATTTTAAACTGATATAAATAATAATAATAATTTATTTGTATCACTTCAATAAATATTACATCAATGAGTCTCAACCCCTGAACTAGGACAGCCTGTAGACCAGGGGCTGAGGTTATTCCGGTTACATGGATCAGAATGTGGAAGCTTTAGTCAGTGGCATAGTAAAAATTGACAATACTTAAAATAAATTGACTAAAATAACAGAAAATAAAAGTGAAAAAAAAAACAACATTGGTATTATCATGGTTGATATGGTCACTAATATTATCGTTAACTTAACAATTTCGGTGACAAGCACTCAGCATATGGGTCGAACATTCATTCGTCTGTGTGCCCACAACCCGCCTTCGAGTCGTCGCTATACGTAGCTATGGGTGACTTGGCAATTTCGGGCATACAAAGAACAAATGATATTTTGAACTTGGCAGCGATAATGTTAGCTGAAAACGGAACATTTACTATGTTTAATATTCATGTAAGCTCTGTTGCAAGCCTCATGATCATGGATAAACCATTTACAAATAGTAAATATCCCATTTTCAGTGTAAATGATAATTATTATATATTTAACATATTAGGAAACAGACATGATGAACAGTATACAAGTCCTTACTCAGATCATTTCACCTCCGGTTTGACATTAATGTCAAAATTACACTTATGTTAATAGACATAAGGTAGTCATTGAATTGCTGCTGCCAAGTAAAATAACTGAGACAGAAATGTATACCGCTGAAAATACGAGGAAAATGGGTCTTTAAAAATTACCAAAAATACCAGAAAATTGAGTCTTTTAAACGAAACGGAAAAAAATGAAATTCGAAACAGTGCGCCATAGCATTGAAAATAAAAAAAGAAACATTGATTATTGTGTCAACGAGGTGAATAACAATAACAATTAAAAAAACCCTCTTTTAGTCGAAAAAAAGTCTCTTTACCTATGACTTCGGCAGTGAAAGTACAATTTTATTAAAATTATATTCAATTGTACCTATAATTTTCGAGTCTTTTTTTATTAAAAAATATTAACAGATCTATCTAGTTTATTTAAATTACCAATTACAATAAACAACAAATATTTTCGTAATTGTTAAACAAGTAAAAATATTTTTTAAATAATGTTCAAGGATTTTTCTAGTTAACATTTTGATATAAAAACAACGATTTTACTATCAACGTTTTTCGCCCTTTTTGCCTAATAAGGTTATTTGCTTGTTCCAATTTAAATATTTTACTAATAAACATATTGCTTTTATAAATAAACGGTATAATTTGACAAGAAAAACTTTACAATCCCATTTTTTTAACCTATTCTCAAACTAGAGACAACAACATAAAAATATTATTGCTGCTAGCTAACACAATTATTATTTTTTAAAACATTCTCACTAAGTCAATTTCAGAACGACATGGTTCATCATCTCTGTACCATGTGCTAGGATCAAAAATACGAAAACATTTCACATTTACCAACCCGCACTGGGCCCGCGTTGTAGACAGCCCTCCCACTCCCACTTACAAAGGAGGCGTGTGTCCCAGCAGTGGGAAAATTACAGGCAGTAACTCCTAGTACAAGAGCCAGGGCTACACTGATGTCATTTGTCAATAAATTTTAATTTGAAATAACAAGCAAATACCTTAGACCGGCAACATACACACACAGAACCAATAGCGACAACCAACTTACAATAACAATATTAAAAGTCTAAAAATAATGAGTTTTCAAACTAAACGAAAAGCAAATACTAACAATTTCTCGAAAAAAAACTCCACTGCTAAATAATAATAATATAGTAAAAAAAACTTTTCTTAATAAATACTAAATCCTAGTCTATGAGTCTGATAACAAATAAAACTTATTTATATTAAATAATAGTACAATGATAATTTGGTACAAGACATCCAATCGATTTGGATAAATTATAAAATATAATAATGATCGTTCTCCTTCTTCATAATTATAATACAATTTCAGTAGGGTGGGTCACAGTAGGTACTTGAGTGTATAATGGTCAATTTTGGCTGGCATTTATATTTTTCTGTTTTGAATTTAAAAGAAATTAGTAATAGCTAGTTAGTAATAATAGTGTGTGTGTGTGTGTGTCTGTAGTGTGTGTGTGTGTGTGTGTGTATAGTTAGTAATAGTGTGTAGTGTGTTAGTGGTAATTGTTAGTTAGTATTTTAATGACGTCACAGCTAACCATTGTCATTCAAACTAAACGTGTATACAAATCAGGTCAAACAGTTGAAGATAACTGCTTCAAAATTGAGTTGCAAAATTCCACCTGAGCAAATATAGCTACATACATAGTCATTGCAAGTTAACACTTTCGGTACCAAGCACTCAGCATATGAGTCGAACAAAAATTCGGTTGTGTGCCCATAACCTTCGAGTCGTCGCTATACCTAGCTATAAACGGTGTAAAAGTACCCTTAACGCAAACGAAAGGCATTTGTTCTCCCCATCACAGCGATAATTTTTTGGTTCTAGACCATACCTGGGAACCCCCTTGTTACAGAGATATTGGAGGTCAAAGTTCCAAATTTTGCACAGCTGTTTTTGTAAATATTAGTTTTTCACGTTATAACTTTACTTAAATTACCTCCATGACCCGTTTACTATTCAAAGCATCCACTAGCACAATGTTTAAAGAGGGCTACATTGAGTTTTACCGTAAAATGTGATTTTTGACCCGTAAAAAGAAAGTCCAAGAAAATGAAAGGAAGTAGGGGTACTTAGTTTGATGTACAGAATGCTTGGTTGACGTATGTGTGAATGGTTAATTTACACTCTGTATATAACTTGCGTTCACGCGGCATACAAATAAAAATTGATTATTTGAACTTGGCACCAAAAGTGTTAAAAAAAAGCTTGTAAAAAAATGTAGTTTCTGTCTGTCCCTGTTGGAATAGGGATTTTTCTTTTTTAACGTAAACAAAAGGTGAAGACGATACAGTGCTTCATAAAGTCGTGTCAAGTCGTGTGACGGCACAGACATAGTACGTTTTTTACTCAGGAAGTTATGTCACAAGCCCCATTTATTTTTTCTTTGTCACGTTTTATTTTCGTTATTTTTTATAAATTTAATTAAACAAAAAACACGAATTTAATACTTTTCGATAATCTAACAGACGGATTAATTCGATTTTTTTAAAGTGAAATACCCTATTGGGGGCAATCAAATTATATTATAAAAAAAATATGTGCACCAAAACATTATATTATATGAATTCTAATATCAGAAGAGGTTTTTTTTGTCTTTACTAATTGATTAACAAATATTGCCACAAAATTGACCATTTCTACAAAAGTAGATTATGTATACAGTGACATTTAATATCCATAATAATTTTGAATTCGCGACGCACGCAATTTTATTTAGTTTTTACTTAAAAATTGCTAGTTTTTGCATCAAATGACATATTAGGAATATTTGTTTTTGTCACTGTTTACATTTTAATCATGAGTAAGTGATTTGAAAGGATATGAGTATAGTTTGTTTATATTATCCAAAAATATATTTGAGATGAGACAAATTGGATATTACAAAATGGTTGGTTGGTGATCGGTTCAGGGCACAAAGGTTGATGGTTGGTTGAGTAGGTTGGATTCACAGATATAGATAAACCTAAATAACGCAACTATCGCGATCCGTATAAAAACCAAGTGCGCCATTTTTTGACTACGTACTATGACGTCATAAGCACTATTTCGTTGCTATACAAAATATACCACGTTTTTGATCTTTAAATGTCTAGAATCTAGTTGTGTAGTTGTAACGTGGTTGTTTCAAACAAATTAGCTTGCTGTGACAGTGACCTCGTTAAGTATAAAATACTTAAGCCTTAAGCCTCTTGCATTGTCTAGGTAGGTATATCTATATTTGTGGTTGGAACGGCTAATTAATTTCTCTATTTTGTCCATTAGTGGGATTATTTAATTCTATAATAATAGTGTATAAATATGATTGCGTATACATTCTTGGATAATAAAAACAAACGGCAATTTAATGAATTTCGTTACATGATATGAAACTATAGTAAACCTATACAAATAATAATCAAAACTAACTTGAATAACTTGCTGAGTATATGTTAGCGGGTATGATAATAACTTAAATATGTCAGTAATATTAATTAATTAGAAATGTGATTGAGAATACTCAGTTTCTGGTTTATAAATGTCTTATAGTATATTTATTAACATAACACCGTTGGTCTCGTGTTCGAAAGTGCGACTGCTGAGCGTGGGGTTCTAAGTTCGGACAAAAAGTGCTATTGAGTTTTTCAGAAATTTCTCAGTAATATGCTGGAGTTTGGGAGTTGGTGGTATGATACCCTTGTACCCCGGTCGTGTCGGATTGCTGTCCCGTCGGACTATTAGAGGAGAGGTACAGAGACTGCACCTGTGCCTGCGCACACACTTATTTTATACTCTCTCTCTCCTTATCTACATATATGATTGGTCGCCGTGACCAAAAACAGTCAGGAGGACTATAATATTTAACATAACTGGCATCAGCCCAGCGTATGAGTCGATCAATTATTCGTTGGTGTGCCGATAACCCGCCTCTGGGTTGTCGCTAAACGTAGCTATGGGTGACTTGTCCATATGCCCAGGACCCGACTAGCGGGACCTTATTTAAGTAACGTTGGCTTTAAACAATAGACATAGTTGACAAAAAAATCTAATTAGTCTGTCAGATAGATTTCCAAAAAATATTTGACATATATATTTTTCTTTTTTCACGTAAACAAACCCTGAAGACGATACAGTGCTTCAAAAACTTGCGTGACGTCATATTGCATGATAATTTGACAATTTTTACAAGAAAGTAACGTCACAAGCACTCATGATCTTTGACGCGTTTTGTGTTCGATTTTTTTTTATTAATTTGATAAAATAAAGAACACGTTTCCAATATTTTTCGATAATCTAACTGACGGACTAAACAGAATTATATTTTTTTAGTCAGAAAACATCCCGATTCGACATCTATTTTGTTTGTTATATTGCTACCCGCTAACATAAAAAACAGCATAATAATAATATCTACTGAGAGGAACAAGGTAGTTTTATAAATATATTATTTTTTTATACCATATTTGCGAATATATCTATAACTTAGACATTAGTACTTAAACATACGCTAAACGACGGTTTTCCATGGATTTGACAGCTATTCCTTTTATATCATATACAAATATATATTATTTTTTTCTTGTATCTTAATGTAATATATTTATTTTTCGCTCTAATGAGGAAATATAAAATTATTTTTAGTTTTTGATACTAATACTAGCGTTTCTAGGAGTTTCAAAAAATAATAACTTATTTATTCCTTATCTTCTTTTTTCACTGAACTTTGACAGTCGTAAGTCTGACAACCAGTCTTACCAAACGGTATCGTATTACCCAGTATAAACTGGGTTGTGGAGGTCAGATAGGCAGTTTAGTATTCAGCTGCATCCGGTTAGACTGACCGACTCCACATGATGAATTAATAAAATATTCCAAAAAAAAAATCTACCTTCGGAAACGCTAGTATTAAAGTACTAGTCGATATATTTGAAGAATTATTCGATAAATTGTTGGAATATCAAAGTGATAGTCCGTTGAGGAGTTTAGGTTTTATGGTGCCCGTTACTGTTGCTATACAGGCTGTATTCAAAGTTAACCTCGCTGAATATATGAAATATTTTCTCGTTTAGCAGCGCATGCCGTTCGTCAACAAGCTAAATTAGGTTCGATGGTTATGGTCACAGATTTAGTGATTTTTAGATTCTAGATAACGCAAATATCACGATCAGTCTGAAATGCGTGCCATTTTTAGCCTACCTACTATGACGTCATAAGCAGTATTTAGTTACTATACAAAATGGACCACGTTTTTGTTCTTTAAATGTCTAGAATTAAGTTCGGGTTAAAACATCGTGAGGAAACCGGCATGTCTTAGAACCATAAAAAAAACTATGTATAATAATCACTTTACAGATTTGTTTTAATTTGAATACATCCTGTATAAGCACTAAATAATTTTATTTAACAAATGTCTTCATTCGGAAGGCCTCTAGAAATAGCGAGTGTTAAAAAATATATATTTTAATATGTATGTATATATCTAATATACTTCTCTACTATATATTTATATCTAAATCTATAATAATATATTAATAAAAAATGATTATATTTTACAACTAGAATAATTACATAATCTAAATTACAAATTGAGTTTTATTTTTATAATACTCGTTTGATTTTTTTTATTTTATTTATTTTTAATCTATGGAAATGTGTATCCTGTTTTTAGTCTGTCTTCCGGGTTATACAGGCTGTTGTTTTAAACTTTTTGCTACTATTAGAGCTTATAACTGGAAAACTGCTGAACCGTTTTAGATAAAAGTATTATTTGAGTGTGTGATACTATTCTACTTTAGAAACTAAACGAGATTATGCGTCTGTCTGTCTGTCTATGAGACTTTGAAACAACAGCCCGTTTCGACGTAGTCAGTCATCTATTTTTAACTATACTAGGACAAAAACATTATAATTCGTAAACTAACCACTGAATTCACTGATCATAGTTCTTCTAAATATTTTGGAAGACGTGTTCTAGTTGAAGAATTAAGGCTTGCAGGGGTCGCCGGTCGGTCCGTGGATGGGGGGCCTCGGAAAGCAAGCCAAAGTGTTGGTCCCGGCTATCAATTATAGATCTTTGACAGTCTTTGTCAGTTAAAAATCCAAGTCTAACAGTCAGTCTTACTCAGGAGTATGATATTACTCAGTACTAACTGGGTTGTGGAGGTCAGATAGGCAGTCGCTCCATGTAAAATACTGGTATTCAACTGCATCCAGACAGACTATGTCGGGGTCCCCGACATAGTTGGGTTAAGGCTGGCAATTGGTGTTAAAACATCACTATAATTTAGTAAGAACTATATTCAGTAAAAATATTTTTATCATGCTCACATTAAAGTCGATTTTTATTCAAATATACAAATATATCAACAATCAATCACAATGAAATACAGTCCACTTTTTTGTTTGCTGACATTTTCGGATATAAAAATAAACATAGACTTTAAAAACCATTTATTCTGTTTATTTAAAATATGTTTTGAGATTACATAAGGAATCCGTCTTTATATTTTATTTATTATTTTTTATTTTTATAACAAAATTCAGAGTGTATGAAAAAAAATTATTTTTCACTAAGTATTAAGTATTGTTTGGTCATAGCTTAACTCTTTTAATTATTTAGGACTTTACCCGTGGTTTAGTGACATTATTTGAAGAAGAATGGAGAAAACCTAATAATATAAATGATTAACCGGCTTAATTTTGGAACACCTTCTTTACTGTTTATCTACCATAGTCTTGTTTGTCCAAAAAGTAAAAAACTTAGACCAGAAAATAAGAAAAACCGGGTTACAGTAATATATGATCATCACCAGTCACTGGCACACGGGTATATCAGTTCTGTCCGGAGTCCTGTCATCACGTGTCCGGATCGTCGTCCGGTCTGTCCGGTCTGCGCGCCGCCACGATGGTGAGGTCCGGACGTGTCCGCATGAGCGCGGAAGGGGATGCCGGGGTGGTTGGCGGGACGGGGGGGGCGGGGGGTGGCGGGTTTGCTAACTCGCCGCCGCGGAGAGAGTCGATGGAAGCCACGCGGATTGTCGGCCATTTTCCAGCTGTAGAGAATTTTGTTTTGGTTAATAAAAATGGTGGGGGACAATGTGATGTAGTAATAATTTGATTTCATCATCATCATCAGCCTAGCGTTTTTCAAACCATGTTGGGGTCGGCCTTCAGTCTAACCGGTAGTTGCTGAATACCAGTATTTTACATGGGGCGACTTTACTTTTTATAACCTGACTGCGGCGAAGCCCAAAAGGAGGGTTATGTGTTTGGCGTCTACTATGCGAGCCAACTAAGAAAAGGATCGCGCTCGATGCCAACTTCACACGATAGCAGTACTTACCTGACAGATAAGGACGGTCAGCAAAAAAATAAATGCGAATAAGAAATGTTATGTTTTTTATTCATAGATTTAATTATTATAATTATGTTCAGTTTTATAAAAAAATGTTTCTTGAATACCATAAATAAATAATTTTGGATAAATTAATAATTTGTGGAAACAGTATTCATGGACGGACTGGACTTCGTTGTTATTTTTTTGTTATCATTGTTGACTTTGTTCATTTAATTATTTCATTAACATGCTTTTTTTCATATCCTACTCATGTATAACTAATTTGGCGTAAAATTGATTAGAAATACCAAAAAAGTGAACATTAAATAATTGAACAGAGTATAGTTTCTTCATTGATTTTTCTGCACACCGTACGCTTTGGTTATGAAGTTCGCGAGTATTGCTGAACAAAATGGCGTCTTGACAGCGCTATTCTTAGTTGGCTCGTATAGTATGTATGTATTTTTATTTTCCTTTATTGGCCAACCCACAATTGTTTACACTGATAACATTTAAAGTAAGTGTATCATATCTAAGGTCAGTGTAACAATTAATTACAGGTTATCACCGCATGCTTCATAAACAAATAAGATGTGCCACAAGCACTGAACAATAATTAAAGATTAATATTTTGAGTACATAACTAAAATTTAAAATTAATAGGTTTACAAGCATTACGTGATGGGATATAAAGCTATCTATAATTAAAACCATCATTAACTGTAGGAAAAGCAAACAGAAACACATCGAAACAGTACATAATAGCAATATTGGAATCCGAATTAAAAGTCTAATTAGCATAAATTTACGATACCCTTTGGTAAGACTGGTTGTACCTGTAACGACTGCCAAAGATCATTTATTTCTTCTAGACCATACCAGGGACCTCAGACCAAATTAAAAGTAAAGACGGAACTCTGCGAACAGCAAAGTGAGGCCGGTCAAACTACGCCTCGCCGTGTACATACACAATACACGCACACACGTACAACATAAACTACGCCTTGGTCTTAAACTTTTTATTTGGTCTGAGACGTGTGTGCGTGTATGCGAAGCGTAGTTTGACCGGCCTCACTTTGCTGTTCGCAGAGTTCCGTCTTTACTTTTTATTTGGTCTGAGCCAGGGACTTTCTAGCTACGAACTTTACTTTAAATACCTCCAACATCCCTCCCCGAGAGAGTTGACCTGAGTCCCTGCAGTGGGAACATTAAAGGCTGATGATGAAGATGATAATCCCTGTACTATTTAATGCATCCATCAGCAATGACTGTTATATTGAGGAGCTACCGTGGAGAAAATAAAATTGTTATTTATTTTGTTTTTTTTTTTCACCACAAAAAAAGTCATATTCCAGGAATATTTTTTGATTTACTTAGTTTGATGTATAGAATGTTTGGTTGACGGTCATGAAGGGTCCGTTTACAACCCTTTTTTGGCGGGTGGAAAATCATCAAATAACACCTCCCGCTCTTGGGCAGAGCGAAAGGGAGTGTCAGACTTCTACTGACTAAAAACCACCCATGTTTTTTCTTAGCCCTCTATTTCGAGGCCGCGATAACTAGTGTACAACCCGCGGCCCCGTCGGGCGTCGGCCCTTTCGGGCCCGTTTACACCCCCTATGAATACTTACTGGTAGTGGTAGGAACGGCAGGCGGTTTGTTGTTATCGTGTGCTGTGGCTATCAATGTCGCAGGTATGGGTTCCTCGTCCGTCACCGTACCAATTAAGATCTTCTTCATCGGCTGGAAATTAAAGAAAATTATAAGAAAGTGCAAAAAAAATAGCATAAACAATAGGAATGTTTACTGACAAAAACTTATGATTCTAATTAGTCCCGTCTGTTAGATTATCGGAAAATATTGGATACGTATTTTATGTTTTATCAAATCAATAAAAATTGACGAAGATACAACGCGTCAAATATTTGAGTGGGGGGCTTGTGACGTCACTGACCGCTAAAATATGTCATACTAATGTCTAAGAATATGACGTCAAACGAGTTTTCAAAGCACTGTATCGTCTTCATTGTTTGTTTACGTGAAAAAAGAAAAAATACGTGTCCAATATTTTTTGGAAATCTATCTGACGGACTAATTAGATTTTTTTTTGTTAGCTACCCTTTTGTTGGTGAAATATAGATTAAAAGAGAAGTCCTGAATGTCTGACTCATCAACGCCTGGAATAAACCCTAGGACCTAGAAAGCTGAAATTTAGCAAAGAGGTTCCCTTTATAAGGAACTAGAGGACCTGGCAGACGTCATACTGCCCGGACAGCAGCGCCACCTACCGGGTCCAAGACAGCAAAATCCCCATTAACAAAATGATCCGCCATTTATTGAATTCATTTGTTACAAAAATTGTGATAAATGAAGAACCTCTCGACCGATTTTGTGCAAACTTCACATAAACCATCTACTAAATAGTCCGAACAAAGCCTACACATTTGGTTTGGATAGGTGAGCCCGTTCTTGAGTTCAAAGTCAAAGTCAAAGTCAAAATATTTTATTTCACATAGGCCTACATGGGCACTTGTAAAACGTCGACATAAAAAAGGGGGCACGGTTCGGTACATTGGTCGATTCCTAAGGAGAAGAACCGGCAAGAAAAAAAATGGTCTTTTGAAGAAAGCACCACACAGTTTTGAGTGGACCTGTCCAGTCAATGTTAAAAAATTACAACGAAAAGTGGCATTGAATTTTATATAAAATCAAAATCAAAACTCATTTATTCTAACTAGGCTGATAATCAGCAGTTTTCGAACGTCAAAATTTACTTTACTTTACTTTACTTATTTACAAGAGACAGTCACCCAAAACACATTAATGACTACCGACACAAAAAGCAATAAAAAAAGTATTTAATAATAATAAAAAAAGACATAACATATCAGTAAACTAATCTTGGAGAAAGAACATAAATAACAAACATTGTCTTGTGTTCAACTCAGCGACCAACTGTTCTTATCATTCAACTATTCTTATCATAAATTGATATTTCGAAATTCAACCCCTAAGAGAGTTAAATAGAGGAATAATGTACAAACATACCGTATCTACAGTAGTGGTAGTGGTGTTTGGTGTCGGTTTGCGCGCTGACTTAGCTGCGCCGGCACTGTACGTGCGCGAGCGCATCTTTAGTAATGGGTCCATCTCTATCGGGATCGGCTCGAACTCTGAAACATGATTATATTTTGTTTTTACGGCACGGCACGGTTGGCGCAGTGGCTAAGAGATTGGACTGCTACGCTGCGCGCCACGGGTTCGATCCCCGCACGGAACAATAATTGTATGGCCTACGCCTAGTTGTTTCGGGTCTGGGTGTGTTTGTGAGTTTCAATGTTTGTTAACGCACCCACGATACAGGAGAAATTCCTAGTGTGGGGCGACGTTTTTTAAAAAAGAACTACAATATATGTACATAAGGTTAACAAAACTTTGAGTATTAATATTGCCCCGTCGGGGCTGCGGGTTGTTGACAGAGGTACCGCGACCTCGTCACAAAGGGCTTAGAAGGAACATGATATACAGAAGCTTGGTTGACGGTTTCGTAAAGGGTCCGTTTACATTTTATATTAGGGTGAAATTACCACAGTACCAAAAACCCAACATACCTTTCTCCGGAACTCCAAAGTCAGCCAAATGCGCAGCCAAGTTATTGATACTGACTCCCAGGGCCTTCGCCGCAGCATCCAGAGACATTTCCCCTCGTTGGAGCCTGTCCAGCACTTCGGAAGGACCCTTAGCTTGCCAGAAATCCCTCACAGCCCTGGGGGTCAGAAGAGTAGATGAGGAACCGTTTACTACTCTGAAATCATAATTTTTGGAGTCGGTTTGGTTTTGTGTGAACGAAACGGAAGTGTGACGATATGTATTGGGGTTGGCATGCGGTCGATGGCCCCAAAAAAAATACTTTGTGCCTTTGACGCCTCCCGCTCTGGGCAGAGCGGTAGTGTCAGTCTTCTACTGACTAAAAAACACCCATGTTCCTTCTTAGCCCTTTGTGTCGAGGTCGCGGCATCTCTTTCCTACAACCCGCAGCCCCGACGGTGCCTTTGACCCCTTGAAATTTTAATGGCCGTTAAAATGTTTGCGCTGTAGTAAAATATGGATGACATTTAAAGGGTGTAAAAGTACCCTTAACGGAAACTCACCGATAAGGTCTATTGATACAGCCGTAGACATCCCGATACCGGCCGTACAGCGTGCCGTAGCTCACTCCTAAGATCTCGGCAGCCTGCTTCATCTCCAACTCCTTAAGACGAACTGCTTCCATCACCTGAGAACCAGAAAAGGACATATTATCAGCGTTTGGTCTACCTATACATATAGTCACCTGCAAAAATGCATGGACAATCACACTAATATTATAAAGGCGAAAGTTTCTGAGTGTGTGAGTGTGTATGTTTGTTACTTCTTCATGCAAAAACTACTAAACGGATTTATATAAAATTTGGTACACAGATAGTTTATAACCTGGATTAAAACATAGGATAGTTTTTATCCCGACTTTAGATGCCCGTTGGATATTTTTTCGAGTTATAGAACTTAGCCCAGTGTCTACTTTATTTTTCATTATTTTACTAATTTTACTAACTTTTTTTTCACTTTGGTAAAAGTGGCGTCACTATCTGTCTCGCTCACTCATGGCAAACATACCCACTATCCCTCTCTCTCATCATTTTGCCTTAAAATTAAGAACCTACCTAGAGCTTGTGCGAATCAAAAATATTTTAACTGAGATAGCAAAAATCGGGTTACTTGAGGTTTTAATTTTTTTACTCTTTTTTATTGTATGGAACTAACAAGTATTGTACCATTTTAGAATTCTGATTAAATGCGCCAACTTTTAATGCCACTTGCCAAGGCACTCTAGTACATTTTTTATAAAGGAGGGCCTGTCAAAGTCGACGAATCTTCAAAATTTTAAATTCGTAGTTTAACAAATAGTCTCAATTCTCGGAAACTTGAGGCAATTGTGTCATTATTTTTTATTGGGATTCTAGAAATGTTATTTAGGATTACGTTTCCAAAGTTCAAATGAACAAAAATAAAAAAGAATAACCACAATAACCGAAAAATGGTACAGTTTGATCAAATTTCTAGGTTTTTCATAAAATGCCCATAATTTTCAAACTGCATGGGATAGATTTTTTTTCAGATTTTTCTCGTGATTGTTATGATCAATCCTGTCACCCCGTTTCGGCTTGACGTTGAGTTCTGGGACACCCTGTATAAAAATGAATTGCTGTTCGTTAGTCTCGCTAAAACTCGAGAACGGCCGGACCGATTTGGCTAATTTTGGTTTTGAGTTATTTGTGGTAGTCGAGGGAAGGTTTAAACGGTGAAAGTAGTAGGAAGGTAGGCAGGGTAGTGGGTAGGGTTGTAGGTAGTAGTGGGTAGTGTAGTAGGTAGTTAAGGAGGTAGGGTAGTAGATAGGGTAGTAGGTAGGGTAGTAGGCAGGTAGGTAAAAGGGCATTGCAACGCATGCCGGGTACAGCTAGTAATATAATAATAATAATAATAATAATAATTTATTGATATTCAGACAACGTGATCCATTGTGTTAGTAATTAATAAAACAACTTATATCTAGTGTTAGTAGTTAAAATCTAACAGAAAACACAGACTTAATATTATTGTGAAAAGGACATCCCCAAACTAATGTTCAGTGATTGTCCTTCTCACAAAACTTTTAATGATCGGAGAGTCGACACTCTCCGCCACAGTTTTTAGGATACTGTTGCCACTCGCTCGCAACCTTGACAACAACGACGCAGTTTTCTTGCGAATGACGGCGTGGAAGCCGTCAGTTCGCTAAAATATAGTAAAGTTTGGTATAATATAGCCATCTCCACAAATTATTATTATTATGAGCCTATACTGACCCACTGCAAGGCAAAGGCCTCCCTTCCCTCCTTCCACTTTTCGCGATCCAGTGCGATAGTAGACCAATCCTTGGAGAAAGAGTCCAGCTCATTCCGCCATCTCCTTTTAGGACTGCCGCATTGTCGTTTCCTGTTCTCCACGAATAAATAACTAAAATACTCACCCTTCTAACATAGTTCTCCTCCCAAAACTGCGGCCGTCTCCCGTGTTGTAAGTAGTCGCTCAGCTTCACCACATCCGTGAACCGAGTGTCCGTGGGTCCCGATTTGGGGCCTGTCGATTCTGTGAAATTAGAATACAGGGTGTAAATTAAACCTTCACACATACGTCAACCAAGCATTCTGTACATCAAACTAAGTACTACGCAAAAATGTTTGCTGGGAAACGACTTTTTTTTTGGGTCAAAAATCTAATTTTACGGTAAAACCCAATGTAGCACTCTTAAAGCATTGTGCTAGTGGATGCTTTGAATAGTAAACGAGTCATGGAGGCAATTTAAGTAAAGTTATAACCTGATAAACTAGTATTTACAAAAACAGCTGTGCAAAATTTGGTTCTTTGACCCCCAATATCTCCGCAACTAGGGGGTTCTTAGGTATGGTCTAGAACCAATAAATGATCGCAGTGGTGGGTAGAATAAGTGCCCTTCGTTTGCGTTAAGGGTACTTTTACACCCTTCATATCGTTTTATTAGCGGTTTAACTGTATTTTCCCTAACTAGGTATAGTTAAGCCAGAAAAGGTACGCGCTTCGACATTTTTTCGTTTCTGAATTTTCGTACGGCCACAAAGAGGTGACTTGTGTTCAAACCACAGATTTAGATATACTTAGATAACGCAAGAGCATCTAATTCGCGTGCCCGGATACGTATTTTATACTTAACGAGGTTACTGTCAAGTATTACAACTCCATAACTTAATAGGGTATTTAACCAAAAGAATCTAATTAGTCCGTCAGATAGATTTTCAAAAAAATAATGGATACGTATTTTTTCTTTTTTCACTTAAACAAAAGATAAAGACGATACAGTGCTTCGAAAAGTCGCGTCAAGTCGTGTGACGTCACAAGGTTAGTACTTTTTTTACCTACATAGTGACGTCAAAAGCCCCCACTCATGATCTTTCACACGTTTTATTGACATTTTTATTAATCTGATAAAACAAGAAACACGTATCCAATATTTTTCGATAATCTAACAGACTGACTAATTAGATTTTTTTGGTAAAAAACACTATTCTAGACATTTAAAGAACATACACGTAGTCTATTTTATATGGTAACTTAATATTACTAATGTATGACGTTATAGTATTATACAAGGGCACGCTTGATTTTCATACGGACCGTACACTATCTAGGTATATTTGTATCTGTGGTTGTAACACAAGTCATCTCTAGCACGTAAATTCTAAAACGTGAAAGATTACCGAAGCGCATACATTTTCTTCCTTAACTATACCTATTCAGAGACCACACACTTAAACCAGTTGATGTACACGCTTCGCAAATGTTCGCAGTAGGTACAAAAAAATACTTACGTCTCATAGAAAGCTGTGCCTTAGCGAGTTCAACTCTTAGCTCGGCCGCAGATACGGATGATGCAGCCGCTGAGGACGATGATGACGGCGCCGCTGACTGTCTTGGAGCACTCTCGTTTGATTCCTCGTCTGGGTAGAAAATTGTAATAAAGGTGATTAGATTGCTGTATAAAATCAAAATCAAAACTCATTTATTCAAACTAGGCTGATAATCAGCACTTTTCGAACGTCAAAATTTACTTTACTTTACTTATTTACAAGAGACAGTCCCCAAAAACGCCCCCCCTTCGACACTTCCTAGTGTTTTTGCTGGAAAGAAGAAGTGGCGGAACAAACTCCCCATCACACATCTGTCTGTTAGGTTGGTTAGAAGGATCAGACTCGATACAATAGTAAGGCAAGTATAAAAAGTATATAATAATAATAAAAAAAGACATAACATATCAGTAAACTAATCTTGGAGAAAGAACATAAATAAATAACAAAATAACAAACATTGTCTTTGTTATGTTGTATATTATGGTTGAGCGTATTGTAGATATATCAGTAAAGGGATTTATTAATAAAGACATTACTTAAAGAAAATCAAACAACAACAATTTATTTTTAACTTTAACTCCTACATCCTTACTCTTTCTCCATTATATTACCATTATTTCTGTTTCTCTATTTTTTTTTTGTATTTTTAAAAAAAAATATTTTTTAAGCATTTCTGCACTTAGCAGCGCGTTCATGAATAAGCTCCATAATTTAGTACAAAACATACTACTCCTATTTGAACAAAACGCCAAATCTAGGTTTAAGGAATTTCTAATATTATTCCAAAGGACTGGTGTATTGGAAACCAAGAAGGATTTGACTAAAAAACCTAATTACTAAAGAGTAATTAAAAAAAAACAGCTCATCTTAGATATATCCTCAAAATAACCACGAAAAAAAATCTACAAAATAAAAACCACCAACCTGCACTATTATCCCCATCAACCCTGAGCTTCGTATGCAGGAATGAGCCAATATCCGCTGGAGCATCAGCCCAGTCATCATCAGACGCATCCCTGGAGGTAGACCTCGAGCCTGACCGCATGCCCCACCCGACCACACGTTCTGCCGTGATGTCCTGGGGTTCATACACTCGCTATAGAACAGTATAGCAAATATAGTAAAAGTATTGGTAGATAGGCCGGATATTTGGTAAATAAGCAGGATATTTGGTCAGTTTAGACGGTAGTTAGTTGAGTTGGGAGGATATTTGGTCAGGTATTTAGTCGACACAGATGAGTATTTTATCTATGGCCGGATATTTAGTTGGTATTGGTAGATTGGCCGGATATTTGGTAGATAAGCCGGATATTTGGTCAGTTTAGACGGATAGTTAGTTGCGTTGGGAGGATATTTGGTCAGGTATTTAGTCGATTCAGATGAGTATTTTATCTATGGGTCGGATATTTAGTTAACTCGGATGGATATTTGATAAGTAAACTGGATGTTTCATCCGTCGTCGGTTCGAAATCTAGTACTGCCGGATATTTAACTTAGAGGACATGCTAATCTTTCCGCCTGATTATACAAATGTTATTTATGACGACAACCTCGATGTAGACCCTGAGACCTGACCGCATGCCCCACCCGATCACACGTTCGGCCGTGATGTGAAGAGTATAGCAAACATAGTAAACTATTTGTACATAGGCCGGATATTTGGTCGGTTTGGACGGTCCGGTTTGTACGAGTCAGTGTTCACGATATTCATTTGTATTCCTGTGTAGATTTCTCGAATATTAGGCTTAGATAGGCCCAGTAGCCATCTTAGTTTGGCAGAATACTCTTTTAAATAAGTACAATTTATAATCATTGGACTATAATGTAGGATTATCATCTAGTCTCAGATACAATCAAAAGTATATAAAGAGTATATTCTTAGGGACAAAATTTCAAAAATAACCAATTTTTTCCGGACTGCAGAAACATTTTTTGAAAGTAGGAAAAAAAGGAAAAATCACACATTTAGCACAGTAAAATATTACAAAAATATACTTACTAAGTTCCCGTGTTGCCAATCTGCAATGCTTTCTCTGTAACACAAAGAAAAAAAGGCTATTAAAATAGACCGACCGATTAATGTACCCCAGAGGCACCCTCGGCCTAGGAAGTCAGTCCCACTTAAAAGTATGAGACTCACCATATTTTATGTAACAAAAACCTTTAAAGAAAAACACTAAAAACATCTAAAAAATCTTTACTTTCGGAAGTCGGTAACTTTGTTTGTTTCATCGAATTTTTTGCCACCGACTTCAAAATCAAAAGTCATTTGGCGGCACGGTTGGCGCAGTGGCTGAGCGATTGGACTGCTGCGCTGCGTGCCGCGGGTTCGATTCCGGCACGCAACAAATATTTGTATGGCCTACAGATAGCTGTTTCGGGTCCGGGTATTTGTGTGAGTTTAACTGTTTGTGAACGCACCCACGATACAGGAGACATTCATAGTGTGGGGAAACGTTTAAAAAAAAAAGAAGAAAATGTACATAAATTATTCAAACTAGGCTGATAATCAGCACTTTTCGAATGTCAAAATTTACTTTACTTTACTTATTTACATATATATCACATCTGTCTGTTAGGTTGGTTAGAAGAACAAGACTCGATACAATAGTAAGGTGACTTCCGAAGGCGGGTTTTATTAAAAAAATATGGCTGGTACTGAAGAATTTCTTCGCTAAGATTGGAGGCTGACCGAAAACGGTCAGGAGGCCGAAAACGGTCAGGAGGCCAAAAACGGTCAGGGGCCCGAAAACGGTCAGGAGACCGAAAACGGTCCGGATGCCGAAAACGGTCATGAGGCCAAAAACGGTCAGGAGGCCGAAAACGGTCAGGAGGCCAAAAACGGTCAGGAGGCCGAAAACGGTCTGGAGGCCGAAAACGGTCAGGAGGCCGAATACGGTCAGGAGGCTAGTTGTGATTTAACTGATATTATCAATATTCATCATCAATATTGCCGTTGTCCACTGCTGCACATAGGCCTCCCCCAAGTGTCGCCATATTGACCGGTCCCGTGCGTCTCGCATTCAGGTTTTACCAGGTTAGGATTTTACTTACGCTTTAATAATACTAGGCATAGGGTTCATTGTTTCATCGTCCGTGTGCTCAGTCCCGCTCATCAGCCGCTGGCGCTTCGGACTGGGGCTATCTCTGAAACAATACATAAGTACACTTATTTTCCGGAACTTTAGACACTGTTCTTCATGCCCTTTATTTTATTTATTTTTTCAAAATCTATTTAACAATAAAATATAAAAAATCTGCCAAACTGCAAAACAGTTTGTAGGCAGTTATTCTCATTTCACAACAATATGATATTATAACAAATTTCGATTTTAATTGAACGATTTTAATTGAAAAAATCAAATTTAGTTTGAAAATAACTGAAAAAAAAAAAGAAGGTGAGTTTACAGTTATGGATAATTTCTATGGACACAATGACACCTAGTGTTTTTACCCGACTGCGGCGAAACCCAAAAGACATTTAACATAACCCTCCACAGAATAACCCTTTTCAGAATTTGGACGGTGACTAAAAATCTTCTTGTATTTAAGTTATACTTACGAATCAGAATTTTCTCTCTTGATAGGACTTAATTTCTCTTTAATCGGTAGCTTTATTAGAGGTGGTGGGCCGCCTGTGAATAAACAATAAAAATTACATAATCTTTACAAACATTATTACTTTACATTCTCATAAACCAATTTTAAATTACAACTAGAAGTTTTTAAGAACCATCATGTCAACATAGGTCAAAAAGAAAATAAACCAGACAACTGAATCGATTTTGATGAAATTTGACCAATCGACAAGAAAGTACATTCATAAAAAGAATTTTACAAATATGTTTATGATTTCGTTTAATTTTGTTGCCAATACCAACTTTCGGTTTTAATTAGGTACATATTGTTACTATCAAGGAGCTCGTGGCTTTATAAGAACTGCCACTCGGGTCGATCTTTAGGTTAAGCTGAGCTTGCCTAGGTCGATCTGTGGATGGGTGACCGCCCATTACATACCGAGTTTCCTCCGTGCCTCGGAAAGCACGTTAAGCTGTTGGTCCCGGGTGCCATATATAGATCTTTGGCAGTCGTTACGGGTAGTCAGTGACCTGAAAGTCTGACATCCAGTCTTCCCAAAGGGTATCGTATTACCTAGTATTAACTGGGTTGTGGAGGTCAGATAGGCAGTCGCTCCATGTAAAATACTGGTATTCAGCTGCATCCGGTTAGACTGGAAGCCGACCCCAATATAGTTGGGAAAAGGCTAGGCAGATGATGATATTGTTACTATCAAAATATGGACCTGCAGGGCTATTGCGTATCTTTTTAAATGTCAGTGGCTAACATAGTGTCCATCAATTAACTGTCAAATGGTTCCATGTAGTATTATACCATAACCAATTCGACAGTTAATCGATGGATAATAAGATAGCCACTGACATTTAAAAAGATACGCAATAGCATAGGTCCGTAATAAATGATTATTTATAATAATACATACGAATTGAGAACCTCATCCTCCTGTTTACGAAGTCAGATGAAAATTTAAAAAATAATCTCAGGGTAGTTTATTTGATTTTGAAACAGAAAATTGATTTTTAATATTTACACTCATACATACCATTAACATTAAACTTCTCTCCATACTTCACTTCTCCATCACTATGGTCATCTTTCTTCGCGTGCCTCGGCTCGGGGTCAATGTCCGCGTGCTTCGGCGAGTGCTTCGGCAGCTGTCTCACTTCGGTGTGCTTCTCTAATGGCTTCGGGTCGGTCGGTGTGGGTGTTGCTGTTGTTACTAATCCTGAGATAAAATTAATCGTTTTAAATATAGTAACCTTTGTGGTAACTATATTTTCGAGCCGTTTGGGGTTGAAACTCTAGGGCCGTGGGGTCCGAGTGCTCATAGCCTTTATAAGGAAATTTCTAAACGCTTAGTTGACGCTTCTCGTGACCCAAGGGCTGGCTTTTATCTTGGCCAGAGGCTAAGTGTTGCCATACAACGTGGCAATGCCGCCAGTTTTTTGGGCACATTACCGGCTGACAGCGTTGAGGAGCATTATTTCGATGCCCTTTTATACCTCTTTTCTTGTTGAAAACTAACTTACGTTACGTTACTTTTACCAAATTAATAAAAAAAAAATATAAAATGACATAACATCACGCCTGTAATTCCCACAGGGGTGCTCCTAATAGTAAATCCACAGTTCACCACTTATGTTCCCAAGAGACTGGCAGCGTTGCCACGTTGTATGGCAATACTTAGCCTCTGGCAAAAGAAAAAGCCAGCCCTTGGGTCACAGGAAGCTTGTAATAAGCAAAATAATGTTAAAATTTTAATTTCGTGGACTATGTACCTTAGTACATAGTCCACGAAATTAAAATTTTCTTACGTTTTTTTTGCAATTTGCGGATCAGTGTCAGGTTTAGTGTTGATTAAAATATGATTCGCGCACATAATGCGTATGTATTTATAGAGATATAATCATTCAAATCATGAAATACACTTTTTAATTCACAATACTTTTTGCTGAAAAAGGCAATCAAGGAGCTGAGTGATTTTAATCATTATTAAAGTCACATTTGTTACGGTCGGGAACCTATTTTATTTAACATACATCCTGACGCTGAATGGCAAATTGAAAAAAAAAACGGAAAAAATATCTAATTTTGCGGGATACCCTGGAGCTTCCAACTTAATGTAAAAATTATTGGAATCGATTTAGTCACTTCATCATCAGCCTATAATGTTGCCGCTGCTAGGACACAGGCCTCCTCTCTTTTGAGAGGACATGGGCTATAATCCATCACGATTGACGAGGGCCCAGGGCCAGTTGGTAGATGTCACATGTCTTCGAATTTTTGGTTCAAGTACAGCCGGTTTCCTCACGGTTTCTGTCCTACATCTAAATAAGTGCAAAGTCAAGGATGTGGACGTACCCGCTTCAGAATCAGGCGGTTCATCCTTATTGTTCCATCGGATGTCTGTGAGGCCCTTGATGCGGAGCTCCTCGGCCGTCTTCAGTAGACTCGCCAGTTGAGACTGAAAACAAATGAAAATACATTAATACTATAGGCTTTTAGGTAGCATGGTTCCGGACCGTCTGCTTTACAATAATAACTCATAACAAACAAGGATTTTTTATTTATTAATTTTCTCCATCTAACGACTATCTTTACAGGGTATAAATATATACCCTGATGCGATAGTGTACACAATAATTTAAATTATTTTTTTGTAACTAGGGGCCGTTCAAGTATTACGTAAGCAATATAGGGGGGGCGGGAGAGGCTTTGCTTTGCTTATTTTTGATCACATGGGAGGCGGGGGGATCTTTGCTTTGCCTATTTTCGATGACATGGGAGGTGGGGGGGTCTTTGCTTTGCTTATTTTTGATGACATGGGGGGTGGGAGTCTTTGCTTTGCTTATTTTCGATGACATGCGGGGTGGGGGGTCTTTGCTTTGCTTATTTTTGATGACATGGGAGGTGGGGGGGGGGTCTTTGCTTTGCTTATTTTTGATGACGTGGGGAGTGGGGGGGTTTTTGCTTTGCTTATTTTTGATGACATGGGAGGCGGGGGGTCTTTGCTTTGCTTATTTTTGATGACATGGGTGGCGGGGGCGTCTTTTTTTTGCTTATTTTTTATGACATTTTCTAGATGATGTTTACGTCACCAGTAGTTGTATCCCTTTTTTTACAAATATGGCAACCCACACATTGTCTATGCTTAAAAAGGAAACTCATTGTCGGGGATAGTGTAAGTTGGTTTTAATGAATAAGTATGTACATTTAAGTCCTCTATCGTAAGCGTATTTTCTTGTTGTTCGAAAGAGATACCGCGGCCTCGGCACAAGGGCTAAGAAGAGACATGGGTGGTTTTTAGTCAGTAGAAGTCTGACACTCCCTTGGGTTATTTGATGATTACCCACCCCAAAAAAAAAATTTGGTTAAGATTGCGGAGTACGCGGTTGATACTCACATGATGGACATTCATTTCTCCAGTGTACATGTAGTCCAGTAAGGCTTTCAAGTGACGAGGCTCGGCACCATCGATGACGAGAACTGGTTCGCCCTGCGCCTCGTGGGCGCCCAGCAATGCTCCCAGGAGTTCTGAACATGCTGCTAACACCACCCTGAGATGAGAAAGGAAAATTTAATACTTATAGTCCACCTTACCGTTTTTCCGCGGCCTATCATAGCAGGAGGTATTATAGTCCACAAGTGTGTGCGCATTGTGCAGACACAGGTGCACCCTCTGTTCCGACTCTCATAGTCCGATGGGACGGCAATCAATAAGAAAAATCAGGCGCTGGACTAACGCCTTATCGTGCTTTCCGAGGCACGGTAGTAACTTAATGCCAACTTTAAAACTACGGGCGCAAGTAATAACTTTACGTTATATATCTCCATGACCAGCAGCGCTATTGGGTCAGTGGCTATCATATTGTCCATGGATTAACTGTCAAATTGGTTATGGTTTAGTACAAAATGGAACCATTTGACAGTTAATTGATGGACACTATATGATAGCCACTGTCATTGATGAGATACGCAATAGCCCTACAATTCACCATTCAATACATCAGCACAATGTTTTGAGTGCGTTAAATTGAGTTTTACCGTAAAGCGTGTTACCGTAAACCGTATTATGAAACAAAGTCGTCCGCCGCGTGTCTGTTCGCGATAAACTCAAAAACGACTGCACCGATTTTCATGTTTTTTTTTTCACTAATGGGTAGAGTGGTTCCCGAGGAAGGTTTTAGTATGTAATACACCGACATCCACGCGGGCGAAGACGCGGGTATCACATAACCCTCCTTTTGAGCTTCGCCGCTGTCGGGTAATAAGAAGAGTTACTTAGTGTGACGTTCAGAATGCTTCGTCAGTATACTCCCCTACCTTTGCATCTACATGATGATATGCAAAACGTATCGCTCGCATAATATTCCACACATAACTTCGCAAGGTTCGCTCCCGGCTGTATTGATTTTCGTTAAGTCCATAATGGCATGACCTAGTTGCGACGTATATTAATATCTCGTTAATTTCATCATTTAAATTGTCTTGTTTGACGTGGATGGGATTTTGGCAACACCTTTATGAGTTTTTGAAAGGAATAGGCTAGTTATGAGCTAGTTACTCAAGTTGCATGAGTTCGTGGGTGCGATTCTTAAGCCGGGCAAAGTGATTGTCTGTCAGGAATTTCTGAAGAGCAGTGTGGCTTTCTGCCCGGTTGATGCCAACAGGCGCGCCCCCTATTACAAAGACTTGTATTATACAGGCTGTAAATTAAACCTTCACACAGCCGTCAACCAAGCATTCTGTACATCAAACTAAGTACCCCTACGCAAAAATTTCGATTGGTCGTTTTTTTTTTGGTGCTACATTGAGTTTTGCCGTAAAATGTAATTTTACGTAATGTGTTTTTTTAATGTAATTTTTGGGGTTTTTTGGGGGGGGGGGGTACTCAAAGCATCCACTAGCTAGCTAGTGGATGCTTTGAATAGTAAACGGGTCATGGAGGTAATTTAAGTAAAGTTATAACCTGAAAAACTAGTATTTACGAAAACAGCTGTGAAATATTTGGAACTTTGACCCCGTAACTAGGTGGTTCCCAAGAACAAGTGCTCTTCGTTTGCGTTAAGGGTACTTTTACACCCTTTATAGTAGGTAGGTACATACCTCTGCCTCCTACGAAATGAATGAATGCGAATTTCGCCAATTTTATTTAATTTGAGTCCAAAATGTCCAAGTCCAGTTAAAAGGGGTCGCCCCCTTTTCGTCTGTAATCCCCGAAGAGTTAATAGGAGAGAAACGACACGCGCCTGATTTTCGATGGTTCTTGCATTCACGCAAAAAATAGCGTATTGGTTTTTGGTATTTGTTTTGAGCAGTGACGACCCAGTGGTTGCGTCTCCCATAGACTAATATATATTGATAGACTGGCAACTGACGTTTTTGATTTTACTTCACGATTAGCGCCCTCTGAACGTGAAGCAATAAACTAAATGATGTGCGTGTGTGTATATATGAATGTATGCATGACTGTGTATGTGGTAGTTAGGTACGTTTAAATTTTTGATTTATTTATATTATGTTTATTAGATACTTAAACTCTGTGTTTAATCATATTATTAATGATTTTAGACACAAGTTTAAGTATCTTGGGTAATGTGGGGTAAGGGAATAAGATTAATAACACAAAAAATATATTATTTAATGAGTTTATTAAATTATACATTTATTTTGACACCTGATTGCCGCTCTCGTTTCGCACCCTTAGTTTTATTATAATGCTCTCGAGCACACACACACACTCTCGACTCACCATCTCCTGCTACTACTGAGCATCCAGGAACACAGCAGACATTTCGAGGCATTGTGTAAAATGGAAATAACACTACACTGAGATATATCCTGGTCCAAACTCCTTACAGAGGGCCTATCTACATGGATGTCACAAACACTTTCACAAAGTACAGTATATGCTGAAATTTCGGAAATTCTGGCATATACGGAGGAACTAAAAGCTCAACTCGACGTAATAACACAAAAATATACAAAAAATTGCGCACGGGCATGCAAACAAACCGGCGAAAATTTTCTTGTGACATTAAGATTCAGTGTTGCTAAGGTTTGGTTGGTTAAACTTTTTTGAAAATTCTATTCTTTCATCGTTAAAATATCACTAATAATTCAATTATTTAACAAAATAATTGGAAAATAATTATAATAGGTTTTTAAATTATGTATTTTTGTGCATCTGGACTTATTAGAGAAAAAAAGTAAAGATAACAATTTGTGTTAAGCACAAAATATTTCGAGCTCAAAAAAGTGGTAACACTGTAATAAAAAGTTACAGACGTGAGGGATAGATGTCACTATTCACAATAAAAAAAAAAGGTTCTAAGTTACCAGGGCCTGGCGTCTCCATCTTAAGAACAGTAAGTCGTGGGTCCGAACCCAGGCAGACGCATTACTTTGTGTATTTTATTTCATCACTGCAACTGCTCTCAAAAATCTGTGAAGGAAACTATCTTGAGGAAACCGACATGCCTTAGAACCAAAAAATTCGAAGACATGTGACATTTACCAACCCGCACTGGGCCCGCGTGGTAGATTGTAGCCATTCCTCCCCTAGAGAGGAGGCCTGAGTCCCTGCAGTGGGAACATTATAGGCTGATGATGAATCAACGTGTTAACCATTAACCCTATTTTACGATTAAACAAAACTCAGGTATCCTTACCTATGTGCTCGTAAGGACACTCCACGTATGTTCTGTGGCTCCACGGTGTCCTTCCCGGCAACCTGGGTGGCGAAGCTGGGGGAGCAGTACAGCGTCACATCGCAGAATCGTTCTGAAACATCAGATTATGTTGTACTAAAAAGTTCATCTTACTTACAGTTACCTGTTGTATATGACTATGGAATTTTAGGGAAAGCATCGACTGTGACCCACGACCGTCATTCATTCTGTCAAAACTGTTGTAGAGGCACTATATAAAGTACTATAGCACCATTCAAAAAGCACTTCAGAGCCATCTATGAGAGAAATGAATATCGAACATCAAAACCTTCAATCGCGCAGGCAAAGTTATCAGGGACGACTATTATTTAGAACTAGCGGACGTCACGCGGTTTCACCCGCGTAGTTCCTGTTCCCGTGGGAATACAGGAATAAAAAGTAGCCTATGTCACCCGGGGATAGTGTAGCTTCCCAACGGTGAAAGAATTTTTCAAATCGGTCCAGTAGTTTCGGAGCCTATTCGTTACAAACAAACAAACAAATCTTTCCTCTTTATAATATTGGTGTAGATAGAAGAACCCGTCAACAACTGCCGGGAGTCGGCCGCCAGACACTGGTCTGGTCGGAAGATCCTTCGTTTTCATTATGGTTGGAACTGTCCCCAAAACTGGCAGTATTAAGCTCGGATTCAAGCAAGGGCGTGATGTGACGAGCGTAGACGAGACTAGACATGTTGTTGATTGATTGATGCCCATCAATCATATTCGTTAAAATCCACATTACATTTTTGGTCTTCCCTATGGAATCCTGCACGTCTGATCACATGTCTTCGATTTGGTGGAAGTCCGGGCTTAATGATACCATCTCTCTGAGGCGCCCTAACAAAAACGTAATTACTAATTATTTTCTATGATATACTCTGGTGCCTGGACGTCTTCCAGTTTTCTAGCAAATAATAAGACGCTAAAACGATTACCACGTATTCGGTAAAAATAAAAAAAATAATAACGTAACGAGGTAGTCACACATACAGCTCTACTAAGTTCTCCTGTGAATACAACCGTGATAATGTTTATCTTTAAGGAATCAAAGTTAAGGTCAGCGCCCTTCGAGTCATGTCCGGGGATTTACAATAATTAGTCTGTCAATCAAGATTAGGGCGCATTAAGGGAATGAGGCGTGTTCACATAACTATATTAGTTAATTTCAAACTTAGTTTAAAAATTACAATCAAATAACTGACAATTCATCATTGATATCAGTCGCTTGGATTAATATTTCGGTTAAGCTGCGCTTCCCTAGGTTGGTCTATGGATGGATGACCAGCATGACCACAGGACTATCACTTAGATATTCCAATAATTATATCGAATAATTACTCAAATACATCGACCGCTAATAATACTGGCGTTTCTGAAGTTACAAAGAAATTATGGGCTATTTTTACCCAACTGCGGCGAAGCCCAAAAGGAAGGTTATAAATATCAATTCATCATTTGCCTATCATTTTCAAAACTATGTTGAGGACTTGGGGCAACTGTCTATCTGACCTTAACATCCCAATCAGTAATCAGTAATGGTGGTCAGTGGTATTGGGTCAGACTATTGGAACACTGGTTACCTGTAACGATCTACAAATTACAGCCGGTTTATCGAGCGATGGTCACTTATAGACCAAACTTATTATGCTTATGCTTTCATATCATTATCGATATAGTCGTTCACGTATCTCATTAAATTCATACATCTTAACTGCACCCAAAGGTTAAGAAGGTATTAAATAAATAAGTAGTATCTACCTGCACGCCTTGACCATTTGAACTTTTCATCTCTGTTTCAGTCAATTTATTTTGTCTTGTGATCCAAGGATTTTCACAAGGTGCTAAAAATATTGTTACGTCGGTCATCGAGAATCTTCGAGAAACTCTGAAGTCGACAAGAGTCGAGTAAATTCTTTTAGTTACCTATTTCCATTCTGTAGGTAGTTAATCCGCACGCGGCGTCAGCGGCAATTGACATTGTTATTTCGAGCGTATGCCGAGGGCGTAAAGTAACTTCTTCCTTGTTGGTTATTTTATCTTTAAGTTTATTTTTTTGTTAATGTTTTTGTGAATGCTTTATGGAATAATAGGGAGTTTTCTCGAATATCTTTTGTGTGTTTGGGGTATAAAAAGACCGAGAGAGGACGAGAGAGGGCAGTCTACTTTTAAGCGAGACAACGAAAGGTTCGAAGATATACTCGTATCTAGTGCGATGAAGTGTTCAGTATTGATTTGCGATTGTGTGTAAGTGTTTTGCGAGTTATAAAGTTATTTCGTGTGTTCAATTGGTAGTGTTTTTATTTATCCCATACCCAGCTCGTAACAATATGAATGAATTTTAAAATGCATGTTTTTGCTGCAAATTACCACCGTTTCCCTAAGTTCTAGCAGATTTTAAAAACGTGACAACACCATCTCTGGTATTTAGGGTGACGACAAACGAGCGTAATTTTGTGAGTCGTGAGTCGCAGAATTTCCGTCGCACGTCTATAAAACTAACGTATAAATCTATGAAATACCTATTGAGATTTTCGTTTCAAAACATAGCTCCTATATACGAGTATAAAAGCGATTAACATTTTGAATGTGTGCGTAAATTTTGGCTTATTACATAAATTCTATATATTCTTTCTTCCATTAAGTGGGCGGAGACAGGCGCATTATTTCGCCAGCAACCGACCAATCAGCATCAAGAATTATACACCTTTCAAATTTATCAAAAAAAAAAATACATTTTGAAGGTGAAACGAAGTTGGAGAACCGGCAACGCAATTTTATTTCGGTTGCCGCTATTTTTAGAACGTTTAACCGGTTTTTTTGGCTCACGAGGTTATTTTTAGAGAGGCTATAGTTGGATTTTTGTATTTTGTCTATTGTGTTGTAACCTGCTGTCAGATTTATAGCTTTTAAGTTATTTTTGAAAAAAGGCGTAAGGATATTCTTACGGCTTCTTCAAAAATAAGGCTTTAAGGTAAATTGAACTAGCTGCTAATATTGTCTATTTTGACCAAGGCAGTGGTGATAATGTAAATGTAATTTTAATGTAATAATACTGTAAGTAATAACATTGATAAAAAGTGAATTTCATCTGCATTGCTCTCAAAACGGTGAAGGAAAACATCGTGAAGAGGGTTTTTAAAAAATTGAAAGACATGTGATATCTACCAACACGCACTGGGCCCGCGTGGTGGATTATAGCCCATCCTTCTCCTAGAGAGTCCTGCAGCGGGAACATGATTGGCTGATGATAATGAATTGATATAAATATTTGTTTCCTTTCAACAAAACATCTGTTTAGTCTGTCAGTTAAATTATAATTATCGAAAAATATTGGATGCATGTTTCTTGTTTTATAAAATCTATGAAAAATTACGAAGAAATAACGCGTCAAAGATCATGAGTGCTTATGACGTCTCTCGCCGGTAAAATGTACTAAACTGTGACGTCACACGAGCTTTCTAAGCAATGTGACGTCTTCAGTTTTTGTTGACGTGAAAAATGAAAAAAATATGTATCCAATATTTTTCGATAATACATATAACTGAAGGACTGAACAGATTTTTTGTCAGGAAACATCCCTCCCTATTCATGAAGTTGTGATGTTATTTATTCTGTATCTAATCTTATGTTTTGTGATGTTGTGTAAATTCATATACAAATTATTTGTTTTGAATAAATGAATAAAAATGACTTTGATGGATTATTAATTTTAAGTTGTATGACCCTGTTTGGAGGCCTTGCACTGAAGGTATCCACAGGATAAACTGTTTAGGCAGACGACAAGCTCCTAGGTAGACCTCCAGGCTAAGACTTGCAGATCTTTGACAATCGTTACAGGTAGTCAGTGTCCTGAAAGTCTGACCGCTAGTCTTACCAAGGAGGTCAGATAGCTCCATAAAAATACTGGTTTTCAGCTGCATCCGGTAAGACTGGAAGGTGACTCCAGTAAAGTTGGTAAAAGACTAGGCAGATGATGAGAGATGAGTCTGGTATCTCCCAGCTGTGGGAACATCTTGGCTCTAACCTTTGCTAGATTTCTTAACACCTGTTTTTGTCGACTAGAAGCTTTATTACATTGAAAAACCCACATCTGCAAAAGTTTTTATTATTCTTGGCAGTTTGATTTTTGCAAAAAACCATAACTAAAATGGGGGATACCTACAAAGATAAGTGGCAAATGGTAACTTTGGAACGGCTTAATCAAGCTATGTTTTCACTGCTGACACACAGGCCTCTTCTCTATGATAGGGACCCGTAATCCGCCACACGGGCAGAGTGCGGGTTGGTGAATATGGCAATAAACGAAAGGAAGTAATTAAAAAAAATAACAAATAAACTAGCTGCGAAAGTAGAAATTATGTTTTTCTAACTAATCAAATTCGATATTCTTATCCAAGACAGTTAAAACGTTTCTCGAAGACTGTTCATCCTTATTATCTCAGCGCTTTTCTGATTTTATTTACTCGATACTCTTGACTCTCTTTGGTAAAAAAGAAATCAAACATTTTCGAGCTCGCTGCGCTCGCTTTTGCATTTCTTTCTCTTAGTTCTCCGGAACTTCTATAAAAGTCGACCAAGTATTTTTAAATTGTTATCAAAAAACTTGAAGGACACTTTCGACACAGAATCAAAATTTTGCGCAAAATAAGGTGAGCAGCCTTGCGTTTACATCGTGACCAAGAGGATAATCTCTGGCTTTAATTTGAGTGTGATCTCCTTTTATGGCGTCATATCTACAAAATGTAGTTTAACCTGATTTTAATATAAAATTCTAGTATCCAAACCTCCAAATCGTATAATAAATAAAATCTTACTTAGTTATAATTTTATTTATAAACTAGATTTATAAATAGAATTAAAGATATTTTAATCTACATGATTTCAATAAATTAGCATACGTTCCGTGTTTTGTTTCCACGTAGTTTGTAACTATGAAACAAATGCAAATACAGAGATCTCTAAAGGAATAATTAGAGATTTACGTGTGGATGAAAGAATGTAGCTATACAACTGAAAACTGGATATTTACAATGTCTACATTTGTTTCGAGTTCCCGATATTTCAGCGCTGCTACAAGCACAATGATCACAGATGAACTGAAATTATTACGAGTGAGTGTTTATGAGCAGACAAAACGGTCTGCCCTCTTTATTGTTCGTTTTTAGCGCTCAGTAACTTTTCATGGTGCTTAATATACTGCCCCACTAGTGGGCAAAGGTATCTACAATGTCTCCCTCTAAGGGGATAGAACCGTTATCGGTTCTTACTAACTAAAATCAACCAACATGTGAACCATTATTGGTTCACATGTTGGTTTGTGATTGCAATATCAACCTGTCATTTTGATTTTTTATCGAAATCTCAGAGGGATGGGTTATATAATCCAGCGGCAAGTGCGTTTTGGTAGACGTCACATGTCTTCAAATTTGTTGGTTCTAAGGCATAGTTTCCTCACGATGTTTACCTTCACCGTTTTGAGAGATTACTATTACTAATATAAGTTTGAAATTGACAACCCGTCTTGGCTAAATGTATTGATCAATGCTCGTTCAATCTCCTTATGAGAAGCGTTTAAGAGACCAATACCCCCCCCCCCCCCTCCCATCACATTACACAGGACTTATGAGACCGATAAGAGAACAGTGACTGCCTCATCGGTGCACTAGTCGCAAGCCCGACAACTGAGCACGGGGTCCTTGCTACGATTCCTGCGTTGGATTTTTTTGATTTTAGTTTTTTTTTTTTTTTGGATTTTTCTGTTTCCGTGTTATTATTGACTCTGGGTTTTTAAACGATTGATACTAATAAGGTATTTCAACCAAAAAAATCTAATTAATCCGTCTATTAGATTATCGATAAATATTAGATACTATTTTGTTTTATCAAATTAATAAAAATTTACGAAAATAAAACGTGTCAAAGATCATGAGACGTCAAAGCTTTTGACGTCACTTTGTGGGTAAAAAAAGTACTAACTTTGTGACGCCACACGACTTGACACGACTTTTCGAAGCACTGTATCATCGTCTTCATATTTTGTTTACGTGAAAAAAGAAAAAATATGTGTCCATTATTTTTTGATAATCTATCTGACGGACTTATTAGATTTTTTTGGTGAAATACCCTATTGGATAGCTCCCTATAATAATATAAGAATTAAACATGACTGTCGAAATGTGGTTCTTTACTATTAGGTACCTACACATCTGCCTAACCCTTCGGGGACTACAGGCGTGATTTTTATGTTACGTTAGAAAATTCTATAGGGGACTTAATTCTTGAAGATTTTGACCATCCAGTATTATCTGGGTTATGGAGATCAGACAGGCAGAAGCTCCATATAACATTTTAGTATTCAGCAGCCTCCGGTTACACTGGAAGCAGACCCCAACATTGCGAAAAAACTAGTTAGATGACGATGAATCATTACCATGGAAATAATT
The DNA here is from genome assembly GCA_932274075.1 of Diarsia rubi. NCBI lineage: Eukaryota > Metazoa > Arthropoda > Insecta > Lepidoptera > Noctuidae > Diarsia > Diarsia rubi. The sequence goes on from OW026441.1 coordinate 5,140,517, forward strand.
TTTTTTTTTTGTTACCCAACTATTACCGCACCTTGTATTGTAATTTAAAGACGTCACATAATTATATTTGACATACTTACATACATTTTAAATGGCAATTCTATGCTTTTTTTTAACGGAGTATGCTAATATTTCCAGCCGAAAAAAAAGCATGCATAATTTTATTATAGTTGCTAGCGTGGAAACGTGCTGATATTTTGAGTTTTTTTTTCGTTAAAATGTTGGTCTTTACAAATTCGTTCTTTTTTGCTGTGAGCTGTGGTCAAAAATTGCTTGACCTTAGTTTTTTTGGATGATGAAATTCGTATCAAAAAAAGTCGTTTCATATCTGTAATATTTGCGTAGGTAGTTTATTTGATGTACAGAATGCTTGGTTTACGGTTTCGTGAAGGGTCCCTGTACAATTAACATGTTGTATGTGTAAAAAAAACGTTTTTGTTAAAATATACTAGGATATTTCCAAGAATAAAAACCCGACTGAAAAAACTGAAAAGCAAAAAACAAGCACATTTTAAATTTTAAATTTTAAATTAAACATTTTAAACAAAACTTGGAAGCTGGCGGGGTCCATTCTATTTTCATTTCAAAATTTAATATTCAAATGAACCCGGCTTCCTACTTCATTTTATTTTCAACATTTTAGTTCTTTTATGATTGTTCTTTCGTTGGTCGCGTAAAATTCTTCGCATATGATTTAACTTTTGTGTTTGTTTATAGGATTTGATATTTTGAATTTCTTTTAACCAATAAGTGTCATATATTTTTAAAATCTCCTTTTAATCCCCTTCATTTTGATACCCTTCTCGATGGTAATGGTTTTGTTTTATTTCCAAATACGCGAATTGGCCCCCAAAATCAGCAATTTTTCTTTGTTTTTTAATTTTAATGTAGCCAGTGACACTCGCACCATCAAGACGAATCTAACGACGTATATTTTATTTAAAATCCCTACATCCATTTAGGAGTTATGAGGGAACATCGAAACAGACATATATACATACACGCCAAACACATAACCCTCCTTTTGGGCTTCGCCGCAGTCGGGTAAAAAGGTACACGTGTTGCTGGGAGGGACAGGATGGGTGGCCTTTAACCTTACACGTGTCACAGAGGGGGAGGGAGCAGCATAAAAATGGCCCGAAAAGACCCACGAAATTAAAAAAATCCCCCTGTATGTAACCACTGCTCTCAACAACAAACCTATAGGTATAAAAAGTGTAAAAGTATAAAAACCATTAACAATATCAAATAACACAAAAATAAATTTAGGCTATTTTTATCATAATTACGTATTAATTTTATTCGAAAACAACGTCGGTCAACTTAGGCTCCAATTACACAGACTCGAAACGGAATGGAAACGAATTTTTGTAACGAAATATTACAGAGCATAATAAACTTCATATTATTTGTGTTAATTGATAGGAGGGAAAGACCAGAGAAAATATGAATGCATAAAGCCGTTGGCCCGGCTGACAATTTAAGAGCTTTGACTGTCGCTACAGGGAAGTCAGACTACCAGTCTTGCCAGGGGGGTATCCTGTTATCAAGTACTAACTGGGTTGTGGAAGTCAGATAGGCAGTCGCTCCATGTAAAATACTGGTATTCAGCTGCATCCGGTTAGACTGGGAGAATGGTGATCTAGATCTGGTATCAAAAGGTGAAAATAATAACAGGGCGTGAAAAAATTCGTACACATTACTGTCAATAGGAAAAGTGCCCAGAAGGCTGGCAGCATTGCGACTTGGATAGCAATGCTGATTCTTTGGCCAGAAAATAGGCCAGTACATCATTTGGTCACGTGAGAGGTCGACCAACCGCTTGTTGATTTCCCGATATACTAGTAAGTTAATTCTAGTTCTTATTTGAAAGTATCACAAATAACATAAAGCTCATTATGCTTTGTAAAATGTCGTTGCTTACAAAAATTTGCTTCCATTAAGTGGAAGCAAATTTTTTGGCAATGCGATTTGACCCTTATTCCGAATCGAGGCATTGTAAAACTCACGTGGCAAATAACGCTGGAGAAACAAACCAGTTTTCATTTATTTTAGTATCAACAACCGGATTTTTCAAAACCGAATTAAACAAAATTAACATGCGGCGGGGCTTTTTTTAAACGTTCATTTTATTTTTGGAAAAACACCTGACGTGGGTCTTTGTAATACATTGTGCAAGAGTTTTTAGACTTTATTCTTCCGGGATATTTTTTGTAAGTTGGTAAATTAGCATTGTCGTCAAGCAGCCTACACAACTTTATACTTAGATATTGATCATCATCTGCCTAGCCATTTCCTATCTACGTTGGGGTCAGCTTTTTTTAATTTGGGACAAACCCGCCACACTATTCCCAAACCACTGCAACTCCTGAAAGCCAGAATCAATAGTGGCGACCACCACAAAAGCGCCGAGACAATGAACCTCGACGAAGACTTAGAGAAATAATTTAACTGTCTTGGATTCCTCAACGAAATTAATCAGACAGTAGATAAAAATATGATTTCCACATCCCTCCATATCAGCAGGAGACAGAACAGAACAAGGCCAATAGACACACAGGGACGGGATACAACTGGGATAAGCAGCAGTTGCCAAGCACCACGGATATTTTCAGCTTCTTGTCCATGCGGAGATACCCCTATTGCGATCGACCACGGGTTTAGGGGTTGCGGCTGTCGGCCGCGGGTTGTCCACAGGTTATCGCGACCTCGACATAGAGGGCGAAGAAGGAACATGGGTGGTTTTTAGTCAGTAGAAGTCTGACACTCCCTTTCGCTCTGCCCAAGAGCGGAAGAGGTTATTCGATGATTTTACACCCACCAAAAAAAAAAAATGGTGTTGCGGCTGTTGCTGTTGGGTTGTTGTTGTTGCAAATTTGTTTTATTTCTTTGTTTTCTTTCATTAGGTCCTGGGTTTGAATCCCAGGTTAGAAAAAGTGTTATTGGGTTTTTCCATCAAGAATTTCTCAGTTACAGCCACGGAGTCTAGATTTGTGTCCGGTTGATGGCAATAGGCGCGCCCCCTATTAATATGGGACTTAAACATAATATGGTATTTCACCAAAAAAAATTAAATAGTAATCTGTTAGATTTTCAAACAATAATGGACAATACGTATTTTTTGTTTTATCAAATTAATAAAACTTGACGAAAATAAAACGTGTCAAAGATCATAAAGGGGGCTTTTGACTTCACTTTGTGAGTAAAAAAGTACTAACCTTGTAACGACACACGACATGACGCGACTTTTTGAAGCACTGTATCGTCTGCACTGCTTAATTTATTTTATATACTTAATTTTGAAGCTCTTGGCATTCGTACGTTTTTCACGGGTGACCACTAAAAACCAGCGCTGTGCTGTGGGCGACCATAACACAGCACCATGCTGAGTGGCAACCTACTTGTCGCAGTCACAACGTGCAACATTTTCTTTTTTGTAATCCCTGCTTGTTGTATATTTTTTATATCTGTTAAGCGTTGTTTGTGTAATGTTTTTTTCCTGTATGCTTGGTATGTTTCTGCGAAAAATAAATAAATTTTCTTTCTTCTTTCTTTCTTTCTTCATCTTTTGCTTAAGTGAAAAAATACGTGTCAAAATAAAAAATCAAATCAAAATCAAAATATTTTTATTTCACATAGGCCTACATGGGCACTTATAAAACGTCGGTAAAAAGGTGCACGGTTCGGTGCATTGGTCAATTCCTAAGGAGAAGAACCGGCAAGAAACTCCAAAGGTTACTCTTTTAATCTTTTAAAATCCTTTGGGTTAACAATAAGGTATAATACACATGAAGACCATGCAGATTAATGTCTGAGATGGTCTTTTGGAGAAAGCACCACACATATTTGAGTGGACCGTCCAGTCAGTGCAAGCATTTGTCAGTTGTCCATTGTGTCCATTATTTTTTGATAATCTATCTGGCGGACTGATAAGATTTTTTTGGTGAAATACGCTAATGGTACACCTCTGCTTAATCCTTCGCGTGATGTTATGCTATTGAACTCTGTGAGTTCTGCATGCCCGGAATGGTCGATTGTATCAAAACCAATCCTACTAATATTACAAACGCGAAAGTTTGTAAGTATGGATGTTTGTTACTCTTTCAAATAAAAACTACTGAACGGATTTGGATAAAATTTGGTACACAGATAGTTTATGGCCTGGATTAACACATAGGATAGTTTTTATCCCGATTCTTTTCTTCCGGATAATTTTCGAATTGTAGCGGACGAAGCCGCTGGCAACAGCTTGTGAATACTAAAACATCATCTGCCTAGGCTTTTCCCAACTATGTTGGGGTCGGCTTCCAGTCTAACCGGATGCAGCTGAATACCAGTATTTTACATGGAGCGACCCCCAATACAACAAATACCCTTTGGTAAGACTGGTTGTCAGACTTTCAGGTCACTGACTACCTGTAACGACTGCCAAAGATCTATACATAGGTATATGGCAGCCGGGACCCGGGACCAACAGGTTAACGAGCTTTCCGAGGCACGGAGGAAACTCGGTATGAAATGGGCGATCACCCATCTATAGACCTAGGCAAGCGCAGCTTAACCTAAACATCAATTCGAGTGGCAGTTATTATTCGGCCACGAGTTCCTCAATAAATACTTAAAAACGGTAAAAAATCTAATAGTAGGTACTATTTTAAAAATATCTCAGTTTTTTGTTTATTATGCAAAAGTTTGCCAAGATTTTATGTCTACTCTTAAACTTTTGTATAAATTAATATGTAAAACAGTGGTTTTTGAATAATAAAATGAACTCGGTTTAAGTTTTCGAGTGTTAAGTATAATTTTATGTGTGACGTAGTTTCTGTTCACGCCTATTAGTTGCTATAAGGAGGGGTTCAAAATATTAATGTGACTGAAAGTATGTTTCCTTGCCTTACTGCTGCACTCAGAGAGCTTTAATGATTACTTAGGCAATCACTTAGTAAAGTTAGTTTTGTCATACAGAAGTATGTCAAACCTTTACTAAGTGACGACGTAGGTAATCATTAAATATCTCTGAGTGCGGCAGTTAGACTTATGAAAGTAAAGTTTTTTTTTGACTTACAAAAACTGGCAAAGTGCAAGTCGGACTTCCACATGGAGGGTTCCGTACCATCGTTAGCCATCGTAGTGTAGTAGAGAAGCTCCTTTTGTTATGTATTTGTTTTTTTGTGTTCTCGAATAAAGTAGCTGTGACGGACGGACAGACTGACGGACGGACAGACAGACAGACATGAGGAATATATAAGGGTTTCGTTTTTTGCCATTCGTCTACGGAACCCTAAAACGACTTCCAAAAAAGATGTTTTATTTAATTTTTTGGCCTTTTAAGTTGTAAAATCTCATAAAAGTTCTTGTCACGATTGTATTTTACATTTTTTTTTTCCATCTTTATTTATTTAGAGGCTTTTACCTTACAAAGGTACGACAGCCTCATCGTACCCTAACTAAATATATACTCCAAAATTTTACATTTGAACTACGAACAATTTATGATGGCCATCAAAAATTGTTCGTTGGTTGGAAATTAAAAACAGTTTTTAAAACTGAAAAACGTACACGGCCAAAATGTATGCAATAAATGGTAGATATTTTTAAATTACCATTGAAAAATGTCTATGATGTAGGGGTTCAGAATAATGTACTGAATACGCGGTACTTAAAGCCGTTTTAGCGTCCGTGCCCTGGCCATGGTCAGGCCGTGGGCCTGCTGGCGTGGCCCTGTGGGTGTAGGTACAGTCGAACAAGCTACTTGGTAAACACGCAGAAATCTTTATAAACGCAAACAAAAAAAAACTGACAATATTGATTACAATTTTGTTTTGTAAAACGTTTGGCATTAAACAACTGATGTATCTGAGTAATTTAAAAAGTGAAATGCAAATTAGCTGACTGTTTACTTTTTTTTTTGTGGAGGGTTGAAAATCGACAAATGACTCATCCCGCTCTGGGCAGTGGGGTAGGTAGTGTCAGACCTCTACTGACTAAAAACCACTCATATTCCTTCTCTCTATCGAACAACCCGCAGCCCCGACGGAAGAGCTGACTGTATACTAAATACCTTGGTCGACTGTACAGTCGAAAAAGCTAATAAGTATACAGCAAGCTAACTTGCATTAACTTTTAAGATTATATACATAAAGGCACGTGGGTAACAGTATCAGAATCACTCATCTTAAAGTGGGTTATAGCACGAGGTATTTTAAAAATGAGTAGACAGGTCTTTGATCAGCAGCCTTCTAATCTCGATTAACAATTAGAATTACAAAAAAATACACAGATTAACGCAGATGAATACGGATTAAGATTCAGGACGTAAGCGATCCGTCGTAACCGTCTAGCCCACGCCACCGTTCGTCTCAAACTGCCCGAGTCCGGTGGTTTTTGACGTTCTTGACGTTTCGCAAGAGCGACAGCCCGGCTGTCACTCTCGTCCACACAATTTTCATTCGTTCAAATCAATCTGTCAATGTCCAAATAAGGTCTTCAATTAATCCTACTAGATGGCGCTAGGGACGCGCCTTCATACATTTAGAGACTGATGCCAAACGATACAGCGTTTGACATCACTCGCTTAATGCGAAACGCTTTATAAAACAAAATTGCAAGTACTAGAGTTATAAAAAACTCTACCTGCATACTTATTAGCTTGGTCGACTGTACGTCAATACCTGAATTTTATTTTCTTACTTTCTACCAATAAAAAAAAACATAGTACCAACCTTTTTCCAGCAGCTGCGCGAACATATTCTGTACATTTGTGTGGTGATGTTTCCACCTCAAGCAATACTGTTGAGGCATCATTTTCATTTGTAGATTTCGACGAAGATATTAAATAATTTAAACACTTTGGTATATAGAAGGCAGGTCATGAGTGAGAGTTCTTAGTTTGGTAGAAAAATTTGGTCGAAATTGTCTAATTTTTTTTTGTTATTATACTAGATTCTTAGTTCCTATAATTTCAGAGTTAGGTACTTTAGGTTTTTTTTTAATTCTTTTGGAATGTTTTTCCTTCGGTGGTAGGGGTTTTTACCTGAAACAAGAAAAAGGGAAAATAAGTAATTTGTATGGTAAACATAAAAATGAATGTCTATAATATGTATGTATTTAGAAATATATAAGTATGTTTATCAGTTGTCTAGTATCCATAACACAAGCTCTGCTTAGCTTGGGACTAGATGGCGTTGTGTGATAGTTGTGGAATATTATTATTATTCCTTTATTTAACTTTATACATATAAATTATATTTTTAAATATTCCTTTACAAAATAATATAAAAAACATTTAGAAATATAAAAAATAGTAGCCCACCGGTATCGGGAAAAAAAAATTATTATTATTATTATTAATGTATGTATAAATCTACAGATACAAATAAATATAAAATTATGTAAAAAAAAATCTGCCCCTGGATAGACACATGACAAAAAAGAAAGAATCAAATTTAAGTTTGTATTTTTAAAATTTAATATTTTTTTTTACTTATGCATACAATAGGTACGGTAAGTGCATTTATTTTTAACCGACTGCGGCGAAACCCAAAAGGAGGGTTATGTGTTTGGCGTGTATGTATGTATCTATGTATGTATGTAAGTATGTCAGTTTCTTTGTTCCCTCATAACTCCTAAACGGATGAAGGGATTTGAATGAAATATACGTCGTTAGATTCGTTTTGATGGCGCGAGTGTCACTGGCTACATTAAAATTAAAAAAACGAAGATAATGGCTAATTTTGGGGGCCAAATCGTGGATTTGAAAAAATAATTCATTTGAATATTAAATAATGAAATGAAAATAGAATGGACCCGACCCCGCCTGCTTCCAAGTTTTGTTTAATTTAAAATGTTCTTGTTTTTTGCTTTTCAGTCGGTTTTTTAGATTTTTAACTACTTTTTTAATTTTAATTTTGTCTGCCTTTCTATCTGTATGTTCCGGCTAATCTCCGAAACAGCTGGACGATTTTGACGGAACTCTGTTATAGGAAGTCACATTGGCCGTTTCTGGGCACTAGACCCTTATGCACAGCTGGTTTATGAATTAGTTTTAGTTCTATTTTAATGAGGAATCTAACTAACATACTTACATAAATGTTATTAACAAAAAGTAAAATTGAGTATTCAAATTAAAAAAAAAAAAAAAGTCAGTATATGGCTCAATTAAGTGACTGTCAGTTTACAAGTCGACCAAGAGCAACCGGTTACGAGAACTCTCAGTAAACAACCAAGTGCTACACACTGCTGCAGTATTTTTCCATCATGTTCGGCTCAAAAATATTAATTTATTTTGATGTTTACGTTGCAAATGCGTCGTGGAAAGTTTTGAACGGATTTGATAACGTCATCGACTGTCAAGTCATAGGTCTCAATTCCGAAGACAAGGCTTTTTTTTTGTGTGCGTATTGTATACAGGGTGTTTGGAAGGGAGCTGTACATACGCCTAGGGTAGAAACTAGGGATAGTCTGCTACCTACCCCCGCCCATTATATTGACCTTGGCCTCAAGGTTTTTTTTTAATTTAAAATTATTTCTTTACCTTACTACGGTACTTCAGGCCCCATAACTTTTCTTCTCCACAATTTTCTGGTGTAAAATAATTTTTTGCAGGACCCTAAGACTCTAACGATTAAAACAAGACCATTAGCCGACCGGTCCCATGGATAGATTTTGAGCTACAGGTAGTTTTAGTCAAAAAATCAAATAAAAAATAATAATAAATTAAAAAAAAACCTTGAGGCCAAGGTCAATATAATGGGCGGGGGTAGGTAGCAGACTATCCCTAGTTTCTACCCTAGGCGTATGTACAGCTCCCTACCAAACACCCTGTATATCACTTGTGAAGTAAAAGATCGTAAGGAAATCAGCATGCCTGAGAGATTTCTGGACGCCAATACGGCATAGGGTTCATGGGTGCCATAAAAACTCTGACAGGTGAGGCACTCATGCACCGACATCAAATAAAATGGAATACGGGCAGGAGAATGATCAATCCTACTAATATTATAAAGAGGAAAGTGTGTGTGTGTGTGTGTGTGTGTGTGTGTATGTTTATATTTTCTGTGAACGCGACGTCATCTCGGGCCCTATCAGAATACCACTGCTGTGACATTTGTCAAAAATGTTGCAGCACCATGCTGAGATAGTGGCCTTTTGGCCTCGTATGGGACTTATTTTCATTCTTTATTAAGATTTTTTTAAGTTTTCATTCTTACGTCAATTTTTATTTTATTATTTATGTCTTGTCATGTGTGAAACCAATAAATATTTTTTCTTTCTTTGTAATGAATAAACTTAAAAACTACTGCGCCGATTTCTAAAATTCTCTCACCATTGGAAAGCTACATTCACCCTGAGTAACATAGGGTACTTTTATCCCTGTATTCCCACGGGAACGGGAACTACGCGGGTGAAACCGCGTGACGTCTGCTAGTCACACTTCACACTAATATTATGAAGGCAAAAGTTTGTGAGTGTGTATGTTTGTTACTTCTTCACGTAAAAACTACTAAACGAATTTGGATTAAATTTGATACACAGATTTATATAACTAGATTAACACATAGGATAGTTTTTATCCCGATTTTATCTTCCAGAGGGATAATTTTCGAGTTGCAGCTGGCAAAGCCGCTAGCAACAGCTAGTCGATAATGAAAGCCCACGGAATGGATTTTTTCAGAAGCATCACCTAAATCAGTTGTGCATATTCGAACAATATGGTAGCTCGTGGCTTATTATTAAATAGCCGCTCGGATCAATCTTTATGTTAAGTTGTGTTTAACTAGGTTGGTCAGTGGATGGGTAAGTATTATATTACATAGCAAGTTTCCTCCGTGCCTCGGAAAGCACGTCAAGACATTATTTCTGACTGTCATTCAGTGACCCGAATGGCTAGCAACCAGTTTTACAACGGGTATGGTATTAGTATGATCACCCAGAACTTACTGTGGAGATCAGATAGGCAACTTGGAAGCCGATCCCTACATAGTTGTGAAAAGGCTAGGCTAATAGTGTGTGTGTACGTGTTATTATGAAATAAACATTTTTGTTTTTTTTATTTTTTTTTGAATAGTGGTGAACCTCGTAGGGTAACTCTTGAGCCCTTGTCATTCAAAAGATGCTTACCCAAATACTTAATAGTCTAACTACGGTACTCAGAGATATTTAATCATTACTTAGTAAAGGTTTGACATACTTTTGTTTGGCAAAACTGTCAAAACCATTACTTAGTAATCATATTCCTTAGTAATCATTTCCCTGCTTGTTGTATTTTACTTTTTTTTGTGTATTGTTTTATTTCCTGTATGCATGTATGTTTCTGTGACAAATAAACATTTTTTCTTTCTTTCTTCTATATAGCTCTCTGAGTGCGGCAGTTAGATGATTAAAAACGAGGTTAAATCCACCTCAGTTAGGCCCCTAAAGAATAATATTAAAAACAACTTGCTAGACTCTTGTTTACTTAAACAGATTTTGACAATTTCAAGTAAATATTATCTTAAGACATGTTTTAAAAGGTAACCTTGGAAAAATTACGCCAGTTCGAATTTTATTATTTCACACATTTGGTTTTTGAATTTATTGCCCGTATATTAGTGTATAATATCTTCTATGTGGCAATATATCAGATTTTGGAACTACTCTACGTTGAAAATTGTTAACAAAAATTGTTGAATAAATTATTGTACTTATACGAAGAGCAGCGGTGGCCCACTGGTGGCAGCCCCGACTTACGAACAGTAGCTTTGGATTCGAACCCAGACAGGAGCATTACTTTATGTAATTTATTTCATCCGCACTGCCCTCAAAACGGTAAAGGAAAACGGAGGAAACCGGCATGTCTTAGAACCAAAAAAATCGAAGACATGTGACATCTACCAAACTGCACTGGGCCCGCGTGGTGGATTATAGCCCATCCCATCCTCTCCTAGATTGATGGGTGACCAATTGACCACCCATTTGAACCGAGTTTCCTCTGTGCCTCTGAAAGCACTTTGGCAAGCTGTTGGTCCTGGCATATGAGCTCCACAACCCAGTCACTACTGAGTATTATCTAGAGGACCTGGCAGACATTTGTTACAAAAAATGTGATAAATGAAGAACCGCTCGCCCGATTTTGTGCAAACTTCACATCTACTAAATAGTCCAAACAAAGCCTAAACATTTGGTTTGTATAGGTCAACCCGTTCTTGAGTTATAAAATTACATTTCCTTGTAATTTTATAACTCAAGAACGGGTGGCAGTGGCATTTATTTTTACATAATTATATTGATGAATACCCTTGATAAGACTGGTTGTCAGATTTTCAGGCCTCTGACTACCTTTAACGAGTGTCAAAGATCTTCATATGACAGCTGGGACTGGTTTAACGTGTTTCCCGTGGCGCGGAAGAAACTTGGTATGGGTGGTCACCGATCCACGAACTGCCTGCCGTGGTCGAGTTGTTTAGGCGTTTGCCTCGTGTGCGGTGTTCGTGGGTTTGATTCCCACGAGAAGCATACTTTTTTTTTTTGCCCCACACTTGAAATTTCTCGTGTATCGTGGGTGCGTTCACAAACATTTAAACTCACATACACAAATACCCAGACCCGGAACAACTATCTGTAGGTCATACAAATATTTGTTCCGTGCGGGAATAGAACCCGCGACACGCAGCGCAGCAGTCCATTGCTTGACCAACTGCGCCAACCGTGCCGTCAACTTTGTAAAGTTGTTTCCGGTTTGGCTAGGACATTGCAGGCTTAAATCCACCTGATTGTCTGATAAAAAAGACGATTCCGTGCTTCGGAACGCACGTATAAGCCTGTGGTCCCGACTGCCAAATGACGTTCATCAAACCGTGTCAGAGGCCCTTGCGGCGGGTGTAGAGACTCACACCCTTAGGTGTGTGGGGTGGGGCTGCGGGATGTTGTAAGAGATACCGTGGCCTTTTTTTTTTTTTTTTTTTAAAGGGACAAGCCCGCCTCACTATTCCCAAACCACTGTAACTTCTGTAAGCCAGAATCAACAGTGGCGACCACAAGAAAAGCGCCGAGACAATGAAGCTCGACGAAGTCCCAGAGAAATGATTTGACTGTCTTGGATCCCGCAACGAAATTAATCAGAAAAGAATAGCGGAGGAGTAGGCAAAACAATACCGTGGCCTTGACATATACGGTGGTTTTTAGTCAGTAGAAATCTGTCATTCCCTTTCGCTCTGCCCAAGAGCGGGAGGGGTTATTTGATGATTTCCCACCCCCACAAAAGGGTGTGTGGGGTCGTTAGACCTTACTGCCTACACGATAAGAAGAACACCGATCCACGGATCAACCTAGTCATGTACGACTTAACGTAAACGTGTATCGAAGACAAAGCTATAATATCTCACATTGATGTGATGAATCATTCAAAATAAACAAATTGAATCATCATGTTTACCTACCAAATGTTAGAAACACGAGTAATTTTGTTAGTTTTCCTGTGCTATTACAAATAATTTTATTTTGTGGACACGATAAGACCCGACCCTCTGAACCCTGTTATCGAAGTTTCGAAAAATAACCAGTCAAGTGCAATTCGCACTCGTGTACTAAACGGTTCCGTAACAAAACATTGAGAAGGAACAAAATATTTTTATTTATTACAAGGTTTCTCCAAGACTGCAAGTCTTCTTCTTCCATACTAGATTACATAATGTAATTTTCACAGAATAACTTCTATCATCATTTGCCTAGCCTTTACTATGTTGAAGTCGGCTTCCAGTGAAGTCGGATGCAGCTGAATACCAGTATTTTACATAGAGCGACTGCCTATCTGACCTCCACAACCCAGTTAGTACTGGGTAATACAATACTCCTTGATAATACCGGTTGACAATTCTTTGGGGGGAGGGGGGGGGGGAATCATCAAATAACCAGACGGAAGGGTAACAGACTTCTACTGTCTAAAAACCACCCATGTTTCTTCTTAGGCCTTTATGTCGAGGCCACTGTATCTCTTGCGAACAACCCGCAGCCCGAATGGAGTCACTGACTACCGGAACCCGCTGTTAAAGATGTACAAATGTATTGCGAAAAGATCTTAACTCGGTTTGTAATGGATGGTCATCCATCTGCGGACCAACCTTGGTAAGCACGGCTTAACCTGAAGATTCATCCGAGCTGCTGTTACTATTTTGCCACGAACTCCTCTCCCCTCTGAATATCTTCGATCTTGCCACTCAAAATAAGATCACATCGATCCAAACACAGCACCCCCCTTCACTGGGTCCCACGAGCCCTTTGTCCACAGAACCCCAAAACCGATTACGTAGTCCACCGATACGTTATCAGCTAGTTTTCGAAAACAGTTTTAAAAATATTCCGATAACATGTACTTTAATGTGAGATAAGAGCCAACTATGATAGATAACGCGACTAGTTTTTAACTATTTCGACGAGATTTTTGGTGGAATGTTTTTAGGTCGAGGTTGGAACAATCTAGGCACTGTAGGGTGTTTCTAAAAGCATTTTGGGGACAGTAGATGTTTTTTGTCGCCGACGCACCGAGGAGGTCGTGGCTACAAAATAACAGCCGCTCGGATCAACCTTTAGGTTAAGCCGCGCTTTTTCTTTCGCGGTTGGTCGGTGGATGGGTGTCCACCCAGTACATAATGAGTTTGTGTTTGAAGGGACTTTGGAGATAAGTAATATATGATTTTTATCGCCCTATTTATATTTTGTCGATGGCAAATTTTCGTAAAATACAGGGTGCAAATTAACCCTTTACACATACGTCAACCAAGCATTCTGTACATCAAACTAAGTAGGTACTACGCAAAAATGTTTGCTGGGAAACGACTTTTTTTTGGGTCAAAAATCTAATTTTACGGTAAAACCCAATGTAGCACTCTTAAAACATTGTGCTAGTGGATGCTTTGAATAGTAAAAGGGTCACGGAGGTAATTTAAGTAAAGTTATGACCTGAAAAACTAGTATTTACAAAAACAGCTGTGCAAAACTCTTTGACCCCCAATATCTCTGTAACTAGGGGGTTCCCAGGTAAAGTCTAGAACAAAAAAAAATATCGCAGTGGTGGGGAGTTCAAGTGCCGTTCGTTTGCGTTAAGTATACTTTTACACCCTTTATAACATCATATAACGCCTGTATCCCCGAAGGGTTAATGAGGTGAGGTGCACCTGATACCATAATAGGATCGCGAACTTAGTCTAGACTTCTGCCGGTTGATGACAATTATGCTATGGTCACCCATCCCCTGCCCGACCCCGCGTCTGTATTATTTGGCAACGAGTTTCCCTAACTACCGAGTCAGTACAACAGAAAAACATTTAATTACGTAAGCAAAATATCTAAAAATCAAACCAACATCAAAGTAAAATGTAAATAATAGCCTAATTGCATCATAATTTCCTATCTAGTGCGCACATAGAATGGCGAAAGACGGCCAATTCTACTTTCAAATCAAATGTACCTTGCATACATAATAGGGATTTAAAAAAATATATCATTCTGTTTCGTCCGTCAGTTCGATTATCAAAAAATATTTTGGATATGTGTTTTTTGTTTTATCAAATAAATCTTAATTGAATAAGATAAAACGCGCCAAAGATCATGAGTGGGGGTTTTTGACGTCACTACGTGGTCAAAAATGTGGTGCGTCATAATTTTTGATTTATGTGAAAAAAGACAAAATATGTGTCTAATATTTTTTGGAAATCTATCTGACGGAGTAATTAGATTTTTTTGTCAGCCTCAAAACATCAAAAGCAGCTGCCCATGTCGACAGCATTGATGCGCGTGCGAACTTCTATTATACGAATTGACGAGCAACACTGCTGTCCATCCACGGACTGACCGCGCCAAGCATTTCTTACCCTGCGATCGAACTGAGCGCCTCTATACTCGTATAGAGGCGCGTATAGTATACTCCACAAATACATAACTATCTCCACGACATTCTATTCGAAACCAGGTTAAAATTCCTCCCAGTTTTCCAGCCCGCGATTTACTAAGAACTTAAATTGGGCTAACAACGGCATACTTTCCGCATTGAACTGCGTTTTTTTATCTGCGTTTGTACGTATTCTCAGAAATGTCGCAAGCAAGCGCACGACGCAAACGTTGTCTAGTACAATTTTCCTACGAGTAGGGTTACCATGTTAAAATTTCACCAGGGACATTATGTTCATACAAAATGACAAAAAAGAATTTTGAAAATCTGTCTACAATAGGGTATTTCACCCAAAAAATCTAATTAGTCCGTCAGATAGATTTTCAAAAAATAATAGACTCGTAAAAAATTGACAAAGATAAAACGCGTCAAAGATTTGAGTGGGGGTTGGTGATGTCACTGACCGCTAAAAAATGTCATACTAATGTCTTAGAGTATGACGTCACACAAGTTTTCAAAGCACTGTCGCTATCGTCTTCATTGTTTGTTTACGTGAAAAAATTAAAATTTTTTTTGGTAATCTATATGACAGACTTATTTGTTTACTACCCAATTGCCATCGACCGGGTACAAATCCAGAGAACGCGGCTTTGCTTTTATGGGACAATTCCGCCACACTATCCACAACACAGGACCTCGTGCTCAACAGTCGACGACCACTAGACGAACGAAGCAGTCTGTCCAGATAAATCTTTGCGAATGGTAACCCTACCCGCGAGTTGCTAACTGTTGCACTTTCATTATTTCTTCGAAATGACGTTAAAAAACACCTGACATCGATGAGGAACGTACTGTCTAGCTTCACTACGAGTTACATGTAGCATAGGAAAATGGGCCTTATTGTTGTTGTGTTATGTGATAGGATTTAAATGTTACCTTGTAAACCCCATGCTTGGCATTTTATTTAGATTTATTATAAATTCCAGAGTTAAACATGCTCCGGGGCTGCGAGACTGTTCGAAAGAGATACCGCGGCCCCGGAACAAACGGCTAAGAAGGAACATGAGTGGGTTTTAGTCAGTAGAAGTCTGACACATCCTTCTGATCCGCCCAGAGCGGCATTTGATGGTTTCCTATCCAAAAAAAAGGGTTAGACAAATTAAATTAGTTTCTTTTTTCCTAAATTATAACTTAAACTATGGATTCCGTCTATTTGTTTAAAATAATGGTTAGGTTAGATACAAACGTATCATATAAGTCTACTAAGTTTTTAGGCGAAGATAACACAATCACATGTTACACAAACATTTTGTAATTTTTTTTGACAAAGGTCAATAGGAAAAACAAATACGCGATTTAGGACTTTAAATGCGATGTATGTTCGAAAAATTGAGCATAACTACAAGTAATAATAGGGTTAACAAATAAATCTAATTAGTCCGGCAGATAGATTTCCAAAAAAAGTGTTGGTTTATTTTTTCTTTTTCATGCAAACAAACAATGAAGACGATACAGTGCTTAGAAAACTTGTGTGACGTCATTTTCTGAGACATTCTTTAGCGGTCAGTGACGTCACAACCCCCCCACTCAAATCTTGGACGCGTTTTATCTTCTTCAATTTTGATTGATTTGATAAAACAAAAAAATACGTATCCAATATTTTTCGATAATCTAACAGACGGACTAATTAGAATCACATTTTTTAAAGTCAGTAAACATCCTTATTGTTTGTTATTTTATTTTCAGTTTATCCGTGTAAATCTCTGATAACGTTTAAATATGTCCTATCAACATCATCTGCCTTTTTCTCAACTACAGGGTGTAAATTAACCCTTCACACATACGTCAACCACGCATTCTGTACATCAAACTAAGTACCCCTACGCAAAAATTATTGATGGGAAACTTTTTTTGGGTTCAAAAAACACATTTTACGGTAAAACTCAACGTAGCACTCTTAAAACATTGTGCTAGTGGATGCTTTGAATAGTAAACGGGTCATGGGGGTAATTGAAGTAAAGTTATAACCTGAAAAACTACTAATTACAAAAACAGCTGTGCAAAATTTTAAACTTTGACCCCCAATATCTCCGTAACTAGGGGGTTCAAAGATATGGTCTAGAACAAAAAAATAAAACCGTTTAAAAATATCGCAGTGGTGGGGAGAACAAATGCCTTTCGTTTGCGTTAAGGGTACTTTTACACCCTTTATAATGGGGTCGGCTTTCAGTCATCGGTATGTTACATGGAGCGACTGCTTATCTGACCTCCACTACCCAGTTAGTACTGGGGAATACGATATCCCTTGGTAAAACTGGTTGTCAGAATTTCGGAACACTGACTACTTGTAACGACTGCCAAATATCTACAAAGCACAGCCGATACCGATGGCTTAACGTTCTTTCTGAGGTAAGAGTTATGTCATATCATTATTATCTAGATGTATAAATAATTATATTTTGTTGTGTTTTATAGATATGAATGAGATGTGCAGTCACGTAGTTTTTCAAGGTCTGAGTAACCTTTGAGATATCGAAAATAAAACCGCAAATTCGTTCGACTTGATAACATTAAGGTGACAACAGAAGCTAAACGCGAGTTTTATAATGCGTTAAGTATACCTATGCTTCACTGCAGTAAACAAAATCTGAAAAATTTATGATATTTTTCAGGATATACGCTAGTTATAGTGTGTTGAAAACATAATACAACTAATTTTACCCCCGAAAAAAATCGCGAAGATACCTCTAAAAATTTATTTTAATGTGTAAAAGCCATAATAAAACACATGTGATTTTACTTCTTTTTTTAGTGATACTGGGTTGTTCGAAAGAGATACCGCGGCCTATGTTATCTCTTTTAATTCTCTCTCACAAGGGCTAAGAAGGAACATGGGTGGTTTTTAGTCAGTAGAAGTTTGACACTCGCTTTCGCTCTGCCTAGAGCGGCAGGGGTTACTAATATTATAAAGCTGAAAAATTTGTTTGTTTGGTTGAACGCGCTAATTTTAGGAACCACTGGTTGGAATTGAATAAATATTTTTGTGTTCGATAATCCATTTATCGAGGAAGGTTATAGGCTATATTCCACGCGGACGAAGTCACGGGTTATTAGAATCCGACCAAAGGCAAAAGCTAGACTGTTTTCGATCACGGTAGCCAATCTTAGCGGAGATTACCCATCGGCGCGGGAGATATTTTAGTGCACAAGGGCACAGGTGCACTCCCTGTTCCTTTACCCTTATAGTATGACGGGATGGAATCCGGCACGACCGGATAGAGATTAGGTGGAGGACCAACGGACATGTTGTGTTGGAGGGTGGGAAATCATAAAATTACTCCTGTTCCTTCTTAGCCCTTTGTGTCGAAGCCGTGGTATCTCATTCGCACAACCCGCAGCCCCGGCAGGTGGAACACCCTTATTCTGTGCGTATACTGTATGTATGCGCGACGCGTGCATGTTATGACACAATATAAAAAAAAAACCCAAAACAAAGTGTGCACTATCAACCATATTTTTGATTCGCAAAAAACTTTTTCATTTACAGTATGTCCTATCATTTTGACCGTGAATAAGTTATTTACTGAATTTATCTTATTTTTGTTTTTACTCAAACAACAGTGGGGTAGGTCGTGTACTGGTCTCTTATCTGTGACTAAATTTATTCATAGCCCATTAAGATATCGAGATAAAAGGTATTTTTGAAAATACATTACTTTTAAGAGACATAATTTTGAATATTTTTAAAGAGTATGCTTAGATGGTTTGGTCATGTGGAGAGGATTTGTGAAACGGAACTAACAAAAGGTATTAGAGCGGATGTTAGTGGCAACGCCGCACATTGATCAATTCCTAAAAGTTAGGGTCTCATAATGTACTTTTTATTGGTATATAAAAAATATCTAAAATGACAGATTTGTATTATAAAAAATGTACTTACAAAATAATGTACTAATATTTACTAACTTTTCTAAGTTTGTACCGTGTTACGTACACAAACCGGTAATCACCGGTAAAAAAATGCATATTTTTGTATAGCTAACAGTGCCTGCTATATAATGGAATCAAAATGATCTAGTACTAATTTGTACTTTTAAACGTAACACAGTTCAAACTTAGAAAAGTTTTACTAAGTTTAACTAACGTTTAAAAGTACAAATTAGTACAAGATCATTTTGATATCAGAACATTATTTTGTATATTTTTTTTATAATATAAATCTGTCATTATTAATTTTTATTTATATATCAATAAAAAGTACACACCTTTCTTTATGGGCACCATTTTTTTTCAATTCACAGTATTCTCTGAATACTTCGTTATCTTAACTTGAATAGAAGCGCAAAACATCGATAAATCAGTCTTCTTACAATAATTTAGCATTCGAGACAACTTTGAAACGACATATCTATTGAACTACTGTCTGCATAGTGTTCATGTTTTAGAATAATGTGCAACACTTACAACACCCTCAAGTCTGAGATTTTTTTTTTTTCGAAATTTTGACACATTGACCAAAAATCATTTTGAGACCCTAACCTTTAAGAATTGATCACTGTGCTAGGTGATGTCCTAGAAAGACATACACTGATCTTACTGGTACTCTTATCTTTCTTCAGAAAAGACAGGTGTGTAGTACTCATAACCGGCCTGCGTGTATGACCAGCAGGGCTATTGCGTATCTTTTAAATGACAGTGGCTAACCTATAGTGCTTATCAATTACTGTCAAATGGTTCCGTTTTGTACTAAACCATAACTAATTTGACAGTTAATCCATAGACAATATGTTACCCACTGTCATTTAAAAGATACGCAATAGCCCAGCAGATACATGAATGTGGTTGAGGCAACAAGAGTATGTAAGGATCGTAACAGGTGGCGTTCTGTGCGTTTCTGCCTACCCCCGTGGGAAGGGAAAAAGGCGAGTTAATGTTATGTTGTATATGATCCCGACCGATTTCGGCCACAGCGACTTGGATCTGCCTATTAAGAGCATCGCTGGTGTGCCCTCAGGTGACTGACATAGCCAATTTTTGCCGTAAAAGTGCGTCCACATTCACTGCAAGTCAGCACCCCTCCGACGTAATTGTATTGGATGGCCGCGGATGGTCGGGCCTTAAGCTCGTCTCGTTTAGCATCGAGCTCTTCTTTACGCCGCCTTTCAAACTCAAACACCTTAGTGCTCACGGTATGCCTCCACAATGACCGGTCCGCTGCCATTGTCTCCCATTGTGACGTGTCTAGGTCACATCGTTTCATGTGGCGCTTAAGCACATCTTTGTACCGAAGGAGTTGGCCGCCTTGTTTTCGCTTGCCATCCTGCAGTTCTGAGTAGAAGATGCGCTTCGCCACTTTGTCGCCAGACATTCGGATAGATGTTTGAAGGCTGATAGGCTAAATTAAGATTGTGCGGGCGACGTTAGCAGCATGCATGATGACCGCAAAAGTCTCCACTCGATGGTTGCCGCAAGAGACATGACGACCTGGACGCATACGGGCTGGTTCGAGGAACCACAGGTAAAGAGCTCTTGGAAGGAATTGTGGGAGGCCTTTGCCCAGCTGTGTCACTCAGGCTAATAAACATAAAAAAACAACATTGTAAGCAAAAGGCTAGCCAAAAAATCCCTAGAAGTAGTCATCAGGCTGCAGGTTGTTCGAAAGAGATACCGCGGCCTCGGCACGAAGGAACATGGGTGATTTTTAGTCAGTAGAAGTCTAACACTCCCTACCGCTCTGCCCAGAGCGGGAGGAGTCATTTGGTAATTTCTCTTCTACCTTCCAAAAAAAGAGGTCTCGTTTATATCAAAAACTCTTTAGTAAAACCAAGAATTCGTTTGTCAAGTCAGTTCATTTCTGCTTTCCTCGACAAATCATATTCTTATACAAGAAATTACAATACTACACAGACAATAGCAAATCAAATGGAATGTGTAAAAGTAAAAATTACAAAACGTAGTAAGTATATCAATCAGTTAAATGCTTGTGTATTCATGCAAAACCGACGCACGGCCGTTGTATGTGACGATAGTGTGCTAGAATGAGACACACTTTGAATAAGATTGCAATTTAAAACTCAGGCGGATGATTATGTCAGCAACATTACAGGGGCCCGCAAGGGAAAGAAATACTGCGGCCGCGGATACAAAGGGCTAAGGAGCATGAGTGGTTTATAGTCAGTAGAAGTCTGACACTCCCTTCCACTCCGCCCAGAGCGGGCGGAGTCATTTGATAATTTCCCACCAACCACTATAAAAAAGGCGCTTAATTATGATTAAGGATGTAAGCCAAATTAAATATGGATGACATAATGTACAGTCAACTGCAAAATTGCATGGATAGTTTAGTGTCTATTTTCCTGTGAACGTTTATGGTCGATGTTTACGTCAGGTGTCGTCATTGCTCGCTTCACACGATGTAGTTTCTGAATAGGGTAGGTTTCAAAAAAAATCTAATTAGTCCGTCAGATAGCTTTCCAAAAAATATTGGACACGTATTTTTCTTTTTTCACATAAACAAACAATAAAGACGATACAGTGCTTTGAAAACTCATGTGACGTCATTTTCTGAGGCATTAGTATGACATATTTTAGCTGTCAGTGACGACACAACCTCCCACTCAAATCTTTGACGCGTTTTATCTTCGTCAATTTTCATTGATTTGCTAAAACAAAAAATACGTATCCAATATTTTTCGATAATCTAACAGACGGACTAATTAGAATCATTTTTTAGTCAGTAAACATCCCTATTCCCCATGCAGGTAACTATACATGTTTATGATGTTTGTCACGACTGTAATCACTGCAGGTTTAGGAAGATGTGTAACTAATAATACAGGCACATTTCGCCAGTTATGTTAAAGTCCCATGTAAAAGGGGGTGAACCTATTGCCATCAACCTGGCACAAATCCAGACTCCGTGTCTGCTACTGAGAAATTCTTGTTGAAAAACCCAATAACACTTTACCCAAGCCGGGCTAGACCTCTGCCTGGTTAGGTTAAACACCTCTGTTTCCCAGAAGTACCTTGCTTCCGGGTACACCCAGAACAGACATACCTATGTAAGTATGCTTAATAAAAAAATATGTTTTAAAACTAAAACCCGACTACGAATAAAAACGCAGACTAATAAAACCGCGGTCTTAAAAGTATGAAACAAGCAAAATCGTCTAGTAAGTAGATAATTTGATAATTATTATAGAGGACAGCCGTAGTCGCATGCCACTGATACCTGATGCGCCTTCGTGGCGTTCTCATTGATACAGAAGTCAGCTGCTAGTTGCCATTAGCAAGCTCGGAACATACAAACATACATACATAGACTGCCAAAATCATTACCCTTCCTTTTGGCTTCGCCGTAGTCGGGTGAAAAGTAAACTAACTGCCGCACTCAGAGAGCTTTAATGATTTCTTAGGCCTTCACTTAGTATAACAGGTTTGTTGTCATACAAAAGCATGTCAAATTTACTAAGCGACGACGGCTTAAGTAATCATTAAATATCTCTGAGTACCGCAGTAAATATTTGTCCTAACCTGCCTCAACTCTTCACAGTAATATCTCTCATACTAGCAGTAATCCAATAAAAAACGTACGTAATATTTTATGTGTAGAACAAGTATTAGATACTAGCTGTATCCCGTGGCTTTCCTTGCGCGTTCCCTAAGCAGGTTTAGAAACCGCTAGGCGAGTGGCACTGTGAAGGAATGTCAGTAGTACAACTTTTTTTATTGGACACAATTATTAGGACAACCTGAAATGACAACTTGAGAAGAGGATAGTAGGACACAATGTGGATCGATGTACTTTTCAGCTTGTATAATATGGATTCTCCACGACTCTAAAACGCAGTTCGCAACGATTTCACAAAAATATTTTGTTATGTGCTACAAAGCAAAGCGCACTCATATACCCGAATAACTTGACAACCTACTCACCTATCCCAAAAGCCCAAAGACAACACCAACTTGTTTTACTGCCCACCTACTCCACTGCAAGCTACCTCGCTCGCTCACTCGTTTTTGTTCGATCTTCTCGCCGTTGCATTTACAATTCAATGGTGAAACAAAAAGCGGTCGCAGCCGACTGCCTGCGAAGTCTTGAGGCCTATTTAGAAATGGTGGTGAATTCACTAGAATATTATGGGTAACTGCGTTGTCAATGTTCTACATCTGACTGCGAATTTGAACAATCTGCACATCAAATTTTATGGGAGTCTTTGGCAGAATCAACGTAATATTATGTTAAATAGTGTACAGGTCACATCTGGAGTTATTTACTATACGGACCTTGTAGAAACTAGAACAAATTTCCGTGCGTTCAAGCATTTTTGTCATACCTATTATTGGAATCAAATATAACAGCTCACAACTTAGGACCCAGTAATATTAATGACAATAATATCCGTAGTGCTAGGCAACTGGGCTTATCCCAGTTGTATACGTCCCTGTGTGCCTTGTTCTGTTTTGGCTCCTGCTGAAATGCAGGGAAGTGGAAATTATGTTTTTCCTACTCCTCCGCTATTCTTTTCTGATTAATTTCGTTGCGGGATCCAAGACAGTTAATTCGTTTCTCTGGGACTTCATCGAGCTTCATTGTCTCGGCGCTTTATTTGTGGTCGCCACTGTTGATTCTGGCTTACAGAAGTTACAGTGGTTTGGGAATAGTGAGGCGGGCTTGTACCATAAAAAAAACTGCGTAAGGTTTCCATACTTAGAGCAAAGTCATCATCAGCTCGGTCCTTTTCTCTCTATGTTTGGGGTCGGGTTGCAGTCTTATCGGATGCATTTGAGTACCAGCATTTTACATGGAGCGACTTTAATCCAGTTAGTACTGGGTAATACGATACCCTTTAGTAAAACTGGACCGGAACTGAAGAAGTGGTTATCAGACTTTCAAGCCACTGACTTACTGTAACACCTGCTAAAGATCTTCTAATGACAGTCGGTACCAACGGCTCAACGTGCTCTCCGATGCACTGAAGAAAATCAGAGTACATTTTTCACTTGAATTACTTCGATATAAAATTAGATGAAGCGAAAAGTCAAGACACGTACCGTACAGGGCCAGTTGCCCTTAGCGTGCAGTCACTAAGTTTTTAAGTTTTTTGCCCCTGGCTGGACTTACATTCAAGGCACCCACGAGATAGTCCGGTCGAAAGGAAACGACGGTCCATAGATTGACCTGCGTGATGCCCTCTTTTCTGTGGTGATGCCATTATGATTGAGTATGTTAGGATCCTAGCAGGAGATATGTAGTTTCTGTCTGTCATGGGAATGTATAAAAAAGTGGGTTAAATTCGAAAATATGTGACATCCAAAACACACTGGGCCCGTATCGTGGTAACCCTCTCCTAAAGAGGAGTTACTGTGTACAAGCAGTGGGAACATTGTAGGTTGTTTATAGCATAGATACACCTATCCATGTATGAATTAAAGTCAAAATATGATCCCTATGCTCTTTCATTTATCAATATGCCCACAAAATGATTCCATAAACTCGTTTCCTAGTTATCAAACTAAAGTTGCGCATATGCATTCGACCTATAAACGGATGTGACGACACTGTGTCATTCAGACGAATTATTTTATCAGCTCGTATTTCAAAATCGAAAGAATTCGGTCGCCATATAGTGCATCCGGCGAAATTTCATATCAGTCGTCTTTGGAGAAAAATTACTTTAATGTGACTCATCATGAAACTGCGTAAAAAGTGTAATTACTTACGGGAACTATATTTTCTATCACCAAAATTTATATTTGTCATCAAGTTGTATCACCTAATAAATAGATCTATCGCCACGAAATATTTTCGTTCTCAGATAAACAAAAATTGTTCCCAGGTATGAATTATCAAATTAATGTTAATATATGTGTAAAATAAGAGATCGATAACCAATAAAATTATATTGCATTACATGAATATAAACTTCGTTCTTATAATAACAGTTTTGTTACTTAAATAATAGCTCTGTGCTCAGAATGGTAGATCTGTCACCAAATAATGCTGACAGAAACCCTAACCCTAGAGGGTCGACGTCAAGGTCACCCCGAGGTTCGGTTAGTTAGGTTCCTTTAATCCCTGCAGACAGAAATAGGAGCCCCGTGCAGCGGGGCTCCTTCGACCTGCTGACGGAAAGTTAAGTTTTTTTGAAACTTAATGAAAATTTCTGGTGACATAATATATTATTATGATACCTTTAAATTAGTTTGCTTATATACTTATTAGGACAAAACTATTATAATACATACAAAAACATTTATTTGCTACTAGAGCCTATATCTCCATGATTTTAGGTGATTTATTGTGGAACTGATTTTGCATTGTTTGGTGACTACATTTTGGTGACAGATCTACTATTTTGAGGACAAACCCTATTATTTAAGAAACACAAAACTAATTAAATTGGTGATAGCTTAAATGATACCCATTACTTACTTATCTATATATATAAAAGGAAAGCGTTACTGACTGACTGACTGATCTATCAACACACAGCCGAAACCACTGAACGGATTGGGCTGAAATTTGGAACACAGGTAGCTATTATGACCTAGGCATCCGCTAAGAAAGGGTTTTTGGAAAATCGACCTTTAAGGGGGTAAAAAGGGGGGATATTGTTTGTATGAAAAATCTTATTCCTTGAGTGAATAAACTTGAAACTTGGCACGAATATTTATCTAAGTAAATTATGATTTTTGTGATTTTTTGTTTTTCTAAACCACCCCCTAAAGGGGAATTGGGGGGTCTCAAAGTTTGTATGGAAAAATTTTAACGCGCAATCCGATTAACTCAAAACTCAGTATATATACTTAAAACCAAAAATAAAGAATAATGAGTAACAGGGTTTTTCGAAAATCTACTTCTAACGGGGTGAAAAGGGGTATTCAATTTCAAAGGGAAGGATTTTACTGCGTGGCTTGATTAACTCGAAAATTGGTGTAAATAATCTTTGAGTCAAGCTATGGAAATATCTCAAACCTTTTTTAATTCCACCCCTGGGGTGAAAACAGGGAATACAATTTACATGAAAAATCTATATACAGGGTGTCCAAGAACCTGGCGTCCAACTGGATTCCCACGATGCCCCAAGTTCTAACAGTACTCAGAAAAATATTTTAAAAAATCCACCCCATGTACTTACAGAATTATACTGATTTCAAAAAAAAAGGGGAAATGAGCACCCTGTGACATACTTTTGAATGCTGTGACTGCTAATGCTGATAATTTCGATATTTCTTGGAGGTTTTGTAATCTAGGGTATTGCTGTGTCTAAATAGAATGTAAAAATAAAGTACTTATTGTACCATTTTAAAATAAAATATTATTTTAACTAAAGGTGATATGGAAAACTATTGAATTTCGCAACTTTGACCGACTGTAGTGTAAAAAAAATGTACCAAAATAGTATGGCAAGTGACGTCAAATTTTGACGCGTTTATTCCTCTTTTTAAAAAGGTATAATACTTACACATTAATTTGAAAAAAAAAATTTTTGATTATATTTTTACTCAACAACCCAATTTTTACGAAGTGCCTACCTACTAACGGTAACTGTCGGACCCTTTCTTATCTTAGAAACTGTTATGTTACTACTATTATTTACTTCGGTTCCAAGAGTGAGCAAGAAGGAAATACACACAGGTAGATGGGTTCCCAGTAGAATAAAAGCAAAGAATGTTAGTTTAAAGATATTTTATTACAATAAATGTTCAAAATGTTGACCACCCGCGGCAATACAAGCTCTCACTCTCCTTAAAAAGGACCGCTTTATGTTTCGCGAGTAACTTTTTTGACGTATCACCTGCACTGCTTGTGTTATCTTCTCACGAAGGTCAGCGATGTCATTAATGGGCTTCGCATAAACGAGCTTCTTCATAGTTCCCCAGAAAAAAAAATCCAGCGGATTTAAGTCAGGTGAGCGGGCTGGCCACGGGATTGTTCCTGATCGCCCAATCCACCTGTTCGGGTATTGCTCGTCCAAAAACTCTCTAACGGATACGCGAAAATGTGCTGGACAGCCGTCGTGTTGGAACCACATATCTGGTGGGGTCTCTTCTAGTAAGTTTGGCAAATCATTTTGAAGAAAATTTAAATATGATTCGCCAGTCAAATTCTCGGGCATCTCAAATGGACCAATAATATTCCCACAGAGAATACCGGTCCACATGTTCACTTTGAACCGGTACTGGGATCTATCTTCTCGCATCAAGTGCGGATTTTCCACATGCCACTCGTGCAAGTTGTGTAGGTTCATGTAGCCATCCTTCTTAAATGTTGATTCATCTGACCACAAAATTTTGTCGATAAAGTTTTCGTCTTCTCGATGTTTTTGCAGGATTGTTTCACAAAACGCGACTCGGCTCGGATAGTCTCGAGGTAAAAGACTTTGCACTCGCTGTACGTGGTACGGATGATATTCTTCTTTTTGGAGAATACTGTGTGCTGTGCTCTTCGGTATCCCCGTATCAGCTTCTATTCCTCGCACAGAGATGCTTGGATTTGCCGACACCGCCTCTAAAACTTCATCGCGTATGAAGTCATTTACGGGTCGTCCTTCACCAGCTACTTGATTGGGGAACCGCCCGTCACATAGTGATCTGTGCACATTAATGAAAACTCGATGGTCGGGATATCGCGTAGCCCTCGGATACCTTTCTCTGTAAAGTCTCGCTGCAGCTCGTCCATTACCTCTACATTCTCCATAAATGTAGTGCATATTTGCGTATTCTTGCGGAGTGTAGGTCGCCATGGTAGCACACACAAAACACAAACTGTCCAAACACAGGCAAAGGTCGTCGTAAAGAGTTCGTTTCAAAGTCCAGAGCACAAAGAGTAATCGAGTCCAATAAACAAAGCTTTAAATCGTAGTACGTGATCAATGGTAACAATAAGAGAGAGGTGCGTAGTAACGGCAGGAGGCAGTGACGCGTACTGACCGTACTGTTATCCTAAATAGCACGATCCCAGATAGCGTCACTATCTATCTCACTCGCACCTCTAACCTTTTTCTCCCTCACTCTTACCTGAATAATGGGGTACCATAAAGAAGAACCAGCAAATCGCAAAGATAGTTTCTGTCTTGCTCCCTCCTGTTGTAATAACGAATCACTATGGTGAGATGCATGCACATACCGTCCCTTACGGTCTAACCTGTTTTTTGAGAGGCCTGTTGTTATTTTTATGAGCATACAATAGTAATTCTTTATAGGTTAGATTCAATTCGTCGTAAATTTTTCTTTCTAAGAATTCTGTAAGACATCGTAAAAATTGGGTTGTTGAGTAAAAATATTATCAAAAATTTTTTTTTTCAAATTAATGTGTAAGTATTATACCTTTTTAAAAAGAGGAATAAACGCGTCAAAATTTGACGTCACTTGCCATACTATTTTGGTACATTTTTTTTACACTACAGTCGGTCAAAGTTGCGAAATTCAATAGTTTTCCATATCACCTTTAGTTAAAATAATATTTTATTTTAAAATGGTACAATAAGTACTTTATTTTTACATTCTATTTAGACACAGCAATACCCTAGATTACAAAACCTCCAAGAAATATCGAAATTATCAGCATTAGCAGTCACAGCATTCAAAAGTATGTCACAGGGTGCTCATTTCCCCTTTTTTTTTGAAATCAGTATAATTCTGTAAGTACATGGGGTGGATTTTTTAAAATATTTTTCTGAGTACTGTTAGAACTTGGGGCATCGTGGGAATCCAGTTGGACGCCAGGTTCTTGGACACCCTGTATATAAAAGGAAAGCGTTACTGGCTGACTGACTGACTGATCTATCAACACACAGCTGAAACTATTGAACAGATTGGGCTGAAATTTGGAACACAGGCAGCTATTATGACCTAGGCATCCGCTAAGAAAGGGGTTTTGGAAAATCGACGTTTAAGGGGGTAAAAAGAGGGGATATT
Source organism: Diarsia rubi (assembly GCA_932274075.1). Classification (NCBI taxonomy): domain Eukaryota; kingdom Metazoa; phylum Arthropoda; class Insecta; order Lepidoptera; family Noctuidae; genus Diarsia; species Diarsia rubi. The sequence continues at coordinate 5,169,303 of OW026441.1, forward strand.
ATTTGTATGAAAAATCGTATTCCTTGAGTTAATAAACTTTAAACTTGGCACGAATATTTATCTAAGTAAATTATGATTTTTGTGATTTTTTGTTTTACTAAACCACCCCCTAAAGGGGAATTGGGGGGTCTCAAAGTTTGTATGGAAAATTTTTAACGCGCAATCCGATTAACTCAAAACTCAGTATTATATACTTAAAACCAAAAATAAAGAATAATGTGTAACAGGGTTTTTCGAAAATCTACCTCTAACGGGGTGAAAAAGGGTAGTCAATTTCAAAGGGGAGGATTTTACTGCGTGGCTTGATTAACTCGAAAATTGGTGTAAATAATCTTTGAGTCAAGCTATGGAAATATCTCAAACCTTTTTTTAATTCCACCCCTGGGGTGAAAACAGGGAATACAATTTACATGAAAAATGTTATTCATTTGGTTAATCCTATTTGCCTCAGTAAATAATAATGATAGGCACTTTTAGTTTTTTAAAACCACCTTTTTTTTGTGAATGGGAAATCATCAAATGACTTCTCCCGCTCTGGGCGGAGTAGGAGGGCGTGTCAGACTTTCACTGACTACAACCCCCCCGTGTTACTTCAGTTGCCTGTGACAGGGCCACGGTATCTCTTTCGAACAACCCGCGACCCCAGCGGTAAAACAACCCCTCAAAGAGGATTTAGGGGGTGTCAAAGTAAGTAAGGAAAAAATTTAAATTCGATACTAATAGTCTGGCAGTTTGAGTACTTTAAGTGGCCTACACAAATGTCCTTTCTTTGATATTGTTCGTCGAGTCTTTGAGCTTCTTAGGTACTGAATTGCTAGAAGAAGAAAAAGTTAATATCAAAAATTTATCCAGATATTTCTCATATTCACGATATGTCTATGGAATGGTTGTGTGAACGTGCCATGCTTACCCCGAAGAACGACCAAGCTGAAGCTATCAATAACACACTGCTGATGTCTTTTGACGGGGAAGAAATGGTATATACTTCGATAGACACGGTGGTCAACACAGATGACGCTATCAATTATCCCGTCGAATTTCTCAATTCATTGAAACCACCGGGTCTTCCATATCATAGGCTTATTCTGCGCGTGGGCACTCCTGTTATGTTGTTGCGAAATTTGAAACCACCTAAACTGTGCAACGGGACCAGACTGAAAATCAAGGCGTTACATCGCAATATAGTTGAAGCCACCATTTTAACTGGGTGTGCGAAAGGGGAAACTGTATTTGTACAACGAATTCCTTTAATTCCGAATGATCTTCTGTTCGAATTTAAACGATTACAGTTTCCCCTCAAAGTCTGCTTTGCAATGACTATAAACAAGTCCAAAGGGCAGACACTAAAATTTGCGGGAATAGACTTGAGAGAAAACTGTTTCTCACACGGGCAATTCTACGTAGCTTGCTCACGCGTAAGCTCGCCCAGTAGTTTAGTAATTTTGGCACCAACTAATAGATTAGAAGTGAAGAATATTGTCTATAAAGAAGTTTTGTAGATACTTTTTTTCTATTAGTACCTATTACTTTATTCTTTGAACCTAAAATCAAAATGCTAAAACTAAAAGGCTACAACTAAAACTTCTCAATCAAAATCAAATTTGGCGCGAGCGAAGCCGCGGGCAAAAGCTAGTTTATGTATAAAGATATAACGGCGAAATTAACTACATTTTATGCGAAAACCAGCAGTTGCCCGCGACCTTCGTCCGGATAAAATTATCATAAAAGTATTACTTCCCTAATTTAATCGGACAAATTCACAATTTCAAAGGTTTTTTTTCACTGAACCCTAATCCATTTACAAAAAAAAATGTCAATTTTACGGTAAAAGTTTCGTCCAAATTGAGCCAGCCGTTTCTGAGTTTACTCGGAACACACAGACATAAATTCACAGAAATCAGTAAACAAGAGTAAAAGATTATTCTACTAATTGAGAATTCCACATGGGTAAATTGCATCTTACAAGAGTTTGCGTTAGTTATTCACTTTTAGGTACACCCATGGTGACGGTGAGTGATGGGCTAGCTCGCCGTCCGTCCGTCTTATGATGAATACAGGCCGTGTCGACGGCGCGTTCGTGTTCCACGCACGCCTCAAAGAGATGTCAGCAAAATGCAAGGGCCGACGCCCTTCGGGGCTGCGGGTTGTTCGCAAGAGATACCGCGGCCTTGACAAATAGGGCTAAGAAGGAACATGGGTGGTTTTTAGTCAGTAGAAGTCTGACACTCCCTTTCGCTCTGGCCAAGAGCGGGAGGGGTTATTTGATGATTTCCCACCCCCCAAAACAAAAAATAAAAGGTACACCCATCTCACCCATCCCATCTCCCATCTCTGCAAAAGGGAAAGCCCTTTGGGGATTGCCGGCGTAGTGTTGTTGATAGATCTCAAAATCCTTTGATAAACTGGTTGTCAGACTTGCGGCCCACACTGACTATCTGTATAACGACTGTCAAAGATGTTATACAAATAACAGCCAGGATCTTCAACAATAGTGTAGTTATCAAAAAAAATCTAATTAGACCGTCAGATAGATTTCCAAAAAATATTGGACAAGTATTTTTTTTTTTTTCGCGTAAACAAACAATGAAGACTATAAAGTGCTTTGAAAACTCGTGTGACGTTTTTCCAAGATATCAGTATGACATTCTTTACAGGTGAGTGACGTCACAACCCCCCACTCAAAACTCGACGCGTTGTATCTTCGTAATTTTTTATTGATTTCATAAAACAAAAAATACGTAAGTATCCAATATTTTTCGATAATCTAAAAGACGGACTAATTAGAATCATATTTTTTTAAGTCAGTAAACATTCTATAAGGCCTGTTTATGTCCTTCCCGCTAAACAAGAACGTTGCCACATTCAAAAACAAATTTAAAAAACGTAGAATAAAACTAGCTGCTGTTACAATTTCACAATATTACTTTTAAACTTCTTAGATCTTGTCAACAACTTTCATTTACGTGGTCCCACTAGTTGTCTAGCGGAGTTTGTCACAAGCGGAGCGGGCGATGGGACCTAAACAGCGAAATGTCAAACCAGGATATTTTGGCATTTAAAAATATTTCACATACTTACGGCCGAATACTGAAACGCTACTCAATTTTAAGTTGCCCTTAAATCACGTTCTGTCTCTGTTACTTCAGTATAGAGCGACCGAGACAGCACTAGATTTCAGCGTTACTTATATTTGAGTGGCAATATTCGGCCGTTAGCCACTTATAAAACGTCGAGAAAATGTTCACGGTTCAGGTTGGTCGTTTCCAAGAAATGTATTTTAAATCATCACTTTTTTTTTCATGTTTTTCTTGTTGGGACAAGCCCGCCACACTATTCCCAAACCACTGTAACTCCTGTAAGCCAGAATCAACAGTGGCGACCACAAGAAAAGCGCCGAGACAATGAAGCTCGACGAAGTCCCAGAGAAACGAATTAACTGTCTTGGATTTCGCAACGAAATTAATCAGAAAAGTATAGCGGAGCAGTATAAAAAAACAACTTATACGTTTACAACTGGGATAAGCCCAGTTGCCTAGCACCACAGATATTGTTGTCAATATTATTACTGGGTCCTACGTTGTGAGCTGTTATATTTGATTCCGATTGAACGCACGGAAATTTGTTCTTGTTTCTACAAGGTCCGTATAGTAAATAGCTCCGGATGTTACCTGTACACTATTTAACAAAATATAACGTTCAAATTATCACTTGCTTCGGTCAAGGAAAACATCGGGAGGAATCCAAACCAGCATGTCTGGGAGATATTTCTTGACGGCATGTAAATCTAAGTCAGAACCCATGGTCATAAAAACTCCTTAGTGATGAAAATTATTATATTATTATTAATTTTGATCCTACTGACGAAAATCCCATGGTTCATTATTGCATAACTTACCTCTGTTAACTAAACGACAATCTAATATGAAAATTCCACGATACACATCCAGTTCCTATGGTAAATGTTCCGTATTCAGTATTTATGGTGGTAATAGTGACCATGTCAGTTTATAAAATATTTTAGTAATTTCTTAAAGGTAGAACTGTCAAAAGTTTTTTGGAGGGCATGAGGAACAGGGTGTAAAGTTCCTCATCCCCCATAGAAAAGGTAGGATCCTCCGACCAGACGGGTGTTGTGTCTGGTTTGCTAACTGCCCGACATAAATGTAAGTCGGGATTTTAGCGCGATGCAGGATTTTGCCGTTTTAGTTAGCAAGGGTTGCGATAGATGTCGCTGTCGCCACAGTTTGAATTCTTAGCGTCCCGGTTCTTACTTCGTTTTAATTATTGTCTACTGCATAAAAAACATTGCTTAAGTAATTACTTTAACTTGACTATACATACGGGTGTTATTCGCTTACTCTTATGAGCATAACCACCACCTAATAAACTTTTCCATTGCAACGTAACTTTCAAAGTCGGAGTCCCGTTACCATGACTTGCGGAACGATGTAACGTTTTTAAATTATTAATTATACACTTTAATGGTGTTTAAGATGGGCTAGAAACTAATTAAGGGTTTTTTTTAAAAGGTGTTGTGCAGATAAATAGGCCTTTACTTCAGAAAAATGGGCAATAGGGTCGAAAATGCATTTTCCTTTCCGAATCCTTACTAATATTATATTAATGCGAAAGTAACTCTGTCTGTCGGTCGCGTTTTCAGGCCAAAACTACTGATACGATTTAAATTAAATTTGGTACACAGATAGTCATAATAGAGCTTGAGAAAGGACATTTATGCTACTTTTTAATGCGAAAAAAGGTGTGTGCGGGAAAAAGTAATTAAGCAACTAAATGGAAAAGATTTTTCTTATTTTGTTAACGTATCAACAAGCAATATCCTTGTAATATGTTTGTTATTTATAATAAGGTATTTCAACAAAAAATCTAATTAGTCCGTCAGATAGATTTCCAAAAAATAATAGACACGTATTTTTTCTGTTTACACGTAAACAAAAGATGAAGACGATACAGTGCTTCAAAAAGTCGTGTCAAGTCGTGTGACGTCACAAGGTTAGTTCTTTACCCTCAAAGTGACGTCAAAAGCCCCCACTCATGATCTTTGACACGTTTTATTTTCGTCAATTTTGATTAATTTGATAAAACAAAAAACACGTATCCAATATTTTTCGATAATCTAACTGACGGACTAATTAGAATCACTGTTTTTTGACTCAGTCCGATCCCCTATTGGTTATAAACATCATCATATTTGTGCCGCTGAATGTACCCATCAAAATTGTGCTACCCATAAAATGATTCACAGAGTAACAAATTATTCAGAGAATCTTTGAATTTATAACGTAGTAGATCAGTCGACAAATAAATTGGTTGTGTCATCCATTAAAAAAAAACATCGATAAGGATCTTACGTCATCAATGTTTTTTTTTGTTTTTGTAGTTTTAAGCACGTGATAATGATGAGAAACTCGTGGCTAAGTAACAACAGACACTCGAGTCGATCTTCAGGTTAAGCCGCGCTTGCGTAGGATTGTCCGTGGATGGGTGATCAGTCATTACATACTGCGTTTCCTCCGTGCCTCGGGAAGCACGTTAAGCCGTTGATACCGACTGTCATTTTAACAAAAGATGAAGACGATACAGTGCTTCGAAAAGTCGTGTCAAGTCGTGTTACTTCACAAGGTTAGTACTTTTTTACCCGCAAAGTGACGTCAAAGGCACTCATGATCTTTGACACGTTTTATTCTCGACATTTTTTATTAATTTGATAAAACAAAAAACACGTATCCAATATTTATCGATAATCTAACAGACGGACTAATTAGATTTTTTACGGTGAAGTACCTTATTCTATTCCTGACACGCAACTAACTTGGTCCCCTCGCGAGCCTATTTTTGCCACATTTTCAGTTTTTACACAGTTGAACCACAGTTAGAGACCATGTCAATTTAAACTATTTCTTTAACTATGCTGACGTCAGTTTCCAATCTAACCGCATGCAGCTCAATACCAGTATTTACTTGGAGCGACTGTCTATCTGACCTCCTCAACTCTGTTGGTACTCGTATTGTCAATCTAAAGATATTAGTATAAAATCGTCAACCCGAGCTGTTAAATAAATGAGTGTACATGGAGTTCCTTGCTCGTTCATCTCCATGGAGATCTACGCTTTAGAAGTAGCAATTGTAGTTCTTTGATAGTAACACAACATCAAGCCTGTAATCCCCGAACGGTAATGCAGAGGTATAGCCCAACTTAAAACTGTGCGCCGCGAAGCCGAACACCTCGGTGTACATCTCTCGCCTGCATTACACCACTGAGGTAGAGGACATCGAGGAGTACGTGCGCCAGAGACTAAAGTACAGGCCAAGAGTTCAGCTGCTAGATTCGCCTCGCAACGTGAATTTCAAAGCGTTTGTGGTGAGGATACCAACGTGCTATCTCCAATTGATAATGGAAGAAACTTTTTTGCCGCAAGATGTGCTGTTCCGTCGCTTCCGTGGACAGATTCTAAGATCGCACTAAGTATCGTGCAAGTTCAGCGAAGTGAATTGCTACTAACATAGTTTTAAGTTACTTATACTAACTAACACGAATGTATTTTTTTTTCTTTTATTTTTTAAAAAAACGTTGCCCCACGCTAGGAATTTCTCCTGTATCGTGGTTGCGTTCACAAACATTTAAACTCACATACACAAATACCCAGACCCGGAACAACTATCTGTGGGTCATACAAATATATGATCCGTGCGGGGATCGAACCCGCGACACGCAGCGCAGAAGTCCATTGCATGAGCCACTGCGCCAACCATGCCGAATTAGTATGTATATTAGGTTAAGGTATTTGTCTTGGGGTCTTTGTTATTCTATTCTTAATAGCACACCCACATCACGCCAGTATGTACAAAGACCGATGTAGCAGGGGGCGAGCCTAGTCTACAGCCATAAACCGGGCTAAATTCGGACTCGACGCCACTGAGAAATTCCTGATGGAAAAACCCAATAACACTTTGCCCGGCCAGGGAATCAAACTCGGGACCTCATGCTCAGCAGTCACGCCTTGCGACCACTTGACCAAGTAGGCAGTCAATAGACAATTTTTAAACACAAAATAAAGTCCGAGTACTCCACGGAATGCTAAAAAGGCTATGACTTGGCAGTATGATCGGTACCGTTGCCCTCTGTTTGCGTAGACGAAAAACAACAAAGTGTCGATGACGCAGCATTTTGGACATCCGCATCCATCATTAAAGCTTTATGTTCGAGTTTCGACACGGTTTTAATCTTTTGTTGCTTTATTTTGATATTGGCAGGTTTTGAAAATAAAGCTGGTTTTGTATTTTTTTCAGACCTAGGGCCACTAGGACCAGCGCCTGCCAGGGCTGCGGAAGTTGTTCTGAAAGAGTTACCTCGGCTCTGAAACGCATAGCGCATTAAAAGGAACACGGATGAGTTTTAATCAGTTCGAGTCTGTCTGACACTCCCTTTTGCTCCGCCTTAAGTCTAACCCTTAAAAAAAAGACAAACGCCTCATAGGGAGTCAAGATATGAGAAGCATTGATCACCGTGCCTATTTCATCTTTATGTCTAACTTTGTTCCGGTTGAAGGCAAGAGGCTTGCTCCTTTTATGTACGGGATTTAAAAATAATTGGCAAATTGTAGGTGTACTATTAGTTAGGTACACCTCTGCCAGACCCTTCGAGGACAACAGGCGTGATGTCAAGTTAATGTAGATCAAGGCAACTCTTTCTGTGGACGGTGAGTCATGGGCTAGCTCGCCTACCGTCCGTCTCATGACGACGACAGGCCGTGTCGACGGCGCGTTTGTGTTCCACGCGCGCCTCAAAGAGGTGTCAGCAACATGGGAGGGGCCCGTAAGGGCCAACGCCCGTCGGGGCTGCGGGATGTTGGAAGAGATACCGCGGCCTCGACATAAAGGGCTAAGGAACATGGGTGGTTTTTAGTCAATAGAAGTCTGCCCAAGAGCGGAAGGGGTTATTCGATGATTTTACACCCGCCAAAAAAAAAAGGCAACTCTTTCTGTAACCTTTAGTAAAATCACAATTTGACTTCTAATTCTCCAATAACAGTTCCAAGAAGTCTGAATAGTTTCGAATTGGACCGATTTTTCTACGAAATACGGAAACACCGTAAATCAATCGTGAACTGACCTTATCAGTTTCATCGAACAAAAAAAAAACAAACTACCAGAAACTTACAAAATATGCTCTCGTTGTTTATCTGCTTCTGGATTACAAATGTAGGTATTTTGTCTCTGATTAATTGATTATGTAAGAATGGAATTTTGTATTTTTGTCACACTTATTCAATCTACACTAATACTCGTATTTTATAGAGGAAAGATTTGTTTGTTTGTAACGAACAGGCCCCGAAAGAACTTTTCAAATCGGTCCACGATTTGAAAAATTCTTTCACCGTTGGGGGAAGCTACGCTATCCCCGGGTGACATAGGCTACTTTTTATCCCTGTATTCCCACGGAAACGGGAACAACGGGTGAAACCGCGTGACGTCCGCTAGTAGTTCATATTTCGATGCTGTACTATGAGTCGGATGAGCTCGTTGCTAAACAAAAACAGCGACTCAGAACGATCTTCAGGTTAAGTCGTGCTTACCTACACAACCATGGATGGGCTACCCACTACGTACTTTCCACCGTCCCTCGGAAATCACATTAAGCCGTTGGTGCCGGCTGTCATTTGAGATCTTTGGCAGTCGTTACAGGGAGTCAGTGACCAGTCTGCTAACCAGTTTTACCAAGGGGTATGGTATTACCTTGGTTCTAACTGGATTGTGGAGGTCAGATAGGCAGTCACTCCATGTACAATACCTGGTAGTGAGAGGTATCCGGCTTGAGTGGAAGCCGACCCGAACGTGGTTGGAAAAGGCTGTATATGATCATACACTTCCTATTCTAGGTGGTAGGAGATATCCTCATAGATTTTCTTTAAAAAATCGGGAGTGACCGCGTTCGACGATCCTCACCAATGTTCCGTTTAGTAAGCCAAATCATTTCTACATTTCTTAAAACGGTAAGTAAGAAAAAAACCCAATGAGAAAGGTTTCTATCTTCCGTTTCGCGTTTCGATAAAGCTAAGTCATCGTCCAAAGGTCGATCATGTTGGCCAAAGTCTGAAGAGTTCTTTGCTCTTTGCAGCTTTATTTTAACTAGCTTTTGTCCACGGCTGCGCCCGTGTGCCTCATTCTCCTGTCCCGAGCATTATAGTATAGCAGTTGTAGTGGTGTGACCGTCAGACTGCCAAATAATGAGGTATCGCGAACCTAAAACACGCACCTCTGATTGGGTTATGAGTTCTTTTTTGGGGCGGTGGGAAATCATCAAATTAACCCTCTCGTTCTTGGGCCGAGCGAAAGGGAGTGTCAGACTTCTACTGACTAAAAACCATCCATGTTCCTTCTTAGCCCTTTATGTCGAAGCCGCGGTATCTCTTTCGAACAACCCACAGCCCCGACAGGCCATCTACTTTTGACTTCGTGTTTTGCTGATAGAATGTTATTGCCACTTTGTCTCGAATTCTCGACCAAGACGAACTTATATCCACCACGAACTGGGCCTGGAGATCAGGCCCAGTTCGTGGTGGATATAAGTTCGTCTGGCATCTTACTTAATATTTTTTTAAATCTGCGTCAGTGCGTTTCGCATCAGAAAGTCGCTGCCGGCCCCACTTTCGTGTGCCGTGCATTATTCAAGGGCTTAGGGAAGGTAGCCTTTACAATTGGTTTTCTAGGAACCCTGTAAGGTTGCATGTTAGGTTCAGCAGTAAGTAGGCTTGGCTCTAAAATATTAATGTGACTTCGATTGAACGAGTTGAACCACCTGCTTTGTTTTGAATTTTCTCCTCAAGTCGGCATCCTGCCTTACTTGATGCAGTGACTCCCTATCTGATCTTCACAACCCAGATACTTGGTAAAACGATAACCTATCATCATCATCATTAGCCTATAATGTTCCCACTGCAGAGACTCAGGGCTCAGGCCTCTCGAGGAGAGAAATGGGCTAAACGACACCCTACTATGGTAATACTATTGTCTGAATTTCCAACCAATGACTACCTGTTACGGTTGTCAAATATCTAAAAATGAGAGCTCGTAAAAATAGCATAACGTACTCTCCGAGCCACTGATCTACGGACCGACCTCAGACAGCATAACTTAAGTTTGAAGATCGGACAACGCTGCTGTAATTAATTATGTACTAGCCCTCCTTCTCCCGAATTATTCGAAGACATCAAATAAACAGTGACACGGGGTGGCGGCAGACCACAAAGGAGATGGTGGTACGAACTGGATGTCTTCCTTGAGAATTGGAGAGAAGTTGCACAGAATCGTGACCGTTGGAAGGAATGGAGGGAGGCCTTTGCTAGCCGTGGGACAATATGAGCTCTATATAATAATATAATCAAATAAACTCGATCCATTTTCAAATTCTGCCAAAATACAATACTATTGACGTATTGAGGTCACGAAATGACATCACTGACCTTGGCTGGAGTCCAATGAAGCATCACGAAGGAGGGGCAGCCATTGTGGCAGTTAGAAAACAAGTCCATGGTTAATCAAGGTCTCTGATTGTTACTAAACAGTAGAAAGAAAATCTTTACACAATTGTTGGAGGATTTTTTGCGATAAAAGTTGGAGCAATCTATGTTGAGAGCAGCGCTGGCCCAATGGTAATGGTGACTCGACTTACACGTGGTAGTTCTTTGGACCTAACTTAAACGCATTTATAATAAGCCATACAAAGAACCACAAATAATAAATAAACTCTCAAAAATAAACTCAAAATGTGTAATTTATTTCATCACCAGCTCTCAAAATTGTGAAGGAAAATATCGTGAAGAAATCGACTCGAATACATGTGACATCATATAAACCTACTTTGGGCCCTTGAATCCTCATTAAGAGGAGGCTTATGACCCAGCAGTTCGAAGGAAAGTATATGGAAGGACGTGACTTCTGAGATGACGACTCATAGAGAAGTAGGTATGCAAGATAACTTGTTGCGACGACTTCAAATACATTGTGTAAGATAAGGCCCAGGGTCGGGGCTGCGGGTTGTTCAAAAGTTACCGCGTCCTCGATATATAGGGCTAAGAAGGAACATGGGTGGTTTTTAGTCAGTAGAAGTCTGACACTCCCTTTCGCTCTGCCCAAGAGCGGGAGAGGTTATTTGATGACTTTCCACCCGCCAAAAAGAAAAATCCTAGTGTCGAACCGAAACCGAACATCCTACTTAAGTATTATAAATGCGAAAGTTTGTGAGAATGTATGTATGGATGGATGGATGTTTGTTAATCTTTCACGCAAAAACTACTGAACGGATTTGGATAATTGGTACACAGATGGTTTATAACCAGGATTAACACATAGAATAGTTTTTATCCCGATTTTATCTTCCCGTGGGATAATTTTCGAGTTGTAGCGGGCGAAGCCGCTGGCAACACCTAATACATTCATAAATTCACGCCACAGAACGCCAACTGCTACGATCCTTACATACTTTTGCCTTGAACGCAGGCCGACCAATCGAGCTATGGAAAACCGAATTAAGCTGATCTCTCATTGTATGAGAAGCAAAGCAAGGTCAGGGTATACTGGATCCCGTCGGAGCCGCGGGTTGTATGCTAAGAAGGAACATGGGTGGTTTTTACTCAGTAGTTTGTTTTTACTCAGAAGTTCGATGATTTTCCACCCGCCAAAAAAAAAACGGTATTCCGTGTAGCTCAATGTCCACTCAACCAACAGCTTTGAAATGCGTTTAATGCCAGTCTTACTAAGTATCATTATTACTGGGTTGTGGAGGTCAGATAGGCAGTCGCTCCATTTAAAATACTTGTATTCAGCTGCATCCAGTCGTGCCAGTCTAGGAAGCCGACCCCAAAATAGTTGTGAACAGACTACGCAGAGAATGATGATGATGATGCAATGCGTCTTTATTACTAGACTAGCAAACGTCACGCGGTTTCACCCGCGTAGTTCCCGTTCCCGTCGGAATACAGGTATAAAAAACTGCCTTATGTTACTCAGGGTGAATGTAACTTCCAATGGTGAGAGTATTTTAGAAATCGGCGCAGTACTTTTTGAGTTTATTCATTACAAACAATTCAATACAAATCTTTCCTATTTATAATATTAGTGTAGACTAGAATTCAGCTGCATTTGGTGAGACCGGAAGCCGAGCCTTAAATCCGGCGCTTAAAAAGGCTTTGTCACTGTCTTGTCTAAGTGCTGGGAAGCTGTCTTTTACCTCTTCCTATTTTCGACTAACAGTTGTAAGGAGGAGCTATAAGTTTATCGCTACTAGGCTTATTTTGGCGCTCCATTTAAAATACTACTTAGTAGTATTTTCCTTCCAAATAGTTGGGTCAAAGCTATGCAGATGACTCTCCTTTTTACCCGACTGCGGCGAAGCCCAAAAGGAGGGTTATGTGTTTGACGTGTATGTATGTATGTATGTCCGTTTCTTTGTTCCCTCATAACTCCTAAACGGGTGAAGGGATTTGAATGAAATATACGTCGTTAGATTCGTCTTGATGGCGCGAGTGTCACTGGTTACATTAAAATTAAAAAACAAAGAAAAATTGCTGGTTTTGGGAGCCATATCGTGGGTTTGAAAAAATAAAAAAAAACCATTACCATCGAGTAGGGTATCAAAATGAAGGGTTTTAAAAGGAGATTACAAAAATATATGACACTTATGTTTAAAATAAATTTAAAGTCACAAATTCCATAAACAAACACAAAAGTTAAATTATCTGCAAAGTATTTTACACGACCAACGAAAGAACACACACAAAAGAACTTGGAAGCAGCCGGGGTTCATTTGAATATTAAATTATGAAATGAAAATAGGATGGACCCCGCCTGCTTCCAAGTTTTGTTTAATTTAAAATGTGCTTGTTATTCGCTTTTCAGTCTTTTCAGTCGGGTTTTTTAGTTTTTTAACTACTTTTTTTTAAATGATGGTAAATCATCAAATAACTCTTCCCGCTCTGGGCAGAGCAGACCCTTACTGACTAAAATCCATCCGTGTTCCTTCTAACATCTTTTGCATTCCAGCAGGGCTATTGCGTATCTTTTAAATGACAGTGGCTATCATATTGTCTATGTATTAACTGTCAAATTGGTTATGGTTTAGTACAAAATGGAACCATTTGACAGTAATTGATAGGCACTATAGGTTAGCCACTGTCATTTAAAAGATATGCAATAGCCCTGCTGAACAGCGGTGACTATTTCGAACAAATTCCGCAGCATGACTACTTACAGTTACTTACAGTCTTGTTTTTTGTCCTTGTCTGGGTAAAACCAACAGATTACATTCTAAACGAGTACAGAATTTAAAATAGTAAGCTGAGAGTGAAATAGATCGGTGAAAGTAGCTCTAAAATAAAACTAAATGAACGTTTTGTAAGTGGCAAACTGCGTTCTGATGTAGTGAATGAAGCTGCAGGTTATTCGAAAGAGATACCGCGGGCTCGACACAAAGGGCTAAGAAGGAACATGGGTGGTTTTTAGTCAGTAGAAGTCTGACACTACCTACCGCTCTGCCCAGAGAGGAGTCATTTGATGATTTCCAACCGAGCAAAAAAAAAAAGTTGTGAGTGAACGAATGGTGATGTGGCTTCGGTTATCGGCCATCTTTGTTACAACATTACATCTCGTCAATAAAGGGTGTAAGTACCCTTAACGCAAACGAAAGGCACTTGTTCTCCCCAGCACTGCGATATTTTTTTTGTTCTAGACCATACCTGGGAAACCCCTAGAACAAAAAAAAAACGTGTTGATCAAAGTCAATAACAGAAAATAGTTGGTGTCATCTATTACTTATCTATTAATGTTCCCACTGCTGGGACACAGGCCTCCTCTCTTTTTTTTGAGAGGGAATGGGCTATAATCTACCACGCGGGCCCAGTGCGGATTGGTAGATGTCATATGTCGAATTTTTTGGTTCTAAGACATGCCGGTTTCCTCATGATGTTTATTTAAGGTGGAAGCTCACATCTGGCCCGCGAAATTCTAATTTTCTTACGTTTTTGGCAATTTGCAGGCCAGTGCTTGGTTGTATGTTTATGAAAATTTGATTTGCGACTGTAAGACGTATGAAGTTAACGAATTATAACCATCAAAATTACTCACTACTAAAGAACGACGACTAAATTACTAAAGAATGACTTTTACATGCAAAAATCAATCTTGACATGAAAATGAACTTGGAGGGTTGTATTGATAATTTTGATGGTTATAATTCGGTAACATCATACGTCTTACAGTCGCAAATCAAATTTTCATAAACATACAACCAAGCACTGGCCTGCAAATTGCCAAAAACGTAAGAAAATTAGAATTTCGCGGGCCAGATGTGAGCTTCCACCTTAAAACGTTATAAGTATAGAGCGTCATATTCTGATGAAGATAATAATGATGTGATTACTTTGTGTAATTTATTTTATCACCGCTGCTCTCAAAACAGCGAAGGAAAACATCATATGGAAACCGGCATGTCTAAGAACCAAAAAACTCGAAGACATGACGTGACGTGTGTGTGTTTTGACGGCACGGTTGGTGCAGTGGCTGAGCGATTGGACTGCTGCGCTGCGTGTCGCGGGTTTGATCCCCGCACGAAACAAATATTTGTATGGCCTACAGATAGTCGTTTCGGGTCTGGGTATTTGTGTATGTGAGCTTAAATGTTTGTGAACGCACCGACGATACAGGAGAAATTCCTAGCGTGGGGCAACGTTTTACAAAAAAAAAAAAAAAAAAATCTACCAATCAGCTACTGGGCTCGCGTGGCAGATTATATCCATTCCTTCTCAAAGAGAGGAGGCCTGTGTCCCAGAAGTAGGACCATTAATAGGCTGTTGATGATTGATGATGTATCAATAAAACAGTGTATGCCGCGACTAGGTTACTTCTAAATCATCAACAACTTCCTGCACTTATTCCAAATCATCATCACCTTACTGCACTTATTCTAAATCATGGCTTACAGGCGTTACAGTGGTTTGGGAATAGTGTGGCAAGCTGGTCCCAATAAAGAAAAAAATTCGTTACAGGTAGTCAGTGACCTGAAAGTCTGACAACCAGTCTTACCTAAGGGTATCGTATTATCCAGTATTAACTGGGTTGTAGAGGTCAGATAGGCAGTCGCTCCATTAAAAATATATTTAAAAGTGGGCCAAAGTTTAAAAAAAAATATAGGTAATCATATCCTAAATTTGACTAATTATGGAAAATACCATTATTTTTACGAATATATGTGTTTACTTAAAAAATCTTGTTCATGGATATATGGAATCCCGTACCAAACTGTGTCAACATCAAACTTTGTTTTTTATTGTCTACATTTATTAACTCCAACAAAAGTTCTTTTTGTAAACTAAATCCGAGTTTCGGAGTAATTTTATAAAATCGAAAATAACCTCAACACCAGGCAAGTAGGTATTGTTGGGAAACCTCTACGATGCGAAGTCAGTCGAACTGTCAAAATCAACTGACAGATCTAACAGAACGACTTTCGAACTGGTTATGTGATCGCCATCGTAGGGTGTAAAATAATATTCATTCTTGTATACTTTAAATTGAATTCCTTCTTCATAAATCAAATCCCGTAAAAAATTATGAAAATAATTACTATAACATTTTGATCTTAAATCTCGAGAATTCTTGGTACGACTTTCGGTCATTGTCTTTTGCCTTAGAACTGAGTTAGACCTTAGAAAACTGGTCACCCAACCACGGAAAAACCTAGACAAACGCAGTTTAACCTGAAGACCGACCGCACCTGTTATTATTAAACCACGAGCTCAACACACAACCTCATTAATTTCGACGAAAAAAAAACAACCAAATCCGAACATTTCATATTAAGTTGAAATACACACACTTAAAAGTTATTTTTATACTCGAATTAGTTTAACGGAACATGTTTTAGTGGGTATTTTTAGCAACGCGTGTTACCAAACGTGACCGTTTTGAGTTCTGTACGTATTTTTTACCTACGGAACGTTATTAGTATAATACGACCCAAGGTTGTGCGCCCACTTCAATTCTTTTGTTCGTTGTGACAGATTATTATGCAATTTTTTTGTTTAATGTGTCATACTATGCAGATTTTTGAATAACTGTACTGTAGTTGGTGGTGTCCGGTTCCTGTATGTTGTGGAGGCTATACTGTCACGAGCACCATTATTTTTTTGGCCTTTATTGGTCCACTGCTAGGCAAAGGCCTCCCCTAAAGCCTTTCACTCTTCTCGCTGTGCAAGTCGTCACTCCAGCGTTTTCGTCGCCTCCCTCGGTGATGACAAGCCCGACTTCTGGCACCCACTGCGAAACGGCGGAGAAAACTCGACCAACCTAGGCAGACCGCTTATGATCATGAAAATAATCTGTCGATTACATCATTAACGTTCACAATTTTTCAAAGAATAAAGAAAATGAGATCCGCCATTCAGATTGAGACAACATTCCGTTAAGATTTCTCTCAGCGGAGGTTTTCAAAATGGCTTCGCTTGGAAGTAGTGCATACTTTACAAAGTTATTGATCATTGAGTTTATTCGTTATTGTAACGACAGTGGTAAAACATAGACAGGAACTGATTAATTATTTTATTCAGGCAGGGTCTCGACTTACAAGTTTCACAATCGAGCGCGACAAGACCTCGAAACTGAGCTTACAGGGCATTATATAGACTTATATCCCCACCGGAGGCATCCGGTAGTTATGGCGGTGTCTTCGCTTGACTGTGATTGGCTCGCTAGTGGTTGCTAGAGTCGCTTGGCTATGGTTGCCTGTCATAGGCTGGCTAGAGTGGCATGGCTATGCTTTGCTAGAGTGGCATGGCTATGGTTAGCTGTCATTGGCTGGCTAGGGTGGCACGCTGTGTGCAGGCTGTTGTAACATTATGGCTTTAATTTTAAATGATTTGTTCGAAAGCGTGGTAATAATTTAATAATAAAGAAGTGTTTTTTTCGAGATTTCGCGTTCGTTATCTTATTCTCATTACGTATTTTAAACTAGATTGCTGTCTGACTTTGCATGCACGGAGTTTGTAAAAAAAATCGTTACATAATTCTGCCTTTTTTCAACTATGTTGGGGTCGGCTTTGAGACATGGAGCGACTGCCTATCTGACCTCTACTACCAACCAGTCTTACTCTTCACACACT
Source organism: Diarsia rubi (assembly GCA_932274075.1). Taxonomy (NCBI): domain Eukaryota; kingdom Metazoa; phylum Arthropoda; class Insecta; order Lepidoptera; family Noctuidae; genus Diarsia; species Diarsia rubi. Next base: position 5,186,474 of record OW026441.1, read on the forward strand.
CAGTCACCCATCCACAGACCAACCTATTTTTGTCATACCTATTATTGGAATCAAATATAACAGCTCACAACTTAGGACCCAGTAATATTAATGACAACAATATCCGTGGTGCTAGGCAACTGGGCTTATTTCAGTTGTATGCGTCCCTGTGTGCCTATTGGCCTTGTTCTTTTCTGTCTCCTGCTGATATGGAGGGAAGTGGAAATTTCTGTTTTTTCCTACTCCTCCGCTATTCTTTTCTGATTAATTTCGTTGCGGGATCCAAGACAGTCAAATCATTTCTCTGGGACTTCGTCGAGCTTTATTGTCTCGGCGCTTTTCTTGTGGTCGCCACTGTTGATTCTGGCTTACAGAAGTTACAGTGGTTTGGGAATAGTGAGGCGGGCTTGTCCCAATTAAAAAAAAAAGACCAACCTAGGCAAGCGCGGCTTATCCTAAAGATGGGCCCGAGTGGTATTTATTATTAAACCACGAGAAAAAAGAAATGTTACAAAAAAATCTAAATTGTTAAAAGTACTTAACTGTTTTTTACTGAAAAGGAATTTATAAAACGGTACATGGTTGTTTTTATTTTTTAAATTTTTGCTTGAATGTCTATTCCGGATAAGCTCCAAAACGGCTGGACCGACCGCAGCGGCACCAACGGGTTTTTCAAGGTACGTTCGAAGGAACCTGGGTACGTAATCATCATCGTCATCCACAGTCCAACCTTCGCAAACGCGGCTTAACCTTGAATATCAGATGGTATTAATTATCCACGAGCTTCTCCATAACAAAAAAACCCGTTAATACTCGAACCATCAATTAAATACTTATATCCACATCCACAACTTTTCACCATGCCGACCGAGATGCATATTATTAGGGCTATTACCCTTTTCTCTTAAACATAAATATTCATGAAGGAATAATAAATTTAAAACATAAACGATTAATAATACCTATGACTAATTTAGTTTGAGGTACTTCCCAAAGTTCTAGTAGTTTCTAGTAGTTTTAGTTTTAACAATCAAATGTCAATGATTATTAACTTAATCACTAAATAACTGCCGCTCGTGTCTATCTACAAGGTAACACAGCGCTCGCCTAGGTTGATCCGTGGATGGGTGACCGTTCATTACATACCCAGTTTCATGCGTGCCTCGGAAAGCCCGCTAAGCCGTTGGTCTCGGCTTAGATCTTTGACAGCCGAAAGTCTGACAACCAGTCTTCCCAAGAGGTATCGTAGTATTCAATTATTGTGTTGTTCAGGTCAGGTAGACAGTCACTGCTGCGGGTTGTATAAAAAAGATACTGCGGCCCACGGCACAAAGGACTAAGATAAGAAGGAACATGGGTGGTTTTTAGTCGGTAGAAGTCTGACACTCCCTTCCGCTTCGCCCAGAGCGGGAGGAGTCATATGATGATTTACCACCTGTAGTGTATTTATTCAATAGATATGTAAACGATGTCTCACAGCCACAAGGAGTCAGGAGAGCTATCACTAATGACATCTGTCAGTTACACGATGGCGGGAAGTTGGAAGTGATCCTGGACTGAGGCTTGGCCTGGTGTGAGCCTGTGATATAGTCAGTTAATTGTGTTATCAACCTATTAGGTCAGTTACGAGTGGATGCTACACCACACTCCAGAAAAAACGGCGATGATGAAACTATGAAACTTACGAAATGTTGTCTCTCACTCTCTCACCTACGGAAATTCCCATTTAATCTCAACTTTACCCATATTAGTTTAAAAAAAAATAAAAAATAATTATAAATATATCGACAATGATAATCCCAAGATGCCTGTGGAAAAAAAGGAAAAGATTAACAAACAGACCACCACGTTGACAAATCTGGTTATAAAACCCGGAGACCTTAACAGATTAATTCAGAGGGATTGAATAGGGGGTAGACGACAAAAAAAAAATCTAATTAGTCCGTCAATCAGATAGATTTACAAAAACTATTGGACACAGTGCTTTGTAAACTCTCGTGACGACATATTGCATGACATTTTTTTCCAGAAAGTATTGTCACAAGCCCCACTCATGCATCTTTGACGTTTTTTATCTTCGTATTTTTCTTTATTAATTTGATAAAAGAACACGTATCCGTATTTTTAGATAATCTAACTAAACAGAATCATCTTTTCTTTTGTCAGGAAGCAAGAATTGTTTCCTTCTCGCTTCGCCATCCGACAAATTCAATAAATAAAAAATATAGGCAGTCGTTCGATTCGTCCTGAACGAGTGTTCCACCACTTTTCATAGCAGTTTTCATTCGTATCAAATTATTTGAAAAACATCCGTCGACAATGTTTGGCGGCGGTGTCTCGAAACATTCTGATTTTAGACTAGCAAACTGTTAATGGTTACGTTTAAAATTGTGAAGGCTATCTGTGGAATAGGGTATAGTTAACAAAAAAAATCTAATTAGTCCGTCAGATAGATTTCGATCCGTCGACAATGTTTGGCGGCGGTGTCTCGAAACATTCTGATTTTAGACTAGCAAACTGTTAATGGTTACGTTTAAAATTGTGAAGGCTATCTGTGGAATAGGGTATAGTTAACAAAAAAAATCTAATTAGTCCGTCAGATAGATTTCCATAAAATATTGGACACGTATTTTTTGTTTTTTAACGTAAACAAACAATGACGACGATACAGTGCTTTGAAAACTCGTGTGACGTCATTTTCTAAGCCATTAGTATGGCATTTTTTACCGGTCAGTGACGTCACAAACTCAACCCCCACTCAAATCTTTGACGAGTTTTATCTTCGTCAATTTTTATTGCCTTGATAAAACAAAAAATATTTATGTTTTCAATATTTTTCGATAATCTAACAGACGGACTAGTTAGAATCACATTTTTTGTAGTCAGTAAACATCCCTATCGTGGGTTAGTAGGTTCATAATTATAGGGAGAGCTAGCTTTCGTGTTCATTGACTAACTTATCAAAATCAAAAGTCGAATGATTACGATGCTGTGCCTCCGCCCATTAGGTAACCAACAATCTATGTAGCTCCTAGTACTGTCACGTTTCAGCCGCGATTGAAAACGTGGTGCGTTAACATCGATGCTGACGCTTGTTTACACGGCGCTCGATTACACCGCTTCTGTCGTCATTATCATCAGTCAACAGTAGTCCACTGCTGGACATAGGTCTCCTCAAACCCGCTTGCTGATTTACGGTCTCCACTCAAGAACACGCCTATCCCAACGGATCTACGGCTCATATGGCCGGACATTGCAAATTCACCTTACTTTTCTGTGACGTTCAACAACTCAGGTTCTCTGTCAGATCCCCGCGTTCTGGGTGCGATCCCATCATCGCAAATCGCTTGTCACGCGTTGCAAAAGCGAGCAACGCACAAAAACTTGCCGTGGACGAAGGCCCTTAGGATCTATGTCTTAAACCGAGAAAGTCTAAGCCAGCTTAGATGCAGTTACCTTGGAGACAAACCTTGGACCGCCGCTCACAATATAATAATTTGCGTTTAAAGTCTTAGACTAAAACATACAAAAACGGTGTGATTTATTTGGTTGGCACAAAATTATGTAAACAATTTGTGGAGTTGTCAAGTCGTTTCTAATTTGTTTAGTTGTGTTTTTTTTTAAAGGATGTTTTAGTAAGCCAAGCAAAACTTGTTTGGATAGGGTATATTTGTATGATTAGCCTGTCTGTATGATCGATCAGATCAATCTCCGAAAAGGTTGCATCGATTTTGACGGGGTATTTTAGCTGATGTTTTAAGGTCTAACAGTTTAGGCTAATTAGCGTTCCGTAAAAAAAATATTAAAGCCCTTGAAATTGTTACGAAAATCCGACTCAAATAGAGAAGAAATGTTTTATTATAACAACTAGCTTTTGCCAGCGGCTTGCCCGCGTGAATGTGGAAAAAAATCCCAACAAACTTGTAACCTTCTTCGAGAATCACTCTATCCATTGATAATAACAGCATGAAAATCGGAGCAGAATTTTTTGAGTTTATCGCGAACTGACAGACATAAAGATGCGGCGGAGGACTTTGTTTTATAATGTGCCAAATAAAGTCGCGGACAACAGCTAGTTTACAAAAGGACGTTATGTTTTCAACATCAACACTGAATTCATATTATACAATATCAATGCAACGCTGTAGTCACTCGTACATGTGTGTGCTATCATGTACACAGCATTTATTTATGTGTACGTACAGTCGAACAATCTATTTGGTATGACACGCAGCAATCTATATATATAAAAACCAATGCCACTTTTCACTTACATTTAATTTTATAACTCAAGAACGGGCTCACCTATCCAAACCAAATGTTTAGGCTTTGTTCGGACTATTTAGTAGATGGTTTATGTGAAGTTTGCACAAAATAAGTCGAGCGGTTCTTCATTTATCACATTTTTTGTAACACATGAATATAATAAATGGCGGATCATTTTGTTAATGGGGATTTTGCTGTCAAATTGAAACTTGTTTCGGTGTTGACAGTACAAGCATGTTGTTATGTCATTCATTTCATTTTGTTCAAGTGGTTACGAGAATGGTTTTGATTTTTAGATTTACAATTAGACCCGGTAGGTGGCGCTGCTGTCCGGGCAGGACGTCGTCTGCCAGGTCCGCTAGTATTATATAATTCTAGTTAGTACACTGACAATATTGATTGCAATGTTGGTTTTATAAAGCGTGGCAGACGGAGAGAGAGAGAGGAAGGTCACAGAAAATATGGATGGATTGTGTGAGGAATGAATAAGAAAGGAGTAAATGTCACCGTGACGTCTAACAGGGAAGAATGAAAGAACAAAACGTGTTGTGCCTACCCCAAATATGAATGGGATTTAGGGAACATGTTGATGCCAAAAGCTGTTTCGTTCGATATCAATCCCCAAATGTATCTTAAAAGTACATGCAAGTTAGCTGGCTGTATACTTAATAACTTGTTCGACTGCACTTATGTATGTATACACACACTCACACAGCGATATGTCTGCAGGACCCAGATAATGTAGTGACATTGTCAAACAAATTTGAGCTGCATTTCTTGTGTGTGATAAGAATAAATTCAATCTGCTTTTAGATGAGAATGATGCAATAGGGGACATGGCCCTATTGTATGGGACTTGAAATATGGGTGTCCTAATGGGTACACCTTAGGCGTGATTATATTTTGATGCAGTAGGTCTATAGTAGTGAAGTATCTGTCTAGCATTCTTACCCGACTACGTCAAAGCCAAAGAAGGGTTATGTAAATTAACCCTTCACACATACGTCAACTAAGCATTCTGTACATCAAATTAAGTACCAACAAAACAACTTTCTTTTTGGGGTCAAAAATCACATTTTACGGTAAAACTCAATGTAACACTCTTAAAACATTGTGCTAGTGGATGCTTTGAATAGTAAACGGGTCATGGAGGTAATTTAAGTAAAGTTATAACCTGAAAAAGTAATTTACAAAAACAGCTGTGCAAAATTTGGAACTTTGACCCCCAATACCTCCGTAACTAGGGGGTTCCCAGGTATGGTCTAGAACCAAAAAAATTTCGCAGTGGTGGGGAGAACAAGTGCCCTTTGTTTGCGTTAAGGGTTCTTTTACACCCTTTATATGTGAGTGTGTTCATCTGTTCCCTCATAGCTCGTAATCTACTTATCGGCATAATTATGAGGTATCATTAGAACCGTCTTAATTGTCCGGTGAACAAAGGCTACGTGACGTGTCATAAAAATTGATATGGCACCCTCTATCGGACAGTCATGTGTTAAAAAAAAATTTAACACACCCGACAACAACACACATTAATTTAAAGGTACTTTAACACCTTAACACTTTAATAACGTGTGACTGCGGCTTTTCTTTTTCGGCATCCTGAAAATCTTGTTTCATACTTTTTCAGTGTCGTTTCTTTTTGTCGTTGTCGGGTTTTAGTTTTTAACTTTTTATCCCAACAATATTGGGTTAAGATTGGCACGCGACGATGGCAAAAGACCGGACGGCATGTCCTTGTTTCCTTGGAAGATGGGTAGGCCATTAGTGTGGGACGCAACTTGCGTCGATACTCTTGCGCTATCGCATCTTCCAAGCTCTTCGTGTTGTGCTGGTGCTGCCGCTGCGGCTGCGGAGAACCTCAAGCGGCGTAAATATAGTAACCTTTGTGGAAACTATATTTTCGAGCCGTTTGGGGTTGAAACTCTAGGGCCGTGGGGTCCTAGTGCCCACAGTCTTTTTAAGGATATTTCCAAACACCTTGTTGACGCTTCCTCTGACCCAAGGGCTTGCTTTTTCTTTGGCCAGAGGCTAAGTGTTGCCATACAACGCGGCAACGCTGCCAGTCTCTTGGGCACTTTACCTGCTGACGACAGCGTTGAGGAGGAGTTTTTCGATGCCCTTTTATAGTTAGTTTGTTTTTAGGTTAGTTTAGTTATATATTTAGTATAGTCTTACTTATATCTCAATAAAAGAAACTCCTCAGCTTCCAGTCCATAGAAATATAATGTTCCAGTCTAACTGGAATCAGCTAAATACCAGAATTTTACATGGAGCTACTGCCTATCAGTCCTCTTTAACCATGTTAGTACTGGGTAATAAATACCATATCCACTTTGGTAAGACTGATTGTAGAGGTTGTCAAGCTTTCGGTTCACTGATTACCTGCAACGACTGCCAAAGATCGTGCTTTCCAAGGCACGGAGGAAACGGTATGTCTGGAATGGGTGGTATATTATAGACCTATCTAGGCAAGCGCGGTTTAACCTGAAGATTAAATTGCCTATGGGAGCCTCACTGCTGGATATTCGCCACCTTCAATCCTGCACAACCACTTGCACTCTTCATGATTTATTAGAAGCAAGACCAGGTGAATTAGAGCTGTGCAGGTCACACAACTTGAGTATATCGACAAACCTGAAGGTTGATCTAAGCGGCTGTTAATATTTAGCCACTAATTTCTTATTAGCAAAGTATATTCATCATGATTAAGGAAAAAAGTTAATTTAGAATCGGCAACAATAAACAAATTAAAAGGTTTCCTACACTTTCACAAATTGTAAAAAACAAGGCGTCACCAAACCTTTTCTTTATTTCACGAAACAATCGACAACAGGCAAACGAGTAGATTGTTCCAGAACTTTTTGTTTTTAGGGTTCCGTTCCAAACAAACGTACAAAAACGGACGGTGAGTTATGGTCTTGCTCACCGTCCGTCCTATGACGATGACGGGCCGTGTCGACGGCGAGATCGTGTTCCACGCGAGCCTCAAAGAGATGTCAGCAACATTGCACGCAGGGGCCCGCAATGGCCGATCGTTACCATAAATATCGCGGTCCCGAACATGGGTGGTTTTTAGTCAGTAGAAGTCTGGCACTCCCTTCAGCTCCGCCCAGAGCAGGAGCAGTCATTTGATGATTTCCAACCCCCAAAAAAAATTGTTTACAAACGGGACCCTATTACTAAGTTTCTTCTTTCCGTCTGCCTGTCACCAGGCTGTACTCATGAACCGTGATAGTAAGACAGTTGAAAAATTCATAGATGGTGTATTTCTGTTGCCGCTATAACAAAAAATACAAGTATCAGAATAAAAAATAATATTTTCTCTCCTTCTTTCATACAACAAACGTGATTTTTTAACCTTTTGATCGCCACGGTCGTGTATTGGCGACTAATGAAAACGTGCCCAACACGTGAACAAACAATGAAGACGATACAGTGCTTTGAAAACTCGTGGGACGTCATTTTCCAAGACATTTATGACATTATTTACCGGCGAGTGACGTCACAACCCCCACTCAAATCTTCGACGCGTTGTATCTTCGTAAATTTTTATTGAGTTGATAAAACAAAAAAATACGTATCCAATATATTGATGGCACAGTGGCTCATGCAATGGACTGCTGCGCTGCGTGTCGCGGGTTCGATCCCCGCACGGATCAAATATTTGTATGACCTGCAGATAGTTGTTCCGGGTCTGGGTATTTGTGTATGTGAGTTTAAATGTTTGTGAACGCACCCACGATACAGGAGAAATTCCTAGTGTGGGGCAACGTTATAAAAAAAATTTTTTCGATAATCTAAAGACGGGACTAATTAGAATCATATTTTTTTAAGTCAGTTAACATTCCTATTGTACAAAACCCTTCGTGTGCGAGTCCGAATTGCACTTAGCCGGTTTTTTAACCAACTTCTTTAAAAAATAAGGAGGTTCTCAATTCGGATGTTTATATATTCTTTTTTTATGTTTGTTCGAGCATAACTCCGTCGCTTGCAAACCGATTTGAAAAAATATTTTTTTGTTGGAAAGGGTTTTTGTCCCAAATGGTCCCATATTATTTTTAATCGAAATCGAACAAGCGGTTTTTGAAAAATCATCAAAACTCAACAAAAAAACTACATTGTTTACATTAACGATCTTTTCGTCTCCTTCGTTTATGAATCGATTTGGAAAATTCTTCTTTTATTCGAAAGCCTATGCTTTCCTATTGGTCTCATAGTCACCAGGTCGGGATCAGATGATGGAATCTTGGCGAAATGGAGAGAACTCAGAAAAATGTACAGCGATTTTGGTATTTTCTCTCTAACAAGCTGATCTGGGGGCCAATTCTCGATTTTAGAGATGGTGTCGAACTCGACAAAAATTTCTAATGACGTCATTTTTTCGACAAATTTTAAAAGTTGCTATTCTGGGGATGTCGAATTCGACATTTGTCGAAAGCTAACGTTAGAGTTCATGTCGAGTGCTTCTGAGCAGTAGAGATGTCATGTCGATTGTAGAGATACGTCATTTCTAAGTGAATTCGTTGAGTTTTGGATTGTACACTGTGTTTTCTTTTCTTTAATTTTTAAATAAAATACGGCTTGGCATCTCATACTTACTGGAAATTCGATTTATACTCTTTGATTTGTGCCCTTGCCTTGTTTGATTTTTCCCCTCCATGTTAAAATAAAACTTTTAAAATGTAAAACAGCACCCAATAATGATGTAAACACAGTACATGTAAACATAACAAAAGTTTTGAAGGAACCGCAAAAAGGCGCAAATTCTGACACTGACAGACAGTCAACTGTCAATTTGTTTTCCTTATTTCACGAAGAGCTTATGAAAATCTTGAAACACACTAAACATTTCGTTTTATACTTAAATAATTAGGTTTAGTCAGCGTTTTAAAACATAATCATTCATTAACTCATAGCTACCTAAAACAGAACGTGCGATTCTTCATAATGGTAACATTATCTTCACTCGACTCGACATTTTCGTGACATTTATTTCTATTTTGACTGAGAATACGGAATTCCGCTCAATTCGACATTTTTTGGTAGAGATAGAGATATTTTTAATAGACATAGAGATAGACTTACGATCTCGAACTCGAGATAAATGGCGAAAATCGAGAATTGGCCCTCTGATTGTAGAATGGTTCTTATGTTTACACGACTTCGCAAACGTCGGGGATTACAGGCGTGATGTTTTGTTATTCTACTTATAAATACAAAACTTTGCGAGGTCGTATTGTGTCTAAATGATAGCAAAGGGATTGGGATTGTTAAAATCCAAAAAAAAAAAAACTTTAGTACAAAAATTTGTTTCTGAAGGCGGTGGCAAAAAAAAAATCAAACAAACAAAAGTCACCGACTTTAGAAACAAATTTTTGTTCTAAAGTTTATTATTTATTGTTATTTTTCACTTTTTTGTGTGTTATTTTTTGTCGAAGTCGGTTTTATTTTTTGTTAAAAAGTATTTATTAAGGTTATTTTTATCTTATTGTAATCAACCCCCAAATTTTGTTCACATAACAAACAGTCGAATTAAAAAGGGTACTTTTGGAATGGGAACGTGCCTCCACTGCTTCGTTGGTATTGTGGTCGTAAGCGCCACTGATGTGCATTAGTAGGAGGTTTGATACCCAAGTCGGGTAGCGTTATTAGGTTTTTCCTTCAGAAATTTCTGGATTTGTGGCCGATTGATGGCAATAGGCCCGGCCCCCATTACATAGGACTTTAACATTACTGGCGAAATGTGAATGGCGAAATCAGATGAAACACATTTGCGTGATGTTATGTTAATAATTATTGAATATTAACTTCAATGGACACTTAATCATCTTATTACCAATAGATTAGTTGACATAGCAATTAAAAAGACTACTTACAACAGCTAATTAGAAATATAGATAGTGTACATAAGTTAATCATCTCCAGTACATGCTGGGTTTGAATGACAATAACTTACTGCATTATACTGCCAACTTGAGGGTATATTTCATAAGGCCGTGTGAAAGAATGGAGAGAGAGAGAAAGAGTGGAAGAGATGTCAACAACATGGAAGGGGGGATCTCGCAAGGGTCGACGCCCGTCGGGGCTGCGGGATGTTGTAACAGATACCGCGGCCTTGACATATAAGGCTAAGAAGGAACATGGGTGGTTTTTAGTCAGTAGAAGTCTGACACTCCCTTTCGCTCTGCCCAAGAGCGGGAGGGGTTAGTTGATGATTTCCCACCACACCAAAAAAAAACGTGTATATTTCATATGGAAACTGCTCGATAGTGCTTCTCCATCCTTTTTATATAATCTTAAAAGGTTTTTTTGCTTGGATATCTTTAGTTAGACTTACTGAAGGCTGTCTTAAACCAGTCTTACCAAATGGTATCGTTTTACAGTATTGGCAGTATTCACTGGGTTGTGGAGGTCAGATAGGCATTCGCTCCATGTAAAATACTGGTATTCAACTCCATCCGGTTAGACTGGAAGCCGACTCCAACATATTTGTGAAAAGGCTAGGCAGATCATGATAATGTCGGATTCGGTAAGGCCATTGAATGAATCGCAAGCGCGCTAGTAACATCAAGTGACCTATTTTTAAGAGTCTACCCACACCACAGCGAGTTCTATAGTATAGCAACCAGTTTGTTCACATGGCACTAAAACCTTGTTCCGCCCTTATGATGTAAGCCTAACGGAATAAATCCTGACAATCCGACATTATGTTGACGCCTAAACCTGATATCAGGCCAAACTAGTTTGTCCTAGGTCAAACCGGTTTAACATTTTATCGTGTCAGGAAATAGTAACTCATCACCATCATTATAATTCTCCTACTGCCCATATACGAATTAATTTGGATTACTACCCCAAACGTTGCGTTGGAAGGCCTCCCACTTGGTGGACCGATGACCTGGTGAAGGTTGCGGGGATCCGCTGGATGCGAGACGCACGGGACCGGTCAATGTGGCGCCACTTAGGGGAGGCCTATGTCCAGCAGTCGACGTCTTTCGGCTGAAAAGACGATGATGATGATGATGGCTACCCCAAACAAAGTCATTAAATTGCTACCAGATTTTTTTTGGGACTAGTCCGCCACACTATTTCCAAACCATTGTAACTCCTTTGCGCCAGAACCAACAGTGGTGACTACAAGAAAAGCGCCGAGAGAATAAAGCTCGACGAAGTCTCACTGCGGTACTCAGAGATATTTAATGATTACCTAAGCTAACACTTAGTAAAGATTTGACATACTTTTGTATGACAAAACTGTCAAAACCTTTACTAAGCGTTGGCCTAAGTAATCATTAAAGCTCTCTGAGTGCGGCAGTCAGAGAAACAAACAGTCTTGGATCCCGCAACGAAATTAATCAAGAAATAATAGCATATTAGGAGAAATATTATTACCACTAAGGAAATGACCGTAACGAGTGACGTTCTGTTCTTTCTGCTTACACCCCCATTGGAAAAGGCGTCAGTCTATGTAGGTACCTAATGTAACTATGTATTATTACTTATAGGGGATCGGACTGAGTCAAAAAAATACGATTCTAAATAGTCCGTCAGTTAGATTATCAAAAAATATTGGATCCGTGTTTTTTGTTTTATCAAATTAATAAAAATTGACGGAGATAAAACTCGCAAAGGTCCGCGTGGTGGACTATAGATATCCCTCTCCTAGAGAGGAGGCCTGAGTCCCTGCAGTGGGAATATTATAGGCTGATGATGAAAACGCGTCAAATAACATGGTAGTGACGTCATTTGTAAGTAAAAAATGTACTGACAAGTGACGTTTTCGAGGAGTTCACGAGTTTTTTTTGTCCGTGTTATTATCTGTGCGTGGAATTTGGATTTTCCCCGTGCTAAGTACCTACATCACCCTAATTTCACCCGGGAGTTCTACGTACTTGCCCTATCTGAAGAAACTAACTAATGAACTCAGTGTACACTGTACGGTATCCGTATCCAGATCAAATAAAACGAAGGGTATTCCTTATAATCGAAAATACGGATAATTGATTTCTAAGTAAAATCAAATAATATTATTAACTTTCTATTATACAGGGTGTAAATGAACCCTTCACACATACGTCAACCAAGCATTCTGTACATCAAACTACGTACCCCTAAGCAAAAATTTTTGCTGGGAAACGACTTTTTTTTTGGGGTCAAAATTTTCATTTTACGGTAAAACTCAATGTAGCACTCCTAAAACATTGTGCTAGTGGATGCTTTGAATAGTAAAAAGGTCATGGAGGTAATTTGAGTAAAGTTATAAACTGAAAAACTAGTACATATTTACAAAAACAACTGTGAAAAATTTGGAACTTTGACCCCAATATCTCCGTAACTAGGGCGTTCCCAGATAAGGTCTAGAACAAAAAAATGATCGCAGTGGTGGGGAGAATAAGTGCTCTTCGTTTGCGTTAAGGGTATTTTTACACCCCCCAAACGTAACTTTTAAACTAAATTATCTATCGCGATGAAACAAACTCCATAATGATTGGAAGCAATTAGGCGTCCTCGTAAAATGAAAATTGTGGAAAAAAACTACCCTCAATTGAAAATAAACACGTTTTTTGATCAAAAAAACTTTTTTTTTTCATAACTTTTTACATAAAATTGTTTCATCGCGATAGATAATTTAGTTTAAAAGTTACACCGTTTTGTTTACATTGGGGTCACAACAGCGGACAACATTTTTGAAAATTCCATAAAAAATATTAAAAAATATTTAGATTTTTTAAAATATTTTTTCCGTCGATAAAATTAAGCATAGATTCCCCCATTTCGATATGTGCACATTATAAAGAATCACACTGTATATAGTGATTTACATGCGTCATTTACACAATAGGATAATATTATGAAAATAAGGTCAGTAAAGCTGTGAACAATAAGTCCGGATAATCGGGATTCTACTTAGCTGCCTTGTTCCTTGTTTTAGCATACTTTCAACTCAAAACCATCGCTTAGCAACAGTAACACCAAACTTAAAACAAAAACAAGTCCATCTAAAGAATCACAAAAGACAAGTACCAACCGCTTGCATATTTCTAACGTCACCCATCTTACTCTAACCACCCGTGGAACCCATATGGCTATCTCTCTCGGTTCTTAGAATGCAGTTTTGTTGATACAAGACAGTTTAAAGGTCAGGTTACCATGCAGAGCCCTGTGGGTTTACCATGAAGTCTTAAAGCGAAACAAAATATTAGGGTAGTTGACAAAAAAAATCTAATTAGTCCATCGAGATAGATTTCCAAAAAATATTGGACTCATATTTTTTCTTTTTGCACGTAAAGCAGAAATGAAAACATCGCACTACATCTTTTACCACGTAGGGACGTCAAAAGCCACCATTGACGCGTTTTATCTTCATCCATTTTTATTAATTTATTAAAACAAAAAACACGTACTTATCTAATATTTTTCGATAATCTAACTGACGGATTAAATGGTATCACATATTTTTACTCAGGTCACATCCTTGTAGAAGATAAAAATCAAAATCAAAAAACTTGCTTAAGTATTTGAATTTTTCACATAAATTGTGAGATTTATGTAAAAAAAAAATGTAGATTTTTTTATAACCTACTACTTTGCCTATTAATTTTACCATAGGACTTGTAGTTTCGCCGGAAATCGATATTAACCGGTTTTTACCCTTAAAAACTCACCCCCTTGCACTTCCCGACGTCAGATCGCTCGTAAATGTTTTTTCCTTTAATTTTTGATATATTTTCTTGCTTTTCCAATGGGTTTCATCATCATCTGCTTAGCCTTCTCCCAACTATGTTGGGGTCGGCTTCCAGTCTAACCGGATTACCGGATGCGGATGTAACTGAATACCAGTATTTTACATGGAGCGACTGCCTATTTGACCTCCACAACTCGTAGGTAATACCCTACCCTGGCCCTGGCCCTTTTGGTATGAATGTTTGTCAGACTTTCAGGTCACTGACTACCTGTAACGACTGCCAAAGATCTATATTATATGGCAGCCGGGACCCGGCACAAACAGCATAACGTGCTTTCCGAGGTACGGAGGAAACTAGGTATGTAATGGGTGGTCACCCATCCACAGACCAGCCTAGGTAAGCGTGGCTTAACCTAAAGATCGACCTGAGTGCCAGATATTATTAATGGGTTTCATCCTACTATTTTTATTTTGGTTTAAAAGACCTTGCTCTAGTGTGGAAAATAGATGGCAATTGACACCCTGTCTGTATGACTTTGTCGCTTTCTCAGACTGGAATAATATTAAACAACTTCATGGTAGGCCACCTGTTTTTGACTTCCATAAGTGGTCATGTTTTTTTTTTTGATTGTGACACTGGCCGGATTACTGTTTCATATTCTTGAGAATGCGATGGCAGTTTTGTTATTGGTTGGTGATAATAATTGAAGGTTATTTTGAGGTTGATAAGGCTTTAATTTTGTTCTTCATCTGAACAAATAAAAGAAAAAAGGGGGTCGCGATAACCGACATCAACGCGGACGAAGCCGCAGGCATCAGCTAGTTGTAATCTAAAATAGAACCCAGAGCAAGCTAAAAATATATCATTTATCAGAATTCTAGAACGGTCTTATTGTTTATTAAAACCAATTTGGTTAATTTAAATGTGTAATGGCTGGTCCAAGTCGTGTTTTTAAACACAATTTCGTGGAATTCGTATAAGGAAAAGGGCGTAACGTTAGGTAAAAACAGTACCTATAAAGCTTTGTTTCAATATCTTTTTAACCGACTTCCCAAAAAGGAGGAGGTTCTCAATTCGATTGGTACATTTTTTGTGTGTGTACACCGATTACGCTGAGATTTATGATCCGATTGACGTAATCCTTTTTTACCCGACTGCGGCGAAGCCCAAAAGGAGGGTTGTGTTTGGCGTGTATGTAGTATGTATGTCTGTTTCTTTGTTCCCTCATAACTCCTGAACGGATGAAGGGATATTATAAAATATACGTCGTTAGATTTGTCTTGATGGCGCGAGTGTCACTGGCTACATTAAAATTAAAAAAATAAACAAAGAAATTTGCGGATTTTGGGGCCATATCGCGGATTTCAAAAAAAAAAATAACCATTACCATCGAGTAGGGTATCAAAATGACGGGTTTAAAAGGAGATTACAAAAATACACACTTATATGTTTAAAAGAAATTCAAAGTCACAAAACCTTTACAAACACAAAAGTTAAATCATCTGTGAAGAATTTTAAGCGACCAAAGAAAGAACAAACACAAAATAACTAAAAAGTTGGAAATAAAAAAAAGTAGTAAGCAGACAAAGAAAAAACTTGGAAGCAGGCGGAAGGTTCATTTGAATATTAAATTATGAAATGAAAATAGAATGGACCCCGCCTACTTTCAAGTTTTGTTTAATTTAAAATGAGCTTGTTTTTTTGCTTTTCAGTTTTTTCAGTCGGGTTTTTTAGTTTGATGCGGAATAGTTGCCATTTGGTCCCATTAAAATTTAACATATTAGGTATATTAGTTTGGCCTAGAACTTTTCATTTTATGATCATTATTTTTAAATTTATGAACATTTTTCGTTTATGAACCAATTATGGTGATTAATTTCTTATTGGAAATAAGATATTTCAAGGGTGGTACTATGATATGGAAACTGAACCTGATGATGGGAACCCAGAGATATCGAGGGCAACCCTTAAAGTTTATAAGCACGTGTTTCGTGCGTTTTCTGACACTTTGGATACGTATTTTTTGTTTTATCAAATCAATGAAAATTGACGAAGATAAAACGCGTCAAAGATTTGAGTGGGGGTCGGTGACTTCACTGACCGCTAAAAAATGTCATACTTTTAATGTCTTATATTATGACGTCACGCGAGTTTTCAAAGCACGTTATCGTCTTTATTGTTTGTTTACGTAAAAAAAAGAAAAAATACGTGTCAAATATTTTTTGGTAATCTAAATAAATAATTTAAAAAAAAATGTATAATGATGGACTAATTAGATTTTTTTAGTTAACTACCCTATTAGGTATTTGCTAGAAACACGTCTACTATAAAATTACGTATTTACGTGTACGTCATGTTAGGAAGGTGACGAAGGCTTATTGACGAATTGTGATTATCTGAGTAGCAATATTAACTGATCCATAGATCTTCTTAGTCATCATCATCATCATAACAGCTAAATGATGTCCACAGCTGGACATAGGCCTCCCCCAGGTGTCGCCATATTGACCAGTCTCGTGCGTCTCGCATCCAGCGGGTCCCTGCTATCTTCACCAGGTGCACGGTCTACCTAGTGAGAGGCCTTCTCTAACGCAACGGCTTGCGGTTAGCGGCCGCCACTCCAGAACTTTTCGGCTCCATCGGCCATCCGCTCTGCGAGCAATGTGCATTGTGTTCACCTCTACAATGTTGCTAACCTCTTTGAGGCGCGCGTGGAACACGAACGCGCCGTCGACACGGCCTGTTGTCGTAAGACGGACCGACCGGTGAGCTAGCCCATTACTCTCCACAGGCCCGCGCCTACGATGGCCGGAAGCAAACAAGTGGCTGCCGACGACGCTCGGAGCGTCTCCCGCGGCGGCTAGGACGAAAGATTCTCTCCCTCTCACGTTCCGTCACCTTTCCCTCTCGCCCCGGATCACGGCACCAGGGAAACTTTTTACCCTGAGACTGTGGTCCTATTTCCAAAATCTATGAGGGTTAATTAATTTATATCTATGGTTAAACCATTGGCATAAGCTAGTATCTTAATAGTGTACATGTAGGTATGTACATCTCATTAAATAAACCACAAAGTACCTATTTAAATAGTAACATCATAATTATTCATATTACATCTAACAATTTGGTAAACAATCAAAAATTCCTAATTACAAAATCAGAGTGAGATAATTTTTCCCAAAAATGTGACATCGTTTTTTCTACCCTGCTTTGTTCTACTTCTCAGCAAAGTCCTCCGTACCAATCTGACGGAACCCTTTGTATTTTGTCCCTGTATCTCCTTCGTAGTCTAAATATATTGTAAATTAACCATTATTTAATTGCTTACTTCCTCGGAAACATCAATATCTACAGCGTTATTTTACCCACTGCTGGGCATAACCCTATTTATGCTCATACCTAATCCCACACCCTAGTTCCTGCCTCATACAGGTTAGGACCGTACTTCAGTGAACAGCATTCAAATCAAGAATATCCATCTCATGAAACTCTATATTGTCATCCTTTGCTTATCCGTTTCTAGATATTTGGGTGGGTTTTCCAATCTAACACGATGCAGCTTCATGCATTATTCCCTTATTCCGGGATGGTATTTGATTTTCAAATACTGGTTCAAAGGTTTAAATTTGTTTGATTGATTTTTTGTAAATTACTCATAATTATCAGCTTTCGGTATAATAGGGTGCAGCCACCAGTATGGAACGACTGGCTCTCCGACCTCCACAACCCAGTCAGTCGAAAATACAATACAATACCCCTTGGTAAGACTGATAATCACACTAAATAGGGTATTTTACAAAAAAATCTAATTAGTCCGTCTGTTAGATTATCGAAAAATATTGGTTTTTTGTTTTATCAAATTAATAAAAACATACGAAAATAAAATGTGTCAAAGATCATGAGTAGGGATTTTGACGTCACTTTGTGGGTATAAAGTACTAACCTTGTGACGTCACACGACTTTTCGAAGCACTGTCTCTCTCAAATGAAAAACAAAAAATTATGTGTCCATTAGTTTTTGAAAAGCGATCTGACGGACTCATTAGATTTTTTTGGTGAAATACCCTATTGTAGTTAATTAAATTGGGTTTTTCAATCAGTAATTTCTTAGTAACAGCCAGAATGTCTGGATCTGTTTGCCCAGTTGATGGCAATAGACCCGCCCCCTATTACATGGGACTTGCAACAGAACTGTTGAAAGGTGGGTGTATTATTTGGTACACCTCTGCCTCGGGATTAAAGGTGTGATTTTATGTTATAGTTAAGTAAGATTCTTATTCAAAATATAATAATGTGACCTTTTTGATTTGTCCTGCTCCAGAATTACATATTTGGTTACATAATTTTATAAAATGTTGTTAATTAATAGTTTTTGTTTCAGGTAAATTGTCATGTGTGACTGTTACATGTACACCGCTACCTATCCCTTTAAGGATAACAGCTTTAAAATTATCAATAAATAGTAGTATTGAATAAGCAGCAATTGGGATAGGTAAAGTTTATCTGCCTATACTTAAAGGTAGAGAGTTAAAATATGGGTTATACACTTGCTAGTAAACCTGCCATGTGATTAATTATTTTATTAATATCATAAATAACTTGTAAATTATAAGATACTGTATTAAAACTAAAACCAGCTGATAAATACAATTCAACTATTTCTAATTCCAAATGCAATATTTTCCTAGTCAAAATCTAACATTAGCATTCAGTCATAATTACATACCTAGCCAATATATTTTTTCAATTTAGTAATAAGTAAGTACAGTCAAAGTCCAGCACTATGAGACCCCTCATAAATGAAGAACTGGGCCCCGAGTCTGCTATTCAATAGTGTCAGAATGATATATATCACTGATCTCATAATTGTTGATTTTGACAAGTTTGGTGTTGTCAAAATCAACAATTATGAGATCAATGATAGACCATTCTGACACTATTGAATAGCAGACTCGGGGCCCAGGGCAAGTGTAAGTGGTGTGCGAAAAGGGTTCAAAAAATTATGGGCAATGTACAAGTATAATATAAATTTAATAAATAGGCACCTCTACTGAAGTATTACTTAACTAAATAACCATTTATTTGTGTCTATTTTACATAATACCAACTTATGCAAGAATATTTTAAACTTATTAGAAGTCAGTAAGATTACTTACTTATGTCAGAGAGACTTAAAATGTAAGCTTATAAAAAACCTCTTAACTAAAAATTATTGTTTACTTTTTATGTAATCTGCAGAAAGTAGATAAAAAGTGATAATTTTAAGTTTTTAAAAAATAGGAGTAAGAAATTATATAAGTTTATCATTTAATTTTATTATTTTTGTGAAATGTCTTTAAATGACCTTTGGTTTTATTACTATTAGACAAACTCAGACCAAGAAAAAAAGGCCTTCAGTTTCTTGTTCTGAGTAGTCGCAGCATTAGTGCCATGTTGAATTTATTTTTGCAAATATTATTATTTGTGGATGGTTGATTTATAATGTGCATTCTTATTACACTAATTAAATTCTATTCATTGTAAAAATACTTTAGAAAACAATGAAATATGTTTAGGTAAACTGAAGAATTATTTGTTGAATTTTAAATTCATAGAACATGTTATCATTTGTCATTCTTCTTGCTTATTTTTTAAAGCAAGGCCTTTAAACTATTTTCAAAATTAAAATGCCAGAATTAACATTTTTAAGTGGTTATGTTGTTTTTTTATAAAACTATGTGTGGGCTGATGTTATTTTTGTCACAAAACTGTATCTTGTTGTCATTCAAAGTTTTGAATAGGATGCCATTTTAAAATTTCTGTGACCTTTAACATTCCTATTTTAAAACTAACTAGGTACTAGTACTAGTTCAACAGAACTTTTATTTTAAAGTTTCTATTGCATACTATTACTAATATATTTTTGCTATGACTACTTATGTTTACTAGCTGGTTCCATTTTTGATTGTAAAAAGGTGGTATTTAGAGATGTTGTACTTTGTGATATATGAAGGGTTTGTAATTAATTAAAATGTACCTAAACTTTTTAGTGAAACTATCAGACTAGCTGTTTTACAAATACTTATTCCATTTTCAAATAATACTGCTTAACCAGAGAGCAGTTAGCTCACCTGTTTTTTGGTATTGTTTACAGCTGTATGGCATCTGAACTAAGGTTATGTTAGACATTTAACACAGGAATAACTCAGAGCAACAGTGTCAACCAAACTTAAACATCGTGGGTGAACTGTTCAGTAGTAGGCATCTAAAGCCCTACGAGGTCATACTAGAAAGGTTCCTTGTACTTACACGAGTGACCGTTTAGGTGAGCAAGGTGCGCCTAGGTCCGTGGCCACAGCTGCAGCATCCAACGCACAATAACACTAACCGTGCACTTTCACAATCGGAATGCACCAGACACAACTATCAACCAACTATGCACTAAAAACTTGCACTAACACAAACATTTTTTCATAGGATCGTATCACAGAAGTCAACGCTCGCAGTGTCTGTATTCCTCACCACTAACCCATATTCGGACACTATATTACTGTGTAATCAACGGAATTATTACCAATTTACGGCACCGCACTCGACGTCCGTTCGCCGCCGAGAAAATACTTGTAAAATATTTTTCGAAAGCGCATAGACGCGCCGCAGACCTTTCGAAAATGTATAAAATACGATAGCGCGCTAAATAGGAAAATCGATAAGGCCGTTGGAACGCCGCCGAACCGAAACTAGAATAATAATTTATCAAAAAATGTAATAAAAACGACATTATTTTCTTGTGACGGTTCCGAGCTGTCAGAATTTTCTAAGTACAACACGAATAATTTGAAAGGCGGGTTCGTCACAACTGCACAAGGGCTCCCGGTGCGTCGTTTCAATTCGGCCGTGTAGGCCATGAATGCGCGCGAAAATAGACCTTATTGTCGTCGCCACTTACGACTTTTCTACAACGCTGCTAATCGCGAAAATACGAAACGGACTCGAATTTGTTTGTAAAACTTACGCCGAGTAGTAATCAGTGGATTGGAAAATTCCAAATAATGAACGGCGAACGGGCGCGCGGTATCCGTAGAAAGAAACGCGAGACACTGTGTTTTCGAAACAACATTGGCTCGACGTCATTTTTGGCGTATTTTGAGTTGGATCATGAACGGAAAACTCGAAAGCGTTCGGTTGAGTAAAAGAGACGGAATATATATTGATACAAACAAAACTAATCTTTATGGCGCGGGATGTTCATACATTATAGTTTGAAATTGGTGTAATATAATGTGAAAGTGAGTGAAGCCGTACTATTTTGAAGTTTTTTTTCTATACTACGTATATAGATAGGCTATGAGAGTAGAACGGCTGTTTTTCTATGTAAAACTGCGTTAGTGTGCGTGACTTCCCGTATGTGTAGTTGTAGTACGGATGAAAAGTGTCTGTGTGTGCGTTTTTACACATAAATAAAAATTGTATAGGTAGCCAGTGACGGGGCTCACGGAATCGATAATCTAAAAATTCATTTTTATATTTTTGAACAGTCATGGTAGGTACTTACGTAGGGCTTTTGTACCTACTTTAGCCCGTTTTATATAGGTACCTACCTAATACGAAAATGTCGTGAGGAAAGTATTCGACTATGAATATGGATGGGAAAGGCCAAAGACACGATTGATGGAGAGTGTGAAGAATGGTATGTCTAAAGGAGGTGACTGCTGTTATGACGAGAAATAGAAAAGTAGGTAGGTACTTATGGAAGAAAGAAGATATGCTGCAGCGACCCCAAATGAATTTGTATTAGGACATAATAATTAATTATTGCTACGTACGTTTCTACCTATATACCTACTTACATTAGGTAAGTACTGTAAGGAAGTACCTAAGGATTCCGGCAAGCGCAGCGCGTGCCCTGTGACCTACGATCTCTGTGCTCGGACCTCATCGGAGACACATGCGTTTTTAAAAACTTCTTTTTATTCTATGGTTTTTTCGTTGTTCTATCAAGTTTAGTTTCTCCCATATTATGGTTCCCTTTTATTACCTATCTATTATGGTTTCAAAACTATAATGTAAATACCTACCTACTAAGTTTATATATTCCTCGTTAGGTAAGAATTTCGTTTTGTTTTGCGTTGAACAATTGTTGTATATTCAATAAGTTTGCTAGGTATTTAAGGTGCATCAGGGTAAGTTCGGACAGTTTTTGGATGAGTTGGAAAGGGTTGAGTAAATATTTTTTTTCCCATTTTCTAAATATGACAAAGATAAATAATGCTGCAAACATCGTTAATGAGTAAATTTACTATAACCTTTTTTCTTTTTTATACTTCTACCTTTAATGGTTCCCAAATTAAGACTTCGTAAAAATTCAACATTAATTTTAAAACAGGGAGATAAGATCGGACCTTGGAAGGGTAAGTTCGGACTACTTTATAATACCGGTTCTATAGCTGATATCATAAGGTTGACTTTATAAAAATATCCGTACTTACCCCTTAAAAGAACATAACTTTGAATGTTCTACTCATTTTTAAAAACTAGGTGGGAATTTTAAGTTTTTTTTTTTTCATATTTTGATAGTCCGATCTTACCCTACATTAGCATAAGCAAAAAAAATGTGATTCTCAAACTTTTCATAATAGGTCTTTGATGTGAGGGGTCTTTGTAATTCCAGATCAAAATGTTTCTAGTGAATAAGTAAACTAGCTAAAGGATTTAATTCCAAGATTTGATTTAAGGTATCGAATTAAATTGTTGTTTGTTTAATAAAATTAATTAACGTGTTTACCTATTCACTAAAAGGCGGTAGATGTGAAAAATAAATTACTTATGAAGTAATTATAATAAAATATTGTTTATAAAATCAAATAAATTTAATGAAAATGTTACTAACATTCATAATCAATTGTAACAGTCTTACAAAACAAATCACATTTTTTAAAACGAAACAAGTGTATTAATTATTTAGAAATAATTATGGTAAGATTTTTCTCACATTATACACACACACACACACACACACACACACACACACTACACACACACATTATTATTATTATTATTATTATTTTATTTTAATTTTTTCTATTATTATTATTATTATTTAAATTGAAAACAATACTTACTTTTCTCATAACAAAAAATAAAATCTATGAAATTATTCTCTAATAGGAACTTTGTAATCACAATAACTTTGTAATGTTTTATCCATTTTCTTTTACAATAATTAAATTAAATGTAGGTAAGCCTATACAAATGCTTATAGGTGGTAAGAAATAATAATTAAAGAAAATACACATTATCTTCATCATCATTAAGGATAAATTCGTCGGGATTTTCCTTGATTTGTATCAGATCTATTTGTTTGACAATCAAATCAAGGGATATATAGTCTTCATCACATCTTTTTGGTTTTACGAATTTCAGATTATTATTTCTGTGTATAGTTTTGTAATATGATATCCCGTATTTGTTATGGGGTTCGTTAGATTTAATATCTATCACAGTTCCGACATAATATTTCCAATTCTTTTTTGTGTAATACCTAGCCAATATAGTGTCTCCTATGTCATAGGCACTAGCATCTTTTTTATCGAAGAACGCTATTTCTGCAAATATTTCGGCTTCCTTTTTAGCCATTTTTGTCTTAATTCTATCTTCGTCGTCACTTTCAATGGATATTATATCGTTAATGTCACTATCACTGTGAGCACTCATATCAACTTCTTCGGTAGTTGTTGATGATGTACTCCTTCTTCTTTTTATCTTAGTTTTAGTGATAGCTTGCTGTTTTGATTGTTTCTTCCCTTTTTTACGTTTAATATTTGGTTTGATATTTTCTTTGGTATTTTTATATTTATGTTTAACATTAGCACATTTATTCTCTTTATCTTCTTTTATGACTTCTTCTTTTGATGGCTTTGATGGTTTTTTGAGTAGAGTAGGAATTGTAATTGTATGTAAACAACCTGTTGTGTCGTCTAAAATTTTCACCAGTTTTTCCTCATTCTCATGTGTCGTTTCAAAACCATGTAATGTCGTGTCTCCGCTTTCTTTCTTTTCTTCTAAACTGATATCAAAATGATCTGTTATTGAGGTATACTTGTCGTCATATCGTTGATTTTTTTCTGTTCGTAATAATCCCGTTCTTTCATCTAAAATATTTATGAATCCTGTATGGCTATCCTCTTTTATTTCATCTTTTTCCAAATGTGAAAATCCGAATTCATCAAAAATGTCCATTGTTGTAGCATGAGTGAAGCAGTCTTCCTGTTGTTGATCGTTTTCTCTCAGTAAAAAGTCTATTTCACTGTCTAAAGTGTTCATTGTCACTCCATCCTTATTCTCATGTTCCGTGTAATGTGTCTGTAAATTATTATAGCCTTCTGCTTGCTGGTCTTTTTCTTTTTTGTCAGTCTTTACTTCTCGGCTTCTTTTTCCTACACCTTTTTGCTTTCTAGAATTTACTGTTTTGATATTTTCTCCCTCTTTATTGGTATCTTCTTCAACTTTATTCGATGTACCCTGTATTTCAAGATCAGAAACATGGACACTGGTTTTAAGAGGCAAGTTCTTCTTTAATTTTACCTGTCGTGGTTTTTGTGTTAGTGCTTCCTTCTGCTCTTTTTTATTGTTTTCCAAAAACGTGCGTGTGATAACTTCTGCACCCTGAGCGACTCGTTTCAGAGTAACTCTGCCAGTACTTTGAGGACGATAAGTAAGCTTCTGCAAAAGCAGTTCCTCGAATGAAGTTTTGTGTATTTCCTGAACCTGCATTTCTGGTTTGCGTTCGTTAGTGCACTGAACTGTCGGAAATGTGACTTTGTTAAAGATTTCTAAGCAAAGTTGTTTCAGGGGTTTCACATCATTTATTTTAGTGTTGTGTATTTTCCACCTTTCTAACGCCGCAGGGTCAAATTTTTCTGTTGGGACAGCAAACCGATTGAACGGATAAATGCCTCCTTTCTTAAAACCGTTTTGTATGACCGTTGGGCTTGTCTGGTGCCATGTTTCGGCAAACATCGCCGCAAAATCTTTTTTGCGCAGTTTTACACCAATGTTTTGTCTCTGATGTTTAACAAGTCTTTTGTCCCAATTAACCTTCAGTGATTTAAATACTGCTAAATCTAGCGGCTGAAGAAGATGTGATGTGTGTGCTGGTAGTTTTAATATAGTGACATTATTTTCTACGGCTAATTCTATAACTTTTGTATCCACATGTGTGACGTGACCATCATAAATCAATAAGGCTGGGCTTTCTGCTCCTATGCCAGGTATGACGATTTTTGACATATAATTGTAAAAAATTTCCGTCTCCATCCAGCCGCGTTTACTGGCGGCATAAGATATGTCAAAATCAAACTCTTCTCGTTGTTCCGCCATCCATTCATCATAAACATATTTGCCTTTATATACAATTAAAGGTGTAAGCTTTTTACCAGCTGCGTTGACAGTCGTCAATACCGTTATATTCTCCTTTCCTGTACCAGCTGTTGTTCTAGTGCATGGTTTTCCTACAGCGCCAACAACTTTCGTTTTAGTGGGATCTAAAGACACAGATGTTTCATCCAAATTCCAAATCTTATTTGGATAATCATTGAGATTCAACTCCTTGAGAACATTTTCGAGTTGTTGGAAATATTCGTAGATCACAAATGGATCTGTCATTTTTTTTCGTAAATACTCAACCGGTTGAGGTTTCTTTATAGATAAGTTGTGGCGTTTTCGGAAAGCAGAAAACCAGTCATGACCTGGCTTGCCGTCTTTAAATGGTGTTTTAAGCTTGTTTTTTCTGACAAACTCTGCAGTCAGGTCTAGTACTTCTTCTTTGGATAACCCCCATCCCCATTTCTCGAGCGTCCGAAGACAAGACGCAAGATTGGCTTCCATTTCAATGGAAATTGCGGGTGGCCTTCCGAGAGTTTCGCTTTTTAAGCCTGTCTTCTTTCTAACACGATCATTTAACGTCGATGTCGGGATACCGTACATTTTTGAAGCTGCGAGGTTAGTTAACTCATTTCTTTCTACTCTCTCTATAGCAATTTTTAGATCTTCTTTGGAGTACGAGGCACGTGATGTTTTTCTTGTATATTTATTAGGCATAATGAACTGAAACAAAAAAGATAAAAATAATTTCATGTCCAGTGATCGCGTATAGCTATAATATTTTGCTGAATATATTAATATGAACATTGCTTGGTTTAAACTAAAAAAACATATGTAGGTATCACTTGTTAGGTTGCCGATATTGATAAAACTGCAGCTATGTTAAGTTTTGTATTGATTTTTTATCTAGCCGTATTGCATATCTCGACTGTATCTGTCATACCGAAGTTTCAAATTCTTTCTTTAAAAAAAAGAACGATAAAGATTACAGAAAAGAAATCAGAAATGCCGCCACTCTTAATTGTTTTATAAATTCGCCGAACGTGACTATTCTGGCATAATATTTATGGTTGTTTACCCCAACTTTATTAGATTTTCTTGGATTTAACAACTTTTCGAGCTCATTTTTTAATGGGTAATATCGTCATTTCAAACAGTTTCTTAACCTACCTAATAACTTACTTCTGAAGAAGGTTATCACATACAAATTCTTTCGTACTATTGAAATATGTAAGTAAACACACAAGATAAAAAAAGTCAATTTTTTTTTTGCATCTAACATAAACATTTAAATTAAAACTTATGCAAGAACCACGGACGGTTTGAGAACCACTGACGTATTTGTTTAAGGGAAAGACCGGATAATAATAATCCGATGTTCGACCGTAACGGTAAAGACCGGATCTCAGCAAACAGTCGACTTTTAAAAACATTTGTAATAGCAAATTGTTAACAACTACACAAAAATCAACATAACACTCACACAGTAATAGAAAGAAACAATACTCACCAGAAAAGTTATAAAAAGCTTGCCGGGTTGAAGATCGGATCAGCCGAAAATCTGCCTATAAGTTATGATTTTATTTTTTTGCCTACCTAACACGACCAACGCATCGTAGTGACTGGCGCGTACCGATGGGCGGGAAATAACAAGACAGCGTCTCGAGCTGTGTTACCAGTACAAAAAAATACGCACAGGTTTAGAAGTAATTCGAATTATCTGACCTTTCCCTGTATCCGAACTTACCCTGATGCACCTTATAACTTTACAAATGTGTTAGTAGTTTAAATACAGTCGCCAGCACATCAAGGTACTACAATCTGTCAAATTTCTTCAATAGATTTTCAACTTTATCCGCTGAAGCATTAGGTTCAAGGTTAATTGGGAAAATTTTACAGTTTCGGGTAAGTTGATGTGTTGGCGACTGTACATAAGTGAAGTTTATTTTTAACTTTTTGTTTGAAACTGGTTTTGTGGTTCCGGGTTCGAATCCCGAGTAATGAAATGGGGTTAAGTATATTTAATTTTTGACATTTTCAAGGTTTTCTACAGGGTGTTTTTGATAACGATATTGCAATCATATTTTAGTGCAACATTTAATACCCACCACTAATCACCAGCATGGTACTGACATTCTACTGCTTCCGGTTAGAGTAGAAGCCGACCCCAACATTATTGCGAAAGGGCTAGGCAGATGATGAGGTTATATTACTGATGATACCTATTTAAAAAAAAACCCTTAAAGTTATTAAGTAGGTAGGTACGTAGGTATTCCTGTAGCTCTTCAAAATTTAACATACCTAGTAACCTAATTAGAGATTGTGACTAAATGCGCATAAAATAGTCATTTACATATGTACCTACCTACTGAGTGTACTGAGTTACTGAGTAATAAATACATCAACCACAGAGTAGATAAGCAGACAGAGACTGCACTTCCTTCGCGATGGCTCGTCTATGCATCTGTGTGTGTACGGCTCTGTTCACAACTTCACACGACTTTGATCTGAGAAGAGACGCTTTGTCTGTGTCGAATTGCATGGAAAAACAGACCCTAAGGGGTCACAGTTACGGGCGATAATGCGACAAGTGGCAACCGTAGTCGAGAAGATGCCAATTGCCTGGTGGTGGTAATTGACATCATCCAAACATTCTTTTGTTTGTTTTTTCCGCAGCAATTCCGCAATTCTATGAAAACGTTTAGGTAATAGATGGGTTTACTGCTTCCTGCGACTATTTTTATGGAGTTAGTTAGAAACCAGCAGTCTCGCTGCAGTCAGTCATTGCGATTGTGCGACGTTATCACTGCCTTAGCATGCGGACTTGTGGCCAGTTGTGGCTTTCCTTGCAGCGTGCTCAAGATTACAGACCAGCATGTTCTTACATGTTTTCTTTTTGTCACTTAGAGTTGACAGTTGTCTGTGAAATTTCCAGCCACACTCAAGGGTTTTCGATGCCAATGAATGCGCCTGCTTGCAACCAGCCTTCTCGGTTCA
This sequence comes from Diarsia rubi, assembly GCA_932274075.1. NCBI lineage: Eukaryota > Metazoa > Arthropoda > Insecta > Lepidoptera > Noctuidae > Diarsia > Diarsia rubi. Next base: position 5,214,766 of record OW026441.1, read on the forward strand.
TCAATGACGGCGATGATGATGTGATACGTAGATATGTCATGAAATCGCAGATCCGTACGCGAAAATGTGAATCCCGCTCTGGGGGGATTGGAAGGGAGCGTTAAACTTCTACGGACTAAAAACCACTCATTTTCTTTCTTAGCCCTTTCGTCCGGGGCCGCAATATGCGGTATCTCTTTCGAACAACATGCAGCCCCCTCAGGCCCGGATCTGACTTCACCCTAAGCTTCTGTTGTATATTTACTCCAGTTTCTCTAACAAAATAAATACTTTGTTTTACATGAAATTGAATGGGTGACTAAAATAAATAATAGGTATTCTTACAATGTCGTTTAATAATGAAGTAGGTACGGTAGGTACATATTAATTGAATTGAATAATAATTTCCTTTTGATATTTACAAAAGGAAAATTTCCGGAATTAAACTAGTCATACAGAAAAGTGGAGGCGCTCGTGAATAATGATAGCTGCACAGGTTGATCTTCTAGGTTAAGCAACGGTTGCCGAGGTCAGTCCATGAATGGGTGATAAGGTACCTCGTAAACCATGTTTAGTTAGTTGACAGTCAATCATAGATTTTTGACAGTCGTTATGGGTAGACAGAAATCCAAAAAGTGACCACCTGGGGTCTAAAATGGCCACTTTAGCAGATCGTATTATGATCGGACAAAAAAAAACTAATTAGTCGTCAGATAGATTTCCAAAAAAATATTGGACACGTATTTTTTAACATAAAAAAAAATGAAGACAATACAGTGCTTCGAAAACGTCATATGATAGTTCATTTTATATCTACAAATGACGTCACAACCACATCTTATCTTCGTCAATTTTGATTAATTTGATAAAACAAAAAACACACGCGTATCCAATATTTTTTGATAATCTAACTGACGGACTAATTTGAATCATTGTTTTGTGACTCAGTCCGATCCCCTATTGCGTGAAAAAGCGTAAAATGGACCTGTCCTAATAGTAACAGCCTCTGTGACCATTTTATCAATTTTACCCAATTCATATTATTTTCCTAATAAGATCTATTTTCTTAAATGGCAGTTACTACAATACAAAGTCCATTTTACGTATTTAACGCAATTCATATTATGTATTATGATCTGCTATAGTGGCCATTTTAGACGCCCAGTTTGACCAAGGGGTAGGTATCGTGTAAACTCGTGTTATCCAGTAATAACTGGGTTGTGTAGGTGAGACAAACAGTCGCTCCACGTAAAATATTTGCAAAGCCTTTTCCCAACTATCTTGCGGTCGGATTATCGCTTAACGGATACGACTGAATACCAGTATTATACATGGAGCGACTGCCTATCAGACCTCCATAACACAGTTAGTTACTGAGTGATAGATACCCTTTGGTAATACGTAACACCCCGGTTGTCAGACTTTCGGACCACCTATATCGACGGTAAAAGATCTACGAATGAAATCTGGAATCAACGGCCTTCTGCGGTACTCAGAGATATTTAATGAACTCTTAAGCTGTCACTTAGTAGAGATTTGACATACTTTTGTATGACAAAACTGTCAAAACCTTTACTAAGTGATGGCCTAAGTAATCATTAAAGCTCTCTGAGTGCGGCAGTTAGTGTGTTTTCCGAGGCACGGAATAAAAACTCGGTATTCCTGACTAGGCAACACGGCTGAACCTAGAGATTGACCCAAACGGCTGTTATAATGCCAAAAAAATGTATTTAGTCCGTCAGATCGATTTTCAAGAAATAATGGACACAATATTTTTTGTTTTTTCACGTACCTAAACAAAAGATGAAGACGCAGTGCTTCGAAAAGTCGCGAGTCGTGTCAATTCGTGTGACGTCACAAGGTTAGTACTATTTTACCCACAAAGTGACGTCAAAAGCCCCCACTCATGATCTTTGACACGTTTTATTTTCGTAAATTTTTAAAAATTAAAAAAAAAATTATAAAACAAAAAACACGTACCTATTCAATATTTTTCGATAATATTACAGACTAATTCGATTTTTTGGTGAAATACCTACCCATCATTCTCCCGTCGTTATCCCAATTTATTTGGGGTCGACCAGTCGACGCAACATCTCTACTTCTTCCACACTCCATTTATTTACTTGTTCGCTATTCTAAATCTAAAAAAAAAACTAATCAAAATCATAATTTTCCGTTAGAATAGGTGCATAGATCTATAGTTTCTAACATAAAATGTACATAAGAAAACCGTTTTTACTTGCACTATTAATAGTCGCTGCATACACACACACACGCATAGATCTATGTGTGTGTTTGTGTGTGTGTGTGTGTCAATCTAGCGGAGTACTAGCGCTTGGTGGAATTTTCCCACCTTTCGGTGAGACTTGAACTTTGGTTTAATAATAATAAAAACGAAGCGAGTTTAAAGCTGCTTTATAAATCTTATTGATTAGTTTATATTGTGTTTGTTTTGCTGAGTAATTTTGAGTTGTGTTAGGTAGGTACCTACTTACGTTAGAAAATGTTGTACCTACCTAGTTGATAAAAATTGTTTGTTATGTAAGAGGACATTGTCTATGCCCAGTATGCCCTACAATAATGAGATTAGACGTCATTCTTATCAATTATGTTTCTCAATTTAAATTGAGTTTGAAGTCCAAAGGAGATGAGTTTGTCACTTTTAATAGGATCCATCAGCTTCTGTGATGTGTAAGCCACAGGGCAGGCAGGACACGATAAAAGTATCCCGTCGTTTGTGGTAGGTATCATAGAGACCCCGTATGTCACAATCGCTTCGATTCGGAAAGTCTTATTTTTGTTTCGCTCACTTTATTTGACAACAAAATATAGACGTATACGACTTATAGAATCGAAGCGTTTACGAAGACAGGGGCAGATTTGATTGGGTTCTTTGATAACCAGGAATATGTCAACCTTTAAGACTGGTAGGCGACCGCAACATGATTTGGAAAAGGCTAGGAAGATGATGAGAATTTCGTCCTTCTCAAAAAAAAAAGGAAAAAGCTGTTTGCTATGGGTTTTTACTATCGTATTTAAAATAATTATACAACTAAGAAAGTGCAACATTTCTGATAAAAAGACAATACGGAAACACGGAGGTCTTACGTCAGTTCTGTTACCTAGGCAGAATGTAGACGTGACGGAACTGCAAGTGATGTAATTAAAAAAAAAAGACAGTGTCTTTAGTTTTTGAATGCGTTCTATTTGTAACGAGTTTCGATTTGGATTTTTGAATATTGGTTTAGATTGGTTTGGAGAATGCATTTTTTTTGTGTGCATGTTTTCTCTTTTTAAGTTAGTTAGGTACAGTTCCTACTTTATGGAGCTTTTGGCACTTGGAAACCGTAAGGAAGCCTATGTCCAGCTGTGGACGTCGTTTGGTTGAAATGATGAATGATGACTGCCTATCTGACCTCCACAAACCAGTCAGACAAGACTAGTTGTCAGTCTTTCGACCCACTGACTATCTGTAACGACTGTTAAAGATATATTTCTATCTTTCAATAATAGTTTTAAATCGGTCCTAGGAAAATTAATAAATTCGTTATTTGCTGACCAACCATCCGTTTATAGCGTAGTAAGCAAAAACTACTCGTTCGTAGTCAATCACAGAGTTCCAAGAATTGCTATTGCAAAATTTAAATACAGGCTTTTTAGTTTTTACACAAGTGAAGCGTGTTAAAAATATACCTGAATGTCTGTCAGCTGGTAATTCGTTATCAATTAGTCATTCATTATAGGAACAAAGTCTAGCTATACTAGACAGGCTAGATAAGGTTCAGGTCATGATAGTCTGATCTTTTAACTAAAGATAATGCGGAAAGCGTTCACTCTCGGAGATTTGTTGCACTATTTGAGGAGCACGTAGCTAAATAATAAACGCCGCTCGGGTCGATCTTAGAGAGGATCTTGGGAGCAGTGGTGGCCCAGTGGTGGCGGCCCCGACTTACAAACAGTGAATCGTGGGTTCGAACCCAGTCAGGCGCATTACTTTGTGTAATTCAATTCAGCACCGCTGCTCTCAAAACGGTGAAGGAAAACATCGTGAGGAAACCGCCATGTCTTAGAACCAAAAAATTCGAAGACATGTGACATCTACCAATCCGCACTGGGCCCTCGTAGTAGATTATAGCCCATTCCCTCTCAAAGAGTGGAGGCCTGTGTTCCAGCAGTGGGAACATTCATAGGCTGTTGATGGGTCGATGTTCAGATTAAGCCGAGCTTGTCTAGGTTAGTCTGTGGGTAGACGACTACCCATTACTTATTGAGCTTCCTTCGTGTCTCATTACGCTCCGTACGTCATTTGTAGATCTTTGTATCATCAATCGTAACAGGTAGGTAGCCAAGCTAGTGACCTGAAAGTCTGGCAACCAGTCTTACCAAGAGGTATCATATCCCTTCGGGGCTGCGGGTTGTACGAAAGAAATACCGCGGCCTAGGCACAAAAGTCAAGAAGGAACATGGGTGGTTTTTAGTCAGTAGAAGCCTGACACTCCCTACCGCTCTGCCCAGAGCGTGAGAAGCGTGAGGAGTTTGTAAATGCCATTACTTCTTAAAAAAAATGTATTGCGCGAAAACAATTTACTACGCCAGATGAACCTACTTGATTACTAGAAAATATCCGTGTTTTTTAAGGTATCTAAAAAAGTGTAAAGCGTAATACAAAGTCATGGACTACATTTAAAAATATCGTTTTTGATTCAGTACAGGTACAGTTATAAATCTTAGATTTCTCTTAAGAAAACTACTATCTATTTAACTCAAAAAAAAAGTAGTTAAAAAACTAAAAAACCCAACTGTATAAACTGAAAAGCAAAAAACAAGCACATTTTAAATTAAACAAAAATTGGAAGCAGGCGGGGTTCATTTGAATATTAAATTATGAAATGAAAATAGAATGTACCCCGCCTACTTCCAATTTTTGTTTAATTTCCAAACACATAACCCTCCTTTTGGGCTTCGCCGCAGTCGTGTAAAAACTACTGAATTTCGGGGGAATATTTAGTGGTTTCATTTATCATCAGCATTTAACCCTACTATGCCGTCCTTTTTTTTAATATGACTAGTACTACGTCCTGCAAGGAATACGTCGAGTTACCAGTAACCCTGTATGTAGCAGTGCTATTTGGGTTGTGCAGGTCAGATTGGCTGTCATCGACCCCACAGTCAAACCATTGCAACGGTTTCGTGGGGCTTAGCTTATAAGTTACTTACCTTTCTGCAGGGCTATTGCGTATCTTTTAAATGTCAGTGGCTATCATATTGTCCATCAATTAACTGTCAAATTGGTTATGGTTTAGTACAAAATGGAACCATTTGACAGTTAATTGATGGACACTAAATGATAGCCACTGTCATTTAAAAGATACGCAATAGCCCGGCTGGAATAAAGATAATTAATAAAAAAAATGGGTATCATTTAAGCTATCGCCAATTTAATAAGTATTGTGTTTCTTAAGTAATAGGGTTTGTCCCCAAAATAGTAGGTTTGTCATCAAAACGTAGTCTCCAAACAGTATAAAATCAATTCCACAATAAATCACCTAAAATCATGGAGATATAGGCTCTAGTAGCAAATAAATGTTTTTGTATGTATTATAATAGTTCAGTGGTCTGTCTGCAGGGATTAAAGGAACCTAACTAACCGAACCTCGGGGTGACCTTGACGTCGACCCTCTAGGGTTAGGGTTTCTTTCAGCATTATTTGGTGACAGATCTACCATTCTGGGCACAAAACTATTGTTTATGTAATAAAACTATTATTATAAGAACGAAGTTTATATTCATCTAATGCACTACCTTTTTGTTGCTCTTATTTTACACATAATTATATTAACATTAATTTGATAATTCATTTCTGGAAACACTTTTTGTTTATCTGAGAACGAAAATATTTAGTGGTGACGTTTCTATATAATAGGTGATACAACTTGGTGACAAGAAATATAGTCCCCAAAAAAATCAGCATCCGGTTAGACTGGAAGCCAACCCCAACATAGTTTGGTATCTTAAAAAGCTAGGCATTTAATGACCCGCCAGCTAAATAGCCGTCGACCTGTAAAAGTACCTAAAATTGATTTTATAAAGTTGTTTACAGAAAGCAATGGGCTTATCTAAGCCACTGAGCAATTGAAGCACTTTTAATTTGACACTTCGTAACCAGATCACGTAAAACGCAGAATTAATTCAAATTGCGATGTCTATTGTTTTTATCTTGTACAGTCTGCTACATGGTCGTTTAGTGTGTTTTTGTCACAAAAGTAAGTAATTTAGCATAGGTACCTAGGACAAAAAATAAAGTTAATATAAATAAAAAAAACTCAGTAAAAAAATGAACTTCGACGTCCAATATTTCCGTAGGCAGGTGGGGTAGGTTTATAAATAGTTTGACAATTTATTGTAAGTTATTATTCACTCTATAATATGTAAAAAAAATATCCTTAAGGAAGTCGAAAAGTTTGGTCACCCTTCTATTATATATTTTCTTATCTTCATTACATTTTATACATATTAAAATAACTTTATTATGAATATCTCATTGACCCCTGTGGGTACACACGGAGACAGATCAAGCTATAAATTTCCAGTATAACAAGGCCTTGTTTTGTAAAGATTTTCCGTATAATGAGAGATCCGTATAAAGTGGTTTTGGGTTCAGTTTTTGTTTGATCGGTCGTCATGCCTACGTTTCCATTTCATACTAATAAAAATTATAAATGCGAAAGTTACTCTGTTTGCTTTTACTTCTGAAAGAAATCGTTAAAACAAAAAAAAAATGTCTGCGACGTCGTATGATTGAATCTCACGAACGGATAGACCAGTAGAAGTGAGCTCTTGTTGGAATGTTAGAAGTCACTTCTGTCACCAACAGTACTTACATAAGTAGATGTGTAATCTAACGAAATATTTAAGAAATTTTTAGAAATAAAAACATTGTTTAAACTATGACATACCTACTTTATTCAAGTGGAATTTAAGTGAAAGCCATTAAAGTGGTTAAAATGACACGTTAGTCTTAGTTTTAACACTAACCTTGGTGGTTGACCCGCGGTTTCACCCACGCGGCCACGAGCTGTTCAACAAAATAATGTCCCACAGAATAGGGTAGGTATTTCACCAAAAAAATCTACCTAATCAGTCCGTCCGTTGGATTATCAAAAAATATTGGATACGTGTTTTTTGTTTTATTAATAAAAATTGTCGAAAATGTGTCAAAGATTATGAGCTTTTGACGGCACATGGTGGGTCACAAGGTTAGTACCTACTTTAGACTTGTGACGTCACACGACTTCACGCGATTTCTCGAAGCACTGTATCGTCATCATCTTTTGTTTAGTTGAAAAAGAAAAAATACGTGTACATTATTTTTTGAAAATTTATTCTACGGACTAATTAGATTTTTTTGGTAAAATACCCTATTTTTTTGGTAAATTACCCTATTTTAGGTCACAAAAGGGATGTATTTCATACATCCCTTTTGTGACCTAAAATTCTAATCCATACCAGTCAGCCGGTCTAACCATGACTTAATAAATCTTCCCATTGGATTTAAATCGTAACGCGGGAGTCGCATTTTGTTCCCATGACCTGCCGCCATTCCACAGAATCTACCGGGATAAAAAGTATCTTAAATATCCTAGCCCGATGATCCGATGATCCAACTTTACTCCGAATTTTACTAAAATCTAAGGTACAGAAGGAAAATCTTGATTTGTTTGGATAACTAAGTATACCATAATGTGTCAAATAAAACAAACCTCTGCCACATCGAGGTATCTATACACCAGCATGATGACATTATGTTACAGTTTAAAGTTTTGAAGTAAACTCAACAATATTTAGTTAGGTCAATAGCCCAGAGCAAAGGGTTAACGATTGAGTCACAGATGTTTTAGAGGGACAGGGCTGTACCGCCATTTAATTTTAATGTTGAGTGAAAATGGAGAAAGTTAGTGAACATATAATATGAATTTAAAAGTATACTTAGCGAAGCCGAAAAGCACTATTATAGTTTTCCGTGTCATTGCATTTTTGTTTTGTTCTGGACCATAACCTTTTGCGTAGGGTTACTTAGTTGATGTAACTCTTTTTTAAGATATAAAGCTTGGTTGACGGCATCGTGAAGGATTCTAGGAAGGGATTTAAAAAAAATAAAAGTATAGTGTGCTCAGTAGTTTAAAATTCGAAGACATGTGACATCTACCAACCCGCACTGGGCCAGCGGGGTAGATTATAGCCCATTCCCTCTCAAAACGAAAGGAGGCCTGTGTCCCAGCAGTGGGAACATTAATAGGCTGTTGATGATGAAGAGTATATAGAAAGGGTCTAATACCCTTTCTATACTCTTCATCATCAACAGCCTTCCCCAGTAGAGGAAGGTCAAGAGAAAGGATGGATGCACTGTGTTAAGAATGATTAAGTATGGTAAAAAAGGAGCTGTCTTATGAGATGACGAGAAACAGAGAGACATGGAAGAGGAAGACGCGCCTGCCCCAAATGAATTAAGATAAGGGCTAGAGAATGATGCTGACTTTCGAAAACTTTGACCTCCAATATCTCCGTAACTAAAAGATTCCCAGATATGGTCTAAAACAAAAAAATATATCGCAATGACCCAAACCCAATTGCCTTTTAGCTTCATTTAGGGTATTTTTACACCCATTATAACTCTTACCTCTTTACAATATTAAAAACAGAAAATATTTCTAATCGACTTCAGAAAAGGACATTATTTGATTCGTTATTAATCCAGATTAGAGAGCAGCAACCCTAACCGCGGTTCAACAACCGCTCTGCCCCGCTTTTAATTGTAACTTTTAACTTTTTTGGTAATTTATTATTAACCATAACCCACCGATGTAAATGCGTTAACCTGACAAAACCTTTGGTGAAAGCTTTCTCAATTATTTGATTTGTTTAAATTTTTCGCATTGCGGTTGTTTTTTGATTATTTTCTTTAACTTTTGTGGGAAAATCGGAAGAATTCGTTTTCTCTTTAGGTCTAGCATATGGAACTTTCAATTCTTGAAGAATAAATTAATATGGAGACTATAAGCCTAGACAGAAATGTAATGAATGATAGGCAGAAATTAACCAATCAAAATTAACCCATTAGAACACCCTACTATGTATTATGGGAAGATTATATTGCCGGGATTCATACTCGGTTCGAGTATGAATCCCGCGACAACGACTGCAAACTCTTTTCAAACCTTTGAAGCGAAAGAGATAATTATAATACATATTTCTATAACAAAATAATTTATGGAAAAAAACAAATATTTTCATGTTAGCCATAGCAACGAGATAAGGCCCCAAGATAAGAAGACTTCCGTTTTCAGATTAGACATCTCAAAAAGTAACAAAACATTAAAAAACATCGTCATTTACCGACAGACGGACGGACTGTGAAAAATATTGCAGCTGTTTTGGCCCTCGCCGTCTAAAGTACAAAACACAACACACTCAAAAAAATCTATTTTGGCGGGACGACGGCCATTAATATTTTGGTATCTCGCCCGTGTGTGTTACGCAAACACGCACACATAAGCAAAATCAATAACAACACTCAAAAATGAACTTTATAGCCGTAAACATATGGTTAAAATCAGCAATGACGCGAAAGTTATAGAATTTTGTATATTCGAAATTCAAAACGGTCCACACACGCGTCTGGTGATCGATTTTTCGAAATGGCGGCGGAACTTCGAGGAACAGTACCTCCCCCCGCGTACCTCACCCCCCGCACTTCTATTACCCCGCCAATGCCTTTTTACGGCATTTTTATTTTTTTCTTTTTTATTCCCTCCTTGGATCTCAGGCTCCGTTTTACAGCCTGACCCAACTTTTTTATATTTTTTTTTATTTTATAGCCTATAGCTATTCCGCTTCGACGATGACATTTTATATTATGGTAATATGATGCCGCGTTCAGAAAAGTCGATTTGGACAGAAATGTTATTCGAAAACTGAAAAAGCAAATTAATTCTGGTTAATAAGGTATATTAGTTACTCAGGGCTAAAAACAGAAATGCTGATGGCTATCTCATAACGTGACACATTGCCAGCCACTAATTAAAAACTTCACTATAAGTAAAGTAAGTATTTTAAAAGTCAACGTTAAGAAGTCCGACCTTTTTAAACGATAAGTAGAAAGCAAATTGTGGACTAACAAACTTTCAAATCGTCTTTTCCAACCAGCCGTGGATAAACAGCTACAGCCCAAAGGTTAGGTCTTAACGGGCAATCGAAAGGTCGTGGATACAAATCGTGGACCGAGTAATGGCGAATCAGAAGGGATTCTAACGAAACAGTAGTTACTTTCAAACATTCCCAACGGTATTTGAAAAGGATTTATTCAGTACTTTCGACAGTTCTTAGGCATTACCAAAAACAATACCTTTGCCCAAAAAAAGTATAACCTGTCATTTTAGCAAAAAGATGGTAAAAAACATCAAAAACGTTGCAGTTTTCAGTTCCAAAACGTCATAAAAACTTTGTACATCCAAAACTCGCTCTAGACATTTAATATCCTATTCCTTGGCACCGGATTTTGAGATAGGGAGGCAAAATGGGGAGCGGCGGCTGTAAAAAATTTTATATCTTTGCGTCTGCGTGTATCAAGAAAAAAAAATCGAATCGATAGCCAACGGCATGACGTAGACTTTTATAGACATTTTTTATATTACATGATTATGTTTTTAAAACGTACCGTGATGTAAACTCGTTAAATCTCTGGTACCTCTACCTACCCGTTTCAATTTTAGGCTTCGTTTTGAGAGCATTACATAACATAACGCTTGTAAACCCGGGAGGGTTAATCAGAGGTGTCCACATTTCGTCAGTAATAGGGAACGACCCCATAGTCAACTTCTGGGCATAAATCCAAACTTCGCGACTGCTAGTTAGAAATTCATGATCAAAAAACCCAATGACACTACTCGAACCCGGACCTCATGTTTAGGCCTCAGCAGTCGACCCTTCTTTTTTGGAGGGTGCGAAATCATGAAATGACTGCTATGGTCTGGGTGGAGTGGAAGGGAGTGTCACCGACTAAAAACCACCCATGTTCCTTCTTAGCCCTTTCGCGGTATCTCTTTCAAACAACCCGCAGCCCCATCGCCTGCGACCGCTAGAGACTAACAGAACAAAAAAAGGATAGTCTAGCGCCTAGATTAACGTTTATTTTTCTATTTTATAGTACCCTGCGACTTATTGTCAGGCTTACGTTGTCCCACCATACCTTAAAGTACCTACCTACTAATGCTGTATGGAAACATTCATCTCTCTTACAACATATCTTCCTATTCTATACCTCTCTGTTTCTCGTCATCTCATGAGACATCTCCTTTTCTACCATATCATTCCAAACGCAGTCCATCCATCGTTTCTTTGGTCTTTTTCTACTCTAATACCCATCTACATTCATATTCAAATCCTTCATCACGATATTTTCCTCGTTCCTCCGCATCATAATAATATGCAGGTCCATATCACGACGACCACCGATTTCCACACAACTTTTCAGCCACCGGCGCCAATTTCAGAATTCCTCTTATGTAGGTACTCATTTCTTATTTTAAACTTTAGATTAAACATTACATTTAACATGGAAACATTGAGAGACGCGAGAGTAACCATGGAGTTTTTTGCCGGCTCTTCTCCATAGGAAACGACCAACCTTTTCTCGACGTTGTGTCTATGTGGACCTAAGTGAAATATTTTGATTTTGAACGAGGCAGTTTTTTCCAACGAGTTTTTTTTTTGTGATCACGAATAAGTAAAACGGACTGTAAAATCATTTTTTTCTGATGTCCAGATATTTCAATGAAATCCTCCGTCTGTAAAATAAAGTGTAAAGTCATGGTGACTGAACAACATTTTAAAGTGTTAGATGTAATGAGAATTTTAGTAAAAAAAAGTTTTATTGTGCTTTTTTGCTGATTATTGCGGCATTTTTGTGTTTTTCGGAGGTAAGAGGCAGGGGCATAACATCATAGCATCACGCCTATAACCTCGAAGGGGTAGGCAGAGGTGTACCTAATAGTAACACCCTTTAATAGGCTATATGCGAAACCCTTACAGTAAACCATTTGGTCACACGGTTTGGAAAACGTCTTTCAACATTTTTTAGTTTGCCCCCAAAAGCATCCTTCACATTCCAAATTCATTTGTATTCTAGATTGATACAATATACTTATAAATATGTATCAATGGGATTCCATGACTGATTGATATCATTTATGTGACTTAACAAGATTTTAGGGGCCACTAAAGTTCATACCTTTCAACTTAATTGTTCCAGTAAATTAGGAGCAAATTGGCCGACAGACATACAGACAGACACGACTGATTGCATTAGGGTTCCGTTTTTTTCATTCTGAGGTGCGGATTCCTAAAAATATAGATTCTATGACGCATATGATAATGAATTTCATTTGGAATATTGACTAGTCATGTAGTCAATATTTCAGTAAAAAGTTAAAAACTTAGAAGAATTACATGGGTTCAAGAGTCAAGCCTAATTGAATTATTTATTTGACTAATGCTGGCCACTTCGTTGGTGTTGTGGTCGTAAGCGGTGCTGGTGAGATTCGATGTCCAAGTCAGACAAAGTTCCCACTAGTTATACGATTCAAGGTGATACGAAATCGTAGAACTAGTGGGAACGAAATATCCCATAAGTTCTACTGGTCCTATTAAACAATTTATGGTAGAACTAATGGGACTTTTCGTTCCCATTAGACCATTCGTTCTACGATCTATGGGTGTTACAAAATCGGAAAACCATTCATTTGGGGTCGGTGCAGTTTGTCTTCTTCCTTAATTCTCTGTTTCTCGTCATTAGTCGTCATCGCATGAGACACCTCCTTTCTTACCATATCATCCTTTACACAGTCCATCTATCGTTTTTTTGTTCTATGGTTCGTAAAATATTTGAATGTCTATGCTTTTCCTCAAAAAACATAATTTCTGAGACACTAACATTTTGTAACTCTCAAAAACGATGTTCAAATAAATCAAAATATACGTAACTAAATGACAAATGCTAGAATTATTTAAACAAGCATAGCTCACAAGTACAACATTAAAAATAGATTTTTTCCATGTATGCCTCGTGGAGATTAGCGCTGTAAACATCGATCGGGTGGGCTCGGCAGTGTTCGTCAATTTCCGTAATTATGGGGCCAGGAAACAGGCGGTTGTTGCAAAATACAAGACTTGAAAGACATCCGGAGTCAAACCCAGCAGGGCTATTGCGTATCTTTTTAAATGTCAGTGGCTATCATAGTGTCTATCGATTAACTACTAAATAGGTTAGGGTTTAGTACAAAATGGAATCATTTGACAGTTAATTGATGCACACTATAATAGCCACTGACATTTAAAAAGATACGCAATAGCCCTGCTGAAAGTGTTTAGTTAAGACTACACAAGCGCATGCTGAGCTTGAGGCCCTAGGTTCGATTCCCGGGGGTCGGGCAAAGTGTTATTGGGTTTTTCAATCAGGAATTTCTAAGTAGCAGCAACGAAGTCTGGATTTGTGCTCGGTTGAAGGCAATATAGCCTCGCTCCGTATTCCATAGGACTTAAACATAACTCAGGAAATGTGCGTTGTACTATAAGTTACTCCACCGCCTAACCCTTCGGGGTGTACAGGCGTGATGGTATGTTTGTATGTGAAGTTATTGAGTAAAACGCAAATCATCATATTATTATGCACTTCCCAAAATTTTTTTGGGGTCGGCCTCCAGTCTAACCGGATGCAGCTGAATACCATTCCGTTACCGAACGCAACTATTGGGTGTTATCATGCCTAGACGATCAATGTCTCACGTCGATGATATAATTAATGCCAATTGTCTAAGTGCAAAAAGCTCTGCATGATCGATGAATGCGACATAATAAAACTCTTCGAACGCCAATCGATCAACTTTTGCGCTAATTACTCCATCGATCATTAAAGCTGCTGTTTTTCTTTTGACTGGTTCGTTGGTCTAGTGGACGCAAGGTTCAGGTCGTGCAATCTGTTACTGGGATTTTCCATCAGGAATTTACTAGTAGCAGCCGCGGAGTTTGAATTTGTGCCCGATTTATGGCAATAGGCGCGCCCCCTATTTCATGGGACTTAAACCTAACTGGTGAATGGTGGGTGTACTTATGGATACTTTGCCTAACCTTTAAGATATTACAGGCGTAATGATGTAACGTTACTTTGAAAGATAAAAAAGAAAACAAAGTCGTTCAGAAAAAGTATGGGTAGCAGTTTTTTTGTCCGTTAATCATTTACCCCGAGGATCAAAAATTAGACACTAAGCAACATTTACAGCATACAGCTAGCTATATAACATACAGCTCAGAGTCACGCAACGAGCCTTGGAGAGAGCTATGCTCGGAGTTTCTTTTTGCGACAAAATCCGTAATGAGGAAATTCGCCGAAGAACCAGGGTCCGACATAGCTCTCAGACTTTGCAAGTTGAAATGGCAATGGGCAGGCCACTTCGCTCGAAGAACCGACAATCGATGGGGAAGAAAGGTTCTCGAGTGGCGACCACGAACCGGAAGACGCAGCGTTGGTAGGCCTCCCACAAGCAGGGCTATTGCGTATCTTTTAAATGACAGTGGCTATCATATTGTCTATGTATTAACTGTCAAATTGGTTATGGTTTAGTACAAAATGGAACCATTTGACAGTAATTGATAGGCACTATAGGTTATCCACTGTCATTTAAAAGTACGCAATAGCCCTGCAGGTGGACCGACGACATCGTGAGAGCGCGGGCAACCGGTGGATGCAAACGGGCAGCAGGTTGCCGTTCGTTATGTCGTTCTATGGGGGAAGGCCTTTGTCCAACAGTGGACGTCTTATGACTGATGATGGAGCAACATTCAAAAGCTATATCCTCGGACTGTACAGCTTTGCCGCAGTCTAAAAACGCTTAATGATATTTACCTTGAAACCGGACCGCCCTTTTCTTACTCCGCGCATTTCATGGCCTCAAGCCCAACGCGCGTAATAGCAAAACTATTTACGGACAGCGCCCTTTGCCTAGCGAATATGATCTGTAACGTTTAGCCTTAAGAGTCATTTTACTTAGTTGGCTTGATCACGTATACCGAGACATATTTTTTCTTTTGCCTTGCCTTGACATGTAACAGCGAGACGCCATTTTTATTATGTTTTTTTATAATGATAAGATTTTGATTAAAATTGTGAAATATTTTGAGATTATATTTGCTTTTTACTCTTGTGTAGCAGTAGTTAAGTACTTATCGTTAAGCGAAATCAGCATGTAATGTTCCCACTGCTGGGACAAAAGAGCTCTGGTCCTATTAGGTAGGGAAGCCCACTCCTATAACTGAACAAAAATGATCTCATTCATTCAATACGGATGTTTCCTGACTAATGTTTAATATTGGATACTTACGTTTTTTTTATTTTATCAAATTAATAAAACTTGACGAAGATAAAACGCGTCAAAGATTTGAGTAGCGGTGACGTAACTCACCGGTATAAAATGTCATACTAATGCCTTAGAATATGACATCACACGAGTTTTCAAAGCACTGTATCGTCCTCATTGTTAGTTTACGTTAAAAAAAAATACGTCTGCAATATTTTTTGGAAATCTGACGGACTAATTAGATTTTCTTTTGTCAAATACCTTATTCTCTCATTTCATGTCATTCGATTTACTCATTTAGGTCATCGTCTGCTTAGCTTTTTTCTTGCTTCTGCGCTCAGTAGCCCCATAATTAGCTCGCATGACATTTATTTTTCATTTCCATCGGCAGCTGGGACCTGCAGAGCTATTGCGTATCTTTTTAAATGTCAGTGGCTATGACAGTGTCCATCGATTAACTGTCAAATTGGTTATGGTTTAGGGAACCATTTGACAGTTAATTGATGGACACTATGATAGCTACTGAATTTAAAAAGATACACAATAGCCCTGCTGTTCGAGGCTTGTTGGCCCGAGGCCTTAAGCCCGCTGGTGGCCGTCCTCTTCCTCACAGTCGTGGTGGTAGTGGAAAAAAAGCATGGAAGGATTGTGTGAGGAATGATATGAAAGAGATAGAAGTAGAATAAGACAGCGACTATGGAAGAAGAAAAAGTGTTGAACAAGTAGAATGGGACAAGGATGCGAAGACGATGATGGCACATCATATACCACGAACGAACTTAACTCTTAAAACAGCGACGGAAAACGTAAAGAAGCAGGTATAACCACAAATTCAAAGATGTAAAAGTACCCTTAATGCAAACGAAGGGCACGTGTTCTCCCCACCACTGCGATCATTTTTTTGTTCTAGATTATACCTGCGTACCCCCTAGTTATGGAGATATTGGGGGTCAAAGTTCCAAATTTTGCACAGCTGTTTTTGTAAATGTTCAGGTTATAACTTTACTTAAATTATCTCCATGTCCCGTTTTCTATTCAAAGCATTCACTAGCACAATGTTTTAAGAGTGCTACATTGAGTTTTACCGTAAAATGAGATTTTTGATCCCAAAAAAAAAAGTCGTTTCCCAGCAAAAAAATTTGCGTTGGGGTACTTAGTTTGATGTACAAAATGCTTGGTTGGCATAAGTGTGAAGAGTTAATTTACACTCTGTAGGTATGTGACTTTTCATAAAGCCTTTAAGCTTGGGTTGCCCTTTTATCCTACTATACGCTCCATGATGTAAAGGTTTCTGAACAGTCTGTTTTGCGTATGGACTTGCTGTATTGTTAGCCCCTAGGCATGCCACTTGTGACACCCAATAGCCCGCACTGGGCCCGCGTGGTGGATGGTGGCAGACAGCCCAATACCTCAAAGAGATGAAAGAGAGGAGGCCTTTTATCCAGCACATTCTGATACTCCATAGGCTATTATACAGTGTGATTCTTTATAATGTGCACATATCGAAATGAGGGAATCTATGCTTAATTTTATCGATGGAAAAAATATTTAAAAAAATCTAAATATTTTTTAATATTTTTTATGGAATTTTCAAAAATGTTGTCCGCTGTTGTGACCCCAATGTAAACAAAACGGTGTAACTTTTAAACTAAATTATCTATCGCGATGAAACAATTTTATGTAAAAAGTTATGAAAAAAAAAAGTTTTTTTGATCAAAAAACGTGTTTATTTTCAATTGAGGGTAGTTTTTTTCCACAATTTTCATTTTACGAGGACGCCTAATTGCTTCCAATCATTATGGAGTTTGTTTCATCGCGATAGTTTAAAAGTTACACCGTTTTGTTTACACTGGGGTCACAGTAGCAGACAAAATTTTAAAAAATTCCATATAAAATATTAAAAAATATTTAGATTTTTTTTAATAATTTTTCCGTCGGTAAAATTAAGCATAGATTCCCCCATTTCAATATGTGCACATTATAAAGAATCACACTGTATTGACGAATCGAGACTTGCCAATTTTTCCACAGAGTGAAGGGACACAAAAAAATAACTCGTTGTTGATTTCGCTTGTACTACAGAAAATATTATTGTTAGCAATTAACACTAATTCAACAAATTGTTATCCATTTTGTTGAATTAGTGTTAATTGCTAACCAGAAATATTTTTCACACTTATGTACTTTGGTAGGTAAAACTTGTTAAAAGTGAAATTATAGAAAGTTAACTTCACTGACAAGTCAGTGTCACCTAAAAGAAAAAAAATATCCATCATTCTTTATATTTTTTCATTTTGACATTTATCCTTGAGGTTTTGTTAACAGAAATATTTAAAAAAGACATCGGAATATTGATTAATATTGCAAAGTTTTTTAATCAGCTTTCAGAACGTATACGAGTAAACACCTACATTATTTTATTTAAGTACTGTTATTCATTAGTCAAATCAAAATCCTAAATAACATAAACGGCTCAACAAGCCAAATTAGACATGGTTTCAAGCTATTCCGGTACTTAAAAAGAAACGCGACATGTCAAAATCATCAAAATATAGTTCCTTGATAGCGATGCAGCTTTTTAGGGCACCTATGTAACGCCCAAGGAACGCCAAAAGCTGCATGGTTTGGGTTGGCCCTTGTCTATAGAAAAAAAAAAAGAATGTTGCAAGAAAGTTACCTCTTTTAGGATTAAAAAACCAATGTTTTTCTGCATGACATATCACAGGCTTTTACGGTAGGACCTAAAAACTTCCCGTCGAGGCTGCGAGTTGTTCGAAAGACATACCGCGGCCTCGACGCACAAAGTGCAAGGAAGGAACATGGGTGGTTGGTTTTAGTCAGTAGAAGACCCCCTCCCTACCGTTCTGTCCAGAGCGGTATGAGTCCTTTGATGATTTCCCACCATCCAAAATAAAAGGTACATAAGTATGCTCGTTACTCATGAAGTCATGATGCTTTCCTTCATCGAAGTAAGTGAAAATGATAAAATATGCATATACAGGGTGTAAACGTACCCTTAACGCAAACGAAGGGCACTTGTTCTCCCCACCACTGCGATAATTTTTTGGTTCTAGACCATACCTGGGAACCCCCTGTTTACGGAGATATTGGGGGTCAAAGTTCCAAATTTTGCACAGCTGTTTTCGTAAATACTAGTTTTTCAGGTTATATAACTTTACTTAATTTACCTCCATGACCCGTTTACTATTCAAAGCATCCACTAGCACAATTTTTGAAGAGTTTTACCGTAAAATGTGATTTTAGACCCCAACAAAAGTCGCTGCCCAGCAAAAATTTTTGCGTAGGTACTTAGTTTGATGTACAGAATGCTTGGTTGACGGCTGTGTGAAGGGTTAATTTACACTCTGAATAATGCCTTGTGGTATAGTCCGCATTTATGTACAGTCAGGGGCCGTTCAAGTATTACGTAAGCACTATTGGGGCGGGGGGTCTTTGCTTTGCTTATTTTTGATGACATGGGGGGTAGGGGGTTGATGATGTTTACGTCAGCACTTCAGCAGTAGTTGTTTACTTTTTTACACATAATTATGGTCACCGACATGATCTATGCTTGAAAACGAAACGCATTGTCAGGCATTTTGTCAATAAAGTTGGTTTTAATAATGAATATGTACGCTAAAGTCTTTCTGCGTATTTTCTTATTTATTATAAAAAAAAACAGAATACATTACAAGAAAAATGCTTATACCAATGTTGAAGTAAGCATGGGGGGGAGGGGTGAGTGCTTTGATAACTTTTGCTGACAAGGGGGGAGGGGAGGGGGTAAATAATTGCAGTAAATCTGCTTACGTAATACTTGAACGGATCACCTGCAAAATTGCATGGATCCCTTTATATGTGTCTTATCCTGTAAGCGTTTATAGTCGATAACTACGAGTAGTTTACGTTAGGTGAAGTCATTTCTCGCTTCACACGATTTTAGTTTTGAATCGTCTGACGCCCCTGGCATTTATGCAGGTGACTGTACCACTATTGTATTATAATTGTTAAACTAGTTTTAAGTTCTCATAATGTAACTGTTTGTTGTCCCTCTTAATAAAAATAAAATAAAATAAATAAAATCATAAAATAAAATCACTTGTCTTTATCCGATGTCATTTGGGGTCAGTGCAACACGATTTTTTTTTTTATATGAAGCTTAAATTTAACATACTAGCGGATGTCACGAGGTTTCACCCGCGTAGTTCCCGTTCCCGTGGGGATACAGGGATAAAAAGTAGCCTGTGTTACTCATGATGAAAGTAGTTTTCTAATGAAGAAATAATTTTTTAAATCGGCGCAGTAGTTTTTGAGTTTATTCATTACAAACATACATACACACACACAAAAAAAATACAAATCTTTCCTCTTTATAATATTAGTGTAGATAAATAGGCACATGAATCCAAAAAACAGAGAGACATGTTTACTTGATATCTTTGACTTGGCAGTCCGACACGGTCTCGCCAATAAAAAACATCTAGGTATACAAAGATAAGAAAATATTATAAAAAAACTAAATACCTACTCTTTTCCTAATTTTTAAAACTTTGAAGTAGCCAATATCTTCCTTTTGTAAGTTGATTTTATATTTCTGCAAAACATTTATTACACGTGGTTCTGACCGCATTTTGAAGCTGAGATAAAAATAGTAGGTCTTCAAATGGTTATGTAGTGGTGACAACTGTGACCTTTACGAGAAAATTAAGAAAAAATATGTCCCAAATTCAAGATTAGATAAAACAAATTGTAGGTAATCATTATGATATTTGAGAAATGATGAAGAGTACATGAATACCATAGAAGGGATGGATGAACTCAAACTCAAAGCATTTATTTCAATTAAACCTTTACAGGCACTTTTGAATGTCAGAAGAACAATTCATAAAACAAAACTACGAGTGTAATACGTCATTCCGAAAGCCACCACGCCGAACCACATGCTGCCGAATGCCCGCAACAACGAACACTGCGAGCACGAAAGCACGCAGCGGCGTACATCGCAACAACGAATGCACGCCGCAACGCGCAACCCACAGCACTCGCCGAACTGTGTGACTACTTCTCTTCTTCTCGAATCGATGACTCTAAGTCCAACCAATACGTAGCAACCTTTTTTTTGTAGGTGAGAAATCATCAAATTACCCTTTCCGCTCTAGACGGAACCGAGTGTCAGACTCCTACCGACTAAAACCCACTCATGTTCCATCTTAGCCCTTCTTTGTCCCGCAGTCCAAGTTTATTTTTTATTTAAACAGTTACTTACTGCACTTACAGTTTACACAAACGCGTGCAGCAAGTCAACATACTTAGACTAACTTAAAAAAATGTATGCAATAATAAAGCGTAGCTAAAAATTACTACTAAAAAAAAACTAAATCTGGTTCCTAAGCAATCAGCGCGTTTAACAGATTCATCGCCTGGGTTGTTGCCTGTGGGCGAGCAACTTGGATAAGCACAGAGGGAGCTGCGAACAAGCCTCGTGAGACACAGTCGCGCGACCGCCGCAGTCAGTCCAGAGCAACAGATCGTTAACGATGCATCGTCAATCTTAATATTGAGTCAAGTCCTGGAGCGTGTAGTTAGTTGTGCACGACGGGCAAGAGAGGAAGCGTGTCAACTCAGTGACGTTCTAACCCGAGGTCCGACCCCACAGGGGATGCCCTTAATGCATAACACTATCACTTACTGCCGCACTCAGAGAGCTTTAATGATTACTTAGGCCATCACTTAGTAATGGTTTTGACATTTTTCTCATACTAAGGTATGTCAAACCTTTACTAAGTTACGGCTTAAGTAATCATTAAATATTTCTGAGTACGGCAGTTAGTCTACAAGTATTTAAGCCCTGGCGTAAAAGCTGGCGAGATGTTTTTTGTGACATAGTACATTCTTAATTGTTATCCAAGGGGTGAAAGTTACTTGAGGTGTGCCCCGCTTGGGCGGAGCCCCGCCGTGTTCTCGTAGCGGCGATCGGCGGCGGCGACCTCTCGCGCCCGGCCCTGGTGCAAGCCATGGTCCGGGGCGAGAAGGAATGGGACGCCGTCGCCTCCTTCTGCGAAGCAGTGATGCTAGCGAAGGAGGTGGCGGAACGCGAGAGGGAGAGAACCTCTCGTCCCAGCCGCCGCGGGAGGCGCTCCGGGCGTCGGGGGTCCCGCGATGACCTCCGGCCACCGTAGACGCGGGCCTGTGGACGGTGAGTGATGGGCTAACTCGCCGTCCGTCCGTCTCACGACGAAAACAGGCCGTGTCGACGGCGCGTTCGTGTTCCACGCGCGCCTCAAAGAGATGTCAGCAACATGGGAGGGGCCCGAAAGGGCCGACGCCTGTCGAGGCCGCGGGTAGTCCAACGGTTATCGCGGCCTCGACATAGAGGGCGAAGAAGGAACATGGGTGGTTTTTAGTCAGTAGAAGTCTGACACTCCCTTTCGCTCTGCCCAAGAGCGGGAGGGGTTATTCGATGATTTTACACCCACCAAAAAAAAAAAAAAAAAAAAGGGGTGAAAGTTACTTATTTAGTCCCGAGACGGGACGGGACGGGTTCAGTTCGAGGGACTAAATACCTAAGTAATTTACCCGAGGAAAACACTATGCTTTTCGTTACGAATACGAGGAAACTAAAAGTAAGAACATAAATTATTAGACAGAAAATGAGTGTTGATTGGATTGTAGCTTTCCCGCTTGTATTGTTTTTTTTTGTCCTCTGGACGTCCAGCTATACAGCCAGTATTTATTTCATGTTCATCATCAAAAATGACAAAGATTTTGCCGAAATATATGTTATTTTAGAGAAATAGTTGCAACAAAATTATATTAAAGTCATAATTTAATTATATTCTTGTTAAAACTTAATGTTATTTTAATTTTAAATCGCGCTGTAATTTAGTGACTGTTTAAAATGTTGGAACATGGTTCAATAAAAATGTGGAAATAGACCTAGTTTTTTTTAAATAATTTGACAGCTGTCAGTTGAAAGCGATCCTCCCTAGGGTTGAAAAGTAGTACTTTCAACCCGCTCTGCAGGCATGTTATGACCTACTTTCAGAGTATGAGTAATGTATTTTTTTATATACTGTTTTTTTCCTAACACTGGCCTGATTTCATATTTTAAGGTCACGGCCAGCAATGTAACCTTCAACTTGTGACAAAAACGTGAAAAAAGAATGAAACCAAAACAGATGATTGCAATATATGTAGTTAAAAGAACACGTGTAAGATAACATCGTTACAGCTAGAGGAAGCGGCTGATTGCAAAGGCCTAGTGTATGATATAATACGTTACCCGCGAAACCCGACTTAAGGCAAAACTAGTTTGTTCTAGACCAAACCAAGAACAAAAAAAAAAAATAGGTTTAGGACTCAGGATACACTGACCTAAACAAAGTAATTAGCTAAGTTTAAGTCCCAACGGTGTGTTTTTGTGTGTTTTGCGTGTGTGTAAAAGTTTATAATAACATGAGAATGCTCTGCTGCACATATTAAATTCTACTCTTTTATTATATTACTACAAGTTATGTTCAAAAATTCCCTTATCAGGGTTCTAAGAATTTGGAGCATATCTCTCGAGATTATTGACGCTTTTACAAGTTCTACACGTGGCCACAGAGGTCGAGGGGGCATTTCGGATTTTGCTGCAGCCCCAGAAATGTTATCGTGAGCAGTTCTAATGAGGTGACCGCCGGAATTGATGTCACGACCACGTGTAATGTGACGTATTCTTGGATTATGCGATTGTATTTTATGTGGTAATGTTTTTAATGGTTTTGCGTGTTTATTTCATTTTGTTTTTTGGTGAGAGGACACCTGCTTAGATTAATCTAGCTGTGTACGGGTGACCACCCATTATTACATACTGAGTTTTTCCTTCCAGTGTAAATCGTACTTTTAGTTATTAATTTTTCGTAAGGATTGCATTTGTGTCATAACAATAGGGTATTTCACAAAAAAAATCTAATTAGTCTCGTCTGTTAGGTGTGTAACCTGCTTGTGGCGGTCACGACGTACAAGCTGTTAACCATTTTCTTTTCATCCCCCCATCTCGGAAAGAGTATTTTTGCTCTTCGATATCTGAGTGCAAAAGCTGTATTTATCCGCTAGAGGATACACACGATGTTCTAAATTCAATTTACAATTTAGAACATCGTGTGCACTAGGTTTGTGAATTCAAAACATCATTAAGGTGGAAGCTCACATCTGGCCCGCGAAATTTTAATTTTCTTACGTTTTTGGCAATTTGCAGGCCAGTGCTTGGTTGTATGTTTATGAAAATTTGATTTGCGACTGTAAGACGTATGAAGTTACCGAATTATAACCATCAAAATTACTAACTACTAAAGAACGACGACTAAATTACTAAAGAATGACTTTTACATGCAAAAATCAATCTTGACATGAAAATGAACTTGGAGGGTTGTATTGATAATTTTGATGGTTATAATTCGGTAACTTCATACGTCTTACAGTCGCAAATCAAATTTTCATAAACATACAACCAAGCACTGGCCTGCAAATTGCCAAAAACGTAAGAAAATTAGAATTTCGCGGGCCAGATGTGAGCTTCCACCTTAAACCTAAACCTATTTACTTTTACCTCCATGGTGTCGAATTTATCATACAACTTTTTTTTAATTTGTTAGAGACTCAGACTTGAAACCTTCATGGTGTACTTTTTTTTAATTTGCTTTGCGCGCGCAATTTTCTTTTCACGTCATAATTGTTAAAACCTTAGGTTAAAAATAAAAGCAAGAAACTTGTAAACAAGTGAAAAACCTAGAATGAGTGAATCGGGCAAAGAAGAAGTTTATTTGACGCCAACAGAATTGACTGAAACCAAATGCGCAAATGAGCTTCTCGCGTGATTCCCTCAACAATCACGCGAGAAGTATTTGAAACAGTACGATATGTTTAACACGTGGCGACTAGATAAAGGAGCCAAAACTTTATCAGAAAACGTTTTGCTGGCATATTTTATTGAATTATCCGAGACGAAGAAATCAAGTAGGTACTCTATGTAGCACATATTCAATGCTAAAAGCAACAAAAAAGATGAAAAAAGACAAACATATCGACACCTATCCTCAATTAGTGGCAGTTTTAAAAAGAGCGTCATCTGGTCATCAACCTAAAAAGTCGAAGGTTCAGCATAGACTATCATAATAGGGTAGTTCATACCTAAACTGAAATAAAAGTATCTTGTGATAGTAAATGTTTTTTTTTTTGCATTTAGTCATTTCCTCGCTGAGGTGGGATGAAAAGTTACGTATTGCAAAGATTTTTCACCTCGTGCTCTTTTGATTCCCTCGCTAACGCTCAGGATTCTAATTTTTTTATAAATATAATAAATTTTAGATTCCTTCGCTTGCTCGATCATCAAAATTGAGCACGCGGTTAAAAAGCAACTTTGCACTCTTGTAAAACAAATAACTATTATTATCCATGCTTATTTTATTTCTTACTGTTTGTTATGCGTTGTATTTTTTTTTCTCTCTTGGTGTCTATTTGTATGTTCTTGTTTCTGCGACAAATAAATATTTTTTCTTTCTTTCTTAGTCGTTGGTCCCGGTACAGGTAGTCAGTGGCCTGAAAGTCTGACAACCAGTCTTACCAAAGGTTATCGTATTACCCAGTTCTAACTCGGTTGTGGAGGTCAGAAAGGCAGCCATGTAAAATACTGGTATTGGTTTACCTGCATCCCGTTAGACGGCCCCAACACAGATGGGAAAAGGCTAAGCAGATGCTGAAATTAATTAATTTAACGAATAAATTGATCGGATAATGCACAAAGGTATTCATTTTCCTTTTATGATCTATTAAAGTGGCCTTTTTAGACCCCCAGATCTCGCCATCGAAGTTAAGTTTAATGTAAGAAAATCCGATTCTGGGTTAAACTCGTCATAACATTTTTTATTAAGCTATATGTTTATAGTTGCAATTTGTTATCTTTCATCATAAATACATAAACGACAAAAAAATATTGTGACACGCAATTTAACTGCGCAATTTCTTTTTTGTAGTGGTTACAATTGATAATTAAACAAATAGTTATTATTGTAACAATAAAACAGATTTTAATAATTTGTGTAACTCGAAATGTGTAATTTGTGTAGCGAATACATCATTTCAACAGTATTCGCTAAAAAAAACTGTCTTGGTAAGAAAAAGAGACCCCTTGTGCCAAAGGTAAATAACTATTACGGTAGGCGTACGAGACAATGGATGTTACCTACATTAATGAATGAATTACCTTAGGGAATGGTCGATCGTGTCACGAGTAAAAACTACCTAAAAAGTGTTAGAAAACACTACCTGTCGATGTGTCCATAGTGGCTGCGGTCGATTGACGGTCCACTAATGTCGTGAGCCCAATTTTATTGTTCTTGCTTGATATTAATGATGACCACGACGCGCGACGAAGGGATGGTCTCATCATGACATTGGTTGACTGATGGCGCTGAGTAGAGTGTTTTTGATTGACCCATTTTCTTAGTCTTAAATTTAGAATAACCTAGTTTTAACTTAGATTTATACTTAAACTTATACATATAGCATTATAATAAGATTCCACGAGAACCTACTGCCGACAAATTGCTTTGCAGTTTGGCAGATATGTATTTATGTAAAAGTGTGCATTGTTATTACTAAATACAAAAATTAAAAAAAAATATTAATGTTGACGGAAGGAGAGGGAGAGGAAGGCCAAAGAAAAGATGGATGAATTGTGTGAGGAATGATATGCAGGGTAAAGGAGTAAATGATGCCGTGACGTCTGACAGATGAGAATGGAAAGAGAAAACGTGCTGCGCCGACCCCAAATAGGACAAGGGCAGAAAGATGATGACAGACACAAACATGATGATGGCTGTGATATTGTACCTATTAAAATTACATGATAGCTTCTCTGCTAGCCCTCTGAATGGCCAGAAATAATAGTTCTGAGAAAAATTTCAGGCTTTTCTTTCTGCAGTAATATACAATTTATTATGTTACTTTTTTAGAACGATCCGATTATTATGAATAAATTGTTTTTGAAAATTCCGGATATTTAAAGAAGTCTTCCAGCACTTCGAATGCCAAGCTAACATTTCGAATATATATGTCAGGAAAACTCCGGACCGGACGATCCTTTACTGCCCCACCTGTCCAAAAGATCTGTACCCTGTTTATTAGGGTAATCACTCTTTTCATCTCATTCCAAAAATTAGGAAAAACAATAGTCATGCATAAAGCAAAATAATGACAGTGGGGACAAGTAAAATAAAAACAATAGTCACACTATGACACTTACTTATTTTTATTTTTAACAACAACAAGTTTTATATATCTACCTACTTGTTAAAAAGGAACCAATCGAATATACATATTTTGCTAGAAAATCTAAAAACAAAAATCTGTCTACAACACACAGTATATTCTTATTCAGATATTAAATAGTACATTGTTATTCAAGGGGTGAAAGTTACTTATTTAGTCCCAAGACGGGGTTTGGCGCTAATAGTTCGAGGGACTAAATAAGTAATTTACCCGAGGTAAACACTGTGCTTTTATTACGAATACGAGGAAAGTAAAAATAAGAACATAAATTATTTTAGCTACAGTAAAAAATAGTGTTAATCAAATTGTCGCTTTCCTACTTATTTTGTTTTTTTTTGTCGCCTGATCGTCTAGCTAAACAGTCAGTATTTTTCATGTTCATCATTAAAGAAAATGCAGGTAAATATTTTGTCGAAATCTATGTTATTTAAGAGAAATAGTTAAAACTAAATTATATTAAATTTATTATCTTAAAAGTTAACTTTATGTTATTTTAATTTTAAATCGCACTGTAATTAAGTGGCTGTATAAAAAGTTGAGCAGCGGTGGCCCAGTGGTGGCGGCCCTGACTTACGAACAGTAGGTCGTGGGTTCGATCCTAGGCAGGCACATTACTATTTCATCACCGCTTTTTTCAAAACGGTGAAGGAAAACATCGTGAGAAAAGGCTTAAATTCGAAGACATGTGACATCTACCAATCCGCACTGGGCCCGCGTGGTAGATTAAAGCCCATTCCTTCTCAAAGAGAGAGGAGGCCTGTGTCCCAGCAGTGGGAACATTAATAGGCTGTTGATGATTGATGATGATAAAAAGTTGGAACCTGGTTCAATAAAAATGTGAAAATACCCTAGTTTTTTTTAATAATTTGACAGCTGTCAGTTGAAAACGATTCTCCCTGGGGCTGAAAAGTAGTGCTTTCAACCCGCTCCGCAGGTATGTTATGACCTACTTTCAGAGTATGAGTAATGAAAAACTTATTTTTATTTTATTAGACATTTTTTTGATTTTTCGAATTCATTGCGTAATGTATAATTATCACTTGCTTCTGTGAAGGAAAACATTGCGATGAAACCAGCATATCTGAAAGAAATTTCTCGACGGCATCGGCATGTAAAGCCAAGTCCAATGGACGGTTTAAAAATCTGACACCAGTTTGGGCACAAACCCACACGATAAAGAAATATGGATCAAAATGGCGATTGCAAAGGTCGAATTCTACACGTGCTTCTGGGCTAAAATATTATCGTATGTTCTCTTTTTTTATGCCTGACTGATTGTGATGTAACCCGTGAAAAATTATCGAGACGGTTTATTTTATCTGCTAATGTGTAATGTGATCCATAAAAACTACAAGAGACATTGATGCGGAGTACATTCCACTCAGCAACATGAACCTGCTTTCCTTTGTCAGATAGCCGCTCCATTAAAAAATATGAAAACTTGACGCGACATCTACCAACCGCACAGGCCCTGCGTGTTGGATAACCCCATTCTCTTATAGAGAGGAGACATATGTGTCCCAGCACTGCGAACATTATTTATCTATAATTCTATATTTAAATAAAAGAGAAGTCCTGATTCGACTTACTGTCTGAATCATCAACGCCCAGCCCAAACCCTTGGACCTAGGAAGCTGATTTTTTTTCTCAGAGATTCCCTTTATAATGTAGTTAAGGAATAAGGAAGTATTTTTCTAAATTCAACCCCTAAGGGAGCTAAATGAACAGAAAAAAACAACATTTTCACGCGGGCAAAGTCGCGGCCGAACAAAAGCTCTAGTAGTTTAATAAGTTTTTGATAAACCTAGTTTTCTTTGAATATAATCTTAAAGTAGCATACTTAAGCCTTTGTTCTTGGACATGCTTTGCTGACTTCGAAATCTCTAATTTAGACTTCGAACTCAAGTCGGCCGTAGCTAAGACAATCTCTTCAGATATTGGTTAGCACGATTTATAGAAATAGGGAGGATCAATTTTATTATTTATTAGAGCTGCCAAAGTGCCCAAACACTGAATAATTCAACATTTCGGCATTTCTGAAGAAATGGTCCTGCCACACTATTGCCAAACTATTAAAACTCCGGTGCGCCAGATTCAACAGTGGCGCCAGCAAAGCGCCGAGACAAACCTCGACGAAGTTCCAGAGAAAAAAAAATACTGTCTTGGCTCCCGCCAAGAAATTTCTTGGCGGGAGCCAAGACAGTATTTTTTTTTTCCGATTAATTAATCGGAAAAAATAGCGGAGGAGTAGAAAAAACATGACGTCCACTTCCCTGCATATCAGGAGGAGACAGAACCATCAAAAAAGTAAGAAGAATGTAAATCAGCGTTTAAAACAATTAGCAATCCGCAGTCACACACTTAACCAAGAAGCCATAATATATAAAATCGAGTCCAAAAATATTAAAAAACCGGTTTAAACTGTACAAGTTTATTTAAAAATTGCTTATTAATGGCTACTCAGCTAAAAATAGTACCAGTAAATGCTTGCTTTCTAATTTTGGCCCGCTTACATCATCAAACTGTACAAAATACCTACTGAGTACCAAAAAAAAAACAGAATAAAAACACTTTGATAAAAAACTTGTTTCCTTTTTTGTTATTTCGTCTGTTACGGCACAAGGTTTGGGTAGAAGGTGAATTTTTATCGAGATCAACTTTTAGTTTGTGATCTCTAAATCTCTTGCTAGTGATATTCCTGATGAAAATCGTTGTCATCATCTATCTAGCCTTTTCCCATCAATTTTGTGTGTGAAAACCAGTATTTTACATGGAGCCACTGCCTATCTGAACTCCACAACTCAGTTATATACAGTATGTTAGTTTAAACGAGGGACATATTAGGGGGCATGAGTACAACATACTAATAAAAATATGAACAAAAATAAAACACTGATAGATAACAGACAGAACCATAGCAAACAATTCGGTAAAGTCTCGCCACCCTTGTTTTTATCACAGAAAATGGATCAATGACTTTTAGGTATAATCCATTTTCCCTTCATATTTTAAAACTGGCGTAGGACAATGACGAAACAGAAACGTCTATTAAAGAGATCTGAATCTATCTAGCGTGCAGGGGCCATGGGACAATTATGTCACAAATTAAGGTTATAGTTTTTTTTACATATTTGGGACGAGAATCGTATACTAAATACGCTTTTTCAATATGTCTCTCGTTTAACTTAACGCCCTGTATACCTCTTGGTAAGACTTGTTGTCAGACTTGCGGGTCACTTATGGCGGGGACTAACGGCTAGCACTCCCGAGACAACTTTCGCCTAGGACAAGCCCGCCACAATATTTCTAAACCACTGTAACTCCTGAAAACTAGAATCAACAGTGGCGACCACCAGAAAAGGGCCAAGACAATGAAATTTTGGATCCTGCAACGAAATTAATCAGACAAGATAGAGGAAAGGTAGAAAAACATAATTTCTACTCCAGAGACAGGGACCTCCAAGCTGTGTTGGGGAATTCCGACCCTCATATCGAATGTCCCTCGTGTCGGATGAGGTTCTAGATAAAACAGATAAAGAGAGGAACTGCCTGCCCGCCTACTGGCCTAAAGTTCGTAAGTTCTAAGTTCTTCTAAGCCTTCATCTCTTAACATAATAACATCATGCCTGTAATCCGAAGTCTTAGGCAGAGGTGTAGGTAATAGAACTACGGTCGCCAACATTTTTCGCAAGAAAAACAGATTGTAGAAAAAAAATCAAAAGTATTTCAATAAAAATGAACAGTACTGTATTTTTTTTTTTAAACATATTTCTTGGTGCTTCTGGCTCAACTTTGCAATTTAGTGTAGATTTTTGAAGGCTTCACTACAAGTGAAATCAAAATTAAAAAAGTAAATGAGGAGCTCTTTTTTTATTACATTTATGGAAGATCTATTTCTGTCGACCCACCACTTTGCATCCATGACAAAAAAAAAAGATGTATCAGTGATGTTTTTTTGTCCGACTGTAAAAAGTATAATGTAGTGAAAAACAGTATAATTCTGTTTTCAACAGTATAGTTGGGAAACCTAAATAGAACACTCCTAATAGTACACTCACATTTCGATTGCTTATTGTGATCATCCGGGCACAACTTCATACTCCGTGGCTCTTACTGCGAAATTCCTGATATTCTCTGCCCGACCCGAGTCGAAACCAGCATCTCATAAACAACGAGGCAGTTCATCTCTTCTTCTCTCTTAATCAGGCCATTAGCCAATGTCATAGTTAAGAATAAATGAATTCAAATCAAAGTAAACCTTCTTTATTAAACCTTTTCATACGCTGCCCAATTTTAAGACGACATTGCCCGTACTTTGATCTTTTATGATTTTGTTTCAGTTTTGTTCTAAATATAGGTTCTTGATAGCGTGGGATTTCCTTATAAAGTTCTAAACTTATAGGTAAAGAGTTTAGTAAGATATCACAGTGAGTTTCCTTTAGAAATTGCTGATAAAATTTTAACATTAAAAACAATTCTGAATAATATGGGGGACTACAATTTAAATGCACGTGTTATCGACAATAGATACATCAATATTTTTTTTTTATTCAAGGGTATACTTATTCTTGTCGGGGTTGCGGGTTGTTCGATACCGCGGCCTCGACATAAAGGGCTAAGAAGGAACATGGATGGTTTTAGTCAGTAGAAGTCGGACACTCCCTTTCGCTCTGCCCAAGAGCGGGAGGGGTTATTTTTTTCCCACTCCCAAAAAAAAAGGGTATACTTATTTAGAGATAGGTAGGCCCAGAAGGAGATACCGTGACGAGCTGCAATCTCTTGAATAGGGCTGGGCCCAAATAGGCAAAGACAGAAGTATTACTGGATAGAGGGAAGGGAGGCCTTCGCTTTGTAGTGGGATACATCAGGCTCATAGGAAGTTCCTCTCTCAAGAGCCCTGACCACCGGTAGCTCGTACCCGATGCCAGCTGTCTACTATTTTTTTAATATTTATATATTATTTGGGTTATACTAATTATTATGTTCTTCTCAAGGCGGCAAAAGGGAAAACCTGTCGTGTGCCCAGTTTCTCAACAAAATAGTCTGAACATTTTTGAACTGAAATCGTTGCGAGACAGCCAAAACTGCGTTGATTTTTTTCCAATCACAATCATTCAGCCAAATCTTGGTAATTTTAACGAATAAAAATAACCTCGAATGGCGTAATATTACGTTTTTGGAAAGTATAGCATGGTCAGCTGTTTTTGTTAGATTTACCGCGAAATCCAAAATGGCCGACGTTCTTCAGTTTTGGAGACTGGTAAAACGAGAAGAGGTTTTCCTACGTGAAAAAGCACTTGCATAATAACTCGTGGACACCATGTGGGTAGCAAATAACTATTTAACTCCTCATGAATTATTACCCCCACGACGCTCGTTCGAGCCAGCCCAAGTGGCTGAGCCTGTAGTTTGAAATCAGTCCCTAAATCATAATACCACTCAGATCCAGCCAGCGTGCTGTCTTCCCTTCAAGGTTCGTATCTGCTTGCACTCCCTTCTGCTCCGCCCAGAGCGGGAGGGGTCATTTGCTGATTACCCAACCTCCTAAAAATGGTGTAATCGCTTAGTTTGTAAGTTTTTGCCCTGACTTTTTACTCAAGACAGCAACAGGATAAGTCCGGTTAAGCAGTCAACAATTTACTAGGTTGAACTGCTAGATGAAATCCTGCCAGACGACCAAATCCCTGCCTGTGGGGGAACGGTCCAATGTTGGTCTTTGAACTTTTATGATTCTAGAAATGTCGATTTTCTCTAGCTATACGCGTTTTACGTTCATAAAATCATCAAATCGTCTGCTCGTCGTCGTCTTTCGTCTGCTCTTGGGCAGAGCGAAAGTGTCCGACTTCTACTGATTAAAAACCACCCATGTTCCTTCTTAGCTCTTTATGTCACGGCCGCGGTATCTCTTACAACAACCCGCAGCCCCGACGGGTACCTACCCCTTATGCGAGCAATTCTTGACATCTGCCTAGATTTTTCCCAACTACATTGCGGTCGACTTCCAGTCCAACCGGAATACCGGATGCAGCTAAATACCATTATTTTACATGGAGTGACTGCCTATCTGACCTCCACAACCCAGTTATGTAAGACTGGTTGTCATATTACATAATGTGAATCTCGGAAACGGCTCCAACGAATTACATGAAATTTAGTACCTATGCAGGATTTCGGGGGCGAATCGATCTAGCAAGGTTTCAATTTTAGAAAACGTCGACAAAAAAAAAACAACTGAGCCAAGTTTGGTCATGCAGGTAACTACTGAATTTTAAATTGCATTAAAAAAACAAAACGAAAAACTTCATAGTTTCTATTAAACCTTCAGATTGAGATTTCAAAGAGTTACTACCGTAATTTAAGATTTTTTGTTATTGCAAAGAAATCTTCGTTTTAGATTTTTTTGTAAACATCAAAATGCATCTAACTGCGAGTTCAATTCAACCATTAAGTTAAAAATAAACGTGAAGTTAACTTTCGAAACGAACCAGGTTCTTGGTTGCGTCACAGCAGTTTTTGTGCCGTCTTTTGAGTATTTTTCCAACGTTTGGAGGCCAGTGGAAGTTTTTGGTTAGACCGACATACCTTAGTTCGTTCATATTTTTGTATGAGGAGGTACCATTTTCCTTGTAGAGGATTTTTGGCTACTTCCCATTTGGTAAACTTCCCATTTCGTAAACCTCAAACTGTACCTACTAAAAAGTTGCGTTTGGTAAACATTTCGTTACTTCATACATTTAATCCCATTTGGTAAACTTTGTTAGTATTGTTATTTTTGTACGGTACAGTCAGTGTCAAATTAGTATTAAATTAGAGATGTATATATTTTTAAATGCTTCAGTCTTGAGATAGTATCTCGACCATCAAAAAGAATGGCTGATCAAGAAGAAGTAAAAAAAACGTATTAAAGTCTGTAAAAATACCACGATGCTACTAAAAATACCACGTGCTTTTCCCGCAAAAGAAGCACCGAGCGGGTTCTCAGGTAGGGATTTATTGTCCTTACCATCGTTTTAAACAAAAGGTGTGAATGAGATAGACATAAGTAAGTATAAATACCACGTGCTTTTCCCGCAAAAGAAGCACCGAGCGGGTTCTCAGGTAGGGATTTATTGTCCTTACCATCGTTTTAAACAAAAGGTGTGAATGAGATAGACATAAGTAAGTATACGTAAATTATATCTATTACCGGGTTTAACTTATCAGTTCACTCGTTTTATGCATAGTGCAAGGTCGTTGCAATGTCGGGTGAGGGATCTTCTAGTGGTGCAGTGAATTTAAAATTATTAATAGTACACGAGGCGGTGAAATTTTATTACGCGCTGGGCATCAATATTATAAACAGAAAAATAATAAGGACTCAAGTTGGTGGCGCTGTGTTAATAGAAAAGATGGATGTTCAGCAAGTGTAACTTTGAATTCAAATCGAAGCCATGTATTAAGAGAAAATGCTCACTGCAGTTCTTGTATTCCGAATTTTGAAAAAAATGAAGTGAAAGTAGCCATCGAAAAATGTAAACAAACTATATGTGAAGATCTGAAGCCGATTCCAGCTACATACAGGAAATGTACTAAAAAGCTGAAAGATAATGGTTATGAAATTATTAAAGAATTACCAAATTTTGACAAAGTTAAAAGCAGATTGTATAGACACAGAAATAGACAACTAGGAATCACAAAATCTCAGCACTCTAACTCTACAGAAATCGTGATTCCTGACCGTTTTAAAGACAATTTATTGTTTGATGAGATTGACGGTGAAAATAGAATGATTGTGTTTGGTTCAAAGAGTGCAATTGCACATTTAAATGACGTCCGTCACTACTTTGCGGACGGAACGTTCAAATGTTGTGCAAAGCCGTTTCTTCAACTATACGTTGTACACGGAGACATAGGAAGTACAGAAACTGGGACAAATATTGTACCATTTTTTTATGCAGTGTTGACAAACAAAGAAGAAACTACATATGAAAGACTGTTTTACAAACTAAAATTTCATTTACCAGAGTGGACAGCCGATATTATTACCTTGGATTTCGAAAAAGCTCCAATAAATGCAATTAAAAAGACATTTCCAAACATAATTGTTAAGGGGTGTTTTGTTCACTTTGGCAGAGCGCTATTAAGAAAGGCAAAATCTCTTGGCTTATTACAACATGAAGAATCTCACTATCACGTCAAACTATGTATGGCTCTGGCACATTTACCAAAAGAAGACATAAACGATGGATGGCTATACGTTATGAGTCAAAGGTAAATTAATTTTGCAGTATTGAAATGAACGCGTTTAGTTCTGGATATTTCTTCTACCGCCATTTTCTACAGCCATTTTTATGCGTTAGAAACTAGGTAATATATGGTTTTTCGTATCATAATCTTCAACGAATTAATTCTGTTACAGTTTTGAAGAAAAAGCTATAACTGAATTCAATGATTACTTTGTGGATCAGTGGTTGGAAAATGAAGATATGATGAATATTTGGTGCTGCTACGCACAAAGACACCGCACTACAAACCTCATGGAATCTTGGAATTGGAGTTTAAATAGTGAAATTGGAAAAAGGCCATCAATTCTTTTATTTTTCGAAACGATATCAGGCAATATTAAACATTATGAAAATCTTCTGAAAAGGTACATATTTTTGTTTCAATGACCTGTATTTTTAGGCGACACATATGATAAAAATTATACATTATTACTTTAATTAATCATAACAATTTTTTACAGCTTTTATAATAATGGAGAAAGTATATCAAAACGAAGAAAAAAATCTATCCAACGAATTAACAATATTCTCGGCGATTACAAAAGTGGAAAAATATCATTGGAAAATTGTTTGAACGAATTATCAAGAATTGCTTGTATCACTTTATAATTTATTTATTGATTTTTAACTTTGTAGTGTAGGTAGTAAATTTTTTATGTTAATATTCCAAATCTGTGATTATATTTTATAGTTGATTTTGTGTGTAATTTTTAATGTTAATGTACCAAATCTGTGATTATTATTTGTTTTTATATTTAAAAGTTGATTTTGCATGTATTTTTTATGTTATTGTACCAAATCTGTGATTATTATTGTTTTTATATTTTATAGTTGATTTAGTATGTATTTTTTTACGTTAACGTACCAAATCAGTGACTGTTTATTTTTATATTTTATAAGTAGTTGATTTCGTATGTATTTTTTTATGTTAATGTACATTAACATAAAAAGATAGTACCAAATCTGTGATTATTGTTTTTTTATATAAGTTGATTTCGCATCTAGATTGACTTATGTTATTAAAAAAATAAAACTTGTCATCGAAATAGTCAAATCGAACTGTGATTTTTCTTAAATTTTTTGAAAGTTATTTGTACACCCCACTTTTTATTTCTGTTTTTAAATATCAATATGTGTAAATGGCATACGTACACATAATCCGACTATTGTACCTGTGATTAAAAATATTTAACAAAATAAATGACAATGTTATCATTAGTTTCGTTTTTCTTTTTTTACTTGACTGTACCCATTTCATCTGAAAGTTTACCAAATGGGATATAACACAAAAAATTATTGAAATGTTTTCGAAATGGGACTAAATGTATGAAATGTATGTTTACCAAACGCAACTTTTTAGTAGGTACAGTTTGAGGTTTACGAAATGGGAAGTTTACCAAATGGGAAGTAGCCGGATTTTTACTAGGTATTATTATTTTAATTTACCTCTGATAACAGGAATCCACGAATAGGTAAATGTCGTGAGGATTGCAAAATGATAGGAACATATAGCTATGCAATCAAATCAAATCAATTTATTAGTGAAACATAGGATAGATGATAGATGGATCTTAAGTGTACCTACCTATTTATTTCTAATAGTGTGCTATGTCTTGTCAATTTTGACATACAAATATTCAATGCAATCTACCTCCACAACACATACATACTCTAATTTAGATCTAAACTATAGATCTAAACAAGTGACCTGCTTTAATCATTTTTTTTTGTTTGATGGGAAATCATCAAATGACTGCTCCCGCTCTGGGGACGAAGCGGATTAAGTGTCAGACTTCTATTGACTAAAACCCACTCATGTTGCTTCTTAGCCCTTTGTGTTCCGGGGCCGCGGTATCTCTGAACAGTCCCGCAGCGCAGCCCATACCATAGAGGTAGGCAGAAATTACACATCACTCAACCTGCTACGATCATTACAAACATACTCCTCTTGCCTCGGTCCACGTTCATTCACGCTCGCCGGTTGCGAGTGCTACGCACTTGACCTCTGAAGCACCTCACCAATAAGCTTCCAGGAAAGGAATCTAGGGCGTCCCCTCCCGAAAGTTTCTACTCACATCTCAATTCAGCTATGCAAGCCAATTCCCAAAAACTTGTAAGATCCGAAACTAAAGCAAGATGATTGAGCAATTTGATCCCTCAATAGATCGTATTCGTGTGATGATTCGACAAAAAAGACATCAAATTTCATTTATTTGATGACAGCTACGAGTATATTGGACTTTAAATCGTTTTCGGAAGGTGCAAATTACTTCAGCAACCTGAACAAGGTTTCTTACCACACGGTTTTTACAAGTGGGTCCTTATTTATTTTTATTTGTAAGTGCAATCTGCAATATCATCCTAGATCTCATTCATCATTTGCTTCTCCTTATCCCAAATATGTTGATGTCGGCGTCTAGATCTAACCGGATGCAGCTGAATTCCAGTATATTACATGGAGCGACTGCCTATCTGACCAACCACCCAGTTAGTAGGTACTCGGTATGAGTAATGCGATACCCCTTGGTAAGACTGGTTGTCAGAATTTATAATCACTGACTCGGTACCTGTCACGACTCCCAAAGATCTGTTTTTAATAATGCTAGCCGGGACCATCGCCTCAATTAAATGAGCTTTCTGAGGCACGGAAGAAACTCGGTAGGTATCTAATGAGTGGTTAGTACGCACGCACAGCAAGAGATCGACTCTAGCAGCAGTTTATTGTTTAGCTAGAAATTCCGCGAATGTGCGTTACCCTAGCAGGGAAGTTGATCCTGAGTGACACGAGTGGAGCGAATAATTGGTTTCTAATCTGCTCTAAAAGTGCACATCATAAAAAAAAATGTGTGCTTTGCACCGAATACCCAAGAATAAAAGAAAGGTAAGACTTCCTTATGTCATGATTTTGTAATCTCAAGCGCTACTGCAATTCGTCTTAGTTTTGAATAAGTTGTAGGGTAGTGTTCCTGCAGGGCCATTGCGTATCTTTTAAATGACAGTAGCTATCATAATAGTGTCCAGGAATTAACTGTCAAATGGTTCATTTTGTACTAAACCATAACCCCATAACCAATTGGATAGTTAATCCATGGACAATATGATAGCCACTGACATTTAAAAGATACGCAATAGCCCTGCTGGTGGTTGTCCATCAGAAATTAATGGTAACAGACTCGACACTTGCCCCTAGTACTGGCAAACCTTATGATAATATACTTTTGCTAACACTTCATCCGCAAATTCGTCCCAAGTTATGATAGATCAGCTTATATGCATAAAAACATATTTTTTAGAACCCTATAAATACCAACTTAAATGTTACCACTCTAAAGAACTCGTAGCGAGACATCTATAGCTAATGCTAGGAACTTTGTCGAGTAGCGCCATCTATATTTTTTATAAAAGTAACTCTACATGATGTTTGTTTATCCACATGTTGTACCGTCACACCTGCAAGCTTGACTTGGAGATCTACTAGATGGCGCCACAAACCACATTTTCGAATGAATACAAGCACTTTGGAACCTAATAGGACGCAATATTGATTTGGTTCCCGGCGACCTGCAGCGCTATAAGGCCACGTCTTAATTCAAGCGGGGAATCGAACCCAGGATGGGTTCGATTCCCAGCTCAAGGGCAGTGTGTGTACCCGCCGGGGCTGCGGGCTGTTCGCATGATACCGCGGCCTCGACATAAAGGGGTAAGTAAGGAACACGGGTGGTTTTTAGTCACTAGAAGTCTGACACTTCCTTTCGCTCTACCCAAGAGCGGGAAATCATCAAATAACCCCTATTTGATGATTGCCAGCCCCAAAAAAAAAAGGGTCAGTGTGGTGTCGGGTTTATCTATAAGGAATTTTAGCAGCAGCTACTGAGTTTGGATTTGTGTGCTCGAGGTAATAGGCTCGGCCCTTAGTACTATGGGACGAACGTAAGTGGCAAAATGTGTAGGGTCTTATTTGGTAGTCAAGAGCAAACATTTGAATCTACGAGTACTTCACAAAGTTCAAACGCGAATTTCTCGTGAAATAACAATTGCTACTTTGAGACTTTAAGAGCTATTTCTCTGTTAATATATGACGGCTAGGTTGGCGCAGCGGCTTAAGCAATGGACTGCTCCGCTGAGTTTCGCGGGTTCGATCCCCGCACGGAACAAATATTTGTGTGTCCTACAGATAGTTGTTCCGGGTCTTGGTATTTGTGTATATGAGTTTAAATGTTTGTGAACGCACCCACGATACAGGAGAAATTCCTAGTGTGGGGCAAAGTTTAAAAAAAAAAGTGTATAAATATTGATGATGTTTACTGTACATCGCTGTCTAACGCTTCGGGGATTTCAAGCGTGATGTTTTATAAAGGAAACAAGGAAAGAAAAAGAAATGACTTGTTCCACCAACCGCCAGTTTATTATCATACAATATAACAAATAAAATAGTTTTAAAAACCTGTGCAGGTGTTAAATCATATTCATTTATAATATAATTAAATATAACACGTATTTTTTTTAATGAGAAATAAAAATACTTTAGATGTCTTGGTTGGTTTTTAAAATAACAGATCGCAATAAGGGTGCTAATGTTCGGGTCGGGTTGGCATTGCCGGGAAAAAGTCACTCGACTTATATGCCGAGACGACCCGAACATGATTCAGAGATGATGCTGATCGGTAAGAGCAAAATATGAGATGTAATTTGCTTCGGTTCGACATTTTCAACAAATAATGCCGAACCGTACAAGAATCTAGCACCCTCAAGGATGTCGCAAGCGATCGGGTTTTGCGATTGGTCGCTCTTGATCGTCAACAAAATACTGTCATGGTCTAGTTAGTGCAAATGGACTGTGACGATCTTTTGCAACTATAGTTCATAATAATTAGGATGTTTCCAAATGCGATCTAAAGGGTAATGACTTTATATCAAGACTGCACTGGTACAACAACACCTCTCAATTAAGAGTCCATGGAGTTTCTTGCCCATATTTTTCCATAGAGATCTACGCTTTGGAATGGGTAACTTTTTCCATTAACAGTTAGCTTCGTCTTATTTATTTTTCGAAAGAGCCTGAAACTGGTCTTTTTGTAATAAATGCTTTTAATTTGAGTTTTAAACACAATTTATCAAGCATTTAATTTGCTCTCCTCCATAGAGATCAACGCTTTGGAATGGGCAAATACAAGTTCTACAGTTTTACAAGTTATTATGCCTTGTGACTGTGACTGTAGCTACAATTCATTGCTGTATTTGTTTCAATCATTCAAAATGCTTGAAAAAAATGCTTTGATTTTTGATTGAAACAGTATCGCCTCGGATTTTTAAGCTAACTAAACTTGGACACATATGTGGCAAAATGTGTGTATACTATTAAGTACACATCTGCATAACCCTTTGGCGATTACAGGCGTGATGTTATGTGTTACTAAGGTGAGGTGATTAGTGTCCCGGTGCAGTGTAGACACTTGTCCTACGTCCTTACGGAGTCGAGAGTGTGTGCCGTGTCTTATAACAAAACTATAAGTTACCAGTGGTTTTTAGTTACATTATCAGTATTTAATTTACACAGTGGATGGAGAACGAATGTAAACAATTTAGACGAAATTATATCATATAGCTTCTTTATATTCTTTTATTATAAAAATATACACGTTTAGCAACCATCTGTGCGGAGGTTCTATACAAAACCGACTTCAAAAAGAAGAGGATACATTTTTTTCTGAGTATTTTTAAGTGCAGAACCTCCCAATTTTTTTAAGTTTAACATTCACACATATTTTTTTATACATTTTGCGTGGATTAAAACTGGTTTTATACCCAATTCTAGATACAGGCTCGCCCCCTATAACGTTACTGACAAA
Organism: Diarsia rubi; assembly: GCA_932274075.1. Taxonomy (NCBI): domain Eukaryota; kingdom Metazoa; phylum Arthropoda; class Insecta; order Lepidoptera; family Noctuidae; genus Diarsia; species Diarsia rubi. The sequence continues at coordinate 5,255,578 of OW026441.1, forward strand.
ATGTGGCTACTACACACATCTGCTTACCTTCGCGATATACAGAGGTGAATTGTTCTCTATCAGGTTTAGTTTCCACCATTTTTTTTTCGATGCTGCTACATGTATAGCAGAGTTAAGAATTGTTGATATTTTTCTTGTTATTTCTACAGTTTAACCACTGGTAAACGCTTTTGGACCAACAGTTCTTTTTAACAACTCATTCAGCAAACATATAACAGTTATATAGATAATATTTATTGCAACTGTCAGTCTTTGTGTAAAAATGGTGGTATACTGTCAAATTAAAAATATCGCAAACCCAAATCATTTTACAATAGTAAGCATAGAGTTTCTTGCCGGCTCTTATCCATAGGTAACGACCGAACCGTGCCATTTCTCAATGGCTTACATCTATATTTAGGGCACTTACAAGAAGTCTCGATGAAATCAAATATTTTGATTTTGTCTGTAGAAAGACACGGTCGTAACAGGATTTTCTTCTAACACGTCTCGATCGCTAACAGCCGAATACTGAAACGCTACTCAATTTCAAGTTGCCCTTAAATCTCGTTCTGTCTCTGTTACTTTAGCATAGAGCTACCGAGACAGCACTAGATTTGAGCGTTACTTATATTTGAGTGGCGTTTCAGTATTCGGCCGTAAGACTAGCTGTCAGAATGATAATTTTATACCGAATACCTGGTAACTGTTTTAGAGTCAGCATCCCTTCCACCATTAAAATATGACAGTATACCACCATTATACAAGATTAAACTAAATTAACTAGCGTAATTAAACAGCGCTGATGTATATACATCCTAACAGTAATAGCAAAATTACTCCGAATACAGAGTTTTATAACATTTCTTTATTTACTACCATTTCCTCTGAAAAAGGGATATTTACCTTGTTTCACTAAAATATATGTTCCATATTTTACCATAATAATGGTGCTTGTAATAGCGCTGAAATATCGGGATCTCCATCCAAAAATCAAACATGGTAAATATCCCGTGCTGTGGGTTGTTCAAAAGAGATACCGCGGCCCCGAACACAAAGGGTTAAGAAGGAACATGGGTGGTTTTTAGTCAGTAGAAATCTGACACTCCCTTCCGCACCGCCCAGAGCGGAAGAAGTCATTCGATGATTTACCACCCACCAAAAAAATTAAGGTAAATATCTCGTTTTCAATATAAGTGAGTGACCATGTCAGTTTAAAAACTTATGATTCATTACTTCATTAACACCCTCCCGCTAGATAATTTAACTTAATCTCATATATCTAAGTAAAGGCACACATCGAACCGCATCCATGCGACACGGCACACAGTTGCGACAGATGGCGAGACGCGACGCGACGCGATTAATAGTCGTCGATGTCGTACAAGTTGTCGATTTCTTCATCGTCGAGCTGCATAGATTGGAAGTCGACCTTGTAGCGAAGAAGTCCTGGGAACAATGATGGAATATATTAGAAATGGTTTTTTGAAAATATGTTGAAATAACATAAAGGGTGTAAAAGTACCCTAAGGAGCAAAACGCGAGTTTTATAATGAGTTAAAGTATATGATTCATTGCAGTAAACAAAATCAAAAAAATATATGATGTTCTTCAGGATATACGCTAGTGACATAGTGTTTTGAAAACATGATACAACTAATTTTACTCGATAGAAAAAAATCGCACGTTACATTAAAAAAATTCTTTTAACGAATAAAACCATTCTAAAAAACATGTCTACAAGCAACATACTAAGAAGTTTTTTTTTTTTTAGTGCAATCAATAGTTTTTTTTTGTAAATCGCATATTCTTATTCCCGGACATAATTTTGTATGTTGATAAAAAATCGAGCTGGACAGTCTTTGCTATTTGAAACGTAGTTACTCTACGAAATTACGAGCATGCATTGCGGGGATGCGTTTCGCGGTCGCGGGGCGTGACGCAAGCCCCATTCACTCGCTCAAGGTCGCTGGCATTTAGTGTCGCCTTAACGAAGCCGAAAGGTACTTCTTCAACCTAACACCGACCGGCAAATTGCAAAAGAAAACGTAAGATAGTTCGAATTTCACGGGCTACCTTGGAGGTTCCGCCTTACGTAAAATACTTAAGCATGGCATGCAAAATAGGTGCTCTTGTGTTATCTAGGTATATCTATATATAGATATACACAGATAAATATGTAGTTGAAATGTCTTTCATCAGTTTCTACGGTCGTCAAACATAAAAAACTTACGACCGCTTTAACACTAAGTAAGACCCTCAATTCAAAAATTACTTTTAAAAAAACTACTACGTCCTACGGGTTCAAAATCAGCCAATAGACTTATATTTCAGAATTCATCTATTTTTAGATTAAAACAAGGAAACTACAGATTGTTTAAAACTGTCATCTACACATGCAGAAGATTTGAATGCATTAAATCAGCATAGCATCTTCTACTTTCAGAAATATTTCAAACCAAGTCAGACATAAGCAGCAAAAAAAACTCTTGACATTATGTAAGGCACTAACTACACGATACACAAAGAAGAAGATTAATATTTTCCTTTTAAATAACATCGTTTTATGTAATTAATGTAGTAGCTACCATGCACTAAGTAAAACAAAATAAATATTTTATTTTCAAACACACCACCACACTTAAAAGTATTAGTATTTCAAATTACCTCGTTTTCCAGTTTTAGCATGTTAGTAACAAAAATACATATTAATACAAGAATATAAATAAATGTTTTATTATATGTCTCGATTAGAAAGATGTTGTTTAAACTCTTTATTGACAATTACATGGTGGAAGGGACAGCGACGCGAAAACGGTTACCCCGGTACATAATTATGAGCCTACATAATTTTTTTTCATTGTTAGTTTCGCAAAAGAAGACAACTTTTTGAAAAAAAAAAAGAAAACATTTATTTGGTGCATGCCACAAGTGCAAACTACAAAAAACAAACTATAAACTAAACAGAAAAAAGAGTGTGTGCGCTAAATAGCACCAGACATGGACAATGGGGTCAATCCACAACAAAAAAAAATAGTCAGCCCGATAGATTTTCAAAAAATAATGGGCACAATTTTTTTCTTTTTTCACATAAGCAAAAGTTGAAGACGATACAGTGCTTCGAAAAGTCGTGTAACGTCACAAGGTTAGTACTTTTTTACCCACAAAGTGACGTCACAAGCCCCCACTCATGATCTTTGACACGTTTTATTTTCGTAAATTTTTATTAATTTGATAAAACAAAAAACACCTATCCAATATTTTTCGATAATCTAACAGACAGACTAATTAGAATCATATTTTCTTAGTCAGGAAACGTACCTATTAGACATACATTTCACTCGTGTAGGTCTCTACTAATTAGAAAATAGTTGTTTTTTCTTTTAATATTTAATCGATGAAAAATTTCTATGTACCCTACAGTACTGTTCAGAATGATGAATACGTGGTTACCGCATTCGCGATGGTGTCTATTCCACCTTGCATTATTATCTAGATCTAGGTGCGCGTCCACCTTTAGAAAAACTGGCAATATATCCGCGATAACGACGAACACAAAAAAAAACTGGATACACATTCTTGAATATATGCAATCAGATTTAAATAACGAAAGAACCACACAAAAAACCATTCTTCGATTACATAAATGAATGAATGACGTTTAAATAAATTCTTTTCGAACCAACTTGATTTTTCCTTAGACATAAGAAATTCAAAATTTTACGTTATTCATAAAGTCATTGAGTGTCTATTAAGATGACGGGTAAGAAAATTATGATGATGATGATTATGAAGTAATTTTTCTTGCATCTTTTTCATTCTGTCACTAACGGCCGACTACTGAAACGCTACTCAATTTTAAGTTGCCCTTAAATCTCGTTCTGTCTCTGTTACTTCAGTATAGAGCGACCGAGACAGCACTAGATTTGAGGGTTACTTATATTTGAGTGGCGTTTCAGTATTCGGCAGTACGCACTAAAGTGAGAGGTGAATATGCTTGCGACCGGACCTCTCGCTTCAGCATATGAGCCCATTATGTGACAGAATGAGACAGAGATACGCGAAAACGCAGATCCGTGTGAACAAATGTTATTTTTACCGTACGATTCGAAGCTGACAAGTGTCAGATGACATAACATCACGCTTTTAATCCTTGAAGGGCTAGGTAGAGGTACAGTCGAACAACCTAATAAGTATACAGGCAGAAATCTTCTATTCTAGAACACTGAAAATATTGATTGCAATTTTGTTTTATAAAGCGTTTCGCATTAAGCGAGTGATTTCGAACCCTATATCCTTTTACATAGTATCTAAATGTGTCTGTATAATCATAAAAGTATATACAAGTTAAAAAAAAAAAAAAAAAAAGTTAACTGGCTGTATACTTATTAGCTTGTTCGACTGTACACTCACATTTCGTCCAAACGGCGACATGAAATGTGTCAGAAATGGTTAGCAAACTACAATAAATAACAAAAATACCATTTGCAAACTCTTTTATATATAAGAAAAGCATACAATCCAACGTGTAACACAGTTACCTTAAATTTTAACACACCCTTAACTTAAATAATTTATAATCCAATTGGTACCCAGATCCTCAAGTTTTCTTATTGCACTATAATAATCAGAAACATTTTGTTCACTTAATTTTTATTATAAAACCTAATTCTAAACGAAATGATTGTATCCTGCTTTTGAGCAGCGATTATTTCTTACATAATTTAGCAATTTCGTTGACCCTCTTCGAACCGACTATCATATCATATTTTTCTTTAGTTTGTCTCATTGACAAGTAGGTTGTCTTAGACGGAATTTTACATAACACATAACATCACGCCTGTGATCCACGAAAGGATAAGCAGAGGTGTACCTGATAGTACACACCCATGTCGCCAATTATGTTTTCTCATCTAATTCTAGACAAACGGAATAAAAAAAAAACTAAATCAATTTTCCCTGACAAAATCACAATTCCCTCACTACAATATGCTTCTCTATATATTTCGTTATGATGAATGATAAAGACCGTCGTAAAAACTTGCCCAGAAATATTCGAACGGCTAATAAAATGTATGTATTAAATTTAATATTTTTTAAATTTCTTATAATATTTTTGGTGATGAGAGGCAGTTTAATATTAGATGTATATGTGGAGGCGCGTAAATCTTATCACTATTTTAATTTCCAACTTCATATTGCCAGGGTATTAGCGAATGTTTGCACAAAGGTACACACAGTACAAATTCGCTTTGCTCAAGAACATATGACTTCAAACTCAAACTTATAGCATTTGTTTCAATTAGATCATTACAGAGACTTGTGTCTTCATCAGCAACGCATCTTTCGTGCCTCGGATAGCACAAAAAGCCGTTAGTCGCGGCATTGTAGATGTTTGACACTCGTAAACTACTTGAGCGCCTTAAAGCCATTGCTTTGTGTACAGACTAGCTGTTGCCAGCGGCTTCACCCGCTACAACCCACGGGAATATGAAATCGGGATAAAAAATCCTATTTGTTAATCCAGGTTATAAACTATCTGTGTACCAAATTTTATCCATATCCGTGCATTAGTTTTTCCGTGAAGAAGTAACAAACACACACTCACAAACTTTCGACTTTATAATATTATTGTGCGTGTGTGTTCGTAAGGCGCGCGAGGAGTTATGAGTAGTCTTACCAACAGATATCGTATTAACCAGTAGATTTAGTTTTAATGGGCTTTATCCGCACTTAGCCTCTTGATTGGGCCATAATGCAATTAAAATCTTCAATACTCAAACGAACATAGGTCGTCCCAGAATTGGCTTTTTGACTTTTGTTAAAAATTCACGAAAATATTATGTGACTTCAAAGAACTAACGAAAAAAGTTATTAAATCGATAAAGAAATGGAGTAGCTACATGCTTTAGTAGTTTCTGGTGAACTTTCTATTCTAGTCGCGCGAAACGGCCATTTGTACTACGTCACTATGGCGGTATGAAATGAGACGTCACATTTTCTATTTTATCTTAAATAAAGTTCACACACGTACATTATGGCTATTAATGGCATATTCATCACTACCTGGTAATGGTTGTCTTCAGATTTTTTTTTGAACTTATTTTTTTTTTTAAATTTTGAAGCCTACAATTTTTTGTAAGGCACACGTATTCATGGTAAAATTTTCTTCGACAGTTACGGGAAACTGAAACGGGTTTTGTCGACGGAAGAATCAACAAAAAAGACAGATCATAGAAAGATTTCCATCGTCGTTAGCATGGCGATGTAAAAATGCAGACAAGAAATGTTATTACTCTCAGAACGGTGAAGGCAATCGGCATGTCATAGAACCAAAAAAATCGAAGACATGTGACATTAACTAACCCGCACTGGGCCCGCGTGGTGAATTACAGCCCAGTCCTCATAGACAGATCTGTGTCCCAGCAGAGGGAACATTATAGGCTAATTATGCTATGCTAACGTCAAGCGTGTAACCCGGTAACTGGGGTGTAATGGTTAGATGAGCAGTCGCTTAAAGTGAGTCCGTCGGGAGCATAGTCAAATACATAGTTTTGAGTAAAATCCTGGCAAAATGAAGTTGTGTTGATATAATTCTTTTACCTTATTTATTCTATTTTATCCTAATTATGGTTCACACACGTATATTATGGCTATTAATGGCATATCGATAACTAGGTGGTGATGGTTGTCTTTTGTTTTTTTTTTGTGCGACAAGCCCGTCACACTATTCCTAAACCACTGTAACTCCTGTGCGCCAGAATCAACGGTGTGGTCAATCACCACCAGAAAAGCGAGGAGACAATGAAGCTCGACGAAGTCCCAGAGAAACGATTTAACTGTCTTGGATCCCAATGAAATGAATCAGAAATGAATAGCGGAGGAGTAGGAAAAATATGATTTCCACTTCCCTCCATATTAGCAGGATATTGGAGGATTATAGGAGGTGCATTTTGGCTTCTGGTTGTCGGAAACCGAGTTTATAGAGTCAAATGGAATTGGACAGGACACCTAGCAAGGCGGTGATGGCAGGTGGAGTAAATCTGTGACCGAGTGGCGTTCTAGGATTGGAAACAGAAGTGTTGGTCGTCCGGTGACATTGTTGCCATCGCGGGAATATCCTGGGTGAGGCTGGCGCTAGAACGTAGAGCTTGGCACAAAGACAGACCTATACACAGCAGTGGGTAAAGTCGGTCTGTGGATTATGATTTTAGTTTTTTTTTAAATTAATAATATAGCTGTATGAGCCGCCACACTAGACTTAATATTTCAGGTAATTAGATTATTGATAGGCCATTAACGGCTGGAAAACCTGCTGAGGTGGAGATTCATAGATGACTCTGCCCTGGAGTGTAAATACGGTGTCGCCCCACAAATTACAAACACACTTTATATCGTGTTCTGCCTGTCCTATTACTTGCACATCACAAGAGCTGCTGAGCGCTACCGAAAATGCTGGGATTCATCGCCAAAATTGGGCTGAGTCAATTCGCATTGTCATCAGATGATGATCAATAATTCGCTATTTAAAAGACAAACCATATACCACCTACAAAAAACATATTTGCTAGAAACCTATTAATCAGTATTAAAGTTTATATTTGTTTATAAAAGTCTATCGCAAAGCGTATTATTTATTGATAAACTATTTAATATTATAAAAGCTTTATTAATTCTCATTTGTTACTACAATAATAATCTCGAGTATTTATTCATGATGGATGAGGCTCGTTTAATTGAATTTCACAGTAACGGTCCGATAATGATTGATATTTTTTATGATAATTCACATTTCTGTGCCAAGAACCCAGCATATGGGTCGAACAAAAATTCGTCTGTATGGCCAGAACCCGCCTTCGAGTCGTCGCTATACGTAGCTATAGATGACATGCGCTGACGCGGCATACAAATAAAATGGATATTTTGAACTTGGCAGTGAAGGTGAAGAAAAATTTCGTGAGAAAACCGGCATCTCCTAGAACCGAAAATTCGAAGACATGTGACACCTACCCACCCGCACTGGGCCCGCGTAGTGGATTATAGCCCATTGTCTCTTATAAAGAGGAGGTTTATTGATATACATTTGGTAAAACATAAGGTAAATATTGTATATCTTCAGAAAACCGTTTTGCTAAGAGATCAAAACAGTTCGGTTTGGTGGTTCACATGTTTTTGATAAATATGTGAAAATGAGTATCTGAGAATGACAACTGTATGTAAATCCGTGCCTCGTAAAGCACACTAAGCCGTGCTGTTATCTGTTTATCCTGACAGTCGTTACAGGTGGTCAGTGACCCGAAATTCTAACAACCAGTGTTACCAAGAAATAATAACTGGGTTGTGGAGGTCAGATAGGGAGTCATTCCATGTAAAATCCAAGTATTCAGCTGCATCCGGTTAGACTGGCAGCTGACCCTAACATAGTTGGGTAAAGGCTAGGCAGATGATGTAGAGTATTTTAGAAGACTGTAATTCCGGATTCAAAATTCAAGAAAAAAAAAAACACGTAAAATATCGGACCGTTACTTTTTGAATCAGCAATAACATCTAGGTTTACATTTAATACCTTGTTTGCACACACCGACATATGTATCTAAAACATCTTCAATTTTTTACTACTTCTAGCTTTTCAACAACAGTTAAATATATAAATTCAGTGTTGATTAATCTCACGGAACGAAAACGTGTTGAAGCGTAACTCTTCACATGACAAATTCTAATATATCTTACCGTCCGACCCCGATTTCAGGCCAAACTGGTTTGTCCAAGCGTTGCTGTTTTGTTGCCGTTATGACGATAAACATAAGGTTCAAATTGCAATAATCACTAGGACTCCATTATTTGGAGGCGGCACGAGTCTCGTTTCTATTTGTAATTCTATTCTCCTACACTACATTAGTATTTTGGTATCGATTTACTGCGTCATTTAACTCATTCACCCTGCGAGGTACAATAAAAAACGTTTATATTATATTCTATTAAAATTACAATTTGTTACTCTTTGTCTTTTTTTCATAGCCCGTGTATTTGTTAAACAAAAGGTAGATTTGTTAACTCGCCACGTTATAATGTTAAATGCTTTTCATTAGATTTAGGGTGCGTCAATGCTTTTCATTTTAATTAAGGTAGAAGCGCTAGGTCTTTCATTTAGTCCAATTGCATGACTTTTCCATGAAATAGTTATTAAATGAACTTAGAAGGTTGTATTTGATTATTACAATATGTTAGGTTTAACGTGGGACTTGTTATAATTGAGCGAGGGTAATCAGTATTCGATTCTCGTCTCAAATATGTAAAAAAAACTATGACTATGACGTAATTGTGCCATGGCACAGATCTGGGGATTGTGCGGGGGCACGCTCTCGCCATTGTCTTACGACAGTTTAAAAATATGAAGGAATTATACCTAAAAGTCATTAACCGCGCACATTTTCTGTGATTAGCGTAAGAGTTGCGAGACTTTTCCGAAATATTTGGTTTGGTTCTGTCTGTTATTTATCAGTGGTTTTATTTGTTCATATTTTTATTAGTAGCATATAAGCAGGCCCAATTGCGGGTTTCAATATGTCCCTGGTTTAAACTAACATACTGTATATTCATTTTTATTTTGTGGCAGTCTGTAGTTTCTGCTTACATGAGTTGATAAAGTAATCTTTACAATAACGTGACGAGTTTCCAAATCAACATCTTATCCATTTAATTTTAAATAAGATAATAATAATATATTATTTAGCACTATACTAATTTTATGCGTTCCTTGAATAATTGTCAGAATTGTCACATTATTATTAATCTAATCGAATATAATACAAGACATGTTTTCACAGTCTTCGGTACAAAAATGGTTAGTTCAATATTATCAAGTTACCTTAAAAAATAACATTCAGAAAACAGTCACCGTTACAATAATTTAAAATTATATTTATACACGGCAACTATTTTAGAATGTTAGTGTTGCTATTTAAAAATGGGCTTGATTATTTAAAATGTGATAAAAATCGTTTAGAATTATGAGTTTCTGATATTTAATATAAATCTCGAAAACGTTTACAGAACTTGTTATTATAGTTCATATATAAAAGTAAATTATGACACATTTTGCACTTAGTTTAACAATTTAAGGTGCAATATAAACTCAACTGTTTTTCAACTAATTCAGGGTTACCAATTGCAAAACTAGAAAAAATGGCTTTGTACTATTAGCACGAATTTCACGCAAAATAATTATAAGTTCATTTACCCTGTTGTCATCTCATTGAGACTGTTTAGAAAGATCGATAGTACAGCCAGTGCCCAATATTACCTGACCCCTCATCTCCCACCACTTGACTGGTTTCTTCTTTGTAAGATAGGTAAGTAACGCTGAACACAGACTGTACATACTATTCTGTATACCATTCCTTCTTATTTTGCTTTACATCATATTATATTTTTTGTGAGTCGATTTTATTGCCCAATCTTTATTCATGTGTCGTTTTCACGGCGACAATTATCTAGTATAACCTGACCATTTATGTTGTATTGGCTTCCCGTACAATGAGAGATAATCGTTTGCTGGTGTACATGGCCTGATTCGTCGTCGTAAATAAAAACGTTTTAGACGAACGTACAATGACTTATCTTGTTTACCTTTTACATTTTTAGGTTACTTTTATGGTCTCAACCAATAAATACTATTTTTTCTGTCATTTCTTTCACTTTGTCGTCTAGCGCCGAAGTCGGCAGCTATAACGTAACATAGATTTTTCGTGCTAACGTCAACATATCCGTAAATAAAGACGTAGTAAACTGAAGATCACGTAAGCATCAAATAAATACATAATGGCTTTTAAGTATTTGGCGATCGCACTAGTGGGACAGATTTGGGTGGAAAGGGACACCGAACGCTAAAACTGTTAACACCTATTCAACATTAATTTCTGAACTCCCAAATGATGATGATGATGATGAATTGATAATGCCATCTAGCCGATTTCGGCCACAGCGACTGCTTTCGCTGGCTTTCTATAGATTGTTAAGAGCTTTGTTGTGCTGCTCTATTGTGTGGTCTTAAGTGGTTAGCATATCCAAATTTGGCCGAAAAAATACCCCCAAATAGACATTAACATAACACGGGACAATAATTGTGAAACGTGATGAACAATTACATAGTACGACCTATGGTTATAGAAGTGTAAGAACAGTATCGAGTTGTTGTATAGCTAAACTCGCAGAAATCTGATGCAGAATTTTAGTTCTATCAGAGATGCCACTAGCCTTTTTTTAAGTTCTATTACTTGTAAATTTGTTTATGTTCCCTAAAGACCTTTAAATTGCGATCGCCAAATACTGATACTGTCAAAAAAGTGCATTAAAGAGAACTAAATACATCAAAACATTAAAGTTCTAGTGTATATGAATATCAATTAATAAGTTTATTTAGTATGTTTCGTTTCAAATTCAAGCGTGTTTGTTATAGTTTACAAGCAAGCGTGATACTGGTGGGGTATGGGCAGAGGACATCGCTACATTTTGAAAAACTTGCAATTTTAAACACTTTTAGTGCCAAGCACCCAGCGTATGGGTCGGACAAAAATTCGCTTGTTGGCCCACAACCCGCCTCCGAGTCGTCGCTATCCGTAGCTATAGATGACTTGCGTTTACTCGGCATTCAAATAAAAATGGATAATTTGAACTTGGCAGTGAAAGTGTTAATGAAGTCAGTAACCTTTATTGACAGTTCCTTTTTTTTAATCATATGGCAACTATCAAAGATTAGATTTTTTTCTCCCTCTTTGAATGGCATAGTTTTAAAACTTTGCAGAAGAACCCTGTTTCACTAATTTGACATTTTTAATGAGTTCATCTCTTTAACAAATTCAATATTTTTTTCGTATGACAATTCTATCAAAATGTCATAATTTTACTACTTTGCAATCCATTAATTTAACACTTCTAACGAAGGTATTTTCTTGAACAATCCAACAAAAGCCATAGTTTCACTCCAGCCACACCCACACACTCTGGCGAACGACCCGTTTTCAGAATGTCACTTTTAATGAAGTTCTCCTTTAATAACTGCTCTAGCATTTATTTTTTTTTCAGATTTTGTCTGTGGTGCAAAGAGTGATACCCCGCCCAGTCCACGTTGCTTTTTTACAGCGAATAAGTTTGTACTACCCTAAAATACATAAAAATCTGTACAACACTTATTAGGAAAGCACTTACTAAGGGAAAGGTGACAAATAAAATAGAAAAAGTTGAGAACCAAAAACACATAAATGACTTCATTAATATCAGAATAAATATAATTATGTTAATCATCTTAAAAAACCTATGTGGTAAATACTTAGCGAATATTTCTGGACAACAAGTTTTAAATAATTTTAAATATATCATGTATATGTAATAATTATATATGGCCGTGTACTCGTTTTGTGGCTGTTTCGCCTACTTTTTTATATTTATTTTCGTTTTTTTATTTTTAATATACAGTCCAAATTTTAACACAGCGTTCAGTCCGTCTAACCAAAGATATCCAAGGAAGAAAAACCATTGATTAAAATGATTTTGTTTTGACCTAAAATGTTGAGTAACCAGCATTTTTAGTGTTTTATCGTTGGCTGTTTTTTTTATATACTTTAAGACGTTCTATTTTTCTACCATTGCATTGTCCTTACTTTGGTGTTCTGAATGATTTCTAAACGTATGTCTAGATGTATTTTAATGTGCTCTTGTATAATATCAAGGGCTGAACTGCAGTCATAACGTACAAACTTTTTTTTGTTTAGTCCCTTTGTATTTTAAAATATTTGGTATGCGTTTTATGTTTTTTATGTCATTTTGTGTGTTGCAACATTCTTTTCGTGTTTTTTTTTAATATTTGCACGAATAACCTACAAGGCTATTTTGAAATCTTTAGCCATGGTCTTGCATAAACCTTACAGATTAGGATGTCCGCGAAAAAAACGTCAGTTTTCCCTACGATTTCTACGAAACAACCACAACGCGAGTGCCAGCTGAAATATATTTTTATAATTTTATTTTATTATGTATTTTATTGCTGATATATAACGGCCACGTTACTGAGTATGCGAGTTATATTTTTTCGTAAGGTTATATAAAATCGGGATTATTACGTCGTTATAAAGGGTGGAAATCCTTTAATGTTTTCTTTTATTTGCTGTCTCTTTGTGTCATTCAGAAGTACTATGTATTTACTAGAGCGAGAAATCCATCATTATTTTGTCCTTATCCTAAAATCAAATATTTAACACCTTTAATTGCAAAGATATATTCTAGTAAGTTACCATACCAATAGTATATAACTCAAAGATGCTAAATCAACTATCATAAGAGATCACTATAACACAAAGTTATGAAATTTCTTTTATAAATTTAAGTAAATGTCAACTATCGGTTTCAAGGTCACACGCCGACACCGATTGAGTGACATATTTTTTTCTTTTTTGAAAAAAAAACGTTGCCCCACGCTAGGAATTTCTCCTGTATCGTGGGTGCGTTTACAAACATTTAAACTTCACATACACAAATACCCAGACCCGGAACAACTATCTGTAGGTCATACAAATATTTGTTCCGTGCGGGAATCGAACCCGCGACACGCAGCGCAGCAGTCCATTGCTTGAGCAACTGCGCCAACCGTGCCGTCAAAATTGGAAAGCTACATTCACCCTGAGTAACATAGGATAACAAAAAATTAAAGATCCGTATCCGTGTCCGTATCCGCGGATGTTGTCACTAAATATCCGTATCCGGATCCGTCTCCGCGGTTATAAATTTTTGACGATCCGGCACAACACTAGGAAAAACCCAATAACACTTTGCCCTGGAACTCATGCTCATCTGCATAAAACAAACAAGACATTTTTTTAATTCTCCTCTTTTCGTTACAAAAAATTCCTTTTTAAATTCCTTTGCATCACATATTCACACAAGTTTTGAGTTACCAGTTCCAGTTTCATCCATTCATTCATACATTCTCATAGAAACTAATTTCTTATTCTATCCATCAGCACAAAGGACAAAACCATTTCCAAAACTGCAAGCATTTTCTTTTTATTTGAATGAATATGGTGACTTGCTCGCTCTAGCAAATGCCAATTCTAAATGACAGAAAACGACAGATATACAGTTACGATATACGTAGATAACGCAAATATAACAATCCGTATGAAAACTAAGTGTCGCATTTTTGGACTACCTACAGTACCTACTATGACGTCAAGCACTATTTAGTTACTATAAAAAACAGACCAGGTTTTTGTACTATAGCGGCCTTATTACAAAAGTGGTTAAACCTGGGTTTAATTTAGTCTAAGTTAAGACATTTACGGCCTTATTACAAATTTGGTTAATCCAGTGGATTAACCAAATTTGTAATAAGGCCGTAAATGTCTAGAATTAAGTTGTTGTTTTAAACAAATTAGCTTGCTGCGACAGTAAACTCCTTAGGTATAAAATACTTTTTTTTTTGGGGTGGGAAATCATCAAATGACTCCTCCCGCTCTAGGCAGAGCGGTGGGGACTGTTAGACTTCTACTGACTAACGACCACCCATGTTCCTTCTTAGGGCTCGTTTACGGAGACGCGGGGCGTTGGCCGCCGCGTGCTTTTTTATTCATTTACTGAGAGGCGGGTCTACCGCAACGAACGCTGCATTTTAAACTAACGAGTGAAAAATCCCTTCTCGTAAAATCGTTAACGTTTTCATACATTGCCATGTGCTTGAATTAAACACGCCGCGCGACGCCCCGCGTCTCCGTGAATGAGGAATTAGCGTTTTGTGTCGAGTTCGCGGTATATCTATAGAGCAACCCGCAGCCTCGACGGGATGTATAAAATACTTAAGGCGGAAACCCGAAGTAGGTGTCCTTGTGTTATCTAAGTACATTTATATCTGTGTATTTCCCCATATGTACTCATTTCTACTGGTATGATATTCTTACAGTAATATAATTCTTCTTACGGCGGATAAAGATTCAACTAGCATGTAATAATGATTACTCCTACGAATATTTCTCGTTAATATTATCAATTACATACAGTATTGATAAGGCCACTAATATTAATACTTTGTTATAAGCAGTAGTTTTTATTTATCGCTGTTAGCCTAATTCTTCACGGTAACGTACTGGTATTCTAAATCAATTTTATTTCGTATGGTGGCGCTCTGGGCGGAGCGGAAGGGAATGTCACATTTCTACGGGCTAAAAACCACCCATGTTAGTTCTTAGACCATTGTGTCCGGGGCCGCGGTATCCCCTTTGAACCACCCGCAGCCCCGACAGGCGTCGGCCGTTATGAGGCAACTCTTTGAGGCGCGCGTGGAACACGAACGCGCCGTCGACATGGCCCGTCGTCACAAGACTGACGGACGGACGGTGAGCTAGCCCATTACTCACCCCCCACAAACCCACCGTGGCCTACAGTGGTCGGATGCCACGACGGTAACGTACTGGTATTTTGCAACTGGTTAGATTGTTGAGATGGTTGTTTCCAGTTTTCCAGATAGTTTAGAGCCCAAAGCAGGGCGGGTCGCTATTATTACTTTTAAATATCCAGTTGTATCTAGAAAATTTATTATTATATTTTATGAATATTAAATATGAAAGTACTGTGAGTACCTACCAGTATTTAGTCCCGGTTCACATGAGTATATTTAATTAAAAAAACGTATTTAAAACATCCTTCAGTAAATATTTGCAAAACATGTGCGTTCCGATTCATTCCAATTTTTTTTTTATAAAATTTTACTTATTTTTTTATTTTTGTTTTATAAAATGTCTTTTGACTTGACTTTGGAGGCGTTCGTGAAACTTCGTAATAATCCCGATGTCCAACATCAAAAACCAACAAAAACATCGATACAGGTTGTGACAAAAAGGTGAAGCATGACCGCACCTTTCGGAAACGTCCTGTATAATAATAATAAAAGGGAAGAGAGGGGCGAGGGGAGAAGGGAAAAGGTTTTAAAAAGAAACGCGTGGGGTGTACTAAAGCAAATATTATTTAAAAAAAAGAAAAAAGGTTGAACTAGAACTAGAGGGGGAATATAAAGCTAGAAAAACGTTAAGGTCGCATTGGGCGTTTGAACGCTGCGTTTTTGAAGCGGTAGCAGTTTATAACTGGATCTTTAGGCTGTTTACTAATTTTGTCATGAAAGCGCTGTTGGTACTTTGATTCGTGAAATTAACTGTGGCAATAGGAAAAAATCTGCCTAAAGTCAATGCAGATGGTGTGATCATCATAAATCCATTTTGACTAATTACCAAGTGTCCCATCGATTGGCCAAGTGATGGGGAAGACCGTAAAGGGCAAATTGTAGTTGACGCGACCCTAGCTAGGTCTTACTCTGACCAATGAGGTCAAGCTATTTTGAAATATAAAATGACTTGTCCAGATTTTTTTAGCCAATAACGGTGATTTGAACCAGCTATGCTAACGCCATTAAATTCAGTTTCCATCCTCATTGGAGAGGGATATGACCAGGAATAGATGACGGTTGGTTACTTGATTACAATATTATTAATTCCATACTTTTACAATAAAAAAAACACACAACACACATGGAAAAACACACACAAAATAAGAAAATAAGTAGGAAAATAATAATGTTACAAGAAAAATACCGAGAAGTTTTAGAAATTTCAAAGACACGAGACTTTTACCAAACACGCACTGAGCCCGCGTGGTGGTTTACGAGTCGCTCCCTTTCACGAATAAATGGACTGTGCTAGATTTGATGGTAACTTAGACATACAGTCACTAGCAAGACCACAAAGGATGGCCTTGACAAAAACGTAAATGACTCGTCTGTTCTGTAATCAGACAATTTACTTTTAGTCAAGATTGCCAGGGGCTAAAGCGTCGGAAAGATGAAACGTTTAAAAAAACGCTCAAAACCGCAGCGTTCGACCCGCAAACGCGACGTTAAAAAAAAGAGCAATCAATCATAATGTTGTCAAGCTTAAAAACCCTAAACATTAAAAAGAGTCGAAATGGTGTATTTTTTATGTTTTTTTCTCAAATAAGTGTAACGTATATCTTTTAATAGTCGTCTAAATCTACGTCGTCTAGCGGCTCGTCGAGTTGCAGAGATTGAAAATCCACTTTGTAACGAAGAATGCCTGTGGTGGTTTTATTAAAGTTTGTTTTTGAGTGAATAAATAAATATTGTTTAGTTATATTTACGTGTAGGTCCAACGTTGTCCGAGCGGCGGGTAGGAGAGAGAAAGAAAGATAGTTAGTATTGTATAAAAGGCATTAGTTTTTAAAGCAGGGTCGATGGGATTTGACGCTGCAATTTGCGTAATTTGGCGTATCTATTAATGCGCGGATTGACTGCAATATTGTTAAAACTACTTAGGAACCTATAATTTTGTTATATTGTAAATTTATTATATTGTAGCTGTGTAGCTGTTTATTATACCATTATAAAGAAAAATAAAAATATATAACAACTTTGTCTAATTACTTTAAATATTGTTTGAAAGTTTTAAACCTCGTGAAAATCACCCTATAAAGATAGATTGGAGCGTCAAATACCACCTCAACATTATATATTGTTAAAAATACACAACATTTTTCATTGATATTAAATTTCAAAGAAAAGGTTTTCAGCGGGCCAAGACATTTATATAAAAAAACATACATAAATTGCGAATCCCAAATCGTGATAGTTATTTAATTTTCTAGAATTGTCATAGACCAATATTAGTTTCTTCATTCATATATTTAGATTTAAGTTTTTTTTTCTAGCTGGGTAAAGCGGTGTGCCAAGTAATGGTAAGATAATGATTACTTTGCTCTTTTATTTCCTGGGTGCGTGTGTAACCCGCACTAGGCCTTGTGGAAGATTATGACTGACTTACTCTGAAGTCTGTGTCCCAGCAGTGGGAACATTAGAGGCGGTATATGCGTATATAACATGGTATTAACAGTTAGTCATTCACAAACAGCGTGAATGAGACTTATTCCTGATATTAAATATTATATCACCATGTTTAGATATCCATTTGGAATCATACAGGACAAATTCTAGTTTAATTTATGTCTTATTATAACATTTTGTTTTACTTGCCGTGGTAGTTTGTAAGTATGTATTGGTCAAATCCTGCAACTCAATTTCAAACGAAGTGCTTGAATTGAAATTTTGCACACACATTTGGTTCACAATACATTTTTACTACAGACAACTATTTTTTTGTTTGCTTCCCATATTTTTTTGATTATATTCTTATTTTTGTCCTGTGTGTGACCAGTAAATCTTATTAATCTATCAAAATCTACACCTTACTCAACGCCCTACCCAGCTAGACCCCCAAAAATAACCTTTAGACCAAAAAAAAATCACAAAACCTACCTCCAATTCCACCAAAACCGCGTACAAACTGGCTTCCCTCCTGACTCTTGTCGGTGATAATCTCCAGGGTAGCTCCAAAAGACTTATAGTTGTTAGCAAGCCACTCCAGTAGGGGCTGACATTCCACCAGCTCTAACTCCACGCCGCTCTGAGAAGGAGAAGAAGAGAGGGTGATAATGGTGGGGAGAGTATTGTGGTGTGTGTCTGTGTGCCTGGTCTAAGGTTTGGTGGATATATTATGATGTTTTAGGGTGGTTCAGTTTCAATGCTGCCTGCTTAGAATCATAAGGTCGGTTGTACATTCAATGTATTCGATAAATACAGTGAGTTTTGTACAGTCGATGTTATGATTCTGGTGGCGAGATATACAGGGTGTTTGGAAGGGAGCTGTACATACGCCTAGGGTAGAAACTAGGGATAGTCTGCTACCTACCCCCGCCCATTATATTGACCTTGGCCTCAAGGTTTTTTTTTAATTTATTATTATTTTTTTGACTAAAACTACCTGTAGCTCAAAATCTATCCATGGGACCGGTCGGCTAATGGTCTTGTTTTAATCGTTAGAGTCTTAGGGTCCTACAAAAAATTATTTTACACCAGAAAATTGTGGAGAAGAAAAGTTATGGGGCCTGAAGTACCGTAGTAAGGTAAAGAAATAATTTTAAATTAAAAAAAAACCTTGAGGCCAAGGTCAATATAATGGGCGGGGGTAGGTAGCAGACTATCCCTAGTTTCTACCCTAGGCGTATGTACAGCTCCCTTCCAAACACCCTGTATTCATAAGATTAATACTGTCAAAGATCTGCAAATGGCAGACGGGACCAACCGCTTAACGTGCTTTCCGAGGCACGGAGGAAACTCGGTATGTATTGGGCGGTCACCCATCAACGTACCAAGGCATACTTTATATGTAATTAGAACGTTAATAAGATACAACGTAAGACAGTACCGAAATAACAAACTAAAAAAGATCGCGGGCCACATTGAAAGGTTCACCCTATAAACCATGATTATTCTACAGTAAGAAAGGAGATAAAGTGATATCTCTTTTTCACAACAGAATAATTATGGCTTTAACACTTTGTAATACAAATTACCAGGCCTATCTTGCAGATCACAACTCACTATTATGCCTCTTACATAACATGACGCCTGATATCCCCGAAGGGTTAAGCAGAGGTGTACTTAGTACACCCACATTAAAAAAAAAAAAAAAAGTGAAATTATTGCCATCACTATTCAAAATATTGAGTGCATAAATGGCTGGCAAGTTCCTTGAACGTAGCCAAAAACATATGGAGCGTAGGATTTTGGTTTTAGACACCATGCTGCGCTACAACTGAAAAAATATTACTGTCACGCTAAAATGAGATTGGCGGTTAGACAAGACTCCATGTAATGAACATCCATTATACTGCCCACCATACACTAAAGTGCAGTAACAGCAAAATCACGATTTCGAGTAAAACGCATTTAAAGTTAAGAATTGATTTTAAAAAATCAACAGAATGTATAAGCAAAAAAATTTGAATGCAGAAAGGTTGTAAAGGCATAGGTTCACACGTTAAAGCAATAAAAAAAAATATATCTTAATAACTGAATTTATTATGGCCATTTATTCTTTTTGGTGCCTATTACTGCATAGCCTTTTTTGTAAAAAATACCATTTTAAACTTAGTAAAATGCAGCAAAAAGCCCTATTACTGCGTTTGGATCAGTTATTTTGTCAAGAAACCCAACTAACATGCAGTAAGGTCAAAAAAATACTGCATTTTAGTTAGTTTTTTAAGAAAAAAGTGTTCAATTTACTAGTGCAGTAAGAAAAATAGCTAGTTCACATTTTAAAGACCGTTTATTTCTTATTATTTAATCACAATAATTCAACTCACTTATGTAAAATTTACATATCAAAAATAAAAAAAAACATCTAATTAATAAAGGACCCTGCGCAGAATGCACAACCTCCTTTGACAGTTTTTAAAACAATGCAGTATTTAAAACATTAACTGCACTTTAGCTAGGAATAATCATATCTGTGTCATTATGCTATCCAAACTAATCTGCAGTAATGCTGTATTTTACTGCGTGTTAGTCAGTTTATAATGATAAAAGAATGTTAAGTATTCACAACTAAAATGCGACAAGCTTTGATTTTACTGCATTTTAGTTGGGAGTTCGTGACAATAAATTGTATTTTCTTAATTTGCAGTAAAAATAGCTTGTATGGCGGTAAATTTTACTGCGTATTAATTTTTTTTTTAATTTTTTTCCAGAAATATAAAACTATCTAAAGAACTGTAAAATTATATTGCTTACTGCATTTTAGTTATGAAACCTTAAAATTTAATCTGCAGTATAATTTATACTGTATTTTAGTTGGGAAATCACGCCAAATTGTTAATTTTTTTCGTTTGCAGTAAGTGAAAACTGTTAAATAAAAACCATTCTAATAGTCTTAGAAATAAGTAAGTTAATTCAATAGAAAGCTTAAGAAACCCGCTTTCAGAATCACTAATAAAACGAAAAATCACAAAAGGGCTGTTACTGCTCTTTAGTCTCTGGTGGGCAGTATAAGTTCGATGGTATGATCGACGTCAGCTCAAAAACTGGTGGCCAAGTTAATCTCCAAATAGTTAGGCAGCGCCAGTTACACACCAAAGTTAACAGTAATGCAAGGTCACATAAGGTCCAAAATAGCTTTGAGCGAATGAAGTGGACGACAACGCCTTTGCTCAACTCTGGGACATAATATATGTCTGTTTAAGTAATTGGTGTATTCTAGTTTATTTGCTAGTGTAATATTTAGCAACATGACATGTTTAAACTTAGTCTCTGCAATGGCAACGCAACAATGCTCCTAGTAGCATAACACGACTATAAATAACATCACGACTGTAATCTCCGAAGGGTTGGGTAAGGCAGGTGTGTCAAATAGTACACCTATATGTTTTTAAGTCCCTTAAAGTAGGACGAGATTCTACTGCTATAAACCGGCCATAAAATACTTATAGCGTCTACTGAGAAATGAGATGGACAGCCAGAACTTTAGAATGGAACCTAGGACTTTGTGCTAGCAATAGCGCTGACGGACAAAGACCAAAGCAGTCGAGGCCTCTATTATTACAGACAAGCTGTTGCCAGCGGCTTCCAAAATTATCCGTCGGGAAGATAACATCGGGATAAAAACTATCCTATGTGTTAATATAGGTTATAAACTATCTGTGTACCAAATTTTATCCAAATCCGTTCAGTAGTTTTTACGTGAAGAAGTAATAAACATACACACTCACAAACTTTCGCCTTTATAATATTAGTGTGATATCAAGTGGACCACTTGCTTATAACTATCCAATTGCTCTGCCAATTATGTTGGGGTCGGCTCACAGTCTAACCAAATGCAGCTGAATACCAGTATTTTACATGGAGCGACTGCCGATCTGACCTCCACAACCCAATCAGTACTGGGTAAGACTGATAACCATACAATTTTTGAATAGTATAAAACAATAGCTTCGTGTGCTTGTGTGTGTTTTCATCTAAACTACACAGTGATTTCGAAGCAGGTGTTCACAAAAATAAAATAAAAATGAGGTCGGCTTAGCCAACAGATTATGAGTAGTGGATGAAATCATATTTACACGTATAAATCACTTCTTAAAGTATCTCTATCCTTTTCTGTCCATTGAGAAGTGCTATCCGTTAGAGCGAGAGGTCTTATCACTAGTAAAAGCATTTGTTGATGCGAATGAGAGCTAATACTTGTGATAAGACTTCTTGTTTTAGCGAATGACACCTCTAACTATGTATGAGAGCATTTAGCCCTTCCGAGAGAGACTTAGGGCTTCTAGTCTAACCGGATGCAGCTAAATACCAGTATTTTACAAAGAGCGACTGCCTATCTGACCCCCACAACCCAGTATTGGTAAGACTGATTGTCAGACTTCCAGGCGTTTCTACTTGTAACGACTGACAAAGATCTATAAGTGTTGAGACGTTCCGCTGAACATCGGCGTGCAGTGAACGAGGAACGCGGGGAAGCGGGTGCCAACCGGGCGCCGCACGACGACCACGCACCGAGGGAGTCAGCTGTTGCACGCCTCCAAGCACGTACGCGCTTCCTTAATATCTTTGTTTTCATAGTCCAAACGAACGTTATATTTTTATTATAATTTATACAGTCCACTACACGTTTCGATTTTGCTCCACCACGACCTATCGTCGCGAGCAATATGGGAGCCGGGACTAACGGCTAGTCGATACTTTATTAGTGGTCACCCATCCCCTGACCAAGCGCTGGAGAACCTGAAGATCGACCCCGAGCGCCAGGTAATAATTAGCCACTTATGATTTAGTGCCCAACTTAAATGGGACCGGGCAGGACATGTTTGTCGCATGCCAAACGAGCTGTGGCCGCGTTAAGGCATCATGATTGGTGCCCTGAAACAGTGACACAGGGTCGCGGCAGACCACGAAGGAGATAGCGGAATGAATTGGGATGTCTTTCTTGATAAGAAGTTGCATAGAATCGTGACCGTGGGAAAGAATGAAGGGAGGCCTTTGCTTGGCAGTACAATATGGGTTAGCTATAATAATAAACCGGCAAACCGGAACCCGGAAACGCGGCATGTCTTAGAACCAAAAAAATCGAAGACATGCGACATCTACCAACCCGCACTGGGCCCGCGTGGTGGATTGTAGCCCATCCCTCTCCTAGAGAGGAGGCCTGAGTCCCTGCAGTGGGAACATTATAGGCTGATGACGATGATAATAATAATTAACTATTTCTCATGAAGTTAGGGGTTTCTAAACAGTGTGCTTGCCATATTGTTGGTAGGTCGTTTGGGTGACTGTCGCTCACTTACAGCCTTACAAATAAAAAATATTATTTTTCCAAGATACAGACAGAAAGTTATAGAGATACCAAAACATATTGCTGATACGTGCGCGTACGCATGATTTCACCTAATAAGCAATTCTCGTATTTTAAAAGAAGCCGTAATCAGAGTCTCAATCTGTTCAATTGTATATTAAATTTATTTTTGCTTTTTTGACATCGACCAACCCGCACTGGGCCCGCGTGGTGGCCCATTCCCAGGAGGTCAGCATAGCTATTCACAAAAAAATTTAAACTACGAGAATCACTTCGAATGATAATATGAAAAAAAAGCTTGAAAGAAATAGCAACAAATAATAATCACCTCTTTGTCAGTGAAATGTGACTTAGAAATAATAACCTCCTTATCTGTGAAATGGGACTTGTCCTTCTCCTGTTCGGGAGTCAGGTGGAGAATGGTTTCCTGGTTCGTGGCGTGGAGCTTCAGGACGTATCTGGAAGAGTCGGCGGGAAATGTTAGACAGGTTTTTTAAACATAATTCTGCTCTTGTAAGGAAGAAAATAGTGCTTATTTGGCATTGATAACAAAAATCCGTTAGAAGGGGTAAATAGAAACGCATTGGTGAATAGAAACAACACTTTGAGAGCGATTTTGGCGTTGAATTTAAATGGTATGTTGCCAAAAACGTTTCTAAAGAAAGAAAAGAAAATCGACTACTTGTTGGTAACCTATTAAATTAATTCAATGTTAAAACCCCTTTAAATCTTTTGTCTCTATTCACCCCTGCGTTTATATTCGCCCCATTTGATTGTACCTTAAAAATTATTCAAAACGATAGGGTAGTGAACAAATAAAATCTAATTAGTTTTGGGTTCGATTCCCACCCAGGACAAATGTTTGTGTGATGAGCACGATCATTTGTTCTGTGTCTGGGTGTAATTTATCTATAATATGCATGTATTTAGAAATATATAAGTATGTTTATCAGTTGTCTAGTACCCATAACACAAGCTCTGCTTAGCTTGGGACTAGATGGCGTTGTGTGATAGTTGTGGAATATTATTATTATTATTATTAATTAGTCCGTCAGATTGGACACGTATTTTTAATTTTTTCACGTAAACAAACTATGAAGATGATAGGTGCTTTGAAAACTCGTGTGACGTCATTTTCTGAGACATTTCTGATTCTTTAGCTGTCAGTGACCAACCCCCCACTCAAATCATTGACGCGTTTTATCTTCGTCAATTTTTATTGATTTGATAAAACAAAAAATACGTATCCAATATTTTTCGATAATCTAACAGACGGACTAATTAGAATCGTATTTTTTAAAGTCAGTAAACATCCCTATTGGCTATTTGACTACAGTTAAAAATTCACGAAAATGTTCTATATGAAAATGATCTTTGTCTTACTATAGATGGTGTCCTTGAACGTTAGTGTCTTACCTCTGGATGTCAAGATTCTCCCAGCAGATGAGTGTCTCAACGGCGCCGAGTTCTAGGGCGCGCAGCGTGTCGTCTACACCGAAACAGTATTTGCCGGTGTCCTGTAAAAAGAGTAGTAGATATTTGAGTAAAGGAACAGTTAGTAGTTTGTGGCGTGAAGTCGGTAGTGGTATGATATAGCACCGTGGCGCTCCGTGACGGATAAAATTAGTGAACGTTACTGAAACATGTAATTTTATTGTACTCATGATAACTAACAACTTTCCTAAACCAACTCTACAATATGGGTTAACCTTTTTTATGCCTTTTGAGGGGGGGGGGGGGGCGAGGATATCATCCGAAGACTCCTCCCGCTTTGGGCAGAGTAGAAGGGAGTGTCAGACTTTTTCAAATTGGGACAAACCCGCCACACTATTCCCAAACCACTGTAACTCCTGTAAGCCAGAATCAACAGTGGCGACCACAAGAGAACACGGATGGAAAGAACTGGTGGAGGGGTCGGCCTTTGATGGGATTATCCCACCTACATTGCCATTCAGACAAAAGTTCCTCCCAGGCGTCAGTCTGTGGTTTAAGAAATCTAGCTACTTTAGCACGGTCACGTTGCATTAAAAAGTGTCAGACTGACAATTACCACCCATGTTCCTTCTTAGCCCTTTGTGTCGAGGCCGTGTTATCACTTTCGAACAACCGGCAGCCCCGACGGGGACCCCACACACCCAACTGTCAGAGTTTCTAAACGCCTCAAGGGCCTCCCACATGGTTTGACGAGCGCCATTTAGCGGCCGGGACCACCGGCTTATACGTGCCTTCCGAAGCACGGAATCATATTTTTATGAGACAATCAGGTGATTCAAGCCTGCCATGTCCCAGCCAAACTGGAAACAACTTTAAAAGTATGCTTCAAGTGGGAATCGAACCACTCGACCACGGAGGCAGTTAATAGGCAGGTTAACCTACACTAATATTATAAAGAGGAAAGATTTGTATTTTTGTGTGTTTTAATTGAATAAACTCAAATACTACTGCGCCGATTTCACAAATCCTTCCACCATTAGAAAGCTACATTCACCCTGAGGAACATGTCCCTATTCCCACTGGAACGGGAACTATGCGGGTGAAACCGCGTGACGTCTGCTAGTAGGCATATAAGACAAGTTACCTGTGAGATCTCATCAAAGTATCTGCCAATGAGTTTCTTCTCCTGTATAAACTTAACATTCTGCAGGGACTCGGCCGCTAACTCAATGGCTTGGTTGAATCCGTTCTCGCCGCCGTAGGATACGTCCACCAATTTGATGATCTTAGCTTGGAGACGCTGTTGAGGAAGAGTAAAAGTTGAGATAAGTAATAGGCCTGGTAATATAACCATTCAATGGATCAAAGGACATAGCGACTCCCGAGGCAACGATGCAGCGGACGAGCTCACTCGAAGCGGCTCGAGCATGGCGGCGGTGGGGCCAGAACCCATCGTGCCGCTACTTTTCGGCTATCTTCGCACGCTGGTAAGGAAACGTACCAAAGAACTTCACGCTAAGCTGTGGCTAGACCACGGCGAGTGTAGACAGGCCAAGGCGCTTCCCGCCATCGACGCTCGCCTCACCAAACAAGCGCTCCGGCTAACTAAATTGCAGCTACGCACAGTAACGGCTGCCATCACTGGACACGGTACTTTTAACAAGCACTTCTTTGTTATAGGAGTCACAGATAGTCCTCTGTGTCGAGCCTGCATGGAGGAAGAAGAAACAGCAACCCACGTGCTCCTGCACTGTCCGGGGGTTGCCCCATACAGGGCCAAATACTTCGGTGACCCAGGTACTCTCCGCGAGATTGCCAGTAACACCAAGGGGTTGCTGGCTTTTCTCGGGGAGCTGGGGTGGATCGAGTGATATTCCCACCCGCACGCAAAATACGCGCATTGGGCGTGGAGTTGTGGACACCAGCCCGTTGTACTTACACTTATAGGCCTGGTTGTTTTTGGTTATGGCGTCACATCAAATCTAATCAATCTTAGCTGGACGTGGGAGGTGAGTGCACAAAGATTTTTTTATTGTATTTCTATTTGCGCGTGCAGAATAAACAGTTTCTATTCATAAGTGTGTTTACAGACACAGGTGCCATCAGTCTTCCCTCTTAAAATCACTGATACAACCTTCTCAGTATCATACCTCCTTAAATGCCTTTTTCAACAAATAGTCACTCGTGGAAGTAATATGAACTGAGAGTGTTGTATTGGTGACTTTAATCATTATTACTCAGTAAACTGACATTTGTTACTGTCACGAATACTATTTTATTTAACATACAACCTGATACCGACCGCCAAATAGTAAAAATCGTAAATAAAAATCGAATTTCGCGGGCTACTCTGGAACATCTACCCTAAGAGCAAGCCCATTTTGAAATAAAAAGATTTTAGTATTGGAGCTCTTAAAATAAAATAAAAAACTCACCGGATCAAACATATCAGACTGCGACAATTCAGTCTTAAAATCAGCCGAACCGGCGAGGATCAGACCAGCCACGTTCGGACGGTCAGCACTGATGAACAGCTGGGTGGCAACTTCAGCGACTTTACGGACATAGTTGTGACGTTTCTCCATACGCAGACGGGCAAAACGGAGGGCAGACTGACCACCACGACCATGCTTCTTAGGCAGATCGACTGTGAATTTGTGGAGGACCTGGAAAAGTAGGATTTTTTTATGATTAGTTACTGTTTCTGTAACGGTTTTCAATAGGGATCGGACTGAGTCAAAAAACAATAATTCTAATTAGTCCGTCAGTTAGATTATCGAAAAATATAGGATACGTGTTTTTTGTTTTATCAAATAAATAAAAATTGACGAAGATAAGATGTGGTTGTGACGTCATTTGTAGGTAAAAAATGTACTATCATATGACGTTTTCGAAGCACTGTATTGACTTCAATTTTTGGAAATCTATATCTAACGGACTAATTAGTTTTTTTTTGTCCGATCCCCTATTATTTATTTTTTTAAATAGCGACTACGCATACTTCTTCGTAGCGTGTCGATGGCAGTGTTTCATAAGCTCAGTTTTCATAAATTAAAAATTAGTTTTAGGATAGTCAAGTGTGCTAGTGTCTGTGAAGGTCCGCTGCATACACACTTGAGATCTGGACCAGCCACATATCTGGCATTAATACAAAACCTGTTTTGTATGAGACCAAATCTTCTATATCAAAATTGCAACTGTAATTGCGTAAGTCTCGGAAACGTGATCGTTTAAATGATTTTGCCTCAAACAAAACTTGAACCCTTTTACCATAACTGAGGTAACACGAATTACGTAATTATACAGTGCAGCATGCTGTGCAAAAAATGAAAGGGCCTACCAACTAAGTTAGTAAGGAACGCTTCATGTGAGTCCGCCTCGCAATTGGTCGGTTATTTCGTTTGGTGAGCGATTTTGCCTCGGGGAAAACCAAATATTTTCAATAGGGGATCGGACAAAAAAAAACTAATTAGTCCGTCAGTTAGATTATCGAAAAATATTGGAGACGTATTTCTTTTTTCACATAAACAAAAATTGAAGTCAATACAGTGCTTCGAAAACTCGAACTTTTCGAAAACGAATGATGATGATTTCGAATGATGGTAAATTTTTTGACTACAAATGACGTCACAACCACATCTTATCTTCGTCAATTTTGATTAATTTGATAAAACAAAAAACACGTATCCAATATTTTTCGATAATCTAACTGACGGACTAATTAGAATAATTGTTTTGTGACTCAGTCCGATCCCCTATTGCGTGCGAGTCTGACTCGCGCATGTAGTGAACGTACCAATTTTACTACATTAGTACGAAATATTTAATTTTTGTTGTAAGAATTTTAACATTGTGGGTGGGAATTCATCAAATTACTCGTCACGCTCTGGGCGGAAAGGGAGTGTCAGACTTCTACTGAATCAAAACCACCCAGGTTCCTTCTTAGCCTTTTGCCTTCCGGGGCCAGGGTATCTTTCGAACAAATCGCAGCCCCGGCAGGCGTCGGCCGTTGCGGACCCCTTCACCTCATCCCTGTCCCCAGGACAAGATTGAGGTCAAGACTAAGCCATTTCATATAAAAAAAAAGCTAAAGAATACGTACCTCTCTGGTATTACCCTGTAGCGTACCAAACAGGGCTCCATTACCGTCCATAACAATGAACCCGAACTTGTTGTCATCAGCCAACAGTGCCGTCAAAGCTTCAGTGTGGAACTTGTTGTCGCACAGGTACAGAGATGTGTTGATCGGCTTGAACGGCTCAAAGTCGATGTTGACTTTCTTTTCTTTGCCTTCTTCTGTGACGATGGTTCCGCAGTAGATTACGAGGCCGTTTGGTGGGACTATAACGAGAAGGGGATGTGGTTATTATAGAATTCGAAAAATTGTCACCTGTGAGGTCTTTTTTAACCGACTTCAAAACGGAGGAGGTATCAATTCGTAGGCGACCTTTTTTATTTTATGTATGTTCCACGATCACTCGAAGATGGCTGGACCGATTTTGTTTTTTTTTTATTTTGTTTGAAACTGATACTTCCCAGGTGGTCTCATGAACACCAAGTCAGAATCTGATAATGGAATCATCATGGAGAAATAGAGAGAACTCTTCAAATGTTATAGGCACACTTCACTTCAGGCTTTTTTGATTTGAGTAGATTTTGGAAGAGTACTTTTTTAGGAAAAGTAGATTTGGATGAAGAACTTCGGAAGTAGGCAACGGAAATCCTCAATAAATGAAAGCAAATAGACTGGGATTGCTGAAATCTCATGTCTGTCTATTGTTTACACCAGTTCATAACATAACATTACGCCGTACATTGTGAAGGGGTAAGCACGTCATGTGAACCACTAAAAGGGGAAAAATAAACTTTTTTACTATAACCAGCTTCTGTAGTCGGTGACTTTTGTTTGTTTCCTCACCGACGCTGTTGGCGATGAACCATTGCTGAAGTCGCCCTTTGTAAATCTTCCAGTCTTGGGTATGATGATCGAAATTGGATATAGATCCCAAAATTGAATTTACACCAAACATATTTCACTAATGTGGGTACTCGTCGCCAATGTTAAGTAGGAAGCTACAGAGGTGTGAACAGAAAGACGGAATGATTCGCACTGCTGTATTGACGCGTTGTACTTACTATGCGGCGCAGCCGCAACCATAACTATAGCTACATACAAAACAGTTTGATTTCATGTTTTTGCCACCGATTTCAGAAGCTGGGTTTTTCTTATTTTTCACTTTTTTGTTTTATTTTTTGTTGAACACGGTTTTATTTTTTGTAAAAAAGTTTTTTTACAAGTTCTGTGTCGGGGTTGCGTTCCAGTCTTCCCTTCAAACAGACCGGCTCGGAGGGCATCGGCTGGCACTTTTCTTTTCACACAGACCGGCCGCGGTCAGCCGATCGATCATGAAAGAGCACGCAATCGGAGCCGATCGGCCGGTCGAGAGCGGAAGAGTACGTCATCAGAGGCAGTGGGTCGGCTTATTATTTCACACTGACTGTCGCACTCAGATAGCTTTAATGATTAAAAAAAAATGTTTTGACAGTTTTGTCAAATCTTTACTAAGTGACGGCTTAAGTAATCATTAAATATCTCTGCGTACAGCAGTAAGCGCGTTAGGTTTGCCCTCAAGAATTCTCATTAATAAAAGTTGTGACATGTAAAAATAAACCTTATCTCAATGATTCAAAACTACGTTTTAAACGTGATAAAAATCTCTTCTCTCCGAGCCGGTCGGTGTGAACGGACCCTAAATAGACACAATCAGTATAAAAAGCAAATGTGACAACTACTATGACGTCATAAGCATTATTTAGTTACTATACAAAACAGAATGCGTTTTTGTTCTATAAAGTCTAGAATTAAAATCTTGAGTTGAAACGGTACAAATTAGCTCGCTGTGGCATTAACCTCGTTAATTATTAAATAGTTGAGCAGGGCACGCGAAGTAGTTGGATCGATATCTGTGGTCACTGGTCGAGCCTTTATGGAGTTGTGTGTGATCCCTCATGCATGCAGCAATTTATCATTCTCTTACCATTACCTCAATTAATTTGGGGTCGACGCAGCATGTTCTTCTTCCATACTTTTTTTTTTTCCTTAGAAAATATTGTCAAACTGCTGGGCAAAAACCTCTCCCATAGCCTTCCACTCTTCTCTCTGAGATGTATGGGCACGCACGTACGATACCGTTATGTTTCGCATATAATCCTACTGTCTCACTAACTGCCGTACTCAGAGATATTTAATGATTACTTAAGCCGTCCCTTCGTAAAGGTTTGACATATTTTTGTATGAGAAAACTGTCAAAACCATTACTAAGTGATGGCCTAAGTAATCATTAAAGCTCTCTGAGTGCGGCAGTAAATTATAAACGCGAAAGTTGGAACGAATTTGGATAACATTTGGCACACAGATAGTTTATAACCTGGATTAACACACAGTTTTTTATCCCGATTTTATCTTCCCGTGGGATAATTTTCGAGTCGTAGCGGGCAAAGCCGCTAGCTAGCTAGTATTATAATAGATTAATTAATTTTATCACCTTTAGTATACAGCTTGAGTCGATGCTGCACAGAAGTGATGGCGCCCAGCACGGACAGTCGGTTGACTCGTGACTTGATGTTGGAAGCCGTCCCGAATTCATCCGCCAACATCTTGGACACCCGCGAGATCTGATCCTTTGGCGGAATGATCAGGGATATCATTGAGGTCCCGTTTCTGGAAAAGATAGAGATAGGGTATGTTGTAGCGTTGTTTTTTACTGTAATAGCATGGTGATGGATATAAATATTGATGGATGGAGAGGGAGAGAAAGGCCAAAAAAAAGATGGATGGGTTGTGTGAGGAATGATATGAATGAGAAAGGAGTAAATTCCACCGTGACGTCTAACAGGGAAGAATGGAAGAAGAAAACGTGTTGCGCCAACCCCAAATAGAATGGGATAAGTTCAGGAAGATGATGATGAGTATGGTGGTCATCGTGCACGAGGCTGACGAAAGTCTCCACACGATGGTTGCCGGAAGACGGATGGCGTAGCCGAGGCTGGCCCCTAATGAGGTGGAGATATCATTTTGATCCGTACCGTGAAGGTTGGTTCGACTGGCTGCGGGTTGTGCACAAGTTACCGCGGCCTCGACATATAGGGCGAAGAAGGAACATGGGTGGTTTTTAGTCGGTAGAAGTCTGACATTCCCTTTCGCTCTGCCCTAGAGCGGGAGGGACTTATTTGAGTTTTCCACCCGCCAAAAAAAAAAGGGTTGGTTCGGCGAGGCGCAGGAAAAGAGATTTTGGAAGGATTTGAGTGACTCAGCAATGGGTCAGTCAAATAAACATACTACGAACGACTAAGAGAGAGGGTAGATGGATGGATGGATTTGCCCGCATTAATCGTCATCCCGCGACCATTGCGCTTGCAACAACTCATAATAATGGATAATCACGAAAGATGGAAGATATTCCGTAAGTAATAGCATAAGTTTACTAGTATTCAAATGTCCCAACTCAAGGTCTGCCAACGTGCAATGGAGCGCTGCATTCTAGGCGTCAAACTAACCGACCATGTACGCAACTCAAGACTGCGCTCCACAACACAAATTATACTGACGTTGCTCAAAAAGCCGTTAAGGTAAAGTAGGACTGGAGTGGTCACGTATGCTCAATGAGCTGTGGGCCAAAAAAAAACAAACCTTTCTGGAACCCTGCCAGTCAGAAGACGTCGAGGCAGACCTCGTAAAAGATGGCAGGACGAGTGAGACCAAAATAAACGACCAGTGATTCATATTAGACCTGGATCTAAACATCTGAAGTAATAGGGAGCCTTTTGCCCAACGGTGGGATGACTCAAGCTAACAGTATCAGTTAGGTCATCATCATCTACCTGCCCTTATTATATTCTATTTGGGGTCGGCGCAACACGTTTTCATAATCTATTCTTCCCTGATAGACGTCACGGTGACATTTACTCCTTTCTTATTCCTATGCCTTGCTAATCTCTCCGTCTAGTATCAGTAAGGTATTGTCAAGATAATAGTGATTGTTAATAGTGTGTTGCTGAGTTATAAAAAAAAGGTTCCGAAGAATTAAGAACCTTATCCTTTTTGAAGTCGGTTAAAAATAAATCAACAAGGACTGAATATTAGCTTTATGTTACTTGGAGTTGAATTTAGGATAATTTGGTGTTTATTGATTTGTATATACGCGCTACGTAACTTTAGTAGAATTTCTTTGTTTACAAAAATTATAGCTACTCATGGCGTATACAACACAATGCAAAGACGGGCTATTAATAAGTTTTAAATATTATAACTTTACACTAAAAACGTCCACGTGTGCCCGTACTATTAAATACATCCAACTGCATAATGTTTTATGTGCACCCCAAAAAGAGTCATTTAGTAACAATATTTTTGCGTTCATTTGTACAGTTCAGCAAGCTTGATTGACACTTTCGTGAAGGGTCTGTCTACAACTGGTAATAAAAGAAAGATTTTTAGGCACCCTCGTGTCCAAAGCTCGAAGGTCCAATTTTGACCCTATTATTTGTAACCAATTGTAGGTTATTTGCATGGGCTTAACCAACCACTAACTCACTAAGCGAGCGAGGGCCGACTCAAACAATAGATCGCCGGGGTAAAATCAGACAACGACCTATCGATCGCCTTTTAACCCCTTAAAACCGTTATTTGAAGAATTTTAACAAATATTTGCTTGTCTATTTGGATAAGTGCTTTATACATATTTTGATATAAGAGCATTGGTTTGAGATTCAGTATTATGAATCTCACTGTTGGTAAAACGAACGGTGAGATTCATAAGTTCATAACACACACAAATGTAATAATTATGATTCATGATTTTGTTACGCGAAGACCATTCGTGGAACGTGAATCCAAACAAATTCTAATTACCGTCGTGGTCGCAATCTAACACACGTGCTCATTTTCACATTAAATAATTTTTAAAAGCTTAAAAATATTTAATGTGAAAATGAGTATGTTATGTAATTTTTTTATCCAATTTAAGACTCATCACCATCTCATCATCAGCCTATAATATTCTCACTGCAGGGTGGGCTATAATCCACCACACGGGCCCAGTGCGGTTTGGCGATGTCATGTCTTCGAATTTTTGGTTGTAAGACATGTCGAT
Source organism: Diarsia rubi (assembly GCA_932274075.1). Lineage (NCBI taxonomy): Eukaryota > Metazoa > Arthropoda > Insecta > Lepidoptera > Noctuidae > Diarsia > Diarsia rubi. The sequence goes on from OW026441.1 coordinate 5,289,377, forward strand.
TTCCTCACGATGTTTTCCTTCACCGTTTTGAGAGCAGCGGTGATAAAATAAATTACACAAAGTAATGCGCCTGCCTGGGTTTGAACCCACGACTTACTGTTCGTAAGTCGGGGCCGCCACCACTTGGCCACCGGTGTTCTGCACCGCTATAAGTAATAAACACCTTTCTTTCTTTTAAAACCAGAAAGCTAAGTTTCGACCTGCTCTATGTTAGCCTAAATACAAAAAACGACATAAATACACCTATAGCAAAACTCGCACGATTTCACTCACGTAATTTATAGCACAAATAACGTAGAATACCATACCCAGGGCTGGGCCCATTAATTACTCGGCTAACAAACATAATTACATAGCAACTGAAAGTTATGTTTGGTATTCGGTATGGTGTGGTATTTGAAACGGAGTTGCTATGCGTATGTACACAGTAGGTGCGGTTTTACCCGACTGCGGCAATTTAAAAGAAAGGATTATAATTTTAGTAGTCTTATATGGTGAAAGCGCAAGTCTAGTCCGCGAAATTGAAATTTTCAGGGTTCGAACCCACGACTTACTGTTCGTAAGTCGGGGCCGCAACCACTGGGCCACTACTGCTCGCCTGCGTGCCTGTAATGTTCTGATTGAAATAAATGCTTTGCGTTTTGAGTTTGAGTCTGCCGTCTGGTTTAGGGGTTTGCCTTGTCACCTGAATATCTGATAAAAAGATGATTCCCTGCTTCGGAAGGCACGTGCGGTGGTCCCGGGCTCCCGGCCGCCAAACGGCAGTCGTCAAACCATGTCAGAGGCCTTTGATACGTTTAAGAAACTCTGACACTAGGGTGTGTGGGGTCGTTGGACCTTACTGCCCACACGCTAACATAAAGAACAGCTAACTTAAAACTAAGTAAAAAAAATACCGCTTTGACGCAATACTGCTGGTCTGATCTGAACTTTACCCTATAACACAAGTTGTTTGCGGGGGAGGTCCATTTAATCTGTGAATGTTCACGGCCTGATATTTCGATAACCTTTGCCGCCAGTGTCAGCGGTGTGGAATGCTTTTATCTTTGTTATAAAAAACATTCCTGATGAAGTTTAACTGGAAAAATTCTCTCATTATTACTTTTATTTCATCGTGTCGTAAGTGAAATCATCAAATAACCCCTCATTCATTCTCGATCATTTGGAGTGTCAGACTTGTACTGACTAAAAGCACCCACGTTCCTTCTTAGAACTTTGTGTTCCAGGGCCGCGGTATCTTCTTTGAACAGTCCCGCAGCCCCAGCAGATGTCGGCACTTGCCGACCCCTTCCCAAGTGTAATTAGAGCGTAACCTGGTGTCGGAGTTCTTATGTCGCTCATGTGCCTATGACCTGGCAATACATGACACTTTTTTTAATTTTGTTAAAGGTCTGTTTGATCCGGCTAATCTCCGAAACGGCTGAAGCGATTTTGTCGGGACAAGACTACTTTTATTTTATAAAAATAATGAGGATTTAAGATTCCGTTAAAAAAAAAATAAAAGTAATCAAATTGTTAACAAAATCTGATTCAAGTAGAGTAATATTATATAATATAGCGGACAACAACGGGTGTTGCATAAACCAATTGGGCGGTTAAAACATTATCAAACGCCGTCAATGTCATGATCAAAACTGTCTGAGCCATCCAAGGTGAATATGACTATCAAGGAAGTAAATGTATCTGTTATCTACATTGCACGGTACATTCCGTCCGTAGACAGCGGATGATAGATCATTAGTCATTATAAATGACGTACTCCGTCATTTGTTGATCTTTGGCAGTCTTTATTGGGAACTAGCAGACAAAAAAAAAAATATGGGCAGGCCACATGATCAGCAGGGCTATTGCATATCTTTTACATGACAGTGGCTATCACATTGTCCATGGATTAACTGTCAAATTGGTTATGGTTTAGTACAAAAAGGAACCATTTGACAGTTAATCAAAGCACACAGAGCCAAAGTGATAATCAATAAATCTGTCAACAGAGATACGAGAACAATAGCCCTGCAGGGGAAATTATTAATGGAGTAAAGTGATCACGCAATGGTACCCAAGAGACGGAAAGAGAAAGAGAGGTAGACCACTAAGGAGGTGGAACAACGATAGCAGACAAATCACGGGAAAAACATGGGGTAGAGTGGCCATAGAAAGGCCAGATTGGAAGAGGCTTATGCCACCTGGCAAACGATAATAATAATAATATAACGACAATAATACGAGGAACTAGAAACCGGAAAGTTTGAGAAGACCTTATCAAGGAGTTTAGTGTTAACTGTTATCGTGGAACTGGGTGATGGTAGAATGATAGGTAGGTAGTCGCTCCATATAATCACCTTTCAAACAAATCAAAATCGGTTCGTCCATTCGGGATGCTACGATGCCACAGACAGACAGACAGACAAAGACACGTCAGACTAATAATAACACCACGTGGCTTTTGCGTCGGGGATTAAAAATAGCATAATAATCATTCTCTTGCCATTTTGTCGTCGCGTTCTTATACATTTCTCTATTCATCAATCATCATCATCAACAGCCAATTAATGATCCCACTGCTGGGACACAGGCCTCCTTTCTAAGTGAGGGATGGGCTATAAACTACCACGCGGGCCCAGTGCGGACATGCCGGTTTCCTCACAATGTTTTCCTTCACCGTTTTGAGAGCAGCGGTGATGAAATAAATTACACTAAGCAATGTGCCTGCCTGGGTTCGAACCGACGACTCGACGAAACTACCAAATTCTTGTGAATGTGTTTGTTACGAGCCATAATTTTAAAATTAATCGACAGTTTACCATCCTAATATCCTGAGGGAGCTCATTCCAAAGGAATACCGCCTGGACAAAGAAGGAAGATTTTATGAAGCCAGAGCGATGAGAAGGTCAACGTAACAGGCGATTATTGGCGGAACGAAGAGTCTTGCTGTGCGCAGAGCATAAATATTGACAAAGAGTAGTCAGGTAAGAAGGGGAAGTGGACTTGTGAAGAAGAGAAAACAGGGTTGTCAAAGTTCTCAAGGCTCGGCGCTGCCGGATAGGTAACCAATTCAGAAGCGATCGATGTTCTGACACATGATCATACTTGCGAAGATTGAAAACGAATCGAATGCAGTTATTAAGAAGTCGGTAAAGTTTATTGAGGAGATCTGCATTCAGGTCATACTCGTAGTAGCCATCTAGCTCATCAGATACCTGCTTTTTTTTTGGCGTGTGGAAAATCATCAAATAACACCTTCCGCTCTTGGGCAGAGCGAAAGGGAGTGCCAGACTTCTACTGACTAGAAACCACCCATGTTCCTTCTTAGCCCTTTTTGTCGAGGCCGCGGTATCTCTTACAACATCCCGCAGCCCCGACGGGATGCCTGCTTTCTTGCCATAATATAATACTTTATTTTTCCTCTACTCTTATACCCCTCCACATTCATACTCAAAACTTTCCTCATGCCTCCGCATCACATGGCAACCGATTACCTCACAACTTTTCAGTCACCGGTGCCACTTGAAGACTTCCTCTTTATGTACTCACTAGCGGACGTCACGCGGTTTCACCCGCGTAGATCACGTTACCGTACGAATACAGGGATAAAAAGTAGCCTATGTCACCCGGGGATAGTGTAGCTTCCCAACGGCGAAAGAATTTTTCAAATCGGTCCAGGGTGCTTACTCTGGAATATAATTCCGATAGATCGACATTGGTCAAACGTCACTTGGTTGAGTTAAACGACAGGGATTGGCTGAACTCACTGAGTCTAACCAATCCCTAACGTTTGACTGACAATTCCAATGCCGATCTATCGGAATTATATTCGAGAGTAAGCACCCAGTAGTTTCGGAGCCTATTCGTTACAAACAAACAAACAAATCTTTCCTCTTTATAATATTATTATTGGTGTAGATTTCTATCCATTCGCGATGCTCTCATCTCATCTATACAAGAGAGATCATCAACTGCCTAGCCTTTTCCCAACTATGTTGGGAGGCATCTTCTAGTCTAATCGGAAGCAGTTGAAAATACTGGTATATTTTACATGGAGCGACTGCCTATCTGACCTCCACAACCCAGTTAATACTGAGTTAAACGATACCCCCTGGCAAGACTGGTTGTCAGACTTTAGGACCAATGTCGACTGTCATAGTCAGCTTTCGGGGGCACGGAGGAAACCCTGTATGTAAAACCCATGCACGGGCCCACCCAAGTAAGCACGGCTGAACCTGAAGATCGACAAGAGTAGCTGTTATTATTTAGCCACAGGCTTAGAATCGGCAGGAATACACCACAGTCAGGCTCAATTCGGATTACTAGACGTACAAAGCCGTTAGATCGTTCGAAATCGGCACAAACACAAAGTAACGTAAGTACAGATAACTTAGCCGGTGTAGACCACCCCAGTTTAAGACAACTACACGAGCTAGCGTCAAGTCTAGACACTAATGCGATAAAGTAATTATATCTACTGTCGGGGCTGCGGGTTGTTTGAAAGAGATCCTACGGCCTCGGACAGAAAGGGCTAAGAAGGAACATGGATGGTTTTTAGTCAGTAGAAGTCTGACACTCCCTACCGCTCCGCCCAGTAAGTCACTACAAAAGTCCAAAAAAAAAGTGTAATTTCTAAGTCTGCAGGTTTAGACTACAAATAACTACGTGCAGATATCCTACTTCCTACTAATATTATAAACCCGAACGTTTGTAAGTATGGATGTTTGTTACTCTTTCAGGCAAAAACTACTGAACGGATTTGGATAAAATTTGGTACACAGATAGTTTATAACCGATATTATGATCCCGTGAGATAATTTTCGAACTGTAGCGGGCAAAGCCGCTAGCAACAGCTAGTATTATTATTATATTTTTTCAAAGTTCTTTCTGGATGTCTGAAATCTGAAAGGGTTTTGATTCGATCTTCTGGTAATTAGAGACAAGTGACTTGTGGTTAGCCCATTCCCTCTCAATGAGAGGCCTTTGTCCCAGCAGTGGGCACATTAATAGGCTGATGATGATGACTTGTTCTTGACTGCTTCGTTGCTCTAGTGGTGGCAATGGTGACTGCTGATGATGACATACGGGATCTATTACTTCGGGCAAAATGTTATTGGTTTCGCCATCATCATCATTTCAGTCAAAAAACGCCCACTGCAGCCGCTGCTTCGAGGGTAGACGAGCTGCCGGTACTAGGAACCTGTTTTGTATTGCGCTCATTTTTTTTGTGTTGGCGATCGCGGTATGGTTGTTACAAAGGCACAGAGAACGCTGCTGCCCATTCTCTGGTAAGTCCCTCAGTCGCCTCTTACGACACCCACGGGAACATATGGGATGGTGCTTTTCTTTACGTCCGACACCACACGGAACGGATGTCTTAGTAGCATCCACAATGTGTTTCATTACGAAAAATAGTACTGTTCTCGAAGAAAACAACAATAAAGTTCTTACGATAGATGAAGCAACGTGTCTTTCGAATCGTGTTTGAATTATATTAATAGAGAAACTCGCATAGTATTTTTATAACAATTGCACGCGGAGGAATGTCGCGGGGCTCAGTTAGTACTCTCCCCTTCTTAGCGTGTGGGCAGTAAGGTCTGACGACCACATTCCCTAGTAGGTATCAAAGTTTCTAAACCGCTTCAAGGGCTTCTGACATGGTTTGACGACAGCCATTTGGCGGGCGAGACCACCGGCTTATACGTGCCTTCCGAAGTACGGCATCATCTTTATAACAGACAATCAGGTGATTCAAGCCTTCAATGTTTTAGCCAAACTGGAAACACCTTTAAAAAGTATGCTTCCTGTGGGAATTGAACCTACGACCACCGGGTTATAAGGCAAACACCTAAACCACTCGACCACGGAGGCAGTTAGTGCTTATCAACATCCTATCACGAATTTTTTTTATCTGCTTAGTCCTCACAAACTACGTTCACCCGGTTCACCAAACCCAGTTCCACTTGCATAACTTAGGTAGGTACAGTCAATGGCCAGTATTACCTGACACATCGTTTCGCACCACTTGCCCTGTGCTTCTTTATATGAGGGGTCAGGTAAGGCTTGCCGGATTGCCGCCGTGGGATCTGGAGGCGATAGTCCTCGCGCGCCTGCACCAATGGCGCGCGGAGGCGCTGCGCCGGGGGGTCACTCCGCTGCCGCGGAAATTGCTGCGCGGCGGACAGACCTCCGGTGCGATCTCATGGCGGCATGGAGACAGCGACTGTCGCAACCCCGTGCAGGGCACGCCACGATAGTGGCGGTAAGTCCCCTCTTTGAGGAGTGGCTTGAGAGGCGCCACGGCGCCCTCACCTTCCGTCTGACGCAGGTCCTCACCGGACACGGTTGTTTCGGGAGGTACCTGCACCGAATCAGGCGGGAGGAAACGCCCGGATGCCACCATTGCGAGGATCGGCCGGAGGACACGGTGGAGCACACAGTGGAGGTGTGCCCCGCTTGGGCGGAGCCCCGCCGTGTTCTCGTAGCGGCGATCGGCGGCGGCGACCTCTCGCGCCCGGCCCTGGTGCAAGCCATGGTCCGGGGCGAGGAGGAATGGGACGCTGTCGCCTCCTTCTGCGAAGCAGTGATGCTGGCGAAGGAGGTGGCGGAACGCGAGAGGGAGAGAACCTCTCGTCCCAGCCGCCGCGGGAGGCGCTCCGGGCGTCGGGGGTCCCGCGATGACCTCCGGCCACCGTAGACGCGGGCCTGTGGACGGTGAGTGATGGGCTAACTCGCCGTCCGTCCGTCTCACGACGAAAACAGGCCGTGTCGACGGCGCGTTCGTGTTCCACGCGCGCCTCAAAGAGATGTCAGCAACATGGGAGGGGCCCGAAAGGGCCGACGCCTGTCGGGGCCGCGGGTAGTCCAACGGTTATCGCGGCCTCGACATAGAGGGCGAAGAAGGAACATGGGTGGTTTTTAGTCAGTAGAAGTCTGACACTCCCTTTCGCTCTGCCCAAGAGCGGGAGGGGTTATTCGATGATTTTACACCCACCAAAAAAAAAAAAAAAAAAAAAAGGGGTCAGGTAAGGCTGAACTTTTACTGTGCTAGAAAAACCAACCACATTTTCCTTATAACCTTCAATACATCGGAAAACGCGGAACGGTCAAGGTTGAGTGCCGTTTAGATAGCGAAATGGCGCCACGCAACGTGCAGTTAAGATTTTATGAGCCCTGAACTCAACTCAACTACTGATTTAATGGTATTTGGCTAATCTTGAAAATGTACAACAATTTTCAACCACATTTTGGAGAAAAAGAAAACGATTTATTAGCAACTTTCAACAGAATTGACGTAACCTTTTCCATATTTTTTTTCGCTGCCAGTTTTGCTAATAAATCAAGCAGCTCAGTCAGGTTGTGTTCTCAATAGACGAACAATGAGCGGCTTATAACCAGCTGACAGACTTGAGCGGAGAATCGGTTGTAAACTCAAGTTGAGTGAGCAGCGAAATGAAGTTAATTAATAATTTGCTACAAGCGCTGGCGAACTCTTGCCTCGACTTGCACTTACATCGACGGTGACGTAAAACGGAAGTATTTCACCGTCGGCAAAAGGAAATTTTACGCGTAATTTCGCTACGAATCGGTCGCCCACTGAATGATTTCGTACAGCACACGCTTGTATGGACAATACATTTAAAATACATATACAGGGAGGCGAACTGGAAGTAACCAAACAGTCAGCCGCTCATTGTTCGCCTAATGAGGGAAATAACTATATATCAACAATATTCAGTAACATCTTAGACTGTTTCGAAGTAAAAGTTGAGCTCAACGTTACTGCACGGTAGTTCAATTACATACTACGGCAGTCGGCCCGCTTGAATACCCCCAGCCGTCTAGGGTGGTGAAAGGGAGGGCACGGCTAGACGAGTGTTCGCCGAGCGCAAACAAAGGCATTCCAATGCTCCCGACTCCGAAAAAAACCATAGAACCTAAGTATTTCTGTCCCTGGATTATAATCGCTGAACGTTGAAGAAGTTTGCAAGAAGGGGTGGATAAAAGCAACGACCTAATATTATAATTGTTCTTCTTGACTAGACCAAAAAGTATCGCAGGAGACCATGTTGGGATTGGCTTCCAAACTAACCGGATGCAGCTGAATACCAGTTTTTCAGATGGGGCGAATGCCTGCCTGACATCCACAAGACAGTTACAGTTCACTTTCGGATTCTAAGATTCTAACTCATCGTAACGATCTACAAGGAGACCCAGACCCTGGACCGAAATAGCAGAAAGTCATAGAGGAGGCCTTTGCCCGATAAGTCCACCACTAATGTTATTATTAGGCTGTATACAGAAAGAAAGCTAGTAGCCGGCGCCGATCTACGAGCGCTTATCGGCGCTGGTAGATTTCATTTAACTTGTCGGCGACGTTCGGCGCTTGTTCATATGCCTGCGCCGGTTACCTGCATGGAGCGGTTTCTATAAGCGCTGGTAGGCTGCCAGCTTTCATTCGGCCTAACGTGAGCTACACCTCGGCAACCCGTCCCTATTGTCGTCAACGAGGAAGTGGGGGAAGCCACTTCCGCCCTCTTCATCAGGTGTCAATCGAACTTCACACAACTGACAAGTTGGAACGGTGAATCGCTGTGGGTAAAATCGTCACACCTTTGTTTTCTTTTCTAGCAAACTTAGGTTGCCCGAAAAATTGGGGCTGCAAAATCTGTTTCTTTGTGCAAATTAAATCTGTATCTTAAATTTCCTTAATTTTACCCTGAATCAGGTCTTCTGTAACACTATTGGCTACCGCATGAGCGATTATTTATTGAGCGATTGCCGTCTTGCCAAACAAATCTGCAGTGGCAACCGCAATTCAAATTTTCGAGCTAGCTTCATATTTGCATCTAGCTTTTCGCATCTAGATTTCGATGCACAAGTCAATTTACCTGTTATTTTTTTTATGAACCGTTCCAAGAAAACCTAACCTTTCTGAGGTGGAGTGCAAACAAATTCGAGCTCACTTTGCTCCCTCTTGAGTTCTACAAGCACCCCATTATTCTGAAGTGCCTCGGGCCTCCAACTGATTAAAGACGGCTCTGCTAGTCGCACGGACCAGGCTAATCTATAGAAAGCGAGGTACTCTTCCCGAATCAACTGCTACTACTGTTGCGACAAATGCAGCCCAGGGATCTCCTATTTTCATAATGCACTACGTCGTCTCGAAGAGCTCGTGGCTAAATAATAACAACAGCTTGGTGCTTGCCTAGTCGTAGTCGTATTGGTCCATGGATGGGTTGAACATACCGAGTTTCCTCCGTACCTCGGAAAGCACGTTAAGCGATTGAGCTGTCATTAGTAGACCTTTACCGTCATCTTTAGAGGTAGTAAGTGGCCTACAAGTCTGACATCCAGTCTTACTAAGGGGTATCTTATTACCCAGTACTAACTGGTTGTGGAGTTCAGATAGGCAGTTGCCCCATGTAAAATGCTAGTATTCAGCTGTTTCCAGTTAGACTGGAAGCCCACCACAACATACACACATCAAAAGTGTCTAGGGATCAAGCATTTTTATGCGGATTTCTTGAGATTGAGATGTGGCTTTGTAATAAATTTATGATTTTATAAATTTATATGGATCCTTTTTGGTGCATTTCATAATTTGAATCAGGAACTGTGAATCAAATTCGAGTAAAAGATGAAAATCAGCTGTCAATATTTTCCCTATAAAAACATACAACGCATTGAAGACATTATTAGTGCTACTGTTTCCCTACTACTGATTAAAACCAACGTTATTATGGAGCGGCGACGTCATTTAAGCAGGGAAGAAATGCTCAGAGCCGTGGGAATGATAGAAGCTGGTTCCCGGCAACGTACTGTGGCTTTAGCTCTGAATACAAGTCAGAGTGTTATCAGTCGACTTTGGACACGTTACCGAAGCACTGGTACCGTGGCTGAGCGCCATGGAGGACGGTATCGCTGCACCACACGGAGACAAGACCGATACATTCAAATCTTAACTCGAAGAGCTCCAACAATAACCGCCATGATGTTAGCCGTGAGGCTTCATCACTCTTCAGGGAACTTAATTAGCGACCAAACAGTCAGAAACCGCTTGCATGAAGTGAACCTTCATTCCCGAAGACCGCTACGGGTACCACCTATAGCAATGCACAATCGTAGGATTCGATATCAATGGGCTCTTGAACACAGAAATTGGGCAGAAGAACAATGGCGTTTCGTGTGCTTTTCTGATGAGTCTCGTTTTGGTATGAGACAGGATACAAGACGTATACGACACTGGAGAACCCCTGGACGCCAACAGCGATTAAAATCCTGCCAGGAAGTCCATCCTTATAGTGGTGGAACCATCATGGTATGGGCGGGTATTTGGATCGGCGGAAGAACTGAGTTGATTTGGATCAGAGGCAACCTCAACGCTCAAATTTATGCTGAGACGATTGTATCAGACGTCATCGTTCCTCTACAAGTGCAAATCGGTCCCTTATTTCAGTTAATGCATGATAATGCACGACCGCACACCGCAAGAGTTGTAAGACAGACTCTCGCCGCAGCTAACATCAATGTCCTGCCCTGGCCTGCTCAGTCGCCAGACTTGAACCCGATTGAGCATGCATGGGATATGTTACAGAGAAGAGCTCTGCCGAATATGGAGGGTATCCAGTCGCAAGAAGACCTTTTTTTGTTGTTGCAACGAACATGGGCGGCCATTCCACAGCGTGATTTGGATGAACTCATTTTGAGTATGCCAAACCGATGTTCTTGTGTTGTTAGTGTTCGCGGTAGAAACACGGATTATTAATTGTTTAAGTTACCCAATAAAATTTTAAAGAAAACTGTTATTTCAGTCTTTTTTTCGAACTTTAATGTTAGTGGTTCAAATGTCAAAAATCCCTTTATTAGGAAAATGGCAAATTTCTTTATTAATGCAAAGGTGACTTGGTTTATCGTTACTGTGACAAACGAAAACACTTTATTTGATGAATCCTTAAAGAAAATTTTAATTAATATCAATCAGGAGAAAAGTTATTGCAAAAATATATGTTGATCCCTAGACACTTTTGATGTGTGTATTTGGAGCTAGTTAAATGATGAGATAGTGGTAAAACTGGCTGATATGGATCATTTTCCTGCAATTAAGCTACATTGTTGCTATGTGAATGCACGTAGGCTATTATATGAGCATATTGGTCCAAGCTTCTGGAAATAAAACTGTACACTACGAGATCCCTAATAGCAATTAAAAATGTGTGTATTGGATTTCACATTCATCACATAGGGCATTTCAAAATTTCCATTGTCGCACATGCAAAATACTTCCATGAAATCATTAGTCACCTTACCTTAAACAGGTGCAAGTGGTGGAGAGTGGTGGTGCAAGTGCATGAGCCTTAGCTTTTTTAAGTAAGATTTCGTTTTTTTCAGGTTTTTATTACTGTACTGAATGTAAAATGTGAAAAACGACGTGAATTTAGTTTAAGCTTGAATGTTTACTATATTCTTTTTTTTTTGTGGCTGTATTGTGTTGTTCACACTCTTTTTTTGTAATCTGTTTTTAGAAGTGAGGACTTTTATTTGGCTGTCAGCCTCACATACTATTTTTTAATTCGGTTAATCTTAGCTGTAAGTCTTCCATAGTTAATAAATAAATAAATAATAAATAACATACAGTGGCTGCTAATTTTTGATAATAAAAAGTTCCAGTTTATCCTACTCATATAAATGCAAAAGTTTGTGAGGATGGATGGATGTTTTTTAATCTGCAAAAGCTGCTGACCGGATTTTGATACTACCTAGCACTCAGATAGTTTATAATCTAGAATTCTAGACTAACACAGAATACTTTTTAGTCCGATAGTATGATCCTGTGGGACAATTACCAAACTCCACACGGGCAAAGCGTAGGCAGAAGCCAGTATTTATATATATTGAAAGCAAGCTCTACGGCTAACTAAACTGTAACTACGCACAGTGACGGCTGCCATCACTGGACACGGTACTTTTAACAAGCACCTCTGTTATAGGAGTCACAGATAGTCCTCTGTGTGGAGCCTGCATGGAGGGAGAAGAAACAGCAGCCCACGTGCTCCTGCATTGTCCGGGGGTTGCCCCATACAGGGCCAAATAATTCGGTGACCCAGGTACTCTCCGTGAGATTGCCAGTAACACCAAGGGGTTACTGGCTTATCTCGGGAGAGCTGGGGGTGGATCAAGTGATATTTCCACCCGCACGCAAAATACGCGCATTGGGCGTGGAGTTCCGGACACCAGCCCGATGCATTTATCTATCTATGTAAGTCATGTAAATATTGTTGAGTGTCTTTGTTTTGTACTAGCGGACGTCACGAGTTTCACCCGCGTAGTTCCCGTTCCCGTGGGAATACAGGGATAAAACTTGTACGTGTAGCTTCCCAACGGTGAAAGAATTTTTCAAATCGGTCCAGTAGTTTCGGAGCCTATTCGTTACAAACAAACAAATCTTTCCTTTTTATAATATTAGTGTAGATGATTAATAATAACAATAATAAGAATAAAAGCGAACCAATCCGTCACATTATCTCCGGGTGTTCTTGTCTGGCTAACGGAGAATACTTGCATAGACACAACCTTGTAGCCAGGATTATCCATCAGCAACTTACTCTAAAACACAACCTTGTGTGCTGTACTACAGGTATGCGCCCGACCCAGTTCTCGAAAATGGCCATATCACACTGTACTAAGATCAATCCATCATCAGTCATCACTGACAGGACTATTATAGCTAATTAGCCTGATATAGTGGTGGTGGATCGATCAGCAACGAATGTTGACATAATTGTCCCGCATGACGAGAACCTCGTGAAAGCCGAGAAAGATAACCAAATCAAGTATCTTGACTTGGCTTGCGAGGTTGTCGACATGTGGGGTGTGGACTCAGCGATCACTGTGCCGATAGTCGTTACAGCCAATAGCTTAATTGACAAGAGCCTCGACCAACACCTGAGGAGGCTCTTGTTAGGCAGCTGGATCAAGGGCTTGATACAGAAAGCGGTACTCCTGGACCTGGCTACAATTTTTTATATTGTTTAATGTGAACACTATGAGATGGTGTAAAAAAAGGCGACAGAGTGAAAAAAAAATTGTTAAATGCGCGTGTCGCGATTTCATCTTGCGTAGCCTTAGGGGCGCAAGACTTAATCAAATTCTGGAGTTATTTTTTTCTCTCTCTTTGTCGCGGTTTTTTTTACACCATCTCATAGTGTTCAACTAGACCAACAATACTTTTCCAGAAAAGGTTTCCATCCGAGTTACCATTTTGGAAATACCTATACAGCGTTCTAGAAAAACATAGTAAAATTCGTACGACTATAACACAGAAACGGTGCGTCGTAGGACCATGGTTTTCAGAACCGAAATAATTTCTATGGTCAAGGTCAACCCGAAATTGCAACGAAAAACACAGTTTTCCGAAAAATACAAATCTGTATATTAAAAAAAAAAGTGTTTTCTTTGCTGCTCATAGTGCCCCTAAGCGACAACCCAACTACTAAAAATCCGCCCCTAAGACGACCCACTGACCGTTTTTTTATTGTTTTTATAGGAAAGATTTAAAAATGTATGAAATTTGTTAACAAATGAATAAAGGCAATAATAATAACATAATAATCTGTGGTCGCTCTTGTTGCCACGTCATCTAAGAATTCTCTGAATATTTATTCCAAAAAACCATTTTGAAGCCCAGTTTAACGTACAAAAAGTCAATAATTTAATTTCCGGATCTCCATTGGCAATATTACATTATAAAAATTATATCAAAATACATCTGAGCAAAATACTATAAAATGTACAGAATCAAGACACCAGAAAATTAGAAAATTTTTCATGACAGGGAAATTACTACACTAACATGAAAAATTACAACAGAAATAAAAGATGATAACAAGAGCAAGAGCAGCACGACGCGCACGCCCACCATCCCCGGACTCGTCGCTCAGCTCCGCCTCGCTGCCCGACTTCGGATCACCTGCGTCACCGGCGGTGGCAGTAGCGTCGAGCTCGAGCGACGAGTATTTCTCTCCGCCGACGACGCCAACAACACCGACGCCGTCACCTGAGCGTCGGCAGGGGAGAAGCCGGCCGCCGACCAGCTTGGGACCTAGGGGACAACCGGCTTCGAGCCGGGTCCCCGCTACCGGTGGTCGTGTGCAGCGCATGAAATGGACTCAAGTAATAAACGAGAACGTCATGCGCGCATACTACGGGTCTACAGAGGGGGGAACTAACCTCACTGCGTACCGTGTTAGGATGCTGTCTCTGTTTCGGGAACTGGAACCAACCATCAACGTTTCCAGCCAACGGCTGTCGGATCAGGTGCGCGTCATCCAGCGCAATCACATGTTGGACGACGCAGCGCTTGATAGGCTGCGCTCAGAGGTACTAAGCAACCGTATCATCTTGACTCAGTCACAGACCGCGGTACCAGCTGTTATTGTCGCGACCCCATCGCGGTCCAATATTGCTGCTATAGAGGAGGATGATAGGGTTGCCACGGTAAGTAGTCAGTGCAACGACCGATTGAGGAGCGCACTGGAGGATGCGCTTCGCGAGTATAGGTCCACCCCTACCGAACTTAGGCCCCGATTACCACGGTTACCCATGCATAAGCGAAATAGGGCGTTGGTGTGTGTCCTGGGCTCGCAACTCAAGAATATATTCGAGAGTAGCGAGGACCTCGTTGATACACACTCGATCTTGTACTGTGGGGCTGTTGCGGCATGTCGACTAGCTAATGTGAAGTCACAATTTGGGACTTAGCTAGTCGACCAAAACCAGCTGTACCAGCCTGGCAGCGTAGGATCGAGCGTCGTATCGACGGGGCCAGGGTGCTCATTGGCAAACTATACTGCTTCAGGGAGGGCAATACACGACCACGTGTGATGCGTTTTGTGAAACGGGCATTCTCGGGGACTGAAATCAGTCCTCAAGATTACATGTCCCGAGTCACAGAGCGCATCGACTTCCTGAAGCAGAAGAATTATGCATGGGCCAACCGTATTCGGCGGTATAGGCGGCGGGTTGATCGGTACTCGCAGAATCGCATGTTCCAGAGCGATGAGAGGTGGGTATATCGAGCTTGCGAGCGACCCGAGCAAAATATGACAGACGTGTGTCGCCCGGATGATGCTACCACGAGTTCATTCTGGCGCAGCATCTGGTCGGTACCCGTCTGTCATACTGAGGCTGACTGGTTGCGTGAGGTCGAGCGAGTGTGTGAACCTATTCCAGAAATGGAAGTAATATTAATAACATCTTTAGATATAGCCAGTGCAGTTCGTCCATTACCGAACTGGAAATCACCTGGTCCGGACGACTACACGACTACACAATTTCTGGCTCAAATGGCTCAGCAGTTCACACACTTGCCTGGCATCGCAATTCCAGTCATCCTTCGAGTCTGCGTCCCTACCGCAGTTCTTAACAACAAGCGTTACCCACCTGCTCCATAAGTTAGGTAGTCCCACGGAACCCAAGAATTAGAGACCGATCACGTGTTTGTCGACTGTCTATAAACTTCTTACATCCATCTTGAGAGCGAAAATTAATAAACATTGTGAAAAATTCTATTGTCTGACTCTCAAAATGGGTGTAGGAAAGGGTCCCGCGGTACTAAGGAGCTACTCCTCATCGACATGGCCATTAGCCAACAGGTTCGACGAGCCCGCAAGGATCTGTCGACATGTTGGATAGATTATAAGAAGGCCTACGACTCAGTGCCACATACATGACTCATGAGGGTGCTGGAGTTGTACAAGATAATCGCAACTCTACGCGCCTTCCTTGAGTCGTGTATGGGGCAATGGAAGACGGTCCTTCAATATCCAGGATGTCGACAGATGAACCTGTATGGATTAAACGCGGAATATTCCAGGGCGACAGTCTGAGCCCGCTTTAGTTCTGTCTAGCCCTGAATCCTCTTAGCACATTGCTGGAGGGATCCTCCAGCAATGTGCTAAGGTCTAGGTTACCGGGTGAGGAGAGATGGTCAGAGCATATCTCACCTTCTTTACATGGATGATCTGAAACTCTTTGCCCCCAACAAATTGCGACTGATGGAGTCTGTTTAGGAGGTTCTTGGCTAAGACATTGCTGTGCTGCTCAGTCTCAACAGAGACTGAGCAAGCACAGGCACAATCAAGTAGCCAGAATTATTCACCAGCAACTTGCCTAATGGCCAATGGCCTTATAGCCAAGAGTCTGGACGACCACCTATCCAAACTCTCGCTTGGCAGTTGGATCAAGAGCCTGATTCAGAAAGCAGTACTTCTCGATACGGCTCGCATTGTGAGGAGGTTCCTGTCTCTGGAGCCCTAACCATTGGTAACTTGGACCCTACTCTCGTCACCAATGGACAACTATTTTTTATATTTTTAAATGTTTTTTTATAAGTTTTATATGAAATATTTAAAAATGTAAATTTTATGTAAGTAAATAAATAAAGGAAAAATAATAATAATAAATCATTTATTTCAGATTAAGTACATTTGTTAGTAAAATAACAATATATGCCAATATGTGATGCATTGTTGTTGTTGTGTTGCAATGTGTTATGTTGCTAATATTTATTAATATTTCTGAACCTAATGACTTGGTTGCTGAATGAAATGTGTTATTATTTCATCAAGCAATCATAACACTTGAAAATTGTCTTGGTATGTATTCTATAGGTATTTCAAAGTTAGTTTTACTGACTTAGACCATATAACAACAGCAATAAAGGCATTGTATTGCAAACTCAGAGGTAAAATAACAAGGGATCAAAAGGGTATTAAAATAGGTCCTGGACCCTGCTACACAAAATGTTCAATTCCAAATTCGAATTGCGATCTTTGCAACTCATTGGTAAAAGAGATTGCTAAATAAATACCACCATAAGGGTAAAATAAAACATATGAGGCATGAAATAGTTAGTCATACATTGGATTTTGACGTAAGATTTCACCGGCGCCCTTTGTGTGCGCACGTTGCCAACATATTGTGAAATAACCACAAGGTCACAACAGTCGCTACGCAACCCCCAAATCAGTAACAAACCATAGTTTAAGGTCGAATTTTGCCTCTTTGCTAGCAAGTCAGCAAGCCAACGACTCGCGCATCTGATATTACGAAAGCGCATGTGCGAAAAGTGACGCAGCCGTGTTGGCAGTTTCGTCCAATCATGTGGCCAAAAACACGCCACGGAAAACTTTATAACCCAAACAAAACTTAATGAAACACTAAAAAATCTTAAAACACTCACCCTCTTGCCATCTCCAAGCTTTTAATCAGCTTCTTGATCTTCCAGATTTCGACATTGCGATCCGCTGACGATTCTTCAGACATTATGGATCGGTTTTATTCAACTAATACACCACA
Source organism: Diarsia rubi (assembly GCA_932274075.1). Taxonomy (NCBI): domain Eukaryota; kingdom Metazoa; phylum Arthropoda; class Insecta; order Lepidoptera; family Noctuidae; genus Diarsia; species Diarsia rubi. The sequence goes on from OW026441.1 coordinate 5,306,717, forward strand.
AAAACGCACTAATAGACAAATATAATTGAAATAATGTCTAGATAACACACCACTAAACTTCTCACTAAAGGGTTACGAGGGGAAAGGAGCCCGAATTTCGGTCCAAACTGCTCTAATCCAGATCAAACCGGACGGACAAGAACCTCGTTACTTTATTCACGCACTTTTGAGTTCACATTTACGTTTGCCGTCGCTCGTACTTTTCTTCTCGTGCGGGGATTCTTGGATTTTTTCTTTATTCGGTTACTTTTAAGCATGTGGGACGTAGAAATAAGACATTACAGGGATAAAAGATGACGTTGAACAAACGAACGAACAAACGCTCTGTCGTCCGTCGATGAAATGAAAGAAGAAAAATGCGATTTGCTGTTGCCAGCACTAAAAACTTTTATTGATTTTATATTTTTTTGTCGCAATTCAATCTTGGACACACTTCTTTACAAATGAAAAGTACAGTATTAAAGAACCTTTACAAAACTATCTATGAAAGAAACAATCAATGAAATATTAATACTTCTCATGGAAATAAATCTTATAGTCAAAAAAAAAAATTTAACTGCGGTATAATTATTATGTGGTACGAGTAACCGCAAGTTTAGATGTTGTATTGTATGTATGTAGTGCAATTAATGATACATTTCGCTATAAAAATGGCAAATTTATGTTTTTGTTTAGAAAAATATAATTTAAATAAACTATATCTCTTTTCCGAAACTAATATCGAAGTCGTGGGCCACTAGATTTTTAGTAGATAATTTGGTTTAGTTGAAAAAATTAAACTCGTTTCAGGAGACTACACTGTCTTACAATAATATTATTATTATTCTGTGCGTAGACAAGTCTTATAGGAATATATTCTATAGCGTCCATAAATAACATCATTGGTCATTTGACTAAACATGAATAGAAATATTGCCATTGTTGCCTCGTTGGTCTAGGTGTCGCAAGCGCGACTGCTGAGCGTGGGGTCTTGAGTTTGGTTCCCGGGTCAGATTTTGTATTAGAAAGGGGATAGAACCGATGTGGCATATCGATCTGCCCACCATTTTATTTTTTTTCGAAATCGCGACCCACGATGAAAGTGGAATGTGTGCTTATAGGACGTATAGAGACGAATACAAAATGTCAAATAAAACGGTACTCCAAAAAGTCACGTCACAGAGTACATTTTAGTTGAAGGGAAGGATTCACATAATTATGAGTACAACGACAATCATTAAAAATAGACTTATTACGTGCATAAGCGTTAAATTGTATCCAAATAATTGTTCCCAAGATCCCATTACTACTATGCGCACGAGAAAATCGCTTCGCATAGTAAAACGCTATTATTATGTCAAAGAATAGCTTTCTCGTGCTCCTAGTGGTATGTATGTAATGTAAACTAATGTAGGTACCTAAAGTCTTTCAATAAACAGTAATCATAATAATCAACCGGGAACGATTATTTGAAGTGGAATGAGGTGCATTTTAAAAGTGAATAATTTCAAAATGCACAATGTCCCGCTATAAAAACGATCTGACACCATCCTTGCTTCTTCCACAGTGTGAAGTCTGAGTCCACATGCTTTTCCTCTATGGGATTTTTTGACTTTCCGTTTTCCAGTAATCTTTGTTATCCTGATAATAAACTAATAAAAGTCCCAACACCCAATGTCCCATCACTATTCAATTCAATGTCGTTCAGACAGAGACGAATGATTTGAGGTTATAAATTTCGCAATCGCTGTCGAGATGTTATGTAGTAAATTTAAACAAATAATACTACCACAACAGGGTTTAAACAATAACGTACAAATTCGCTACTTAATAACGTCTCGATATCTGTTCAAAAGATGGATGTGGTACGACGGGTTCTTGGCTAATGTATGTAAAAAAGAATTTGGAAGTATGTCTGGTCTAAGGTTTATATTGCGAGATTTTCAAGTGTGGAGTGCTTGGACAAGGAGTAATTTAGTGAGTACCGTGGTCAAGAGGTGTAAACGGGATCGCAGTGTACGGGAAGTGATACAACGGTTCAGACAGACCTTTAGACCAAGAAGAACCCTACTTTTTTCGGCCACTGCGGCGTATAAGGCCCGAGGAGATGACGATGAAGATGCGACAGTCGTCGCCAGTTGTAACAGAAATATTACTGACAAGGAGTTAGAGGTACTCAATTCAGTTGTCCTTTTTCAAAATATTTTCTTTATGTTTAATGTTATTCTGGAGTAAATAATGCATAGTATTCATGTGTTCTCAAAAAGGTAACATACAAACTTGTTGAGAAATTTTTAAATTATTTCTTAAGTTCATGACAAAAACTCATCTCAGAACTTTGCATTAAAACCAAATTCCTTTGCCTCTCAAAGCCGCATTATAAATAGAATTGTCTTTGGATGGAATGAGATTTCTTTGTAGGAAAAACTGTTTTGTTTACATTCAGGATATTTCAAGGTCAAACTAAAAATAAATGATAAAATCATGTTACTTTGGACAAAGAAAGTTCATGATACGCTTGTTGTGTTATTCTTTGTTGCTTTTATTTGTTTATATGGATTTTATTTATATTAAAGCATAATGACTTTGTTTTTTATCACTTGCTGATATTTTGTTTATTTATAAACTGATTAAATTTACAAGCAACAATGCAAACACATTCCATTGAGGTATAATGTACTATAATATGTATAATGTACATAGTATATTGCCATGGAGATATTTCATGATTTACATAAGGTGTCACTTTATAACAATTTGACATACAAAACCTTTAATTATCATAATTATAATCTTTACTAAGTAATGGCTTAAGTAATCATTAAACACCTCTGACTGCCGCACTCGGAGAGCTTTAATGATTACTAAGGCCATCAGACAGTTTTGTCATACAAAAGTATGCCAAATCTTTACTAAGTTATGGCTTAAGTATCTCTGAGTATCGCAGTGTGTGCGTCAGTTAGTGACATAATTATGTGAAACACTATCTATAACAAACTACACACAGCGCAGCAGTCCAATCGCTCAGCCACTGCGCCACCCGTGCCGTCTAATACTTTTTAATTGTTTATAATATTGTTTGGTTCTACTTAGAAATCGATTATCCGGAATACTCCTGGTTTTAATTGATCCGGATAATCGGAATTCTATTGTACTCACCAATTAAACAAAACAGAACATTTAAAAAATTAACCAAGTTACAGGAGTAGCTTGGTAGTAAGAAGTTTCTCAATTTGGCTGTATTTTTTCTTATGTTTGTTCGCTCTAAACTTCGTTATTTTTATATTTATTTAAACTGATTTCAAAGAACTGAAATGAATGAATCAAACAAAGTCATCAACTTCCGAAAGTTATTTTATATTTTAGACTTTTATTGGAAGTCAGTTTTGTTTTTGCAAGTATTTTATTTATTCTTCTGTAAACAGTAATGAATACTGTTTAAGGAAAATAAATTTGAAAAATATGTATTGTAGTAGTTAATGCTTTTCAATGGTTCCAAAATAAGGATAATAGCATATTGCCTTTGTAATTCAATTCGTAATAAATTTCTGCAGGTATTTTAATAATTAAGTTTCTAAAAATATTAATACTGTGTTTCCTCATGTCTCAGAAAGTTAAGCCGTAGGCAGTCATTTGTAGTTTCATATAAACTTCATATACAATAGTGGTACATAGGCAGACTTAATGCCACAAAGCATTCTCTATCAGTCAACCATAGGGTTAAATAAGACAATATTGGGATAGGGCTCCGCTGCATCTGGTTATATTGAAAGGCAACCTCAACATAGTTGGATAAAGCATATGCATATTAAGTCACATGGTCCAAAAGCAATGCAAAAGATGATAAAACTGAATCTACACATTATTATAGATTTTTTGTGTTCTACTTCTTAATGTGTCAGTGACAATTTCTAATTGATCCAGCCCAAAATGTTGTCTTACTATTGACCTGTGTCATCCTACTACTATGCAAAGGTGTTTCTAAAACTCAAATCTGTGTGGTACTTTCTTCAAAAGACCATCTCAGACAGACTTGAAAAGAGACTTCTGATGTTTCTTTTCAGAGTAGTCAGGTACGAAAAAGTAGTTTTTTTAAAATAGATGGACCCTGGCCATTTATTTTAAAAAAAGTGACTAAAATTTCGATCCAGGGCCAATGTGGAGGGCCGCGGGTAGTCCTCTGGTTATCGCGGCCTCGACATAGAGGGCGAAGAAGGAACATGGGTGGTTTTTAGTCAGTAGAAGTCTGACACTCCCTTTCGCTCTGCCCAAGAGCGGGAGGGGTTATTCGATGATTTTACACCCACCAAAAAAAAAAAAAAAAAAAAAAAAAAAAAAAAAAAAAAAAAAAAAGGGCCAATGTGGACGACTGGTATTTGGTTCTGTCTCGCTACCTCCTGCGAGGTCTACCCCTTTCTTTTGTTGGTGGGTTAAAAATCATCAAATAACCCCTTCCGCTCTTGGGCAGAGCGGAAGGGAATGTCAGACTTCTACTGACTAAAAACCACCCATGTTCCTTCTTGGCCCTATACAGGGTGTACAGTAACTAAGTACCCCTACGTAAAACTTTTTGCTGGAAAACGAATTTTTTTTTTGGAGTCAAAAATCACATTTTACTGTAAAACTCAATGTAAAGTAAAGTTTTAACCTGAATTTACAAAAACAGCTGTGCAACTAGGGGGTTCCCAGGTATGGGGAGAACAAGTGCCCTTCGTTTGCGTTAAGGGTACTTTTACACCCTTTATGTCGAAGCCGCGGTAACTGAACAACCCGCAGCCCTGACGGGCGAGGTCTACCCCTTACCCTTCAGTTAATGTTGTGTTCATAAATGTATTTTGTCCGCAGGCTCTACTAAAAGAATTGGATGGGGTTGAAACGTTATCCAAGAATACACTGTTCTGTAATGGGTGTGGAAAAAGACTAGTCATTGAGAAGAAGCAGCCAGGAGTCCCTTATTGCGCGTTAGTATACAAGGTGTAAACGGACTCTTTAAGGTGATTGTGACAAGGTAGCCCGCGAAATTTATTTTGTGACTAATTGACGAAAAAGGCATTCAAGGAAGAAATATGAACTGAGAGGGTTGTATTGGTGATTTTTATCATTATTACTCAGTAATGTCACATTTGTTACCGTCGCGGCTCCTATTTTATTTAATGCGGCCGCCACACTATGCTCCTCGCGCTGCCCATCACTATGCTCCTCGCGCTGCCGCTATTTGCCGCGATGTTGCCCGCTCTGCCCACACTGCTATACTCACGCAATTAATCGCGCACTTGATCGCGACGCTCCTACAAAAACAAAAACCGACAACATAGGGAGCGATGGGCAGGACGAGGAGCATGACGTGCGTCATGACGAGTAAAGTGGCCACACCTAGCCACACTATGTCTCTGCCTCCTTTCCTCGCTACTTCCCATGCCACTCGTCGAGTGTGTGGCGGCCGCACTGATCGGCAAAATGCAAAAATCAGAAAAAAGAAAACGAATTTTGCGGACTATCTTGTCGCATTCACCTTAAGAAGCCGTTAACCAATCATTTTGTAACTAAGTGACCATAACCAAAAAATATCTCTGAGAATCGTGACTGCCTGTTCGGTCTATTGGTTGCAGACAGGACTGCTGAGCATGACGTCCTGAGTTCGATTCCCGTCGGGCAATGTGTTTTTGTTTTTCCATCAGGAATGTCTCGGTAACAGCCACGGAATCTAGTGCCCGGTTGATGGCAATAGGTAGGCCCCTAATGACTTAAACATAACTGGCGAAAAATGGGTGAAGTACTAGGTGTAGCTTTGTCTACCCCTTCGGAGATTACGGGCTTGATAATATGTTATTAAAAAAAATTGTGCGGCCCTCATGAGTCGTGCCATGTCTGGTGGGTCGCGAACGTCTTGCGTGAGTTCTGACGACCCATCTGTCAAGGCCACAGCTCACGGCGGTATGGCTTCCGGCCACCGTTGGCGCGGGCCTGTGGATGGCCAGTAATGGGCTAGCTTGCGGTCCGTCCGTCTTATGACGACGATAGGCCGTGTCGACGGCGCGTTCTTGTTCCACGCGCGCCTCAAAGAGATGTCAGCAACATGGAAGGGGTTCGCAAAGGCCGACGCCCGTCGGGGTTGCGGGTTGTTCGAAAGAAATACCGCGGCCTCGCACAAAGGGCTAAGAAGGAACATGGCTGGTTTTTAGTCAGTAGAAGTCGGACACTCCCTTTCGGTCTGCCCAGAGCGGGAGGAGTCATTTGAAGATATCCCATCCTAAAAAAAAGGCTTACAGCGGTGTTTTGGTGTTTTTTAGTGGATGCAAGCCCCACATAACCAAGTTGCCTCAGATTTCACACGATACAAAAAAAAAACAGGTTACTGGAAGATTTAGATAGCAATAGGGGATCGGACTGGGTCAAAAAAAATATGATTCTAATTAGTCCGTCAGTTAGATTATCGAAAAATATTGGACACGTGTTTTTTGTTTTATCAAATTAATAAAAATGGACGAAGATAAGACGCGTCAAAAATCATGAGTGGGGTTGTGACGTCATTTGTTGGTGAAAAATGTACTACCATGTGACGTTTTCGAGGAATTCACGAGTTTTCGAAGCATTGTATCGTCTTCATTTTTTGTTTATGTGAAAAAAGAAAAAATACGTGTCCAATATTTTTTGAAAATCTATCTGACGGACTAATTAGTATTTTTTTGTCCGATCCCTTATTGAAGAAGCTTATTTCCAGGTTGACAGACAAGTTGATATTTCCTTGTCAGTGAAAATTTCTTGTGGTTTCTATTTTGAACTTCAACAGCGGTAATCTATACTTTTACTTACTTAATATTAATATTATAAAGCTGAAGAGTTTATTCTGTTGAACGCGCTAATCTCAGGAACTACTGGTTGGAATTGGAACATTATTTTTGTCTTGTCTAGTCCATTAATCGAGGAAGGCTATAGGCTATATTCCACGCGGACAAAGTCGCGGGTAAAAGCTAGTGTTGATATAAATTGCTTCCCAAGATGTAACAGTCTGAAACGGTTGCAGGTGTAAGATATCTGAAACGCCAGTGGAGACTCAGTCAGATGGCTGGATGCCGTATATGGAGGCTGAGGACGTCATCATTTGGCGAAAGGAGTACAAACCTGGACTGGGATTATATGCATATAAAGGTAATGCTGCTATACATCATTCTCTTACCCTTATTTCAGGTCATTTGGGGTCGGTGCAGCATGTCTACTTCTTCCATACTTCTCTGTTACTTGTCACCTCATGAGACACCTCCTTTCTTACCATATCATACTTTACACAGTCCATCCATCGTTTCTTTGGTCTTCCTCTACTCTTTTACCTAGTGGCATAGCGTGCGTGCCTTAGACGGGTCCCGTATCAAAACTTTTTGGGGGACCCAAATTAATGGGTATTTTTTTTTTCTCGTAATTATTGAAGTGAAACTTCTTTCGGCACGTTGGGCACATTTTTATGATATGATTTTTTCTCGGTAACTATGGCCCAGTTCAAGTGAGATTGTGGATATTTTTTTACGAATTTTTGCTTACACACGTTCGGGGCCCTAGTTGCCCGGGGCCCCGTATCATTGATACGCCACTGCTTATCCACATTCATACTCTTCAAACAAGAGTAAACGCATCTGATCAAGATATCGCTGAATACACGCAAAAACAAACGAATTGATAACCTCCTTTTGAAAGTTGGTTAAAAATGTCGCATTTTGTTTCCGCATTTTTTTAAACAAAAACACTTCAAAAATCTTCCTCGATTCAGAAATAACACTGTCTACAAAAACTCCGTTCACTGATTATCCAACGTATTATCTTATTATATCTTAACCTTGTTATTTACCTACTAATTATTACATAATAGTGTACATACGACAGATAAAGTAAAGTAGTTTAGTCTCAAACAATAATACTTTTAATCATTTTTTTAGGATTCCGTAGTCAACAAGCCTAACCCTTATAGTTTCGCTATGTCCGTCTGTGTTGGCACTATAGCTCAGAGACTCTAGTGCTAGAAAGCTGTAATTTGGCATGAATATACAAATTAATTCGCCAACAAAGTGGTAAAATAAAATCTTGTTTTTTTTTAGGGTATCTCCAGTACACATAGTGGGAATGATTTTTTTATTTCGCAAAACCCATTGTGTGGGATTTCGTACCTAAACGACCTAAACCGGTTGTGTTTAAGCGTCTGAAAAAAATCATGGTAGTAGCATATATTACGAAATTAAAACGAAACTATCACAGCTAAGTAGGTTTTACGAGTAATAGTCGACCAACTTATGTACTTGTACAAAATAATTTCCTATGTGTGTGTAGAGCAGGTCTTAAAACTGCAAATTTATGTTTATTTTATTATTACAATAAAAATCATCGTTCGGAGGCAAGTAGGCAGGGTGGTTAATCAGTTGGAACCCTACATTGTGCGTGGTCCGACATGCACTTGACCGGTTTTATTTTTACATGTTTACATGGGACGGTTAAAATGTGTCTTCGGAATAACACAGTTACAATGTGAGACGGACGGACAGACAGCGAAGTCTTAGTAATAGGGTCCCGTTTTTACCCTTTGGGTACGGAACCCTAAAAACGTGTTTCGCCGACCCCAAATTCCATGGGATAAGGTCAGAAAAAAGAAGATAAAGCCAACTCAGAGGCCCATAGGCGTTACAAACTGCCACCACTTTAGGGACTAACCACGCGATAAAAAATTATGTTAAACAAATATATTTTATCTTATCATTCGGTATAACTTTCAGTATCTACGATTTCGAGAAACATTGATTAACTATGTAGGTGACAAATGTCGAGCTGATCTATAGTAGTTTGCTCACTTCTTTTTCCTGATATGGAGGGAAGTGGAAATTATGTTTTTTCCTACTCCTCCGCTATTATTTTTAAGGTTCCGGACCCAAAGGGTAAAAACGGGCCATATTACTAAGACTTCGCTGTCTGTCCGTCCGTCTATCTGTCACTAGGCTGTATCCTGTGCCCATCTCAAGAACCGCGATAGCTAGTCAGTTGAAATTTTCACAAATTGTATATTTCTGTTGCCGCTAAAACAACAAATAATAAAAACTTAAATAAATATTTAAGGAGGCTCCCTTACAACAAACGCGACTTTTTATAGATAATGGTACGGAACCCTTCGTGCGCGAGTCCGACTCGCACCTGGCCGGTTTTTTTTTATCAATTTCATTCGTCACAGAGAAGCAATTAAACTGTCTTGGATTCCGTCCAAGACAGTTTAATTGCTTCTCTGTGACGTCGTGCTTCATTGTCTCGGCACTTTTCTGGTGGTCGCCACTGTTGATTCTGGCTTTCAGGAGTTACAGTGGTTTGGGAATAGTGTGGCGGGCTCGACCCATTATTACTTCTTTTTCTATGTCATTTCAGTAAACTCATGCTTTTGGTCTATGGGGTAGACAGGAACTATTTTGTCCATTGCTGGGCAAATGCCTCCCCTGTATCTATCCTGGTTCTGTTTTCGTGCGTCACCAAGAACAATTGCAGTCATCGAAGAGCGCGTCCAGCAGGGCTATTGCGTATCTTTTAAATGTCAGTGGCTATCTTATTGTCCATGGATTAACTGTCAAATTGGAACCATTTGACAGCTAATTGATGGACACTATATGACAGCCACTGTCATTTAAAAGATACGCAATAGCCCTGCTGATCTCCAGATCATCTCGCAACCTTTTTCTGGGCTGGCCTCGGCGGCGACTTCCATCTTAGACACCCATTGCGTGACAACTTGCCCAACGGACGTTGTACATAAAGCGCTCACGCGACTCGCCCTATAGGTATGGTCCTGACAAAAAATTTAGTCCGTTAGATTATCGAATTCTTTTTTTTTATGTTGCCGCACACTAGGAATTACTCCTGCATCGTGGGTGCGTTCACAGAAATGTAAAGTCACATACACAAATACCTAAACCCATAACAACTATCTGTAGGCCATACAAATATTTGTTCCGTGCGTGTATCGAACCCGCGACACGTAGCGCGGCAGTCAACTAGCTATAATCTCTGTGGTTTCAGCAAGTATCATTAGCTTAACCTTTTTTTTATGTCTCTCTGGGCGGAGCAGAAGGGAGTGTCAAACTTCTACAACTATAAACCACCCATGTTCCTTCTTAGCACTTTGTGTCCGGGGCTGCGGTATCTCTTTCGAACAACCGCGCAAAGACAAGCTCTTGCCTACGGTGACCGGGAATCGCCTTACGACTCCCGAGTCCCGACACCCGGGGCGTCCCCTTCTGTTGCGGCGGCTGAGGCGAGAGATTTCCTTATCTCTCACGCGTACCACTAACTTACGTAAAAGGTTAAGTAACTTACTGCCGTACTCAGAGAGCTTTAATGATTACTTAGGCAATCACTTAGTAATGGTTTTGACAGTTTTGTCATACAAAAATATGTCAAATCGTTACTAAGTGATGGCTTAAGTAATCATTAAATATCTCTGAGTACGGCAGTTAGTGATACGCCTTGACTTTGAAATACGCGACACGCTATCTTAAAAGACAAAAACTGCTTTTATCTTTTTATCTCAACGGCTACATTATGTCTCACTAACACACATCTTGAGGAGCTCGTATCTAAATAATAACAGCCGCTGGAACCGATCTTTAGGTTAAGCCGCGCTTGCCTGGGTTGGTCCATGGATGGGTGACCAGTATGCAGCTGAATATTTCCGAGGCACATAGTAAACTCGGTGTGCACTGGGTGGTAACTCATCCATAGACCAACCTTATATAGCTCGTGTTAACCTTAAGATCGACCCGAGTCACAGGTATTATTAAGCCACGAGATAATAATATACAGAACATTGTATACTCTGAAGGAGGAGTCCTTCAGAGTATACATGTTCTGTATATTGTCTTCGCAAAAGTAATAAATATGTATATTTAGTTATGGTATTGACTGAGGATCAATGCACAAGCCAAACCTGAAACCCCTTTTTTTTTTGGGGGACCACCCATGTTCCTTCTTAACCTTACATGTCAAAAAAAAATTGATATTGTGAATGTGAGGACCATGTGGGTCTTTCTTAAATTTTAATTGTTGTGATTGTCTGGCAGTTTGAGTACTTTAAGTGACCCACCCAAATGTCCTTTCTTTGGTATTGTTCGTCGTGACGTTGAGCTCCTTGAGTTATAAGTCGAGCTCCACGATAACTGACAAATGCTTGCACTGACTGGACGGGTCCACTCAAATCTGTGTGGTGCTTTCTTCAAAAGACCATCTCAGACATTAATCTGCATGGTCTTCATATGTGTATTATACCTTATTGTTAACCCAAACGATTTTAAAAGATTAAAAGAGTAACCTTTGGAGTTTCTTGCCGGTTCTTCTCCTTAGGAATCGACCAATGCACTGAACCGAGCCCCTTTTTACCGACGTTTTATAAGTGCCCATGTAGGCCTATGTGAAATAAAAATATTTTGATTTGATTTGATTTGAAAGGCCGCGGTAACTCTTACAACATCCCGCAGCCCCGACGGGCAAACCTGAAACCCTTGGGGCTACAAACTTAAAAGTTCTGCACGCGTATTCCTCGTATGACGGAGACATCCACTAAGGAAGGATTCTTCAAAATTTTTTTCCCCTATGGGGGCAAAAATTGTATGTAAAATCGACATTATCAAGCGGGCGAAACGGCGGGCATAAGCTAGTCTAAAATGAATGAATTTTATTCTATTCTAACTCACTTTGTATTCAACGTAATTGCAGTGCAATTTACGTAACCGCGTCCAATACCACGATACGGCTCGCAAGGTCTTGTTAATTTCCGCCAGAATACGTCACTATCGTTTACCACATATTTTTATCACCATACCTAACGTTATTTAGGAAAAATACGTGTTTTTAGCGCTCCGTAGCCAAATGGTGTAAACGGACCGGAATGTTTTTTTTGGGGTTTTACAGTTAGGTTAGGTTAGGATGTGAAATTTCTTTATTTTTTTTGACTACCCAGACCAAACAACCAACCAAACCAACCAACCCCACCAACAACCAAACCAACCAACCACCAACCAACCAACCAACCAACCAACCAACCAACCAATACCGACCAATAGAATATTTCCCAAAAAAAATCCAATAAGTCCGTCAGATAGATTTCCAAAAAATAATGGACACGTATTTTTTTTTTTCTTTTTTCACGTAAGCAAAAGATGAAGACGATACATTGCTTCGAAAAGTCGTGTCAAGTCGTGTGACGTCACAAGGTTAGTACATTTTTACCCACATATTGACGTCACAAGCTCATGATCTTTGACACGTTTTTTTTTCGTCAATTTTGATTAATTTGATAAAAACAAAAAACACGAATCCATTATTTTTTGATAATCTAAAAGACGAACTAATTTGATTTTTTTTGGTGAGATAAGTACCATAATTTAAAATCGGTAGAAAAACAAATGAACAAAATTTCAGTATTTAGACCTACAACCATAATTTTTATAATAAAGATTTTTAGAATACAATTAATAAAATACATGAAAAATTCAGATTACAATTAGGTACTTAGAGTGTCCACCGGCCCAAGATACGCATAATATCTCGTTCAACTGATCTATGACGATTAAGATAAATGCAATGACAGGGCAAAGGCCTTTCATAAAGATAAGGAATGTGCATTGGTTGACACTTGCAGATTGCGTGACATTTCAGACAACTCACGCCCTGATAATCTTTTGTTACTTTGGCTTGCCCTAGCAAATTCTTCGGTAGTTCTGTCCGCGGCCGCTGTCGCAAGACGTGTGACCATCCACAACGATAGATACAACACTGTCGGCAGTAGATTATTACGGCATAAAAAATCGTACAGCGGTTCGCAGAAGACAACTTATAAAGGGTGTAAAAGTACCCTTAACGCAAACGAAGGGCACTTTTTTGTTCTAGTTGGGTTCCCAGGTATGGACCTGGGAACCCCCTAGTTACGGAGATTTTGGGGGTCAAAGTTCCAAATTTTGCAAAGCTGTTTTTGTAAATACTAGTTTTTCAGGTTAAACTAACTTTACTTAAGTTACCTCCATGACCCTTTTACTATTCAAAGCACCCGCTAGCACAATGTTTTAAGAGTGCCAGTTTGAGTTTTACTGTAAAATAAAATTTTAGACCCCAAAAAAAAAGTCCTTTGCCAGCAAAAATTTGGGTACTTAGTTTGATGTATTGTACGGAATGCTTGGTTGACGTATGTGTGAAGGGTTGATTTACATCCTGTATGTACATCTAACTTCTTCATTCCTCCGCATCACATGCCAATACCACGACAACCGCCACAACCCACACAAATTTTCAGTCACAGGTGCCACTTTTGTACTGTCTGTGAGTACTCATTTCTTATTTTACTCTCTACTTCCGCAGTCTACGGCAGATACTCGGACGTCCGAGCTTCAGACTTCGCAGCGGTGCAAGTGGACAGTGTATATCGGACGGTGTGGGACGCGGCTGTAGCTGGATTAGCGGTCGTAGAACGACGCGCTAATGGGTTAGCAGACCAGGCTGTGTTGCATTGGGAGGTGCTGTGGCCGGTGAGTTACTTAGCTCCTCGGAGAATATTTTCGCGCGGACGAAAGTCGTGGGTCACAGCTGTAGTTCAGAATCATCATCGTTAAAAAAGTTGTCTTCTTCTTAGTGTACCTATACTAAGATGACAAGTTAAATTGACTCAGCTCAAAATTTGGCAATGAGTTTACCATTTTCAGTACAAAGAAAATAAAAAAGACTAAGGACTTTATATAATATAAACGCAGTGGGCTGTAAACCACGATATATTATCCAAAAAAAAGGTACAATGAAATTGTTGGTAAAATAAAGAAATATGCGCGCGCGTCGTCGTCAGAGATCGGCCCTCGTCCCGCTCGTCGCGCGCCGCACCTCTCTTCGCCTGCCGCCATCCGACAGCAGCCGAAGACCGCCGAGTGGTCGAAGGCGCCCGAACAGTTGCAAAGCATTTTATTTTGTAAATTGTTTCCCAGCAATCAATTTAGAGTAATTATTTAGTTTGATGTTCAGACAGATTGGTTGGTTGTTGCTTGCGTTAAACGGTGAAGAAAAGCATCGTAGTGATAAGATAGTGGTCAAACGCGAGCCTATCAGCAATAAAAAAAAAAAAAAGAAAACAAAAAAAGAACCAAAAAATGCCAAGACATGCGACATCTACCAATCCGCATTGGGTACGCGTTGTGGATTACAGTACAATCCCTCTCATAAAGAGGAGGCGTGTCCCAGCTGTGGGAACATTATAAGCAATTTTTTTTATTATAAGCACCCACTTTAGAGCAAAGGCCTCGTTTCCTTCTTTCCACTTTTCGTGATGTAGTGCGATTAAAGGTCAAATCTTTGAAAAAGAGTCCAGGTCATTTCGCCATCTCCTTCTGAGCCTGCCAATTATTGCTGATTATGCTTATTAAAAACTGTTTTATTTTCACAGAGACTATTTGCAAACAGAGACTACGTTTACATACGACGACACAAAGAATTCGAGGTCGCAACAAAAACTCTACCGCACAAAGACGGAATATTCCGACCTCCCCCCACCGAAATACGACCAGAGCCGATCTATTCCGAACGCCCGAGCGTTCACTCTAAAGCGAAACGGAAAGCTTTGGAGAGCTATGAGAGGGAAAGAGACGGGGTGCCTTGTGATAATAAGGTGTATATCATCGTTTCGCGATCGTGTGAGCACCCGAAGGTTCCCGAAACGAAGCATGCGATTCGTGTGTCGGAGTATTGGAGTCATATGGTTGTGAAGACCGTTGATGGACCAGATAAGGTAAATATATTGTTTTTGGAACGAAGTTCCGTATCGCGCGTTGTGAAAGGGGGCTAGACGGAAAAAAATCTTACGAAAAGTTGTCACGAACTCACGACACTTTTTGCTATAGTAAGCTATTGTAAGCTGTGCGGCGTCGCATGTTTCTCTGTTTGTCTCTCTCTCTCTTATAGAAAGCAAGCCAGATATTTTATATTTTAAATTTATATAAAAAATAATAATTAAAATAATATAATTAATATATGTATATATATATATTTTTTTATTACCTATTATTATTAATTCTTTTGGTCCTTCTTGTGCTGTTTGCGATAGACTTTAACTTCGTTCCATCCGGGTGTCCCTTGACACCTCTCAAGTTTTTTTTTCTTACTTATAAGCGTAATATTGCAGCTGAAAATGTGAGAAAAGCTTAAACAGAAAAAAAAGCTTAAAAACCTAAAAAGCTTAAAAAAAAGCTAGCTAGCTTAAAAGCTTTAAATTGAGCTCATCTACTGAAATATACAGTATGGAATTCACATCTTGGCAATAATTGAAACCTCAAGGAATATTACTCCATTGAAGTATAGAAAAATTAAATAAAAAATAAAAAACCGAAAATGAAAAAAGTTAAATTTTCAAACAAAATAAATATCAAAATAAATTCACTTAAAGTAAACACTCTGTTTAGACAACGTACCTTGACCCCAGGAGCGAAGAGTGGCAACGGTGCACGCGGGCGGCATCGGCATGGCGGCTTTTTTGTCGGCACTTTGATTCGTTTGACAATGTGCGACGAAAATAAAATGCACTAAGTTCATTTGTACCGCCACGTGTTTATTTCGCGATAACTGAACTGAACTAAATACTTCAATATTACACATTAGTTCCAAAAAGAATAAACTTAAATTTTCTCAATTTCAAAGTGTCCACCACGTTTTTGAATGCACAAGTTACATCGCCGCACAATGTTATCCCGAAGCCTGCTCAGCAAATTTCGTTTAGGATCCAGAGCCATGGTTTTTAATTTGTCAAAGGCGGCGACAATACGATTGCGCAGTTCATCTTCGGTTTCGGAGACACGCGAATAAACTTCATTTTTAATAAAGCCCCATAAAAAGAAGTCGAGAGCAAAGTGTATACAAAATACTTAAAAACACAATTTACACACACACAAAGTCAAATAAATACTAAAGTAATAAGTGTCCATTCCACTGATAAAAAATTAAACTAACTAAGCACTAAATTTACTGGTATTTGCTAATCACGTTTTGAAGCAATGCGCGCAAGTAGACTCTGAGTAGACGAAATCTCTGCGAAAGGCACACACACTATCCCGGAAGACTAGCGGTGAACTGACATAGCGGAACGCAACTTCCGAGATGGCGAAAAATATTATAATGTAGGGCACATGGTGCAATTATCGTCATTAACGCTTATCGATAACTTTTTACACATAATTACTTACTACCGAAACAAGGCATTAGAATACAAGTATCTTTGTGTAATTTGAATATTTATTTTTAACAATTAAAAAATATTAATTGGACATTAAAAATACGATTTCCTGAGTAATCCTGAGTATCAATCGGGTCTGTCGATCGACCGGGAGCCGGTCGGTAACTAACTATGTAACATGCGAAAACAATTCATAAATTGTTGTTGTTTACTTTATGCATTTTATCTCTAAATCTACTTAATAATATTTAATAAGAACACACATAAACAAAAAAGCTGTTTAGATTTAAATACTCAGGGTATAGTGGTTTCTAGAATCATGACAATAATTCTTAAAACACCATAGCATCACCTAAGTATTTAAAGCTAAACAGCTTTTTTTATTATCTATCTTTATTCCTTTTAACAGAAGCTAATAGTCAATAACAGGTGTGCTACCCTACGTGGCGCGAGCGCACCCCGCACCCGCGCGCCCCTCTCCCTCCCTGCCGGCTTGCCGCGCGCCGCGCCGCCCGCCGCGCCGGCGCCGCCCGCAATATTATTTCGCTCAATCGCCTTTGAAGAAAGCCGCGTGGCTCGTGCCGCCCTGTTTAAAGAAGCCGCCAAAAGACACCGCTGCCGATGTACACCCGCAGGAAATGTAGGCGCGTCCCAGTGATAGATTATGTTTGTGTAAACAAAACAAAGTTTCGACCATGGCAGGCCAAGGAAGTTGTTCAATAGGAAATTCCAAGTACTAGTATACCGAAAAAAAAACCACATTAACATTAAATTTTATAGTCAGTCTGTACTGGTCTTGTGTCTGTGAGAGGTAGTGTGCCGTACCGTCACAGTATTAATCGAATGTGGGTGTCGTCGGGCGGCGCGGTCCGCGGCTGCGTCTCCCGTACACGCTTAGTTTTGCGCACGCACTGAAACGTTGAATTGTTTTTTTTTACATTAAATTCCAGCCTGTCGTGCAGGTGTACCGATTTTACATATTTCGGCAAATAAGTAGAATAGGTACGTAACAGCGACGTGATAGTTTGCACTGAGTGGCAACGTCGCATTTTAAAGGGTTCATTGAATCATTGACCTAGTGATCCAATTCTACAGAGTGTTTAAATTTGTTCAAAATGAAAACTCTACTTTTTGACCTAATTACTGGACCGATTTCGTTCATTTTTTGTATATCGTCAGAAAAGGCGATACCAAGTGTGCCCTAGAAATTATTGCACATAAGCGGTCCCCATACTGTATATAAATAGAAAATATCAAAATTCTACAATTTACAACAGTTCTTACCACACGAGTAGATAACTCGATCTAATACAGAATTTACCACCCAATTCACCATTTTTTAAAAAAAATTTTTGGCAAGTGGAATATCATCAAATATGATTTCGCCCTGCCCAAGAACTTGTTGGTTACTGGTTATCTTGAGCGGAGCGAAAGGGAGTGTCAGACTTCTACTGACTAAAAACCACCCTTGTTCCTTCTTAGCAACTTGTGAACAACCCGCAGCCCCGACGGGCGTCGGCCCTTGTGGGCCCAATTTACCACACCATTAAAATAAGCAATAAATTATTAAATAACAAAAAATATATATAAAGTTAATATATATAGGTAGTTACTAGTGTTATTGTTCACTTTTCTGCGATATAAAGAATTTATTTATTTTATTTATTTATTTATTAATAACAACATTTTTATTAGAGTAATAGTCCGGTCAATTTCGACATCCGAGGTTACATTAATTGCTATTCCCACCCAGCTGAATAATGGTAGGATTGTTCAAAACACCATTCTAAATTAAATTTGTAAACCATCCTCATCAATCCGACACCTGGAAATAAATATTCAGGGTCAAAGGCCACAAAAACGTTTTTTTCACAATTTTCAGCAAAATGGTAAGTTTTATCATAACTTTAGCTGAGACAAAATTGTGGATTGTGGTCTATAAAAATGTCTAAATATTTTATTTCTAAGGTTTCTAGAACGTTTCTAAAACGGATCGTTTTTGAGCTAAAACAATTCAAAATGTTGAAGGAGTTGTTGTTCCTGACGCACTGCAGAAGCGTGATAGCCCCAGCAGCATTTTGAATGCATTGTTGTACTGGAATCAAAGAGCATTGATGGCTCTCTGTGTATAACTTGTCCAGAGGCTACTCATGTGCAAATCAAATCAAATTAAAAATGTTTATTTGCGAGAAAATACATACAAAATACAAGGAAAGATCTTAAATCCTAAAAGTCATTGTATTCTGCCTGCATGCAAGCGTGCAAATTATTTACTTACAATACAATTATACAATTTGTGTCAATTATCATCAAATTATCATGCAATTAGAATCATTATTGAATTATAATAAAATCAATCATTCATTTTCATTTATCATTATTTTTTCTAAGTTCCATAAATTCCTTAATGCTATAGAAACAAACCTCCGAACATTCGTTATTCAATAGAATATCTGGCCACAGGTGGGCATGGAGTTCGTGCTGACGTACTACGACGAGCCAGCAGGGGGGGGTATGCCCACCACGGTGGCAGCCTGGGCGACCGGTCGCGCCGCGCCCGCCTACCTGCAGCGCATGCGCAGAGCCGCCTGCGAATACCGCGCCTGGCGACTGGCGAGACATCCACAGGTAATCTTACTTACATATTACGACTACTTTTTTTTCTAAATTAAAGCCTTAGTTACCCCTCATAACATCAGCTATTTGCCAGTAGAAGTTCCTTCATAATCGATCTAGCTGTGTCGGAGATAAGCCTGAATAGACGGCAAGATATTTTTTTTTTGCTATATAATGCCGTATGTTATACGGTTTCGTAGACGGCCGAAACCATATAAATTATGTAGACACTTAAAAAAAACATAAATCCATTCAGTAGGAACTTGCTCTTTTAAAAATAACAAACATAAACTGCGCCAACCGTTGGCGCAGTTGCTCAAGCAGTTGACTGCTGCGCTACGTGTTGCGGGTTCGATCCCCGCACAGAACAAATATTTGTATGGCCTACAGATAATTGTTTCGGGTCTGGGTGTATTTGTGTGTGAGTTAAATGTTTGTGAACGCACCCACGATACAGGAGAAATTCCTAGTGTCTAGGGCATCGTTTAAAAAAAAATATTTGTAATACACTAGGGTAAAATTTCGTTATTTTTTTCCCTAAGACGCTCCGTTTTCGAGATATTTCAATTATCTTTTTTACGAAAATTTTGAACGCCCATAACTCAGAAACGGTGCATCGTAGGAAGCCGTTGAGAGATGTTGTTGAGTGAGACATTATAATTATATGTATAACGTACGCAGACTCGGTATGACAAATGTTATACGTTATGTACAACTAACGTGTTATGTTTTTTTTTTTTTTAAAACGTTGCCCCACACTAGGAATGTCTCCTGTATCGTGGGTTTCACAAACATTTTAACTCACATTCACAAATACCCAGACCCGAAACAACTATCTGTAGGCCATACAAATATTTGCTCCGTGCGGGGATCGAACCCGCGGCACGCAGCGCAGCAGTCCAATCGCTCAGCCACTGCGCCAACCGTGCCGTCAAAGTTTTGGTGTTAAACGTTTTATTAACCTCCTTTAATTATGTTTCAGAAAGAACCCGAATTCATACCATTCGTGAACGATGAGGAAGCCTGCGTTAAAGTCGTCACAGTGAACGAACAAGACATGGAGGTGAGCTATCACTGTTTTGAACTTTAAGAATATAGTCACAGAGTCCAAAATTACTATATTAACTATTTTAGTGGTATTTTTTTTTGAGCAGCTGTGGCCCCGACTTTCGAACAGTAGGTCGTGGGTTCGAACCCAGGCAGGCACATTACTTTGTGTAATTTATTTCATCACTGGCGCTCTCAAAACGGTGAAGGAAAACATCGTGAGGAAACCGGCATGTCTTAGAACCAAAAAATTCGAAGACATGTGACATCTACCAATCCGCACTGGGCCCGCATGGTAGTTTATAGCCCATTCCCTCTCAAAGAGAGGAGGCCTGTGTCCCAGCAGTGGGAACATTAATAGGCTGTTGATGATTATGATGATGAGTGGTATTTTTGGAGAGGTGCTCGTGGTTTAGTAATAACTGCCGCTCGGGTCGATATTCAGGTTAAGCCGTGCTTGCTTTGGTTGGTCTGGGAATGGGTGACCTACCCCCTGAGCTTACCCCCTTTTACATAACTGTCGAAATGTGGTTGTCCTAATAGTTACGCCTCCGCCAAACCCCTCGGGGATTACCTACAAGGTGTGATGTTATTTTTTGTCGTCAGTCTTCCCAAACGGGTCCGGACATAGATAATACCCGCGAGCAAGGCACACAGACAGAAGCAGATGTGACTTTACCACACCACCCAGAGGCCAAGGTCACGCAACTGTCCTCCAAGGTTACCGACGACAAAACCGAGAAGAAATTAGAAGTCAAGGAAGTAAAAAATGTAAGTCAACATTATATATTTTCATGAGATTGTTTTCAGAAGTGACACACGGATGTACGTGGGTGGTCTAAAGAGTTTTCGATCTAACAAAGATACAAGTCATTTTATATAATAATAATAATAATGTTCTTTATTCCTAAAATCAAAATAACAACCTTCTTCTGCAGATTTCGAGGTGTAAGTTACAAATAAGCAGTACCTACCTAGATGTTACAGTTTTGTTCGTTAAGTACTTACGTGTTATTACCTAATAATTAAGGATGTTAGCACAGAAACTGATTCACTCTGTTCCCCGTACTAGTATACACTGTATTACGGTGGAGCAGATTTCCTCGTTCTGTAATTGTACATCTGTAGCAAACGTGTAACAAAACTACTTAGCATTTCACTATAACAAATAAGCGTTTTAAACAAATAATAGCACAAAGCAAAGCAAAGTGTAATATAACTTAAACTAGGGGTAGGCAAACATAAAATAGTGACATTTTTTTTTAAGTTGTAGTTAGACATACAAGTTGACACAGTACACGCAAAATATTTAGATGCTTAGTTTGTTTACATTGTAGTTAGTCATACTTAATAATGTTTAGAGGTAAGACATAATTAGATTAAACTTAAAATTATTTAATTTAAAAATATTAAAGGTCAGGTTTTTTTTAGTGATCATCTTAATATGTAGAAAGTGTACGTTGTATGAAAAGTGACTGTGTGAATGAATGTATGTGTATGATGCAAGTTTGGTGATTATTTTGTTAACTAGTAATTTTAAGTATATTTTCAGTATCATCGTAGTTCAATGAGTTAAGAAACTTTTAAATTTCAATTTTACAGGTATGACTGTTAAGATAATGAATTTGGATTCGCTTTGAAATTTTGTTATAAATGAATGGTCCCAAGAAATTAAAAAATCGGTTTGCAAAAGAAGTTTTACAGTAAGGCACAGAGTAAACAATACCTTGCCTTCTTCTTGTTATGTAGT
The DNA here is from genome assembly GCA_932274075.1 of Diarsia rubi. Taxonomy (NCBI): domain Eukaryota; kingdom Metazoa; phylum Arthropoda; class Insecta; order Lepidoptera; family Noctuidae; genus Diarsia; species Diarsia rubi. The sequence goes on from OW026441.1 coordinate 5,328,325, forward strand.
CTGGTGATTTTTTGTGCTGCGTTAATATTATGTTCTTGACAAATAATTGCCTTACTGTTAGAACTGATAGTTCCTAGTATAACAAACAAGTAGGATATCTAAACTTCCTATAACTCATCACCTTAAGAACAGAACGTTGCGCTCTTTCTAAAGCAATAAGAACGGCCTTGGCAGCACCCCCCCAAGCTGTAATAGAATAAGTAATAATGGACTGGCACAACGAACGATACACTAACAATATTAAGGTTAGCGGGCAAAAGCAACGGATAGTTTTAAAAATAAATATAAGTTTTCTCACTCGGGAGGTAAGAGAAGAGACCTGTTCTTGCCAGTTTAAATGTTGGTCAATGATCAGTCCAAGGTATTTTAATGAGAATGTTTTAGAGAGCACATGGCAAGAGCAATTCCCCGTCATATTGCATGTGTGAGCCTTTATTTGAATAATGTCAGGAGGTGGTTGACTGCTCTTTCTTATGCTAAAAAGTATGTATTTAGTTTTAAGCGTGTTAAGGGTGAGAAGATTTGACTGTAGCCACGCCGAAACCAGTCTGAACCCTTCATTAGCCAGTTCGTTAGCCTCTTTCCATGTTTTCCCGCTAAATAAAAGGGCGATGTCATCAGCGTACGTTATGATCCGGCCCTGGTTTAACTGTAAATCACATAGATCATTTACATAGACAAGAAAAAGCGTAGGTCCCATAACACTACCCTGTGGCGCGCCGAAAGTAACATTTTCTTGCTCGCTCATGAAGCCATTGATTCCTACACTTTGTGTTCTATTAGACATATAGTCTTTAAGTAGATCAAGTGCTATTCCACGAACTCCTAAATGTTCTAGTTTTGCAAGAAGCAGGGGAACAGAGACTGTGTCGAAAGCCTTTGCTAAATCGAGAAATATGCCTATGATTTTTCTTATATTACTTTACCCTTTGGGTACGGAACCCTACAAGGTTCCGTACCCAAAGGGTAAAAACGGGACCCTATTACTAAGACTTCGCTGTGTGTCCGTCCGTTCGTCACATACATATGCAGTTATAAAAATACATTAACAAAATTTTATTGTTATGTATTTCTGTTGCCGTTATAACAACAAATTCTAAAAACAAAATAAAATAAATATTTAAGGGAGGCTCCCATATCGCTCGCATGTCTCAAACCTGTCCAAATAATACTCGTTTTTTTTTTGAAAAACAATTCCTTACTTTTTCACATTTTTTCCATTTACACAAAAAACACGAATACACGTTCAGAATGGCTGAAATTTTGGTATCCAGAACTATAATCAACACAATCCGAAATAATTTCTTATTCGTATCCGTACCAGATATAATATTATTATTCATATATTCGTATCCAGATCCGAAATTTCATATCCATAACATAATATTATTCCTATATCCGTATCCAGATCCGAAATTTCATATCCATAACATAATATTATAATTCCGGTCAACTGTTATATGACGGCAGTGGTCGACCGTATCCAGATCCGAAATTTCATATCCATAACATAATATTATTCCTATGTCCGTATCCGGAACCGAAATATCATATCCATAACATCCTCATCATCATCATAGGTTAGGAAAGGCAGAATGCACATGTTGATGACTTTGATTATATTCTAGTTTATTAATTTTCAGGATCAGGAGACACATTCGGTTTCATCAGAGGCTGACAGTAACAAAGCAGATGAAGAGGAACCAACCAAAAATGGTGGGTGGTGGAGATACTTGTACCCTTTCTATTACTTCGTGTGAGGAACTGGTGATGATAGGAATGAAAGATATCTTTCTTTGATGATGATGATGTAGTTGACGTTATTTGTTCACGATAAAAATGAGAGTAAACAGCCAGTGCTTATACACTAGAAGGTAAAGTTTGCGAAGATTTTGGTATTATACAAAACGGGTTTGTATTAATGACTAGCGGACGTCACGCGGTTTCACCCGCATAGTTCCCGTTCCCGTGGGAACACAGGGATAAAAAGTAGCTTATGTCACCCGGGGATAGTGTAGCTTCCCAACGGTGAAAGATTTTTTCAAATCGGTCCAGTAGTATCGGAGCCTATTCGTTACAAACAAACAAGCAAATCTTTGCTCTTTATAATATTAGCGTAGATTATGCTCGTGGTTGGATATACTAGCCACTTAAGGTGAATGCGACAAGATAGCCCGCCTGTATACCTTTTCACCAAATAGTCACTCAAGGAAGTAATATGAACTGAGAGTGGGTTGTATTGGTGCGGGTTGTTTGTAAGATATACCGCGGCCTCGCCACAAGGGCTAAGAAGGAACATGGGTGGTTTTTAGTTAGTAGAAGTCTGACACTGCCTACCGTTCTGGCCAGAGCGGGAGGAGTTATTTGATTACCAACTTCCAAAAAAAGAGGGTTGTATTGATAATTTTAATCATTATTACCCTGCAAAGACATACGGTTGTAAATCCTATTTTATTTAACATACAACATGACACTGACCGGCAAATTACAAAAAACGTAAGAAAATTCTAATTCCGTGCATAAACTTGTCGCATTCACCTTAAGGGCAGGACACCAAAGCTCTTGACCCTTCTAGAAAGCCATGGAAAGCAGTCGCTGTGACCTAAATCTGCTAGATGGCATCACCATCATCATCATTGATATATACCATATTTACGCTTAAACTATAATAATAATGGCAGAGGTTAGGCTGGCCAAATAATCTATAACACAAAAAAAATTATTTTGTAATTTAAAAAAAAACAGTTTTACTCGAATTAAATTTTAATTGACTTGGCATTATAGTAATTAATTGAAAAGATAATCACAGATACTTGTAACGTTAATTATAAACAGCTATCACCCTCTCTCTTCGAAGACAAGGACAAGAAATAATTTAATAACGTTTCTAAATGAAGGAATTTTGAGAATAGGCGCACGTTGAAAGTAGAGTTACCAACTGTCCGAATTTGTTCGGTCCGTCCGATGTTTTAAAAATGCGGACAATATATTTAGGCTTTTAGTCAGGTTTTGTAATAAAAAAAAACAATTATGCTCGAAAGTTTGTCTCGAATTAAATTTTAATTGACTTGGCATTATAGTAATGAATCGAAAAGAGAATCACAGATACTTTTATCGTGAATTATAAACAGCTCTCACCCTCTCTCTTCGAAGACAAGGACAAAAACAAATTTGATAACGTTTCTAAAATAAGAGATTTTGAAAATAGGCACGTTGAAAGTAGAGTTACCAACTGTCGAATTTGTTCGGTCCGTCCGATGTTTTCAAAATGCGGACAATATATTTAGTCAAGACTTTTCGAATGTTGAAATGGTTCCCCGTAGCCTTAAAGGTGGTTGCTTTTTTTTTAAACGTTGCCCCACTCTAAGAACTTTTCCTGTATCGCGGGTGCGTTCACAAACATTTAAACTCACATACACAAATAATGACTAAAGTAAATGATTCTTATTAGTCCGTCTGTTATAATATCGAAAAATAATGGATACGTATTTTTTGTTTTTATCAAATCTATAAAAATTTATGAAGATAAAACGCGTCAAAGATTAGAGTGGGGGTTTGTGACGTCACTGACCGGTAAAGTATGTCATACTAATGCCTTAGAATATGACGTCACACGAGTTTTCAAAGCATTGTATCGTCTTCTTTGTTTGTTTACGCAAAAAAAGAAAAAATACGGGTCCAATATTTTTTGGAAATCTATCTGACGAACTAATTAGATTTTTTTTGTTAACTACCCTATTATGATAGGAAATATTAAAATTAATATAATTGGAGATCTATAATAAATTATTTAAATGAGTAAAGTGCGAGCAAAGCCGCCGTGAAATCAATTACTATTTATATCAATCTAACTGCCGCAGTCAATGCTTACTTAGGTCATCATTAAGTAAAGGTTTTGGTATGTCATATCTTTACTAAGTAACGGCTTAAGTCATCATTAAATATCTCTAATTGCCGCACTCAGAGAGCTTTAATGATTACTTAGACCATCACTTAGTAATGGTTTTGACAGTTATGTCATACAAAAATATGTCAAACCGTTACTAAGTGACGGCTTAAGTAATCATTAAATATCTCTGAGTACGGCAGTAAGTACTACAGCAGTAAAACTTTAAAAAAATTAGAAATAAGGAGGTATTCATAAAAATATTCGTTCATTGGTCTCGTTGTTTTTTGGAAATCTATCTGATATTGTACTGACTCAAACCCACCTATGTTCTTTCTTAGCTGGCCGGCATTTGACTATGGGATGTTATATATATTACATCTTGAGCTATATTTTACATCCCGCGTTTGAGATGTAATATATATTATAGCACAGTGTGAACGGTCTCGTACAAAATGTATGACGAGCGATAAAATATTAGTGTCAAGATGTAATATATATCCCATAGTCAAAAGCCGGCTTTAGTCCTTTGTGTTCCAGAGTCACGGTATCTCCGGACCTTTACGGACTTAAAACTGTTTAAAAACTTGTTGAATGATAAAAGTATTGTCATAAAAAAATAATTTGAATATTAATTTATCAAGGATTAGTATAGATAAACTGAGAATGGTTATCATATAAATATTACGCTCTTCAATAATTATAATAATATAATATAATAGTATCGGTTCGTCATATAAATGTAATTAAATGATTAAACAGTTTAACTGCCACACTCAGAGAGCTTTAATGATTACTTTGGGCAACATTTAGTAATGGTTTTGACAATTTTGTCATACAAAAGAATGTCAAATCGTTATAAGTGACGGCTTAAGTAATCATTAAATATGTTTGAATACCGCAGTAAGAGTTATTAAACTAAAGTTAGGTACACCTCTGGCTTACCATTTGAGGATTATAGGCGTGAGGTTTTGTAATAAAATAAATCTTAATAATTAAATAGTCAGTATTGAAAGAGAGATGTACATTCAGTCAAAAAAGTATCGGGAATGGATGATTTGTTTATGGTTCCAAATTCAAATATTTGTTTTTTTGTAGTTGTTAGATTGGCACAACTGTTTTCCATTTTGGCGCGGAGTTTGAGTTGCATCTGTTATTTATAATAAATACAGTGCTGGTTTTAGTAATATCATATATAGTGTGTATTGCGAATTTCATATTGGACAAAAATATCGGACAAAGAGTTTGTCTTAAATTTTGCATCGCCAATGGAATTTCGTGTTCGGAGTCACTGAAAATGTTACAGAAGGCTTACGGTGAATTGACTTTATCAAAAACTCGTGCTTATGAGTGGTTCAAAGCGTTCAAAAGCGGTCGAGATGTGATGGAAGATTTGCCTCGCTCTGGTAGGCCGTCAACGTCTGCAACTGAAGTTAACATCGCAAAAGTGAAGAAAATAGTGACTGAAAATCCCCATTCAACTCTGAGAGAGATAGCCGCCGAACTTTCTGTATCTCACGAGTCGATCCGTACCATTTTAACTAATTATTTGGGTATGAAACATGTTGCTGCTCGGCTAGTCCCAAAAGATCTGAATTTTCTCCAAAAACTCAATCGCATGAAAGTCGCTGAGGACATGCTAGAACGAGTCAGTTCGGACCCAACATTCATGAAACGCATTGTTACTGGTGACGAGACTTGGGTTTACGAGTTTGACATGCAAACTAGTCAACAAGCTTCGGAGTGGCGCCTTCCAACTGAACCGAAACCGAAAAAACCACGCCAAAGTCGATCAAAAGTCAAAGTCATGTTGACTGTTTTCTTTGACTATCGCGGTGTTGTGCACTCTGAATTCTTACCGGAAGGTCTAACGGTAAATAAAGAATATTATTTGAGCGTTATGCGGCGTTTAAGAGAGCAAATTCGACGAAAAAGGCCAGATTTGTGGAAGAAAATTCTTGGATTTTGCACCACGACAATGCGCCTTCGCACAAGGCTATCCTTGTGAACGAATTTTTGACCAAACACTCAACAAATACCATCCAGCAACCACCATATTCACCAGATATGGCTCCTGCTGACTTTATTCTTTTTCCTAAACTCAAATTACCACTTCGTGGCACCCGTTTTCAATCGATAGAAGACATAAAGGAGAATTCGCAGCGAGAACTGAACTCAATTCAAGAAACAGCGTTTAAAAAATGTTTTGATGAATGGATTATTCGTTGGCGCAAGTGTATCGTTTCTAAAGGAGCATACTTTGAAGGTGATAAAATAAATTTGGATGAATAACAGACATTTTGTGTATTATTGATCTTTTCCCGGTACTTTCTTGACAGAGTAGTATCTACAGGGGGTCTAAAATGGCAACTTTAGCAGCTCAAAATATGAATTGCGTTAAAAAGCGTAAAATAGACCTTTCATAATATTAACTGCGTCTATGACGATTTTAGACCCCTAGTTCATAGATGGAAGGTTTATATTTGAACCGTAAAATAATAAACTTCGAATAGTCATCATCATCTGCTCAGCTGAAATACGTGGCCACGTTTGTGCACCGAGGTTCACCCTGTATTAACAGGGGCTGAGTTTTTCAATACAAAAAAAAAACGGTTTTCTTCTGGAATAATGCGTCTTGTCCAATATTTTTTTTAAATGATCATCTCTTGCTTTAGTGATTTATAAGTAAAGTTTGGTTTGCATTTTTAAAGGGTCATATTTTACCCTCCAAAAATTATCATAAATTACTCATTTGAACGGCCTTGATTATGCCAGCCAATTTCAAAAAGTTTTTAAATAATGAAATTGATGGGAATCTATACATACTCTTTCTTTTTAAAGTGTTAATGTCAAAAATAATTGTATCTGTTTAGTTTTTTAGGCGAAAAAAATGAAATCTTTCTGTAAATTCACATGAGATTTCTCAACTGATTAAACCGCATTTTCGTACAAAATGCAGCACAAATAAACCAAAGAAATATTAGTCTATGCATTGTATAACACTTGGCATATTTTAATTGTTACATATAAATCAAAGGGTGATGGGTAAAATGGGTAAGTACAACGAAATTAAAATGTATCTCAAATTCTAACTTACTAGCGGACGTCACGCATATTCACCCGCGTAGTTCCCGTTCCCGTACGAATACAGCGATAAAAAATTGCCTATGTCATTCAGGGATAGTGTAGCTTCCCAACGATGAAAGAATATTTTTCAAATCGCTCCAGTAGTTTTAAGGTTATTCTTTACATACATAAATTAAAAAACACAATTATTTTCTCTTTATAATATTAGTATAAATAATTAGTACTCAACACAGATATAGTATATAACTAGAAAACGCACACGCAACACGATTCGCATGACAAACAAGTGTCCCATTTTTTACCATCTACTATGACGTCATAAGCAATAATAGTTACTAATACTTATAATAATTACTTTACAAATAAGTAGATCGTAGCACATGGAGTTCTGTGGTTTCTGCCTACCTCCATAGGAAAGTGCGTGAGTTTATGTATATCACATGATCAATACATATTATTATAAAAAAAAGTCCTCCACCGCGTTTGTCTGTCTGTCTGTTCGCGATAAACTCAAAAAATTACATGCTGTTTTCTCCATTGGATAGAGTGGTTCTCGGGAAAGCTATTAGTATAAAATTTGACGCAGGCGAAGCCGCGGGCATCTGCTAGTATGTAATAGAGTTTTTAAAAATTTGTTGGTCGTACGCCGAGGTTTCATAGGAATTTGCCCATCACCCTTTAATTACTTGAAGAACGTTCCTAAGTACTAGTAATTTCAATATTTTTTATGTAGATGGGTAATCATCAAATGACCCTTCCCGCCCTGGGCGGAGCAGGAAGAGAGTGTCAGACTTGTACTGACTAAAAACTACCCATGTTTCTTCTTAGCCCTTTGTGTTCCGCGGCCGCGGTATCTCTTTCGAATAGTTCCGCAGCCCCGGGTTGTAGTTTCACCAACTAGTCTTAATTTCAATTTATAAAGACATTGAACAACCTAGAATGATAGCTCTGGGTGTCTAAAATGGCCGCTTTAGCAGAATTGTACTAAGAATCACGTTAAAAGTTTCAAATTCTTAAAATGGACTTTACATTTGTAGACATAAAGTCCATTTAAGGAATTTGAATTTTTTAACGTGATTCATATTAAGATTCTGCGGGGATTCTGATAAAGCGGCCATTTTAGACCCTCTGAAGTATCACTGTTATCTTCTCGCGCTGTCAGCTAGAAAGGGATAGCAGTACTATAACTCCTGTCTGAATGCCTGGTCGTAAGCGCTAGTGGTGAGCATAACGTTCTGGGTTCCATTCCCGGATCGGGCAAGCGGTTTTCCATCAGGAATTCCTCAGAAGCAGCCTGTAGCCAGCTTTTCGGAAACTCGTTTGTTACCATGAGTACTGTTTAAGTGTCCGTGAATAATTACCAGTCGCCCTTTGTTATTGTTTCATCATCATCAGCCTATATTGTTCCCACTGCAGGGACTCAGGCCTCCTCTCTACGAGGAGGATGGGCTATAATCCACCACGCGGGCCCAGTGCGGATGGTTATATTATTGTTTATTTAATTTTAAATAAAATATACCAATTTTATATGTTAACCGCTGCATACAGTGCAATAACTGAAACAAAAAAACTAATAACTTTATTTTTAGTCCACAGTCTTCCGAACGTAGATTTTTTTTTTATCTATTTTTATATTTATAATCAATTTATTTTATGTATATTTAGTAGAACTAACCAATTTTTTGTAAAATAATTTGTATGGGGTTGGAAGCTAAACAAATGAGGATTTTTTAAGTTCGTACAGTCAACCGCATTTTTTTTTTAAACGCGCTTAGGCCAATCGCATACAAATATTTGTTCCGTGTGGGGATAGAAATAACTGTTACCATGTACTTGCATCTGACTGTACACCTGTAAATGAACTATGTATTTGTTTATGTATTTATAATTTTATTACATGTATAGATTTATAAAATCAAATCCATATAGAAACAGCACTGATATATTAGATTATATTTATATTTAAGTTAGACAAACAAAACATTTATTCAATGCAATTAGATTATACAATTATAATTATATAAAAATAGATTAAATTATGCTTTACAAGTTAGGGGTGGTATACACGCGCACTTGTATCCGATCGGCATAATTTGATTCATACGGAAACGAACCGTTCGGCATTGCTCGAACTGAGTCGAGCCGACCAGAATAAGTGTTATGCCGATCGGGAAGAATCGGGTATGTGTTTAATTACTTGCTCAAGAAATGCAACCGAATCGAATGCACCTATATGAAGAAGTATGCAGCACCCCAAACTGATTTAGTATGCTTTACGTAATAATATTTAACATAAAGATGGAGCCAGAGCCATGCACTTCTCCAAACGTTTTCTAAATCATCGAAGACTTACAAAACTGAGCTTGCCCTATAGATTTTATATTTAACTAGCAACCTGTGACGCCACTATCAATTTTTATAAGAGTAAATAAAAAATAATGACAATTCATCGCATATTTTGGCATGTCATTAGGATGATTTGTATCTGTGTCTGTTTTGAGGGAGTTTGCTCTGTATGATGATATGTATCTCGTCGCATGAAAGTCTAAGGCCTGCTTACATCATGTAATTTAAGAAGCGTTTGAACTGCGTGAATAACAATAGGAAATGCTTGTCTGACTCCATCCAGTAGATTTGATATCTCATTTGAGGATAATATTACATAATGGGTGCCATTTTAACAAATCCATGATAGTTTACATTTGTTCAAATCATATGCTACTGCCGTAATTCAGGTAAAATCGTAAAACCAAGCCAAAGTTATTTAAAAACGTCACCAACGTTCGCCGGTCATTAAGCAGATTGACCAGTTAATGTCGACAAAAACTAAGTTCCAATTCCACTAGACTCTTTGTGAAAGGCCGGCTTGTACCGTCCAATGCTTTAATGCTAAACGTATTTAAAACATCATTATTATATCTATCGTATTAAAACGACTGTCAGAAGTTGAGCGACATTGAGCATGTGTTCCCAGATTCGATTCCCTGGTAAGGAAAAGTGCCTAGAATTGTGCCGGATTGATGGCATTAGGCTAGCCATATTACACTCTAACTTAAATGTAAATGAAATACACTTCTTCCAAAACCTTGGGGATGGTATGCTATACAGTGATGTTTTAAATAAGTTTTACTCTAAATGCATTGACGGATATGTGATGCAAATGGGCCTGCATTTCAAAAAGCTTAGCTGGACAAGAATCTATCGGCGCCAAAAGCGTACAAATACCGCCACCGCCATCTAGGTATATTTTACAACACAAGAGCATAAATAATAACCAAAACCACTCCCTGTCAATGTCTTTTAAGCGTCCAAAGATTCTTGTAGCATTCCACGCTTTAGGCCGTCCTGATTCGGAGTCGGGCGGCAAAATATACAAACATACCATTTTGCCACCCAACATGTGCCGAACCGAATCAGGCCGACCCGAACATTGTGTGAACAAGCAACCCTAACACTCAATAACTAACAGAATATGGCGAAACTGGTTTTAAATATTAAAAAACTCTGTTCTTAGGGTGAATATAATGGAAGATTTAAGAAAAGAGAAAACCGAACCAGCGTGCCAGAATTAAGAAATACTTTTTAGTTATTATTGTGTAATTTTTGTAAAGTTTTTATGAAGTTTTGGTGCAATGCAATGTTGATGCATTATTTTTATGTATATACTTGTATTATAGGCTGTTACTGTATTGTACACTAATATATGTTACGTTGTTAGAAAAATAAATAAATTTTTTTATAAATATTATTGTTTTTTTTTATCCTTTTTAGGGTTCCGTAGCCAAATGGCAAAAAACGGAACCCTTATAATAATAATAATAATAATAATAATAATCATTTTATTTCAGGCAACTAGGGCCCATACTTAAAATACACACAATAACATAAAACAATAATAACAAACTAATACATACATACATATAGATTCGTCATGTCTGTCTGTCTGTCCGTCTGTCCGTATGTCCGTCCGTATGTCACAGCCATTTTATTCCGAGACTGTAAGGATTACACAGTTGAAATTTGGCAGGTAGATGTACTCTGTAAACCGCTTTTTGATTTTTATATAAAAATAAAAAAATACATATAAGATTAAGAGATTCTCTACATACATGAAATTGAAACTAAAAAAACTTTTATCATCAAACCTACACATGAGGGGTATCTATGGATAGGTCTTCAAAAATGACATTGAGGTTCTTAAAATAATTTTTTCTCAAAGTCAATCGTTTCAAAGATAGACACATCCAAAGTGGTAAAATGTGTGTCCCCCCCCTCCAACTTTTAAAGTAAGAGTGACAATTCTAAAAAAAATATATAATGTAGATCTCAACAAAAACTACCAACCGAAATTGGTTTGAACGAGATCTAGTAAGTTTTTTTTTTTAATACGTCATAAATCGTAAATCGCAATTTACCGTTCATTCAATCAACTCAATTATAAAAATTATGTTAACATTATGTTACTTGCTGCTACGGAACCCTTCATGGGCGAGTCTGACTCGCACTTTTTTTATCTTTTCACAGCAACCACTAAAAATCTTCACCTGCCGTTTTCAGAAATACAGTTGGGGTCGGCTTCCAGTCTAACCGAATCATCATTTAAGTATAATGTTCCCACTGTAGGGACTCAGGCTTCTTCTCTAGGAGAGGGATGGGCAATAGTACACAACGCGTGCCCTGTGCGGGCTGGTAGATGTCACATGTCTTGAATTTTTTGGTTCTAAGACATGCCGGTTTCCTCACGAGGTTTTCCTTCACCGTTTTGAGGTTAGTGGTGATGAAATAAATTACACAAACTGACTGGGGTATGACCCACGACTCACTGTTCTTAAGTCGGGGCCGCCACCACTGCTCTTGAACCGAATGTAGATGAGAATACCAATACTTTACATGAAGCGACTGCCTATCTGAATTCCATAACTCAAAAAGCCAGTACGACTGTACTGCTAAATACTGAAGGTACTAAGACCGATTGTCAGAAACGAAGATCTGCAAATGACAGCTGCAATAGTCCATTGAAATGTTATATTTGGGTTGCATTTGTTAGAGGACGCAATTTTATTTTATAGTTATCTAGTGGGAGGGGTCAGTTTAAAGTTAAATCCAAAAATGTTCGCTTATAACTTTTTTATTTTGGTTCTACGACTAAAGGTTACTTAACAAAAGTTATAGATAATCTTATTTGCAACAATGTCAGATAAACCATAAAAACCATTTAAACTACCCCTTTTTCCAAGATGGCAGCTGTAGGACAAGGATTGCAACCCCACAAACTTGGATTTAACTTTAAGCTGGAAAGGCATAGCACGCTTTCCATGGCACAGAAAAACTTGTTAAGTATGTAAATGATCGTCATCCACAAACTGACCTTGGCAAGCGGTGCTTAACCTCGAAGATCGACCCGCCCGGCACTTATTCCTTTGTTAAGGACTCCGCAAAAATACGGACCATGTGAATTTGAAATAAAATCATCCAGCCTATAGCTTTTCCCAACCATTTATTATAGTTATTTATTTTATTAGTATTTTATATGGAGAGGCTGCCTATCTGACCTACACAACCCAGTCAGTACCTACTGGGTTATTACCCTTCGTAGGACGTGTAAATAAACCAAAACAAAATGAACTCATAATTTTAATGGAGCAACAATTAGTTCACAAAGAACTCGTTAGACCGTTGGTTCTGGTTGTGGCGCCACTTGCAAGCCCAGTTCCAGCAGGACATACCCGCCCATGGCTCATCAGTGTAGAACACCTGACCGTTTTGGTACATCTGCAGAGAAACATACAATTATTATTTACTAGCTGATGCTCTGCGGCTTCGCCCGCGTGGATGACGGTTATCGCGACCAAAAGTAAGTTGTAAGTTTTCATGCCTTTCAACCCCTTTTATTTTGAGGGGGAGGCGGTGGGAAAATCATCAAATAACCCCGAAAGAGCGAAAGGGAGTGTCAGACTTCTACTGACTAAAAACCACGCATGTTCCTTCTTCGCCCTTGTGTTGAAGCCGCGGTATCTCTTCGGAACAACCCGCAGCCTCGACGGGCACTTTCAACCCTTTACAACTCTTTTTTCGCATTAAAAAGTAGCGTATATCAAAAAAAGACACTGACTGACGGACAGAGATATTTTTGCATTTATAATATTAGTAATGATTATGTATTGATTGATTGATTATGTATTGTTTTATGTTTTGATTTGTTTTGTTTTGATTTTGTATTTTATTTAGTGACATTTCGATACGATGTAAAAATTGTTACTGAAATAAATGAAATGAAGTGTAAGGATTTTTTTAGTCCGGGTACTGTTGTGCCCTTTCAAAGAGAGGCCTGTGTCCCAGCAGTGGGAATATTTATATTATTTTTTTTCGATATCTCAGTCGCAGGCACAGAGTCTGGATTTCTACCCGGTTGATGCAAGGCTCGCCCTCTTTTACTGGGTTCCTGTTTGAACATCAGACCCAACTACCCAACTCGATCGAACTCTGAAAAGAGTGTTCATGGAATTTTTGCCTAATTTGTATGTTATAAGTTTGACGTGTCTGTCTGTGTGTCTCCAAAACGGATCGACCTATTTCTAATTAGTTTTTTTTTGTTTAAAGGGTGATTTAATCGAGAGTAAGAACACTCTCGATTACATCACCCTTTAAGAGCTTTGTTTGGTGGAAATCGGTTTTAGCCGTTTAATAGTTATGGGGAATTAAAGTGGGAACAAACATTGAATGTGTCGGGGGTTTTCTCAATTTTTAATTTATTTTTTCTTCATAGAGATCTACGCTTTGTAATGCGCAACTAAAGTTCTTTCACACGTTATTATGCCTTGCGACTGTGACTGTAGCTTCGTGCTTGCCAAAAGTGCCTGTAATGGTGTACCTAATTAAAATAAATTCTTTGAGTTTGAGTTTGTACTCACAAAGGACAAATCCGAACTCTTATAAGTCACGCCGTCGTATCCGAATCTGAAGACGAAGTTCATAGAGAAAATGGAGAAGATGCAGCGCACGTCCGTGGTAGCTGGGATGAAGTACCGGTATGGCCCGCAGTAGTACGAAACCTTGGGCTCGTACTCCACGGATTCCGGGAACTCTTCACGAGGGTTGATCCTGGGGAGAAGTTAGACAGAATACTCTTTATAAGGCGCTTGAAACTTATGAACTCAGCGTATCGCAGTCCTATGCTAGACATTAGTCTATAAACCCTTCAAGAAGCCGACAACCAAGTATTGTGTACATCAAACTAAGTACCCCTACGCAAAAATGATTGCTGTGTGTTTAAGGAGTAGAATGCGCTAGGAATGAAGAGTTCAAATATGAAAGTCATACTTATAGATACACTGGGCATCGCTCCAGTTGTCATCGGAGTGGCAGTAGAGACCCTGGCTGGGGTCTTTAGCCTGGAACTGCTCAGCATGGGGCCCCACGTACGTCGTCTCTGAATGACGGTGGTAGAACCCAGTGAAGGCAAAGGCACCTGGATAGATTAAAGTAAGATAATACCAGACTATATACTCGTGGATTTAGTGATCGCCAGCGCGACTGCGTCTCATCATCATCAGCCGATAAATGGTCCCACAGCCGGGACACAGGCCTTTCTGTGAGAGGGAAAGGGCTATCCACCAAACGGAGGGCCAATGCGGGTTTTTAGATGTCGCATGTCGTTGATTTTTTGGTTCTAGGACATGCCGGTTTCTTCACGATGTTTTCCTTCACCGTTTTTGAGAGCAGTGGTGATAAAATAAATTGCCTACACAAAGTAATGCGCCTGTCTGGGTTCAAACTCACGACTTACTTACTTATTCGCTTGTAAGTTGGGGCTGCCACCGCTGGGCCACCACTGCTCCTACTCCTCCACTATTATTTTCTGATTTATTTCGTTGCGGGTCAAAGACAGTTAAATTGTTTCTCTGGGACTTCGTCGAGCGTCATTGTCTCTGTGTTTTCTGGTGGTCGCTACTCGTGATTCAGGTTTGGGAATAGTGTGGCGGGCTTGTTCCGAAAATAAGCGCAATTGCTGAGTAACAACTTCCAGTAGCAAGTAATATTTCGATTTCTTAAGGAATTAGTAGCAGCTCCGGAGTCTGGATTTGTGTCCGATTGATGGTAATAGGCTCTTTAACATAAATAGCTAAATGTGGGTGAAATACATTACGTCTACTTCTGCCTATTTCAAGGCGTGATGTAAGACAAGACTTCCAAAAGACATATTCGAGGTTACTAAGGTGAAATTTAAGTTCTAAGATTATTTGTGCATAGAAATGGTGAATAGTCAGTTTTGCATTGAAAATTGCATTTTTTTTCTCATTTTTAAAACGCCTTAATGCGCTGTTAAAACGTTAATCGTTTCCGTCGTGAGCTAAAAAAGTGTCTAGCCCGTGAATGTCCGTGATGAAGGCCCTTTTTTGTTTTTGGAAAATGGGAAATCATCAAATGACTCCTTCCGCTTTGGGTAGAGCAGTAGGGAGTGTCAGACTTCTACTGAATATAAAGCACCCATGTTCCTGCTTAGCCCTTTGTACCGAGGCGGTGGTATCTCTTTAGAACAACCCGCAACCCCGACGGGACCCGCATCCCCGTCGGGGTGATAAAGGCTCTTAGATCTTACCTCTAAATGTATAGCAATGTGGTTTTCTTTCGCTGGATAGTATCATTTGCGCGTCTTCCTGATTGTGAGCAGACACTATGTAGTATGACGTGTCCAAGCATTTGAATTCTGTCAAGAACACATGCTATTTAGTAAAGTGGAAATTATCTTTTCCTACTCCCCCGCAATTATTTTCTGGTTAATTTCGTTGCGGGATCCCGCCGGGACTTCGTCGAGCTTCATTGTCTCAGCGATTTTCTGGTGATCGCCACTGTTGATTCTGGCTACCAAGAGTTACTGTTGTTTGGCGAAAGTGAGAGCTTGTCTTAATAAAAAAATGCAATTTAGTAGGTATACATTAGAAATTTTTTATCAGAGAAAAATTAAATTGTTACGCTTGTTGACCTTGTTTGTTTCATTGACTTTGTGCTAACGACTTCCGAAAGTAAAATTATTTTAGACTTTTTTATTTAAAATATTTACAAACTACAATTTACAGAACTAAAATTATAAGCTACACTAATATTAAAAAGAGGAAAGATTTGTTTGTTTGTTTGTAACGAATAGGCTCCGAAACTACTGGACCGATTTAAAAAAATCTTTCACCGTTGGGAAGCTGCACTATCCCCGGGTGACAAAGGCTACTTTTTTATCCCTGTATTCCCACGTGAACGCACACTGCGCGGGTGAAACCGCGTGACGTCCGCTAGTCAAATATATAGAAGTATCAAAAAGAGAAGAGTTACAGCGCGCAAAACATTAGTCTACATTCCTGTCAACAGGCATAGTCCGCCTAGTGGGAATTCTGATTATTTGGCCAGAAATAGGCCATCCCTCTAGTCACCAGCAGCTTGGCAATTTCCTTAAATATTAGACTTTAATTCCACGGTTGGCGCAGTGGTTGAGCGAACTCAAACTCAAACTCAAACTCAAAGCATTTATTTCAATTAAACCTTTATAGGCACTTTTGAATGTCAGAAGAACAATTCATAAAAACAAATCTACGAGTGCAATACGTCATTCCGAAAGCCACCACGCCGAATCACACGCCGCCGAATGCCAGCAACAACGAGCACCGCGAGCACGAAAGCACGCAACGACGCACACCGCTACAACGAATGCACGAGACCCCGAATCACGGAACAACGAATGCAATGCGCAACCGTCGCCCCGCAACCCGGAGCCCCGCGCACCCGCCGCCACGGCACACGCCGCCGCACGCCCCCGCACCCGCAGCACTCGCCGCCGCAAACATCCGGCGCCGCGCAACTCGACGCAGTAACCCCCGGAACGACGCATTGCACTCTAAAGCTACAGTCACAGACACAAGGCATAATAACTTGTGAAAGTACTGTAGTTGCCCATTCCCTAACGTAGATCTCTATGGAGAAGAAAGGGCAAGAAACTCCATGGACACTCTTTTCAATCAGAATATTATTACAAAATCTTGGTACATTACATCATTCATGTTGAGATGGTATATTATGTGAGAACTATGTAGCAAGACGTGCAAGTTAAGAGCGTCCAGAGTAAAAACATATAATAAATAAATTAACCATGGCAACTAAGAGATGACCAGTCTCCACTGACAGCGCCCGTTCACGAACATGACGCCTGGATCAGCACCATTCAACTCAACCATTTTGAAGGGAATTTAATGATCCGACACATGCGCCACCATCAGCGAGACATTTAAGTGAGCATGACATACTCTCAGACACCAGGGCAACGTCACTAAAAAATAACTAAATGTAAAAAGTGGCTTTATAGTACATAGTACTCACACATGTGCCATGCAATTATATAATATTATTATTGAATCTATACAATGCAAAGATATTCTTACAATCTTCTGCAGCCTCTACAATAACTTCTCATGATAGGTAATCAATGGTTGTGGAGCAGGCCCAGCATTAAGCCAAGCATTTTTATCATCAATTTAATCCCCTTACTTATAATATGCTTGCCTACACAATGTGTGGTTTATACAAGATTTTAATTGCGTCTCATTCAGTTGAACAATGTGGGGGAGTCTACTTTAGCTAGCCTAAATGCTGCGATCTTACACATATGTGAGAACAAAGTACAAAAAAATAAAAATACGTGCAAGTTAAGAGCGTCCAGTAACCGATACAATAAACAAATTAAAAAAATATATATATATCCATGGCAACTAAGAGATGACCAGTCTCTACTGACAGCGCCCGTTCACGAACATGACGCATAGATCAGCACCATTCAGCTCAACCATTTTGAAGGGAGCTAAATGATCCGACACACGCGCCACTATCAGCGAGACATTTGAGTGAGCATGACATTCTCTCAGCAACTAGGACAAAGTCACAAAAAAAAAATAATAATAATAATAACTAAATGTAAAAAGTGGCTTTATAGTAGTACATAGTACTCACACATGTGCTATGCAATTATATAATATTAAGATATTTTAACAATCTTCTGCAGCTTCCACAATAACTTCACATGATAATCGATTTATTTGCCCCTATGGTTGTGGAGCAGGACCAGCATTGAGCCAAGCATTTTTATCATCAATGTAATCCCCTAACTTATAGTATGCTTGCCTACATAGTGTGCGTTTTATACAAGATTTAAATTTGGCCTCCTTCAGTTGAAGAATGTGAGGGGGTATTTTATTGTAACATTTTAAACAGTACCCCATGAAAGATGAGTCTACTTTAGCTAGCCTGAAACCTGGCTGAACTAATTCGTCCCTATTTCTCGTATTATAGTGGTGTCTATCACCTCTTTTGCTAAATAAATGCAGATTTTTTCTAACGTACATGATGTTTTCATAGATGTATTGACAAGGTACTGTCATGATGTTAATTTCCTTAAACAGCTCTCTCAGAGAATCGCGTCTTCGTAGACCATATATGGCTCTAATGGCTCTTTTCTGCAGAATAAATATAGATTCGATGTCTGCAGCCCGTCCCCATAGTAAAATACCGTATGACATAACACTATGAAAATAGCTAAAATAGACTAGTCGCGCGGTATCTATGTCAGTAAATTGACGGATTTTCCTAACAGCATATGCTGCTGAACTCAGCCGGCCTGCAAGAGATGTTAAATGCGGACCCCACTGTAGTCTTGAGTCAATCGTTATCCCCAAGAAAACAGTTTCATCGACAAATTCTAGTTTCTCTTGATTCAAGATTATGTCACAATCAGTACTTTTGACATTTGGTAGAGCAAATCTTATGCATTTCGTTTTTTTCCCATTTAATACTAAATTATTAACTGTGAACCAATTATGAACCTGCAGTAGGGCGTTATTTACGTCATCAAGATTTGTGGCTCGTCTGTTTACCTTAAATATTAAAGAAGTATCGTCGGCAAACAATACCATTTCAGGTTGGTTTTTAAATAAATGGGGTAGATCATTAATATAGACTAAAAAGAGAAAGGGACCTAATATCGAACCTTGTGGCACACCCATACTTACTTTTAAGCCTTTTGAATTGACACCATTTATTTGTACTTGCTGATGTCTATCGTTTAAATACGATTTCATTAAACTGAGCGCAAGTTTCCCTAAGCCGTAATGTTCAAGCTTTATGAGAAGGGTTTCGTGGTTGACACAATCAAATGCTTTCGAGAGGTCACAGAAGATCCCTATGGCATCTTGTGACTCTTCCCACGCAGTAAATATATGTTTTAATAAGGTGACACCGGCGTCAGTTGTACAACGTCCTTTGGTGAAACCATACTGTTTCTCATGTAAGATTTTATTGGTGTTAAAGTGGATGAGCATTTGATTAAGCATTACCTTTTCAAACACCTTGCTAAAAACGGGCAAAACGGATACGGGTCTATAGTTATTGGTGTCTTTACTGTCACCGGATTTAAAAAGTGGTATTACTTTGCTGTATTTCATAAGGTTTGGGAAGACTCCCTGGTCCACACACAAATTAAATATTAAGGCTAAGTACGGAGCTACAGTCTCAATAATAGCTTGACAAACTTTAATCGACAGTCCCCATAGATCTTCTGTTAATTTGACTTTAATTTCCTTAAAAGCTTTAATGACTGCTATGGGGTTTATATGTTTAAATTGAAACTCAACCGGACAGGCTGAAACGTTCGCTCTCAATAACTCAATAGAAAGCAGGGGTGACGAATTTAAGGTTTCAGTAGTTTTAAGTGGGATACTAGTGAAAAAAATCCACAAATTCCTGAGCAACTTCGTTTTTAGAACTTAAAAGGCCACGTGAAGTCTCTAGACTGATATCATTATTATATTTTTTACTTCTATTTGTTTCACTATTGATAATTTTCCAAACTGTCTTTATTTTATTATCGGCCGATTTAATCTTGTTGCTAATGAATAAGGCTTTAGCTACTTTGCAAGCGTTTTTAAAGATTTTAGAGTAAGTTGCAACATATTTATTAAAAGTTTCTGAGTTAATGCAAGGCCTAAGACCGTACAGCTCAAACAATCGCTCCCTACTTTTCCTAATGCCCTTTGTTGCCCAGTCACTGAACATAAATTTAGGGCAAATAGATTTAGTTTTCATTTTTATTGTATTATTGAACTCTGTGTGAATCACCGAAAAGAATTCCTCATAAAATTGATTTACATTGTCAATAATCTGGCTTGGAATGCCTAAATTTCTAATTAAATTATCATTAAACTTATTTAAATTGCTAGGTGTTATTTGCCTAGATTTTATTTGGAGTTTTTGTACTGGTATGTAGGACTCGAAAACCACGGATTGACCGCTGTGATCCGAAGGCAGGTAATTTACAATGGATTTATCCAAGTATTCACAACCACAAAAAACATTATCAATACATGTAGCAGAATTTGTAGTCATTCGGGTTGGTTCTGAAAACACGTTTAACAGATTGAATGATTTAAAAAGATGTAAAAATCTACTGGTATTAGAGTTTATGTCTAAAATATTTACATTAAAATCACCACAGATAACTAGAGATTTATGACTAGTTGCAAGTTTTGCTAAAGCATCTTCCATTACTGACTCAAATATAGAATAGTTTTGATAATTTGGGGGTCTGTAAACGCACACTATAATATGCTTATCGAGCTCAACACAAGACAGCTCAATATTATATTCAACCGATAGATCAACAATATCACTACGAGTTTTAAATTTAATACAATTTTTAATTAAGATTAATGAACCCCCACGAATCTTAGATTTACGGTTAAAGCAACTGCCCACACTGTAGTTTGCGTAATTAATTAGCATCTCATAATCTCTTAACCAATGCTCAGTAAAACAAACAATTTCAAACTTTGTTCTTTCTAAAAACAATTCAATTTCAAGTTGCTTTGAAGAGAAACCTTGAATATTTTGATGAAACAATTGTAAGTCATTCTGCTTAGCCCCTTTTTTACATTTAGGTCTTTGAGAGCCAGAAGGTACAATGTTAGGGTTTGGTATAACATTAATGGTACTAGTATCTTCTGTTGTCTTACTAACTAGTTTAAATTATCTGGAGTGTGTCCCAAGACTCCCATGCTAACAGGCAATGAAATCTTACTACTATTGGATCCCACTCGAGAATCGTCTAAAGTTACACAAGGATTGTCCAAAGAAAAATTTAAAACATTGTAAAAAGAATTATTAGTATAATTACTAATATTGGCCGTGTTAATTATAGAACTATGCATCGACATACTACTTATGTCTGAGTGAATATTATAAACTAATAGCCTAGCTATTTTGTGTCTACAACTAATAGGTAGATACACATTACCCCGTGTCAACTTAAGTCTATCAACAAAACTGTTGGTATCAAAGTATATCAGTCTGTCACTATAGTGACCAACTAAGAAATGAATATGCCTGTTTAGCATGTGAATATAATTATTTTTCCTGTTTGACAATTTTTTAAGGTATGGAAAAGCACACAATATTATTTTCCGACACTTTAACCTTAACAACTCAGTTACAAAGTTTGTGAGGTCTTCTGTTTTAATTTTTGAACTATTTCCTACAAATATAGTTATATCAGTATTTATATTATTAACATTTTTAGTTACTGAGGCCACTATCTGTTGGTATGTTGACCCTGGCATACAATGATTTTGATGAGAAAAACTCAGGTTATTACTTATTAATTTACCTACACCTCTTCCTATACTATCTGAGAACATTATTGAGTAAGAATCATGACTGTCATAAATCTCCGGTTGTACCACTTCTAAATATTCTTGTGTAATTTCAGTTGTTTCTTGGTTGAGAATACTGTCCTGAAATGAATTTACAGCCTGGGATGGGTCCTCCATTCCGTCAGGCTGGACAGTATCATGGATGGGATCCGACTGACAACTACATTGACACGTTACCAACACATTTGCAGCAAGAATATGTTCCCTAATTTGGTTCTGAGAAATTAGATACCTACTAGAAAGGGAATTAAGTGTATCCCGAAGAACTTGTATTTCAGACTGCAAACGCTGAGTATCAATTTCATAAATTTTTATACTATCTTCTAATTTTATTTGATAATTATTTAACTTATTAACTAAATCAACACGCTCTTTTCTCATTGGAATATATTTGGAAAAGTTTTTATGTTGTTTTTTAAATTGATAGCATTTTTTAATTATTCTATTGAGTTTTGCATATTTTTTAATTTTCTTGTTGCTAACTCTAAAGTTCTGTTTCACTAATGAATCTTCAGTCAAATCAATAGTTATTAAGGGACCCCGGGGATTACAATTACTGTTTAATAATTCATTATAAAGGTGGTTTGTTTCTTGAACCTGAGTACATTCTTTTTGTTTTTGTAATATTAAGATACGACTATTGGCATGAATCAATTCTTCTTCTAGGTCCCTAATTTTATACAAGGCCTCCTCATACAAATTACTACATTTATTGAAACCATCTGTCACTGCCTTCAGTTGATCACGTTCATCAACAACGTCCAAGAATTGCTGATGTAGGTCTACTAGCTCCCGTTTCAAGCTGGAGTTTTTGCTATTAACCTCAACGACTTCCACCTCACTTTCTTCTCTCTCTTGTAACAGTTGTTGGACTTGGAGATTACATTCTTTAAGTTCTTGGAGGGCCGTTCTTAATTTTAGTTCCAAATCAAGGGCTGTAGCCTTACGTGTCATAACAGGCATGGTTTCAGGAATGGTTACTGAAAAACAGAATTAAAGAAACAGTGAGCAATAGTAGAATTTAATTATAAAGGAAAGTTAGTGGTGAAAAGGGAGAAAAAAAAAAAAAAAATATAAGTATTTAAAAAAAAAACAGGGAAAAGCTTTCAGTTATGAAAAGAATTGAGGTAGGCTGCTAAATATGCTTTAAAAGATGATCTGATTATTTAATTTAAATCATTCAATATTCAATTTAGGGATCTACTGTCTTAGGATTTAAATTTGACTTAGGTGGGTAGATGCTTGAGAAAAAAAAAAATATAATGTAGTAAGATATAACAGACAATAATGCACAATACTTAATGATAAATAATAAACGATACATTTATGAATTTAAATTGTACGACCGATCGAACAAACAGAGTTATGGAATTATCCTCAGTTTTGTTTCTTAGTACAACCAACTGTCAACAAAGCTACTTAGAACCCGTATTTAGTAACAAATCAGCATTAAATATACAAGAAATTATCATGGATGTAATAACGAGTAAAAGGTTAAGTTTGTGTGCTATTAATAAATAAAAAGTAAACAATACTTCCCCTGAATTATCCGTATAACTCCGTAGTTAGAACATCAGCTGATGTTTTTAGGTTACCGGTTTCGATGTAGGTATTACCGAAACTTTTCTTATGTATCAGGAAAACAATTTGCCTGAATATTTACGCATTTATAACAAGTTTTTACATATAATTACACCTAAATATCACTTATTTACTAATTAAATATAATTTTAAAATACGGAGCAAAAATTTTAAATGTCACTCGGGCAGTGTTGCCACATCAATCGCGATTGACTGCTGCGCAGCATGTCGCGGGTTCGATTCCCGCACGGAACAAATATTTGTACGACCTACAAGTATTTGTTCCGAGTCTGGGTGTTTTTCTATCTATAATATGTATGTATTTACAAAAAAAAAATTATATAAGTAGTTTATCAGCCATCTCGTTACCATAACACAAGCATTAGGTTGCTTAGCTTGGGACTAGATGGCGTTGTGTGAAATGTCCAAGGATATTTATTTTATTAAATTGTATTTTCATGGAAGTCTGAAGTCTTGCCAAAGGGTATGGTATTACCCAGTATAAACTGGGTTGTGGAGGTTAGATAGGCAGTATAGCTCCATGTAAAATACTGGTACTCAGCTGAATCCGGTTAGACTGGAAGCCGACCTCAACATAGTTTAGGAAAAGGCTAGTCAGATGATGATGATGATAGTCTGTTTATTTATGCAAAAAGTTTTATTTAAGGTGAAAGCGTCAGGATAGCCGCGAAATTCAAATTTTCTTACGTTTTTTGCAATTTGCAGGCCAGTGCTAGGTTGTATGTTGATTGAAATGTTGGACGCGAGTGTAAGACGTATCTATGTAGTTACAGAATTATAATCATCAAAATCATCAATACAACCCTCCAAGTTCATATAGTTAATTCGAGGAACGACTTTGACCTCGAAAAAGTCGTTCACCTTTCGTGTCACCTTAAACCTTTTTATTACCGCACAAAGTCTTGTCATCATGAATCAATTTAATCAAGAACAGCATCTCAACAAAGGCCGGAAGGAAAAATAAATAAAAGCATTAAACCGATTTCCTAGACTATGGGACCAATCGGAAAGCATATCCTTTTATTATTAGAAGTCCTTATTGTCCTACTGCAGGGCAAAAGGCTCAGGATTCCCTCATTACACTTTTCGCGATCTAATGCGGTTATAGGCCAATTTTTTGAGAAGGAGTCCAACTCATCCCGCTCATCTCATAATATCCTTGTATGTAAGAAATAAAATATTTTTTCAAATCGGTTTAGAATTAAAACGAACAGGCAAATTGAGAACCTCCTCCTTTTTTGAAGAAAAAATCATCATCGAAAAAGCTTAGAACTGTAACTTGGCTGGAGGAAGGTCATTCGATGACCTTATAGGTGATGTAAAAAAAGGTCGAAAGGTCAGATGCGTAGTGCGTTGCGTGTGTGACTAAATGTATAAACGTGGACTAAAGCAGATCATAATATTAATTGCGTAAAAAATCGTAAAATAGACACAGAGTTTTACGAATTTTAACGCAGTTTCATATTATGATCCTATTATGATCTTCTATAGTGGCCATTTTAGACCCCATGTTGTTTCTGCCAACCAGAAAAGGTAGATTTTACCCGACTTTGGCGAAGCCAGGAGACTTATTGTGTGTATGTGCTGTGCTCACCAGGACTTGTATACAAGCCGAAAGGTATCTTCGCTTGCGTTGACTTGATCTTGGCTTCAGAAGTATCCATTTTTTTGTTAAGCTTTAATAGTACCATGGACATGAGAGCCATATCTGTGGCAAAGAGAAGCCTCTTCATATCCTTGATATGTACGTCGATGAAGCCGTACAGCTTCTTGGACCCAAGCTCCATGATTTCCTGCCTTTCTGACTGAAATGGGTACATTATATTAGTATTTATTTTATTTTATTCTGTTCGGGAAACTTAAAGCTAAAACAGCAAAAACAAAACTACCCACAAACACTTAAATCTAAAAACTTATAAAGCTTAAAAGATATGAATGGGCCATTTACAAGTTTTCATTAATAAATACATGAAACAAAAAAGAAAGTAATTACAAAGTACGATTGATTAAACTAACAAACTAAAATAAAAAAAGAGTCCATGCAGACACAAAAAAAAATATTTAAAAGGAGATAGTATCGATGTGGCTTATCAACCTGCCTGTAACATGGTACCCCAAATTGTCACGTTATCTCGGTAACATGACACTTTTGGGGTACCGTGTTACTGGACATTTTTAGTTTGTCAATGTCTTCTATCCATACATACCACTTTCACTGTGGGGCCCGAATAAAAAAAAAACAAAATGGCGGTGAGTTGATTTGCCGGTGTCCATTCAAAAAAGTTCAAACCCGTTTTGAGGTTCTATTACCCATACCTACTGATTTCGAAAATCTACACTCGAGAGCAATGAATCCGGGTCACTTAAAGAATCCTAAAAATCTCGGAAACTAAAAATGCTAGGTTAATGCAATAAATTGTATTTAATAGACAATGTAATACTCCTTAAATGAAGGTATTAAAACTTCTTAGTTATTGTAAAGTTATATCATAAAAAAATCAAATTTGAAAAAGGGCCATTTTAGAAGATGGAACTACGAAATTACAGCATTTGGTTTTGCTTTTGTTTGTAATCTGTCATTTATGTGGGTACATAAACCATGTTGATAGTGCTCTATATTCATTATTCAAGCTGAAATTATGTCGCTTACGCCTGAAGAATGCACCAGAATACTTACAATGCTGGAAACCGGCCGGGGTCAGCGCGATACAGCCAGGACTGTCGGTGTGTCGCTGTCAACAGTACAAAGAGTTCTCCGACGTTACGAAGAAACTGGTTCTAACCTACGCAGACCAGGAACGGGCAGAACCAGGTGTACCACAGCACGAGAAGACCGATACTTGGTGAACACCATGCTTCGAAATCGCTTTCTCACAGGAACTGAACTCACAAATCAGTTTCGACGCCTCGGAGGAAGTAACCCAAGTGCATGGACAGTAAGACGTCGGCTTGCTGAATCTAACTTAAAACCCCTTAGACCTGCAAACGGCCCTAAACTGGAGCGTGGGCATCGTATTTCAAGACTAAGATATGCCCAGAGCCACGTAAATTGGAGTATTGAAGATTGGTCAAAAGTTATGTTCTCCGACGAATCAAAATTTATGCTCTACAAGCACGATGGAAGACACAGAGTGTATCGAAGACCAGGGGAAAGATTCAAGCAAGCATGCATCGAAGAAAAAGTAGCCTACGGTGGTGGGTCTGTACTTGTGTGGGCCGGAATTTCTTCTGAAAGTCGCACAGAGCTGGTGATCATAGAAAACGGCTCTTTAACTAGCGTAAGATATGTGGAAGAAATTCTCAATGATCACGTTGGTCCATTTATGGTCAATTTAGGTGAGGATGCTATATTTATGCATGACAATGCCCGACCTCATACAGGTAGCATTGTGAATGACTACCTTCAAGAGATGAACATTACTCGTATGGAGTGGCCAGCGCGCAGCCCGGATATCAACCCAATCGAGCATGCTTGGGACGAGCTAGGCAGATGCGTAAAACAACGAAACCCTCCCCCAATCACGCTTCGTGAGCTCAAAATTGCTCTCACAGAGGAATGGGAGAATATTACCCAAAATCGTATAAGGAACTTGGTGTACAGCATGCCAAACCGCGTAAACGCAGTAATGGAAGCACGAGGAGGCAATACGAAGTATTAAAATTCAAGAAAATCGTAATAAAGTTCAAAAATTTCATGTTTCCTATTTTTGTTTTAAGGAGAGATCAGCAGTTTTTTTCTTTATGTAATTTTGTGTTAATAAAATGTATGGTGACTCATATTTTTTTTACTTTCATTTAAGGAGTATTACATTGTCTATTAAATACAATTTATTGCATTAACCTATCATTTTTAGTTTCCGAGATTTTTAACATTCTTTAAGTGACCCGGATTCATTGCTCTCGAGTGTATATCGAGGGGTGAAATGCTATTTATTACAATCATAACAAAGAACGTCTGCAAACAGATTTATTGAGACAATTGGAATGAAGAATCTTCTGTGAATAGTCGACGACGGCAAACGTAGTTTGTCATCCTGGATAAACAATGTTCACGAGTAGAGGATTCATGAGAATCGATGTTTTATAAAAAAAAATATAGATGGCTCAGTAACAAGGCACTTCAAGGCGGAGTTATAAGACATGTGATCAGCTTGCCTTAGAGCGTTCGCCAGTGTATTCTCTGAGGAAAGACTTAAGCCGTGTCGAGAAAGTGTTTTTCTGCCCAACCAACTTCTTGAAAATCTCCCATCTGGATACGAGTTGCCATGGCTGACCTGGAAGTCTTTAATAGACTCCGGGCACAGGTATGCCGAAGCAAGCAAAATCAGTTCAGGTGGATTCATAGATGACTCAGAGTGTAAATGTGGTGCCCCATTGTCAAAGGACTCCTGCCGTTCTGGGCAGAGTGGTAGGGAGATTCAGAGTTCCACTGACCAAAAGTTTCACTTCAAAATTAAAGAGTTATGTTTACGCTAATAGTCTTTTTTGTTTGCATTCTTCTTTCTTAGTAGGAGCAGTAGGAGCTACAGCTGTTCGGATCAATCTGCAGGTTAAGCCGCGGTTGTCTAGGTTGGTTTGTGAATGGGTTAAGTACTTATGTCACCCCTTATTTTTGGAGGGAGTGAGAAATCATCAAATGACTCCTCCTGCTCTGGGCAGAGCGGTAGGGAGTGTCAGACTTCTACTGACTAAAAACCACCCATGTTCCTTTTTAGCCCTTTTGTGCCGAGGTCAAGGTATCTCTTACGAACAACCCCCAGCCCCGACGGGATTGTGTCCTGCCTGTGCACATTACAGAGCCTCCATCAGCATAGAGGCTGCTGAAAATGACAAACTCGTCGCCAAATTCTAGTCCGACTCAATATGAAGAAGAAGAAGTACTTACGGGGTTATGAGGCTCCTTCATACGACCGTTCATATAGTTGTAGTAATCTTGTAGCATCTCAAACTTCTCATCTGCGTAGCTGTGGTGCGGGTCCACATCTTGCGCGCTAGGCATGTTGTACGGTTTCTGGGGAAAAAGTGTTGTATTTGTTGGAATGAAAGATACGGTTGAGTAGACTAGGTCTATTAAGACGAGGAACACAAAATATATTACAGAGACAGTTTAGTAGTTGTATCACAGACGGGATCAGACCTAGCAGTGCCGGAACCATAGATTATATCTAGTGGTGTACATACTACTTACTAACTAAATAGTGATGTTACCACATCCCCCTTGTTGAGTTCAAACTAGCGACTTTACTCTGTGATACATAAATTTATATCAAAACTAGACAACATTTTTATTACTCTCGACATAGTTAATTATTTCCTCTATTAACCTTCTTGTAGGTTCTACAATTCGACCTGACCTGGTTGTTACGCTTGAGGATTTTTGAGATGAGGATTAAAAGAGAGCAAAAAACAAAAACCAAAACTAAAATTTGCTGTAAGCCGCGTTTACCTAGGTTGGTCTGTGGATGGGTGACCACCTATTACATACCGAGTTTCCTCCGAGCATCATAAAGCACGTTAGCTGTTAGTTTCGGCTGTCATTTGTAAATCTTTGACAGTCAGCCAATAGTCTGATAACTTACCAAGGGGTTTAATATTATCCAGTACTAACTGGGTTGTGGAGGTCAGGTAGGTAGTCGCTCCATTTTAACTACATAGTATATGGTGTTTAGCTGAAACCGTTTCTAAGACTGGAAGCCAACCCCAATCATTATCTTCTTCCTGCCGTTATCCCATTCTATTTGGGTTCGGCGCAACACTTTTGTTCTTGGAACCCAATCCCAATACATTTGCGAAAAGACCAAGGGTTCTAAAATGGCCAGATCATCATCATCATTTCAGCCAAAAGATGTACACTGCTGGACATAGGTTTTCCCCAGGTGTTGCCACATTGATCAGCCCCGTGCGTCTCGCATCCAGCGGGTCCGTACTAGCAGATCATACGCAATTCATATTATGATCTGCTAAAGTGGCAATTAAAAAGCCCCAGATAGACGAATATGCGTAAGATGATTGTTTGTAGGTAGATACATAAATCTTACCGTTTCCACAGTAGGGAACGACAATCTGGCGAGCTGAAAACGAAAAAATAAGGTAAGCACAGTGTCCATTATCTTATTTTTAGATAAGATTTCAGTGTCGAAATTGGGTCCTCTAAACATCTTTTTTTCCTATAGAGTTACCTGGTTCTAGCTAGTTAAACCCAGGTAAATTAAAACCCGTGGGTCAAGGTCCAACGGTAGGTGGAAGGTCTGTCGACATCCTCGATTTGGACGGAACTACTTCGGAACTACAGCGAGTAGAGCGTACATACCGTCGAACAAGCTAATAAGTGCAGCCACCTAACTTGCATTTACTTTTAAGATTATACAGATACATTTAGTGACTGATGCCAAACGATCCAGCTGACAATTGACATCAGTCGCTTAATGCGAAACGCTTTAGAAAACAAAATTGCAATCAATGTTTTCAGTGTACCAGAATTATAAAAACTGTATACATAATTATTAGCTTGTTCGACTGTACATCTAGGTACTATACAAATTCAGGGCTCAGACCAAATAAAAAAGTAAAGACGGAACTCTGCGAACAGCAAAGTGAGGCCGGTCAAACTACGCCTCGCCGTGTACATACAATACACGCACACACGTACAACATAAACTACGCCTTGGTTTTAAACTTTTTATTTGGTCTGAGGCGTGTGTGCGTGTATGCGAGGCGTAGTTTGACCGGCCTCACTTTGCTGTTCGCAGAGTTCCGTCTTTACTTTTTATTTGGTCTGAGATTCAGGGTTATAACTAATCACTCCGATTGGGTCACAAAATATTATCGAGTCTATACATTACCAGTTGAAAAGAAGAAACATCGTTGCTGGCTGTTGTGATGTGCAGTGTTACCAGTATCTGTGAACAAATCTGTTTTGTACTTGGGTTTTTTTTTATTTTAAGGGAGAAAACCTTTCAAAAGCCGCAAAAGCAGGTTGTAATCCTCTTAAAAGACAACTACAAATCCCTAATCTCAAATCCTCAATGTGTTTACGACCACCATTAATACACGTCTCCGTGTTACCCGTTTAAATACTGGCTTTTGACCATAGCCTCCTTGCGTCAAGGTCTAAAATTAGCCCTTAAGAACGTCGTGTTAGCCTATGATATTAGGGTAGTTAGATATCACACTATATTATTATATCCTACTTCCTACTATCCTACTAATATTATAAATGTGAAAGTTTGTGAGAATGGATGTGTGGATGTTTGTTACTCTTTCACGCATAAACGGCTGGACCGATTTGGTTGAAATTTGGTATGTAGATAGGTTATACCCTGGATTAACATATAGGATAGTTTTTATCCCAATTTTATGATCCGTGGGATAATTTTCGAGTTGTAGCGGGTGAAGCCGCTGGCAACCGCTAGTATTATTATAAAGGCGAAAGTTTGTGAGTGTGTAATTATGTTTGTTACTTCTTCACGTCTTAACGGCTGGAGCGATTTTAATAAAATTTGGTATGGAGTTAGCTGACACCTTGGATTAACACATAGGATAGTTTTTATCCCGATTGTATCTTCCCGTGGGATAATTTTTGAGTTGTAGCGGGCGAAGCTGCTGGCAACAGCTAGTAAAAGATAAAAATACAAAATACTTACAGCACAAAGTTTAAAAATTATATTTCTGTTAGCCATGGAGTCTGGTAAAGCCTAAACCTTTCAAAGCCACCTTCTCAACTGTACTTTTAGTATCAAATAAATTGGTTGTTATTGACTAATTGTTAGCTCGTTATATGTTAATTGGTCAGTGATATCACGTTGACGGCCACGTTGGTCTAATGGTCGCAAGTCGCAAGCGATGCTGTGCTTAGGTCCTGGGCCTGCAGTCTCTACAAAGATAGCGATCGCTTTACGACAAAATTCGGTCGCAAAGCTATAACGATGCGGATTTAAGTTGGTAGCTAATACCGGCGGGTCGCGTCCGGCTCACGTCCACCTTAAATCCGCATCGTTATAGCTTATCGACCGAATTTTGTCGTAAAGCGATCGCTATCTTTGTAGAGACTGCAGGCCCTGGTTTTGATAGTTGATGGGTCAGGAAAAGTCTTATTCCGTCGGGGCTGCGGATTGTTCGAAAGGGATACCGCGGTCTCGACACAAAGGGCTAAGAAGGAACATGGCTGGTTTTTAGTCTGTAGAAGTCTGACACTTGCCCAGAGCGGGATGCCATTTGATGATTTCCCATCCACAAAAATAAATAAATGGCAGTGTTATTGAGTTCTATTACGAATTTCTCAGTAGCCACGGAGATTGGGTTTGGGCTCACTTAATGGTAATAGACCCATCCCCTATTATACAGGGTGTAAATTAACCCTTCACACATACTTCAACCAAGCATTTAGTACATCAAACTAAGTACCCCTACGCAAAATTTTTTGCTGGGAAACGACTTTTTTTTGGGGTCAAAATATTCATTTTACTGTAAAACTCAAAGTAGCACTCGTAAAACATTGTGCTAGTGGGTGATTTAAATAGTAAAAGAGTCATGGAGGTAAATTAAGTAAAGTTATAACCTGAAAAACTAGTAAATTTACAAAAACAGCTGTTCAAAATTTGCAACTTTGACCCCCAATATCTCCGTAACTAGGGGGTTCCCAGGTATGGTCTAGAACAAAAAAAATATCGCAGTGGTGGGGAGAATACGTGCCCTTCGTTAGCGTTAAGGATACTTTTACAACCTTTATAGGACTTCATACTGGATAAAAGTGGGGGTGTACTATTAGGTACACGTCTGACTAACCCTCCGGGGATTACAGGCGTGATGTTATGTTATGATAACACGTTGGCTGACGTTAACCTAGGTATCGTATTACTTGCTTGTAGCCCGGAGGCGGGCTGCGCTGGATGGGTCGCGAACGTCTTGCGTAGCAGTTCTCGCGGCCCATCCAACAAGGCGACAGTTGGATCACGGCGGTGTTTTTAGTTCGTGCAAGCCCCATATAACCGCGCCGTCTCCCTGGACGGTGCGGAATGCGTTAGGCATTTTTCAACGCCCAACAAAAAATTTTTTAAGAAAAAATAAAAATGCATTTATTGCAAAATACATTTATTTTAGTTCTGTATTTTCCCACCTGCACATACAGGGTGTAAGGAACAGTCAGGGTCATCAGGATGCATTTAGTTCCTTATTCTGAATCGTTTTACTCAGGAAAATTTGTTAAAAAAAATATCTTTGTAGTATTTACAGTTACTATAAAACCTTTAATTCAATGCAAAATTACTTTCTCAGTACGCAGCATTTATGTAAATAATAGGGCTAAAAAAAGGAACTCGCCAAGTGTAAGTCGGACTTGCACATGAAGGGTTCCGTACCATCGTAGTCGGGAAGCCCCTTTTAATTTGTATTATTTCTTGTTAAAGCGGAAACAGAAAATATTTTGTGATAAGTTTGGTTTTCATAGTGCTTGTATGAATGACAAAGTTATATTTGCGGTTTTGAAATGGGCTATATCTCAAAAACTGTTGACTATAATATATTATATCGTTAAAACCAATTTTGGTTGAAAGTTCACATTGCGATCTACAGCATATATATTATTTTTATTTTTCACTCTCTTAGTTAAAAAGTAAGAGGGGGGACAAACATTTAACCAATTTGGAAGTGTCTATTTTCCAAACATTGCCTTTAAGAAAAAAATGTTTTAAGAATCTCAAAGAATTTTGTAATGACCTGCCTAAACACTTTTTTCATCAAACCTATACGTGTGGGGTGTCTGTGGTTGGGGAGACCACCCCCCTTAATCTTTTATTTTCGTATAGAAATCGTAAAGCGGTTCACAGAATATACCAAGTTTCAACTGTGTAGTCTTAATAGTTTCCGAATAAAGTGGCTGTGACTGTGACATACGGACGGACAGACAGACATGACGAATCCAACCCCCCGCTGACTTAGTAGCGAACAGTCGTGTTTTTGTTAGCTCCACAAAAATAATTCGTAAAAAGTGTTCTTATTGAAGTTTGTCTCAGTATTATTGTTTCCAAGTGAATATAACCGAATCTCGATTGAACTACAGTATAGTTACGCATACATACCTAATCAGTACAAGTGAACATTATTTGCATATCAAAATCAAAACAAATCTACAAGAGTGACAATTTGTATTGTGAGTACTGTGATCTACCCTCTAATACAATTTGTCATCATTCCTATGTTGACAAATTACCGTGTACTTACTTTACATTATAAGTGAGAAATTCGTCAAGTATCTCAGCGCCGAGGTAGCGTGTGTACGAACGACGCCGACTGAAGCGCAAAGAGTCTCGAGTTCGAATCAGCTTGACGACATTTACTTTTAGGATTTTTAAAATTCTATAATAATATTTATTATCGCTATGGCGCTTCAACGCTCGCCGAAAGACTCCACTTTACCAGTTAAGTCTCCGACTACGATGCACTGTCGATCAGACTCTGCGATCAATACAATTGCGAATGATGATCCCTTGGATAATCTAAAAAACGTAACAAAGAGATATAAGCGTAACTTCAATGAGTTTTGCGTCCAGACTAACTCTTCAGATGATGCCATTAAATCGATGTTCTCTGAACTCAAAGAGCAAATAGATATCAAATTTGAATCTCTGAATACTTCTATGACTAATTTAACACAACAAAACGAAGAAATGCATAAATCAGTACAATTTATGTCAGGCAAATATGACGAGTTATTGTCTAAAATTAATTGCCTGGTTCAAGAAAACACTGTTTACAAAGACCGTATTAAGACATTGGAAAATAAGATAGATCACTTTGAGAACAATATCCGTTCTACTACCGTGGAGATAAGAAATATCCCTAAACAAAGTAGGGAACACAAAAAGGACTTGACCAATATCATCAAAGATATTGGCTCTGTTGTTGGTTTAGAATCTAATATCCAGGACCTGGAAATCAGAGATATTTACCGATCTAAATCTGAAGCTATTGTAGTTGATTTCACTACAGTAACTAGGAAGGAAGCAATGGTTTTTGCAGCGAAAAAGTTCAATAAATCGCAGCGCGAAGCAAAGGAGCCTCAACTAAACTCAGCCCTTGTGAAACTGCCTGGACCGGCCAAACCTATTTTCATCTCCGAGTGCCTTACCACCAAAGCTAAACGTTTGTACTACTTAACACGGGGATATGTTAAAACCAAAAAACTCGCAGCTACGTGGACGGCCTACGGCAAGGTTTACGTGAAGAAGGAGGAGGGTTCGGCACCTATTCGTATACAAGAAGAAAGTGAGATCCTTAAGATTGTACTGTGACTAACTTTAAACCACCTTTTGTTGTTATCTTTATTATTGCTATGTTGTATGTGCATGGTGCATATTAGGCATGTCTTAACAAATCTCTATCAAGTCATCACTATCTTAAAAAAATCAGTTCACCGTACAAGGCATTGTCCTCATTGTAAATATACACAACTTTCTGTTGAAATAGTTCCAGTCGCACTTGCTCGCATATTGTATAATTATGACATAGTTATGGTAAACAACGAATATAAAATTGCACTTACGGATACTGTATCCTCAAACAAAATACTCTTTTGCATGTTTTTTCTCATATTTAATTTAATTACTCCTGGGCATACTCTTATCAAACACGAATACTTACCAATTACTACTTTATTTGTACGCACATTTAATAACACTAGTTGCAATCATTGGAACCGATTCACGATAATCTATTACACACAACATGTGTATCTTTTGTACACCTCATACCCCTAAAGTTATATAAAAAGACCATCTGTTTAAAAATTCGATAACATTGGTATTGAATCTATTCACCAGAGTCTCGATTCCTTAGTTATGGCCAGTTCTATGACATGCGATGCCGAAAATATCAAGTCCATTATTCCAGGACCAAACCACTCGCTTAAAATTTTATCTCAAAATATTAGGAGCATCAATTGTAATATGCCTAGTTTTAATACATTATTGACTCGCACAGATGTTGAGTGGGACATATTAATTCTTACGGAATGCTGGCTTAAATCTACCCAATTTGTTCCTGAATTGGAGGGTTATACCTGCACCTCATCGACTTCCAATAAAACTCAAAATGAGGGTGTTGTCATCTATCATAAAAGCGGTTATAAAGCTTTAGTGGAGGAACCGCACATGATTGATGCTAACTGTCTTGTTTTGAAATTGAGCTCTGATATATGCGTTATTGGCATCTACCGCCCTCCAGGTCAGCGTAATACAACTGCGTTCTGTAATTCATTGGATGCGGTGCTTAGAAAATTATCTAACTATAAAACAATAATTATTTGTGGAGACATTAATATAGATATAACTCCTAACACTAATGATAAGCGCTCCTTTGAATACCTCAACGTTTTGGCTAGTCACTGTTTACTTCCAGCACATACCATACCTACTCATGGCCTCACTTGTCTGGATCATATTATGATTAAAACGAAATTGGAAGCCACTTGTTTTGTTTCTGAATCTTCAGTTACTGATCACGAAAGTGTTGGCATTGCTATCAACCTCCATGCTAAACTTAATCTTCCCTCTCTTACGCGGCTACGTGTCAATTTTTCTGAATTAGATAACACTATCCAAAATATCAATTTTAAACCCATACTTGACTGCACTGATGCCAACGTTGCTACCGAATATCTCATTTTCCTTCTAGACAAGGCAATCCAAGACAACTCGCATCTGGTAAAAAATTCTAACAAAAAAATAATAATCAAACCTTGGATTACTACTGGTCTATTACGATGCATGCGTAATAGAGACAAGCTGCACAAAAAGCTAAAAAGCAATCCCCATGATGAGGTACTTAAACTGACGTACAAAAGATACCGAAACTTTTGCAACGCTCTTCTTAAAAAAGTGAAGAGAAGTTATGAGAGGCAGGAAATATACAAGTCCAAAAACAATAGTAAAAAACTATGGGATGTTATTAGATCTATGTGTAATACAAACAAAAAGTCAGACCATTCATCGGCCCTGATTGATGCTGATAATCCTGAAAGTAGTGTTGATAACGCTAATAAATATTTTACAGCTGTTGGACAGAGGTTGGCGGAAGAAATTATTGGTAACGCCCATCTATCGGATAGCTACCGGGCCTCTACTCCTATATCCCCAAACTCTCTTGTCTTACTTCCTACGGATGAAAATGAGGTTGAACACCTCATAATGGACTTAAGAGAGGGTGCGGCAGTGGGAGTGGATCAGATATCGGGCAGAATTTTGAAACGCTACGTTAAACAGCTTACACTTCCTCTTACTCATATCTGCAATCTGGCTTTTACTACTGGTACCTTTCCACTGGCATTGAAGATAGCCCTTGTTAAACCTATCCATAAAGGAGGAGACAAAGACTGCATTTCTAATTACAGACCTATTTCTATCCTGCCTACGATGTCCAAAGTCTTGGAACGGCTAATTAATAAACGCCTCATGAACTTCCTGGAGACAAATTCCCTCTTGTCACCTCTGCAATTTGGTTTTCGAGCGGGTAGGTCAACTGATGACGCTGTGCATGAACTCACTAACCATATTGTTACTAATATTGACAATAATAGGAAGTGTGTAACAGTATTTCTCGACTTAGCCAAGGCTTTCGACACGGTTCCTATTCCATTGCTATTGCAAAAACTGGAGAGAATAGGAGTAAGAGGTCTTCCATTGCAACTGCTTAAGGATTATTTGAGTTGTAGAAAGCAACGAGTGAAAATAGACACCTGGATAAGTGATGAACTCTGTGTTCATTATGGCGTTCCACAGGGCAGTGTCTTGGGTCCTAGTCTTTTCCTTGTTTATATTAATGACTTGCTTCAACTTCATCTTAATCACGGAAAACTAATATCTTTTGCCGATGATACTGCGCTATTTTTCAGCGGTAAAAACTGGGAAGAAGTTTTCCAAAGTGCTCAACAAGGTTTCAATGGGGTTTGTCAATGGCTTAAACTCAACGTCTTGACACTAAATGTGTCAAAAACCAAATATGTTGCCTTCGCACCCAGGAAAAATCTTCTTCCACCTGCAAGTCTCAGCATCATGGCTCACACTTGTTCTTTGTCCAATTCCTCATGCCTTTGTTCACCCCTTCAAAATACGGACGTCATTAGATATCTTGGAGTGTATATAGATCAAACACTAACTTTTAAGCCTCACATAGACACTCTAGTTACTAGGATTCGTAAGCTGATCTATATTTTTAAGACCTTAAGACATGTTGCTGATCTTAAGACTATCAAAATGGTCTACTTAGCACTCTGTCAGTCAGTAGCAAATTATTGCATAACATCTTGGGGAGGAGCAGGCAAAGTTCACCTTCTGGAGGTTGAAAGAGCACAAAGAGCTGTCCTCAAGGTAGGAGCTGGACTTCCTTTTCGTTACCCAACTGCTGAGCTTTATAAACGTTGGGATGTTCTTACAGTCAGGCAGAGTTTCATTCTTTCCATCGTGTACAAAAAACACAAAGAAATAGTATATGACCCCAACCTTAATAAAGATAAACGTAGGAAGGGTAATGTCTGCCCTACAAGTTTTTTCCGCACTATTCTCTCCCAAAGATTTTATTGTTTTCTTGGAGGATATTTATATAATAAAATCAACACTACACATACTATTTATCCACTGCGGAGACCAGTCTGTAAATTAACCGTCGGTAAATGGTTGAAAACTCTAGATTATCAGGCAACTGAAAATCTGTTGATTCCAATTCGCTAAACTTCTTTTTAGTAGACACACTAACTCACACATGTATGGCCCTATTTGAGAAATTATAATTTTTTCTTTTCTTTTATTATGTAATTTATATTTTATTAACTACACTGTCTGTATCTATTTTTTAAGTAAAATCATAACGCATTAGTTATTAAGTTTAGTAATCTAAATTAGTTTTATACCTGAAAATCTTGGGGGCCTGGTGACCCGTAACACAGGTATTGTATGCCTATTTCGGGCACCAGTCTCTCACAAATGTTACCCTATGTTTAGATTAATAATTATTGTTCACTGTAGCGTTTGTGATGAGAAAATAAACATATTATTATTATTATTATTAACCATTACCGTGGTTCAGGTGACAGATCTCGGCGATTTATATAAGCGTGAGTCCATCGCTGTGTTGGAGTGTTTAACAACCTTATCCTATGTGTGCCACTTACAAAGACTCTCCTTCCCACCTGGAGGAGTTGTAAAGGACCTGGAAGTCTTTGAATTGACTCCGGACACAGGTTGGCCGAAGCAAGAAAACTTGTTCAGGTAGACATTCATAGATGACTCCGCTCTGGAGTGTAAATGTGGTGTTGCACCACAAACGATGGGACACTTGTTAGCATATCCTGCCAGTCATCTTGTGTACGAGCTACGCTGTACATTGACCTTTTGTAGTTTGTACGTCGCACTTATTTATGCACATCTATGCTGTTTAGGTGTGCATTTCTCTAACTTAATATGTAATCGTGTAAATATATTTTAGTAGCAATAAATCCACCAAGGGAGTCACTTGTCTATTCATTTACATAACAAGACCTTACAAGTCTACATACCTACATAACAAGTACAGAACATTTTCACTGTTGGGAGTTACGCCCTAACATGTTGGTTGCACATACGTTATGAGCTGACTCAATTTCAATAGGGGATCGGACAAAATAAAATTAATTAGTCCGTCAGATAGATGTCCAAAAAAAA
Organism: Diarsia rubi; assembly: GCA_932274075.1. Taxonomy (NCBI): domain Eukaryota; kingdom Metazoa; phylum Arthropoda; class Insecta; order Lepidoptera; family Noctuidae; genus Diarsia; species Diarsia rubi. Next base: position 5,367,327 of record OW026441.1, read on the forward strand.
TTGGACACGTATTTTTTCTTTTTTCACATAAACAAAAAATCAAGACGACGCAGTGCTTCGAAAACTTGTGAACTCCTCGAAAACGTCACATGTTAGTAATTTTTTTTCCTACAAATGAGGTCACAACCCACTCATAATCTTTGACGCGTCTTATCTTCGGTCAATTTTTATTAATTTGATAAAACAAAAAACACGTATCCAATATTTTTCGATAATCTAACTGACGGACTAATTAGAATCATATTTTTTGACTCAGTCCGATCCTCTTTTGTCATCGACACGCTAAGAACGAGAAGTGTAAGTACGTTATCTTGGTGTAACACTTCTCCTTCCAAAGGGGTTTGAACTTTTTTGTATACTTATCGACCCACCGCCATTTAGATTTTTTTTCGAAATCGCCCAAGATGAAAGTGGTACGAATGGATAGAGGACATAAAGAGGTACAAAAAATATCCTGTAACATGGTACCCCAAAGTGTCACGTTATCGAGATATTTGAAGGTAAACATCGACTTTTGAGGTGTTTGAGTCCATACATAAATATTAAAATAAATAAACACTTTGCCCTACCCGGGAATCGAACCCTCGACCTCATGCGCAGCAGTTACGACCAATAGACAAGTGAGGCAGTGTTACAGTAAAGTAAACAACTAAATTGAGGGTATTATGGGTACCTCCCGTCGGGGCTGCCGGTTGTTCGAAAGAGATACCGCGGCCTCGGCGGCACAAGGGCTAAGAAGGAACATGGCTGGTTTTTAGTCAGTAGAAGTCTGACACTCCCTACAGCCCTGCCCAGAGCAGGAGGAGTCATTTGATGATTTCTTACTCCCTCCAAAAATAAGGGGTGACATAAGTACTTAACCCATTCACAAACCAACCTAGACAACCGCTGCTTAACCTGCAGATTGATCCGAACGGCTGTAGCTCCTACTGCTCCTACTAAGAAAGAAGAATGCAAACAAAAAAAGACTATTAGCGTAAACATAACTCTTTAATTTTGAAGTAAACTATGCAAGTACTTGAAGTTCACTGGTCGTTTGGCGTGACCAGCTCTTGGGTTCAGCATATTCAACTGGCTTCTCGTGATGATCATCCTTCGTCCATCCGGTATCCTCACTGACGGAACAGCCATGCTTAGTGCGCAGAGCACTGCAAACATAAAAAAAATCATGCCACTTAATGAAATCACCACATCTAATTTGTTTTATTTGGCCTCCACCGCGTCTGTCTGACTGTTCGCGATAAACTCAAAAACTACTGCACTGATTTTCATCGATGGATCGAGTGGTTTTCGAGGAAGGTTTTAGTAAATAACTAGCTGTTGCCCGCGACATTTGGCCCACGGCTGGACAAAGGCCTACGTTTTCTCATACTGAATCTTGGTTTTAAAATTATTTTGTTCAAATATTACTTTTATTATTTTAATTTTTTACATGGAACCCTATTTTAAAACATAATGGGTGTAAAAGGACCCTTAACGCAAACGAAGGTCACTTGTTCTCCCCACCACTGCGATCATTTTTTTGTTCTAGACCATACCTGGGAACCCCCTAGTTACGGTGATATTGGGGGTCAAACCTCTAAATTTTGCACAGCTGTTTTCGTATAGGTATACTAAGTAGTTTTTCAGGTTGTAACTTTACTTAAATTACCTACATGACCCTTTTTACTATTCAAAGCATCCACTAGCACAATGTTTTAAGAATGCTACATTAAGTTTTACCGTAAAACAAAATTTTTGACCCCAAAAAAAGTTGTTTCCCAACAAAATTTTTTGCGTAGGGGTACTTAGTTCGATGTACGTATGTGTGAAGGGTTGATTTACACCCTGTATGTTTTATAACATCAAATATCTGCTAGTAAAAATACCATCAAAATCGATCTAGCCGATTCGGAGGTTAGTCGGGAGGTTTTTTTTCTGTTTTAAGCATAATCTGTCATAATTATGTTATGTCGTTTGAAGATCTTTGACAGTCTTGGTGGTCCGAAAGTCTGACAACCAGTCCTACCAAGGGTTATTATTATCAACCAATACTATGTAGTTGACAAAAAAATCTAACTAGTCCGTCAGATAGATTTCCAAAAAATATTGAACACATATTTTTCTATTTTCACGTAAACTAAAAGTGAAGACGATACAGTGCTTCAAAACTCCTGTCACGTCACAGTTTGGTATTTTTTTTACCAGAAAGTGACGTCACAAGCCCCCCCCCACTCAAGTTCGTTAAAACGTTTTATTTCGACAATTTTATTTATTTGATAAAATAAAAAAAACACGTAGGTAAGTATGCAATATTTTTCGATAATCTAACAGACGGACTAAACAGAATTTTTTAGTCAGGAAATAATAAAAACAATATAAAAAAAATATATATTTATTAGATCGATTTATTTTATCGATGCCTTAATAAAAAGCAACTGACAAAGTTTGGAATTGTATTGGTAATTTTAATCATTATTATTCAGTAAAGTCAAATTTATTACGGTCGCGAATCCTATTTTATTTAACACTAGCTGTTGCGCGATTTCGTACGCGTCAGGTTCGCGATTTGCTTAAAATAAAATTTGAATACCTATGTTAGTAATTTTACTTCATTTTTTGTTTTTGTATTTTAGCTGATACGATTATTAATAACTCCCATTCGTGTCGATCATTTGGTTAAGCCCATTACATAGGTATACTGAGTTGTCTGATAGTGTAGTCTGTATAGTGAGTTGCCTTCTTGATTCGGAAAGCACGTTAAGCTGTTGGTCCCGACTGTGATATATATAACCTACTGACTCTCCTCTGACTGACCTGTTGGTCTAGTGGTTAGTGACCCTAACTGCTATGCCGGAGGTCGTGGGTTCGATTCCCACCCAGGACAAATGTTTGTGTGATGAGCACGATCATTTGTTCTGTGTCTGGGTGTAATTTATCTATAATATGTATGTATTTAGAAATATATAAGTATGTTTATCAGTTGTCTAGTACCCATAACACAAGCTCTGCTTAGCTTGGGACTAGATGGCGTTGTGTGATAGTTGTGGAATATTATTATTATTATTATTATATAAAACTAGCATACTGTGCTTCCAAGATGGGGTTGATTTGAGTTTAAGGGAGGATGTTGAAATAATAAACCTCATAATCTGGATGTAGTACCAAAAAGTAGGTTTTAGTGTGATGTGACAACGTGTCCCTTGTGTGCTCTCTGTTCTTCTGTTCTGTAAAACCTTTACCGGATAATAAACCGTATTTAAACGTTGTCTCGCTTTAGTTATTTCCAACAATAATATAGATCATAATATGAATCATAATATGGATCATAATATGAATCATAATATGAATCATAATATGAATCATAACATGGATCATAATATGAATCTATATAATTAATATAATTGCTGTTCGTTAGTCTCGCTAAAACTCGAGAACGGCTGGACCGATTTGGCTAATTTTGGTTTTGAATTATTTGTGTTAGTCCAGGGAAGGTTTAAACGGTGAGAAAGTACTAGGAAGGTAGACAGGGTAGTAGGTAGGGTAGTAGGCAGGGTAGTATGCAGGTAGGTAAAAGGACATTGCAACGCATGCCGGGTACAGCTATCATAATATAAAACATAATATGAGATAGAGATTTTTTTTTTAAACGTTGCCCCACATTAGGAATTTCTCCTGTCGCGTGTGCGTTCACAAACATTTAAACTTACATACACAAATACCCAGACCCGAAACAACTATCTGTAGGCCATACATATAATTGTCCCGGCGGGGATCGAACCCGCGACACGCAGCGCAGCGCAGCAGTCCATTGCTTGAGTCATTGCGCCAACCATGCCGTCAATATGAAAAAGAATATGGATCATAACATGATCATAATATGGATAATATGAATCAAAGCTCGTAGAAGCTTCTGGAATTTTGTCAAAGTGAGTATGATGGACGGGTCGTGGTTGGAGAGGAAGCAGCAAATTCTTTAACTAAGTACTTTAGTTCAGTGTTTTTGCCATGCGATCCCGTCCCAGCAACTAATCCTCACGTAACAGTGTAATGAGATTGACTCAGCCGACATATCAGTAGCCGCCTCAAAGCCCATTCATTTGCAGGGTCTGATGGAATTCTACCGTTTGTACTGAAGGACTGCTTGGCGATATTTAGAGAGCCGCTTCTTAGTTCTTTATGTACTTAGCCCTGCAAACAGCAACGTATCCGGCAGAGTGGAAAATCTCACATGTTACCCCTATACCCAAGGGTGGCTCCAGGTCAAAAGAAGAGAATTATAGGCTTACAGTGGCGGATCTCTCGTACAAGCCGAAAAGCTGGGGTTGCCTTAAAATAATACAACAAATAAAAAAGCAGTCATACAATAAACACTTACAAAATATAATAATATGATTCATATGCTGATCCATATTTTTATCCATATCATCATCCATTTTGAAATTTTCTGGTAGCTTTATGATGTGGCTGACGTCTGTACAAAAAGATTCTGGCCAAAAACATGGTCTCCTCCTTTTTAGAAGATGGATTTTACACGTAGCTCGTCCTCACACGTCTTGAGCCGCGCTTTCCGAAAGTAAACTGGCCCACGCAACAAGCTTAGAGCATCAGCATAACAGCATAAGGTAAGGTAGTCTATAACAAAGCGGACTTCCCTGATAATTTAGTCATTCACACAATTAACATACATTTCGTGCTGATTTATAGACTAAGAACAGCAACAAACAATCCAACGATACAACAATTAACAACGTTACTTCTAGTTTCGTTGTTTATTTGTATGTCTAGGCCTCTATTATCAATCATATCTACATATTATTTAGTTTACAGTTATTTTACCTTTGAAAAGCATTTTAATTCTAAAATTGTTTGCTAAGTTTTGTTGTTTTTTAGCCCTGGCTCGCTGACCTCCGAATAAACCTATACACTTACCCGGCCTGTAATATAATTAACAACGTTACTTCTAGTTTCGTTGTTTATTTGTATGTTTAGGCCTATATTATCAATCATATCTACATATTATTTAGTTTACAGTTATTTTACCTTTGAAAAGCATTTTAATTCTAAAATTGTTTGCTAAGTTTTGTTGTTTTTTAGCCCTGGCTCGCTGACCTCCGAATAAACCTATACACTTACCCGGCCTGTAATATAATATAACAAAATTAAAAGCAATACTATCACAGCTTAGTAGGCGTTACAAGTTAACGAGTAATAGTCGACAAACTTAACGTCATAGCCAGTGAGACGGACTTATTCTGTTGTTCTCTGAGTGAATTCACAAGGAATGCGTTATTAGTTATAGATATTAGTTATAAGTAACAATTAAGTTAGTATTAGGTAATTAAGGCGCATATATCGCATTGGGGTTGCCCTGTAATGGTAGATGTAAGATGATAAATAAATATTCATCAAAAAACCTCTCCCGCTCTATGGGCAGAGCGAAGTGGAGTGTCAGACTTCTACTGCCTAAAAACCACCTATGTTCCTTCTTAGCCCTTTATGTTGTGATCGCGGTATCTCTTGCGAACAACTCGCAGCCCCGACGGGACTATATCTACCTCTGGGCTCTGTTCGGTTTAAAGAAACTTTATTCTCAATAAAAACATTAGTCACTTACTTGAGAACAATACTAAAAATATAGATTACAATAAGTTCGTCATCAGTATTACAACTTAATAGTTACCCTTCCAATGCATTCATTTCTCCAGAAGTGATCGATCCGCAATTATGTGCTGGCTAAGTTGAGTTTTGAATGCATTGAAAGAGTGTACATTTCTTAGACAGGACGGTAATTTGTTATAAAGCTGTGCTCCTTCAAAAGTTAGCATTTTTTTGCCATAGTTAGTTCTTGTTTTCGGTAAAACTAGCAAGCTTGCTCGCCGTGTACTGCGTTGACTAACTTGTTTATATTGAGTGAGTGTTAAGTTTGAGTGAACGCTTTTGTTAAGAATATTTCTGATGAAAATGCATGTGTTGTAAATGTAAAGTTGTTTTATGTTCATTATTTTTGTGTCTTGATAAATTTTGCTGGTAGATGTTAGATATGGGTAGTTAAATAGTATTTTTATGATTTTATTTTGGGTAATTTGAAGTTCAGATAATTTTGTTTTAGCAGCACTGCCCCAAATTTCGATTAAGTTAAGTAGATGTGGCTTTACTAGGGAGTTGTAAATAGTATACCGCAGTTTTGGTGGAATACAACGAACAATGTTACGCAATGACCCGGAGAGTGCCGAAAGTTTACTCTTTATGTGATCTATGTGAGCATTCCACGTTAGTGAGGTGTCCATTCTTAGACCGAGGTATTTTTCACATGGTTTTTGCTGTAGCGGGATATCATTAATTGTTAGAGGGTCATAGGGTGGAATCGATTTATTTTTAGCCTTAAATATTATAAAACTTGTTTTAGAGATATTTATTGTTAGGAGATTGAACTGAAACCATGCGAATAGGGTATTTAAATCTTCTTGTGCTTGTGAGATAATGTGATGGATGGAAGATCCGAAGTAAAATAAACAAGTGTCGTCGGCGTATAAGATAAGGTGACCATGTAGTTTAATTTCGCTTATATTATTTATATATATTAAAAAGAGTAAGGGTCCCAAGATAGATCCCTGTGGGACGCCACATGTAATAGGTAGTGCATCACTTTGGTGATTACCAAGTTTGACCACTTGCGAACGATTTTTTAAGTAAGACTCGAGCATTTTTAGAGCTTTTCCCGTGATTTTTATTGATTCCAGTTTTTTTAGGAGTAGTCTGTGGCTAACTGTATCAAAAGCCTTTTTTAAATCAATAAAAATACCCAGGGCTATGTTTTTTCTGTCTATGTTTTGTTTAATTTTAGTGATGAGATCAATAGTGGCTGTAGTAGTATTACTTCTGGGTCTAAATCCATATTGTCGATCGGTGATGAAGTTAATAGAATTAAGATACTTTTCTAATCGCTTGTGAATAATTTTTTCTAATATTTTTGACATTACAGGCAACACTGAGATAGGTCGATAATTTCCTGCATCTGTGGTAGGGCCTGATTTATAGATTGGTGTTACTTTTGCTATTTTTAGTGTATCAGAGAAGTTCCCGTCATCCAGTAATTTATTCAGACACTTGCTCAGATCGTTTGCGATTAAACTTTTAACGGTTTTAATTACTTTGGTATTTATTCCGTCTAGGCCAGTGCTGCAATTTGGATCGAGTTTAGCTATAAGGGTTGCTATTTCATTAGCAGAACACGGGCTAAAACTGGAGAGATTTTCAACGTTTTGGGTTATAGAATTTGGTAAAGCGCAGTCATGATCGTGATGAAATGAACTAGGTATTTCGTTCGCTAGGAGTGGTCCAATTGTAGCAAAGTATTCGTTAAATATTTGGCAAATATGATTTGGCTCGGTAATGTTATCGTTGTTTACTACTAATTTTGGAGGAACACAGCTCTGTTTTATTTTATTACTTGTTAAGGTATTGATTAGGCCCCACATTTTCTTAGGTTTACTAATACATTTGTTAAATTCATTATAATAGTAGGATTTTTTTGTTTTTGATATTAATTTAGCTACATAATCTCTTTTCTTCGTGAATTCGGTTTTTAGTGTGTCGTTACTAAGGTTAGTTTTATGTTCTGCCGATTCATCTCTCATAATAACTCAGTTGTTGTCTACCTAGTATAGTGCACGGACGTACGATCGCGCGCGCGAGCTCTTTCGCGAGAGTTTTCTGCTGACGGATCACAACAACGTCGCGTCGCGGCGTACCTACGTCAATATATCGGGGTCAGTGTCATGACCTAGTTACAAGTGCGGAAATCATGAAGTGTTTACAATAACTTATTGTATAGGTGTTAAACTCGCCTTACAACTTAATAATGGCTACAAAAAAGTCTATTACTATTAAAACTGACCTAGAAAGGCAGTTATATGACTGTTATCTCCAAGAGAAAACAGATAGAGAAAACCTGCAAGTCATGGTACGTAAATTGAATGTACAAATTGATGCCCTGCAGGAACAAGTTCAGACACTTCAAGGAGAATTGAACTGCATTAAAGAAACAAAAGGGACTACAGAACCTGCTCAGACTACAAAAAATGACGTGGAATACTGTACAGACGAGGATGACCTTGCTAAAGAGACTGAGTGGATTAGGGCCAAGAGCAGGAAGAAAAGGAAGCTTAACACCTCCCTCTCTCCAAAACAACAACCCGGAAGCGCCCAACAAGACAATCACCAAAAAAATGAGAAAGTGACTTCGGTCAAAAAAGTGCCCTTACCACCGCCAATCATAATAGACGGAATCAAGAACTATCAAACGTTCTACGATTCGTTAATTGAAAGCCAACCAGCGGAATTATTTACAGCAAAAATGATGAATGGGGATTGTGTGAAGGTTAACGCCAAATCAGAAGACTCATATAGAGTAATTGCCAGGTTCTTGTCTGAAAAAGACTACCACTGGCATTCATACGAAAACAAGCAGGCTAGACCAATTAGAGTCGTGGTAAAGAAACTACACTCTTCTTGCCAACCAGATCGAATTAAGGAAGATTTAACAACCCAAGGCCTAAAAATAGAAAAGGTAGATAGTAAATTGAGCTGGAAGACCAAAGAACCACTCAACATGTTCGTTTTATCATTTTATAACGATGAAGATGTCAACAAAATCTACGGCATTAAGTACATATTAGGGTGTAAAATTGAAATACATCCACTCAAAAATCCAGCACTCATCCCCCAATGCAAGAGATGCCAAGCTTATGGGCATACACATAAATATTGTCAAAAAGAGCCAAGGTGTGTGAAATGCACTGGCAAGCATCTTACAGCCAATTGTACCAAATCTCCGCAAGAGAAACCAAAATGTATCCACTGCGGCCTACCTCACCCTGCCAATTATAGAGGGTGTGAAGTAGCCAAACAGATGCAAATTATGAAAAATAAAGTTTTAAAAAAGAAACCTACGGTGCCTAATACCCAACAGTTTCCTCCTATAACACACCCTGGTAAACAGGCGCAGAAAGCAAGTGTCCAGTCAACTGCAAAACAACCAGCCATGCAAGTAACCAACATCGGTACTTACGCACAAGCTGCAAAACAAGGATCTCAACCTCTGAACTTAGAGGATAAGATTAACCAGATCTTGAAGTGCATTACCTCATTTGATAAGAGATTAGAGAAGCTAGAATCCAGCACTAAAACAGCTGTCTTGAATAATCAAAAATGAATAACACACTTAAAATAATGGTGTGGAACTCCAATGGACTACTCAAACATCAGCATGAGTTGCAGGCGGTCCTAGATACAGAAAATATAGACGTGTGTTTAATCTCCGAAACGCATTTCACAAAGCAATCTTTTATCAAATTTAGAGGATACATGATATATAATTCCCTCCACCCTAGCAACTCTGCCAGGGGGGGTAGTGCGGTTATAATTAAAGAAAACATTAGTCACTACGTGCAGTGTAAATATGAAGAAGAAGACATTCAAGCAGTGGCAGTATCTGTTAAAACTAAGTTTTGTCAAGTGTCCATTGCAGCCATATACTCGCCTCCTAGGCACATGATAAGAAAAGAGCGATACTTACATCTTTTTGAATTATTAGGCCAGCGATTTATCCTAGGCGGCGATTTTAATGCTAAGCATACGCATTGGGGTTCAAGACTTACTACAACTAAAGGAAGACAGCTCTTAAGTGCAGTTAAAGAAACACATTGTGAAGTAATGAGTACAGGCAAACCTACATACTGGCCCACTGACCACCAGAAAATACCGGATCTTATAGATTTTTTCATCTGCAAAAATATATCCACCAATTACATCAGTTTGGAGGAAAGCTTTACTATGGACTCTGACCATTCTCCGATTATACTAATGCTAAGTCAAAAAATCCTATTAAAAGAAAGCCACTTAACCTTGGTTAATAAGTCCACAGATTGGGACAGTTTTGCTCTTGATCTAGATAATATTATCGACCTTAAAACTCCGATAAAAACGCAAGATCAGCTTGACTCAGAAGTAAACAAATTTATTATTAATATTCAACAATGTGCGTGGAGCAATACACCTCAGCTAAAACGCAAATATAAGGGATTTATCTATCCTAAAGAAATTGTGGATTTACTATCAGAGAAAAGAAAACAAAGGAAGTTGTGGCAGCAAACAAGGTTCCCGCGTCATAAAACAACACTAAATAACCTAACTAAACGACTAAAGAGAAAAATTCTACAATTTGAGGATGAATCTCTGAATACCAACCTTCTTCAGCTTACCAATGACAAATCAACGGATTACTCACTTTGGAAAGCGACGAGAAATCTAAAAAGGCAGATTATACAAATACCGCCCATCAGAGATAGCAACGGAAAATGGGCAATAAGCAATGACCAAAAGGCGTTCCGATTTGCTCAACATTTAGAAGAAACCTTTCAACCCAACGAAAGCTCTGTAGAAATACATGAGAGTGTAAATTTATCACAAAACCAAAGAATCAAGCTTGTGACTCCTAAGGAAGTAATGAGAGAAATTCAAAACAACATTAGCTCAAAAAAGTCTCCCGGTTACGACCTCATCACAGGGGAAATTCTAAAACGCCTCCCACGCAAAGCCATAGTAAAGCTGACCAAACTAATAAATGCTTCATTTATCTTAAAATATGTACCTGAGCCATTGAAGGTTGCTGAAGTCATTATGATTGCGAAGCCTGGGAAACCTCCCCACGAAGCATCATCATACAGACCCATTTCTCTGTTACCCGTACTATCAAAGTTATTTGAAAAACTGTTACTAAAACGGATAAAACCAGTAATAGAAGATAAAAACCTAGTTCCAGATCACCAGTTTGGCTTCAGAGAAAAACACTCAACGTTAGACCAGGTACATAGAATAACTAATGTTATTGAAAAAACGCTAGAAAATAAAGAAGTCTGTGCTACCGTGTTCTTAGACGTCGCGCAAGCTTTTGACAAAGTTTGGCATGAGGGTCTCATATTTAAGCTCAGACGCATGCTACCAGAATTTGTAGATATCCTAGAGTCGTATTTAACTAAAAGAATGTTTAGAATACGCCAAGAGGACGCATATTCCGGGCTAAAAACCATAAAAGCTGGGGTGCCTCAAGGAAGTGTGCTTGGCCCAATTTTGTACTTGTTATACACTTGTGACATCCCAGAGCTGGAAAACAGCACCATAGCGACCTTTGCAGATGATACTGCTATTATGGCCACCGGATCAAGCCACAGAGAAGCAGTAGAGAAAGTTCAACTAGCTGTGAACAAAGTTTACGACTGGACACAAAAGTGGAAGATCAATCTGAATGAGTCAAAATCAGTTCACATTAACTTCACAAACAAACACAGTGACTACCACCCACTCTACATAAATGGTATGCAAATACCTTATGCTAATACAGCCAAATACCTTGGCATAACTCTCGACGCCAAGCTGCGTTGGAAAGCCCATATCAAAAAGAAAAAACAGGAACTCGATATTCGTTATAAACGTTTGTATTGGTTACTGGGAAGGAAATCCTGTTTATCAATACATAATAAGTTGATAATATACAAGCATATTCTGATGCCAATTTGGACGTATGGTATCCAACTTTGGGGCTGTACTAAGCCAACCAACGTCAAAATAATTCAACAGTTCCAAAATAAAGTACTCAGGGCTGCTGTAAATGCACCCTGGTACATAAGAAACGATGACCTCCACCGTGACCTCGACATGGAATTCGTCACCACCATCATACAAAAATTTGCTGAAGCCCACGAACACAGACTCCATCGACACGTGAATGTTGAGGCAATCCAGCTGTTAGACAACACAGACATAGTGCGTAGACTAAAGAGAACTAAACCATTTGAATTAGTGTAGTGTAAGTGAATCAATAATAGTAACAATGTTGTGCTATTTATATAACACATGAACAAAGTGTTTTATCAATTTTACCAGACTCTAAGGAAGTGTTACGAACGTGTGTAAAAGTGCATACCTAATTATGGACACTATTCTTAGCATTAACATAATTTATAACGTAGCATAATAAGTTAGATTTAAATTGTTTATTAGTCTTCTTAGGCTAGATTGCAATTAACTAGTAAGAACTTGGTACTTACTAACAAGGAAAAAAAAAAAAAAAAAAAAAACTAAGGTTAGTTTTATGTTCTGCCGATAGTATGTTCCTCTGGTTGATTTCAGCGATAATGTCCTTGTTAATCCAGTCTCTTTGTGGAGGATTGATAATCTTGGTCTTTATAGTTTTAGCTTTGTCTGTAAATAGTTTTAATTGATTTTCAAACACTAGGTATTCGTTGTTAGGATTTTTGAACTTAGCTGTTTCAACAGTGTTATATAATTTTGTGTAGTTTATTGCTTCATATTGAGTTGTTTCAAATTTCATCAAGATCCGTTCGGCCGTTCTGCCGTGGTTGATTCAAACAAACATCCATCCATCTTAACTTTAGTATTAGACATAAGACACATAGTCAGTGCTTTGCATTACCCTCTTCTTATTTTCTACAGCGTCAGTAAGTTAAGGCAATGATTCAATGTTCTTTTGTCTAAACGACGCATTTTGGTTTTCGACAAACACGCGAACGAAGTTGCGGGTACAGATAGTTAGAAATAAAATGCAATAAAATTCAATATAAAAAAATTGAAATCTCAAAAATGAAATATAAAAAAATACATAATGAACTTGCGACTTTTTACTGCGGTACTCAGAGATATTTAATGATTGCTTAAGCCATCACTTAGTAAAGATTTAACATACTTTTGTATGATTCAACCGTCAAAACCTTTACTAAGTGATGGCCTAAATAATCATTAAAGCTCTCTGAGTGCGGCAGTTAGTGCTTGCCATGACTGAAATGTCAAACAATTATTTGACGTTACATTTTCTGCAATAATGCTCACCCCTTTTAGCAAGTAGCGTGATAATATTTAGCCTATTCTGGGAAGATGCCTGTAAGGAATATTTGTGAAAAATTTGAACAGAATCTGTGCAGTAGTTTTTAACATAGCTTTGGATTTCTACGATTTTATTAATGTATAGAAAGAAATAGACCGGCAAATTACAGAAAACGTATGAAAATTCTAATTTCGCGGGCTACCTTGTCACATTTACCATATGGTCAATAAATAGAACACATGTAATTAAAATGGCCGCTTTGTCAGAATCTCCGCAGAATCGGAATCGAAGAATTTGTAATTTTTCACGTGATTCATATTACGATTCTGTAAAAGCGGCCATTTTAGACACCCTGTAATCTTCAAGCATAACGCATTTCATAATAAATAAGTAAAAAAAAATAAATAAGAGCAATATAGTCAGACCGACATTCATTATTTTATTTAAAAAAATCCTATGATTGCTTAAGCTTGCTTAAAATGAACTCAAAAAAATTAAATTACTATTTATTAATTTTAAATTAATGTACCTTTTAAGCTACTATCATTATTGTAAAGATGTATTGTACCCCACATGTGAACTATTTTATTATTTATTAAGATCCTGTAAAACACCATGTGATATGCAATAAATGATTGAATTGAATTGACCTATACTTATTTTTTATGATAGAATATGTGGTCAAATAAAACGAATAAATAATTGCAGTCAAAACATTTATTACAAAAATAAAAAAACATTAATTACATTAGGTACACATACATATTTATTTTTATTGGTTAACCAACAATTCGAACATAACCTGTGCAAATTATTTTTGTCTCTCCTTTTTTTTGCTTTACCCTAGCACCAAAAGGCGCAAATGTGTCAACATTTGCGCCTTTTAAGACACCATTCTCGTTTCTGTCCAATTCTTTGCAAAAACAAAGAAAAATGGCGAATTTTTCGAACCATATCGTGGAGTTCAAAAAACATTTTTTTTTCCAGTACCTTCAAGTAGGATATCAAAATGAAGTTTCAAAAGGAGATTACAAAAATATATGACACTTACTGAGATTGAGATTTATGTAAGATAACAGACAGCTGTCAAAGTATTTTCTTTCTTTAAAACATCATCACAAGTTAAGATATTTTTGATAGAAATATGCTGTTGAATCGCCTATCACAATAAATTCAAAGTCACAAATCTTATAAACAAACACAAAAGTTAAATCATCTGCGAAGAATTTTACGCGTCCAAGGAAAGAACAAACACAAAAGAACTAAAAAGTTGGCAATAAAAAAAAATGTAAAAAATTAGTTTTTTAGTAGAACCATTCTATTTTTTTTCTAATTTCAACCCTTTGATTTTCAGTTCTTTAAGTCGGGTTATTAAGTTTTTTAACTACTTTTTTTAAACAAAAAACAGGAATTGAGTAACATCATCTGCAGAACGTGAATGCCTTTTATTTTAACACCTCATGCATTTGTGCTCACTTGGATAGTAATTGGCTAACATTTGGTCGTGCCGCAACACCTTTCATATATTTATTATACTGGATTACGAGTACCTGCCATATTTGGTTTGTTGACCACACGACCGCGCCTTTTATTTTCCACTGGCATCATGTGAGATGAATGCTCAGTGGAAATAGTGGCACATCTTTTTTTTTTTTTTTGGTGGGTGTAAAATCATCGAATAACCCCTCCCGCTCTTGGGCAGAGCGAAAGGGAGTGTCAGACTTCTACTGACTAAAAACCACCCATGTTCCTTCTTCGCCCTCTATGTCGAGGCCGCGATAACCGTTGGACTCTCAATTTTCTTTCCATTTACCGACACAAACACCTTTTCGGTCATACCTAAAAATATATCCCCCTTTCAAAAGTTTTTTTAACACCACAGTTTTAGGGTTGTTTCGTCGTTTGGCCAATAAGCTTCCAGTGCTGTACGTTTTTATCCGACTACGGCGAAACCCAAAAGGAGGGTTATGTTTTTGGCGTGTATGTATGTAGTGTATGTATGTATGTCTGTTTCTTTTTTCTCTCATAACTCCAAAACGGATGAAGGGATTTCAATAAAATATACGTCGTTAGATTCGTCTTGATGGCGCGAGTGTCACTGGCAAGTGTCACTACATTAAAATGAAAAAGAAACAATGAAAAATAGCGGGTATCTAATATCGCGGACTTAAAAAAATCATTATCGAGTAGGGTATCAAAATTAAGGGTTTTAAAAGGAGATTACAAAAATATAATATGACACTTATATGTTTAAAATAAATCCAAAGTCACAAATCCTATAAACAACAATCACTAAATGCTATCCTATAAATAACAATCAATAAAATCCTATATACAAAAGTTAAATCATCTGCGAAGAATTTTACGCGACCAACGAAATAAAAAACACAAAAAAAAGTAGTTAAAAAACTAAAAAAACCCGACTGAAAAAGCAGGCTTATTTTAAATTAAACAAAACTTGGAAGCAGGCGGGGTTCATTTGAAAGTTAAATTATGAAATGAAAGCACATAACCCTCCTTTTGGGCTTCGCCGCAGTCAGGTAAAAATAGAATCAGTCGGGTTTTTTAGTTTTTTAACTACTTTTTTTATACTTAGCAATATTTCGGGTAATTGTACGCTATTATAAAAATGGTCCATGTAAATTGCATGACTGCTATTTGGATATTCTTTTATAAGCGTCATTACTACCTTAGTGACATGGCTAGTATAGTACCATCTACTTCAACGTCTGAGGGACCTGTTTTCATGTGAATCCGATGGACTTTTTCGGATCGGCCAAAATTTAGAACTTTTCAAATTCAAATTCAAAATTAAAATTTCAAATTAAAATTAATTAATTTTCTCTTCACAAACAAAGTTAACTTAATATGTATATTAATAGAGCTTAAAATTACATAACACAGAAAAGTTTGTGAGAGACTGGTGTCTGCACTAGGAAAACCTGTAAAGCAGATCACCAGGGACTTTATTTCATACTTGTGTCTTTTGTTTTAAACGTATTGACGAAAAACGACACGCCCTCTGAAACTAACCATTGACTCGTCTATACTTCATTCCATTTCACAATTTAATGTGAAATTATAATAGTGGAAGACAAACAGGAGACCACACCATGCACAATAAAATCTAAGCAAACAGAGATACAGTACGAATTAAAGAATAAATAATAATAATAAATTTAATACAAAACCACAATTAAAATTCAAAAATGTAAAGTAAAAAAGTAAAAGAAATTTAGTCAAAAATTAAATTTTTCATAATTTCATTGTTATATTGTAAAAGGGAATCGATTTTTGAGTACCTAATGGCGGTTTCTTTTCTGGTGTAAACAGGCATCTTAAAATTAGCAAAAACCTATCCCTAGACATGTATAGATTTTGCATAGGTATTTTTCCTCCAATAATAGGGTAGTTAACACAAAAAAATTCTAATTAGTCCGTCAGATAGATTTCCAAAAAATTTTAGACACGTATTTTTTCTTTTTTCACGTAAACAAACAATGAAGACGATACAGTGCTTTGAAAACTCGTCTGACGTCATTTTCTAGGACATTAGTATGACATTCTTTACCGGTGAGTGACGTCACAACCCCCTCTCAAATCTTTGACGCGTTTTATTTTCGTCAATTTTTATTGATTTGCTAGAACAA
Source organism: Diarsia rubi (assembly GCA_932274075.1). Classification (NCBI taxonomy): domain Eukaryota; kingdom Metazoa; phylum Arthropoda; class Insecta; order Lepidoptera; family Noctuidae; genus Diarsia; species Diarsia rubi. The sequence continues at coordinate 5,383,860 of OW026441.1, forward strand.
AAAATACGTATACAATATTTTTCGATAATCTAAAAGACGGACTAATTAGAATTATATTTTTAAGTCAGTAAACATCCCTACTGCTTTGCTGTATAAGCATAGCGGTACCCATGAAAAACAGGATGTCCAAAAATGTCGACAATTCAGCCACATTTGTGTTTTTCCATTTTATTAATCGACTTTTGGCGTAAATGGCCTGGATTTTAAGGATTGGGCATGCATGTTTGTTATTGCCGCAGTCTCCTGAAATACAGGTTTGAAAAATATTTAGTAGCTGCTTCCGCGATTTTTATTTCGCGGGTTCCAGTAAACGGGAAAATATTGGTAACTCCTCACTCTTCACTCCACTCTCCATCCAGAGACAAACTAACGGAGGAGACACTTGAGCTATTAAGGTGAAAAATATCTACATAAAAAAACCGTTCCGGGCTTATAAAAACGCTACAGTAATGTCAATATTATAATTAGATGTTTAAAGTGTGACGTAATGATGAATCTATTAAGTTGGGGAAAAAGTCTTTTCGCATTATAGTATGTTTGAGCTTGTAATAAAATCTCTTTGGCTATACTATTTGTATCTGGCGGGTTTTGGTATCATTGAAAGTTTAAATTTTAAAGAACATAATTCCAAATTCAAATTAGGAAAATGTGTGGTTTTTATTTGTTTTTCGTACCGTCAAGAAGAGTGAATAATGAAGAAATTCGTAATACATTTTTAAATTTTACAAATGGTAAAAATGCAACGCAAGCTGCGAAAAAAAAATTGCGATGTTTATGGACCTAGTGCAGTGTCTGTGAGGGTAGCACAAATTTGGTTTAAGCGTTTTCAATCCGGAAATTTTGATGTCAAAGATGCACGTCGCTCTGGTCGCCTTATTACGGATAAAATGGATGCTATTTTTGAAAAAGTGGAGCAAAATGTCAGTAGTTACGACGTAGCTGAAGAACTAAGAATTGACCACAAAACAGTTTTGGCGCATTTGAAAAAAACTGGGTACACAAAAAAGCTCTATATTTGGGTACCTCACGAGCTCACTGAAAGAAACCTAATGAACCGTGTTCTCATTTGTGATTCTTTATTACGACGTAATGAAACCGAACCATTTTTGAAGAAGCTGATAACTGGTGATGAAAAGTGGATCACGTACGAAAAGAACGTGCGAAAAAGGTCGTGGTCAAAGGCAGGTCAGGCTTCACAGACTGTGGCGAAACCCGGGTTAACTCGCAACAAGGTGATGCTATGTGTGTGGTGGGATTGGAAGGGCACTATTCATTATGAGCTATTGAGCTGTTACCACCAGGCAGGACCATCGATTCCGAACTCTACCGCGAACAACTGATGAGATTAAAGCAAGAAGTTGAGAGAAAGCGGCCGGATTTAATCAACAGAAGGGGTGTGGTTTTTCATCATGATAACGCTAGACCTCAACATCTTTAGCCACTCAGCAAATATTAAGAGAGTTTGGCTGGGAGGTGTTATTGCATCCGCCGTATAGTCCTGACCTTGCACCTTCAGATTTCCACCTGTTTCGGTCTCTTCAGAATTCTTTAGGCAGTCTCAGGTTAACATCACGAGAGGACTGCCAAAACCACTTGTCGCGGTATTTTGATCAGAAGTCCCAAAAAGATCATGACCGAATCTCGTACCAACAATTTTCGAGTTGCAAGATCAAAATGTTATAGTAATTATTTTCATTTTTTTTTAACGACATTATGCGTCAGAGATTTGATTTTGCGCTTGCTATAGCAATGGGATCATGTCCCTACCTACAAGATGGCAAAAAGTTATCGAACAAAATGGTACCTACATACTTTAGTTAAATGTAAATAAACTATAATAAAAAAATTTGGAATTTTCTTAATGTTGAAAAGCACAGCTTCCTAAAATCATTGAACATACTGGTTTTATTGAAAATTATATTAGAATATAAATTTAAGACCTATATGTCTAGATATATAAACCAAATTATTGTCGGTCGTCCTGTTAAGACCATAATAGTATATGGACAGAGTACTCATTTGTAAAATCATCTCCATATAGGAGATATATAAGAATCATTTCCTTTATTGACTAATATCTCCAAAGATTATGTGATAATATAGCCAAAACTAGCATTAGTAGGTGCCCTGTAACCTAGGGCATCATAAGTAGAATTAATAAAGGCATGATATAATGTTAGATCAAGATATAAAAGCCATTTACTGTATAATTTGCTAAATAGAGTTGCCTAAGTTGGTTTGACAGAGTCCCAACGCTTACCAAAACAAACCATGTGATTGGTCGAGAATCGCCATTGTTTTCTACATCTGGGTACGTTGGGCGAGTCCATTTGGAATTAGGTCACAGGGGTGAGGAGCGGGGAGTCGAGGGACGAGGAAACGTCGGCTTCCGAGCTTCACATAGGTGAATGGGCGAGTGCATAGTGTGAGGCCAGCCACTACTTGTGCCTACATGAAAACATATAACTAAGGCACTTTTGAGCGTTTTCAAGGGCAGTCTATCACAGTCTTCAGCAAGTAGTCCTCAAGCATACTTACGTCCTTACTCTGTTCATTTGTAAAGTATTAAATTCAGTGTAAATCAGTTTAATTGTATTCCCTAAGTCTATAAAAGTGTTTCTAAGTTAAATCTAAAAGTATTGTGTGTAAATTTGTGTTATTAAGTGTTAAAGTCAATATATAGTTTTTTTTATTAATCTCATCTTTGAGTTGTTCTTTTATTCAACCCTTGCGGCCTGGGATCCACGTTACAATTTGGTCCTTCGCAGCCGGATCTGCTGAGCATGCAATAAGATGAGTGAGAGAAGCACCGTTACGACAAGGAGTAAGTTGCGCAAGTTAGAGGCCGAGATGAACAAGCGGCGACAGTTGGAAGCTGACTCTGGGGTGCCATCTGAAAGGGCACCAGGCTCATCTTCAGTTGCACCAACTACAACGTCGGTTCGAGTCCCTGTGATCCCACTGGCGGGAGGTCGTGTTATTGACCACAGAGATATGTTCACGCCTGTGAGATCGAAAACAATACAGAGGGCAAGTTCCGTGACAAGCCACGTTTCCTCAAAGAGCGGACAAAGAAGTGCCGATTTCCTTCGAAAGAGGGTTGAGTACGAGGCAGAACGTGAGTTAGTGCGCATGAAGGAGAGATTAGTGAAGAAGAAACTTGAAGTCGATCTCGCTGAGATAGACGCCGCTGCTGAAGAAGACTCAGGCTCAGAGGAGGAGGGGACAACACGTCGTGTGGAGGAATGGGTCACAGAGACGGCTCCCGTTGTTAGGGAAACTCACGCACCCGCTGTGTGTCGCGACCCGTCGCCGCCGCGTAAAGTGTCCGCGCCCTCCCGCGAGGTGGCAGCACCCGCGCCGCCACCCGAGTATTTACCTGCGCTCCCTCAGTGTGCGCCCGCGTCAGTACAGTTTCGCGAACCCCCGTACCTAAGGAACGTTACGCCCAGTGCCCCGCGAGTGAGAGAACAGGCCAGAGAGTTGCCTGAATGGGGAAATACGTTCATTGACGACGCGGACAGGAGCAGGTCACGGGACAGGAAGATAGACCAGTTAGCGGACGCTATAACAAACTTAGCACGTCCGCGACCGGTACCTAGACAAGCCTACGAGTTGCCGTTTTTCAAAGGCGACCCGGCAGAGTGGCTGTCGTACAAGAACATGTACCACGACACTACGGTAATGTACGAGTTCAAGCCGCACGAGAACCTAGCGCGCTTGAAAACATCGCTACAAGGCGACGCGAAGCTAGCAGTGGAGGATTTATTGCGCACCTCTACTAACCCAGCGGAAATAATGAAGACGCTTGATTAAGAGTTCGGGCATCCCAATCTAGTGCTTGAGTGTGCCCTAAAGAAAGTGCGTGCATTACCTAAAGTAACTGAGAGTGGCCGTGAACTCAGAAAGTTCTCAACAACAGTGAGAAATTGTGTGTCGCTCCTGAAAAGTGTACGAGCTAATGGATATTTAAATAACCCACAACTGGTAAGTGAACTTTTGAATAAGCTTACATCTGTACAGCGGGCTCAATACGGTGATTTTGCAATGGGCATGGCGACGAGCCAGGGCATAGATGTGCGAGTTTCACCAAGTCTAGAAATACTCGCAGAGTTTCTGAGTCATCTAGCCCGAGCCACGTCCTATTACGTACAAATGGAAATAAACACGCCCGCACCGTCGGCTAGCGCCACTAAGTCCCGAGCTAACGTACAGTTTATAAAGCAACCTAGAAATATTCAACGTTTGCACGTTCACTCTGATAATGACCAGCCAGCTAAGGAAACAGAGGAGCTATGCACGCTATGTGGGGAGAATCATAAGTTACCCAAGTGTGAGAAGTTCACTAGGTTAAGTGTAAATGAAAGATGGCAACACGTCAAGCAAAACAAATTGTGTTTTAAGTGCATTATTAAGAAACATGGAAAGAATTTCTGTCGTGCAAGTAGGTGCGCGTCGTGTAATTACGCTCACCACACATTGTTACATGCTGACAAGAAAAATGATAGCGAGAGCGTCACGAATGTTAGTGATTACACTGGGAAGGCGTTATTGAAAATTATGCCTGTGTGTGTAACAGTGAACGGTGTGAACAAGCATTGTTATGCCCTACTGGACGACGGGGCAACCGTTTCACTGATAGACGACTCATTAGCTGAAAATGCCAGTGGTAAACAAGTGCCGCTAACTTTACACAGTGCACGCGGTCAATAAATAATCGACAAAGCATCTAAAATAATTAGTGTGTCAGTGCGTGGACCAAACGGGCAAACACATAAAGTGAAGTGTCGTACATTAAAGAGCCTTGACTTACCCGCTCAAACAGTGCCCGCCGCAGCGATAACAGAGCACGCTCACATTCGCAACTTGGGCTGTGAAGAAATGAGAGGAGCCAGACCACTACTATTGCTGGGTCAGGACAACTGGGAGCTGCTGATCAGCCAGGAGATTCGCCGAGGGAAGTCTGGTAAGCCAGTTGCCTCTTTGACTAGTTTAGGGTGGGTTGTGCACGGACCTGTAGGTAGCTATTCAGATAATAGTGAACATTCTTTGAATTGTGTAGTAGAGTCGACAATTGATTTACACGAGATAGTTAAAAAACAGTTTGAGCTAGAAGCTATAGGAATTTCAGAGGTGCCTAGAAAGCACAAAGATGTGGAAAGAGCTAAGGCTATATTAGACTCCACTAGCCGTCAGACAGAGAGCGGCGCATGGGAAGTAGGTCTGCTGTGGCGTCGGGACAACTTGCAGTTGCCTGACAACTATAAGTACGCACGTCAGCGATTAGCGGGAATAGAGCGTCGATTACGTAAAGATGCTGTGTACGCCTCAGCTTATACAGCACAAATTAATAGATTGATAGCAGAAGGGTACGCGAGTAAGGTAAAAGGCGATGTCAAGTCCGATTCGGTGTGGTATTTACCCCACTTCGGGGTAACGAATCCCAACAAACCGGGAAAATTAAGATTGGTTTTTGACGCCGCAGCTAGCTACAATGGGACTTCTTTGAATGACAATTTGTTGTCTGGGCCCGACTTGCTCAACTCTCTGTTAGGCGTGCTGTTTAAATTCAGGTTAGGGCCTGTTGCTTTCACTGGTGACATAGCCGATATGTTCCTACGTGTTTTTATTAGAGAACAAGATAGAGGGGCACAGCTGTTTCTTTGGTCGGCTGACGGTCATAAGGAACCTGACGTGTACGTCATGAACTCTATGATATTCGGGGCCGTGTCGTCACCTACATCGGCAATTTACATTTTGAATAAAAATGCGAGTCAGTATAAAGATTTATACCCCGAAGCGGTAGCCGCCATACACGAAAAACATTATATGGACGACTACCTAGATAGTACTTGGTCTGCCGCGCAGGCAAATGAATTAATTGAGCAAGTGACTCACGTTCACGCCAGAGGCGGGTTTAAAATACGGGGGTGGGTGACTAACTCTCCTGAGCTGCGCGACAAACTGAGTACAGAAATACCTAATAGAGTCTCTTTAGATAAGAGCGAAGGTGCGACGGAACGCACATTAGGTATGATATGGTCACCAAACACAGATGAGTTAGCTTTCGATTTAAGTTTCAAACGATTACCTAAAGCCATAGTAGAGGGACACGTGGTTCCATCAAAACGGGAATTTCTAAGATTCATTATGTCGATCTTTGATCCCTTAGGCTTCTTGTATCCGTGTGTCATACAGTCGCGCATCCTCATGAAACGGATATGGCACACGGGTATTCAATGGGATGAGAAATTAAAAGACGCAGAATCCAAAACATGGTTTGAATGGTTACATAATCTGAAGCACCTTAAAGTCGTGTCTATACCTAGGTGGTATGGTTTACAGTTAGAGCACCTAGAATTACATGTGTTCGGCGACGCTAGTGAGTCCGCCTATGCGGCAGTAGCTTACATAGTAGGATTAAATACGGAAGGGAATAGGGATGTCGCTATAGTCATAGGAAAGGCTAGAGTAGCGCCACAAAAAGTAACATCCATTCCGAGGCTAGAACTACAAGCAGCTGTGTTAGCCTGTAGACTAGCTGACACAGTTGTCAAGGATTTAGGAACAGCAATTAGTAGTGTGCATCTATGGACAGACAGTAAAACTGTCCTCAAGTGGATAAATTCAGATGCCCTAGAATTTCAAAGGTACGTGTCACACCGCTTAGCTGAGATAGATAGGAGGTCAGAGAGGGCCAACTGGCGCTGGGTTCCGTCGGCGATGAACCCCGCTGACAAGGCTACCCGGAGGGACTGGCCTGATAATAGTAATGAGTGGTTGTCGGGTCCCTCTTTTCTTCGCTGTCCTCAGGAGCAGTGGCCAGCTGACACCGACCTAGACATGGTGGCAGAGCAAGACCTAGAGAGAGTACAGCGCGTGCACACCGTTGCAGCTCAGGCTGAACCGTTGCTGAGGTACGAGAGGCTGCCCACCTGGACGCGCGCTTTAAACGTCTTGGCGCGTGTACATATATTTTCAGAGCGATGTCGCAAGCGCCGTCAGACATCCACAGTGTCGACAGATGACCTGCACGAGGCCGAGTTGCGCCTCCTGCGTCTGGCGCAGGCAGAAAGTTACGCAGCTGACATCGTGGCGTTGCGAGAGGCACGCCCCTTGCCTAACAACAGCAAGCTAAGAGCACTGGACCCGATGCTGTTTGAAGATGGACTGGTAAGAGTGCGCGGCAGGCTAGGCGCTTGTAGCGAGCTCAACTTCGGGGAGCGCCATCCTGTCATCCTGGATGGGAAACATGCGCTCACGCGGCGTCTCTTACTAAAGTACCACGTAGAGGCGCTGCACGCCAACCAAGAAACCGTGGTGAACAGAGTCCGCGAGAAGTACTGGGTGACTAATCTGCGGTCAGCAGTCAAGGCCGTCACCGCGGCCTGTCAACGGTGCCGTCTGGAGAGGGCCAAGCCGGTGACACCCAAGATGGGTGACCTCCCTGTGGCCAGACTGGAGATAACAAGAAGAGCTTTCGTCCACTGTGGAGTCGATTACTTTGGCCCCATGGAGGTCGCTATCGGTCGACGCAGGGAGAAGAGGTGGGGCGTGCTGTTCACTTGCCTCACCACCCGCGCCGTCCATCTGGAGCTGGCGGCATCACTGAGTGCCGACTCAGCCATCCTTGCCCTGCGGCGCTTGATTGCGCGCCGTGGGCGTCCCTCAGACATGTACTCTGACCGTGGCACTAATTTTGTCGGGGCGCACGCTGAGCTGCGCGCAGCTTTGCGCGACATGGACCACGACAAGCTGAGCAGTGAAGTTGTCGGGCGTGGGATTGCCTGGCACTTCAACCCCCCGGCGTCCCCACACATGGGTGGGTGCTGGGAGCGACTGGTACGCTCAATCAAGAACGCACTAAAGGCAACGCTACGAGAGCGTGCCCCTCGCGAGGAGGTCCTCTACACCCTCCTTGCTGAGGCCGAGCTGATCGTCAACAGCCGGCCTCTCACGTACGTGAGCAGCGACGTCGAGCACCCAGTAGTGCTGACCCCGAACCATCTCCTGCTGGGCACGGCCGCGGGAGATGCACCGTGCACACGTCAGCATGCAGCCGACCTGGACTCCCGCCGCCTATGGCGCCGGGTGAACGCGCTGGCCGACCTCTTCTGGAGGCGCTGGCTGCGCGAGTACCTGCCGACGCTTCAACGACGAAGCAAGTGGTCTAGTGACGTTCCAAACGTAAAAGTGGGTGACGTGGTAGTGATTATGGACGCTAGTAAACCACGAAACCAGTGGACCAAAGGGGTCATAAAAAGTGTTTATCCTGGTGCGGACTCTATAATAAGAGTAGTAGACGTAAGAACAAATCATGGGGTCCTATGTCGACCTGTTGTAAAGGTAGTTGTGCTTCCTACAGACGGGAATGTAGTCGGATGAACCCTTCTACAGGGGGTGGAAATGTTGAAAAGCACAGCTTCCTAAAATCATTGAACATACTGGTTTTATTGAAAATTATATTAGAATATAAATTTAAGACCTATATGTCTAGATATATAAACCAAATTATTGTCGGTCGTCCTGTTAAGACCATAATAGTATATGGACAGAGTACTCATTTGTAAAATCATCTCCATATAGGAGATATATAAGAATCATTTCCTTTATTGACTAATATCTCCAAAGATTATGTGATAATATAGCCAAAACTAGCATTAGTAGGTGCCCTGTAACCTAGGGCATCATAAGTAGAATTAATAAAGGCATGATATAATGTTAGATCAAGATATAAAAGCCATTTACTGTATAATTTGCTAAATAGAGTTGCCTAAGTTGGTTTGACAGAGTCCCAACGCTTACCAAAACAAACCATGTGATTGGTCGAGAATCGCCATTGTTTTCTACATCCGGGTACGTTGGGCGAGTCCATTTGGAATTAGGTCACAGGGGTGAGGAGCGGGGAGTCGAGGGACGAGGAAACGTCGGCTTCCGAGCTTCACATAGGTGAATGGGCGAGTGCATAGTGTGAGGCCAGCCACTACTTGTGCCTACATGAAAACATATAACTAAGGCACTTTTGAGCGTTTTCAAGGGCAGTCTATCACAGTCTTCAGCAAGTAGTCCTCAAGCATACTTACGTCCTTACTCTGTTCATTTGTAAAGTATTAAATTCAGTGTAAATCAGTTTAATTGTATTCCCTAAGTCTATAAAAGTGTTTCTAAGTTAAATCTAAAAGTATTGTGTGTAAATTTGTGTTATTAAGTGTTAAAGTCAATATATAGTTTTTTTTATTAATCTCATCTTTGAGTTGTTCTTTTATTCAACCCTTGCGGCCTGGGATCCACGTTACACTTAAAAAATGCGAAGAAACTTTTTCCTCAACCTATTATTTAAGGATTTTAAATAAATCTATTTGTCCCACTTTTCTTAACAAGGAAAATATTTGATAAACATTGACCCTCACATGGTCCACACACGCTTATGTCTCGTAATAAGCAGTTCATAACATCAGACTTGGGACTAACTTATTAGGTGGATAAAATAGTGTAATAAGAGATAGCAAGATTTTGACCAATACATATAACTGTGCTAATATTAAGCTTATGTGTACCAAAGTTGCTGAACAACTGGTAATAGTTAACTAAATTCCTTTGTAAATAGACTACTTAATTAGTTTGACTTTGAATTGTGAGAAGTATTTAACTTGTATGAATGTTTTACGTATGTATTACATAAGGAATCTATGTGGTTTGAACTTTGTAGAATAATAGGTACATTAGTTGTGAAAAATTCCACTCTTACTGTGACAAAGTCCCAGCTATGAAAATTAATAATGATTGTAATTGGACAACCGACGAAGCCGCATTTTGCACCAATTAGAATGCCTGCTTTATAACCAATCAGAATCTACCTCATCGGCCCTAATATTTGTAAAGCCGTCATTCGACCTTTTGGCGGGAGACGCCTAATTTGCCGCCGCTAGACGCACTTAGATGCGAATGAATAAAAGACGCCAGGAATTGGATGAACTCGAACCCACCCACCAAGCATTCTGGGATCTTCAGAGGAGACTACGCGCTCCTGGAGTAGTCACTATGCCTCCCCTCACCCGTCCGGACAATACGATCGCCTTCGATGACGAAGAAAAGGCTGAATGCCTGGCCGACAGTCTCGAGTCTCAGTGCTCACCTAGTCTCCTACCAATGGACCCTGCTCACCTTGCAGAGGTGGACGCTGAGGTTGAACGTAGGGCCTCTGCACCATTCTACGAAGATCCTGATGAACCTCTACCCCTCGTCACTTGTGAAGAGGTGGATACGATCATCAGAGGACTCCAACCCCGTAAAGCCCCTGGCTCGGATGGCATCACTAATAGGGTGTTCAAACTTTTTAATCCGGCTCTTATTGTGTTGATGACCGCCATCTTCAATGCCGCTCTCAAACACAATATGTTTCCACAGGCCTGGAAAAGGGCGACCGTTATCGGTATCCCGAAGCCGGGAAAGCCCCGATCCTCGCCCAGTAGTTAGAGACCGATTAGCTTGCTCAGTGTGTTCGGCAAAGTCTACGAAAAACTTATTTATAAGCGGCTCAGAGACTATGCCGAAACAAAGGGCCTCATACCAAAAGAGCAGTTTGGGTTCAGAACCCAACACTCTTGCGTACAACAGGTGCACCGTATCGTCGAGCATGTCAGCTTGAATTTTCAACGCGGGACAATGACGGGTGCCCTGTTCTTCGACGTCGCGGAAGCAAAATCAAAATCAAAACTCATTTATTCAAACTAGGCTGATAATCAGCACTTTTCGAACGTCAAAATTTACTTTACTTTACTTATTTACAAGAGACAGTCCCCCAAAACGCCCCCCCTTCGACACTTCCTAGCGTTCGACAAGGTCTGGCACAACGGGCTGATATATGTATACAAGTTGTATCAGCTTGGTGTGCCGGATCGTCTCGTACTCATACTACGGGACTTTTTGTCGGATCGTTCATTTCAGTATCGCATAGTAGCACTTTCTGCACCTCATCAGATCAGAGCTGGAGTCCCCCAGGGCTCTGTTCTCTTACCGTTAGTGTTCACCCTATTTACCAGTGACATCCCTAAAGGTCCTAAGGCTCAGTTAGCGCTTTTTGCTGACGACACGGCAATTTTTACATCCAGCTCCGGCTGGATGTAAAAATTGCTTTGCCTGCCTTGTTACCATCGCTAGGACGCTCCAACCTTCTGCCAACGCACTAGGCGATTGGTTCAGAAAATGGAGAATCGAAGTCAACCCTGACAAGAGCCAGGCGGTGCTTTTAACTAGACCGCACAGCCGCTTTCTCCCCAACCCCAGACCGATCACCATGTTTGGGAAGACCATCTTTTGGGAGAAGAAAGCCAAATACCTGGGAGTGATCTTAGATCAGCGGTTAACCTTTGCAGAGCATATAAAGACGGTGCGCTCGCGCGCCGCTTTCGCTCTGGGAAGACTACACTCCCTGCTGAATTCACGCAGCAAATTGTCACGTAGGTGCAAATTGCGAATTTACACAGCGTGTGTCCGGCCGATCATGACTTACGCATGCCCAGTGGCACATATTAAACCTAGATTTATCCACAGGATGCAGACATTACAAAACCGCTTCCTCCGGAAAATCACGGGAGCCCCGTGGTTCGTTAGGAATAAACGGCTCCATGTCGACCTTAGGATGCCTACCATCGAGCAGTTCACGAAACGCCTTACAAAACGTTTCTTTGACTTATCTGCCAAGCATCCTAATCCCCTCGTGGTCTCGGCCGCCCGATACACACCCACGAGGATAGGGAAGATCCGACGCCCTAGGCACACCTTAACAGATCCCGATGATCCAATTACCATATTACAAGAGAGTCGTAGGTAAACCAGTATCGTTTGCAAACACATAAACAGACCGCGAAATTCGTTCCGGCCCCGCCGCCGTCGAGGCCCTTCGCGACGCCCCCGTAACTTACCCTCCCAACCTTTGATCGACGAGCCGGCCCCGGTGGCCGGACCAGTAGTAATGATTAATAATTCCCCAAATAATCAGACCCAGCCAATTTGCTGCCCTCCCCCAAATGACTCACAAGTCGAGGTCCGAGCCCCACTGGGGGTGCCCTTAGTGATCAGTCATTTTAAATGTAATTTTTTTGCATGCCCTGGCTGGGGGCCTTAATTTTTGAGGTCACCACAGGATTGTCCGGTTAAGCAGTAAACCATTCTCTCTAGAGATGAACTGCGAGTGGCCATTACAAAAAAAAAAAAAAAAAAAACTGCGATACATGCAGTCGACCGTGATCTCTCCCAGTGTAAATAAGTACTAAGTGAGTTAAAAATAAATCCTTTATTTTTCTTGTGCAAATTAAACAGTGTTTTAATTTAAATATCATACAGTCCACTACAAACATTCAAGTCGTGGTGCTGACAATAAAATAGTTCAGTCCACCATAGTTTGGTCCTTGCGAGCCGGATTAAAGTGAACTTAGCTTAATTCTTACGTGTATGATCCAAAAGTTTAAAGTTGCGGATAGTGTAAATATCTGCAGTAAAGTATCGCGAGTGAGTGGACTGTAATCAAGGATCTTAGGAAACGACGGCCAGAAGTTAAATAGCGTCGCCCCGTTCAGATCCCAACGCCTGTGCCTAGTTATTTAGGCAGTCGCCGAGCCAGAACGTGTGCCGGTACCTGTCTTTCGAAGGCAGAACATACAGTGCGTTAAAACTTACGCGTGTGAAATACACTAAAGGCTTAACTAAGCAAACAGAACTTACGAGTGCGCGCCTATGTAACTTAGGCGGAACGATACAAGTGTGTGCCCGTGTTAACCATCTATATAGATAAAGTATATAGTGCGCGTTATAGTGTATATAGGCTTAGCATCGCCGAGCCGCGACGGCCGGTCCCCGCTTATTTAATACATAGTAAAAGTAAACAATAAATAGTGCGCTTTAATAAGAGCATCGCCGATTCTGAAAGCGTGTCGGTATTAAAGTCAAGTAAACAGTGCCCATAGTAAATTATATACAAAGATAAACTGCTAATAAACCAGTGAATAAAAATGTACCTACCTATGTAAATTAGGTGAAACGTACAAGTGCCTGATATATACGGGCGCCTGCAACAGCGTGACCCAGGCAGAATCTACGAGTGCCTAAGCTTTAAAGGCAGTATCTGCGAGTGTCTGCAACTACGTGCCTGCGCCTAGTTATACAGGCACTATCTACCGACCGCTTGTACCTAACCACTTGCGTGTCGACCTGAACTTAAGTGTGCCAACCTCACGCACAGCTTAAACAAAATGGTTATCACCAGAAGCCAATCGGACTTGGCTGAGTTGGAAGAGCGGCGACGCACTAAAGAAGCTGCACGTCGTCGAGAGGAAGAACAAATAGAAACAGAGCGACTGCGACGACTATCACTAAATCCGCCGGCCTCACCCTTCTCAATGCTGGCGGAGACAAGCACAGCAGGGCCCTCCGGGGTCAGAACAACGGTGACCACTACGCAACAACTAGCAAGGTCACCAACGAGATCGCTACGGTCGCATCGATCAAGCACAAGCATTACCACGCAACTAAGAGTAGCGGAACTAAACGCTGCAGAAAGACTGGCAATTCTACAAAGGAAACAATTAGAAATGGAAGCAGGCCTAGTGAAGAAGAGGTTAGCTGCAGAGGTGTCTGCCATCAACGATGAGGATAGCATAAATAATGAACAGAGGTTCAATAACCAACAACCAACGTAATAACCAACGTATGGAAAACCACCGATACAAGACCGGAATTCTAACACAACAGAAGAATTTAGATGACATTAAGTCAGAAATATTTGCATTCGTAACAAATGAGCAACTTGAGCAATTTACATCTAACGTTAATAAGAAGCCACAAATGTTACCAGTTACGTCGCGAAACATCGGAATTTCTACCGTTTCATTACTTAGTACAGCAAACCAGTATAGACAGAATATTGAAATGCCAGACATCTATGCTATGTATAGAGTTTTCCTGGCTGCATTCGAAGCAAAAATAATTAAATTGAGAAAAGAATCAGGTATCTCTTTGAGAAACCCCGAAGCGATATATTCGCATTCAACCGCAAGGGCTAATTTTATAGAAGACATTTCGCGTTTTAACGCATATCCCTTAGCCGTCAAAATGACTATAGACGCAATTGGCGTAGTCACTGATTCTAATGATGTTGCCTATCTCCCAGTAGTCGCTGACATTAGGCGTGATGAAATAGGTCATTTACTTCCTAGACCTGAAAACTTGTTACTTTCGAATTTACGAGAGACGAGAGACCTGAAGAACATCATCTTAAGGTAGACGAGTGGCTACGGACCAATCCGCCCAACGCACGGGGGGAGGAGGCAGCTAAGAATGCCAGAGAGGAACCAAGACAAATCAGGTTCGAGGCACCCAGACCACGATCACCAACTCCAACCAGAGCAAGGAATAGCATTGAGCAATTGGCCAAAACACTGGAGAAGATGGCCAGACCCCGTCCACGAAACATAGACCTACACAAACGTAAACGTTCAGTGAACGTAGGTTCACTGGAGCCGCTAATGAATGGCTGCTCTTCAAAGCAGCCGTTCGAGACTGAACAAACATGTACCACATTCCTGCAGCAGAGAACATTCACAGGCTGAGAGGCTGCCTAAAGGGAGAGGCTCGGGACGCTCTGGCCGCACTACTACACACGGCCACAGACCCCGACACGATAATGAAGACTTTAGAGCAATGCATCGGGCGACCCGAAGTTATCATCGATCGGGCGCTCGACGATCTCAAAAAGCTACCTAGACCTCGAGCATCGGCAGCCGACCTAAACAGCTTCGCCGTGAAATTACAAAACATAATATGTGTATTGAAGACCATCGACCGAAGGGGTTACCTCTTCAATCCCTTGCTGACGAGGGAGGTGTTGGAGAAACTTAGTCCGCATCTCCGCTCTCGCTGGTTTAACTACGCTTACGACAACGAAGGGACGACTGGCCCAGAAGTCATAATTATTTCCCATTTCCTAATGAGAGAGGCAGATAGGGCATTACGCTATACCTATGCCCGTCTACAAGCGCCACAAGTCAGAAGAAAGAAACACGACCCGCCGTAACCCTCAAGAAAAAGGCAACTGTATACAACACCGTCACCACAGCGGAAGATGAAAAGATGCCGTGCCCAGGTTGTGAACAAGGACACACCCTACTCCAGTGCCCTAAATACAAAGCACTTACAACCGAAAAACGCTGGGAGTTCCTTAAAGAGAAAAGGATTTGCTTCAAGTGCGCCCAAGGCCGACACCGACGCCTCGGATGTTGCAAAGCCCTGTGGCGTGAACCAGTGTCGCCGACCACATCACGCGACGCTACATCAGTCATTACCACGAACAGAGGCGACCAAAACAACAGAAGTTAACAAGCCAGCAGAGGCACCCAAGCAAGAGGCCGTCCTGTCTGTGACACCGCGACAAACTGCGGGGCAAAGGACAGTATTACTTAAATGTGTCCTATCATCGTGTCTGGACCACGGGGGAAGGTGCAAACATGCGCACTTCTAGACGAAGGAGCAACCATCACTCTTATAGATGAAGAGTTAGCAACCAGCATTGGGGCAGAGGGACCATCTCAACCGCTACACCTAAACGGCGTCAACATGTCACAACATCAAACAAAGAGCCAACTAGTCACAATTAACGTCAGAGGAACAAGGGAAACAGAAGAATACAAAGTCAAAGCTAGAACTATAAAAGGCCTGCAACTACACAAGCAGGCTATCTCTGAAACTATTCTTCAGTATGAACACCTAAGGGACCTTCCCAGAGACGAGGTATGCTACGAACAGGCACGCCCCGGGCTTCTAGTGGGGACTGACCACTGGGAGTGCATCGTCTCCAGGGAGCTCAGGACGGCGGCCCGAACGAACCAGCCTCCTCGAAGACAAAGTTGAGATGCGTGGTGCATGGAACCGCACCACGCAGCGCAATCATGCAAGAAGGCAGGGTGCTGCACCTTTATGAGCCCGACCGAGAGCAAAGTGTCAGCAACCAAGAACTACACCACTTAGTCGAAGCTCATTTTAAAATAGAGGCTCTATCTATAGAAGGAAAGCCACGTATAAGGGAAGCGGATCAGCGCGCTATTCAAATCGTCGAAGCAACTACGAAGAAAACCGACACCGGTTACGAAGTGGGGCTACCGTGGCGAACTGACGACACCGTCATGCCACCCAGCTGCAACCAAGCACTCCGTCGCCTCACAGCCATAGAGAAGAAGATGGACGCCGATCCAAAATTCGCCAAAGAATATTCCGATCAAATAAACAACCTGCTACAAAAGGGTTACGCTATACCATGTGACGGCTCGGAACGCGAGAGCCCAGTGTGCTGGTACCTACCACACTTTGTCGTGCAAAACCCGAACAAGCCCGGCAAGTGTAGATTGGTGTTTGACGCAGCCGCAAGAAGCCACGGAATATGTCTGAACGACGAATTGTTAAAGGGACCAGACCTGCTGCTGTCACTGCCAGGAATCCTATTCCGGTTCCGGGAAAAGGCGGTGGCTATAACTGCAGACATTCAAGATATGTTTTTAAGAATTTATGTAAGAAAAGAAGATCAGCCAGCACAATAGTTCTTATGGCAAGGCAACGAAAGAGAAACGCCTCCACTCAAATTTAATATGAGAAGCATGATCTTCCTCGGTGGCATGCGACATGGCTGCGACAATGCGACTGCGGCGGTGGCGGGCCCCTCTAGTCAAAAGCCCTCGTATGTTTCTTTGGTTGAATGTTTTATGGTGCCAATTTCGGCTTGGTAACTAATAAATAATAATGGCTTTCATAGATTTTTAATTATCTTTGAGATCATTACCAAATAATAAGTGATCACGTTTAAGGCCCTTTACATTATCTTTAATTTCTTTGTTAAGGCAGGACAGCAACAAGTTCCTCCTTGTTTGTGTCTCACTGTAATGTGTCTGACATAAAAGTCTGCCAGCATCATTAAGGTATTTTACTGTCTGACATTTAATCTCCTCGTCACAAGAGCCAGTTTGCAAGACAGCAGTGATTGTGTTGGCTACACAGGTTATTATAGAAGATAATACCTTCTGTTTCTGAGACAATATGTTGTCTCTCTTCAAAGCATCTTCATTAACCGCTGCTCTGATTTCAGGATTGAGTGTAGGAGCCTGGGCCATTTTTAAATTGTAAGGTACACTATAAGTCTTCAATATATTATTTTTTGTTTCATCCTTCAAGCCATTGACAAGAATATCCGTCCAACTATTAGCAATGTCTTTATGGACATTTTGACCAAACGTCTCTTCCTGTGCAGGATTCTGTCCAAGTAAACACAAAATATCAGGGTCTAACTCTTGGATGCTTTCCGTAGATGCATTTTCTTGGGCCAGTGCATCCGCGGAGGCTGAAAATGCTGTTGGCGCGGACGTCGGTTCATCGGGGGGCTTCGGATGTGTGGTTGAATCGGTTAGAACGATAACTTCGTATCCTCCTGAAAATAATAGACCGACAGCTGTTTGAATAAAGTAGTGATACAAACTCACGGTTTTGTTTTTTCCTCCTCCTCCGCTATTCTTTTCTACATAAATTTCGTTGCGGGATCCAAGACAGTCAAATCATTTCTCTGGGACTTTGTTGAGGTTCATTGTCACGGCGCTTTTCTTGTGGTCGCCACTGTTGATTGTGGCTTACAGAAGTTACAGTGGTTTGGGAATAGTGAGGCGGGCTTGTCCCATTTTAAAAAACTCACGGTGTGTACTCTAGAATTGAACATTTATCTTTAACAGAAAGTATACATTCATGACATAATCTCAAGGACTATTCTCTTAGAATCGTACGCACAGTTCTAAATTTTTGGTACTAGCACACTGTTTCTCTAGGATTGGATCACCCACCTAAGTTTATACATATGGAATGCAATAAAGTATTGAGTATTGTAAATAAAAACTCATGACATGATCTCTCGAATTCATCATCATCTTCCTGTGCTTATCCCATTCTATTTGGGGTTGGCGCAACACCACTTTTTTTTCATTCTTCTCTGTTTCCCTTTCTCATTCAAATCATTCCTCTCCCTCTCCATCCATCAACTTTTATATATCACCTTTTTAGTCACACGCCAGTCGTCCCTCCTCATAACATCCTAAACCCAACCACCTCATAACCTCGACATTAGATTCCCTTTCAACTTTTCTGTAACTTTCAAACTTCCTCTAATATACTCATTCCTTACCTTATCCATTCTTGTCACATCACATATCCACCTCAACCTTCTTATCTAAGCTACATGCAATCTTTTTTCATGATATCTCGAATTATTCGAGTTCTACAATTTTATTTTAGTGCTATATATTATACAGCGATCAACCTTAGGGCTTGTTTACGTGGCGTCACGCGGCGCGTTGTGCGTTTCTAATTCGATGTATGAAAACGGTAACGATTTCAAACGACGATTTTATGAGAAGCGATTTTCGCTCGTTAGTTTCAAATGCAGCGTTTGTTGCGGTGGATCCGCCTCTCAGTAAATGAATATAATAGCACGCGACTAGCCTCCTGCACGCGCCGCGCGCCTCCGTAAACAAGCCCTTACAGGTTGAACTGAAGTATATTATAGGTTGGTGATAGCCTTACGGACTAAACTCATAAGCACTAGACAACAAAACCAAAAATGACAAAAAGAAAAAGGGTTTATGAGGTTGGGGTTCGGCGAAAAGCGTGACCCATAAAGAGTCACTTCGTGAATATTCGTGATCCGCCTGTCTGTCTGCCAAGACCCTTTTTATGGTTCCGTACCCAAAGAGTAAAACCGGCCAAGTGCGAGTCGGACTCCCCCACGAAGTGTTCCGTACCATTATCTATTCGCGATTTTTAACCTTAAGTACCTAAGTATTTATTTTATTATTTTTTAGTATTTGTTGTTATAGCGGCAATAGAAATACATAATTTGTGAAAATTTTAACAGTCTAGCTATCGCGGTTCTTGAGATACAGCTACAACCTGGTGGCAGACGGACAGAGAAGTCTTAGTAATAGGGCTACCTACTTTTTAGAGTTCCGTACCCAAAGGGTAAAAACGGGACCGTACGGAACTCTAAAAAGTAGGTCAGAGCCACGCGGTCCGGCGGCGCCGCCGGCGTCGCCAACCGACGCGGGCGACGTTTTCATTATTCGTAATTAAAAATGTTACCTTTGTTTTGCGAAGCCTCCTGCAAAGATTCTTCTAGGTAATTATCACTATCAGAATACTGGTTCTGTTCCAAATCCGAACTAGTACTGTCGTATCTCCTTTCATTAGCTCGAACACGAGACAACTTTTTCACAAAATGTGCTAAATACTCCTCCTCGTCGTAACGTTTTCGTTTTCCCATCACTGAAATATAAAATTTCATTTAAATCGTTTCAATAGTTCTGACGTCGAAGCGCGGCAGACAAACAGACGGACGAGCACGAGCTCAAAGAAACCGGGGGCTAGGAGAGTTATTTTATTATCTTCAATTAGCCAATATTCTTATTTTTATTGATCAGGCAAGCGCTCATGTAACTTCGTTCGGCTACGTCAAAATAACCTTGTATTTTCGTGATAATAAAAAATCCTTTTTATGCCCCCAATTCCTCGGAGCTCACTTGGTAAATTTTATTGCAGGTTGAGATTTCTTTTAAATGCAACAGGTGAAGATGGCACTGAAAAAAGTAATAATTATACAATAGGTATTCAAATGGAAAGTCCTCCTCCAAGACTGTTTTCATTTCATACTTTAATTTTCTAATGAACCCTGCCTGCTTCCAAGTTTTGTTTAATTTAAAATGTGCTTGTTTTCAGCTTTTTCAGTCGGGTTTTTTAGTTTTTTAACCACTTTTTTTATTTACAACTTTTTAGTTCTTTTGTTCTTTCGTTGGTCGGGTAAAACTCTTCGCACATGATTTAACTTTTGTGTTTGTTTAGGATTTGTGACTTTGAATTTATTTTAAACATTTAAGTGTCATATATATTTTTTTGTAATCTCCTTTTAAAACCCTTGCATTTTGATACCCTACTCGATGGTAATGATTTTTTTTTTAATTCCGCGTTATGCCCCCCAAATCAGCAAATTGCTTTGTTTTTTTAATTTTAATGTAGCCAGTGACACTCGCGCCATCAAGACAAATCTAACGACGTATATTTTATTCCCTTCATCCATTTAGGAGTTATGAGGGAACAAAGAAAAGGACATACATACATACACGCCAAACACATAACCCTCCTTTTGGGCTTCGCCGTAGTCGGGTAAATAGGTAATATATCTAATCTTATTATTAAATATAAAGCTGGTCAAGTGCAAGTCAGACTTGTACATGAAGGGTTCCGTACTATTGTAGTAAATATTGACAAATTTTCCATATTATTTTAGCACCATAGAATTCTTATAGGTTTTCCTGTAATCTATAAGTGTTGACTAACTTCTGTACTTTTTTCAAAATTTTAGGCTTAGTAAATTTGGAGATAAGGGGGGGGGTATGAATAGACAGACAGACAGACACACAAGCGATCCTATAAAGGTTTAGTTTTTTCCATAGAGGGCTAAGAAGGAACATGGGTGGTTTTTAGTCAGTAGAAGTCTGACACTCTCTTTCGCTCTGCCCAAGAGCGGGAGGGGTTATTTTGACTGGCCTGTTGGTCTAGTGGTTAGTGACCCTAACTGCTATGCCGGAGGTCGTGGGTTCGATTCCCACCCAGGACAAATGTTTGTGTGATGAGCACGATCATTTGTTCTGTGTCTGGGTGTAATTTATCTATTAAAAATGTATTTAGAAATATATAAGTATGTTTATCAGTTGTCTAGTGCCCATAACACAAGCTCTGCTTAGCTTGGGACTAGATGGCGTTGTGTGATAGTTGTGGAATATATTATTATTATTATATTCGATGATTTTCCACCCGCCAAAAAAAAAAAACGGTATGAAACTCTAAAAAGTTGTATTCCGGTATTACTCACTCAAATGGTGGTGGTTGTTGCTAGTGCAAAATACTAATAGAAGAATGTGAGTCAGTTAGGGCAATGAATGTACTGACAACATGAGTTGATAGGTGATCTATATTGATGATAATAATGCTTGAGAGAGCCCAGTGGATGATCCTAAAGGTGAGCTTATTGAAGCCGCGACGTTTTCCTACTTCCAAACTCTATGGGGAAACTCAAGTATTGTCTGTCCGCCAGCTATACCTACATAATGCTAACCATACTTCGCCAACGTTCATATTTATCCGAAGAAGTAAGAAAGCGCAAAGCCCTCACTAGAACACGTTATGTGCTTTTTGACTCAACAGCTGTACGGACCTCTTTTGCACAAAAAAAACTTCATTCCGTGGAGATGTATTATTTAACAAAATCATTAGAGAAATTGATATATCTGACTGTCGCAAAACTTTGAAGGTTACTTGAATTAAACTACACTGACACTGAAAAATTGAATGAGATGATTTTTTAATAAGTAGATATTTTAGGTAATTCTTTAGATTTTTATTTTTTATTTTTGCACACATAGAAACACGCATTACCATATATATATTTACACACACGCATATATGTACACGTAAAAACAAATAACATGCACGCATACACCCACACACACACATTTACACAAAAAAACATGTGCGTATGCACATATTTATTAGCTCATCCATCCACTCACGTATCTGCTTATTCACGACGTCAAAATATTTTGACGTCAAAAATACAGGCCTAGGCACTTTGCACTACACTTTCGCACTGCACTACATTACACACTTTGTCAAAATTTATATGTCCGACTGTTTCATGCACACGTTGCATATGTAATTTGTGGAGATACATTAAGATTTATTATTAAACTAATATTATAAAAAGGAGAAATTTGTATTTTTGTATTTAAAAAAATACTAAGAAACTACCTGACCTATTTGAAAAATTATTTCACCTCTGGGAAGCTACACTATCCACGGGAATGGGAACTATGCAAATGAAACCGTGTGACGTCCGCAAGGACAACGTAACATAAAGTTAACTTTAAGAATATAATTATGTGTGCAATGTAAAAAACAAACCAGCACAGCAAGTTAAATAAAAGCTTATAAAAATATAGGTACGGCATGTACCTATATTTTTCTGTCTGTGAATCATCGTGGTAAACTAATAACATTCATAGATGAAATTAGTTATTATGCCTCAAGTGACTTACTTGGTACATGCAGGTGAGGTATAGCGAGAGCATTCAAACGATTATTGCGATTTTTATCCTTTTCCTCAAAATGCTTGTCACAAACTTTCCTGTTATTGAATATTTGCAAGTTACTCATTCCACTTACAGAGGCACCAGCTAAGCCAACCCATATTTGGAATCTTTCTTGGGAAGTTTTAGGGTTTGGAAAGTTGTGGATTGTCACACCTGCAAAAAATATGGCATTATAGTAAAACTACTACTGTAACACAAAAATGCTAAAATACTTTCAGATTATCATCATTATTCTCAAGCCCTTACCTTACCCTAATATATATGTGATAAAATACTATCGGATAATATTTAATACAAAATTATTGTTTTAATTTTTTGGTAGATACATAATCTAGTACCTAGTAGTAAGTAGGTAAAATATCCAAAAATCGATACTTATTACATTTGAATGTGATGATTGCAAACGAAGATTCTTAGGGCAGCATCACTAGTCTATTTATATTAATTTTCTTGTTCTCTGGACTTCTACTAACAAATTTGAGAATGTAGGTAGCACTCACTTACTCACTTATAAAGTGATCTAGCCGGCCAAGGAAAGAGCAGTTTTTGAGGAGGTAAAGTCTTACCTGCAGTGTCGCATCCAAATACACATCGTCTTGTCGAAGGCATAATTAATTAAGTGTGTAACAATGTAACAACACTTAACTAATAGCATCCAAATATCGCAAGCAGACACGAAAATTCAGTCGGCTTTCGCCCCGCGGAGACGAAACTCAACGCAAGTAGGGGACGAATCTGATGATGGAGTCTTCAAACCTTTACGGAGGAGCAGAGGCTCAACTCAACGTAGGTATTAGCAGCGATGTTAAGCAATACAAACAACACGAAAACAATTTAGCGCATGCAAATTGCAAAATGTATCGCGACCGTTTGTTTACATTTAACTGTTTGACATTGACATTTTTTTTTTAATTTGAAAAATCGTAGAGTACGGTAAATTTTGTAATTTTAGAGCCAAAGACTTTTTTTTTTAGATTCTTTCCTGACGGAACAGGCTAAGGTCTGAGACCATGCTGCCTAGTCATCAGTTAGTATTTTTCTTGAGTGGAGCCAAAGACATTGCGTTCATCTACAAAAAGATAGTGGGCAAATGTGGTGCAAGCGTCGCCAAGGATGAATCATATACCAAATCTAAGCGCAAAATGTACTGTTCAAACACGCAAAAGGGCATCAAAATCGGTTCGAGAGATTTCGAGAAATGATCAGTTTATTTTTGCCTTAGAAGTTATACTGATTTTTATTAGGCTGGAATACACATGCTAGGTACAAACACAGCACAAAAACACGCTAGTTTCGAATAGCTCTCACTTATTAGCATACA
Source organism: Diarsia rubi (assembly GCA_932274075.1). Lineage (NCBI taxonomy): Eukaryota > Metazoa > Arthropoda > Insecta > Lepidoptera > Noctuidae > Diarsia > Diarsia rubi. The sequence continues at coordinate 5,407,404 of OW026441.1, forward strand.
AGTAGCACGTGTATACGAAAACAGCATGCTTGTGAATAAGCGTTCTACCTAATCGCAAGCCGGTCTATTTTTCTTTAACTACCACACGACGCAAAGAAACCTCTTTTTTGATAATTTTGGTGTTACTATTGGATATGTTTTTTTATCGTGCTATCACTTTTTTTGTTATTTTCTGTCAGTGCACAGTGTAGCCAATAAGTAACTGTAAAGCCGCATCCTCACTAAAATAACCCGAAACGTTCCTGTTAGGCGGGCAACTCGGCTTAGCGGAGCCGCGCGGCAGTCTGTCTTATGGCGACGACAGGCCGTGGCGACGACGGTGCGTTCGTGTTCCACGCGCGCCCCAAAGACGCAAGGCCTGACGCCCGTCGGGGCTGCGGGTTGTTCGATAGATCCCGCGGACTCGACACAAGGGCTAAGAAGGAACATGGATGGTCTGACACTCCCTACCGCTCTGCCGAGCAGGAGTCTTTTGATGAGTTTCCAAAATCCAAAAAAAAACCATTATTGTGTGCCAACTGTCATTTTTTGACCTCGTTTTATGCCCTCCCCGTACCTCGCTCGAGTCAAACCAGCCCCTAGAATAATCTCAGATCCAGTCTGTCCCTTTGCTATTCGACCCAGTGAAGCCCGAAGCCTAGGCTCGTACCCCACACGTCGTCGCCTAGATTGTATGATTGTTTGCCCTGGCTGGAAGCCTTAAATTCAAGGCACACACAGGAAAGTCCGGTTAAGCAGTAGCCAACCTCCTTGCCGCCCATGTTGGCAAAGCATTATTCATAACGGAATGAGAAACCAGCAAGACAACGTCCGTAAAGTTCATGTGCTGGTGCAAATGGAACATGCAGATCAGCTACAAAAACATGATAATGCACAGTAAGACGATACAACAAGAACAATCACAACAAAAACAAACAACATCACCAACAATAACAATCGATGAATTATGATGAGATTCAGCGAGACCAGCGAGGCAGTCATGACAGGCTACAGCCAGAAAGGGAGAAAATTACGGGGTGTTATAAATATGTTCTTAGCCCCCGACGCAAAAACGACGGAGTACGTGTCTGCCTGTGGGATCGTAACTCCCGAACGCATGAACCGATTTTGATTTTATTTTTTCGTTTGAAAGGTGAATTAGTCAGGACTGTTAGCTATGTTTGATGAAAATTGTTTTTATTTGCAAAAGGGCATTCTGTTGACCTCGATCACTCCTGATGGAAAGCGTGTAAGTCTTTGTAAAGGTTATTCAATATTCACTTACACGATAACAGACAAGACAGGTTCGACAGTAACTTCATATCTAATTCTGATGACTTTTTGAGAGCAAAACAAGGAAGACGTTATCAAACTAAACCTGCGTTCACACTGTAGTGTATGATATAGATACAAATATAGCACACTACAAACCGGCAACAGTAAAGACGTGGCCTCGGGCGTGTTCTTCGCACACTCCAACTGGTGGGGGCGGTGAATAGATGCGCGCAGCGCGATGTCGAGCTGTCAGCCTGTGCGGTGGTGCGTTGGCGAGTCAACTATTAGTAACGCACACTTATGCAATGATATATTAAAACTATAGATACGTTGTCCGCCCTCAAAAATGACAACATGAACTGAAGCCAATTGGCCACATCGTGCTTAGTTACGCACCAACCTCTCGCGCGATGCTACGTTTGTTCTTAATTTAAATCGTGTGTGTAAACCTGCGCGAAACATAAAGACAACAGGCATCAACAGGCAACCCGCTGTACGGTGTCATATTTTCTTTCCCTTTCTTTACGCGTAAAAGTAGAACATATAATATTTTCGCCGTTTTGAAGCGCCGCCATGTTAGTTCATGACGTGTCTATTATATTACGTCATTGCACTTATGTGCATATTCTACACACACCAAAACTTATAATATCAAACACACGTTTCTTTTTGAAATCTAGATGGGTCCGGCGTTGTCGTTCCTGACTACTTAATGACCTGACCGTTGTATGTACCTGACTTGTGAAATCCACCAATACGGACTGGGCCTGCGTGGTAGATTATAGCCCATTCCCGCTCAAAAAGAAGAGGTCTGTGTCCCAGCAGTGGGAACATTAATAGGTTGATGATGACTGCTCTGAGAAGAAACAGACAAAACAAACTCAGAGGTCATTTAGTGTATTTTAAGGTCCAGACATAATGTTGGTCAACTCTCATGACGACTATGTAAATTAATGTCTGAGATGGTCTTTTGAAGAAAGCACCACACAGATTTGGGTGGACTTGTCCAGCCAGTGCAAGCATTTTGTCAGTTTTCTATCCCTCGACTTATAACTCAAGGAGTTTATCGCCACGACGAAAAACAGGTAACACAAACAATTTATTTAAATGTAAACGAAATATTAGCTAAGTAGAGCAGTACAATAGCGTATCGTAGATTTTCCAGCGATAAGGATTCGATCGCAGTGATGCGTTAGTTTTTAATTGCTCTAAAAACCGTTATATATGTTATGAAGCAGGTTTTAAATTCTGACGGACAACTAAGTATTTGTACATGGAGTCTGGAATCACATGGTAGGGTGTCGCCTCCTTCTACGAAGCAGTCATGCTAGCGAAGGAGGTGACGGAACGTGAGAGGGAGAGAACCTCACGTCTCAGCCGCCGCGAGAGACGCTCCGGGCGTCGGGGGCCACGTAACGGCTTCCGGCCACCGTAAACGCGGGCCTGTGGACGGTGAGTGACGGGCTAGCTCGACGACGACAGGCCGGGTTGACGGCACGTTCGTGTTCCACGCGCGCCTCAAAGAGATGACAGCAACATGGAAGGGGTCCGCAAGGGCCGAAGCCCGTCGGGGCTGCGGGATGTTGTTGTAAGAAAAACCGCGGCCTTGACATATAGGGCTAAGAAGGAACATGGGTGGTTTTTAGTCAGTAGAAGTCTGACACTCCCTTTCACTCTGCCCAAGAGCGGGAGGGGTTATTTGATGATTTCTCCGGCAAACAAAAAAAAGGGTTGTATAGCAGCCGGGACCAACAGCTTAACGTGATTTCCGCAGCACGGACGGTAGTCGGTATGGAATGGGTATAGTCACCCATCTACAGACGAACCTAGGCAAGCGTGGCTGAACCTATAGATCGACCCAAATGGCAGTTATTATAAAGCCACGACCAGTGTGTATTCCGCCTTTATAAACCATATCGAGAGGAAAATCAGTTTCCAATTAGAAATTATAAACGTATCTAATTCATAATGAGGTAGATTACTAGTCTTATAGCTCATTCGTTCGCGTCACACAATACCGTGACAAATGACAATAGGGAGCGTTCAAGTACCTACGAAACGCAATTTTTTAAGATTTTTGATCCCCCATGTAACGCACCGTATGTTTTTCTGCTCTCCCTTAGTAAAACGTTACGTAACCACTTTTAGGTGAATATTAAAAAATTTAAATTAAAATTAAATTAAATTTTTGTGGTGCTTTATTCTACTATAAAAATGTCACTTGCGTACCTTTTTTTGCCATCTATGACCGTAACTAAATTTCTTAGATTTTTAAGTCCGTATCATTCTGAAGGTGCGATGTGTTTCCCGTCGGGGCTGCGGGTCGTTTGCAAGAGATACCGCGGCCTCGGCACAAGGGCTAAGAAGGAACATGGGCGGTTTTTAGTCAGTAGAAGTTTGACACTCCCTTTCGCTTTGCCCAAGAGGGCGAGGGGTTAATTGATGCTATCCAAAAAAAAAAATGGATACGATGTGTGTGATGTATTTTTATTTAAGACTAGCTTGTGCCAGTGGCTTCGCACGCGTGTAGTTCGATAATTGTCCCACGGGATCATACTACCGGGATAAGAAGTATTTTATGTGTTAATCCAGATTAGAAACTGGGTGTGTTCTAAATTTCATTCACATCCGTTCAGAAGTTTTTGCGTGAAAGAGTAACGAATATCCATCCATACATACATCGTCACAAACTTTCGCATTTATAATATTAGTAAGATCAACCGGTTCGATTTCAAGCTTATTATATTAACCTAATACTTACCAGATTCTGCTGTATACCAGAAGTTTACATAGAGCGACTGCCTATCTGACCTCCACAACCCAGTTAATACTAGGTTGGTAAGACTGGTTGGCAGACTTTCAGGTCTCTGACTACCTGTAACGACTGCCAAAGATCTGTTAAATAGGCTAGTAATAGTCTAATTAGTCCGTCAGATAGATTTCCAAAAAATATTGGACACCAATTTTTTTCTTTTTTAACGTAAACAAACAATGAAAACGAAACAGTGCTTTGAAACCTCGTGTGACGTCATTTTGCAACACATTAGTAAGTATGACATTTTTACCAGTCAGTGACGTCACAACCCCCCACTCAAATCCTTGACGCATTTTTTCTTCGTCAATTTTTATTGATTTGATAAAACAATAAAACGTATCCAATATTTTTCGATAGTCTAACAGACGGACTAATTAGAATCATATTTTTGAAGTCGGTGAACATCCCTATTATGGCAGGTAGGTAGTAGGTAGGTAGTAGGTAGGTAGGTAGTAGTTAGGTAGTAGGTAGGTAGTAGGTAGGTAGTAGGTAGGTAGTAGGTAGGTAGTAGGTAGGTAGTAGGTAGGTAGTAGGTAGGTAGTAGGTAGGTAGTAGGTAGGTAGTAGGTAGGTAGTAGGTAGGTAGTAGGTAGGTAGTAGGTAGGTAGTAGGTAGGTAGTAGGTAGGTAGTAGGTAGGTAGTAGGTAGGTAGTAGGTAGGTAGTAGGTAGGTAGTAGGTAGGTAGTAGGTAGGTAGTAGGTAGGTAGTAGGTAGGTAGTAGGTAGGTAGTAGGTAGGTAGTAGGTAGGTAGTAGGTAGGTAGTAGGTAGGTAGTAGGTAGGTAGTAGGTAGGTAGTAGGTAGGTAGTAGGTAGGTAGTAGGTAGGTAGTAGGTAGGTAGTAGGTAGGTAGTAGGTAGGTAGTAGGTAGGTAGTAGGTAGGTAGTAGGTAGGTAGTAGGTAGGTAGTAGGTAGGTAGTAGGTAGGTAGTAGGTAGGTAGTAGGTAGGTAGTAGGTAGGTAGTAGGTAGGTAGTAGGTAGGTAGTAGGTAGGTAGTAGGTAGGTAGTAGGTAGGTAGTAGGTAGGTAGTAGGTAGGTAGTAGGTAGGTAGTAGGTAGGTAGTAGGTAGGTAGTAGGTAGGTAGTAGGTAGGTAGTAGGTAGGTAGTAGGTAGGTAGTAGGTAGGTAGTAGGTAGGTAGTAGGTAGGTAGTAGGTAGGTAGTAGGTAGGTAGTAGGTAGGTAGTAGGTAGGTAGTAGGTAGGTAGTAGGTAGGTAGTAGGTAGGTAGTAGGTAGGTAGTAGGTAGGTAGTAGGTAGGTAGTAGGTAGGTAGTAGGTAGGTAGTAGGTAGGTAGTAGGTAGGTAGTAGGTAGGTAGTAGGTAGGTAGTAGGTAGGTAGTAGGTAGGTAGTAGGTAGGTAGTAGGTAGGTAGTAGGTAGGTAGTAGGTAGGTAGTAGGTAGGTAGTAGGTAGGTAGTAGGTAGGTAGTAGGTAGGTAGTAGGTAGGTAGTAGGTAGGTAGTAGGTAGGTAGTAGGTAGGTAGTAGGTAGGTAGTAGGTAGGTAGTAGGTAGGTAGTAGGTAGATAGTAGGTAGGTAGTAGGTAGGTAGTAGGTAGGTAGTAGGTAGGTAGTAGGTAGGTAGTAGGTAGGTAGTAGGTAGGTAGTAGGTAGGTAGTAGGTAGGTAGTAGGTAGGTAGTAGGTAGGTAGTAGGTAGGTAGTAGGTAGGTAGTAGGTAGGTAGTAGGTAGGTAGTAGGTAGGTAGTAGGTAGGTAGTAGGTAGGTAGTAGGTAGGTAGTAGGTAGGTAGTAGGTAGGTAGTAGGTAGGTAGTAGGTAGGTAGTAGGTAGGTAGTAGGTAGGTAGTAGGTAGGTAGTAGGTAGGTAGTAGGTAGGTAGTAGGTAGGTAGTAGGTAGGTAGTAGGTAGGTAGTAGGTAGGTAGTAGGTAGGTAGTAGGTAGGTAGTAGGTAGGTAGTAGGTAGGAAAAAGGGTTCAGCTAGTTTTATATAAATGTTTGTTTGTCTTTTATATATTATATGTATAGAATAGATTAAGCTTTAATTAAACCTTGTAATGAAGTAAAATAACCGATAAATGCAACGAATTTTAAAACAATGCCTAACTATATCAACCGTTTTATTTGTCCTATAAATGCAGGAATATCTGCACTTTTCCTGCAATTTGCGTTCTGTTCACAATCAATATGGTTTCTTTAACAACTGTTGTGATTCTTGCGTGCGCTTGTGTTGCGATAGAGGCACAGCTGAAACAAGACTGCAAGGTGATACGAAAAGGTATGTTGGATTTTATTTAATATTTATTTTAGTACTAATCACTACACATAATAAAACAAAGTTTTCCGCCACGTCTGTCTGTACGCGATCAACTCAAAAACTACTGCACCGACTTTCATGCTGTTTTTACCAATGGATAGAGTGAGGAAGGTTTTAGTATTAATTGGTCGCGCTAACCAACCAACATCCTCGCGGGTGAAGTTGCGGGCATTAGCTAGGTTATGATAAAAAAATCTACAAGCTGACGCCATCCAATGCATACTCGTAGTAACAGCTCAGTGCCCCAGATCACCCCAGAAAATCTTTTTGGGTGTGTTGACCCAGCTAATCCAGCTGACAACAATGCCTCCACAGCAAGATGTGAGTTCTGGCAGAAGCTGTATAAGCCCCCAGACGGCTTCATCGAGCCATCTGCAACCCTTCCACCTGAACGTACTTTGTCGTAGGCGACTTGGAAATCTCTAAATAGCTTCCGAACCCAAGTCGGCCGTAGCAAAGACAATCTCTTCAGATGGGGGTTCATGGACTGTCTCCACATACAATATCCCACCTTCCATCTTGCACTGCATGCTCTGACACCTGCACACTTGACGAGCTCAGGCTGCATCAGCTAGTAGAGTTCGCGTAGCTGAATTTTAGGGCAAACATATTTAATGAAAATTGGTCATCGACACGCTAAGACGGAGCTATAATGTTCCCACTTGTACTGTAATCCATCACACATCACGTTACAAGAGCTCAAATAATTGTTTTGCAAAATCAAGGCAAAAACTTATCAGAAATAGTCAGAGTCGGGTGTTACAGTCAGTAGTTTAATTTTCACACTTTTTTATAAAAAAAAACTTCATTATTTTTTAGTTACTTTACTACTTAATAATCATTATTGCGTTTTATATCATCATCATCATCAACAGCCTATTAATGTTCCCACTTCTGGGACACAGGCCTCCTCTCTTTTTTTTTAAAGGGAATGGGATATAATCTACCACGCGGGCCCGTTACGGGTTGGCAGATGTAACATGTCTTTGAATTTTGTGGTTCTAAGACATGCCGGTTTCCTCACGATGTTTTCCTTCACCGTTTTGAGAGCAGTGGTGATGAAATAAATTACACAAAGTAATACGGCTGCTTGGGGTCGAACTTACAACGTGTCTTAGGGCCGCAACCACTGGGTCACCACTCAATTATCACCACTGCAGTTTGTTATTATAAATAAATAAATAAATAAATAAATATCCTTGGACATTTCACACAACGCCATCTAGTCCCAAGCTAAGCAACCTAATGCTTGTGTTATAGTAACGAGATGGCTGATAAACTACTTATATACATTTTTTTTTTGTAAATACATACATATTATAGATAGAAAAACACCCAGACTCGGAACAAATACTTGTAGGTCGTACAAATATTTGTTCCGTGCGAGAATCGAACCCGCGACATGCTGCGCAGCAGTCAATCGCTCAACCACTGCGCCAACCGTGTCGTCATTATGCTATGTGTTAATTGTTATGTTTTGCGCAGGTTCTACTAAAGCTCACAAACATTATGTGGAACCAAAAATCATCGAAGAGGGAGTGCAGGAGACCATTATGGTAGGTAACAATAACACTGTAATATATAAAGTACCTAATATAAACTAATTGAAAAATAACAAGATCTGTTTTTATATCCACAATGCGCCGATATATCGGCAACTCGAAATGTAATAAACAATATCATAAATCAATTTATTGACACACAGAAGTTAGTACATACATAAAAGAAAACAATTACAAAGAGCATATATAAAAGAACAGTACATCAGTAGAATTAGCCATCGGCCCCAAACTAAGGCATAGCCTGTATTTTAGTGACAAAATATAGAGAGTTAAGGTTAAAGCAGATTGAGTCGACGACTGATCGACGTGACACAGCACAGCAGGACATAGGTAACAATTAGTTTTAAGAGAAGTAATTATGAATCAAATATAGCACTAAAAAGATATATTATAATATTATAAATAAGGCAGATTGAGTCGACGACTGATCGACGTGACAGCACATCAGGACATAGGTAACAATTAGTTTTAAGAGAAGTAATTATGAATCAAATATAGCACTAAAAAGATATATTATAGAAAATGAATAATAAGATTCAAAACAAAATCAAATAAATAGTGAACATGGTAAAAATCCCGTTAGTGTTAATAATAAGATCTAAGTTTTTTAACCGACTTCAAAAAACAGAGAAGATTCGGGATGTATTCAGCCTTATTTGATGGTTTTTTTTTTGCTTTATGTTTTAATGCTCATAACTTCGTCATTTATGAACCCGATTTGAAAAGATATGTCTTCAGTTTCGTCTAATAGAAATGACTTTAATACAAGGCTTTATAAATTGATTTATGACTAGAATGTGCGTGGTTTACTACTTACAAGTTACAACTAAAAACCGTAACATATTAATCTTTTAGCTTTTTTTGGGTTTTACGAGTGGCCCCCATGTCTAAAATAATAATAAAAATAGTGAAATTTAGGCCGGTCAGACTTCATACAAAAATCTTCAACCGAATTAAATTCTTTAAAAGAGTGTGCTAATGGTTTGATCGGGTACCATGGTACCATCTATCTGGCAGAAACTTGGTGCTCCGAAATTTATTTAGCATATCACTTGGTAGGCCAAGTGTGTTATGCCAAATAAATAACAAGAACAGAAGAATAGGTTGCTACGCAGGCGTAGTATATCTAAAGCGCTGACTAAGGACGACCTCAATCAATTATAACAAACAAGTAAAATGCGCAATTAGCGACACGAGGCAAAGGTGCTGAACTAACAAAATACCGCGGCACCATCGCGCCAGCGCAATTTGAGGTCGATCACTTCTATTTCGGCTTTGAAGGAAGACATAACTTTAGATTTAGCTAGATATAGTTTTCTTTTATTGTAATTCCTTTTACTTGAATTAAACTAGTTTTAAAATCTAAATTGGTTTTTTTTAAGTATCCCGGCCGCAGCCTTCGTAATTGGCGCAGTCGGTAGGATACTCGAGGTTAGCTAGGTCTATCTTATATCGATATTATCGCTACCGCGCGTGAGCGATCGCGGCTAACCTGCTGTCAAGCTTCATCGAGTATCCGAACTCAAGGATTGCTGCCGGGAGAGAACGGGATCCAGACATCGACCCCAGAGACCGATATGAAGGTTATGTGAGTACGCTTGAATTATTCCCTGTGTTGCTTCCTGTGTACCCAAGTCTCTTAATCCTTCAAAATTTTCCACCCACGTAATTTAGGACCTCGCGAGTCTACATCAGGTAGACCCAATAGTAGGCAATTAGTATTAGATTCGAATAGGGATATAGATTTAGGTTTAAATAGTTTACACGAAGACTGCAAAATGTCGTGCGATCCGGACACGATTTATAAGGCTCTACGCCCAGTCCCCGAGTTCGATGGGAACCCCAACGTACTCACGCGATTTATCAAACTATGTGACCAGATAGTTAGTACTTATTTAAGTAATGCACAGGGCAGTGAGTTAGGTAATCTATGCCTTTTGAACGGCATATTAAATAAAATAACAGGCACCGCGGCAACTAGAATTAATTCGAATGGCATCCCAGATAGTTGGGCAGGAATACGGAATACTCTAATTAATAGCTTTGCCGACCAGAGGGACGAAACGGCCCTCTATAATGACCTCCTAGTATCAGCTCAAGGTAACAGCACTCCACAAGAGTACTACGACCAGTGTCAATCGTTATTCAGCACCATCATGACTTATATATCGTTGCATGAAACAGTGAATACCACCATAGAAGCGAAACGTACACTATACAAAAAACTAACAATGCAAGCGTTTGTACGTGGCCTAAAAGAACCTCTGGGTTCCCGCATACGTTGCATGCGTCCTGAAAGCATCGAAAGGGCGCTGGAGTTTGTTCAAGAGGAACTAAATGTGATGTACCTGCAAGGCCGTAATGATAGCGCGAGTGTAAAAAGGCCACTTCCAACCGCTCCTATGCCCAAATTACTAACACAGCCCACAGGTTTTCTACCCATGCCGATGCCGAAACCCTTTTCAAACTGGCAACGGCCACCGGTTCCGCAGAGCAATTGGAGACCACCTATGTTCCAACCACATGGCGCGCCACGTGCGCCCATCGCACTTAATAACCAAACGCGTACGCAGCAAATGTTCCGCGCGCCGCCGCCTAACTATAACGCGCAAAGTAACGTATTCAGAATTCAGCCACGTGCCCTAGCCCCGGGACCTCAGCCAATGAGCGGGGTCAGCCATTTTATTGCTAAACCCATGCCAAGTAGACCTCACGACTGGGGCAAGTTTGGCAACCCGCCCCCAACAAACTATTTTAAGACCCGTGAGATGAACTTCAACGATTGTAACGAATATAACTACGATTATTACGTCGTGGAGGAACCCTACTCTTATGATTACGACCACGCTGACTATAATAACGTCTATTATGACGACGGCAACTACTATTACGTACAGGATCTCGGACCGGCCGTACCGCCTGAGCAAAAACCAATTCAACCCTCTACTAAATGCGAGGAACCCCAACCCTCGACTAGTAACGCAAACCAGGATTTTCAGATGAAACCCCCATTAAAACCCTCAAAATAGAAGTCAACTTGCAAACGCAACGACAGTTGCCCTACATAAAAATATCCGACCCCCCACTAAACTTACTCATTGATACCGGAGCAAACCAGTCGTTTATTAGTCCTACAGCTGTACAACGGTACTACTCGGAATACCCTCTTAACTATGACCCCTTCGAGGTGACTAACGTCCATGCCACAACTAAAAACGACTATTCTATAACTATACCATCTTTCCGCGAACTCAATGACCCTAGCGAAATTAAATTATTCATATATGACTTTCACAAATTCTTTGATGGACTTATCGGACTAGATTTACTGACCAAATGGAATACGAAGATTGACCTAAAGGACAACCTACTGATTACGGCTACCGCAAAGAACCCTATCTTAATGTTTAATTCGCGGAATGTAAACCTTTACGAGGCTGTTATACCAGCCAACACTACTAAGCTTATCAGACTACCCATAAACGCTAAAGACGGTGACGTACATATCTCACAACAATACCTATGCAATTGTATTGTAAGCGAATGCATTACAGCCGTTTGTAATAACCGCGGCATCGTAGAAATTCTAAACCCATCAAACAACGATACTATTCTATCCCTAGACCACCCGGTAGAGGCTGTAACCTTAAATAATATCGAATGCATGAACCTAGAACAAATACCCGACACATCTCGCATTAATAAAGTAATATCAAAATTGCGGACAGATCATCTTAATGAGGAGGAGAAAATTAACTTAGTAAATATTTGCTCGAAGTATGCAGATGTATTCTACATAGAAGGCGAACCCTTATCTTTCACCAATAAAGTAAAACACCGTATACGGACTGTAGATGACACACCTATTTATACCAAGACTTACAGATATCCTTTCGTTCATCGCCAAGAGGTTAGGGAGCAAATTTCAAAAATGCTGGAGCAAAATATAATCAGACCCTCTGACTCAGCCTGGAGCTCTCCTATTTGGGTTGTCCCTAAGAAAGCAGACGCTTCTGGGAAACAAAAATGGAGACTCGTAGTAGACTTCCGAAAATTAAACGAAAAAACCATAGACGATAAATACCCCATACCGAACATAACAGACGTCCTGGACAAATTAGGGAAGTGTCAGTATTTTAGTACCCTTGACCTTACCAGCGGCTTTTATCAAGTGGAGACAGACCCTGACGATATTCATAAGACGGCATTCAACGTAGAACATGGGCATTTTGAGTTCTTAAGAATGCCCATGGGTTTAAAGAACTCCCCGTCAACATTCCAACGGGTAATGGACAATGTTCTGAGAGGCCTACAAAACGTGATCTGCCTGGTCTACATGGATGACATCATAGTGTACAGTACCTCGCTCCAGGAGCACCTAAATAACCTAGAAAAAGTATTCCAACGACTCCGGGAGTCTAACTTTAAGATTCAGATGGATAAGTCCGAATTCTTGAAGCTAGAAACCGCTTTCCTAGGTCATATAATAAGCAATGAGGGAATTAAACCGAACCCAGACAAAATTGCAGCTATACAGAAATACCCCATACCCAAAACCGCAAAACAGATAAAACAGTTCCTCGGACTTATAGGATACTACAGAAAATTCATACCCGATTTCGCTAAAATTACGAAACCCTTTACTCAGTGCTTAAAGAAGGGTAGGACCGTTACACTTACTAAAGACTACGTTGACTGCTACGAACGATGTAAAAACCTCTTAACAAACGACCCAATCCTACAGTACCCTGATTTTAACAAGGAATTTATACTGACTACAGACGCCTCCAACTTTGCAATAGGAGTCATACTATCACAAGGGCATATAGGGTCAGACAGACCGATTTCATACGCCTCCCGAACATTGAACGAAAGCGAGACAAACTACAGCACCATTGAAAAAGAGCTTCTCGCTATCGTGTGGGCCACTAAGTATTTTCGACCCTATCTCTTTGGACGCAAGTTTAGGATAGTTACGGATCATAAGCCATTGCAATGGATCATGAGCTTGAAAGAACCTAACTCGCGTCTAACTAGATGGAGATTGAAACTCAGTGAGTATGACTTTACTGTAGTGTACAAAAAGGGCAAAAACAACACCAATGCTGATGCCCTCTCGCGAGTAGAAATACACAATGACGAGATAAGCTCGATAATAGCGAACCCTTCCGAGAAACCCCCGTCGATAGCAGACTCTAGTACTGAAACAGCCCATACCAGTAACGAAAACCCTATACTCGAGGTACCAATCACCGACGAACCTATAAATAAATTCCACCGACAAATAATCATGACAGTAGTAGGAGACATTAAAAAAAGACCGACCGCGACCAAACCTTTCGACACCCATACTCGCACCTCCATACAAGTTTCACAATCTAATCTAATAGATGACGTTGTAGCCGCCATAAAAGAGTACGTAAACCCGAAAGTAAAAACCGGTATTCTTATTAACCCCCCTTTGAGTATGTATGACATCATTCCCATAATACAAGACAACTTTAAAAGCTCTGCAATGAACCTCGTGCTATGTAAATCCGAACTCGAAAATGTAAAACAGTACCTTAGGCAGCAGGAAATAATTAGGCACTATCATGACGGAAAAACGAATCATCGTGGCATAAACGAATGTCACCTAGCCCTCTCGCATAAATATTACTGGCCTAAGATGAGAGACCAGATCACAAAATATGTTAACGAATGCACTATTTGTGGCCAGGCAAAATACGATCGAAGTCCCATCAAACAAAAGTTTAACATAGTGCCACCGGCCACTAAACCGTTCGAGATAATTCATATGGACCTTTTCACGGTCGAAAATGAAAAATACCTAACATTCATCGATGTATTCTCTAAATACGGGCAAGTATATCTTATGAAAGACGGCACCGCAATTAGTATCTTACAGGGCCTATTGCAGTTCTGCACTCACCACGGATTCCCCGTAACTATAATAACGGACAACGGTACCGAGTATGCTAATCAGCTGTTCGCTGAATTCACTAGACTCCACAAAATTAATCACCATAAAACGCTAGCTCACAGTCCCAACGATAACGGCAACATAGAAAGGTTCCACTCCACGTTACTCGAACATATAAGAATCCTACGTATTCAACATAAAAAAGAACCCGCCAATAACCTAATACCATACGCCTTACTCGGATATAATAGCTCAATCCATAGTTTTACTAAGTGCAGACCATTCGATGTAATAACTGGGCATTTTGATAGCCGAGACCCGTGGGACATCGATCTCAGTAGCCACCTATTGCAACAGTACGTATTAAACCATAGAGATCAAATGAAAAAAGTATACCAAATCATAAACGAAACCTCTCTTACTAATCGCACCTCTTTAATCGAAAATAGAAATAAAACCCGCGAGCAGGAGGAGGAGTGTCAACCCAAGCAACAGATCTTCATAAAAAACCCATCAGCCCCGCGACAAAAGTTAGCCCCTAGATATACTCAGGATGTAGTCTTAGCAGATTTACCTATCCACATCTATACGTCAAAGAAACGCGGCCCTGTAGCAAAATCACGACTTAAACGCGTACCTAAGACTGCTAAATTGTTGCAGGATGACGCTGATACTGACAATACATGCAATACGGAGCCAGGAGATAAAACTTGAAAACCTAGACTCTGGAGTTGGACTACTACCCTTTAAACTTGGACCACTCAGACTAATAACCCACTATCATACTTTCCTTCAATATGTCAACCTGGACGACATTGAAAACACTCTTTCCACCCTACAAACTCAATTCGATTACATTAAATTACACATGATGAAGGATGCATATTCTCTCTACGAGTATCAAATAGACTACCTTTCGGATAAGTTAAGTAGAGTCACTGACCACCTACGTACTCTGGAGCCTAGACGGTCGAAAAGAGGTCTTATAGACGGCCTAGGATCTGTCATAAAAAGCGTTACAGGTAACCTCGATTACTCGGATGCTGTTCGATATAATAACGCCATAGAGACGTTGAGAAATAATCAAAAAAAGACTGTAGACGAATTTAACGAGCATATCAGCATCAGTAAAGAGTGGATGCTATCTCATACTAATATTATAAACAAAATTGTTGAAAACCAGAACAAAATTAACACCACACTAAGTCTATTAATAAAACAAGCAGAAAGTAGCATAAATATGATCCAGGTCGCTAAGTTCAATCAGCTGTTGACTATCGTCAGCGAAAACATAGAGGACGTGTTATCGGAATTATATAGAATAGAGAATATTTTATCGTTCACCCGCGTGATGACTACCCATCATAGCATGTTAGGAATAGACATTTTAGGTAGCGTAGTAAATAGGCTTAAGGAGATTTATGGTAAGAACCACGTAATAGAGTTAGAACTACGACAGTACTATGACACCATTAAAGCCGGATATTATTACGACGACAAGAGAATAGTAATAGCATTTAGGTTCCCCATAGTCTCAGAAGATACTTATACACTCTACAAACTCTCCATAGTCCCGAACAAGAACAACCAAGTCCTCATACCTCCTTATCCTTTCATAGCAACAAATGGGAAAACGTTCATGTACATGGAGGCAGAATGCCCGAAGTTAGATAATAATCGGTATCTCTGCGAGCAAAAGACAAATCACTATATCCAGACTCAAGCTGACTGCGTGCAAACCTTCATTTCAAGCAAGACATTACTAAAATCCTGTAAACTAACGACTGTACATCTATTTAAACCGGCTGTAGAAGAACTAGACAGTAGACACTACGTTATATCATTTCCTCAATCTACTAGAGTCCAGATGAAATGTGGAAGCGACGATTACGACACACTGCGGGGAAGCTACCTTGCCACCATTCCATTGCACTGCTCGATACACACAAACGAAATTACCTTACTAAACACCAAGGACGAGATAAAAGGCCAACCTGTAAAAGTATTGAACGTCCCCTACACTACTGAAATGCAGGAGATAAGCTCATTACATGCAAATCTAACATCTATTAACTTGGATAGACTACACACTATTCAGGACAGAATAACTCTTCAGTCGCCGATTTCATCGTTTGAAACAACTGAAACGCTATATCATACCACTATACCGTTTTATGTTATACTGTGTATCGCAGCCATACTTACAATTGCGATGATAACCAGAAGATATTTCCCTGGAAGAACCCTTTCCAGGAAACGGAACCAAAACGATGCTGTATCCACAGGACCAGGAAATCATGAAGACGCAGTTCCTGTAACATCTGAAACGCATACGCAACGAGAAAACCTACCAGCAACATTTACACTAAGCGTTTTAAAATAGTTGCTGAACTACAGGCGGAGGTGTTACGCAGGCGTAGTATATCTAAAGCGCTGACTAAGGACGACCTCAATCAATTATAACAAACAAGTAAAATGCGCAATTAGCGACACGAGGCAAAGGTGCTGAACTAACAAAATACCGCGGCACCATCGCGCCAGCGCAACATGAGGTCGATCACTTCTATTTCGGCTTTGAAGGAAGACATAACTTTAGATTTAGCTAGATATAGTTTTCTTTTATTGTAATTCCTTTTACTTGAATTAAACTAGTTTTAAAATCTAAATTGGTTTTTTTTAAGTATCCCGGCCGCAGCCTTCGTAATTAGGTTCTTCTTTGAACGAATGTGTTTAAAGCAAAATAATTACTTAATAGAATTATCGTTTTGCTGAATGTTTTTTAAATGTCCGAAAATACAATGGCATACTTTTAAGATAGCAGAACTTTATTTGGTAAAATTTCACTTGGCATACTATGAAGATGGTTGAATTTCATTTGGATTAATTTTATAAGGTATATTGCTTTTATTACAATATTATTGACCTAATTTAAAATTAAAAGTCAATATCTTGTGCTACAAAAGTTAGTCACAGAAACGAATCGCTGCAAAACCGACTCCACGTAGTCTCTTCTACCCTACCCCGAGAGTGTAATTTAGCGTATATAGGCGCCGAGGGGCAAGGCGGCCCGCAAGCTAAGGAGCAGGCGGCTTGTAACGCGCGCCACCGCGGCTGAGGCTGGCCGGCGAAGCCAGCCAGCAAGCCGAAGCTGCGGTGGTGTGTGTTAAAACCATCTGCGACGATAAGCTTGCGTGGCACCGCCGGAGCACTGCAGCGCCGGAGCCGTAACAGAAACCATCCCTGCTGCATGTTACACGTATGTGTGAAATGAAATGTATGGCAAAAGACGATTCTGATTGTGAACTTTCGGCAATATGATGGTTCTACTTTTAAATGATGCTGGAAATGAAGTTTATGCTCAAAGATGATTCTGACTTAGAAAATTATGCGTTTTGAATTTATGATAAATGAATGTAAGCCAAATGATTTTCGGCGAAATGACGTTTCTGCCATCCACCGCTATTGGTTTGATCATGTTGATGCCGCTGCAGCTGCAGACACCTTCAAGCGACGTAGTCTTCGTAGTAGAAATAGTAACCTCTGTGGAAACTATACTTTCGAGCCGTTTGGGGTTGAAACTGTTTAAGGAAACTTCGAAACTACTCGTTGACGCTTCCCGTGACCCAAGGGCTGGCTTTTACTTTGGCCACAGGTTAAGCTTCTTGTCATACAGAGGGGCAATGCTGGCAGTCTCTTGGGCACACTACCAGCTGACAGAGTTGAGGAGCAGAATCTTCGAAACCCTATCTAATCATATTTTCTTTCTTTTTGCTTTAATTTGTCTTTGTCTTGTCCAGGAACTCCCGGACTGCCCTGTTGGCAAAACCCATGGCGTCGATGTCCGGGCTTGTGATGATGTACTCATGCCGGAGGCAACATTCGTTGACTCTAACTCCGTGGTTATACGTAGGACCGGCAACCTGGACTCCTATATATTGGTGATGATCACATTGTACTGTGATAAGCCGCAAAATCCGAGCCACTAGAAGATTTCATCACCGGTGTTCTAATAAAGTGGTAATGGTTACTAAAGTGACACCACTTATATTATATGTATTTGAGATATAGGGTGACATGTATAAAGAAAATAAATAATCTTCACCTTTTTATAACTTCTTTTATTGAATACTAGCTTTGCTCCGTGGCTCGTGACTCCGTCCGTGTAAAATTATAAAAAAAGTGGGTAACGTAATCATTTAAATCGAACTATTGTTACCAACTTAAAGTTTTATTTTTGTACCCTAATTATAAAAGTAGCCTAGTTAGACCTTATTATAACATCCACAGCTATCTGTCAGTGAATGTCCCGTCAAAATCGATATAGTCATTTCGGAAATTAGCCGGAACAAACAGACTGTAATACAGACAGACGAACAATGTGGTTTTGTTATTAAGTATCCTGTATTTAGTAACAAGCAGTTTTTTGATATTACATTGAAGAGGTAGGAGCTCGTGGCTAACTAATAACAGCCACTGTGGTCGATCTACAGGTAAAGCAGTGCATGCCTGGGTTAGTACTTGGATGGGTGGGCGCCTCGGAAACTACGAAAGCCGTTGGTCCCGGCTGTCATTTTTACAGTCACCTGCAAAATTGCATGAATACCTTAGTAGACCATACCTGGGAACGGAGATATTGGGGGTCAAAGTTCCAAATTTTGCACAGCTGTTTTTGTAAATACTAGTTTTTCAGGTTATAACTTTACTTAAATTACCTCCATGATCCGTTTACTATTCAAAGCATCCACTAGCACAATGTTTTAAGAATGCTACATTGAGTTTTACCGTAAAATGTGATTTTTGACCCCAAAAAAAAGTCGTATCCTAGCAAAATTTTTGCATAGGGGTACTTAGTTTGATGTACAGAATGCTTGGTTTACGTTTGTGTGAAGGGTTAGTCTACACCCTGTATAAAAGGTGTAAAAGTACCCTTAACGCAAACGAAGGCTCCACCACTGCTACATTTTTTTGGGTCAAAAATCACATTTTACGGTAAAACTCAATGTACCATTCTTAAAACATTGTGCTAGTGGATGCTTTGAATAGTAAACGGGTCATATAGGTAATTTAAGTAAACGTATAACCTGAAAAAGTAGTATTTACAGAAACAGCTGTGAAAAATTTGGAACTTTGACCCCCAATATCTTCGGAACTAGGGGATTCCCAGGTATGGTCTGGAACAAAAAGAATGTTCGCAGTGGTGGGGAGAACAAGTGCCCTTCGTTTACGTTAAGGCTACTTTTATTAAATAATATTAGTTTAATTCACGCTTTAAATAGCGTTAATGAACACCGAATTATCAACTATTCGCTCTGCTCCCTCGTTACTGGCATGTAAGTTAATTAATGAATTTGAAATGCATCCAAAATTTAATTTTTTAGGGTTCAGTAACTTTTTTAGGAAATAAGGTAGTAAATAAAAATCTAATTAATCCGGCAGATAGATTTCTAAAAAATATTAGACATGTATTTTTTCTTTTTTCACGTAAACAAACAGTGAAACCGATACAGTGTTTTGAAAACTCGTGTGACATCATATTCTAAGACATTAGTATGGCATTTTTTACCGGTCAGTGACGTCACAAACCACTCGTTCTATCTTCGTCAATTTTTAATGATTTGATAAAACAAAAAATACCTATCCAATATTTTTCGATAATCTAACAGATGGACTAATTAGTATTTTTTTTGTTTAATTTAGTAAACATGCCTTATATCAAATGACCTCTCTCGCTCTGGGCGGAGAGGAAGGGAGACTACTACTGACTAAGACTTGTACTGACTACTTTCCATGGGTGGGCTCCCATGGTTCTTCTTAGCCCTTTGTGTCCGAGGCCGCGGTATCTCTTTCGAACAATCAGCCCTGACAGGCCCAGTCCAGGGGTCCCTTAAATTTGATAACATCTCTTTGAGCGCGCGTGAATCAGGAACGCGCTGTCGACATGGCCTGTCATTGCCATAAGACGGACGGACGGTGAGCAAGCCCATTACTCACAGTTAACCGGCCCGCGTCTACGATGGCCGGAAGCCATCACGTGGCCCCCGACGCCCGGAGCGTCTCCAGCAGCGGCTGGGACGAGAAGTTCTCTCCCTGTCGCGTTCCGCCACCTCGTTTGCTAGCATCACTGCTTCGCAAAAGGAAGCGACGCCGCCCGTCCCATTCCTTCTCGCCACGGACCATGGCTTGAACCAGAGCCGGACGCGAGAGGTAAAGTGGCTCCCTTTACGATTAGACCTTTAACTACGCAACAGATTATACTCATGCAGTTTTCAGCAATTGATAGATAATTCAAAAGGAAGGTTTATATTATATGTAGTACAAATTGCACCCGTGTGAAGCCGCTAATAACCATTTAATTTTTTTTGTTTGAGATACTTCCACACAGGGACTTGCACATTGCAAAACGCGTAAGAATATTTAAATTTCGTGGGCTACCCTGGTTACCCAGTTATTGCTGGACAATGCGA
This sequence comes from Diarsia rubi, assembly GCA_932274075.1. Taxonomy (NCBI): domain Eukaryota; kingdom Metazoa; phylum Arthropoda; class Insecta; order Lepidoptera; family Noctuidae; genus Diarsia; species Diarsia rubi. The sequence goes on from OW026441.1 coordinate 5,427,685, forward strand.
ACAGCTAAGCCTGTATCCAAAATCAGTCCCTAAATAATGATACCACTCAGATCCAAACTCTCTCAGACTGCCCTCCCACAGGGATACCCTCAGCCGAGGCCGTACATTCAAGGCATCGACAGGAAAGCTTGGCTAAGCAGTCGACAGCTTCCTAGGCTGAACTGCGAGATGCCATCCTTAAAAAAAAAACGAGAACCTTCGAGTTTAAGTCCGACTCACACTTCGCCGATGTTTTCAAGACTCTTGCCATATAGTGGTGTAGTGTGAGTCGGACTTAAACTCGAAGGTTCTCGTTTTTTTTTTAAGGATGGCCTTTAAAAAAAAAACGAGAACCTTCGAGTTTAAGTCCGACTCACACTTCGCCGATGTTTTCAAGACTCTTGCCATATATATAATGCATGTTTTGGAATATTGGCTACATTTTACCATGGTTGCTGTATCAAATATTTTGGTGCTTGCATGCGTGTGGACTGCGGCGATCGCCACATCAACTCTTCGACAGGAATGCGTCGCTAAACAAATAGGTAAACTTTTGTTACAAGTGTTTTTCCCATTCTACTCTTCTTTAAATTTTATTATTTTTACATAATATAAAGTCTCTTTTCTTTGGTCTTCCTATTCCGTCGGTTCAGACCAGAACTCAACCACATTGACGGAGTTGGTCATCGAGTAGGTTCCTTAAGTGCAGGTGGAGTTTTATCTGACCCCTCTTCTCATTCCACTTGCCTCCTTCTTGACTAACCGAGGGGTCTTATAATGCATTGACTGTAAAAAAAGCAGGTCAGAAGTAGGCTATGCTTTGGGTACAGAATTCGCAAAAAAATATGTCTGCAGCGGCACGCCTGGCTTCGAAGTCGGTTTAGAGTCTTCTAAGTGGGCTATGGAAGTTGGTGACCCGCTGGGAGGTTTTTAGAGGGCTCGTCAACATAGTGAGCCGTTAGTGTGGCTGAGGGGCCACAGCTTTCGAGCTTCACTAACTCTATTGATTACGGTTGGTGAGTTAATTGACCTAAGGAAGCTGTTCTGGCTGTTCTGCTTGCCGCGGCGTCTTGGCATTGTAAAAAGTATGACGTTTGTCAGTCTTTTTCTGGAGCGGAGCGGTAGGGAGTGTCAGACTTTTACTGACTAACAACCACCCATGTTCCATTTTAGCCCTTTGTGTCTGGGGCCGCAGTATCTCTTTCGATCTACCACCAGCCTCGGCAGGACGTTTGTCTGTCCCCAATAATAATTTACTAACTTTTTGTAAACAGGTAACCTTATGGGAGACCCAATACAATTGAAGAAAACTTTACTAGTTCCGCAAGTAGCTGACTGGCAAGTCTTGATACCAGTAAGTTATCAGTTAGTCAAACATTTTATTATCAGGTAGTCTGAAACGGCTACTTTTGCAGATCATAATAATTATGCGTCTGTGACCTGCATTTATATGAATAAAAAAAATTTCAGCCTTTTCAGTCTTTTCAGTCGGGTTTTTTAGTTTTTTAACTACTTTTTTTTATTTCTAACTTTTTAGTTATTTTGTGTTTGTTCTTTCGTTGGTCGTGTAAAATACTTTTTGCAGATAATTTAACTTTTGTGTTTGTTTATAGAATTTGTGACTTTAAATTTATTTTAAACATTTAAGTGTCGTATATTTTTGTAACTTCCTTTCAAAACCCTTTATTTTGATACCCTACTCGATGGTAATGGAAAGAAAGAAAGAAATAAAATTTATTTATTTGTCGCAGAAACATAATGGACTTTTTTATATTATTTTTTCAAATCCACGATATGGCTTGTTATTTTTTTGTTTTTCAATTTTAATGTAGCCAGTGACACTCGCGCCATCAAGACGAATCTAACGACGTATATTTCATTGAAATCCCTTCACCCGTTTAGGAGTTATGAGGGAACATAAAAACGGACATACATACATACATACATACACGTCAAACATATAACCCTCCTTTTGGGGTTTGCCGCAGACGGGTAAAAAAAAATTAAACGATTTTTTTATGAAATTATACAATGCGTGACCATTGTAATATACCATAATTTTCCTATCATGTTCTATTTTTTGACGCTGTTACTATTATGAAAGGTCCATTTGACGCTTTTTACCCGACTGCGGCGAAGCCCAAAAGAAGGGTTATGTGTTTGGCGTGTATGTATGTATGTATGTCCGTTTCTTTGTTCCCCCATAACTCCTAAACGGATGAAGGGATTTGAATAAAAAATATATGAACGTCATTAGATTCGTCTTGATGGCGCGAGTGTCACTGGCTACATAAAAATTAAAAAAGAAGAGAAAATTGCGGATTTTGGGGCCAATAAAGCGTATTTAAACAAATAAAAAAATCTATTACCATCGAGTAGGGTATCAAAATGAAGGGTTTTAAAAGGAGATTACAAAAATATAGGACACTTATATGTTTAAAATAAATTCAAAGTCACAAATCGAATAAACAAACACAAAAGTTAAATCATCTGCGAAGATTTTTACGCGACCAACGAAAGAACAAACACAAAAGAACTAAAAAGTAGTTAAAAAAAACTAAAAAACCCGACTGAAATATCTGAAAAGCAAACAACAAGCACATTATAAATTAAACAAAACTAAAAAAGAAAGGCGGGGATCATTTGAACATTCAATTATGAAATGAAATGAAAATAGTATGGACCCCGCCTGCTTCCAAGTTTTGTTTAATTTAAAATGTGCTTGTTGTTTGCTTTTCAGATATTTCAGTCGGGTTTTTTAGTTTTTTTGTTTTATTATGATCTGCTAAAGTGGCCATTTTACACTCCCTGGTAACTGAGGCCTATAGATAAACTAACTAACACACGTAACGTTGTCGGCGTCGTGTTTTGCTGCGTGGTGTCGCGTATCCGTCCTCTGAAACGTTGAAATAGGTACGACACCTTTTGGTCAAAAGTCCTCTTTCAAGTAGGTCTGAAGATGGTGAGTTGGAACCATGAACTCCAGGTTGGAGGCATGGACCATGAAAATCACAGTACGACTTAATTCAGTGGTTCATGGCCCATAAGCATGTACTTGTATAGGTCACAGTCAAAACTGTTAATCAGTCAAAACTACTTTTGACCGGTAAAAACCGCCTTTCCCTGTACTTTAGGTAGGTATATAGGGTGTAAACGAATCCTTCACGAAGCCGTGTACATCAAACTGACCCCGCTACCCAAAAATTATTGCTGGGAAACGACTTTTATTTGGGGTAAAAATTATCTTTTTCGGTAAAACTGAATGTAACACTCTTAAAACTTAGTGCTAGTGGATGCTTTGAATAGCAAACGGTTCATGGAGGTAATTTAAGTGAAATTACCACCTGAAAAACTAGTATTACAAAAAAAACAGCTGTGAGGGGTAGTATGGTCTAGAACAAAAAAAATATCGTAGTGACGGGGATAACAAGTGCCTTTCGGCTTCTTTTACACCCTTTATCACTGCTTTTTCATTCGGGGATTATAACTGTTATGTTTTAATTATTTGAAATTATCTTTGTAGGACGTCCCTCAGTGTCCTAATGGACTTCTCGGCGTGGACGCATTAGTGTGCGACGGTGTTAAACCAACAGTTGATTTTCTATCCCTGAACATAATCAAGATACATCGAAGCGGCAGTTTAGACGGCTACGGTACAGTTACACCGACATTGTACTGTATGAATGTACGGCTGCAAAACAACCTACCTTTGTTACAACATAACCAACTGTGGTCCAACAACCTACCTTGGCAGACAAACAATAATGTAGCCCATTTGTACCCCCAGCCTCTTTCTTTGTCTTCATCCTTGTCATCGTTAGGTCTACCATCGCAGCCTTTGTTAGGCCAATTACCCAAAAAATTGTGGAGTTTACCTCAATCGGCTTGGGGCCAATCATCTCAGCCAGCGTTACCCGTCACGCCTCTGTCTCAAGACCAATCATCTTTTGGCCTTAGTCCACAATCAGTACTACCATCATTAAGTGTCATTCCGGTGTCTCAGGGTCAATCATCTCTAGGCCTTAGTCCACGGTCTCTTTCGGACTTATCACATAATTCACTATCGGGCCTCTCACATCAGTCAGTACAACCGTCACTAACCGTCATTCCATTGTCCCAGAGTCAATCATCTTTGGGCCTTAGCCCACCATCTCCTCTGAGCCAGTCCCAATATCGCCCGTCTCTCCTTCTACTTCCATCTCAATCGTCTCTACCATCTTCGCGTCAACTGTTGGGGCAATCCCCTCTGCTTTTGGGCCAACATTCGCATCAATTGGTCGGACAGGCCTTTATACGGTTCGGTCAGTAATTCCTACCACAATTGGAAAATGCCTCCAACTTTGATTGCGTCTTATTATTTCATTGATGACCGATGATTTCGTTTATCGTCACCGTACATTTCGTTTTTGGACTATATTTACACTTCTTGAACAATTTTTGATCACAGCATCACTTTTTAGTTATTTGTAATAATAACAATAAAAACGAGTACAACAGAACTATTCAATTACCTTAAGGTTTGTGTTAGTAGATGATCTATTCCAAAGTTGCAATATCTTTTGATTGAAAAGATTTTATACAAATAGATTGTTTAAAATATATATTTCATGAAATAAACTGAATTTATTCAAATCGTGTCGTTTTATTGGTTTGAGAATTCTTGCCTTAATTAATAATAATACAGACATAATGAACATGAATGGATACATTGGAGTACAATGTCGTGCCTGCTGAAAAAGGACATCACCTAATAGCCTATAATCCTGCGTAAGACTTATTTCTTAAGTAAACTTACTCAGACAAAGAACAAAGTAAACAGACAAAAGAAAGTAAGTACCACAGCTATCGAGGTTTTTCATAGTATTTTTTTAGTTTACGAACACTGGTGGGGAATGAATCAATGTCATCACACTCTAACACATGTAGTTGTATGCTCTGCTAGCTTGTATCATGTAAGTGTTTAGCCGTTTATTATGAATGAAGAAATCAAGACGAATGATGATGAAATGAAGTTATCTGAATCACAGTATTACAGTCTGTAATTTTTCTCTCCTTATTTAGTGGAAGAATGGAAAACTTTCTGTAGCGGCTGTAAAAATTAGGTTAATCGATTAAGATTTTGAATCTTTTGTGAATCTGAAAAAAATCTTTCTGTCCTCGTTTCTAAACCATGGTAAGCTGTTTTCGAGAAGACTGCGTACAAAAACACAAAAAATAATTTGGAGTGTTATGTTGTAGTGTACCTATTTTAAAATCGGCTGATATCTTCAAGATGAAACTAAGGATATTTTTTTGGCGGGTATGAAATCATCAAATAACCCCTCCCGCTCTTGGGCAGAGCGAAAGGGAGTGTGAGACTACGGTGGAGACGTTCAGCATTTTCATAAGTTCTGATTTCACTTAGAATCTTCATGTCGTGCGCAAACGATATAACTGTTGAGCTAAAGAATGAACAATAATGAACATAGTCATTATGATGATGTTGTATAACAATGGTCCCAAAATCGATCCCTGTGGGGATATTTGTAGTTCTTGATGTGTACCATTGTGTTTGACATATTTTAGCAACATATGATGTGAACCACCTGAAAAGATTTCTACTGATACCTATAGCCAAAGCTTACACAGAAATATAACTGAGCATCTTCTTTTCTAGACTTGCCATTTAATGCGTTTAAAGCCAAAGTAAAATCTAATCTATGTTTAAAAGCTTACTATTCCATTAACGACTACTTAAATGATAAGAATAGTTTGTCGCTGAGTTGAACACAAGACAATGTTTGTTATTTATGTTCTTTCTCCAGGATTAGTTTACTGATATGTTATGTCTTTTTTTTATTATTATATTCTTTTTAATTATTGCTTAAAATTTGTGTCGGTAGTTATTAACTTGCCTTACTATTGTATCGAGTCTGGTTCTTCTAACCAACCTAACAGACAGATGTTTGTTCCGCCACTTCTTCTTTCCAGCAAAAACACGTTTTGGGGGACTGTCTCTTGTAAATAAGTTAAGTAAAGTAAAGTAAATTTTGACGTTCGAAAAGTGCTAATTATCAGCCTAGTTTGAATAAATGAGTTTTGATTTTGATTTGATACTTCTGTGTACACAGAAGCTTGATCGAAGCGATCAAAACACTTGTAGCAATCTGTGTAAACAATATCAGATAAGTAGTTACCATAAAGATTGAGATTGGGGTTTATGGAGCTCGAAGGAAACCATGTTGGCGGTTACTGAAGCGTAGTTGAAGGCTAGCTTAAAACTTGATAACAAATCTTTTTGAGGGTTTTCGCGAAAATGCTTGATTTGGATGTCCAATTGACGTATTTTATCCTCCACGACGTGGCGAGGCTGGGTTGCTCGGATAATTGCGAGGAAAACAAGTGGATCGCTTAACAGACGTCGCTTCGGTACATAACACACACATCTGAAGTGTCTCAAGCTTTTTAGATATTTTTTTTGCATAAAAAAAATCCTATAAATTTTTACCTTTATTCTTCCAGATATTTTTTTACTCTAATTCCTATTTCTTTAAGTTAACGTGCCCTATATTAATATTGAAGATTTTGAAAATTGTGGGAAATTAAACCAGGATAATGTCATCAATTAAACAGCAAAAACAGGGCAAAATAAAGATTCTCTAAGTTTTTATTAACACCACCATTAACATGAATCAAACAATAATAATTGTAGCTATAGGATATTTCACCTAAAAAATCGAATAAGTCCGTCAGATAGATTTCCAAAAAATAACGGACACGTAGTTTTTCTTTTTTCACGTAAACAAAAGATTAAGACGATACGTGTGTGATTCGAAAAGTCGTGTCAAACGTGTGACGTCACAAGGCAAGTACTTTTTCACCCACAAAGTGACGGCAAAAGACCCCACTTTATTATTTTGATAAAATAAAAAAACACTACCTCATAGTATCCAATATTTTTCGATAATCTAACAGACGGGTTAATTAGATTTTTTTGGTGAAATACCCTATTCTGTCAGTTTAACAAAATTACTAAGGAATGGCCGCCCACGTACTCTTCAACAAGTCGAAAAGCTGTTGGGTATGCACGGCTTTCATACTCAGCGGGGTTCTTCTTTGAAGCAAATCCCATACCGATCAACCGATGCGTGCTTGATTGATCACGAAATAAATAGACGAAATAAAAGACAGTTGGTGTAGGTTAAAAAATCAACATCAAATGAAGATAAATTAAGCGAAGCGAATCTAATAACTTGTGTTAATATATCAAAAACAAAATTCATAAAAAAAACAGAAACGCAACTCTGTTCGTATTAAAATAAAATATGGGAAACTTTAGAAAGTTGTTTGTTTCACCGAGTTACTACACTCGAGAAATGAATCCGGGTCACTTAAAGAATGTTAAAAATCTCGGAAACTAAAAATGATAGGTTAATGCAATAACCCTTCAGGAAGTCGAAGTCGTCAACCAGGCTAAAGTAGAGTCTGGCTAATGGAAGCTGTCCATGAATTATTTTCAAAAGTTTAAGTATGGCAAATTTTAGGACTGTCATCATCATCTGCCTAGCCTTTTCCCAAGTGTATTGGGGTCGGCTTCCAGTCTAACCGGATGCAGCTGAATACCAGTATTTTACATGGAGCGACTGCCTATCTGACCTCCACAACCCAGTTAATACTAGGTAATACGATACCCTTTGGTAAGACTGGATGTCAGACTTTCAGGTCACTGACTACCCGTAACGACTGCCAAAGATCTATATATGGCACCCGGGACCAACAGCTTAACGTGCTTTCCGAGGCACGGAGGAAACTCGGTATGTAATGGGCGGTCACCCATCCACAGATCGACCAAGGCAAGCGCAGCTTAACCTAAAGATCGACCCGAGTGGCAGTTCTTATTAAGCCACGAGCTCCTCCAAATTTTAGGACTGTCAAAGGGGTTTTTAACTTTTTTGCATGGAAGCTTTAGTTGGCACATCGACCCACCGCCGTTACGTTTTTTTTTAATCACGGTCCACGATAAAATTGGTATGTATGGATAAAGGACATCTAGACGAACAAAAAATGTCATGTAACATGGTACCCCAAAGAGTCACGTTATCGAGATATTTGAATGTAAAGATGTAAAATGACCACATAAAAATAGACCATTCACGTGTCTATAATACTGTGTACTGTTTATTGAAAGGTACATTACATTCTACTAGGAGCACGAGCAAACTATTCATTAGTTTAGTATTTGTAAGATTATGTATATCTGGCGATTGGCTCTTATTGGTTTTTAGGGTTCCGTAGCTAATGGCAAAACAACGGAACCCTTATAGATTCGCCATGTCTGTCTGTTCGTCTGTCCGTCCGTATGTCACAGCCACTTTATTCGGAAACAATTAAGACTACACAGTTGAAACTTGGTAGGAAGATGTATTCTGTGAACCGCTTTACGATTTTTTTTATACAAAAATAGAAAAAATAAAAGATGTATAGGGAGACACCCCGTCTCACCATACATGGAACCTATATGTGTGGGGTGTCTAATGACAGATCGACATTGAGGTGCTTAAAACCATTTTTTCGTAAGTCCATAAAACTTTAAGACCTAATATAACTTGGCATACTGTTGTTTCTCCTAATTATATTTTTTTGGCAAACAATTCTATTTCCCAATGCATCAGATGATATTTCATCATTTATACATTTTTCATTTCTCATTTAGATTCATTAGGGTGAACCTCGGGGTGCCCCTGACGTCGACCATCTAGGGTTGGGGTTTCTGTCAGCACCTGTGTTTGTTTGGGTGGTTTGTGCTTATAATGTCTTTATTCCAAACGTTATTTATGGAATAAATTAAAAAAATAATAGTTAAGTAAATAAAAGTTTATCATATAATTATATTGCTAAGAGAAATATTTGGTATACTTGTTGTTGTAGAGTGATGAAATGACAAATAATGTATTTGACAATTTTCGCTTGTCAAGATAAAAAATGTTGTACTTGTTAATTTAAAAAGTTTTTACTTGACAACTGACTGGTAATTAAATATTATTACTGCAAAATAGTTATGCCAAAGCATATTAGGAAAAAGACCATTAACAAAAAGAAGGGATCCTTTTTAAAGACACTTCCAAAGTGGTTAAATGAGTGTCTCCCCCCTCCATCTATTAAACTAAGAGAGTGAAATACCTAATAAAAATATATGATGTAGAGTGCAATGTAAACTTTCAACCATAATTGGTTAGAACGATATACAAATAATTATTAGTTTCCGAGATATAGCACATTTAAAGAACCGCAAATATAACTCTGTCATTCATACAAACACTATGAAAAACAAACTTATCACAAAGTATGTTTTAATGTTGTGGCTTTAACGAGAAATAATACAAATTAAAGTGGACCGATGACCTGTTGAAGGTTGCAGGGGTCCGCTGAATGCGAGACACACGGGGCCGGCCAATGTGGCGACACCTTGGGGAGGCCTATGTCCAGCAGTGGACGTCTTTTGGCTAAAATTATGATAATGATGACATATGGCATGTGTCAAATAAATAAGTTCCCGTCTCACGTGGCGATCAAGGTCCAGAAGAAGCTATTGTCGCCGATTTAAACTAGTCATCCTCCTAGCTTGTTTTATTTCTACTAAAAAGGAAAACGCGACTACCACGACGACAAAGCTCTACAACTGAGCCACCGTTAGATCGGCGAAAACGGGATCACTGTGCCGTCAAAGGTAACCGGTGGCACCGTCAAACCATTCAGCCTCATCCCGAAACGATCAGACCAGTTTCTAAGAGCCCGTAGATCCCGGTTTAGCTCCTCGATCGCACCAAATAAGCCGTCAACACCCGCGCGACAGTTACACTAGCTAATATTTAATAACTACCAAAATACGCCACGTGATGACGTGCCATATTAGCTCTGGTTTAACCAAAACAATTCGTCTTGTGCTCTAATTACGCACCGTATAATTTAATTATTAGATTTTTGACGCAATTAAAAACTTTTATTTTTAACTGAGGCGTATATAAAGCCTCGATGGGTGGTGGTCCTAGTACGTTCAGCTGGTCAACATGTTCTCGGCAACAAGTGTCTTGGTCTTAGCTTGCGCAGTTACCCTCATTGGAGCCCACCCACCACCACCACCAGCATATTGTACTACAGCACAGATAGGTAAGTTTCCGTTTTTTAAAAACTCGTTATTATTGGCTGCACAATAAAAAAACATTTAAAAATAATCCAAAATGTAGCCCACCGGTACAGGGAACAGGGTCCAAGTTACCAGCGGTTAGGGCTCCAGAGGAAAAACCTCCTAACAATACGAGCTATGTTCAGGAGTACCGCTTAATATTAAAAAGAAACGGAATAATAAGAACAGCTAATAAAATCAATAATATAAAAATTATTTAAAAACAGTTTCGACATAAATGTGAAGTTAGCTTTATACTTAGGTCGAAACTGTTTTAGCCTAGACCTGAATCCTCCTCGTCGCAGCGTGCTAAGAAATACCATCGGGGCTGCGAGTTGTTCGAAAAAGATGCTGCGGCCTCGGCACAAGGCAACATGGGTGGTTTTTAGTCAGCAGAAGTTTGACACTACCTACCGCTCTGCCCAGAGCGGGAGGAGCCATTTGATCATTGCCCCCAAAAAAGGCTGACTGGAATAAGGCTGCCAAGTAAGCATGCAATCTGGTGATTCATTTGATCCAGAAGTTGTGCAGTTCGTCCAGCCCTGTTAATTTCATATGGGGTGTGAACTCAGCGATCATTGTGCTGATAGCCATTTCAGCCAATGGCTTAATTGCCAAGAGCCTCGACCAACACCTTAGGAGGCTCTCGTTAAGTCTCGTTAGACACCTTTATACAGAAAGCGGTACTCCTGGACACGGCTCGTATTGTTAGGACGGTCCTCTCTCTGAAGTACTGACCGTCGGGTAGCTTGGACCCTGTTTCCGTATTTTTTAAAGAAATGTAAAAAAATATAAAGAATATGTTCAGCAGGTCTATTGCGTATCTTTAAAATAACAGCGGCTATCATATATAAAGTATCCATCAATTAGCTGTCAAATGATTCCATTTTGTACTAAACCATAACCAATTTGACAGTTAATCCATGGACAATATGATAGCCACTGACATTTAAAAAATACGCAATAGCCCTGCAGAAATGTATAAACAGAACAATAATATGAAGAACAGATTTGGTTTATATTTTTTATTGATGATATTCCAGGTGTTACGTCTAACCACCCAGCGAATCTTGCACCTAAGCCGCTACGAGCATATGTTAAAGATTTTGACGTATATATCCCTGTAAGTATTTCTTCAACTTCACTTGTTTACCACCCATTACTTATGCCTTAAACAAAACTGGTGAAATAGTGGTGATCTATTAGGTACATCTCTGCCAAACCATTTGGGGATTACATACGTGATGTTGTACCTAAAATATACAGAGTTGATATGAGAGAGGGGCATTAAATTACACTACGTATATATAATACACTACATATACTATTTAGTAGTTTAGTATAAATTCGATACAGTACAAAAATAAAAAGCACCAAAAATGAGGATTTTTTTTTCAAATAAACTAAATAGCTTACAAATCAGAGTAAAACGCAAACACCCTTTATAAATAAATTTAACTGACCTTAGATACCTAGGTAACAAATTGGCAACGTCGCACGCGCGCGTCGCGTCAAAGCGGTCGGGCGGCGCAACACAGTGACCTATTTCTATTTCTTTTACGAGCGGGATGTTTTGCTATAATTGTCACTGTCGTAGTGAAAGTGCACGTGTGTGCATTTATTTTGTTTCCTTGTTTGCATTGCCATCTTACATCGTGTTCAAAAGGGGCAAAAACATAAAAAAAAAATTGCGACTAAACTACTGCTCCTATTTAATTGATTTTTGGTACAGAGCTTGAAAATGGTACCTAGTTTATGCTGTTTAAAGGAAAGCCTTTCTGTCGTATCAACTTTGTATCTATCAAATTACATCAAAAGAGCATAAAAAAAATAAACATATATAAATCTCTCGAGATAAAAAACCAACCGAGTGCATGTCGGACCATGCACAATGTAGGGTTCCGTAATTATTTATTAAAATAATATGTGGGCTTACTAAACTGATTAAACCACGCTTACCTGCCTCCGAACGATGAGTTTTGTTGTAATAATAAAACCCACTTACATTTGTAGTTTTAAAACCTGTGCTCCCATACATTATGTTCAGAAAATATTTTATACAAGTATATTTTATGAGTTGGTCGAAGCCTATACTTAGATACGATAATTTTCCTTTTAGTTTAGTTATATATTATATAATTTTTTCACATGCCCAAACACAACCCGTTTAGGTGATTTAGGTAGCCAGTTAGCCACACTTGAGTCTAACAAAAAATTGCATTTTAAGGTGTAATATTTCACAAACGAATCCTTTCATCGATTAAAAACATTTTAACAAACTAGCAATGTTTTTAAATACCTATCCATCGACATACCACACAGTGGACTTCGCAAAAAAAATATCTTTCCTACTTTTAAGTGTACTGAAGACACCCCAAAAAAATCGAGATTTTATTTTACCACTTGGCATACCTAACTCATCTGTATATTCATGCCAAATTACAGCTTATTAATAGTCTTTAAGCAATAATGCGAATAGACAGACGGACATGGCGCAACTATAAGGGTTTCTTGTTCACAACGGAACCTTAACAAGAAAAACTACAACACCTTTTCCCACGACTTTTCGAAGCATATATCGTCATCATCTTTGTAGGAAAAAAGATACGGACGGACCATGGACGAGACATGACGATTCTATAAGGGTTCCATTTGGCTACGAAACCATAAAAGAAAATATGTATCTATCTGACGAATTAATCAGACTTTTCTGTTTTCAGGACGTCCCGGAATGCATTTATTCCGGGGTTGGTGCGTCTGCGTTAGTATGCGATTTTGATGCGCCACCTACAGCGTATTTCACAGACCTCCACAATTTTCAAGTAACTCGCACGGGTACCACTGCAGGTGCCGGCTTGGTCACCGTGACCGTATACTGCAACGATTTTCCTTCTACATAAGGGCTGAAAATCCAAAGTGTAATTTTTTTAAGGATAATTCTCAAATAAAGTTCAGTACCTAATAGTCCTACCGTAGAAAACCATAAAAAGTTCATTATATCTTAAAAAAATATCTATTAGGTATTGAATAAAATATTTTTTCCTTATAGCATTTTACACTTTTTTTTTTCTTTTACTGAGGCGACAAAGGACAATGGCCAGATTCACATGAGCTTTAGTTAGGCCAGTAAATGTAAGCACAGTTGCTGGCTTGCCCTCTTTCTTGAAAGGCATTTTGATTGTTCAGCTGCATGTTTTTTTAAGTAATATCTTTAAATATACCGTCGTTCTCTATGATAATATTTTTTTTATAAACAACTCTCTTTTTTTAAACTAAGTATTTATTTTATATTTTCCTCAATATATTTGAAAAACGATTTTTTGTTGTTTAATTTTTTAAATTTGATTTTATGAATTCTCTATTCAGATTTTGTGATATTTTTTTTTGTGACAAGCCCGCCACACTGCCCAAACCACTGTAACTCCTGTAAGCCAGAATCAAGAGTGGTGACTGCAAGAAAAGCGCCGAGACAATGAAGCCCGACGAAGTCTCAGAGAAACGATTTCACTGTTATGGATTTCGCAACGAAATTAATCAGAAAAAAATTGCGGAGGAGTAGGAAAAACATAATTTCCACTTCATATCCATATCAATAGGAGGCAGAACAAAACAAGGCCAATAGGCACACAGGGACGTATACAACTGGGATATGCCCAGTTGCCTAGGATATTATTACCACGGATATTATTGACATTAATATTACTGGGTCCTTAGTTGTGGGCTGTTAGATTTGATTCCAATAATAGGTGTGACAAAATAGTAGTTAAAAAACTAAAAAACTATAAAGCAAAAAACAAGCACCATTTAAATTATATTATATTGTTACGTCGGTAATCTAGAATCTTCGAGAAACCTCGCTAATAACTGAGAAGTACGCGTGAATTCTTGAAGGTACCTAATTCCATTCTGTAGGCATAACTACCACCACTGCGCGCCGCCCGTCGCCGTCGTCGCGGTACTTGCATTTTAATTTCGACCGTATGCCTACGGCGTAAAGTAACTTCTTTGTTGGTTAATTTATCTTTAAGTTAATTTTTTTGTTAATGTTTTTTCTGGATGTTTTATGGAATAGTAGCGAATTTTCTCGAATATCTTTTGATTGTTAGTGGTATAAAAGAACCGAGAGAGGACGCAGCGAGTCAGTCTACTTTTTAGCGAGACAACGAAAGGTTCGAAGAGATATCTAGTGCGATAAAGTGTTCAGTAGTGATTTGCGATTGCTTATTTTTGCGAGTAATAAAGTTATTTCGTGTGTTCAATTGGTAGTGCTTTTATTTATCCCATACCCAGCTCGTAACAATATATTGTAACGACAGTGGTAAAAAATAGACAGGAACTGATTCATTATTTTATTCGGACAGAGTCTCGACTTACAGGTTTCACAATCGAGCGCGACAAGACCTCGAAACTGAGCTTACAGGGTATTATATAGACTGATATCCCCACCGGAGGCATCCGGTGGTTATGGCGGTGTCTTCGCTTGACTGTGATTGGCTCGCGAGTCGTTGCCCGTCATTGGCTGGCTAGAGTGGCATGGCTATGGTATGCTAGAGTGGCATGGCTATGGTTTGCTAGAGTGGCATGGTTATGGTTAGCTGTCATTGGCTGGCTAGGGTGGCACGCTGTGAGCAGGCTGTTGTAACATTCGGCCGTCCTGGAACAATTGCTCCCGCAATGGAAACAAGAAAACAGTGATTACAAGTCAGCTCAGAAAAACCAAGTTAAAATGGGGCAATAGACCTCTCAGGAGATTTATGAAATCTTCGGTTTTCAATTATTCGTTCACACTACTGGTGCTATCAGACAAAAGCACTGCTACGATATGTGACAGCGGATACTAAACCTGTAAACCCGTTGTATCATATAATATGACCTTTCATACTTCTTAGTTTACGTCAATCATTACCTAACTCCTCAATATCACATAATATGGCCAGAAAACAAATCCTCTAACAAACAAGAGTTAACCTGGCTCGCCCCCTATAGCATGGAACTTTAAGCTGAAGGAAAAGGAATAAATGCATAAGAAAATTTGTAATAGGTACCCACTTGTACTAATTATTATAGACAAAGATGTAGGAAATGCTTAGTACCAACAATTTTTAACGACATACCTTACGATTTAGAAAATAGCTGTACCACGAAAATGTCTTTTAAAAATAAATTAGGGAAGTTTGTTTTTAACACCTATGTAAAAACCTCATTACAAGAGATGTGTAGATTCCATTTATGATTATTTATTGTTGTATAAGTATATATTTATGCCATACTACCTTATGTTTGCGGCTTCACCGCTATTAATTGAAGTGTTTTAACGCAACTTAAATGTTATAGCATTACGTTATAGTCAACTTTTGTGTTCAATAAATGTGTTTAGTTGTAGGTAAAAGTGTCGTTGTTATTGATGGAAACGTACTAACAAGTTGTTACATTTAAATTAAATATAACTGTTTTACAGTATGGCAGAAGTAATATACCTTGTAACACGGATGTAACCATGAATAAGCACTTTTTAATTCATTTCAATTTACTAGCGAAATGTGTGTGTACTCATGAGTATACCTCTGCCTAACCCATTGGGTATTACATGCGTGATGTTTAAAGCATTACCTTGTTGCCGCCAGTAGTCATCGCCTGGCGCCAAAGTACATAATCATAGTTTTTTTTTTTGTAAATCACACTATTAACATATTTCCTTTCCTTTTTTTTTTGTTTTTGCCTTGTTACTAAGTTTACTAACCCTAGTCGTTAAGTTATTTTGTTGTTACTAACACTATGGACACTTGTCTGAATTAAAGAGTTTGAATTTGAATTATCATTTTTCACCTTGTATCTAAGTTACGTCCCATTTCTTTCCAGCTATTCTAATCTGAGATAACCCTACCGCGCCGTATATATATAGTATAAATCGTAAGGCTTATAGGTGGGTACCAACCGGGTGGTTGTAATATTAACCGTATTATAAGAACTCCTTAATATCTGCGACATTAAAAACATGAAACACTTCATGTGAGAAAAGATAAATAAACTGTTTTGCCAAACTATCGGATGAAGAAACGGAAGAACCAATTTAAGTTAATTACATCATACCATTAAGACGCACGCACACACACATGCACTCACACATATATAATTCATAGCGTGTCGATGGCAAAACTTCATTGCATAAACACACTAACACACTACACACGAATACGTTTTTCTATTTTTCCAATATAATTTTATGTGTTTAAAGCTATTAAGTACTAATGTTAAATTAATGCAACTCTAGCCCCCAAGATACCCACAGGCGCAGCCTCGTTTCAGGACATCATGTATTATCAGAGCTAAGTTAGATTTAGAATTGGATGTCATAACCCTTTTTCCTACATTATCCCCTTTACAGTACGCACAATGTAAACATGTCGTCACATAATAATATTTACTTATAAATCGGGTTATTTTTAGAAATCAGAAATTTTGTTAATATTTATAAAATTCAGAACTTCGTTTTACTCCTTGTTATTGTCATGATGCATTTTGTAATATTTTCCATCGCGCGAAGTTTGTCACAACTCACACAACTAATCTGGTACCGTAAAGCTTTGTTTACGTTATAGCCTACCATCAACGATTACACAATTACTCACTATAGGTATTTGTACATCCACTTCGCAGTAAAACAATACTACTTTTCGGCATTTCATCTTGTCATTGCACAGTACTGAACTAATCGTTCACTTCTAAATGGTACACAATAAACGGCATCTATCGAACGATCTACTTACTTAAGGCAGAACCAAAGATAGGCATTGACTTTGGCTTTAGTTTTAGCTTGCTTGGGCTTTGGCTCATCGGTCACCATAGTGAATAGTAATATCGGGCAATACATGGCATAAGATCATGTTTAGTCATTGTATCGCGTACTGCAGTACATTTCGAATTACATGGACATTTTTACATAACACATAATACGAAATCTTAGCAACAATTTCATCACTGCAAGGGATTTAAGCCCAAAATCATGATAAACACTCTTTCTGACTTGTAACGCGACTAAACTAAAAGACAGGGCGCAAACTACCGTCAATCTACTTTATAAAAGATACCTGCAATACGTGTGAATTTCTGTTGGAAAACTAGGATCGTACCTAAATAATCACTAATACCGACCTATAACATTTTTTTTCCATAACAAGATTTATGTAACTTGCCTCATACCCACATCGTATTTTTTTTGTAAGTTTGTTATACGGGCGAGCTATTATTGCTAAGTTATGAATGGACTTTCTTTAATAACTAGATAGACCTAGATAGAATAAATTGACGCACTTCGTTTACATTACTCGGGATGAGAAATTAAGACTATCAACTTAAATTAACCTGGTTGAATGCCATCACAGTCATGATGTTTTATACCCTAATTAAGAAATATGTCAATAACAATTCCTCATATTTAATTTTAAGTTCCTCGTTTTCAATTTGTCAAGAACTTTATCCAATAAGTCTAAAACTGTTTGAATATCGGCTGGCGGTAGCAAGAGATCGCCAAGGAATGCTATCTACATCTCTGATAATAGATTAATAAAATTATTGTAGCTATTTATAAGTATCTGATGTACATGATTTACTTTGGAATTGTTATTGTTGGATAATCTAATGCGCACTTGAACTAAATATGTACAACTTAAGTTCTTAACTCCTTAGTACACAACTAGTACCTACTCGTAAAACATTTTTTGTACCGAGGTAATATACTGATTAACTGACTATGATTAGATTTACGTAGCGGGCTTACCAAATTATTTTGTCTACGATTCGCATAATTATCAACTCATGGGGCACTCCATGGTAAAACACATTTGGCTTATATATTTGGCTAATGGCATTTGGCTAATTTGGCAAATATTGGCATGTTTACTGACCTTGTTATTTATGCATGGTTCCTGGCAGCTCTCAGCGTGAAGTAGGACGGTTCCTTCCTTCCATGTCCTTGGTTGCTGTTGACAACCTTTAGGTAGTCTTAATTTACCGTAGAACCGTTGCTGGCAGAGAGATGGATACTTCTTGTAACTCAAAGTGTCTCACAGGTGGTTACTGGCCGCAGTCTTCGTTTTCAAGGTCAAATTATGGAATGACCAATGCGATACTGAGGGTAGGCGCTTCGTGTTCCATCCAGATTGTGGCCTGCTTTTTCAATTTGTGCCCTGTGATACTGGGATGGGAGACAATATTTTCCTTGCAGGCGGTGTGCATCAACGTTCTTCGTTTGAATTTTCAGACCTCGTCCTCCACAGTAGGTGACCGTTGACTTTTAAGTAGCAGAGCGTCGTTTTATCGTAGGTTTTTTTTTATTCGATACCACTTCTGACTGTAACGACAGTGGTAAAAAATAGACAGGAACTGATTCATTATTTTATTCGGACAGAGTCTCGACTTACAGGTTTCACAATCGAGCGCGACAAGACCTCGAAACTGAGCTTACAGGGTATTATATAGACTGATATCCCCACCGGAGGCATCCGGTGGTTATAGCGGTGTTTTCGCTTGACTGTGATTGGCTCGCGAGTCGTTGCCCGTCATTGGCTGGCTAGAGTGGCATGGCTATGGTATGCTAGAGTGGCATGGCTATGGTTTGCTAGAGTGGCATGGTTATGGTTAGCTGTCATTGGCTGGCTAGGGTGGCACGCTGTGAGCAGGCTGTTGTAACAATATATATAAAGGGTGTAAAAGTACCCTTAACGCAAACGAAGGACACTAAGTGTTCTCCCCACCACTGGGATCACTTTTTGGTTCTAGACCATACCTGGGAACCCCCTAGTTACGGAGATATTGGGGGTCAAAGTTCCAAATTTAGCACAGCTGTTTTTGTAAATACTGGTTTTTCAGGTTATAACTTTACTTAAATTCCCTCCATGACCCGTTTACTATTCAAAGCATCCACTAGCAAAATGTTTTAAGAGTGCTACGTTGAGTTTTACCGTAAAATGTGATTTTTGACCCCAAAAAAAACGTTGTTTCCCAGCAAAAAATTTTGCGTAGGGGTACTTAGTTTGATGTACAGAATGCTTTGTTGACGTATGTGTGAAGGGTTGATTTACACCCTGTATATTATTTAAAAGTTTTTAGTTCTTTTGTGTTTGTTCTTTCGTTGGTCGCGTAAAATTCTTCGCAGATGATTTATTTTTTGTGTTTGTTTATAGGATTTGTGACTTTAAATTTGTTTTAAACATATAAGTGTCATATATTTTTAACCGACGGCAGCGAAGCCCAAAAGGAGGGTTATGTGTTTGGCGTGTATGTAATTATGTATGTCCGTTTCTTTGTTCCCTCATAACTCCTAAACAGATGAAGGGATTTGAATAAAATATACGTCGTTAGATTCGTTTTGATGGCGCGAGTGTCACTGGTTACATGAAAATTCAAAAAGAAAAGAAATTTGCGGATTTTGGGGGCTATACATATAGCGTATTTCAAAAAATAAAAAAATTCCATTACTATCGAGTAATCACATCACACATTTCAGCCGGGCTTTAGATTTGCTAAAGTATCATCTTTCATGGGATACTGTTTGAGATGCTATAGTAAAATTCCACAAAGTATTCTTGAACTAAATGAGACGTTTAAAACATGAATTTAACGCACACTATGTAAGGAAGCATACTACAAGTTGGACGATTATATCGCTGATAAAAATGCTTAGCTCAATGCCGATCCTACTCCACGAGGACAGGGGCGCTCAAATTGATACCTTTAAATGGGAAGAAGAAAGCAGAAGAAACTGATTGCATAACTATCTTTACAAAATACTTTACCTACTAAATTTATCAGTTCTTGATCAGAAATTAAAGAAGAAGATCTCACATTGGTTGATACAGATCTTTTGGGAAAACATAAAGAAAGTTTCATTCACATACTAGTAAAATATTTGTCTAATTTTATTGAAAAGCTTCCAATCCCCCGTATAACTTAAGATCGACCTAATGGACCCAATTTATTATTTCTATTATTGTTTTTTCCCTATTGAATTAAAAGTGGTAAATGAAAAAGTTCAAGTTGCTGTTAGATCCCAATATTATTCGGGAAAGTACTTCGCTATTTACAAGTCCTTTTCTGTTGATAAAGAAAAAAGCCGATATACGATAACTGCCGTCGTACTATTTACAAAAACAGCTGTGAAAAATTTAGAACTTTGACCCCCAATATCTCCACAACAGGTGGGGAGAACAAGTGCCCTTCGTTAAAGTTAAGGGTACTTTACACCCTTTATATGTGATATTTGCCTCAGTAATCTCTACAAACTCGATCTCATGTATTGCTCTCCATTTTGTTTTACTTCTGTTATCCATGCTGCTTCGTCATTGTGTTGTACTTATTATTACTATCGCGCTGCTAAGCCAGTAGAGTTAAACCAGCTTTTAATTAATAATCAGATCCAGCCTGCCCCCTTGCTGTCACCAACAAGCGACCTTAAGCCGAGTATCGTAATCCACAGGGGTGCCCTCAGCGTGTAGTCGCTTAGTTTGTAAGTTTGTTATGCCCTGACTGGAGTCGTTAACTTTAAGCCATCCCCAAGAAATTCCGGATAAACAGTAGCCAACCTCCCTAGGTTGAACTGCGAGAGAACAAATTCATTACAGAAAACCATATTTAAATCGGTCAAACCGTTCTGGAGTCAAATGGGAAGATACAAACAACCAAACAACCTCTTACACCAAACGCATATACCTTCTCCGTTCCGTCATGGGTAAAAAAAACTTTTATACTTGACTACACAGTACATTAAATTTGACAGCGGGTCCAGTTGACCAATTCAAAAATAGTTTTCGTCGATTGGACCCGCGGGTCCCATCTGAGTGGGATCAATTTACCAAAGAGCCCTAAAACCGACTTCAAAAACACTGGCAAAAAAAACGAAACCTAACAAACAAAAGTCACCACACATTTTCAATTTTTTGCTGTGTGCACATGGCATGTGTCAAATAAATATGTACCCGTCTCACGTCTTCGCGTTGCTGTGTTGGCTTGTGACATTGCCTACCAAAATACGTCACGTGACATATTAGCTTTGGTTAACAAAACAATTCGTCTTGTGCACTAATTACGCACCGGATAATTTAATTATTTTATTTTTGACGCAATTAGAACTATTTTGTTTATCTGAGGCGTATATAAAGCTTTGATGGATTGTGGTCCTAGCACATTCAGCTAGTCAAGATGTTCTTGGCAACAGGTGTCTTGGTCCTAGCCTGCGCAATCGCCCTCAGTGTGGCTCAACCTAACCTAACCCTGCCACCACCACCACGAAATTGTTCTCATATACATAGAGGTAAGTTTCCGTTTTTTTTTTGTAAATTCGTTATTATTGACTCTAGGCCGAATAATATCTCGTAGCGGCAATCGTCGGCGGCAACCTCTCGCGTCCGGCCCTGGTGCAAGCCATGGTCCGAGGCGAAGAGGAATGGGACGCTGTCGCCTCCTCCTGCGAAGCAGTGATGCTAGCAAAGGAGGTGGCGGAGAGAACCTCTCGTCCCAGCCACTTCGGGAGACGATCCGTCCGGTTGTTCGCAAGAGATACCGCGGCCTCGACATAAATGGCTAAAAAGAACATGGGTGGTTTTTAGTCAGTAGAACTCTGACACTGCCTTTCGCTCTGCCCAAGAGCGGTATAACTTGATGATGTCCCATGTCCAAAAAAAAAAACTGCTGCAAAATGTAGTATTGACTGCCACCGCAATGATGCAGACGAGACGAGAACAAAACGTTAAGGGTATTTTAGACCCATAATATCTTTTATTTTTTTTAATAATTTTGAAAATAATCTTACGAAAAATAATAAAAATAATAATGGTCAAACGCGAGCCTATCTACAATAAAAAAAAAAAAAAATCATTTCAAAACATAACAAAATGGAGCCCACCGGTATCGGAACAGGGTCCAAACTACTGCGGCGGTCAGGATTCCAGAAAAGAACCTCCTAACAATACGAGCCGTATCCAAGAGTACCGCTTTCCGTATCAAGCCCTTGATCCAGCTGTCTAACGAGAGCCTCCTCAGGTGTTGGTCGAGGCTCTTGGCAATTAAGCCATTGACTGAAACGATTGATCACTGAGTTCACACTACACATGACATCAAGCTTGCCAGTCAAGTCAAGATACATGAATTACTTATCTTTCTCGGCTTTCACGAGGTTCTCGTCAGGCAGGATTTTATCTTTATATAAATTTAGGTGCGTACTTATATACAAGATGCAGTTTTGCATTCTCAAAATTGTACCCATCATTATTAAACAACTTTTACTTACTACAGGATCAACCCAAAAATCGCGAAAAATAAACAGCTGTTCAATACATTTTGACGAGTAATATCACAGAACAGATAAAAGAGGTTTTATGTTAGGTTTCATGTATGGAGCTTTTATTTGTTCTGTGAGTAATAATATACTGTGAACATGAACATAATTGTAGGAAATAGCTGTTTTTTTTTTCTTGACTTAAAGGTCCCTGTAACCAGGTCATTAAAACACAAAAAAAGCTGTTTTTTTGCGTTTTGTCTGTGTGTCTGACATTGAGTGACATTGAGTGACAATTCGACATACTCGATCTCAAGCCTTTAATATGTAAGGGAAATGTCTTCACTCAGTTTAATAACAAAGATTCGTGCCTTTTTTTTTGTAATCCCTGCTTGTTGTATTTTTTTTTAACATGTGTTAACAGTTGTTTGTGTATCGTTTTTTTTTCCTGTATGCTCGGTATGTTTCTGCGACAAATAAATATATTTTCTTTATTTCTTTCATTAACATTAATATAAAAAAACGGAATAATAAGAACAGATTGTATTTATATTTTTTATTGATGAAATTCTAGGTGTTACGTCTAGCAATTCAGTGACTCTTCCACCTATGCAGCTACAAGCATATGTTAAAGATTTCGCCGTTTATATCCCTGTAAGTATTTCTTTAACTTCACTTGTCTTATTTAGTAGACTAGCTACAACGGCTTCGAATTCAGAATTGCTCAGTAGTTTCTACGAATACTGATGTGGAATGTGGCCGGTTGATGGCAATAGGCCCGCCCCCTATTACATAGGACTTAAACATAACTGGCGAAATAGTGGTGTTCTGTAAAAATGACTATCCTTTTTTTATTTATTTTTCCTCCTTGTGGAGGATTGAGAATTGGGAGGATAGAGAAGGAGATTCATACACATCAAAATTTCCGAACGAATAAATTCTCTGGTGACAGCTAGTTAAAAATAAAACAATTTAAAGGAGCTACCCATAGGAGGAGATATACAAAAAAACATATTATTTTCACGAAATTTAGTGAATACCTTTTCATGTCCCAAACACACTGTAAGTTTTTTGATTAAAAATATTTATTTTTCACCTTATTATTGACTTAATATCGAAAAATCAGCCATACTTTCAAGCGATGTCTACTTTTTTTAAAAAGTCGGGGGGCTTTTTGTTCGTTAAAATCTCTACATTCTGATGATGTAAAAAATATACATTGCAATGGTATTTTTTTATTGTCATTTATTTTTTTTCCATAGGACTTGTAGTTTTGCCGTAAATCGAGATAAACCGTTTTCACCCTTCAACCCCCCCACACCCCCACGTCCTGACCTCAGATCGACCGTAATTTATTTTTCCATTAATTTTTGTTATATTCTCTACCTTTTCCATTGGGTTTCATCCTAATATTTTTTTTTACATTTTTACGTTTTTTGAAGGCTTCGGCACTGGTCTATTAGATTTTGGAGAAATATTGAATACGTGTTTTTTGTTTTATCAGATTAATAAAAAACACGTGTCAAAGATCATGAGTCGGGGGCTTGTGACGTCACTTTCTGGTAAAAATGTACCAAACTGTGACGTCACACAACTTTTCGATGTATGTATCGTCTTCATTTTTTATTTACGTCAAAAAAGGAAATATGTATCTAATATTTTATAGAAATCGATCTCACGGACTAATTATAATTTTTTTGTCAACTACCCTATTCTGTTTTCAGTTCGTCCCGAAATGCTTATATGGCGAGGCTGGTTTGTTTGCGTTAGTTTGCGATTTTGATTCGCCACCCGCAGTGGCTTTCATAAATGTCTACAGTCTTCATGTAAGTCGCACAGGATCCCTTGAAGGTCTCGCCTCGATCACCATGACAGTCTACTGCAAAGACAATCATTTCACATTCTATTAATGGCCTGAAAATACAAGTGTAAATTTTATTAAGAATAATAATTCTCATATAAAAAGTTCAGATCCTAGTCCTACCATGGAAAACCCTAAAAAAGAACAGGATAAAATATGAAAAAAAAGAGATGTAATTAATAATGTTTTTTTTTAAACAATAGACATAATTATTTTCTTCTACTGAGGCGACAAAGGACAATGGACAGATGAGCTTTAGTTTGGCCAGTAAATGTAAGCACAGTTGCTGGCTTACTTCTTTGTTGAAACCTTTCAACAATGGCTTTTGCTGTACTAAATGTAATAATAAATAAATAAAAAAAAAAAAACAAAGAAGTAAGCCAGCAACTTTTTGATTGTTCAGCTGTATTTTTTTAAGTAACAACTTTGAATACACCGTCGTTCTCTATGTATAGCATTGTTTGATAAACAACCCGTTGTTTAAATATATATTATATATTTTGTTGTTGTTTTTATTTTTTATATTTAACTTATTGAATTTTCTATCCAGATTTTGTCATATCTGTTACCTATTTGAATCATTTTGTTACAGTAGGATGAAAGTTATAGTAGGATGGAACCCATTGGAAAAGGAAGCGAAATTATAACAAAAATTAAAGGAAAAATAAATTATTATTTTGGAGAATGCTTTCTTGAGTATGGAATCCCGTACCAAGCAGTTTCAAAATCAAACATACCAAAAATCATGCACCGACGAACATTATTGCTCTAAAAACAGAGTAATCCACTTATATTAGTTTGAATTACGAGTTCACAAAATACCAACAAGATCTACTTCTCAACACACATTACAATAATGTTAATTAATCTTAAAACTAAAAACACAGACTGACTGACGTTAATCAAATGTCAGCAGGGATTCAGGGATGTGATCGATAAATTTGATTGGCCTGTTGGTCTAGTGGTTAGTGACCCTAACTGCTATGCCGGAGGTCGTGTGTTCGATTCCCACCCAGAACAAATGTTTGTGTGATGAGCAAGATCATTTGTTCTGTGTCTGGGTGTAATTTATCTATAATATGTATGTATTTAGAAATATATAAGTATGTTTATCAGTTGTCTAGTACCCATAACACAAGCTCTGCTTAGCTTGGGACTAGATGGCGTTGTGTGATAGTTGTGGAATATTATTATTATATTATAAATCGAAATCTTTAGTAAGAAAATCGATTGTGTCAATTAGTAATACTAAATCGATTTGATGTACTAGTTTTACTTAATGTTACTGTTATTCAACAAGAAAATAGCAAAACTCATTACATATAATTCGTAGAATGTTTTTTAAGCAAATGTTGTAGTTATTTATTACACAAAAGAAACAATTGGCATGACTGTTTAGTAGATTCATCAAAAAAGTTTCAAGTGCATTCTACATCTCAATGACTGGTTGTGTAAATATCATATTGGGAGGAAAACAATTCATACTTTTATACTTTAAATTAAATTTCCAAACGCAAAATCAAATCCCTGACGCATAATGTCGTAAAAAAATAAGAAAATCATGACTATAACATTTTGATCTTGCAACTCGAAAATGTTTGGTACGAGATTCGGTCATGATCTTTTAAATAACCAACTTTCTGGTTTTTAATTTTTATGTTTCACTAAAACATTTTTAATTCCCGAAATTTTGAGGTAACTTACCTTACTTAAAGCAGCTGATTTTGCTTTTTCTGAAAAAAATTACCATTGCAATGTATATTTTTTTTACATCATCAGAAAGTAGAAATTGAAGTGAATTTTCGATTGAAAATAATCATCATCCTACAAAAATTTTCTTTACCATTTTACCTTAGTTACTACTACTTGAATGTCTTGGGATCTGACGACCTTGAATAACAGACATCATTGTTTACTTCACTACATTAGGGTATTTCACAAAAATAATGGACACGTATTTTTTCACTCAAACAAAAGATGAAGAGGATACAGTGCTTCGAAAAGTCGCGTCAAGTTGTGTGACCTCACAAGGTTAGTACTTTTTTACCCACAAACTGACATCAAAAGTCAGGGGACTTTTGACGTGTCTTTGTGGGTAAAAAAGTGTGTGTGTGTGTTGGATTTTCGTAAATTTTTATTAATTTGATAAAATAAAAACATGTTTCCAATATTTTTCAAAAATCTAACAAATGGACTAATTAGATTTTTTTGGTAAAATACCCTATTATAAAAGGTCAATCATCATTGTTTTGTTTGAACATATAAAAGGGTGTAAAAGTAGGTACCCTTAACGCAAACGAAGGACACTTGTTCTCCCCACTACTGCGATTATTGTTTTGTTCTAGACCATGCCTGGGAAACCCCCTAGTTACGGAGATATTGGGGGTCAAAATTCCAAATTTTGCACAGCTAAATACTACTACTAATACATTTCATAAAAATTCATAAAAAAATTATATAGTTATTTACCTCAATAGAATAAAATGCTTCTCCTAGGGGTAGTACACCCTGTACTACCCCTAGGAGAAGCCGAAACATACTTTTCTCCGTCATTGCAACTACTATTTTGTCTGGACTATACCTGGGAACCTTGTGGATCGGAGATATTGGGGTCAAAGTTCCAAATTTTACACAAGTTTTTTTTTCATACAGTAGGTATGTTAGTTTGTACGATGGACATATTATAAAATATAAATAAAATAAACACTGATAGATAACACAGACAGAACTATAATCAAAGAGTTTCAGGTATAATCATGGTATACCATTTTCCTTTCATATTTTGAAACTGGCGTATGACAGCGGCGAAGAAGAAACGTCTAATAAAGTGAGATTCTGGGGAGCGTGAGGAGCCATGGCACAATTACGTCACAAAGAACTCCCAAACAATTTTTTTTGCGTTTACCGATGAAAATAAAAATTTTTAGAGTTTAAATTCCTGAACAGTTTCGTCTTCAGTTATACTTTTTTTTATTTATTTATTTAAACTTCATGTACAAGAGTGGTACATAGGCGGACTTAATGCTACAAGGCATTCTCTACCAGTCAACCTTTGGGTTAAAAAGGACAGCACTGTAGTAGAGTACAAAAACAATAAAAATAAGGAAAATACCATTTTGTAAACATATTACATAAATTGGTGCATACTAATACATAAATATACAGATAGAATTAAATTAACTAATATATATTTTAATACATACAAAATATGGGAAACCTTATAATAATTACCCACTATGACTAGTGACTAGGTTTAAAGCAATTCAGTCCGTTTTCAAAAAGTATTTCCGGACTATTCTTTTGAAAGCCATCTTACTTTCTGCTTTTTTAATGTCAGGGGGTAGCGCATTCCATAGCTTAATGGTTGACACAGCGTAAGAGCGTTTTATAGGAAGGCCAGAATAAAAGAATTCCTGTTTAAAGTTTTAGAGGTTATGTCGTATCAATAACGGACTAATCAATATAGAAATGCCTACTTACCCTATAAATATCATTGATACAAATGCATTTATACAAAATTTTACTACTGTATTCATAATATTAAGTCCAACCGACGTGCGTACGTTTGCTACAAGGCCCACATGAGACGTAGAGGTAAGTAGGTAGGTTCTTACTGATGCTGATACTGTTAGCCTTTATCATCCCACTGCAGGGCAAAGGCCTCTCCCCATTACTTCCAGTAATTTCGATCTAAGGCCAATGTGGACCACTGGTCGTTGGTCTTGTCCAAATCGTCTCGCCATCTTCTACGAGGTCTACCGCGACGCCTTCTGACTGTATCCTGAAAGTGGCTATCTGGCCCGCACACACACACACACACAGCTCATTGGGCATGCGGCAGACGATGCGCCTATTCGAGTCCCAGTTAAGCTTGGCGGTTCGTAATAACTTAAATAAATGTGATCAAAAGAATATTTATTTAATAATCTTAGTCGACTTTCTTTATGACAGTTAGTTATAGATAATATGATTAATTACATGGTAAGGGTAGTCCTTTTCTCACCATATTGGTAGATATAGAAAAACACAATCAAATGTAATTCTTTAAATGTTTCATAATTTATTTATTTAAAAAAAAAGGTACTCCAACAGTACGCACATTTCACAATCATTCATAACAATATGCAGGCTAGGATTCTTACGTAGGTCTATCAATTACATAATTATTTTAAGTACAATAAAGCTATATCATCGTAAAGTTCTAGAAATAAAATGTGTATAAGTTGACATTTAAACTAAACAAATAACTTAGCATTATAATAATAGAATTATAGATTGATAGACAAAATAACAAAATATCCACTAAACTACATATTATACATATTATATCAATGTCATCAAGAAGACAAGACAAGTCATGAGTCACGGCTCTGCATAATCGTTATTATTATTTGCCAACATTTGGCAAATGCATTTGGCGTGTGACGTAATTTTCCAAGACATTAATTAGTGACACAACCCCCCACCCAAATTTTTGACGCGTTTTATCTTCGTCAATTTTTACTGATTTGATAAAACAAAAAATACGTATCCAATATTTATCGATAATCTAACAGACGGACTAATTAGAATCATATTTTTTTAAGTCAGTAAATATCCCTATTGTGCGAGAAGTACAGACGTGCACACAAGAACTTGCACATGGTGTGCATTAATCTAGAAAAAGCGTATGATAGGGTACCTCGGGATTTGTTGTGGTGGGCCTTGAAAGAGAAAGGTATGCCTGGCAAATATGGAGAGTTAATTAGTGCGATGTATAGACAATCTTGTACCACGTCCGGTCAGCTGAGTTCAGTGTGGCTGTAGGTCTGCATCAAGGGTCTTTTTTGAGTCCGTACCTCTTCCTGTTGATTATGGATGCTTTGACCTCGGACGTATATGAAGAAGCACCCTGGTGAATGTTTTTCACCGACGACATTGTTCTTGTCGGTGAAGATGGACCTAAATCCAGAGCACATTGGAAATATGACAACAGAAACTGGAGAATGTTGGCTTGATAAATAACAACAGAAACTGGAGAATGTTGGCTTGAAAAATGACAACAGAAACTGGAGAATGTTGGCTTTAAAATCAGCAGAACTAAAACCGAATACATGTTTTGCGATTTCGGCGGTCTCTCCAGCCCTGGATGGCGCGTTTCTTCCTGTCTGCTCCAACTTCCGGTATCTCGGTTCACTTGTGCAAAGCGATGGCGAAATAGACCGTAGTGTTAAACACAGAATAGGCTATTTCACCAAAACAATCTAATTAGTTCGTCTCTTAGATTATCGAAAAATATTTGATACGGTTTTTTGTTTTTATCAAATTAATAAAAATTAACGAAAACAAAACATGTCAAAGATCATGAGTCGGAGTTTTTGACTTGGACTTGGACTTTGTGGGTAAAAACGTACTAACCTTGTGACGTCACACGACTTGACACGAGTTTTCGGAGCACTGTATCGTCATCATCTTTTCTTTACGTGTAAAAAAAAAAGGTATGTGTCCATTATTTTTGCTAAACTAACGAATTAATCCGTCATATAACGGACTAATTCGATTTTTTAAGTGAAATACCCTATTAACACGGGATGAATGAAATGTCGGCAGGTACAATCTGCGACTCCCTCATTCCCCTTAAACTAAAGGGGAAGATCTATAAAACAATGGTTAGACCTGCTGTCGTGTATATAGATCGGAATGTTGGGTCACAAAAGAGATTAATCAAATGCATTACCATGTGGCTGAAATGACAAAGTTTAAGGGGATTTGTGGTGTGACGCGAATGGATAAAATAAGAAATGACTACATAAGAGGAAGTCTGAAAGTGGCGCCTGTGACTAAAATTTGTGTGGAAATCGGTTGTCGTGGTATAGCAATGTGATGCGGGGGAGGGAATGAGGAAAATATCGTGAGAAAAGTTCTGGATATCAATGTGGATAGGTATAAGAGTAGAGGAAGACCAAAGACACGATGGATGGACTGTGTTAAGAATGATATGGTAAGAAAGGAGGTGTCTCATGAGATGAAGAGAAACAGAGAAGTATGAAGGAAAAAGACATGCGGCGCCGATTCGCCCCAATTGAATTGGGATAAGCAAGATAGCAAGCAGGCAAGAGAAGGATGATAAGCGATGGTGGCCATGGAGGCAATTAAAGTAAAATGATTACCTTAAATACTGATATTTAAAAAAAACTTCAATGAAATTCGGAAATGATCGCAATGACGTTAATGGTACTTTTACACCTTTTACATGTGTGTGCGTTACCTTAGCAGGAAAGTTGTTACTAGAGTGAAATGAGTGAAGCGAATAATCAGCTCCTCATCTGCTGTAAATGTGCACAACATAAAAAATTAGTGCGCTTTGTCGTTTTGTGAAAAAACGGAAAAATCGATTCCTGCCAGAGCAACGTTGTTCCAGCAGGAAAATTCTGAACGAATGATCGGAGAGCGAAACATTGCACGTGGGCAGATAGCTTATGTTCGTGTAAAAATGTGCGCCGAATATAAAATTTGTGCGTCTTCAGGTTTTCGAGATACGGCATTTCCTGCAGGAGTAACGTTTCGAGGAATCGTGTATCTCGAAAACCATAGGATGTTCGCTTGTAGAATGAACATACACGAGTAGCTCTTAATTAGTGCGTATTTGTGACAGAATCAGATTTAGGAAAATATTTATAGTTTTCAAGTAATCGGGCGTTTATGAAAACCCGAAAAATTATCGTAGCGCCTGAATGAGATTATGTATGAGCTTGCCGAAAACTGTATTCGGTCCTTCTTGACGCTTATAATAACCATACAAATTTTCAGACGTGCACATGCAAACGTTATGTTCAATCCTTATATGTCTCTTAGTCTCTCTAGTATCTTCATAATAATATGTTCAACCAAACAATGATAATTAATTTAATAACTGTAGTCAACAATTTCAAAATTTCGTCCTAACTTTAAGTAGCTAACTAACGTAACTAAGTAACTTTAGCCATAGAATATATAATGCAAATGAATAATTTGTACGATTTTTTGTAGCTTTAACAAAATCTTTCAAGTAGGTAACGGATGTCACAAAATCTAGATAGCATTAGCATAATCAGCATGATAATATAATGTTCCCACTGCTGGGACTCCAGACCTTCTTTCTATGAGGCCCCCCTTGCGCATTGGTGGATGTTACATGACTACGAATTTTGTTTCCTCGCGGTGTTTTCCTTCACCGTTTTGAGAGCAGTGGTGATGAAATAAATTACTCAAAGTAATGTGCCTGCCTGGGTTCAAACCCATGACGTACAGCTCGTAAGTCGGGCTTGCCATTTCTGGGAATCTAGATAGAAAATCATTAAATAAAATGTAAAAAAATAAAACAACAAATAAATGGTTTTTCAAATATATTGATGAAAATATAAAATATATATTTAGACAACGGGATGTTAACGAAATAATGTTATCATAGAGTCGACGGTGTAATCAAAGTTGTTATTTAAAAAAAACATGCAGCTGAACAATTAAAATGCCTTTCAGAAAAGAGCAGCCAGCAACTGAGCCTCATCCATTGTCCCTTGTCGCCTCAGTGAAAAAAAAAGTAAAATATTAAAAGCTCTAGATAATTTATATGAAAACCTGCATATTTTCTACGGTTTTCCATAAAACTGAAACGAACTTATTTTTTTGGGAATTTCCTTTTAATAAATGTACACTTGTTTTTTCTTGTCTTTTTTCTTGTTTTTTTTTTTGTCTTTTTGTTTTTTTGACTAACTAGAGAAAGGGCTGGTCAGACATTGAGAGGACCGGGAGATGTTTTGCAGTAGACTACCGCTTTGACCGTGCCTTGACCTGCAAGGGATCCTTGGCGAGTAACGTATATATTGTTAAAGTCTAGAAAATTCGCTGTGGATGCAACGTCAAAATCGCATACTAAGGCATACACACCAGCCTCGCCATTAATGCATTCCAGGACGTTCTGAAAATAGAATAGATTTAGGGTCAAATCCACCAATAAAGAACCAGTCTGACGCCAAAAAAATGTCATCACTTGTATGGAAAGCTCCTTTAATATTTAATTTTGTTTTATAATTAGGTGTACCGCGACTATCTGACTGAAACTGCGCACTCAGAGTGCTTTAATGGTTACTTAGGCCATCACTACTAAGTGACAGCTTAAGTAATCATTACATATCTCTAAGTACAGCAGTAACACTTTTATGTTTTAAAAAAATAGATTGACTTGGCCATCGCATCGCAGTGGCCAATGCGATGGCAATTAGCCATTAGAATGGCCTGCTTAACATTCGCCTTTTTTTTTTTTTTTTTGGTGGGTGTAAAATCATCGAATAACCCCTCCCGCTCTTGGGCAGAGCGAAAGGGAGTGTCAGACTTCTACTGACTAAAAACCACCCATGTTCCTTCTTCGCCCTCTATGTCGAGGCCGCGATAACCAGAGGACTACCCGCAGCCCCGACGGGCGTCGGCCCTTTCGGGCCCCTCCCATGTTGCTGACATCTCTTTGAGGCGCGCGTGGAACACGAACGCGCCGTCGACACGGCCTGTTTTCGTCGTGAGACGGACGGACGGCGAGTTAGCCCATCACTCACCGTCCACAGGCCCGCGTCTACGGTGGCCGGAGGTCATCGCGGGGCTTAACATTCGCCTTAATTGGCATTTAAAACATATAAGATACAAATATAATCCTTACTTAATATTATAAATGCGAAAGTAACTAGTCTGTCTGTCTGTCAAGCTTTCACGCCAAAACTACTAAATCGAATTAAAATACAAGGAATTTGGAAAAAAAAGGGTTGTAAGGGGTTGAAAGGCCGTTCCGAACTCGCCGTCCGTCCGTCTTACGACGAAAACAGGCCGTGTCGACGGCGCGATCGTGTTCCACGCGCGCCTCAAAGAGATGTCAGCAACATGGGCAAGGAAAGGGCCGACGACCGTCGGGGCCGCGGGTTGTACACTGGTTATCGCGGCCTCGACATAGAGGGCGAAGAAGGAACATGGGTGGTTATTAGTTAGTAGAAGTCTGACACTCCCTTTCGCTCTGCCCAAGAGCGGAAGGGGTTATTCGATGATTTTACACCCGCCAAAAAAAAAATAAAGGGGTTGAAAGGGAGGGATAAAAAGATTACTAAACTTTTGGTCGCGATAATCGACCTCCACACGGGCGAAGCCGTCAGCTAGTATACATAGAGACTTACAGCCACATTCTTATAAACGCGCTTTAGAAATACTTACAGGGATTTGGACGATGAACTCTTTAACATATTGTTGTAGCGGCACAGTCTGAAGAGGTACCGGCTGGTTAGTCACAACACCTGGAACATCATCAATCAAAAATATACGTATATCTAGACGTATTCAGCACGCCAGCGCCATCTGGTGTATACTATAAATCAAATCTGTTCTTAATAATATTAATGCACAAATCGAGTGAAGTGACATACTCACATTTATGTATGTCACCATGTAAAAGGGGTAACTGGTAACTCGACATATTTCTTGCATTATACTTATATTATTATACAGGGTGTCCAAGAACCTGGCGTCCAACTGGATTCCCACGATGCCCCAAGTTCTAACAGTACTCAGAAAAATATTTTAAAAAATCCACCCCATGTACTTACAGAATTATACTGATTTAAAAAAAAAAGGGGAAATGAGCACCCTGTGACATACTTTTGAATGCTGTGACTGCTAATGCTGATAATTTCGATATTTCTTGGAGGTTTTGTAATCTAGGGTATTGCTGTGTCTAAATAGAATGTAAAAATAATGTACTTATTGTACCATTTTAAAATAAAATATTATTTTAACTAAAGGTGATATGGAAAACTATTGAATTTCGCAACTTTGACCGACTGTAGTGTAAAAAAAATGTACCAAAATAGTATGGCAAGTGACGTCAAATTTTGACGCGTTTATTCCTCTTTTTAAAAAGGTATAATACTTACACATTAATTTGAAAAAAAAAAATTTTTATAATATTTTTACTCAACAACCCAATTTTTACGATGTCTTACAGAATTCTTAGAAAGAAAAATTTACGACGAATTGAATCTAACCTCTAAAGAATTACTATTGTATGCTCATAAAAATAACAACAGGCCTCTCAAAAAACAGGTTAGACCGTAAGGGACGGTATGTGCATGCATCTCACCATAGTGATTCGTTATTACAACAGGATCGGAGCAAGACAGAAACTATCTTTGCGATTTGCTGGTTCTTCTTTATGGTACCCCATTATTCAGGTAAGAGTGAGGGAGAAAAAGGTTAGAGGTGCGAGTGAGATAGATAGTGACGCTATCTGGGATCGTGCTATTTAGGATAACAGTACGGTCAGTACGCGTCACTGCCTCCTGCCGTTACTACGCACCTCTCTCTTATTGTTACCATTGATCACGTACTACGATTTAAAGCTTTGTTTATTGGACTCGATTACTCTTTGTGCTCTGGACTTTGAAACGAACTCTTTACGACGACCTTTGCCTGTGTTTGGACAGTTTGTGTTTTGTGTGTGCTACCATGGCGACCTACACTCCGCAAGAATACGCAAATATGCACTACATTTATGGAGAATGTAGAGGTAATGGACGAGCTGCAGCGAGACTTTACAGAGAAAGGTATCCGAGGGCTACGCGATATCCCGACCATCGAGTTTTCATTAATGTGCACAGATCACTATGTGACGGGCGGTTCCCCAATCAAGTAGCTGGTGAAGGACGACCCGTAAATGACTTCATACGCGATGAAGTTTTAGAGGCGGTGTCGGCAAATCCAAGCATCTCTGTGCGAGGAATAGAAGCTGATACGGGGATACCGAAGAGCACAGCACACAGTATTCTCCAAAAAGAAGAATATCATCCGTACCACGTACAGCGAGTGCAAAGTCTTTTACCTCGAGACTATCCGAGCCGAGTCGCGTTTTGTGAAACAATCCTGCAAAAACATCGAGAAGACGAAAACTTTATCGACAAAATTTTGTGGTCAGATGAATCAACATTTAAGAAGGATGGCTACATGAACCTACACAACTTGCACGAGTGGCATGTGGAAAATCCGCACTTGATGCGAGAAGATAGATCCCAGTACCGGTTCAAAGTGAACATGTGGACCGGTATTCTCTGTGGGAATATTATTGGTCCATTTGAGATGCCCGAGAATTTGACTGGCGAATCATTTTTAAATTTTCTTCAAAATGATTTGCCAAACTTACTAGAAGAGACCCCACCAGATATGTGGTTCCAACACGACGGCTGTCCAGCACATTTTCGCGTATCCGTTAGAGAGTTTTTGGACGAGCAATACCCGAACAGGTGGATTGGGCGATCAGGAACAATCCCGTGGCCAGCCCGCTCACCTGACTTAAATCCGCTGGATTTTTTTTTCTGGGGAACTATGAAGGAGCTCGTTTATGCGAAGCCCATTAATGACATCGCTGACCTTCGTGAGAAGATAACACAAGCAGTGCAGGTGATACGTCAAAAAAGTTACTCGCGAAACATAAAGCGGTCCTTTTTAAGGAGAGTGAGAGCTTGTATTGCCGCGGGTGGTCAACATTTTGAACATTTATTGTAATAAAATATCTTTAAACTAACATTCTTTGCTTTTATTCTACTGGGAACCCATCTACCTGTGTGTATTTCCTTCTTGCTCACTCTTGGAACCGAAGTAAATAATAGTAGTAACATAACAGTTTCTAAGATAAGAAAGGGTCCGACAGTTACCGTTAGTAGGTAGGCACTTCGTAAAAATTGGGTTGTTGAGTAAAAATATTATCAAAAATTTTTTTTTTCAAATTAATGTGTAAGTATTATACCTTTTTAAAAAGAGGAATAAACGCGTCAAAATTTGACGTCACTTGCCATACTATTTTGGTACATTTTTTTTACACTACAGTCGGTCAAAGTTGCGAAATTCAATAGTTTTCCATATCACCTTTAGTTAAAATAATATTTTATTTTAAAATGGTACAATAAGTACATTATTTTTACATTCTATTTAGACACAGCAATACCCTAGATTACAAAACCTCCAAGAAATATCGAAATTATCAGCATTAGCAGTCACAGCATTCAAAAGTATGTCACAGGGTGCTCATTTCCCCTTTTTTTTTGAAATCAGTATAATTCTGTAAGTACATGGGGTGGATTTTTTAAAATATTTTTCTGAGTACTGTTAGAACTTGGGGCATCGTGGGAATCCAGTTGGACGCCAGGTTCTTGGACACCCTGTATATTATTTATTTCACCAAAAAAATCTTATTAGTCCGTCTGTTAGATCATCGAAAAATATTGGATACGTGTTTTTAGTTTTTTCAAATGAATAAAAATTGACGAAAATAAAACGTGTTGAAGATCATGAGTGGGCGGGCCTTTTGAAGTCTCTTTGTGGGTAAAAAGGTACTAACCTTGTGATATCACACGACTTGACGCGACTTTTCGAAGCACTGTATCGTCTTCATCTTTTGTGAAAAAGAAGAAATACGTGTCCATTATTTTTTGAAAATCTATCTGACGGACTAATTAGATTTTTTTGCTGAAATAGTCTATTCAGTAGTTTTTTAAGATAGTTTTTTTTTGCTCTTCATAGGTAGATCTAATCGCTGTGGCCGAAAGCGGTCGGGATCATTTATACAGGGTGTTTGGAAGGGAGCTGTACATACGCCTAGGGTAGAAACTAGGGATAGTCTGCTACCTACCCCCGCCCATTATATTGACCTTGGCCTCAAGGTTTTTTTTTAATTTAAAATTATTTCTTTACCTTACTACGGTACTTCAGGCCCCATAACTTTTCTTCTCCACAATTTTCTGGTGTAAAATAATTTTTTGCAGGACCCTAAGACTCTAACGATTAAAACAAGACCATTAGCCGACCGGTCCCATGGATAGATTTTGAGCTACAGGTAGTTTTAGTCAAAAAGTCAAATAAAAAATAATAATAAATTAAAAAAAAACCTTGAGGCCAAGGTCAATATAATGGGCGGGGGTAGGTAGCAGACTATCCCTAGTTTCTACCCTAGGCGTATGTACAGCTCCCTTCCAAACACCCTGTATATATCTTGTTGTATGTTGATTGAAATGTTGGACGCGAGTGTAAGACGTATGTAGTTACAGAATTATAATCATCAAAATCATCAATACAACCCTCCAAGTTCATATAATTCGAGGAATGACTTTGACCTCGAAAAAATCGTTCCTCGAATTATATGAACTTGGAGGGTTGTATTGATGATTTTAATGATTATAATTCTGTAACTACATACGTCTTACACTCGCGTCCAACATTTCAATCAACATACAACCTAGCACTGGCCTGCAAATTGCAAAAAACGTAAGAAAATTTGAATTTCGCGGCTATCCTGACGCTTTCACCTTAACTACTGTACCTGTGCTGAATCTACAACGATTTTCGTAATGTAGTCCATGATTATATATTACGTATTAAACTTTTTTAGACAGCTGATAAGACACAGATACTTTTTTAGTAATTTGTACACCTGGCATAGTTTTTTTGCGCCATACATTTTTTTAAGAAATACTTAATGGTAAAGTTTACTAAATAAATTTATTTTTTTAAAGTGGATAGTGGATATTTTTAAACTTTCAATTGAAGGCAAGGGTCTGCTATGGCATCAGGTATTATAATAACTTAATAGTACATTGATAACCAAGGGCCGAAAGTTACTTATTTAGTCCCGAGACAAGATTTGGCGCCCGTAACGTAGTGAGGGCGCTAATAGTTCGAGGGACTAAATAAGTAATTTACCCGAGGTAAACATTGTGCTTTTCATTACGAATAGGCACGAGGAAAGTAAAAATAAGAACATAAATTATTAGCTAAAGAAAAAATTAGTGTTGATCGGATTGTCGCTTTCCCGCTTATTTTGTTTTTTTCTTTGTCCTCTGGTCGTCCAGATAGACAACCAGTATTTTTCATGTTCATCATTAAAAAAATGGCAAAGATTTTGCTGGAATCTATGTTATTTTAGAGAAATACTTAAAACGAAATTATATTAAAGTCATAACAATATGAATATAATTATATATATTCTTAAGTTAACTTGATGTTATTTTACTTTTAAATCGCGCTGTAATTTAGTGGTTGAATAAAAAGTTGGAGCGGTTCAATAAAAATGTGAAAACAGACCTAGTTTTTTTTAAATAATTTGACACTCAGTTAAAAGCGATTCTCCCTAGGGCTGAAAAGTAGTGCTTTCTTCTTTTTTTCTTTCTCTCTTTCAACGTAGGTACAGCTTATTTAAAAAAACATTTCACCCACAGGTCAAAAAATTAAATAATGTTTATTTTAATTCCTTATTTTTTTGTATGGTGGATAATCATCAAATCACTCCGCCCAACCCGCAGCCCTAATAACTTGACCTTAGTTCTAAATATCAGCACACACATAAGTATATACTAATAACATAAAGAGTGTTAAAATTCCCTCAAGAATACCCTAAAATTACCCGATAATAGCTAGTTTTATGAGGATATCTTGGGGCGACTTCCAGTCTAACCGGGTGCAGCGAAATACCATTACAAATTTCAATTGGAGCGACTAACAAACACTATTTGAGCTAACACTGTTTTACATTGAAGATCAATCAATAAAAAAAACGGAAACTTACCTGTCTGTACTGAAGTACAATGTGGTGATGGTACCTGGGCCCCACTGAAAGCGATTGCGCAGGCTATGACCAAGATACTTGTTGCCGAAAACATGCTGACCAGCTGAATGTACTAGGACGACCCATCGAGGCTTTATATACGCCTCAGTTAAAATAAAAATTAATTGCGTCAAAAATCTAATAATTAAATTATAAGGTGCGTAGGTAATTAGTGCACAAGACGAATTGTTTAGTTAAACCAGAGCTAATATGTCACGTGACGAATTTTGGCAGTTATAAAATACTAGTGTAACAAACCAACGCAAAGACGTGAGACGGGAACATATTTATTTGACAGCAAAACAAATAAAATTAAAACTAAATAGAAAATAGGGTATTTAATCGTTAAAATATCTTAGTATCATTTCGAAATTGACGGCAAGCCGAATCGAATCAACTTTCCGATCACTTATGAAACTAAATATTTTCATATTTAGTTTCATAAGTGATCGGAAAGTGCCTCAAATATCAACACGAAAATACATCGATTTTAGTTTCGTTTTTCATTGTTAAATATTTTTGGTGGGTAGTAAATCATCACATGACTCCTCCCGCTTTAAAAACTACCTATGTTCCTTCTAAGCCTTTTGTGTTTTGGGCCTCGGTATCCCCTTCGAACAACCCGCAGCCCAAGCAGGCATCAGCCCTTGCGAAGCCCTCCAATGTTGCTGACATCTCTTTGAGGCGCGCGCAGAAAATGAACTCGCCGTGGTAAGCTTGGCATTACTCAGCGTCCACAGGCCGACGCCTACGGTGACCTGAAGCCATCACGTGGCCCCCGACAAACCCGCAGACAAATCAGTATTTTTTAATATAATAAGATATAATTATTTGATCTCATAATTAGTTTAAGTCAAAGATGTTTTGTTTCCTATCTTGTGTTATTATTTATAGGGATAATTTTAAATCAACACAACAATTATATTATTGCATAGCACATGTGTGAGTACCTACTTGTACTTTAAAGCCACTTTTTACATTTAGTTATTTTTCTTTTTTAGTGACTTTGCCCTAGTTGCTGAGAGAATGTCATGCTCACTCTCATGTCTCGCTGATGGTGAAGCGTGTGTCGGATCATTTAGCTCCCTTCAAAATGGCTGAGCTGAATGGTGTTGATCCATGCGTCATGTTCGTGAACGGGCGCTGTCAGTAGAGACTGGTCATCTCTTAAATGCCATTGTATTTTTTTTATTTGTTTATTGTATCGGTTACTGGACGCTCTTAACTTGCACGTATTTTTTTTACATCGTTCTCACATATATGTATGTAAGATCTCAGCATTCAGGCTATCTAAAGTAGACTCCCCCACATTCTTCAACTGAATGTGACACAATTAAAATCCTGTATAAAACGCACACTGTGTAGCAAGCATATTATAAGTTAGGGGATTACATTGATGATACAAATGCTTGGCTCAATGCTGGGCCTGCTCCACAACCATAGGGGTAGCTTAAATCAAATCAAATCATCTTTATTTGTGAACACAGGTTTGTGAACACAGGTGTCTTAGCATACATTTTAATTGAACTCCATGTCCTACCAATGAAATTGGTCCCTATTTCTAATTAAGATTAATGAACCCCGACGAATCTTAGATTTACGGTTATAGCAACTGCCCACACTGTAGTTTGCGTATAGCATTTAATAGTCAGTGAAACACACAACGGGCGGCTGTCCAGCGCATTTCGCAGTGCAAGTAAGAGATTTCCTTGACCAGGAATATCCGGGAAGGTGGATTGGACGTTCAGGCACTATCTCGTGGCCCGCCCATTCACCAGATTTAAATTCTCTGGATTTTTTCTATTGGGGAGTTTTGAAAGAAAAAGTTTACTCAAAGTCCATTGAGCACGTAGCACGTAGCCGACCTGCGTGAACGCATTTCTCAAGCAGCTGAGGAGATTAATTATTATTAACTCTCGAAGATATGCCCGACTAATAAGTAGATCTTTTTTAAGAAGATGTAGGGCTTGTATTGAGGCTGGTGGTAAACAATTTGAACATTTATTGTAATAAAAAATGTTATTTCTCTATCTGACTTTTATTCCAACAAACCTAAATTAAACTAGATCAAGATTTTTCATTATTTTACTAATTGTACTAACTTTTTTTTCACTTTGGTAAAAGTGGCGTCACTATCTGTCTCGCTCACTCATGGCAAACATACCCAACTATCCCTCTCTCTCATCATTTTGCCTTAAAATTAAGAACCTACCTAGAGCTTGTGCGAATCAAAAATATTTTAACTGAGATAGCAAAAATCGGGTTACTTGGGGTTTTAATTTTTTTACTCTTTTTTATTGTATGGAACTAACAAGTATTGTACCATTTTAGAATTCTGATTAAATGCGCCAACTTTTAATGCCACTTGCCATGGCACTTTAGTACATTTTTTTTCATTTTAAATTCGTAGTTTAACAAATAATCTCAATTCTCGGAAACTTGAGGCAATTGTGTCATTATTTTTTATTGGGATTCTAGAAATGTTATTTAGGATTACGCTTCCAAAGTTCAAATGAACAAAAATAAAAAAGAATAACCACAATAACCGAAAAATGGTACAGTTTGATCAAATTTCTAGGTTTTTCTTAAAATGCCTATAATTTTCAAACTGCATGGGATAGATTTTTTTTCAGATTTTTCTCGTGATGGTTATGATCAATCCTGTCACCCCGTTTCGGCTTGACGTTGAGTTCTGGGACACCCTGTATGTATATATTTCTTCAGTTCGTATGTTTGTCAATGAACTACTTTTAAGTAGCTGGACCTATTTTGATGAAAATTGTCGTATGTGTTCAAGTGGATTCGAGAATGGTTTTGATTAACAATTGGACACGGTTGGTGGCGCTGCTGTCCGGGCAGGACGACGTCTGCCAGGTGCGCTAGTATATACATATATTTACATATATATATATATATATATATATATGTTGTACACAGAAGCTGTTGGTGAACCTGTATTTTATATCATTCCTTACACAATGCATCCATTTTTTCCTTTGCTTTTCCTATCCCTCTTGATGGAACATGTGAGTAAAAAGTGATGGATATTTAAGTTAATTAACTTAAATATCCATCACTTTTTAGTCACATGCGTTCCATACCATGAAAGACGACTTCCTTTTCATTTTTGTGTTACAGTCGCCACTTGCAAATTTCCTGTAATGTTACTCATTCCTTACTTAGTAGTAAAATAAAATATAGAAAAGCAATTTTTTGAGAGTATCTCCAGTAGGTCAAGTAAAGTACTAATATTTATTTTTTCTCGCATATTTCATATCGTGGGATATCGTGGGATAGGTCTTGAAAAATAATGCTAGTTTGCTCAAATACTTTTACAAACAAAATAATATACTTATTACGCTCAAAAATAACAAAATTGTAAAAAATAAAAGATTCATAAATAAAATAAAAACAACAAACTTAATTTTCAAATATATTCAGGAAATGTATGTATGTATTTATGAAATGTAAAATATATAGAAAAAAACAGTTAGACATAGTGATGTTTCCTAGTCATGTCACGTTCATTGTCCTTTGACGCGTCGGTAGACGAATTTAAATAAAACCAATAATTATAAAATGTTTTATGGAAAAGTACTAA
This sequence comes from Diarsia rubi, assembly GCA_932274075.1. Taxonomy (NCBI): domain Eukaryota; kingdom Metazoa; phylum Arthropoda; class Insecta; order Lepidoptera; family Noctuidae; genus Diarsia; species Diarsia rubi. Next base: position 5,470,200 of record OW026441.1, read on the forward strand.
TTCTACTAGTAGTACTAATTTCACCAAAAAAATAGAATAGTCCGTCTATTAGATTATCGAAAAATATTGGATACCTACGTGTTTTTTGTTTTATCAAATTAATAAAAAAATATAAAAATAAAACATGCCAAAGATGGGGGCTTTTCAAAATCAAAATCAAAATCAAAACTCATTTATTCAAACTAGGCTGATAATCAGCACTTTTCGAACATCAAAATTTACTTTACTTTACTTATTTACAAGAGACAGTCCCCCAAAACGCCCCCCCTTCGACACTTCCTAGTGTTTTTGCTGGAAAGAAGAAGTGGCGGAACAAACTCCCCAGCACACATCTGTCTGTTAGGTTGGTTAGAAGAACCAGACTCGATACAATAGTAAGGCAAGTATAAAAAAGTATATAATAATAATAAAAAAAAAAGACATAACATATCAGTAAACTAATCTTGGAGAAAGAACATAAATAAATAAATAACAAACATTGTCTTGTGTTCAACTCAGCGACCAACTGTTCTTATCATTTAAGTAGTCGTTAATGGAATAGTACGCTTTTAAACAAAGATTAGATCTTACTTTGGCTTTAAACGCATTAAATGGCAAGTCTAGAAAAGAAGATGGCAGTTTGTTATAAAATGTTATACCAAGCCCGACGAATGAATTATGAACTTTGTGAAGCCGGTGAAAAGGAGCGCGTAGTTTATGCTTATTTCTAGTGTTAAAGTTGTGAATATCACTGTTTTTAGTGTACAGGTGGATATTTTGTTTAATATATTAAATGTTGGCAAAGATGAACTGAGAAGCAACAGTGAGGATACCAATCTCCTTAAAAAAATCTCTAAGAGAAACTCGGGCACCCAGCTGATAAATTGCACGACCCGCTCGCTTCTGCAGAACAAATATATTTTGAATATCAGCAGCTTTGCCCCACAGCAGAATACCGTATGACATAACGCTGTGAAAATAACTGAAGTAGACTAACCGTGCTGTATCAACGTCAGTGAATTGTCTTACTTTTCTGACGGCGTATGCGGCTGAACTTAGCCTTCCCGCTAGGCTTGATATATGTAAACCCCATTGTAATTTTGCATCTACTGTTATGCCCAGAAATACAGCAGAGTCGGCAGTTTCCAGCTCCTGATTGGCGAGGATAATATTGGGACCCAGATTTCTAACATTGGGTAAAGCGAACTTAACTATTTTAGTTTTCTTGGCATTAAGAACAAGGTTGTTTATTGTGAACCAATCCGTGACCATTGATAGCGTGCTGTTTACGTCGTCAAAATCGTGTCTATTCCTATCTACTTTAAAGATAAGAGAGGTATCATCTGCAAATAGTACAACGTCACAAAAACCCTTTAAATAGTATGGTAGATCATTAATATAAACCAAGAATAAAAACGGACCCAGTATTGAACCTTGAGGTACACCTAGCCGAACCGGTAGCCCGGAAGATTTCGCGCCATTCACGTCTACACATTGGAATCTATTTTGCAAATACGAATCTATCACATTTAGGGCCTCATTTTGAACACCGTAATAACGCAGTTTCCGTAAAAGCGTGTCGTGATGTACGCAATCAAAAGCTTTAGAGAGATCGCAGAAAACACCGATTGCATTTTGCGCGTTCTCCCATGCGTCAAATATGTGTTTCAACAAAGCAACACCTGCATCCGTAGTCGAACGACCCTTTGTAAAGCCATATTGATCATTATGAAGGAGATTATTTAAATTAAAATGTACTAACAACTGTTTGAGAATTAATTTTTCAAAAATTTTGCTAAAAGCAGGTAAAATAGAAATTGGTCTAAAGTTACCAATATCGTTTTTACTGCCTGATTTAAATAGAGGGATGACTTTACTGCTCTTCATAAGGTCAGGGAAAGTCCCCAAATCGACGCATTTATTGAAAGTAACGGCAAGACAGGGGGCTACAATGTCGATTATGTTACTTAAAAGTTTAATAGAAATGTCCCAGTAATCACCTGTGTTTTTAGACTTAAGTGAATTAAAAACGTTAACCACATCACGAGGCGTTACATGTTCGAAACTAAATACTTTACCACATTTAGACACGCTGCTATGCAAAAGATCTTCGGCTTTAGACGGCGACGAACTTAGGGAACGAGTCGTCGCTATAGGTATGCTGGCAAAATACTCATTAAAAGCCTCGGCTACGTCGGCTGCTTCACTAACTAATTTGTTACCCACCATGATCTCGAGGTGATTATCTTGTTTAACAGATTTTTGACATCACTTTGTGGGTAAGAAAGTACTAACCTTGTGACGTCACACGACTTGACACGAATTTTCGAAGCACTGTATCGTCTTCATCTTTTGTTTACGTGAAAAAGAAAAAATACGTGTCTATTATTTTTTGGAAATCTATCTGACGGTCTAAAAAGATATTTTTAGTGAAATACCCTTTGCTTTTTAATAAATTATAAGACAACCTGCACTTTTTCTACGGTTTTCCATGGAAGGTCTAAGAACTGAACGTCCCTTTCTTTTTTCAGTTTATAATTTTAGTTAAATAACCTCTATGACCCATTTACTATACAAAACATTCATTAGCACAATGTTTTATGAGTGCTAAATTGAGTTTTACCGAAAAGTGTGAATTTTTACTCCAAAAAAGAAATCGTTAGTTAGTTTGGTGTACAAAATGCTTGGTTGTTGGCTTCGGGAAGGGTTCATACACTGCATTTTCAGAATTTAAATAGTAGAAAGATAATGAAAAGAAAAGCTGGTCAGATTTAGAGCCTACGTCGTACAGAATACTGTCACATCGACCGTAGCATTATCACTGGCAGGTCCAATGCGATTCACAAGCAGAAGGGTAAAGTTTATGAATAGTGCTTCGGGAGGCAAGTCCATATCGCACACGACAGCTTGCACGCCGGACTCACTTTGGTGGCAATCCAGGACGGGCTGAAAACAGAATTGATTTTGTGTCAAATTCACTAATGTACTACCTTTTTAATCATTTTTGTGAGCTGGCAACACCGTCCACGATTCCTGGCAACCCAGCCCACGACGCGCAAACTCAAGGACAGTCATGGAGTACGATTCGCGCGCGCTTTGAACACATCCGCGAAACGCTCGTTTAATATTCCCATAATTTACTGTTTAACCCCTGTTTGTTTGTTTTACCTATAGTTCTGTGTTTTACAATATACTTCTAATAATATAACGTGCGTGACTCATTGAAATAGCCCCAATATCAACCCTGAGAAATAGACATCTGCCAACCCGCACTGGGCCCGCATGGTAATGAAGTATACGTATGGCCACCTAGGAGTATAGGTGGCTGATGGAAACGACTGTTCACTTAAAATTTCCTTATAATACTGTTCAAATATATTGCTAACTTAAATTACTTTTTTTCTAGAATATGAATGCTTAGCTTGCTGAACGCGACATGTTATTGGACCGACGACTGTCTTAATGGGGATCGGCATCCTTACAGTAGATTATAGCCCATCCCCCCCAGAGAGGAGGAATGGGTTCCAGCAGTGGGAACAATGTAGGCTGATGATGATAACTGTTCTACAATTATACACACACACACATACAGGTGTATTATTTAATTCATCCGGACCTTAAATAAGCTGGACATGCTAACGCAGCGTATGGTGGACTGAACTATTTTATTAGTCAGCACCATGACTTGAATGTTCGTAGTGGACTGTATGATATTTAAATTAAAACACTGTTTAATTTGCACAAGAAAAATAAAGGATTTATTTATAACTCACTTAGTACTAATTTACACAGATAGAACTTTTACACTGAGCGAACTTTTCACTGGGAGATGTTGCTGCTAGGAGAGATCACCGTCGACTGTAACGCAGTATTTTTTTTTTTTTTTTTGGTAGTGGCATCTCGCAGTTCAGTCTATGAGACTGGCTTCTGCTTAACCGGACAATTCCTGTGGATGCCTTGAGTTTAAGGTCTCCAGCCAGGGGCAAAGCTTACAAACTAAGTGACAGATCGCTAAGGGCACCCCCTGTGGGGTACGGACCTCGGCTTAGGACGTCACTGGGGGAGGGCAGCAAGGGGACAGGCTGGATTAGAGTGAGATTATTTAGGGGCTGGTTTAAAACTACTGGCTCAGCATCGCGGGCTGGCTCTAGCAAGGGTCGGGGGGGCTTGATACGGGATTTCGCGACGACGGACCGCGGCGGCGCGGTCGGAATGACGGATATCTGTGTTTGTTTTTTCTAAGTGTACTGGTTTCCCTACTGCTTTCCTGAAGGATGGTGATAGGGTCGTCGGGATGTAACGCAGTACAATTCCTCGCGTCTTTTATTCATTTGCATCTAGGTGCGTCTAGCGGCGGCACGTTAGGCGTCTCCCGCCAAAAGGTCGAATGACGGCTTTACAGATATTAGGGCCGATGAGGTAGATTCTCATTGGTTATAAAGCAGGCATTCTAATTGGTGCAAAATGCGGCTTCGTTGGTTATCCAATTACAAACATTATTAATTTTCTTAGCTGGGACTTTGTCACAGTAAGAATGGAATTTTCCATAACTAATGTACCTATTATTTTACAAAGTTTAAACCACATAGATTCCTTATGTGATACATACGTAAAACATTCATACAAGTTAAATATTGCTTATAATTCAAAGGCAAACTAATTAAGTGGTCTATTTACGAACTATTACTACTTGTTCAGCAACTTTTGGTACATACATATAAGCTTAATATTAGCACAGTATAACTGTGCTAATAGTCAAAATCTTGCGATCTCTTATTATATACTTAACTTATATATTTACTAATGTGAGATTAAATGATAATACTTTTAAACAAATCAAATTAATTTAACTGTAACTAATTAGGAGTTCGGCGTCCGTAACACAGCGTTAATAGTACAGTTTGTTTGTTTGTTTTACAAGTGCGCAAAGTTTGTTATTGCATTCGAGGTAGATTGAACAACCGAGCCGTACGGCGAGGGTGTTCATGGGGTCGAGAAACAAATTCCCACGTATACACGTGGGAATTTGTTATTGCATTTCTCAAACGACGTTTTTCAATACAAATGTGTATTGAAAAACGTCGTTTGTAGAAGAAATTAACTAAAAACGATAAGTTTTTTTTGTCATCAACTTTTACGAGACCATGATTTAATTTGCTTGTTTTCCGCGGTTTGATTGGGCCGGGTTGAAGAAGAAGCAAAGGTTCATTAGGAATTTCTCCTGTATCGTGGTTGCGTTTACAGACATTTAAACATACACAAATACCCAGACCCGAAACAACTACCTGTAGGCCATACAAATATTTGTTCCGTTCGGGGATCGAACCCGCGGCGCGTAACGCAACAGTCATCTGCTTGAGCTACTGCGCCAACTGTGCCGTCATCAATGATTGATGACGGCACAGAGCGAATGATTTACAAAAAAACCTGAATCAAAAGTAATTTATTCAAACTAGGCTGATAATAAGCACTTTTCGAACGTCAAAATTCATTTACAAGAGACAGTCCCCCAAAACGCCCACCCTTCGACACTTCCTAATGTTTTAGCTGGGAAGAAGAAGTGGCGGAACAAACTCCAAAAGCAACACATCTGTCTGCCAAGTTAGAAGAACCATACTCAATAAAAAACTCAACTCAAAAAAGTACATAATCCAATTACTTCGTATGTAATTCTACCGTTTTCTGGATAACACCAGCGCTATGAAAATCATACGCAGCAGCAACGGTACTCCCTTTCCTCTCTAAAATTGTTAAAATTGTTAAACTTCATTAAATATGTTCAAAATCCCGAAATTTTGTTTAACATCAATTAACTAGTACTATAATAATAATTGAATCTAAGTCATATGTCCTAAGTATTGTTTTACATAATATATATTATTCCGAATGTTCATTTATAAAAAAAATTTTAGTCCTAAAAGATGTTTTAGGACTAAATAAGGGTACGTATCGCAATATCTAAAATTAAATAAAAAAATAACATAAAATAACCTACGTTCAAAACCTATAAAATCTAAATACTTAATGTTTTTAAATACGTAAGTAACTAACCTACCTACGAATTACCTAAGTTTAAAATACTGATTGAACTAAACATCTTAAAAATAATAATAGTTATAGTTATAGTTTAAAAATATTAATAGTTTAAAAATATCAACAGTTATTACAGACAGACAGAAACCCGAACCCTAGACGGTCGACGGCAGAGACACCTCGAGCTTCTGTTAGTTGGGTTCCTTTAAACCCTGCAGACAGAAAAAATAGCCTCCCTCGACCTCCTGACCGAAAATATTATTATTATAAATAAACAGTATGTAATTTGAGTTTAGGACTTATCACTTTAACGGAAAACGGTTTTATGTCTTTTGTATATTATTGATTGTAATATTTATGACAAACGTATTTAAGACCTATTATATTTAGGGATTTCAATTTTATGGCATGTGATATTTATTATGTGATATTTAGTTCGGGTAAGTCATCATTTGGACAAATGATGATAAGGACAAAAAAAGTTATGGCGCTTTAAATTATGGATAAAAAAGTTAGATGACACAATGGAGAACCGCAGCAACTGAAGTGATACTACGGCAGTTTACATAATAAGACAAAAAATGGAAAAATGATACTTACAGGGATAACCACTTCATCAGCCAGAAGATCTTTCTGAATGTACACAGTTGGAAGTTTCACTGCATGGTTACTCTCATTATTACCTGAAAATATACCACAAAACTTAAGTCAAATCTATACTTCATTTTAATGTAGCAATCTTTTGATCCAAGTGTCCATTACTCCAAACATCACCATCATCCTATAATGTTCTCACTGCAGGGACTCAGGCCCCCTCTCTAGGAGAGGGATGGGCTATAATACACACGCAGGCCCAGTGCGCATGTCTTCGATTTTTGGTGAAAGACATTTCTCACGGGATTCGTCACGACTTTTTCCTTCGCCGTTTTAAGAGCAGCGCTAATGAAATAAATTACACAATTACACGAACCCACACAACCTGTTCGTAAGTCGAGGCTGCCACCACTGGGCCACCGCTGCGCTACTCTTAAATAACGTATATTTTACTTTGACCACGAGCTCCTCTCCTTTCATATTTAAGAGAAGAGTAGCCAAACTCTAATAAAAACTTGCCTATTGTCCTTTTGAACGGATTTCGCCCATTACGATTTTTCTACCGTTGTCCATCTATCTATATAAAAGGAGCAGCTGACTGACTAACTGACATATCAACGCAGGGCCTAAACTATAAGGGTTAGAAACTTAAAATGTTGCACAGGTGTTCCTTTTATAACGTAGGGGAGCAGTAAGAAAGGATTTATGAAAATTCACTCCCTATGGCGAAAAACAGGGGTGCAAAGTTTGTATGGAAAATCGTCATTTTTGTAGTTTAACCGACATACACGCGGGCGAAGCCGCAGGCATCAGCTAGTCTTATATATGCCTTCGTCGTCATCTTTTCCCCTGGTAAACTTCCTCCCTTTCTCAGTGTTGTAATATCAATTATCTAACGTCCCCCGTATCTTGTGTTGCTAAAACGCGTTTTAAAAAGACACCAAAAGTCCCCCGTATCTTGTGTTGCTAAAACGCTTTGTAAAAAGACATCAGTAATTCCAAAGTTATGTTTACTGCAAATTGTCATACTTACACGAAATATTGCTATTTGCAGTAAATATTTTTTGGGAGCTTCATGTTAAAACGATCGAACAAGGTCCAAAGTTGGGACTGAGCGTCATTATCGGTTTTCTGTATTCTCTTCAATAGTAACAAAAAGGTAACTTACCTGTATGAACAGTTGTACAATTGCTATACTCCTGCGCATTGACAGTGACTGCGCAAGCACTGGCTAGGACCAATAGACTTGTTGCGGAGAACATGTTGACCAGCTAAGAGTACCCAGACAACAAACCGTCCAGGCCTTTTGTAAGTACGACTCAAAAACGAGAAAAAGTTTTTTTTTGTTGTTAAATTGCGTCTCCAATCTAATAAATTATACGGTACGTCATTAGTTCAACTTATTGTTTAGTTAAACCAGAACTAATATGACCATAAAAGTTATTGGACGTAACTAATCACGATAAGGATCTAGTCCACATTAAGCTAGTTTTGAGATATTGATTTTTTTTCCATCGGAATTCTTCTATTCTTTCAATAAAACCAACACAGTAATTTACAGTACCGCATGTAAATGTGTTGGTTTTATTGAAATTAGAAGGAAAACTGTTTATATTTTAACTTTACGTTAATATTGTTGTTGGTGTTGTTATTGTTGTTGTAGTTTTTTGTTTATCGGTTTATGTAACATTAAGCAATTAAATGTAATTATATGTGCATCTAATTATGTAATTTTAAAATAGGTCACACTCACACTTCATATTAGTTCTGGTTTACCTAAACAATAAGTTGAACTATTTACGTATTGTATAATTTATTACATTGGAGACGCAACTAAACAACAACAAAAAACCTCTTTTTTCAATCTTGTGTCGTACATAAGGCCTGGACGGGTTGTTGTCGGGGTACTCTTAGCTGTTCAACATGTTCTCCGCAACCAGTCTATTGGTTCTAGCCAGTGCTTGCGCAGTCACTGTCAATGCGCATGATTACAAGTATTGTACTACTGTTCAGATAGGTAAGTTTCCGTTTTGTTTTTGTTGTCAGTGGAGTACTTCATCTGTCGGAGCACGCGCCAACTGATTTTCTCCGCAGCATATTCCATAGCTGCGTCCCCGTAGAGTGCACGGAGTTCTCTTCTTGCCCCGATAAAAGCGGTGCTATTGTCAGTCCAGATCTAAGACGACGTTCCTCTGCGGCTACAGCTGAATCCGTCGACAAGCTTCCAACAACGTCCAATTGGATGGCGCGGACGACTGGGCACGTGCACAAAACTCGTGGGACGTCTACTACTACTAACCTAACCTAACCTAACCCATTAGTATGACATTTTTTAGCGGTCAGTGACGTCACCAACCCCCACAACACATTTTATCTTTGTCAATTTTTATAGATTTGATAAAACAAAAAATACGTATCCAATATTTTTCGATAATCTAACAGACGGACTAATTAGAAGCACATTTTTTTTAAGTCGGTCAAAATCCCTATTCCCAATTTTTTATTAGAATTTACCTGTTCTCGCGTCTCGACTGGATCGTAGGTAAAATTTAGGAAATGTGGTAAGAAAAGAGGAACTTGTGGCCAAAGCCAAATATGTCTGTGTATTGGAGTATTGGACAGTTAAATCAAAAGATTGTTCCATTATAATGAAGCATAGATTCGACTGACGTTTTGTTTTATTTCCAGGTAGTAAGAGTAATAACCATCCAGTGAAACTTTTAACTGTGTACCTTCCACAGAAAGTTGAATATGACGAAGTGGATATCCCTGTAAGTACAATGTTTCAAGTAATCTGTCTCACCTTGAAGTTTGTGAAGATCTTCGTGGTCTAGCGGTCGCAAGCGTAACTGTTGCTGCAGAAAAATAATAGTAAAGATTTCTTAAATTACGTTATATCAAGAGCAGCGTAGAATAGGTGAAAAATAATTATCACATTTTTTTTTAACTTCTATTAGCCGTTGTAGAAAATTATTATTAATAATTGACAAAACTAATAACGCACGTTTACAGGTCTCGGTCCAAATGAATTTAAAAAAATATTTTAGACTTTCACTGGTAGACAGCTGATGTTATAAGGAGAATTTGGGTCAAACATTGTTAATAAAATCCGATTTAAATGTAGAAGTACCTCATATTTTTCCACCTCACTCATTTTCCACCAATAAAATTATTCCTTTTTTTTACCGTGTAAATAAAACGATACTTGCTACATGTAAAGGGTGTAAAAGTACCCTTAACGCAAACGAAGGGCACTTGTTCTCCCCACCACTGCGATCATTTTTTGGTTCCAGACCATACCTGGGAACCCCCTAGTTTCGGAGATATTAGAGGTCAAAGTTCCAAATTTTACACAGCTGTTTTTGTAAATACCAGTTTTTCAGGTTAAAGCTTTACTTAAATTACTTCCATAGCCCCTTTACTATTCAAAGCACCCACTAGCACAATGTTTTAAGAGTGCAACACTGAGTTTTACCGTAAAATGTGATTTTTGCCCCCAAAATAAGTCGTTTCCCAGCATAAATTTTTGCGTAGTGGTACTTAGTTTGATGTACAGAATGCTTGGTTGACGTATGTGTGAAGGGTTACTTTACACCCTGTATAGTCACCTTACTAACTGGCTGATAGTATTTCATAATTCTATACTTTTTTTGTCTTTCTGAAGCGGATGTCTTCCGTTCTAAAATGCTTGGCACAAATCTTTGACGAAGCACTTGGAAGCCAATTATTTTCGTTTCGGTCTTTTTGGACAAACTGTATCCACTTTTCACGCACTTGTACATCCACGGGAGGAAACATATAAATCAGTAATATACGTGAAACATCAGCTATTAATTTTAAAAACTTAATCACTCACTAATTGAGTTGAAATAATATCTTTTGCGTAAACATATCTTTACCTATATTTTTCCTTCTATCTTTACTCTATACATGGAACATACAAATTCAATATTTTGATTTCGAATACGATGAGGGGTTATTGCGTCTCGTCGTCAATAACCTACGGCAGTCAACTGACAGTATGTTATTATTTTTTTTTTTTTATAAAAACGTTGCCCCACACTAGGAATTTCTCATGTATCATGGGTGCGTTCACAAACATTTAAACTCACATACACAAATACCCAGACCCGGAACAACTATCTGTAGGTCATACAAATATTTGTTCCGTGCGGGAATCGAACCCGCGACACGCAGCGCAGCAGTCCATTGCTTGACCAACTGCGCCAACCGTGCCGTCAATTGCGTTTTATATTTTTTTATTTCCAACATAAGTTGACATGACATAAAACATCGTTAACTGATATCGATAAACGAGCGACTCTCAAAAATACAGTACACCTACTGAGCAACAGATGGCGTTTATTGCAATTGTGTAAATGTTCTAGATTATTTTCTGTAAATTACTTTTTATATCCTAAATACTGGATAAATAAAGAAAATACTAACGAAAATAAACTAAATCCAAGTGCTCTCATTTCACCATACCGAGATTTGCAATAGGTAGCGCAAAGCGCAAATGGGCATTATTGGTCAGCATTGATTCTCTTTTACAAAATGTTTTGACACGTCAGCACGACCTGACGAGCTGATGTATCGCACTAGACTGGTGGACTTTTTGCCTCGAGTAATATTTGAATGTCTTAACCACTAACCCATACAAAATTTCAAAAACTATGTATAGTTGAACTTTTTTTTTGCGATTATCGCGTCCCCATGAAGGAAGTTCAAAAGTTTAGTTTAATGGTATTGTTACGAGCTGGGTATGGGATAAATAAAAGCTCAACCAACCAATTGAACACACGAATTACTTTATTACTCACAAAACAGTAATACTTAATCGCAAAACACTACTGAACACTTTATCGCACTAAATATCTCTTCGAACCTTCCGCTGTCTCGCTTCAAAGTAGACTGACTCGCTTCGTTTTTTTTTTTTTTTCTAAATGGCACCTCGCAGTTCAGTCTAGGAGACTGTCTTCTGCTTAACCGGGCAAATCCCTGTGGGTGCCTTGAGTTTAAGGCCTCCAGCCAGGGCAAAAACTTACAAACTAAGTGACAATTCGCAAAGGGCACCCCCTGTGGGGTACGGACCTCGGCTTAGGACGTCACTGGGGGAGGGCAGCAAGGGGACAGCCTGGATCTGAGTGATGTTATTTAAGGGCTGGTTTAAATAATACTACTGGCTCAGCATCGCGGGCTGGCTCTGGCGAGGATCGGGGGGGGGGTGACTCGCTTCGTCCTCTCTCGGTACTTTTATACCACAAACACACAAAAGATATTCGAGAAAATTCGCTATTATTCATAAAGCATCCAGAAAAACATTAACAAAAAAATAAACTTAAAGATAAAATAACCAACAAAGAAGAAGTTGCTTTACGCCGTAGGTATACGGTCGAAATTAAAATGGCAAGTACCGCCGACGCCGGGCGCGGTAGTTATACCTACAGAATGGAAATAGGTAGCTACTAGAATTCACGCGTACTTCTCCGTTATTAGCGAGGTTTCTCAAAGATTCTAGATGACCGACGTAACAGTATTTATGTAGCACACCCTTAAATATGACCATACGATTGATAATATTCACAAGGACGGGTTTATTTATTGGTGAATTTGACACAAAATCAATTCTGTTTTCAGACCGTCCCGGAATGCTATCAAGGCGAGTCTGGCGTGCAAGCTGTCGTGTGCGACGACGTGCCTCCGACAGCGCAATTCCAAAACTTCATCCTGCTTCTTGTTCATCGCAACGGAGACCTCGGTGATGTCGCCAACGTCACTGTGACAGTCTACTGCAATTAGGTCTAAGGTCCTAAGTCTGAGCTGCGGGATGTTGTTAAAGATACCGCGGCCTTGACATATAGGGCTAAGAAGGAACATGAGGAGTAGAAGAGTTCTGACACTCCCTTTCGCTCTGCTCAAGAGCGGGAGAAAAAATGAATATACCCCTAATTTAGGGGTATATTTTTTTCACATAATAAACATGAGCCAGACCAACTGTTATAATTTCTTTACATTTATACAGGGTGTAAATTAACCCTTCACACATACGTTAACCAAGCATTCTGTACATCGAACTAAGTACCCCTACGCAAATTTTTTTGCTGGGAAACGACTTTTTTTTTTGGGTCAAAAATCTCATTTTACGATATAACTCAATGTAGCACTCTTAAAACATTGTACTAGTGGATACTTTGAATTGTAAAAGGGTCAAGGAGGTAATTTAAGTAAAGTTATAACCTGAAAAACTAGTAGGTACATATTTACAAAAACATCCAGGTGCAAAATTTGGAACTTTGACCCCCAATATCTCCGTAACTAGGGGGTTTCCAGGTATGGTCTAGAACAAAAAAATGATCGCAGTGGTGGGGAGAACAAGTGCCCTTCGTTTGCGTTAAGGGTTATTTTACACCCTTTATAATCTAAGGTCCGGTTTTTCAATCGCTAGTTAACTCTCTGATGAATATGATTGTCATTTTGGCAGTTTTTGTATAGACAATCTGTCAAAACGTTACGTCACGTTAACGTTTATTGAGTTTCCGGTACCTCTACCATGAGTTTACACAGCCAAATCCCCAAAAACTGATACCCTAGGCCTAGGGGATCAGTTTTATTTTTAATTATTTTCTATTAAGGTCTGATCCCGTGAAAAGATTATAATAAATTAATTTAATATTTTTTTTGATCGGATTGACACATTTGGACAGTCACTATAGTCAGCAACAAAATATTTTTTTTTTAAACGTTGCCCCACGCTAGGATTTTTTCTGGGTGGTCTGGTTTTCTAGTGGGTGCGTTCACAAACATTTAAAGTCACATACACATATACCCAGACCCGGAACAACTATCTGTAGCACATACAAATATTTGTTCCGTGCGGGGATCGAACCTGCGACACGCAGCGCAGCAGTCTATTGCTTGAGCCACTGCGCCAACCGTGAAACACACACGCTTATTATTATTATTAGTAGAACTAGAAAGCCTGCAGTACTTCTGGTCTCTAGCAGTGGCGTAACGTGCCTTTACGGGCTTTACGGTCAGTATAAAAATTTGTTTGGGGATTTCTCTAAAAAAAAAAAAGTTTGCATAAAATTAAAAGCAAAATTTATTCATTATGATCATCAGTCACTTTTCCCCAATTTTTTTCTTGACTTTAGTCATTATGTGAAACTGAAATGTAAATAAAATTGTGAAGTTTTTATTGATCTTTGCCTACGCACGTCGGGTACTGTGGCCCGGGGGCCCCGTATTTTTGATACGGCAGATACGGCGGTAGCTACGCCCCTGGTCTCCCGATAGAATGGAATGGAATGGTGGAATGGTGGATGGTGGTGGTTGAATTCCATCCGAACTGAGAGTGGAGTACGATTCGCGCGCGCTTTGAACACATCCGATAATTTACTGTTTAATCCCTGTTTGTTTGTTTTGCTTTATGTATAGTTCTGTGTTTTGTTATACAACTTGGTTTAGCATACTGGCGAATAAGGATGCCCCGTGCACATCATCACCACGAATTCTCGATGCGCGGGAAAACGTGCGGCGATCGGGTAATTTCGCGAAGTGCACGGCGCGATTTGATGGGATATCAAAGGCGTTCATCGACGCTATTGAAGTATACCGCGACGCTACTGCATCAAAATCAGCGACGAGCACGCGCTGCAGGGCTGCCTATGCTGTTGGTCGGCGAGGCCGCCATCTGGTGGCAAGGTGTGAAGGCGTCGGTGAAGTCGTGGTCCGACGCACTGCAACGACTGCGAGGAATGTACGGAGTGCCGCGAGGCCGCGACCGGGTTGTAAACTATTTCGTGACATGTTCCGTACAGAACAAGATAGTGAACGGGCCGACGTATTTGTATGTATGTAGAGTGAGCGCTTTTATTTCCAAATTGCTATAATGTTGAGCCGGAAGTGATGTTGATAGACATTGTCTACGGATTGTTACACCGTAGTATAAGGCAATCCGTTAAAACAGATAACAATAGTGATGGGGAAAAGCGCGTTAGACCGAAATGCACTCGTTGCCGGTCATTCGGTCATATATTCGAAAATTGCCGCAATAAACACGCACGGTTGGCGCAATGGCTCATGCAATGGACTGCTGCGCTGCGTGTCGCGGGTTCGATCCCCGCACGGAACAAATATTTGTATGACCTACAGATAGTTGTTCCGGGTCTGGGTATTTGTGTATGTGAGTTTAAATGTTTGTGAACGCACCCACGATACAGGAGAAATTCCTAGTGTGGGGCAACGTTTTAAAAAAAAAAAAAAGATATAGCAAAGGAAGCTAACGTCATTGACCCTTCTAACCAACCGAACAAAAGTGTCGAATAGGGTATTTCACCATAAAAATTTAATAAGTCCGTCTGTTAGATTATCGAAAAATATTGGATACGTGTTTTTTGTTTTCAAATTAATAAAAATTGACCCAAATAAAACGTGTTAAAGATCATGCAAAGCCCCATGGCTTTTGACATCACTTTGTGGGTAAAAAATTACTAACCTTGTGACGTCACACGACTTGACACGACTTTTCGAAGCACTGTATCGTCTTCTTCTTTTGTTTACGTGAAAAAACAAAAAATACGTTTCCATAATTTTTGGAAATCTATCTGACGGACTAATTAGATTTTTTTGTGTTATACCCTATTGGGTTGCTACGGATGTGGTCAACTGGGTGTCGTACGTTCGAAATGTAACAACTTAGATCGTCGACCTCGGAAAAAGCGAATTTCTGTAGCGCTCAAGTAGCCAATAGTGACGAATCACAGTCGTTGGTGGAAAAGGAACATGGGTGGTTTTTAGTCAGTAGAAGTCTGACACTCTCTACTGCTCTGCATTTATTTGATGATTTCTAAACCTCAAAAAAAAAAAAGAAAACGAAAGACTAGAATAATTTCTTTACTTGCCTATTAATACGGAGCGTATTTTTTAGTGACGACGGACACAAATTCGACCATTTTTTACTAGTTATTACAAAAACTACAGTAAAGCCTCCTCTACACGTCGACAGATGCGTCCGTTGAAGACATCTACAGATGTATGACCACGAGTCAACCACGTCTGTTACGAGCCTCTGACGATGTGTAGAGGAGGCATAATACAAGGTACTCACACGGCGATAAACATATAAAGCTGTATCAATCATAGACATACAATACATATTTTATATCTGTGGAGTACGTTGTCTGTATCTGTGGAGAATTTGGTGGAGTATGTTGTTGGTTGCACATTGTACATTTATACATTTTATTGTGTATTATATTGTTGGTTCAACATTATTTTTTTATAACTTTAGTTTGGCTAGCAGTGTGCAGCTAATAAGAAGATCACTTTGGCAGAGGTTTAAGTCCAACCAATATTAATTCTTGAGTCTACCTCATAACTATGTGAAATAGATAATGCATGAACCTCGTATTTTAGGCTAAACATAAAACAAAGCGATATTTTACAGGAGCTATGGTTCTAAATAATACACTGACGTGACACTGTTAATCTGACAGAAATAGCAAAGGCAAGATCCCTTTAGGTTTGCAGACCACAGAGGTTGCATTCGATGCAATAAGAATATCATCTCATTCTCCCACACTATATTTATGTATTACAGCTCATAGTCTTCCAGACGTCGCGGAGGCCTTCTGCTCCGGGCAGATCTTCTAAGTTCCACACGTGGAGGGGTTGGCTCAAGATCATCATTGCGAGGACGTGGTTCATAGCTAGTTGTAGCTTCTGGTTGTGGAGATGTGACTGATTCACTACTATCATCTTGGCTTTCGGAGTCCGCGTTTATTCCAGTCTGTATCGGGTTATCCGGTTGATCCAAAATAATTTCTCCTTGCCCTTCGACAGGCGCAAGGTGTCGATTCGATACGGTGGTTTCTCTTCCATCTCTGAGTCTCACATAAGAGTAATCTGGATTCGTTTGAAGCAGCTCCACTTCTTCCACCACTGGCTGGTACTTATTAGAACGGTCAAAACGGCGCATGAGGACTTGCCCCGAATTGGTTAGCCATGTTGGAATACTGTGCCCATTCATTGATCTTCGCGGATGTGTGAACATGCGCTCATGTGGCGTGCAGTTAGTAGCTGTGCATAAGAGCGATCTAATCGAATAGAGAGCCACATTAAGTACATGCTCCCAATTTTCTATAGGCATGTCGTGCGAACGCAGAGAAAGCTGTACTGTTTTCCATAGCGTGGAATTAAATTTCTCGACTTGGCCGTTGCCTTGAGGATTGTAGGCCGTAGTTCTGCTTGTCGCGATGCCACGCGAATGTAGAAACTCTCTCACTTCTGACGACAAGAACGATGTCCCCCGATCTGAGTGGATGTACGACGGGAATCCAAATATCATAAAAATGCTATTCAGGTGTTTTATTACTGTCTTGGCACTAATATCCGAACAGGGAAATGCGAATGGAAATCTTGAGTACTCGTCTATTACCGTGAGGATGAAGCGGTTATTCGTTTTCGATGGAATAGGACCCTTGAAGTCAATGCTAAGGCGTTCCATGGGTGAGGTAGCCTTTATCAGCTTAGGAAGTGGGTCGGGATTCTTGAAATACCTTGGCTTGATCTCGGCACATATGCGGCAGTTTGCAGTCATCGCCCTTACTTCGTCGACAGTATAGGGTAGGTTCTTTATCTTTAACCAGTGGTACATGCGAGTTTCATGTAGGAATAGGAGTCTGCTTTTTCGAGATTCGATGGAGGCACAAACCCTGGAAAGGGTATCAGCAACATGGTTCTCTTTTCCAGGTCTGTACACAATATCATATCTGTATGGTGCAAGTTCCAGCCGCCATCTCTGGATCTTCTCATTTTTAATTTTACTTGTATGTTTTGCATCAAACATGAAGGAAACCGATCGTTGGTCCGTGATGAGTTTGAACGGTCTACCTATAAGAAAATGGCGCCATTTCTTCAGAGATTCTATAATTGCATAGTCTTCTTTCTCTACCGCTGAGTGATTGCGCGGAAACTTTTGGTACGCGCCATAGGATGGATTCTCTGTGAAAAACTAGGAATCCACTTCGAATAGTGTGCGAACATACCGAGAGTCCTCCGAAGAGAGGCTACGGGTGGAGGCATATTTATAAGCGGTTTTAGTCGCTCACTATCCGGCTTGATAACATGATTTTCAATTGTATAGCCAAGAATGTTTATAGTCGACTGTGTGAACTTGCTCTTTTCTTTGTTTAGGGTAAGGCTGTACTTCCCCGTAGCTTTGAGAAATAGTCTAAGATTTTTGTCGTGCTCTTCCTGTGTATTTCCGCATACAGTAATATCGTCAATGTAGGCAAAAGTACCGTTTAGGTTTTCGGTTCTGATGAGCCAGTCGACAGTTCTTTGAAAACTAGACACACCGTTGGTTACACCAAACGGAATTCTGCGAAACTGGTACAGGTTACCACATGCCTCGAAAGCAGTGAAGGTTTTTTCGTCAGGCAGGATGGGCACTTGGTGATATGCGCTCTGTAAATCTATAGCGCTAAAAATCGCGTATTTAGCTACCTTTGTTATCATCTCTTCAATGTTGGGTAAGGGGTAGGCATCCAGTTCTGTATATTTGTTGATGGTTTGCGAGTAATCTATAACCGTCCGCTTCTTGTGATTTGCATTTTTTGTGATTAAAACCTGCGCTCGCCAAGGTGATAGACTTTCTTCTATGATTCCTTCTTTTAAAAGTTTCTCCACTTCTGCTTTTATAAAGGCATTATTCTCCATGCTGTGTTTCCTTGACTTCACAGCGATAGGTTTGCAGTCCGCCGTGACATTAGCAAATAGGGGTACAGCAGGGACAGAGGCTGCAGCTACACTGCATACTTTTAATGTATCTTTTGGTCCACCAAATTTGAATTCTAGAGTCGAGTGTGATTCTAAGACGTCATGGCCAATTATAACATCGGCACATAAGTTCTTCACAATCAAGAGATTGACGTTGTTGTAGATGTTGTCTCCGATCCTAACATTCTGGAGAGTCGAACCGTTAACCTGTGACTTGTGAGATAAGGAAGCCATAGAAATAGTTTGGTCGCAACGTCTCTTCTTGAGTTGACAGAGATTGGCGAAGTCCTCATTGACGAAGCTCAGGGAGCTCCCGGTGTCAATCAAGGCTTCTGCTCGAACTCCCTTAATGAAAGCTGTCACCATTGCTTTTCGCAGTGAAGTCGATGCCGCAGCAGATATTATACAACTGCAGTGGCCGCAGTCGTCTGTTCCCGTTGTTGAAGCAGCCGTCGGAGTCCTGCTACGACAGACTTTTCCATAGTGGCCCTTTCTATTACACTTTACGCATGTGGCATCTCGAGCAGGACAGTCTTTGCGAGGGTGTATAGCTGATGCACCACAAAAAAAGCATTTTCGTTTGGGTACAGCAGCGGCAGTAGCAGCAGAAGTGTTAGAATCTTCAGCATTATCAACATTTGAAACCGAATAGACTTCTGCCATGGTGAAATGATGACTGTTTCGCTCTGCCATCTCCATCGATTGGGCTTTATTGTAAGATTGTTCTAATGTAAGTGTCAGATTCTCGAGAAGGCGCTCACGGATTTTGTTTGACGAAATGCCCGCTATGAACGCATTTCGGATGCTGTCGTTTTTATTCGTTTCAGCGTCGACAGCGGTGAACTCGCAGTCCTTGGCTAGTTGCTTTAAGGCCTGGAGGTATGCATCGATCGATTCGTCCGCTTGCTGGCGTCTTGTTGTGAGCAAATGTCGAGCATGAATGACATGCTTTGCTTTAACGTGGAGTTTGTCCAGCGCGGCCAACTTTGTGATATAAGTTGTGCACTCACTTACAGTTGCGTACACCCTCGGAGTGATATGGTTTATGAGGAGTTGTAGCTTGGTTGAGTTCCAAATAGCTTCCTTCTGAGCTGCGGC
Source organism: Diarsia rubi (assembly GCA_932274075.1). Classification (NCBI taxonomy): domain Eukaryota; kingdom Metazoa; phylum Arthropoda; class Insecta; order Lepidoptera; family Noctuidae; genus Diarsia; species Diarsia rubi. The sequence continues at coordinate 5,489,688 of OW026441.1, forward strand.
ATCCGGTGAATCTGTAGCACTGGTACTATATTGCTGTGCAGTTAAGAAGTTTTCGAATGTCATCTTCCAGTGCTGCCATTCCTTTGAACTGGAGTTCGATGTCGAGTCGGCATCAAACCTTTCCGGTCTTAGGTACTTGTCCATATTTATGTTTATTAAATTGAAATAGATAATGCATGAACCTCGTATTTTAGGCTTTAATAAACATAAAACAAAGCGATATTTTACAGGAGCTATGGTTCTAAATAATACACTGACGTGACACTGTTAATCTGACAGAAATATCAAAGGCAAGATCCCTTTAGGTTTGCAGACCACAGAGGTTGCATTCGATGCAATAAGAATATCATCTCACTATGCCACAGCCAACTCTTGTATACTTAGTAACTAAGCCCATCTCTAATCACTCTGCTTCCCTTAAACATTAGACATATTTTACCTCTATGCTGCGAGGCCTTACGTAAAAACATGCAAGATTTAAATACTGAAGACGAGGCGGTATGGTCCAAGACTTTAGCCTGCCCGAGTAGGGCGAAGGGAAAAAAAAAGCCTCTATGCTGCTTCCTGAAAGAAGTGTCAAATTGTCAATACTGTCAATCCTTTCCTTACTCGTGCCGTGGCCGATCATTCATTTTTTCTTGTGTTCAAGTCTGTTCAACTCGTTCAATTTTGTTGGCGCTTGCTTGCCGGCTTAAATTAACTTATAATACCTGAAATTAGTTATTTCTAACAATGTCGAACGTTTCAAATTCGAGTAGTAGTAGTAGTAGAAGTTCAAATAAACGGCGACTTATTAAAATCGACGACGAAATAGAATTTCTATCGAAAGAGGCGAATAATTTAAACGAGTACAAAACGGAGTATGAATGCTCGCTGATGACTTTAAAAATGAAAAGGGAGAAGGTACAAGCTCTTTCAGCGTTCGCCAGGTCGCAAATCCTACTCACTGAGATGGAAATACTGATAGCAGAGGGCGATCTTTTTACAGACATCGAAAGACTACGAAACTTTAAAAGACTGAAATTAGAAAGTGAAGAAGGTAAGGCTGGCTAGATTATTATTATTGTGAAACATTAACAACTTTTTGCATGAGCTGATTCACACCCATTAATGAGATCGTTTAGTCTTTTGCCTATCGTTTCTCTCATCTACCCGCAATATTGTTTTATAGAATCAAATATAACAGAATAAAAATTAAATATAATATACAGGGTGTTTGGAAGGGAGCTGTACATACGCCTAGGGTAGAAACTAGGGATAGTCTGCTACCTACCCCCGCCCATTATATTGACCTTGGCCTCAAGGTTTTTTTTTAATTTAAAATTATTTCTTTACCTTACTACGGTACTTCAGGCCCCATAACTTTTCTTCTCCACAATTTTCTGGTGTAAAATAATTTTTTGCAGGACCCTAAGACTCTAACGATTAAAACAAGACCATTAGCCGACCGGTCCCATGGATAGATTTTGAGCTACAGGTAGTTTTAGTCAAAAAGTCAAATAAAAAATAATAATAAATTAAAAAAAAACCTTGAGGCCAAGGTCAATATAATGGGCGGGGGTAGGTAGCAGACTATCCCTAGTTTCTACCCTAGGCGTATGTACAGCTCCCTTCCAAACACCCTGTATATCATAATAATTTATAGCTTTATTCGTCCTCTGACCGTCATTTAAATTAGAGGCATGGTAAACTTCTGTACTTTTTAAGGAAACTAATTGCTTGTAGTTCTCTGCTTAAAATATTCGACTGTCGAAGTATTTCTGGTGTTTCTTGTCAGAGATGTGACTATGTCTTAAAACAAACAAAAAAAAAAAAAAAAAAAAAAAAAAAACTTTTTGTTTTTATTGTGGTCTGATTCTAAGGTAGTATCCTATAATAACTATATACCGACCCCCTTTTTCGCGGGTAAAAAGCGTGATTATGAGCAGAAACTACTATACAACACCTGCTAGCATAGGTACTGGCCTCAAACTTAAGATCATCATCATCAGCCTATAATGTTCCACTGCAGGGACTCAGGCCTTCTCTTTAGGAGAGGGATGGGCTATACATGTGGGTAGATGTGACATTTCTTCGAATTTTTTGGTTCTAAGACAATCATGCTGGTTTCTTTATGATCTTTTCCTTCACGGTTTTAAAAGATACTTACACAACTTAACAATACTAAAAAAAAAACCATAACATATCACCAAATTACACTAACCCTACTAAACTATACTACGCCAAGTATGTTTAAATCCCATGCAACAGATTTGAAGCCTATTGCCATCAACCAGGCACAGGTCTACACTCCTGGCAGTAATTGAAAATATACCAAATAATTTAGTCACACAAATTATAAATAATCTCTATTACAGGTCAATCACAAAAGGATGCCTCTCAGGAGAGAAATAGCAAGTCAACAACAAAAAGTATGGCTGTTAAGAAGAAACGTAGACACAGCTGCTCAAAAACTTCTGTAGTAGATACATCAGATGAAACGGTAATCATACCAGTTATTGAAGAAAGCGCTGCATTATTGGGAGAAACGTCTCAAACCTCCAAAACCAGATTCCAGTCGCCAGACTTATTCGGGATGTTGCCAACACACAAGTCCGATTCAGATGTATCACTTTCTTACTCTATTAAAGCAGAGTTTAATGAGCCGTACACCACCACACAAACACAGGAACAAATAAAAAAATCACCTGCTAAAAAAAGCAAATCAGGCAAAAAGGTAAAATCTCAAAATAAGTCCAAGCCTGCAGTCAAACGAACGGGGTCACCAACTGACAGACCAAAGACCGTGGCTGATCTCCGAAAAAGTGTTTATACAGCACCCTCAATACAAACTGCACGAAATAGCAGTAGGACCAGTGACAATCATGCTGTGGTTTCTAGCGCTTATGATTCTGTAAAACACAATACGCCACCAGTTTTAAACCAATATTTTATAGATATGCAGAACAACAAATAAAATCATACGAAACATTTACGAATATTGGTGTTGGTCCAAAGCTATTTTTTGAGAGTAATTCTGTTATAGACCATGGTTTTATAATCACAGGTAACTGCCTCACTCACAGATGTTTGATGGTTACTTAAGCAGTCACTTTGTAAAGGTTTTGCATTTAAAATCTTGACTAACTGCTGCACTCAGAGTGCATTAATGATAACTAAGTCCATCACTTAGTAAAGGTTTTGACAGTTTTGTCATACTAAAGTATGTCAAATGTTTTTAAGTGACGGCTTAAGTAATCATTAAATATCTCTGAGTACCGCAGTTAGTATGGGCTTAAGTACTCGCTAATCATATCTGAGTATGACAGTTAGGCCTGCTCTTGGGATAAAAAAAAAACTTAACATATTTAAACTGAATCTGTATTTTAAGATGTGTTTTAGTAATATTTTGACACAAGTTTCACAATACTTGAAAGGAATTAGAATTATCTATTTCCTGATTTTTTGTTGTGTGCATGTAACTATTATTATAAACTTAATTTATAACTGGCTGAATCATAAATTCTCAATACATATTGATGAAAACTCAATAGTATACCAAAAACAATTAATTTTAAAATCATTCAATTGATAGTAATTGAAAGAAATTAATTGTTACACAATTATTTGAAACTCGTTATCATCAAAATGTAAAAATAATATGCTAACAAACAGTTCAAATTAAAAAACTAAATTCCATAAAAAAAACTAAATTTCATTAGTCAAAATGTGAAATTGTTTTGCACTTTATGAAAGGTTTGTATTTTTATTGGAATTATTCTTTTTAAATAATAGACTTAATAATGATGAAAAATTAGTTGCCTATAGATTTCAAATTAATTTAAATACACATACTTAAAACAAATATGTTATGATAGTAGAGCATGTTTTTTTCGAGTGTTAGGTACTTCAGAAATTAATAAATTAACTTAAGGATTCAAACGAAATAAGTATACTAATATAATTTTTGTGATACAACTTCATTAAACAATATTAAAAAGTTATCTCAGTTTTAACAGCTTCTTACGTATTTGACATGTTACAGCCCATCAAAATTGAACTTACAAAAACCTGCGGCCATTGGTATTTTAGGTTTTTTTTTAAATCATTTAGTAAGTTAGAACACTTGTTCCTACTTTACCATACCATCTTTTAGTTTTAGAAAATGTGTCCACATGTAAGAAACATTTTTTTTATAAATAGGTACATAATTTATATTACATTTTTAGGGAAGGGTAGGGCTATAGCATATCCTTGGCAGGGCTAGAGCATAACTTTTTAAATGTCATTAGCTATCATAGCGTCCATTGATTAACTGTCAAATGGATTGTTTGGTATAATAAAATAACCATTTGAAAGTTAATTGATGGACACTATGATGATAGCCACTGACATTTAAAAATATACGCAATAGCCCTGCTGGTCCTTATTGTCGTTACTGTAAGGTTGCCGGCCCACGTCAGACTTTTTGTAGGACCGATTATTGGACGTGGGCGGGCAGCCATAGGCTGACAATAGATTATTTCTTGGTTCCTTACTGTCACAGGCTAAATAATTGTGAAAGGACTATATCACTTAGGATCGATTGTGCTTTGTAACTAATATTAAACAATGACTGTATTTTTTTTTACAGTGCAAAAGCACTCATTGATTTTCAAATATTGACCGTAAGCGTTCATGCTGCAATCTATACTCATTAAGAAAATACCTATTTATATAATATTAAGAGTTGATTATATTTACTTGTTGAGTTGATTATTTTTAATTGTTATGTAAGACTGTGTGTGTATGTTTAGTAATTTGATCATAAAAAGTGTTATTTTTTTATTATTTTTCGCCAAAACTCTTGTACATGTATAAGAGGCGCGTCCTTGGATATTGAGATAAATCGTTTTACCTCATTAAAAAATATATATTTCACGTCATTTAGTTTTATTTTATCCTGGTTGATGCATCAGGGTAGCTCGCGAAATTCGATTTATTTTACGTTTTTTGCAATTTGCCGATCAATGTTAGTTTGTACTGTTACATAATAAAATAGGAATAGGCAACCCTCTCTTTCATGTAACTTCCTTGATTGCCTTTTTCATCAAATAGTCGCACAAGGAGCTTATATGAACTGAGAGGGTTGTATTGGTAATTTTAATCATTACTTCTCAGTAAAGTAAAACGTTACGGTCGCGAAATCCTATTTTATTTAACATACGACTTGACACTGACCGGCAAATTGCAAAAAAACGTAAAATTACGTCCTACACATTACACAGGCAGCAAAACGCGACGGTCACGCAGCGCACACGTGGCTCCCGCGATACTCGACTAATTTTCGTCGTTAAGGTGAAAGCGTCAGGATAGCCGCGAAATTCAAATTTTCTTACGTTTTTTGCAATTTGCAGGCCAGTGCTAGGTTGTATGTTGATTGAAATGTTGGACGCGAGTGTAAGACGTATGTAGTTACAGAATTATAATCATCAAAATCATCAATACAGCCCTCCAAGTTCATATAATTCGAGGAACGACTTTTTCGAGGTCAAAGTCATTCCTCGAATTATATTACACTCGCGTCCAACATTTCAATCAACATACAACCTAGCACTGGCCTTCAAATTGCAAAAAACGTAAGAAAATTTGAATTTCGCGGCTATCCTGACGCTTTCACCTTAATTTGTCCAAATTTGTCACCAAATACCAGAATTTGTCGTTCACTGGTTAAAAAGATATAAGGGTTTATAGGTGGCCCTCCTGGATAGACTCCCCAGCAGGGCCAAATTTATATCTCAAGAACTAGGGCCCCTAGCGAAGATGTGTTTTCTCCTATATTTAGTCGCCAATAAGTTGCAATTGGTCGCCGAGTCACAGATTTAGTCGAGACTTAATTTAGGAGATATTCATTTTTGTTCAGTAAGTTATAGTCCAAGAGGTAGATCGAAGAGTTCATGAAAAATTGCCAAGAAAAAATACTTCTGTTAATATAATATGGAAAATACTTTTAGTTTTATCCGTCTCAAGTCTATAAAAATGTCCGAGAGAGATAAATTCTCAATTAAATACATGTTTTTATGTTTTAAATTACTAGATTAGAGTGGCACAAAATTCTTTCATTAGGTAAACCTAGCTCTTGGTCTATTTGGTGTTAAGATGTACAGTCGCGTGCAACTGCTTTACCAGTTTACAATCTTAAGCTCTTAATTACATTAAAAAATTATAATAAAATCATACCCCTAGTTAAATGTTTAAAATAGGTGTGTACGTTAAAAAAATATTGTCAATTAAAAGCAAATTTTATTTTATAATAAAAAAATAAGTTTAAAAACTAAAACCCGACCACAAACCGCGGTCTTAAAAGTAGAAAACTAGAATTCTTGTCTGATATTCATATATTGAATTTGTACCTATATTCAATATATGAATATCAGACTTATTTTTTTATTTTAGTGCCTATGTCACCCGCGCTATTCTTACGAATCTATTGACACCTCATTTATTAAAATACGTTCAGTAGTCTAGGCGCTACGACTGCCAAAATCATTACCCTTCCTTTTGGCTTCGCCGTAGTCGGGTAAAAATGAATTTCTAAAAAGTTCGTTTGACGTGTGTTGTTTATGTGTGTATTTTGAGGTGATTGTGAGTGTTATGTTGTGGATAAGGACGGATATTTTATCTTAATTTCGGTTAGAATGATAAAACTTCTGTTGTCGAAATTTATAATGATTTATTAGGTACCTTAGAATTATTAAATTTATTATTAACTAGCTTTTGCCCGCGGCTTCGCTCGCGTAAAAATGACGATTTGTACCATGTAGATAGGGAATAAGGAAGGTTTTTTACGCAAACAAACCTCACTGCACTCCCGGTGGATGACTAAAGAAAAAACTCTTGTTCTATCTCGCCCCTTTATCCCGTTTTTTCGCATTTGCGGAATACCTAGAGATAACAACACTCGAGTTCGTAACTATTCATAGTAAGTTCCACTATACAGGGTGTATATTTACCCTTCACACATACTTCAACCAAGCATTCTGTACATCAAACTAAGTAACCCTACGCAAAATTTTTTGGGGTCAAAAATCACATTTTACGGTAAAACTCAGTGTAGCACTCTTAAAACATTGTGCTAGTGGATGCTTTGAATAGTAAACGGGTCATGGAGGTAATTTAAGTAAAGTTATAATAACTTGAAAAACAGCTGTGCAAAATTTGGAACTGTTCCCATTTATGGTCTAGAACCAAAAAATGATCGCAGTGGTAGGGAGAACAAGTGCCTATCATTTGTGTTAAGGGTACTTGTACACTCTTTAGTTAAACTGGTTGACTTTAACTTACCTGACTGCCCGTCAGGTAAGTTACTTGTTCTAGGTAGCTCGTCTGTACGAAAGGCGCATGGTCTATCTCTTTCTTACTTACCGTAAATGAATGTATAATAAAAACGGAGCGCAGCGATCATCTGCCACCGACTTGGTGGTAAGTGCACACATTGTGGTAGATAAATAATTACCTAAATGTAGATCTATTGTAGATTTGTTTATAGGCAATGTAAACAGCTTTCCTTTGGTGGGTTGAAATTAAAGAATAGGTTTATATTTATTTAATTCGAAACAAACATTCCTCTATAAGACGTCATAGATACTGTCTAGAAACTACATAAAGTATTTTGTGCTTGCTTGTACCACTATAAGGGGAAATTTAATTCTTTAATATCTTTTTAATCACACACCGATTAAATCTGTAACTTGGGGAAAAATTTGGACAAATTGGCGACAAAATATAGGAGAAAACAGATCTTCGCTAGGTGCTCTAGTTTTTGAGATATAAAGAGACTCCCCAGCAGGGCCACCTATAAACCCTTATATCTTTTGAACCAGTGAACGACAAATTCTGGTATTTGGTGACAAATTTGGACAAATTATCGACAAAATTTTTGTGTTATCAAAATTAAAATCCCTGATGGTGGCCCTGCCAGAGACAATGACACGCTTGCGCAGGCAGAACTGTGGTGAAGCTTGTGCGTGTGGTAGGCACGTAACAGTGACGTAGATGAATAAAAAGTAATGCAGTGCCTACAAGTTTGTCGTGGTATGTGTCGGGCGACAGATCAGTTTGATGGACCAGCTAAATGATTGCCTTCAAACTAAAGTATCTCGGTGAGGACGTAGACACTTGAGTCATCTACGTCACTGTTATGAGCCTACCACACGAACAAGCTTCACCACAGTTCTGCCTGCGCAAGCGAGTCACTGACTCTGGCAGGGCCACCATCAGCCAGCAGTGGTACTGGACATAGACCTTCTCCAGGTGACATTGACCGGTCCCGTGTGTCTCGTATCCAGCAGCTTCCCGCAACTTTCACTAGGTGTGGCCATCGTTAGATAACACAATAGTAATAATTAGTTATTTTTTTGACAATTTACAAGTGAGGGTTGCTCCGTAATTAAACCAATCTCTTTTGTTAAAAGTCATCATTGTTTGGATACTATTACTACGACGGAACTTAGTAAGTTAAACGTGTAGTCGTTGGTGCAATGTTATGAGTGTGTGAGCCAGTGATAGAAGAAACGGGGTAAGAAGGTTTAGGAAGTGTAGGTTAGTTGAATAGTTCGCGATGTTTTGCATTAATCAGTTTAGTAAGTTCACATATTTTATGGGCAACTACGGAACCCTACATTGTGTGTGTTGTCAGACATGCACTTGGTCGGTTTTTATCCTATCATGTTAATAAAATCTGTGAATAAAATGGTGGACGATAATTAATTACAGTAGGCAACACTTATTTTTTCATTGTACTCTACCTACTCTATCTACTACTCATAACTTTGGTCTTCAATTCTTCATCTATGGTTTTGGATTCGCGCTTCTCTCGTCCTCAGATTCAGAAAATCAGAAATCAGAATTTCAGATCGTGTTCACTTGTTCAGATTTCCTTACTAAACTATATGGTTCAGCAGGGCTATTGCGTATCTTTAGTGCCTATATCATGGACCTAGAAAAAAAGGTTTTTTTCTAGGTCCTTGGCCTATATAATTGGTCTGTGCCATTACCCATAGATAATACACTATATAATTATATTGAGATAGATACGCAACTCTTCGTTCAAAACAATTAACTAGCGTGAAAGTTAACGGGCCCCCGTCGCAAGATGTCGTGGTTACTTCATGTATGGTTAGGGTAGATGGCGCTTTTCAAGAGTTCTCTAAAATTGTTTTTATCTTGAAACTTAAAAAACTGTAAATTGAATTTAGAAAAGCATCATTGCTATCACTGTTTAATTAAATTCAATGTACAGTTTTCCAACTTCTAGTCTAGTCAATAATATTATGGGAGCTAATAAAAAAAAGAGTATATCGGCTATATTTTTATTTCATTTTTTTTTGTGTATTACAATATTTAAATGCTTGTAACTTAATTTCATCATTTTCATCAAAATTTGTTATTTTTCCGTTAATTATTCTATTAACCCCGGTGCACCAACTGTGAATGATTAAATTAATTGACAGATTAATTATAAAATCAATTAATTTATTTTTATGAACTATACAAGTAATTATACTAAAATCACAATGGCAATTGATGTAAAATTTCATTTTTTCCTTCAGAAATTTTATTTCAGGTGAATCTCTTAGACATGCAACAATCATATAATATATTTCATTTAATAATTTTATAAAATCATCACATGCATTAAATAAGGATTTTTTCGTATAATCTATTTCATAATTAAATGATTCAAAATCAATTTCCTTTCTTAATAAATCATTAGTACATGTTCCACATTTTTTGAATACTTTACATTTCGATTTTTTTACAATGTATCCTGCTACATATTTTTTTGATTCGGCATGCAAAATCGAGTCATTCCATTTAATTTGCTTCATTGTATTAATTAAAGAATCAATTTGAATATCATTACTAATCAATTCAATTTCATTGTTATGTTTTTCAGCAAGAAGATCTTTGAAAGATTGCAGTGATTGATTTTCGTCTTTTTCACAGTTGGCACTTACTGAATGGGGCGAATTTAAATTATTGAGTAACAAAGTTTTGAACGCATTAATAAATTGTAGGCACGAGGGATTAACATTTCGTATCCCATTACTTCTAATGTTACAAAAAAAATTTTCAAGAGGGTCCTGATTGAAATTTCTGGTTAAAAGGCTAGTAACTTTATATTTGATTTTTAAAACCTCCCACATTTCTTTAAACGTTTTAATATTGTGGATCCAATTTTGAAGGGATGGCACTTTTTCATATCTTACTTCTTCTGTCCCATCCCGTTTTTTTTTAATAGTTTTAAAAGTCATTGAATCCAATATAGGAACTACCTCTGTCCATAATCTAAAATGAGGAGAATTATTCTTTAAACACCCCTTGAAAATTTTTTTATCACCTGTATATGAATGTCCATTGAAAGAATCAAATAGTTTGTCCATGATGAGTAGAAAATCAGCAGTTTCTTCGCACTCCGCCGGAAGAAGATTGTGTTCTGAAACAATATATTAAATAAGTACTTGCATACAGTTCATATCAATCTTTTTTGCTATTGTGGACAACAAATAAAGAAAAAAGAAAAAGAAAGAAAATATTTTTTTCAACCCAGATTAGGGGCACACAATAAAAAAACTAAAATAAATTAAAAAATTAAACGGTGTGCCTCACGGCTGTGTCGAACAGGCACACACTTACAAACTTTAAAGTGGCGGTAACGATTTACTGTGCTTCTATATCAGTTAGTTCAGTAAATAGTTGTGGGTGTAAATATAATTAGTAAGAAACCAACATTAAACTATATTTTGTAGTTTCATAATGTCTCAAATTTTTATTTCAATATGATAATTGTAATTTATTATTTCATTTCAATTTATAATGTTACTAGCTCTTCCCAGCGGTTTCACCCGCCCTTGCTCGGCTCCTAAGGGTTATAGCGTGATGATATATGGCCTATAGCCTTCCTCAATAAATGGGCTATCGAATCCTGAAAGAACTTTTCAAATCGGACCAGTAGTTCCTGAGATTAGCGTGTTCAAGCAAACAAACAAACTCTTCATCTTTATAATATTAGTATAGATTCCAACAATATCTTATGCATCTTAAATATTTACATAGCCAATCTTAGATATTAACTTCAATAGAATTATTAGATATGAATTGTATTTTTATTTTGTTTTATTTTGAATTTTATCGAGAGAAATAGCATGTCAATTGTTTGTTTTTAAATATTTTTGAACTTATTTTGTTTTGTTTACAGTCTGAGTTTGTATACTCAATAATGTGTAAGTGTGGTTGCCTATAATACAGTATACATCACTATTAATAATTATTGTATCTTGTTAATTATTATTTATAGCATAAGAGATGTGTGTTGTATGCATTGGTAATCCAAATTAAATAAATAAATGTAGACAGGAAATCTAATATTATTTTAAATAAAAATAATTAACTTATATTTGTTTCTGTGGAGAATGGAGATGGTTAATAACATGTAAATTAAAAATAAAAATCTAATTTAGTAAATTAATAGAAAATAGAAAAATAATGAGAACAATAAAAAAGCATGCGTCATCATTGAGATTCTTAGCAAGTAAGCTAAGAATCTCAATGCTGATGATACCCTTTGGCTGAAAACTTGTGCAGCATACTTCACTTTCATTTTTGGAATTTTCTCTTTATTAACATGATTTTCTGTTAATTTATTAACAAGCCTAATTTCATCATCCCCGACATCTAACTTCAACAGCATCTCCAAATGTTCCCACTTTGCATACTTTGTTTTCCCATCTTGTACAAACTTCAAATGTTTGGTGATTAAATTATTTCTCATTCCCTTTAAAAGGTGTGGATCAAATAATGGGAAGATTACAGAAATATTTGTGGCCGATTGGTCACATATAGTGGCAATAACTATCAATCCAGTATTGGAGATTTCTTTTATTATTGATTTGATCAGTTTCTTTAAATCGTCCTTTTTCGTGGCACCTTGGCAAAATGAAAAGCATAAAGGTTGTTTCACTTTGCTTTTAATACCCTTGATCATAAAGACCAAGGCATGATCTGCAAGTTTTTTTGTTTGTCTGTGCCCAAAATCTTCAAAACCAGTTATCTGTTTTAGGGCAGGGTTGTAAAAAACACCCGGAGCCAATGATACCTCATCAAACAGTAAATTGACAAACTTTTTTTCTGCCGGCAATTTTGCTACTGTAGCTTTTAAATTTTTAAATATATCAGGATTGAAGCCTGGTTTCATTTCAAATTTACTCAAAATTTTTTGTAGGCTGCGCTTTGATGGCAAGACAAACATTTTTCGCATTAGGCCGTAAGCTTTCTGACTCTGTTTGTAAATGGTCAATGCCATGATTTTTTCGTCAAATGTGAATCGCCTGTCTCGTGGTTTCTTTTTCCATTTCATTTGGAGGGACGTAAATGTTTTTATTGTTGCAGGCATTTTATTTAACACTTTCAAAAATGATTTTGAAGTTGAAATTTTCCTTGCAGAGAGTTTCTTGTTATTTTGTTCCCCATATTTCTATTTTAACTTTATTACTTTCTGTTTTAACTTTATTATCTCTTTCTCTTTGGAGGTGATGAGTCGGTTTAAATATTGACAAGTCCCTCTTTTTCTCGAACCTGTAATTTAAATTGAGATAAGTTACAGTTACACAAAGTTTAATAAGAATTGTGATAAAATTATGTTACATCATATTGTTCTATTTAATTAGATTATGACCAGTGGAATAGGTAGGCTTCGAGGAACAGATACAAAAAGTGGAGACTTCCCTACAACAGCAGATACAAGCTTTAGAAATATTTTCTGGGTAAATAAAAATGTATCTAAAGAAGATCATTCAGACTCCATACATTTTTGGGCCTTTTCTACGTCAAAACAAGTTAGACGTTATTTTCGGTTAAGATTTATAACAGCAATATCAAAATGCTTCACATTCTTTCCGTAACATGTCCAGATTTTAAAGGATGTCTTAAATGATGAAGGCGTAATCCACTGGTTTTACCAGCTTGTAGATATTTTCATTACAGACCGTTCATCTACTGAAAGTATTATTTACAACAGGGATCGTCCTTCCTAATACAGCCTGACCATCCATGGTGATGAGTGGTCACCTAAAGTCCATAAAGCATAATAAATAAATAAATTCTTTATTTCACCAAAAGCCATCACAGTACAATAACAAAAAAAAAAAGAGCAAAATAAGGCTTATAAACTAGGTCACAATAATTTTAATTCTCTGACTCCTAAACTAGGTGTATGTGCCTGTGTCTCAGGAGTCAGTGATTCTCCGTAAGAAACAATACAACGCCAGAGTTTAAGAAATCGGGTCGTTGCAACAATAAGCAAATGGTGTAAAAGAAAAACAGGATATAATCTATGTAAAAGAAACACAAAAAGAAAAACATTTAATTTAACTGTGGTGAGGTAAGTAAGTGTAGGTGTGTGTGTGTGTGTGTGTGTGTGTGTGTGTGTTTGTAGTGAGTAAGTGTATGATGTGTGTGAGTGCGTGTGTGGTGTGTGTGTCGAGAGAAAGAATGGGGTACCCAGCACACATATGTTTATGGTTAGATTTAGACGTTTATTTGTATATAATATAATAATAATATAATATATAATAATAATAATAATAATATTCCACAACTACCACACAACGCCATCTAGTCCCAAGCTAAGCAGAGCTTGTGTTATGGGTACTAGACAACTGATAAACATACTTATATATTTCTAAATACATACATATTATAGAAAAATTACACCCAGACACAGAACAAATGATCGTGCTCATCACACAAACATTTGTCCTGGGTGGGAATCGAACCCACGACCTCCGGCATAGCAGTTAGGGTCACTAACCACTAGACCAACAGGCCAGTCAGTATATAAAAGTCATTATCATTGTAAAATATATGTATCATAATTTAATTAAAAATAACATTATCTTAGTTTCGTTTAGTTTTCTTGGAATGTGAATTAAACATCAAACAAAAGAGCAAACTGGCATGTAAATACATTATAAGGGAAGTGGTATGACATTCACCAATGCCCACTCTCTCTCTCTCTCTGCAAGAAGTTTTATGTCCCTACAGTCAAATTGAAATTCTGATGAAAAACCTAATGCATGTTACAAGTCAAAGGTAGTAATTGTCAATAAAAATATTTACCTTTAAGGGGTTCAGCTGTCTGTATTGCATTCTGTACATCACTGGGATAGTGGGTAGAGCTGGATGGCTCAATGACAGCAAGTTTATCTTGCGAAATGTGTAATAAATTCGACATGTCTGCCTCAACATGTCCCAATGGACCTTCAAGAGTTTGGCCAACTGGTAATGTAGATAAATCTGCAAAAGGATGAAATTATTTATAGTTACAGTATAATTATGTAGAATATATAACAGTATTCATTTAATTCTTAGAAGATTATTCTCTTCTAATTATGAGATTATTCAGTAGAAAATTTTATTATATTTGAGCAACAATTTTGTTATTACAGCTAAGGCAAAGAAATATGCTTTTGTTTCTATTAAGATTTAAATAACATAAGATGACTAAATAGACCCTAGAGTTGGTATTGCATTTGGAGTAAGTCGGTGACTGGCTGAACGGTAACATTCTTCAAAATGTCTGTCGCAAAATCGAATTTGGTTATAAATGTAGATGTCGCCTTTCTCTTGTAAAGCTTTATCTAGCACTTCTTTCCACGAGTTAAACTTTTCCAAATGTGGGTATTCAGGTTTAGGAAATCGGTGCAATGGACCTGAAATCAAGAAGTTTTTATAAATGAACAACTCACTCTCATTAAAATACCATAAGAGATATCATCATCATCATATTTAAAATTCGCTGGCTGACTAATCATGGTACTATGGGGATTAGATGAATAAAAATTTACTTTCTAGGAACAATTTAAAGTTTAGTAATGTACTGTGATACCATCCTTGAATATTAATATAACACTAGAAATAATAGCCGAGGTCTAGCAGTACTAGAACAGGAACACCACAATTGAAGTAAATAAAATCATAGTTTTAATAACCAGGAGAAAGTTATATGGAGTTATGTCTAGAGCGGGCTTTGTCTTAAACGTAGATTTCAAGTCATTTGTTTGGTTAAAAAAGTTAATGTGTTTAGTTTCAATTGTTTGTGTAGGGTCAGTCAGGAGTGTGTGTGGTAGTCCATCTTAGGTTCTTGGTGACTCAAGGACTATGATGACCACAGATTGCACGGATTACAATCTATACTAATATTATATTTGTTTGTTTGCTTGAACGCGCTAATCTCAGGAACTACTGGTCCGATTTGAAAAATTATTTCAGTGTTAGATAGCCCATTTATTGAGGAAGGGTATGGGCGTATATCATCACGCTATAACCCTTAGGAGCCGAGCAAGAGCGGGTGAAACCACTGGGAAGAGCTAGTAATGGATAAAGTGCAGCCTATCAGCAAAAGATAAATTACGTGCATTATAAAGTTTTGAACTTACCGTCATTGTCACAATCAAAGTAGCACTTATATCTTGACGTTGATGGCATTCCGCCCCTAAGGCGACCCACTGGACGCATTTTCTAGTCCGAAATACGGTGCCGGGTCAATGTAAAAGCAGTCGATCGAGGTTCCAAAATACAAAGCCGGGTCAATGAAAATGCAGTAGATCACAGGTCCAAAATACGAAGCCAGGTCAATCACAGAAGCAAGTCAGGGCTCAACTGTACAATAACGCCCACTGAGTTGAGGCTTCTAATATTTTTTTTCATGTAGCACTGTCACTATTATAAACTTTCACAAAGTCGTTTAGTGCGCAAACGCATAGTTTCCGAGAAAAAAAATCTTAAAGTTTCAGAAATTTCTAATTAAGTTTACGTATAAATGACTCAACATGCCACAGATAATGTGCAAATTTCATTCGTTGGGCGTTTCGTTTTACGGTCAGACAAAGTTACAGCGAATTTCATTGTTTTTGTATCAATAACTAGCGGACCTGGCAGACGTCGTACTGCCCGGACAGCAGCGCCACCTACCGGGTCCAAGACAAATGAAAGAAAAATAAAAAAAAAAACAAAACTTACTTTATCAAAAACTTAATAAAATTATTTTTAGCGCGGTTATGGATGTGTGACAGATTACCACATATTTTTTTGTTTTAAATTGAATGACGTTGACATTTGTTAGCGCGGTTATGTCTGTGGTGTCATAGATCACCACAGAGTTTTATGTTTTAAATTGAATGACGTTGACATTCGCAACGCGCTTTTTTTAAAATATGCAAAATTAAATGTATATTTTTCAATCTTTCTTAGAGATTTTCTTAATATTTTTTTCCGTAAGAACCTTGTACAGAGTATTAGAAAACTACAGAAAATCAGCCAAATCGGTCAAGCCGTTTTCATGCTATGTCGTGACAACGGAAAACGGGTTTCATTTTTATAAATATAGTTATAGTAGTTTTTAACTTAATTTTATTTTTAAATAGCTATGACCGCAATTTATTGACACCATGGCGTCCCCGAAGTCCCCAACTTCGTGTTCTGCTGCGTCTTCTCCCGATCCGGATGTGTTAAGTGCCGTGCAAGTGTTGGACTCTGATGAGCCGCTTGTGCGCGCTTCACCACGGAAGGAAGCATCGAGTGTTGTGCAAGTGTTGGACTCTTGTGAGCCGCTTGTGCTCACTCCACCGGAGCCCCCATCGTGCGACGCTTCGTGTGCCACCGCCGCTTCATCTCCCGAAGTGTTAAGTGTCGTGCAAGTTTTGGACTCAACCGAGCCGCTTGTGCGAGCTACATCACGGGATGAAGCATCAAGTGCTGTGCAAGTGTTGAACTCTGATGAGCTGCTTGTGCCCACTTCATCATTATTGGACATTCCATCTGCTATGTGTCCTGTTCCTGGATGTTCCAGTGCTGTGGACGTTCCATTGGCTACAGTTGTTTCTGGATCCTCGGACAGACGCTATCATTTGTACAGCGAAGAGGTGCATTCTCAGTGGAACTTGAAAAAAATTTTCACAACTTTTGCAACCAGTGAAAGATGCATTGAGTTTGCTGAGCAAAGAGGTATGATACAAAAAATTAAGATGTGCTCATACCATCATCAACCCATGATGATCAGGGCCAATGTTGGACAATTGGGGTCATTCCGCTGCCGCAAAAGCAACTGCAGAAGAAAGGAAGAAAGTCGTGCTATTGGAACGTGGTTCGAAAATGTACATTTACCGTTGCCACAGGTATTTGAACTAATGTATCTATTTAGTCACAACGCTACTTATGAAACAGCACAGCGAGAAACAGCAGACCCTACCAAACAAACAGTGTTGTCTCACAAAACAATTGCTGACTGGTTTAATTATTGTAGAGAAACCATAATAGTCTACGAACTAGAGCATGAAGAACAAAGACCACTAATTGGTGGGCCAGGAAAAATTATACAAATAGATGAATCGAAATTTGGTAAAAGGAAATATAACAGAGGACGACAAGTAGAAGGTCATTGGGTATTAGGGATGGTAGAAGACGGCTGTGATGACTTGCGTCTGGAATTGTGTCCTGACAATGTAAGATCAGCTGAAATAATGGTGCCACTTATAAAAAAACATGTTCGGGAAGGCTCTATCATACATACAGACTTCTGGAAAGCTTACGATTGCCTTTCTGAACATGGATTTATACATAAAAAAGTTAATCATAGTGATACTCAAAATAGATTTGTGGCACCAGATGGGACACACACACAGCGAATAGAGAGTCACTGGCGTGTATTAAAAAGGGCCTTCCATAAAGATAACTATAAAGAAAACTTTGCTGACTGGCTTACTGAGTTTTCTTGGAGGCGTCGGTTGGCAATTAACCATTTAGACCCATTTGAGGAACTAATTAAATGTATTCTTTATGTGTACAAAACTTAAATGTATTAATAGTGTTTATGAGTATTTTATTTCCTGATAACCCATTCACAACTCACACCACCAAACACTACCACACCAAACATATTTAGGTTACTCATTTTATACAGAAATAAAACATCTTGTCTTAAGACGAGGTAACTAGAACTTAGGATGTTAGAGCGAGCGAAGCGAGCTCGGGAATTGGGGCACCACGTTACTTTAAACCCTTTGTACAGAAATAGGAGCCCCGCGAAGCGGGGCTCCGTCGACTACACCTTAGAAACTGTTTGACCTTGACCTTGCATAACTAAACTTCGGGTAAGATTTATATGAAAAATGTTAACGAGACTTACAAATGGTCTTGACCTTGAAAATGACCTTGACCTTGAAAACGACCTTGATATAACCTTTGTGTTCTTTGACCTTTTTTGAAGTTTGAACTTGACCTTTTTCAAGTTTGAACTTGACCTTTTTGAAGTTTGAACTTGACCTTTTTGAAGTTTGACCTTGACCTTGATAATATCCTTGACCTTATTATTACTTAAAAACAAAATTTGGCCCGCCTCGTGACCTCCCCCACCCTTAATACTCCCACAATCCCACCGATCCCGAAAGAAACTTTGGCAATTTTTTTCTCGGAACCTATAGGTTTCCGCGTTGCGCGGTTTTCAAAAACACTCTAAAAACACTCTATTCTACTCAAAAAAAAATACCCCCTATAAAAAATCGATGGGGCATATTGTACAGTGCTTCCGCAAGTCAGTATCAGAGTCCAGGAACACGCAACAATCGTAATAAAAAACAGAAAATAACACAGAATAATCCAAAACGATAGACGCGGAAAACGGAAAACGGTTTAAAAGTATGGTCGACTGTCAATGTCAATCATATATATGCCGTTGACGTTGAGTAGTACTCAACGGCATAAATATATCGGGTACTCAATGAGTACCCGATATATTACTTTACTCTATGGTTGCCGCTTATTTATGTCAGTGTTTCAAGCATGTGATTAACAAAGACATCCTCATAGATTTAAAAGAATTTATATATTAATAATGAAATTATTTAATTATAATATTTGTTAATATTTCTAATCACAAAACTTTTTTTTAAATTTGTTATTAAATCGATGAAATATAGGTCTAAGGTGCAGTGACATCTAGTGATAAAAATGAAGTACAAATACTCAAGTTACGGGGCATCCGTCACTAGATGGCGCATTTCTAAAGAAAAAACCTCAGGAAATATTGTACTTCAGTTGCATCCCCCTATTACCTAGGTACTGTCGAATGGTTCCATTACTACTAAACCATAACCAATTAGACAGTTAATCCATAGACAATATGATAGCCACTGTCATATAAAAGATACGCAATAGCCCTGAGATCAGCGATACCAACTCTACGTCTTTCTTTTTACGTAGATCTACGTATTTGAGGCCTTTCCTGCAAACCTACTAACTTCAATCCCAGAATCTACGTATTTGCAATAGAAATTATCTGATACAAAATGTAAGTTGTCGGACTGTTACGCCACTTAAGAATTACCGCCAATAGAGTAGCTACGGCGCTAGTGTCTATGTAATTTCTGACAGGTGATGTCAATTTCATAATAAATTGCTAGCTGACTTATAAAGAACCTACGGTAATTAATTGTCTATGTTGCCATGTTGTGTTGCGTGTTTAGTGCAAAAATAAACATTTCCTTCGTCGCGCGCAATGTTCTGGTTCTGCACTTCTGTTCTCATTCTGTGCTTTTGTTTGTGGTTGCGTGAAAAATAACAAAAAAATATATATTTCGTTCTTCTTATTAAAGAAAGATCGAGTGAGGAAGTGCGTAACTCCTACTAAAAAAAGAAAGCTGCATTACGAACAAAATGGATGGCAGGATGGGTAAAAAAAAGCAACAAAGGAGATTACTATGCTCCCAGGAACTCTATGTACTGTCTTTTTTTAAATAACTTAAATGTCATAATACTAACCTAACTTCTTTCATTTTACCCAGAAAAAAAACGTAGATCTACGAACTTTTCATATGCGATTTTTACCAATTCTACGTAATTTTCTCATCAGCAGGGCTATTGCGTATGTATCTTTTAAACGACAGTGGCTATCATATTGTCCATGGATTAACTAACATGGGCTAAGGTTTAGTACAAAATGGAACCATTTGACAGTTAACCAAAGCACACAGAGCCAATGTGATAATCAATCAATCTGTCAACAGAAATACGCAATAGCCATACGTATGTGCATGTGCAATAGCCCTGCCGGTCTACGCATTTTTCAAAAACCGAGTTGGCAACACTTCTGCAGATCTCTTCATTTTATATTCTCTGTGGATCCAGTGCTGCCAACCCTACAGTTTTAACTGTAGATCTACAGTTTTCTGGAAATTATCTCAGTTTTTAGTTTAGGCCTCGAAATCTACAAGTTTTTTGAGCGCCATCTATTTCATTTGCTAAGTAGTAATCCGTGCACTAAGTCAGCTCAGCAATTATTTCCCAAGTATTTGTCCAGAAAATATAACAGAATTAGAAAGAGAATGGAGAACCCTTCGCAATACCAATTTTGAATTTAACGAGACTGAGACGCCCAGTGCAGAAGAATTTTGGTGGCATGTTTCTTAATTAAAAAAAGCGATGGCTCTGCGATGTTTCCACTGTTATCGACTTTAACCAGAAAGCTTCTATGTTTGCCGCACAGTACTGCTACGGTAAAACGCTTGTTTTCCAACATTAAGGTGGGTGCTCACATCTGGCCCGCGAAATTCTAATTTTCTTACGTTTTTGGCAATTTGCAGGCCAGTGCTTGGTTGTATGTTTATGAAAATTCGATTTGCGACTGTAAGACGTATGAAGTTACCGAATTATAACCATCAAAATTATCAATATAACCCTCCAAGTTCATTTTCATGTCAAGATTGATTTTTGCATGTAAAAGTCATTCTTTAGTAATTTAGTCGTCGTTCTTTAGTAGTTAGTAATTTTGATGGTTATAATTCGGTAACTTCATACGTCTTACAGTCGCAAATCAAATTCTCATAAACATACAACCAAGCACTGGCCTGCAAATTGCCAAAAACGTAAGAAAATTAGAATTTCGCGGGCCAGAAGGGCTATTGCGTATCTTTTGAATGACAGTGGCTATCATATTGTCTATGGATTAACTGTCAAATTGGTTATGGTTTAGTACAAAATGGAACCATTTGACAGTAATTGAAAGGCACTATAGGTTAGCCACTGTCATTTATAAGATACGCAATAGCCCTGCAGATGTGAGCTTCCACCTTAATCTCACGAAAACGAAGTTATGAAATGAACTTTCTACAACCACAATAAAAGGCACGTTACACACGAAGTCAAAAATTAAAAATTGTTTTGAGTTCAATGTGACTAATTACCATTTAGAAAAATTCAATAAAAATATGTACGATTTTAAGAATAAAGATGAAACAGAAAATCAAGAAGATTTACAAATTGAAAGTGAGATAGTAGCTAGTGATACTATAATATAAATATATAGTATATAATATATGTTATTCATTTTATTTGACTAATGTATCTTTATGACTTTTGATATTTGATTAAAACTTTGATAATTACATGATTTTTCTTGTTTTTAATTCCATCTTTAAAATGTATTCTATTTATTACCATCATTAAATAATAAAAAGCTAAAACTGTAGATTTTTCTGTTTTTTAATTTGCTAGCTACAGTTTTTTTCTGGCATAATCTACAGTTTAGCTCTATGATGAGGTTGGCAACACTGTGTGGATCTCTCTCTCTTTTCAAAGTGCGACCGTGCGACGTGCCTGCCCAGCTTAGCTTCGGACGCTCTGGATTGTTCTGTTCTGTACGTTTTTGGTAAGTAGGAGCTTCTCTGTGATAAAAACAAATTTTAATACCATGGCATAGACGCGCTAGTTTCAACGTTGAAACAGTATGTACATAGATTGAGAACTTAGAAGTTTTGGACGATGGAGGTAGGATTGGCAGGTACCTACTTACATGCGCGGACGCGGATGACCGCCATTCTGGATTTCTAGTTTACCTACTTACCGCGATCTGTACCGGTTTTTTCGTAAATCCCAAACGTTTTACTTGACCTTCAACAATTAGATTCCAACTTGTGTGCTGTCCTTCCCAATGATTTTTTACGATTTTATTATTATGGTAAAAAAAAACGGACGGTATGACAAAAGAGAATCGTAGAAGAAACTTCGGCGGCGCTACGATTCTTGTAGCGCTGACCCTAATATTGTGGGACAAAATTAGTAGATGATTATTGGTTTTGATTTTCAGGTTTCCTGATGTATCAGCTTGTATCTACCAATTTGAGCGGTCATCATTGCGTTTTCAAAATGGCGATCGACCGAAGACATACTAGTGCAGGTTGGTGTCCTCAAAGATTTCAATCTATATCCGTTGAAGACGTATACTTAATGAAAGCCGATTCTCTGTTAATAGGTTACCTACTTCATGAAGTATTTTTATCCATGTTAGATTTGTTAAGTTTTGCTTAGAAATCCGCCCCTAAGGCGGCGACCACTGACCCATAATAGTTATTAACCTAATGACATTGACAATCTTTCCACCCTGAGTTTCCACCGATTTGTGTTGCACTTATTTCCATGACCGACAGCTTAAACAAGACTTGCCAGTAGGCAAGTCTTGTATAAGCTTGTACAAAAAACGTTACCTCTTTAAAATATTAGAGTAAGTATATTCTAAAATTTTAGAGAGGTAAAGTTTGTGAGTTTGTAGGGTACTTAATCTCAATATTTCCTTGTTCTCAAACCCATATTTCAAATTCTATCTCTGATGGGAAGCTTTATTATCACTGTCATAGACCATAACAGAGCGGAGCCGCGGGGAAAAGCTAGAACGTAATATTTGATTAGGATATTACCCTGCGGGGCAAAGTCCTAGTCTCATACAGAGCAGGACACCACACATCTTGACTGATAACTTGTTGGTTTGCATAAAGCTATGTACCTGGCAAACATGTATAAGCCATTGGGGCATGATCATCATTTATAGATATTTTACTGATATTATGGAAAGTCATTGGCCTAAAAGTCTGACAACAAGTGTCACCAAGCGCTGTGGTGAGAGTTCAGTCAATATTATAATCTGGGACTCAAACTGTAACCGTAATAAAGTATTTTTATAACAGTTTTAACAGAAAAAAGCACTTTTAAATGTAAAGATACAATAATGTTACCGAATCAAAACTAACCTTTTATGTGTTAGTAAGTGTTAATATGTGAAACTGAAATAATTAGTTTTAGTATAGCTTTTATAATTACTCAATTCGGCAACAATGTGTGGCCATAAGAGTGTAAGACTTGTTAGTTGTTAACACTGTTATCACATTTTTGTGTTAATATATTATTATTTGATTCTGTCATCAATTCTACATTTAAAATTCTGTTACTTTTATGAAGGTGTTTTTAAGTCCCTGATTATAATATTATCTGAGTCAAGGTCCCTGTGCAACACTTGCCTTGACTAATGTCATGAAATTGGTTGGCTTTGGCACTGTCAGGCATCAAAATATGGCACTCAATATTAGTGTAGCTTTTCATCAGCGGAAGAATCTTTGAACTCTATTGCATAGTTATGTAGGTTACCTACATCGAAACAAACTAGTATACAGTAAGTATACTATAGATTCTCCCCCCCCCAACTAGCTGTTCAGCATTAGTTAGATTAGTATATAATGCTATAATCGCACCAAGATTCTTTATCGGATCATTGTACATGGGTACTAGCATAAGATTGTATGGAATACTCCATTGATTTTGGTCTCTTCTAAAGTGTAGGTTAAAATTTTCTTTGTTAAGCTGCAGTGCTTGCAAGTAGCAATCATTACTGCTAAGTTTACCAATATTGATGGTGCACTACTCCTGTGTTTGATTTCCAGGCTAGGCACACTGTTATTTGTATTTTCCTCCAGAAAGTCTCATGTTCCAGATTTGTGGCCGAAACCTTACCCACTATTACATTGTTCTTTTGATACTCTGTAGGCATTAGCAAAGTGATGTCATGTGGGATACTAAACATGAATTTTCTTTTTCAGAGGAAAACAAATGTCGAAGACGGATGAGATGGTGCACTGTCAGCTAAGCTTTTAAGAGATTAAACTGCAGCAGTTCAATACATTAGTTCTACGTACTATGTATAAACCAAGAAGATGACATCTTGGCATGGGCGTGAACATGATACTGAGAGAGCTCAACATCACCAAATGGCTTTCCATAATGTGCCAGTAGCAGCATAGCCAAGGTGCCAGGAAAAGCGCAGGCAAAATAAAAGTCAATATGGCTGTTAGAGGCAAACTGGACTGCTTCCACACGACAAAAGACCGCATGGCTTGCAGATCCGTTGCCGGCTACCGAGCTCACTGATGGTCCTTTTCAACCTTATTACTCAGGTCATAAGGGTGTCAAGAGGTCCACTGAAAGTGAACTTGGTAGTACATGGTTGTGATCCTCAGTATTGAGCAAACCATGAAGAGGAATAATTGCATCACCACAGGTTATGAAGATTTGATGTGTACTGGAAGTATGTCAAATTACTTGCACACCCAATAACATACCAAGTTTCCTTTGTGCATGGAAAAGCACTTTGAGTTGTTGGTCCTGGCTACCATACCTGAAAGTCGAACAACCAGTCTTACCCAATATTTAATGGGTTGTGTAGGTCAGCTGCATTCGGTTAGACTGAAGCCCACCGCAACACAGTTGGGATAAGGCTATTTAAATTAGGATGATGTGCACTGGAACTATGTTAAATTACTTGCACATCCAATGTTCTAAAATACATCTTGGTCGATTGCTGGGGGTCTAAAATGACAAAAAATTCTTAAAATGTTCACAGATGCAATTACTAATATAAATTCACTTTGAGACCATTTCCCGAATTTTAACACAATTCATATTATTATCCTATTATGATTCTGCTGAAGTGGCAATTTTCGACACCCTGGTCTTTTTTGTCCATTAATATTCTAGTTAATTGTCTCTTTTGTTCTATTTTGTCCTACCTGTTGTCATATCTTGTAGAAATGGTAAAGGTTCAAGTTTAAGGTTCATACAATATTTGTTAGGATTCTTGTTGAAACAGCTGTTGATATGGTCAAATTAGAATTGGACGAAGTCTGCGCTGGTGCTAGCCTATGTAATACCTATTATTTATATTTATGTCTATAATATCATCATTATATTGTAGCTGTTTGTTATTCCACTTATTACTCGAGCCAATTTATTCAGTGTTGGTGAAGCATGCCGATGTCTATACTTCTGTTACTATGTATCTGTCTGTCTGTATCTATCGGTGTCTTATTACAATAATATTGTAGCTGTTTGTTATTCAACTTAAAATTATTGGAGTCCCGATTCCAATTTATTTTGTGTTGGTGAAGCATGCCGTTGTCTATACTTCTGTTACTATGTCGGTATCTATCGGTGTCTATTACAATTTTTTTTTAATATAAAATTACGGAAACTTACAATGGTTTTCTTATTTGGTTTTCCGCGTACCTTATCCATGTAAGGTATGATATGGTATAATTATGTCTGTTTTGTCTTGTGTCACAATATTTCAATAGTTCAAAATGAATGTTATTCATTGTTAGTTAAGGTTCAAACAAAATGTCTGGAGGTTTCTTGTTCAATTAGTTGGCTGCCTGCTGGTGCTAGCCCCCATGTAATATCTATTTATTTATATTTTGAAAAACTGTATCAACATTTGAGTCGAGCCTCGATCTTTTAAATGTCAAGTGGCTATCATATTGTCCATGGATTAACTGTCAAATTTAGTACAAAATGGAACCATTTGTGATGGACACTATACCTACAGGATGTAAATTAACCCTTCACACATACGTCAACCAAGCATTCTGTAGACAGAAACGAGTTTTTATTTTGGGTCAAAAATCACATTTTACGGTCAAACTCAATGCAGCACTCTTAAAACATTGTGCTAGTGGATGCAAGCTATAACCTGAAAAACAAGTATTTACAAAAACAGCTGTGCAAAATTTGGAACTTTGACCCCCAATATCTCCGTAACTAGGGGGTTCCCAGGTATGGTCTAGAACAAAAAAAATATGGTAGTGGTGGGGAGAACAAGTGCCCTTCGTTTGCGTTAAGGGTACTTACAATAAAATAAAAATATTTATAAAATTTCAAATAAACGGATCATTCCCTGAAGTAGAACTAGTTCTACTGCACAGTTCTACGATAGAACTAGTGGGTTTTTTCCCACTAGTTCTACGATTCAAAGTTACGAAATCGTAGAGCTAGTGTAAAAAAATGCATGGTATTAGATAGGAATAATTTAGATTTGATTAAAAGATTCCAATACCTCCTTCCTACTTCTGTTCTCCTGGTAGTTTGTGCCTTAGATGTACCCTAAAGTGTGTGATAGAACGAATGAGAAACTTGAGTCCCGCTGGTTTTACGATTTCGTACCACCTTGAATCATAGAACTAGTGGGAATAATCCAAACAAACAATGTTAACTATTTGGTTATCCGCCTACCTTATACATATACGAGTAAGGTATGTCTGTCTTACAAAATTTAAATACATAGTTCAAAATGATTGCTTAACGTTCAAACAAAATGTCTGGAGTTTTCTTTTTCAATTAGTTTGCTGTTTGTTGGTGCTAGCCAATGTAATACCTATTTATTTATACTTATGTTCTGTGTATCATCGTCATTTTCGAGCCCGGATCCCAATTAATCCGGGGTGAAGCATGCCATTTTCTATACTTTTAATAATAATTTATTTTTAATTTTTTAATATTTTATTTTTGATTTTGCTTCATTGTTCAAATCTATACTTAAAGTTTTTTTTAGGAGCCCTGTCAGGACAATTCTTGAACCAAGTTACTCGGGGGCTGAAGCTTAACATTTTAAGATATTTTTGACATGTAGATATACTACCATTTCTTCTTAACTATTTTAGTGTATGAAAGGCTGCCATTGTTCTTTGAAAGGCAGTTGTTACGTTTTCCTTAGCTAAAACCTAAAGCTGTTAATACAGGGTGAAGATTAACCCTTCACACTAAAGTAAACCAAGCATTCTGTACAACAAACTAAGTACCCCTACGCAAAATTTTTTGCTGTGAAACGACTTTTTTTTTGGGGTTAAACATCAAAGGTCATTGGGCACCTTAGTATGGAAACCATACCCATGGCGGACACAAACGAAATATAGCAGAATATATTGTTATATGGCTTTGATTTACTATGGAATTAGTCGCATTAATGTGAGCCACGGGAATCTCGAAAAATTCAAGTGTTAGAAACTGGTAAAGGG
Source organism: Diarsia rubi (assembly GCA_932274075.1). Taxonomy (NCBI): domain Eukaryota; kingdom Metazoa; phylum Arthropoda; class Insecta; order Lepidoptera; family Noctuidae; genus Diarsia; species Diarsia rubi. The sequence continues at coordinate 5,516,870 of OW026441.1, forward strand.
AAGATGAATAAAACGCTAATATTCATGTATTTTTTATTCAATTTGATCCAAATCAAGCATCAAATCATTTAAAAAAGCAGCAGGTGCGTCTGTTGCTTCCTGATGTCTGGCCCAAGACAGATAATAAACTATGCTAGCGATATGGGCGCAGCTCCCGACAGTGCGGCGGCCGTGTATACATGAGCAGTAGTATTCTTCTATTCTTTGTCTTCCGTGTTGTGTTGGGTTTAACAAAATATATGTATAGTACTGTTTCATTCGAATATGACGTGACTGGATTCGCCCTCTGATCAATATTTTATTATCAATTAAATGTTGGTGTCGATACATTTCTATGATATAATCCCCGTTTGGTCGTATGTGCTCGTGACAATAAGACCTTGCGATTCTCAAATGGTATGAGCCCAACGTGAATAAGATTAAATCTTCAAAGCTCAGCTGTGGAAAATCCTCAAAGTCTGGACTGTTTCCATCTAGAGGCACAAATGCTACTCTTTGTCTGTTCAAGTTATTTGTTGATACGTATTCTGCCAACTCATTTTCTCTGTTTATATTTTGATTTATAATATCCACAAACTGCTCGGCGTATATATTGTCTTCGTATGGCCGCCGAGTAGCGTTGATAATTGCCGCGGTTATTTTAAAATCAGTCATCATATTTCGCATCGCAACATTAAAATATGTATGTCGAAATATTTTAAAATCTTTCTTAAATCGTCCATTAATTGTTTCAATCACCCAACGGCACATTGTAATTAACCGAGATTTATTAGCGTCAGGTGTAGATAACTGTTCTCCTCTTCCTCTAGTTGGCGGCATGTAGGGATTATATCCACGTTCTTCAATAGCAGGGATAGAATCCCGAAAGCCACGGTCCAGTAGAAACACGTCGTTAGGTCTAAGATACCAATGCCAAGCTGAGCTTTCTTGCATCAGTCTGCGCATAATAGTTGCATCCGAAGTAGTTGCTGAATACGGTCCTACGACTTCTATTATATAGCCGTCTGTACATACGATTAGAAAAGGTTTTACCAGGTTGCGGAATTTGTGAAGGCTGTAGGTTTTTCTTTGGAATAGGAAATTCGCACTCTTCTGAAGGTAAATATATGTTCCGTCGAATACCAGAATGGCTGCCGGTTCATTTTGGCTACCACCAAAAATATGGGTTGGGATACGAAGATTTCTTGCCACCACTTCTTCTCTGGTTATATGATTTAAACCCAGGTAACGTGGAACAAAATCTTCAGTTAAGCATTCTCTCGCTATTTTTAACTTCCTCTCTAATGTTCTTCTAGATATTTGGAATTTCGTAGCTAAGCGCTCATCAGATTGACCAGTTCTTACTTTAGTCAAATAAATTCCTAAAGTGGTAGCAGGACGATCAGACCTGTTACGAAGAGACGGTGTTTGTTCTAAAATAGTCATAAACTGATTTTTAGTTAAAGCTGTCCAAAAATGGAAGTGGTTGTAATCAATTGCTTCAATATTTTCAAAATCCATTTCAGACCTGCTTTCTAATCCCCATTTATACAAGTTGATTATGTCAAGTACATGAGCATTATTAAAGCTTTCATGTGTCGTCGGGGCATTCACAAGGTTAGCGTCAAGATGAAGGGACCAAGACTCCAATGTCTGTCATACGTATATGAAAAAATAATACCATTAATCTACTATTTCCTACCTTTACTATAATTTTAGCTACCTCATCAAATAAATAATATTTTAACAAAATGCTTGGTCCCTCCATCTTGACGTCAAGATGGAGGGACCAAACTGATGGAGTACTCCCTGGAATGTTCCACCTACTTAGTGTCATAATACCTTTAATCTACCTCAATATTATTGATTTTGGCTGCCCGAAACATATTTCGTTTTAAAAATATCGATTATATAAGTTGGTCCCTCCATCTTGACGATTCAATTATTTAGTGCAACTGGTAAACGGGTGGTTTAATTTATATCTTCGAAGGATAAATATTTTATACCTATTTAATACCTTCAAATCACGCAATATTTCTTGGGTTAAAGTTCATTTAAACGAGCCATAAATAATTAAAGAATATTGTAGGTACCACGTACAAAGGAGAATGGGCATATTTGTATGAAGGTTTGCCCAACCATTGTAGAATTATGGGCTAAATGGTTAGCTGCCACCGGGAGACGGCACGAGCCGTGTACGTTGTATTACGTTGTTTTTGTCTTGATATGGACCACAAAAGACTTATTATGTTGCTCCTGTTAGTCATCGCACGATGTAAAAATATATCGACGGGCATTTTTGAATTCTTCCGTTTTTAAATTTTTATCTTTATAATTCATTCTCCTCACCACAAACCACCCATTTTCCTTCTTAGCCCTTGTGCGGCGTCAGCACAATAGCTAAGAAGGAACATTCTCGAAGTAATACCTACCTAACTAGACCGTTTACTATATCCCAAGTAGACATAATCGTCTACAATTTCGAGTTTGTGCTAGTTGCCGAGAGCGGCCAAGAGGTCCAGAGGAGATTGGAGGTGTGAGGGAAAAGACAAATTGAAATTGAGTAGAACCAAAACGGAATACTTGTTTTGCGATATACTTGTTTGGCGGTCTCTCCAGTCCTGTGCCTATAACACTTTCTGGAACGCCCATACCGATCTGCTCCAACTTCCGGTACCTCAAGTCGCTTTGCTTGTCTAAGGGGATGGCGAAGTAGACTGGGACGTATGGCAACGGATCAATTCAGGATCGATAAAATGGCGATAGGTCACTGGAACAACTTGTGACCCACTTGAGGGGTCTCAAGTGAAAGGGAAAAATATACAAGTCCGTGATTAGACCTGTCGTACTGTATGGATCAGAATGCTGGGCTTTGAAAAAGATGGAAAAGAATCGATTGCATAATTTAGCGAAGATGAGGATGTTGAGATGGATGTGGGGTCTAACAACAATGGATAAAATAAGGAATGAGTATATTAGAGGATATAAATGGGATAAGGGCAGAAAAATTATGAAATTCGAGTGTAGAGTATCCAATCCTGAAAGGAGTGGGTGTTACATAGGCATTCAACATGCTCTTGATTATTTCTCTATTCATTTTAAGATTCATTCTTTTAGAATATCTACTGAGGTGATTGAGCATTGTACTGAGGTCTTCCATGGTCTCAGCCATGACCACTATATTGTGAATCCGAAGGCAAGTGATATACTCGCCATTGACATTGATGCCTAGTCCTCTCCAGTTTAGAACTTTGAAGACATCCTCCTGTACAGCGGTGAACAGCTTTGGAGTTATGACGTCTCCCTATCTCACACCTTGCTGCAGAAGATTCTTCTACCCTATCCCCCCTTCCCTTCCCTGTCCCTTTTCTTCTGAACCTATTAGGTTCCGATTCCGAGGTTTGAAAATTCCGAACAACATCATTCCACAGTAATAACTACAAAAAGTTTCCGACGAATTGATAACCTCCTTTTTTTTTCCGGGGGTGTGATATCATTAAATAACCCCTCCCGCTCTTGGGAAGAGCGGCAGGAATGTCAGATTTCTACCGACTAAAAACCACCCATGTTCCTTCTTAGCCCTTGTGCGGCGTCAGCACAAGGGCTAAGAAGGAACATGGGTGGTTTGTGGTGAGGAGAATTAATTATAAAGATAAAAATTTAAAAACGGAAGAATTCTAAAATGCCTGTCGATATATTTTTACATCTTGCGATGACTAACAGGAGCAGCATAATATGTCTTTTGTGGTCCATATCAAGACAAAAACAGAACGATGTTGCTGCCTTGTGCCCGTAATACAACGTACATGGCTCGTGCCGTCTCCCGGTGGCAGCTAACCATTTAGCCTATAATTCTACAATGGTTGGGCAAACCTTCATACAAATATGCCCATTCTCCTTTGTACGTGGTACCTACAATATTCTTTAATTATTTATGGCTCGTTTAAATGAACTTTAACCCAAGAAATATTGCGTGATTTGAAGGTATTAAATAGGTATAAAATATTTATCCTTCGAAGATATAAATTAAACCACCCGTTTACCAGTTGCACTAAATAATTGAATCGTCAAGATGGAGGGACCAACTTATATAATCGATATTTTTAAAACGAAATATGTTTCGGGCAGCCAAAATCAATAATATTGAGGTAGATTAAAGGTATTATGACACTAAGTAGGTGGAACATTCCAGGGAGTACTCCATCAGTTTGGTCCCTCCATCTTGACGTCAAGATGGAGGGACCAAGCATTTTGTTAAAATATTATTTATTTGATGAGGTAGCTAAAATTATAGTAAAGGTAGGAAATAGTAGATTAATGGTATTATTTTTTCATATACGTATGACAGACATTGGAGTCTTGGTCCCTTCATCTTGACGCTAACTTCACAAGTTCTTCCCAATCATTTTGAACTAAATGAGGGTGGCAAACTCTAGCAAGTTCCGGTATATACAAATTGTGATTGTGCAACAGGTAGAACTTGGCGTAGGTTGGCACACGATGAGTAGTCATACCTCTGCAGTTTAGAAATAAACAGCGTCTCGCTGTATTTGATACACGTCTATATCCAGTAACAGAAATAAAACCAGGACTTTGTTGATCCCCGACTTCTATTTGTTGGACCGCCACCGCCTCTCCAACTTCTTCTTGATTTGCACCTTCTTGTACTGGCTGGGGTGGCATATCATCTGATAGCTGGTTATGCAATGCTCGATCATATCTTTGCCAGCAAGGGTGGCATATAGATCTTGTGCCGTCAAAAGAAATCTGAAACAAGATATAACATTCTGTACATTTGTATAAAAACATAAAATATCTTTAATATTTTATAGTAGTTTCGAAAAATAATCTTTTATTTCACTGAAATCCTTTATGGCTGTTCTTTATGCATAAACAATAAGTTCTCAAAACATCTCTAAGGTTAACTGATACAGGTAAAATGCTTAGCATTACGGTTGCTTTTGTACAATAATAGTTAAGATTGTGTAAAATAAAACATAAATAAAAACAATAGATTGGTCGACAAAGACTCGCTTCTTGCGCTTTGTTTTCTTAGTAAATAGATAGATAGATGGTGTACAGACAGAGTACTTACCTCGCGTGGTATGATTTCTTGTAATAACAACACTACGAGATCCCGGTACCTTTCGAGAAAGATTGCATTAAGACTGTGTTTTCTTCGACGTAACACAGATCGATTGCACGACACACAACTGTTTTGTCTTTCCATATCGACGAAAATCCAATCCAAAAGCAAATAACCAGAGTCCATGAAACACGCTAATAGTAGTCGTTAAAACAATAGATAAAACAAACCAGGTAAACGTACAGATCGCAACGGTAGCTAACGAAGGACTGCGCGGGGGGCGGTGAGTCAGTGCGCGAGCGCAACGAAACCTTTTCTACTAAACTTGTTTAATGTGCGAAAGAGACAGCGTATACATGCTTCTGAACATTGGCTCAACCGTGCAAAATGCTGTATGGTTATAAGATGAAAAAAAATCGTCTGAAACTGTTTTTTTTTTTTTTTTAAACGGTCCTGTACATTTTTCTCCATCGATTTTTAATAAAATAATTAAATGCAGTGAAAGGTCATATTATTACCCTTAGTTTAAAACTATTTTGGTTAATGTCCGCCACTCTTCGCAAAGCGGGTCAGATATGCCCAATGACCTTTTACAGTAAAACTCAATGTAAGCACTCTAAAAACATTGTGCAAATGGATGCTTTGAATAGTAAACGGGTCATGAAGGTAATTTAAGTAAAGTTATAACCTGAAAAACTAGTATTTACAAAAACAGCTGTGATTTTTTTTACTGAGAATCGGGCTGAGTTACTCATAAATACTCATGTGTGGTTGTCATGATAATTATTGTTTGGTTTCTCGTTTTATGAGCTATTTCTATGTATTATAATATTATATTAGTTTATTTTAATGCCATATTTATATACATATAATTATATGTATTTACCATTTATATAGGTATATTAATTTATGCTTACAAAATAATATTCTCCTAATTTATTTATTTTTGTACTCTACTACAACGCTGTCCTATTTGACTAAGGTTGACTGGTAGAGAAAGCCTTGTGGCATTAAGTCCGCCTATGTAGGTACCACGTTTGTGCATGAAGTTAAAATAAATAATAAAAATTTGGAACTGCATGTCAAACCCGCAATATCTTCGGAACTTTTTGACCCCCAATATCTCCGTCACTATAGGGGTTATTGCGTGAGGTGTGTGGGTATTTGTTGTTTTGCCAACTATAAGCAGTGTTTCTTTTGTTGGCCTTTGAATCTACATTTCCTGCAAATTGCATTTATTGCAGGGCAGGAACTGTTATCACCTTTGTGATTTCTGCTGCCACATTGGCTGCGGGGTAACTTTTATCACCTTTGTGATTTCTGCTGCCACATTGGCTGCAAGTTAACTTTTATCACCTTTGTAATTTCTGCTGCCACATTGGCTGCAGGGAAACTGTTATCATCTTTGTGATTTCTGCTGCCACACTGGCTGCAGCGGAATTATTATCACCTTTGTGAATTCAACCTCTTTTTTAGGTGTACATTTTGTACTTTTTGTGTCAATTTTGTTAAGGCGGGTACTTGTGGCATTTGTACTTTAGCTATCGCGCAAATTGTTCATTTGCCGTTCTACGGCTTCTAAACAATTTGCTATTTACAATTTACAATTTTTTTTTTGCTATTTTATTTTTGCAATTTTTTCAACTGCTGCTGTATCACCAAGTATAAAAATATTTTTTAAATCGAATACACGTTTCTGGTATTTGATCTATAAGATTTTCATCTTCTTAAGCACAGTTGCATTTTGTGCTTTCACGCCTCAATCGAATTAGGAATGTTCCAATTGTTTTCTTCCTATTCTTGTCTCATTAATCGGAAAATGTGTCTTTCAAATAAATAACTTTGTTTCGGGTTAAAGACTCTTCCAACTTTTAACCGCGATATCGTAAATGGCAGTCGCGTTTGGATCAGTCGAATAAGCTTCGGGTAAATTGAAATATATGACTTGAAATGCTATGCCTCCGGAATGCAGTAAAATTTCACGTTTATTATTTTGATCCCTGGTATTTGTCGCTATAAAATATTTCTAAAGCAGGTTTCCATTTTACTCAACCGGCAGCCTTGGAGATTGAGTTTGGCTTTTTGGCACATTTGATTGGTTCTATCGCAGGTATTTGTTATTATGACATGTTGATCGATTTGTAAATAATGGAGAGGAAATCTCACCATAATAGTAATACATTTCAAGATCGATTCGACAAGTTTACGATAACTTTAACACAATGATTTGTTGTTTAGTGTTAAAATAAACGAGTCCCGTCACAAAGGAATACGTAACAACTTTGTTTATTTGGTTTACATTTATCGTATCCGGCTAAAGAGCTTTGTGACTTCATTTAGCACTTAAGATAAAGAAACTCTAGTCGACAAATCTTTAAAAGTAACATACCCTTATACTCTTCAAGTGTACCCTTATATTTGTTACTAAACCAAACGGGCACTTAACATAGAGGTGATTTATTATTTTATGTGACGATAGCCAGAGCAAATGCATTCTAGATTTAGTTAAAATCATTAGCCTTTAACGGATTTCAGTTTTAATAGCAGATAATTAAATCTACATTACTTCGGGGTTGTTGAAGGGGCACTTGTTTAAAACTGGGACTTTCCGAGTAGTGTTCTCGTGGTACATATCAAACACTTGTTCAGTTTTAATAGCAGATAAATTAATTTATCTACATTACTTCGACATTGTCGAATGGGTACTTGGTTAAAACTGGAGTTTACGAGTAATTTTCTCGTGGGAACAATTTATATTGAAATTTCTTTCAATAGAGCACGTGTTATTTGCGAACGGATTTGGTCAACAATACGTAGGTTAGGGCAGTACCTATCACATCACACTAATATTATAAAATTGAAAGTTTGTGAGTGTGTATGTTTGTTACTTCTTCACGTCTAAACGGCTGGAGCGATTTTAATAAAATTTGATATGGAGTTAGCTTGGATTAACACATAAGATAGTTTTTATCTCGATTTTATCTTCCCGTGGGTTAATTTTAGAGTTGTAGCGGGTGAAACCGCTGGCAACAGCTAGTACAAAAATAAAGAAAGAAATGGATTATGTCAGCACTGTATTCGTCACACACACGATCCTTGTTAAATGAGTAAATGATGTTTAGTTTATATTTTGTTTCACAAACACCTTTACACGTCAAAATGTTATGCAGTATCTACATCGGTTTCTGAGCACATCAGCAGATAGCCGACGTAGATTTTGCATAGACAAAGAAACAAATTGTATATAAGTTATTTATTAAAACATACAAGAAAGTATATTCTTTAAGAGCGCTTTTTTTTTTCTTTTTCTTTTTTTTTTTACCATCACACCAGTTATTCGTGAAGGAATAGGCAGAAGTGTATCAAGTACTATTCGACCAAAACCCAAGTTTTTTTTTTTTTTTTGTACACAAACTATAATATAATTTATTGTTGTTGACCAATTTCCGTAAGCAGGTATATAATTTGAGTTACAATTGGCCATGACTTGATTTTTTTTTCTTTATTTTTTTTTTACAAAATATAGACCATTTCAAGGAACTAATTTGCTTATTTTATTGTTTTAGGGGTTGTACATTTTTTTAGGATTTTTTAAATTCGAGGTGCTCTCAATATCACTATGAGGCTGTATGTAGTGCGGTGTTGTGCCACAGACAAATTAAAAAAGAATACAATGTCAATCTAAATCCAGTGACATATCCTTGACAGTTGAGATTGATACAGTGATTTAAGAGGAAGGTTTTTAAGTATAATACATGCATAATATAGTAGAGAAAAACACCTGTGCGAAGCCGGGGCGGGTCGCTAGTATATAATAAGTTCATTGATGACAAGAGATCAACCAATCTTATATAAATCAAAACAATGATATAGAAGTAGAAGAATGTAAGTACATTAGAGCCTTTGCTCCTCGTATTTCCGCTATATTGTGTTGAGTGGACAACATCATATACTCAACAATCATAGCATTATTGACCGTAGGTATGTTACGGGAATCCGCCTTAGTATAATTTAAAGAAGCCATTACAACAATTTACAATATTTCACAAAAACAAACTTCAACAAAGCTGGCTAAACATAACCTACAAAATGTTGACATTCACAGTCTCGCAACCGAATGTTTTTTTTTTCAAGAATGATAGAATGACAAAGGAATGTTCTATTATGCTTTGTTGGAGGGTCTGAAAGGTCAAATGAAAGTCATTCGTTAAATCACCTATAACTTTTGAAATAGTATGTATTTTTCAAATCTGGTAACAGGCATGAATTCACCTAAGCTAACCCTCGAAACGGTTTTAAGACAGCGCTTGAAAAAAAAAATTAGGCATGCCCAATTGTACTTACTGCGCTTTTTACTCGTCGCCAATGTTGTGTTCACTAGGATCACTTGTGGGCTCTTTTTACTCGTCGCCAATGTTGTGTTCACTAGGATCACTTGTGGGCTTTTGGGGTTTAGATTAAAACCTCTCAATATTTCAGTAAGTAGTGTGCAACTCGAAGGGTCCGTCTGCTTGCCTCAAGGGCTAGTTCAGGACTGTTCTACGACGTTACCGTCGAGCCGCTTGCTACGTTTATTTGTATATATCACAGGCGGTAGCGATTTTTGCTCGCTTGGTTCTACATTTGGTCCACACCCATTTTCAGCACGTTTATTTTCCGTCGGTTTTTCCTCATCATATAATACGAGGTTGTAGTCAGTGAAAGTCTGACACGGGGCTCCTACTCCACCCAGAGCGGGAGAAGTAATTTGATGATTTCCCATTCACAAAAAAAAGGTGGTTTTAAAAAACTAGAAGTGTCTATCATTATTATTTACTGAGGCAAATAGGAATAACCAAATGAATAACATTTTTCATGTAAATTGTATTCCCTGTTTTCACCCCCACAGGGGTGGAATATAAAAAAAAGGCTCGTATATACGCTGGTTTTAATCTGTGATCGCCTATTTGTATATAAAAGGTTTTCTTATCCCTACTGATTACTTTGTGTGGGCCGTTATACGATGGGGTTAGTGGACTTTTTACCATATCGTTCCGTATAAAAACATGAGAGCACGTATTTAGGTCTTTATGGATAAATATTTTTCGCGAATCGCTGCTCTCCCTCTACCCTTGGCCGCATACTGTTTATTACGCTTCGAAGTTTGCTTACGTACGTAGGTAAATGTTCTACTTGTGTTGTGTTGTTTTCGCGATAAAAATCGCCTGGTAACCGTAGTGTCTGTCCTAATACTAATTCCGCTGAGCTTACATTTTCGTAATTTTTACAAGCCGCACGAAGTCCCAACAATGCTGTCGGTAATTACTCGACCCATGACCTATTATCTCGTAGCCTAGTCTTAATTGCAACCTTAAGTGAGGGATGCTTTCTTTCAACCATTCCGTTTGCTTGCGGATGGTACGCTGTTGTACGGGTCTTTTTTATGCCTAACAGGTTTAACAGGCTCTTGAATAGTTCGCTCTCAAACTGTCTTCCCAGGGGGCCAATTCTCGATTTTCGCCATTTATCTCGAGTTCGAGATCGTAAGTCTATCTCTATGTCTATTAAAAATATCTATCTCTACCAAAAAATGTCGAATTGAGCAGAATTCCGTATTCTCAGTCAAAATAGAAATAAATGTCACGAAAATGTCGAGTCGAGTGAAGATAATGTTACCATTATGAAGAATCGCACGTTCTGTTTTAGGTAGCTATGAGTTAATGAATGATTTTGTTTTAAAACGCTGACTAAACCTACTTATTTAAGTATAAAACGAAACGTTTAGTGTGTTTCAAGATTTTGGTATGCTCTTCGTGAAATAAAGAAAACAAATTGACAGTTGACTGTCAGTGTCACAATTTGCGCCTTTTTGCGGTTCCTTCAAAACTTTTGTTATGTTTACATGTACTGTGTTTACATCATTATTGGGTGCTGTTTTACATTTTAAAAGTTTTATTTTAACATGGAGGGGAAAAATCAAACAAGGCAAGGGCACAAATCAAATTTCCAGTAGGTATGAGATGCCAAGCCGTATTTTATTTAAAAATTAAAGAAAAGAAAACACGTACAATCCAAAACTCAACGAATTCACTCAGAAATGACGTATCTCTACAATCGACATGACATCTCTACTGCTCAGAAGCAGTCGATGAACTCTAACGTTAGCTTTCGACAAATGTCAAATTCGACATCCCCAGAATAGCAACTTTTAAAATTTGACGAAAAAATTACGTCATTAGAAATTTTTGTCGAGTTCGACACCATCTCTAAAATCGAGAATTGGCCCCCTGATCGCTAGTTATTGTAAGTGGGCACCCAAATCTGCATACCCAACAACTGGAAACTGAAATCGCTTCTGGCCATCTCGTGAACCTATCTATCATAGTGATGCAGTACCGATAACCTTCTTGTGACGTTGGCAGTGGTCCGACTATGTCTACGTGTACATGCTCGAATCTATCTACTACCGGAAAAGTACTTAACTTGGATACTGTATGTCGCTGTACTTTTACTTTTTGACATTGAATGCATGCTCTGGCCCACCTGGGGCTGCAGTCTCTACATATTTAGCTAACGATATCGCAACCCTTTGATGCTTCGGCGTTTCCATAGACATTTTAATGCTTTTTTTAAATCTCCTCGAGTATGGGGTAAATTGGAGAAAATGGTTCGAATAAATAATTGACTTTCTTCTAACTTAAACTGAGACTATATTAAGCTTATATGTACTAAACAATTTTTTGCGAAAATACGAAAGTAATTTTATACGAAAACTAAAGTAAAACTTAAAACATTTAAAAATTGAAATTAATCATCAAATATTTGAGGAAAATAGAATATGCCTCCTTGCAACATTGACAAAGTATTCTGTCTTTTTATTGGTTGTCATTACGTGATAATTCGATAACCTTACGCATGACGCGTATATTTTGCGACTATTCTTTGCAGCCCGCAAAGTGATCCTAAGCATCGTTACGCACGTCGTTACAACTTGCTCATATTGTTTGTTTCTTGCTAGACTATTAATATTATTGGTTATTTGACAAAAAATGGTGCCGAATATTACTCGAAAATCTATTGTACCTACATAAATGCTTACGGCTATTCCGGAATTCGGACGTATGCTTAAATCATTTTTATGAAAAGCAGAGGATTAATTTAAATACCTAAATATGACTTACAACTACAAACAATTCCTATTTTCAACTTTGTTAATATTGATCACTAACATTCCTAAAGTTCACTTATTTAAAAGTTAAAAATACATGTGGAATGCAATAAAAGTATTCAGTAGGTAGTGAACATTTTGTTTATTAGGTTACATAATGATACAGACAGTTAAATCAAATATCTCAAAGTTTTCATATGCCCTCCGCGAAATTAAAAAGACTACCAACCTACAAACTGCGTTAACCACATACTACGCGTATGCCCACGCTTGGTTTAACTATGGCATCATCTTATGGGGAAACAGCACAGACGCCCCGTCACTATTTACCCTCCAAAAAAAGTTAATTAGAATTATTACTAATATAGAATCAACAGACAGTTGCAAACCGCACTTCCAGAAACACAAGATTCTCACGTTAGTTAGCATTTATATATTGGAATTATGTAAACTAGTACGCAAATATCCGGATTCTTACAGCACACGGGGAGACCTACAAACAAATTATTCTTTGCGACATAAGAACTAACTGAATTTGCCCCCTTCCCGTCTTAAATTACACCAATCTAGTCCATATTCAATGTCTATAAAAATAAATAATAAATTACCAGAAAACATAAAGCAACAAAAGAAAACCAATACATTTGTAAATAAGTTAAAGCAATACTTAATTAAAAAAAGTTACTATACAATACACGAATATTTAATGGATAAATCCAATAAAAATACATAATTTAAGTACCTACAAAACTAATATAAAAAAAAAAGGTCATTAACAAGGACGTAAACAAATAAGCAATTTAAAAATATAACTAAATAAATAATAAAAGAATACATAGATTGCATAACAATATTAATAGAATAAGTATATAAATAGATATATTCTTAGATTAATAGAATATAATTATAAAATAGATATTTTTAAGCCAACTTAATAATAAAAGAAACGCTCTTCCGCTCTTCCGCTGTACTTGTACAAACATTTGCTGTGCCCGACAGGGTCCATAATTGGCCATGACTTGATTTTTTTTATATATTTTTTTATATTTTTTTTACAAAATATAGACCATTTCAAGGAACTAATTTGCTTATTCTATTTTTTTAGGGGTTGTACATTTTTTTAGGATTTTTTAAATTCGAGGTGCTCTCAATATCACTATGAGGCTGTATGTAGTGCGGTGTTGTGCCACAGACAAATTAAAAAAGAATACAATGTCAATCTAAATCCAGTGACATATCCTTGACAGTTGAGATTGATACAGTGATTCAAGAGGAAGGTTTTTAAGTATAATACATGCATAATATAGTAGAGAAAAACACCTGTGCGAAGCCGGGGCGGGTCGCTAGTATATAATAAGTTCATTGATGACAAGAGATCAACCAATCTTATATAAATCAAAACAATGATATAGAATACTTACATTAGAGCCTTTGCTCCTCGTATTTCCGCTATATTGTGTTGAGTGGACAACATCATAAACTCAACAATCATAGCATTATTGACCGTAGGTATGTTACGGGAATCCGCCTTAGTATAATTTAAAGAAGCCATTACAACAATTCACAATATTTCACAAAAACAAACTTCAACAAAGCTGGCTAAACATAACTTACAAAATGTTGACATTGACAGCCTCGCAACCGAATGTTTTTTTTTTCAAGAATGATAGAATGACAAAGGAATGTTCTATTATGCCTAATGTTATATTGTTGGAGGGTCTGAAAGGTCAAATAAAAGTCATTCGTTAAAACACCTATAACTTTTGAAATAGTATGTATTTTTCAAATCTGGTAACAGGCATGAATTCACCTAAGCTAACCCTCGAAATGGTTTTAAGACAGCGCTTGAAAAAAAAAAATTAGGCATGCCCAATTGTGTCTAGAATTAACACGTTGCCTGCCATATGGAAATCCGAATACATTTGCGTTTTTCATCAGTCGCTTAAATGACGTGAAATGACTTATTTATAAGATTTCTATATATAATATATGTTTTTATATATTTTTTTGTATATTATGTGCTGTTTTTAATCCGCCGGTCATTTACACCCGGCGCGGCGCAAATGTAATATTTTTTCATTGGAGCCACGCCGGTCAAATCGCCGGTCATCCTTGTTAGTCGCGTAATATATAATAGTGTGTAGGTTGTTACAAAAATAATTCACAAACGCATGGAAGAAAAATTGCCAAAAACAAAACCAAAAAGGTTACGACATTTTGTTCAGTTTGCCCAGACAAGCCATATTTGTGCAGACCGTGTTTTGATAAAAATCATTAATTTTCTGTTTGTTTTTTAATTTTAAATTACTTTGATCTCAACACAACATAATGTGTCTCTAAATAACACTAGTCCTTGATTTGTAATAATAAAAATATTTTAAAAAGTATACTGTCTTTAATTTACATCATAATTTTGTTTGACTCACTACAAAAACATTCATACAACCAAAAAATTATAAAAATATTTTGAGGCCAAGTTATCTAAAGTGATCATTGGGGCCGCGCCGGCCACTTGTAATGGTATTTTGCGTTACACGCATGGCCGTCAGCGAGCAAAAGGTGTTCAAGTTCACCTTAGTTGTGCCGGTCATTTAAGCCCCCCATGGCCCAAACGCTTCTACCAAGTGCCGGTCATTTGGACCCCCCATGGCAGCTAACGTGTTAATTTCCTTAACACCTGTTAATGTACATTATGGATTGCAATAAACAATTTGAATTTGAATTTAAATTTGAATCCAAGTTGGCTCAAACAGTTTTAAGTCTAGATAGCTACCGTTTTAAAGTAAATCAATAAAACATGGAAGGACGGTCATATAAAGTATCTTTATTTCCATTAAATGTAAAGTTAAAAATACATTATAGTTATTTCATTGTAGGGACTCATTCTGCCATTATAAAATGATATGAAAATTACAAATCACAATAAGGACATCATTGGGCTCGGAACGATTTAAAAAAAATATTTTTTGTGTACATTTAGGTGCAGAAGTGTACTTCTGCACCTAAATGTACACAAAAAATATTTTTTTAAAAATATTTAAATTTTAAAAATATTTCTCATACAATTATATAATTAGTAACTACTAATATGTGATCTAATTAGTTTGGTCAAACAGTTTTAAGTCTAGATAAGTACCGTTTAAAAGTAAATCAATAACACATGGAAGGACGGTCATTTAGAGTATCTTGATTTCCATTAAACGAGAAGTTAAAAATACATTACAGATATTTCATTGTAGGGACTCATTCTACCATTATAAAATGACATGAAAATTACAAATCACAATACAATTGGGCTCGGAACGCTTTATTTTTAAAAAATATTACAAAAACTGTAATTTAGGTGCAGAAGTGTTATTTCTCATACAATGGTATAATTAGTACTAATATGCAGCTACTTTTACTTCAATATTTAGGTTCAGGGTACTTCACACATATTGTTTAAGTTATTTTTCTTTTAAAACACTTTCAGTTTACACCGAACATTGTTTTGATAGCATAATAATGTAATATAAAGTTTCTTCTAATCCCTAAAAGTATATGGTTACTGTGATTTAAGGATGGGTTGAATACATCCAAATGTTTGTTTATTGAATATTGTACACAAGAATTTCTTTTATGCCATTTAAACTCGTGACAACTATGTTATGGTAATATCGAATATTTAAACTTGAACACACATCATGGTATTAAAAAATACTTTCAACATTACACACACTACACTATTTCACTTTGTTTGATTTTCTACTTCTTCTTCGTTATTCCTATATCGCAGTCACCAGCATCTCGGAGGTATTCCGTAGTGTGAACCGGTTGGTTGCTACATGCTGCCTTCAATATCTACGATGTGGTTCGACGAATCACACAAAATTAGCATGCAAATGAAAGATCCCGCTTATATCTGTATTGAGAATTGTTCACAGTGCTCCGAGATGAATTTTACCCATTTCTTCAAGCATAATATCCTTACGGGCTTTTTGTGGCTGCGTTATAATGTAGTTAAGAGTAAGTGCATGGTTTTTCAAGGTGGCTCTAGGCAAGTGCGAGATATCCCACCCGTAAATCTAAATGGCGCACCCTTGGAAAGGGTGGATATCTTCAAATACTTAGGACATTTCGTGACGCCTACTTTGAAAGATGATGCGGACATTGAACGGGAGCGGAGGGCGCTGGCGGTCAGAGCGAACATGGTTATCCGCAGGTTTGCACGGTGCTCAAAGGAGGTTAAAATAACTCTTTTTAGAGCCTACTGCACTACACTGTACACGTGCAGCTTGTGGACTAGCTATACGCAAAAGTCTTACAGCGCCCTTCGTGTCCAGTTCAACAACGCGTTCAGGATGATGTTGGCGCTCCCCCGCTATTGCAGTGCATCGACTATGTTTGCACGCGCGCGTGTGGATTGTTTCCACGCCATTATGCGCAAGAGAGGCACGTCACTGGTGCGGCGAGTGCGGGGGAGCGCTAACAACATGCTGGCTGCGCTCGCTGGAAGACTTGATTGCGCCATTATCTCCCACTGTTGTAAGCGACATGTGGCAGGTTGATGCAATTGACGTAAGCTATATTTTATTGACTAACTATATAGAATTTAATATGACTATGAATGACAATGAATGAAAATTTTTATTGTATTTAATTTTATTTTGTGTATGTAATGTAATGTGACTGTTAAATGTATTTGAATTATGATATGAGTCAGTGATACTCGAATTAAATGATTTTATTATTTATTATTATAAATTATTACACATATTGAGTAAATACTCAATATTATAATAACTTTATACATATCTAAGTATTATCATTAATAAATGATTACCAATAAACAACTTTTTATACTCTGCCACGAATTTGTACATAATTTTTCCATTATTATTTCAATACGTGAAGTGTTTGTGCCTCAGAATGTAACATATATTTACACAATAATGCGGCGGAGTTACACAGCCATATCATTCTCGCAATTGCTCCATAAATACGTAGGTATAATATTATACCTACAAACAACAAATAAGTCACACTGTTCATACGCATGCACTGGTTTCCCTACTACATAAATGATGGCATGCAATATTTATTCTTCCCTAACTCTATCTTAAGACTATTCAACTAAAAAAGAAACAAAAACCTGTCCCGGTTATGACGCAAACGCAACAAGGTTTTAACAAATATCAACATGAAACGTGAACGCTAAATTTGGAAAAAAATATTTACATGAAAATACGCAAGGTTCTAACTATTGGAGTTCTGCAAAATGGACAAGTATGCTCGTTAAATTCCAGCTGTTGTGCCTGCTGTAATAAATTTAAACAATCTGTACAAATTAAATGACCACACGGAATTAATGCGGTATCTGGGGCAGACTCCCAACAAATGCGACATACTGCAACGGCAGGTTCAGCAGCCGGTTCTACAGGCGGGGGTGGGAGAACTAAAGGCTCTACAAGCGGGGGTGGGAGAACTAAAGGCTCTACAAGCGGGGGTGGGAGAACTAAAGGCTCTACAAGCGGGGGTGGGGGAGGGGCGGCTGCTGGGGCGAAAAGATGGTCTTCGCCCAGGATGACTTCAACAGCTACTTCGGGTACATCCTCTGCACCACAACCTCTACGTTTACGTCCAATAGTTGGGACGTTGCCGTCAAAAATTGACGCAAAGAAATCAGACCCCTATCAAGGGATCTGTTGTTGCCATCTAGAATGTTGTTGGTAATGTAAGACCTTTCGCGGTTACGTCTTACCAGTCGACCTAAGCGCTGAGCCTCGAATCTTGCCGCAGTCTCTGCCATCTTCTGCTGAATGATCTCTGAACAGACAAAAATTGGTCAGTACCTATCATGAAATAAAGGCAAAACTTCATGAAAAAAAATTGAAAGTGGACACTGATAATTAATGTCAAAAATAATCAAGGTACCAGAGAGCGGCTGATAGGTATGCAAAACATTACAGATTTAACAGACATCTTTGTTCCACTCAAATATTTTGTTCAAAGCAAAAATATAACCCACTTTTTGGAGCCCAAGGCAACCATTTCAACTATCAAATCAGTCGTAAATACGAGCAAATATCTTTGAACACTCATGTTTTTTTTTTAAATTGGGAAATTTTACTAATTGGGGAAAAAATACGTATTAAACTTACCTTCATTAGGGTGTCGGTAGAGTAAATCTAGCTACGCTACGTACATAAATACATATATCTGAAACATTAATTTTATCAATCGTAATATTACAACACAAATACGTACAGAAAATACTCTACTTATCTTATACATGTCTAAATAAACAATAATATAACAAGAAAGAAAGTTGATTCACTTGAAAGTTACATTAGAAGTAGAAGTAAATTAGATATTTAGGAAGAAGAGAAGTTACTTTAGTTAAAAGAAGGGTATTGATTGACTTGACTGATATACTAATAGTAAGCGAGACTCGGACACGAAAGGACCGGGACCCCCGTACAATAATAACAGAAACTGAAAAAAAAAAACACTTATTTAAGTTGAAAACTGAAACTGAAAGTCTACCTATTATGGTGCAAAAGAAACAGCCCTGTGACTGAGGGATAGAAAAACAGCAGAGTTATAGTGTTTTGACACCCATTAGGTACGAAAATGGAACAGTGCTATTATAAATCTATGAATGGAACACTTAAAATGAGTCTTGCAAAATAATTTCGCGCCATGCGTGTGACGAAACTTCTCCATTAAAAATATTCAATTTACTACTTTCTAGATAATACTATTTTGCTTATCTACAATAGATTTACAATATACTTTCTACTAAATAATTGCATATTTATTTTACCTGTGAACCTCCATACATTTGGGTTTCCGGAGAGAGATCTGCGCAAAGAAGCGTGAAAACTCTCAGCCACATTGGACGTCCGGTGGGGCCTTTGATAGACCGAGATCCTCTCGGGTCCCTCCTGTAAAATAAAAATTACGTTTTCTAAACTAGAAACAAACACACAAAGTTGTTACTCTCCGTTGAGATCACACCCACGACCTCATACTGCATCTGTATAAACCACAGCAGCAGGTTTGAAACAATAATATAAAAATAATATGTTCATATTCATATTCATTTATTGCATTTCATGTTGTTTACAGGTTGTTACATTATGATAGTTCCAAACAATGAACCCTGCTAGGGCACAGCTATGTATAGGCGACAGGTTTTAATTAATTTAACATGCTATCATTATTCATTATTCACATAATTTGTTGATATAGAATAATTTAAATTATTATTATACATTATGTCATTCTTATAAACTAAATAAGTAAATTATCATTTTCATATTACAATCTCATACTACAATAGAGATTCTAAAATGTCTTTGTTATCTCAGTTAATTTAATGTCAATAGATTAGTTTTACATATAATATGTCACATTTTCAGATAAAATAATAAAATAAATAAAAAGTAATCACTAAAAGTACAGGAGTGAGGCAGTGGCGGACTGATGTCTTATAGAGTACCTAGTTATGTATGTGTAATGTGTTCAAGTCGATATTAATTTATTAATTTCTCAGTTAAAAATTCTTTTAGGCTATAATATGATTTTAAGTTTAAGTAGTTTTGTAGGTCATTTTTGAATTTGTTGTCGTACTCTGTATCCTTAACTGAATTCGGGAGTTTATTATAGATTTTAACGCACATGGCCAGAGGCCCAGAACGAAACATAGCTAGTCTTGAAGTTGGTACCGCTAATTCGTTTAGGTATCGATTTCTAAGACTGCGTTGCTGTGGGCGTTGCTGTTTTGCTAGCGGAAAAAGCGATGGGTATTTTCTCACAAATTTACTAGCTTCTAGGATATAAATACCTGTTAGCGTAAGAATTCTATGTTCTATAAAGTATTGTTTGCAACTTTCCGTACGTTCTGAACATATTTACTAGGATTCGAACGCATTTTTTTTGTAAAATAAATAGTCGCTCTATATCTACACTATTTCCCCACAATATAATTCCATAGTTTAGCCACGAATATGCGTATGCGTAGTAGGCTGAAAGAGCTGTTTTGAAGTCGGTTGCTTTTTTTAGTTCTCTTAAGGCGTATGTAAAGCTAGCCAATTTATTTGATAGGGTTAGTATATGACCTTTCCAGTTTATATTTGTATCAACAGTCAGGCCTAGCAGTGAAAAGTCGTTCACACATTGTAATTTTGTATTATTATATGAGAAGTCGATATCTACCTTTTCTTTCTGATATGGTCTATATTGCATCAGCTTCGTCTTCGAGAAATTTATTTCTAAATTATGGTCTTTCAACCATGCCACTATATTAGTAAGAATGTCATATAAGATTTCATTTAGGGTCCCGTTATTATCGTAAGGAAGAATTATTGAAATGTCGTCAGCAAATAGGACGCTGTATGAATTTATTTCTTTAGGGAGGTTATTTATATATATTAGGAACAATAGGCACCCCAAAACACTACCTTGAGGAATTGACATGGTTACTTTTGCTCTATCAGATTTAACACGCGTTATCTGGCCAGTCTGTGCATCTTTATAATCTACTTCTACATATTGTTCCCGATTTTTTAAGTAAGAGCAAAACCATTTGTAGGCTGTGCCTCTGACACCTATTTCATATAATTTATTTAGAAGGATCTTGTAAGACACTCTATCATAGGCTTTGCTCATGTCTAGTAAAATCCCTACTGCGTGTTTTTTATTATTTATTATATTTAATGCTTCTTGTATGTATTTGAATATTGCCAGTGTAGTAGATTTATTTTTCCTAAAACCATTTTGACTATCGTTGAAGATTTTGTACTTTTCACAAAATGAGTAAAGTCGTTTCGACATTGCTGTCTCAAAAATTTTCGCGAATGTAGGTAATGCGGCTATAGGCCGAAAATTGTTTGTATCGGTCTGATCTCCCTTTTTATGGATCGGTTTTATTACTGCTACTTTAAGCAGGTCGGGAACACATCCTTCGTCGAGTGACTGATTTATAAGTAGAGTCAGTGGCATTAATAATTCCTCAGCGCATAATTTTATTAGTGTTGGCGGTAGCTCGTCGTGTCCATAGCTTCGTTTATTTTTAAGTTTTTTAATTATATTTTAATTATATGTTTAGCTCACCCTGATCATCCATTGTGCAACGAAGTAATTGTGGAATTCTTCGTTGTATGGCAGACCTCTTTCTGCCGCGATAGCTGGCACTTCTGCCAGCCCGAGCGCAATGCGATCAGCTGGCAGATATGCCAGCCCGAGCGCAATGCGATCAGCTGGCAGATATGCCAGCGCGGCGTACAGCTGCACCAGCTTGTAGCCGGCAGTGTTGCGGTGGGCCGCCGGGATGCCCTGCCGTCTCGCTTGTCGAAGAAGCGCCTGAAACAGATGGAAAAGGCACCCTGACACTGGCACATTTGTAACAGACTGGAGCGCTCTCTGAAGAGGCCTTGGGTTTCCGGCAGCCTGCCAAACTCGCAAAAGGACCGCTTCGTAAAGAAGCCTGCGACGATTCTGCATCAAGACTACGACAGGATGAAACGAGTGACCAGCGATCACCGCGTGCAGGGTCAAAATTTGGGCTGCAGGTAACCCAGCCGGCACTGTTAAAAATGTGCCATCCACAACCACCGTTTCAGAGGCTTGCACGCAATAAAATTAGGCATTATCAAAATGATAGCCGAGCCGAGGCGCCGCCCGCGGAAACAGCCCTAATAGCAAATTGCTATAAGTGGGATGCTCCGCGAGCGCCACCCCGTATGCCTCAAGGGTCCTGGGTACTGGAGGGACGACTGATCGCCGCCAGGTACGCATCGACGACACCACTGACTCGCAGAGCAGATATGGCACAGCATCAGGATACCTATAAATAAGACATGCACTAATTGAATATACAAATAAATAAAGGTTAAATATTCAGAGGGCCCCGAATCTGCTATTAGCTATTATTAGACGACACGTTTTACACAAGTGCGTCGTTTGGCGTGCGTACAAAGGGTAATTTTTGTCTGCGCGGCGCAGGGCCTTATTAAATCAATGATAGACCATTCTGACACTATTGTAATAGCAGATTCGGGGCCCTCTGTCTAGATATTTTCCCTAAGGTAAAAAATAATAATTAATAAAAAGTAGTTTACATTCTACAAATAAACTATCTCCATGGCAAAATTCATCAGAATCGGTCCAGCCGTTTTGACGTTATAACATGCAAAAAGACAGACAAACAGGTCAGAGAGTCAACTTTGGGGCGGGATTTAGGTGTTGGAGTATAGTTATATACAGGGTGAAATTGAATAGATGCGACAAATTTAAATATACAATAATACGTGTTGTCAAGAAAATGTATAAAATATCAAATGTAAAATTAAAAAATAATTGATCAGTGTTACGAAAAGCGTTAAAATAATTAAAGTATCAAAGAATTTCGCGTACTACCGTTTTCGTGTAGTGGGCACGATTTAGGTACATTGTCGCTATGAATGAATCGCGCCGCCACCGCCGCACCGCCGCCTCTCTTTCCCGCGCGCACGATTAATAAAAATTTTGTGAAACCAAATTTCCCTTCATACTTTTTTCGGCTTAGGACGATCAAAAGTACAATAAAAGTAAATAGTAAAACAATGTATGTATGAGGTATAACCTGAATAATGTTTGTTACAACAACAAATCAATTATTGTATTTTTGGCGTATTTAAAAAGTTGGAATCACAGTATTTACAATAATTATTAAGTATTTACAATAAATCAAATCGTTAAACTTACGTGTATTTTAATAATTGTTCAAAATGTCCACCTCCGTTTTGTAAACACAATTGAGCACGGCGCCGCAAATTGTCCTTAAGTTTAATTAATACTAAATTTTGTGATTTTACAGTTTCGAATGCACTAATGATTTTGTTTTTTAGTTCGTCTAAAGTTTCGGATTCGCGTTCGTAAACTAGTCTTTTTATTTCTCCCCACAAATAAAAGTCCAACGGTGTAAGGTCGGGAGACCGTGCCGGCCATGCTACGGGTCCGCCGCGACCTATCCACCTGTCACCGTATTCACTTTGGAGATAAGCCCGCACTTCACTGAAATAATGAGCCGGAGCTCCGTCCTGTTGAAAGTACATACCGGCAAGATAAGACAAGGGCACATCTTGTAATAGTTCAGGCACTGCATTTCTTAAAAGTTCTAAATAACGTGAACCGGTCAACCGGTCATTAATGAAGATCGGCCCAATCACTTTGTCATTAATTATCCCAGCCCACACATTCGCACTAAATCGCACTTGGAAAGCGTCCCTCCGTGTTACGTGTGGGTTGCGACCCCGAGCACTCCACCAATGTTCATTATGAACGTTAAACAGTCCAATTCTTGTGAAGGTGGCTTCGTCACTCCATAAAATGTTGTGATGGAGATTTTCTAACAACCATTCACAAAATTGTCTCCGCGGACGATAGTCGGCGAGCACGATATCTTGCACGGGCTGGAAATGATAAGGATACATCCCAGACGTGTTTAGTAACTTCCATATGAAGTACTGGCTCACATTGAACCGCCTGGCTGCCTGTCGGGTGCTGGCCTGAGGATTTTCTTGAAAAAATCGCTGTACCATGCGGCACATGCGCCTTGGGTATACCGGGGCGGTCTTCCACCACCCCGGGCGTGTGCCGGCACGTGTACACTTGCGAAGTCCAGCATGTTCTGAGTGATTCTTAGAATTCTTCCCAATGAAGGTGGAATGACATTGGGATATTTTAGCCGAAATCTTCGCTGCGTTTCACGTAGATTTCTTAGGGTGTTGTACCACACGATAATATCGAGATACTGTACGTTTGTTAATGGTTCACGATCACTATTTCGTCTCGTCCTAGGCATTGTTATGGCACAAACACAAGACACCAATACAAATTATTCGCAATACGTAAAGTACAATAGGATTTGCGGAATGCGCGCGCGACCATGACCTACAAACGTTTTAGGACGACTAATGAACGAAGGAAGGGTGGTGGGCGGCGGGCCGGTCGCCGGGAAGGGATGTCGGCGCTGGCGCTCATGCGAGGTTTGGCAACGTCGCGCGATACTTACATTAGAAAATAGGCAAAATTAGGTAAATGACCGCTATGAACGGCAACGTTTAATAACATGAGTACTCCACGACGATTATTGAGCACTGCGATGAGTCGGACGAGATTTTTTGATACTTTAATTTTTCTTATTTATTTTGCATATTAAATATTTTGCTGGAATACCGATAATTCGTACTTAAATAAAGATAATAACATCAATGGACCTTTTGAAAACGATAATCGCGTCATTTTTTTTAACGTATTAGATTGTAGAAAAAACTGTTTATAATTACTATGTTACTGTAACTGAAGCTCCCATTTCATTTTGTCGCATTCATTCAAATTCACCCTGTATAGTTGCCTTTGAGGCACTATGAAACGCAAAGAAAACAATTTTTTTATGTCCCAAACGAAGTTATGACCCATTGAAGTCACAGGGACTTAAAAAAAAATTTTTCTATTAAAAATTTGACCCGCCTATTTTATGGTCCCATCGGGTGGAGGGTCTCAAGGGGGTCAACTTTTAGTAAGGTCATTTTTTCGACAAACTAACCCCACTCCTGTACCCATGATACTACTATAAGAGTTCAATGACAATGTACTGCTTTGTGCTGCAAATTTAGGCTGCACCTCATATACTTATACAATAATGATAGGTATAATTATATTAATATTTAGTTAGATACTCACCTAGCTGCCTCCTCTTCATAGATACCATTTAATGGTGTTGCTTCTGATGAAGCTCTCCTTTTTAGGGCTTGAAACAGATTGTTTCTGTAAAACCGAATAACATCCATTACATAAATTGGTAATATCATTTATTAAATAAAGGATAGATGGATAGAGCAGCGGTGGCCCAGTGGTGGCGGCCCTGACTTACGAGCAGTAAGTCATGGGTTCGAACCCAAGCAGGCGCATTACTTAGTGTAATTTATATCATCACCGCTACTGTCAAAACGGTGAAGGAAAACATTGTGAGGAAACCGGCATGTCCTAGAACCAACAAAAAAACTCGAAGACATGTGACATCTACCAATCCGCACTGGGCCCGCGTGGTGGATATAGCCCCCTCTTATAGAGAGGAGGCCTGTGTCCCAGCAGTGGGAACATTAATAGGCTGATGATGATGATGATAATGATGATGAAATAAAGGATACGTAGCGTAGTGCAATATGCTATATATAATAATGAATAATGACTGTCTGTACTCGCCGATACAGATAGGTATGTAAAAAGAAATATAGGTTGCCAGCGTTAGAGAGACCACTTTGGTCCATATCTGTGGTGCTACCTGGTTTCTCAGTCTTCTCTTAAAGCACACATAGGGCGATATGGACGGATTATCTCGGCAACCATATTTACGACAAATTTAATTGATTTTACTATCCTGTTTCTAACCCAAGGAGTAGGGTCACGGTCGTGTTCTCCTTGTATGGGCCCTGGCTGACCAGCTCTCAGGACCCATGTGACTGGGCATCTATGGGTGTGGCACCTAAGATAGGTGCTGAGCCCTGTAGCTCTACCATGGGTTGTCATAGAAAACTTACTCGCTAACGTTGTACTCGCTAGCGTGCTAACGTGTATCAAATAGATTTCGATAATGCTTGAACCATGAGATTTACGGAGTCTTACGCAGGCGCTAATGTAAGCTCGATAGATTGTGTCGTCTAGCTAACTTCACTCTACTCATGTTTTGTTTCTTTCTTTCCTACTAATAAGAGGAGAGATCGATATATACACAAATAAACCGACAAAATAGAAAAGTTGACGGTTATTAGACTACTTATAGTATTTAGTGGTTTTTGAATTTTTATTCCTTATAATATTATGTCACTGTCGTGTATTCAATTTGTAATGTTGTTTGTTGACCTTGTGTCACAGAGCTGTGTTGTGTTGTTTAACAGTTTACATTAGTAGATTCAAACAGATTATTTAAAACAATGAGGACCCTGTGCCTCAGTTTCAATTGTTGGTATATTCATAAAAAGTATGTTTCAACTTTCTTCAAAATTATTGTGTTTTGTTTAGAGAGAACTGCATGGTACCTTTAGTTCTAATGAAACTCGTTGTGTTGACATCAAATCCGTAACATTATTCATACATATGCACAAACCTTTAAAGTATTCTTTAAAGAGTCTATAATGTTTAATAAACTTTCATTCATTTATATTTTGCAATTGGTGTCTAACATGAATTCTCATTACGGAAAATCATTTTCATTCTCGAAATTCACGTTATTCACGTCGGTTGTCTTCAAATTCAGCGGCCACTAACATATTTCATACCAAATAAGCTTTGCAGACATTATTTTGACTGCATTAGACTCAAAAACGTACATAATTTTGTTGTAAACATATGTTTCACACGCCAAAATGCTAGTGAGCTACGTAACCACTATAGTAAGCGAATTATTCGATAGGTTCAGTGAAATTAGTGACTCATGGTACCGTTTTGTATGGTGACAGCTGAAAAACGTTAGTAACTATAGAATAGATTACGTTAGGTTTTTAACCTATCGTCATCTATAGTGCTCATGTTACGGATAGTAATTCTTTTCGTGACCGCTAGAGGCGCTGTACGATATTTCATACAAATAATTTACGTAGACGCTTGCGAGATTTGGCTGTGTAAACTCATGGTAGAGGTACTGATGACCGAAAGGCGACGAAGAAGTGTCCCCCTCGTTGATACCAGCGCGTAGCGCCACGGAAGCCGGGTATTTCTTCGAAGTCGTCCATACCTAGGTGGGCAAGCTGGCACTGAAAAAAACAAGACTTTGAAAAAAACTAATCTTCTGGTGTATTACACCAGAAGATTAGTTTTTTTCAAATTCATACAAATTAACCAAACCAGTTAACCAGTGCGCATGGCGTGGTGACGCTTTATTTAAAATATTACCGTTTTGCTTTTGCTATACCCAGACCATAGTTTTTTTTTTGGATTTCTTTTTTGATTTTTTTTTTGTGGTTCGAGCTGTTGTTTGAATTTTAATTTAATATTGATTAATGATTCCAAGACCATAATTATTTCATTGTAAAAGACAAATTCACATTTTCAAATTGTTCATTCAATGTTTACAAATGAAATCGTACGAGGAATATTTTGTTGGATCAAAAATAAATTTTGGGATATTATTTAATTTATTTAATTTAGATATTAACATCCAAAAAACTAAAATCATGAATTTTTACCAACGAATATCTACGGGAGATATGAATATAAACTATAATGGTCAAAGTATAGAGACAGTAAAGAGTACAAAATTTTTAGGAATCACAATTGACAGCCAGCTAACCTGGAAGCCGCAAGCAGAAGATATATGTAAACGTCTTAGTACAGCTGCATTTATGTTGCATAATCTATCGAAAAAAGTAAATCTATCGACAATATTAGTAGCCTACCATGGTCTGGTCTAGTGATTTCCATATTAAGATATGGTATAATATTTTGGGGTCACTGTAGTGAACGAGAAAGCATCTTCAAAGCTCAAAAGCGCTGTTTGAGAGTTATATTTGGTCTTAAAGTAACAGACAGTTGCGTTCCTATATTTAAGTCTCATAAATTATTAACTTTCCCATGCCTCTATATACTCGAATTAGCAATATTCGTAATAACAAATCGATGTCTATTTGCAACTTTAATAGAAACTAGAAAACGAACTACAGCTATGAGATCTCAATACCAGAATCTACTATGCACGGGTGTATTTAAAACTAGCTTATTGAAAAGAAATGTGATTTGTATGGCTCCTGTAATCTTACAAATGAAAAACTTACCGTTGCAAAAATTTAAAAAACATTTCACAGAATTACTTGTTAACAAATGTTATTATTCTGTTCAGGGTTTCTTAAATGATAATTCTTTGTAATACCTATGCTTACTATTCTCTGCTATGTATTTTATTTGCATGCTATATTAAGGCAGAATGTACATGGATTCGTATATATTATTTTCCAGCTTATTTTTTATGTACCTACATTCTAAGCAAGTAAAGATTCTATTCTATTCTATTTCAACAACAACCAATAAATAAATAAACAATCACTTACCAACGTTTTACTCACTTAACTAAACAAAAACACAATAAATCACTTCACTTCACACATTGTTTAAGTACACTGACATTTCAATTTTCGGTCAGTGTCGTCTTGGGGGCATTATGAAAAAAATACTTAGAAGAATTTCGCACCCATTTTGAAGTGACTGATTAAAAAAATAAACAAACTAATGTCCAGTTATAGGAATTAAAGGAAAAAGGTGAAGGATTCTAAAAAGAAGTCTGGAGCAGGCATAATATTTATATTTATGTATAGCAATTCTGTATAGAATAATTCGGCGTCCATTCTCGACGAGCGCGCGAACCTTTATATTATGTACTCTGTGGCGCGAATGTGGAGGGACATGTTTTTCCTGACGACTTCGCGGCCAAATTACTGTTTACCTCTATGCCTTTGTCTGTGGTAGGATATTAAGAAATAAAAAACACCTCTCTGGTATCATAAAACACCAATGTGTATTTTATTTAATAATTAATACTCTGCTACTAAAAATCCCTAAAACCTATAAAATACCAAATAAAATAATAACAATGAAAAACCGCTGTGAAGATATTTTAAGCGTGTGGGCGGACCAACCTTTTCATTCACTCAATCAATCGTCTTTCGGAACAGCACTACCTAGTATCCAAGTCCCAAAATTCCGAGTCACCTGATTGGCCAATCGGCCAATCACGCGATGTTGCCATTTATCGTGCCGTACATTCTTGGATCGGGCAAGCAAGGTACAGCCGAGTATTTGGAGACATTGTGATGGTTCCTTTTCCAAGGGCGTACACACCCGTGTTGTGCAATCCAGTGTCGCGCATTGCTGGTATGTGCATTGTCGTGCTGTACAATATCAAGCCGGACAATCTTGGTTCAGGCCGAGAATGCGCGACATCGGAATGTACGTGTTTTGAATTCCAATGACGTACACACGGCCGCTCATCAAGCTTGGCCGTTTGGACTTTGGACTATTAGAAGTTGAACGCTGCGAATCGTGCGAGAGGGTCCGATATGTTTTTGTTATTTCGTCTCTCTCACGCGCAGACCGTATGGTATGGAAGCGCCGCGCGCGCCGCATTCTAACCATAGCTATACGTTTGGTAATTTAATAATATTATTTTGTAAGCGAGTTGAGTTCATCGCATAATGATGGTTAGAGGTAGATTGTTTTTCTACCTTGCGCTGCACCTGTGCACTAATACATCTATTTTTTAAAGTTATTATTTTAATAGTGTTTTTAACAACGATAACTATTGAAGAAAATGTGTGTTAAAGAGTATAAAAAAAAGAAATCATGTTTTAGTTTTTACTTATAAAATTAAATGAAAAAGTTGAAGCTATTAGAATTATTAAATAAAAAATAAATGTTTTATTCCATTCGCACTGACCATATAAGTGCCTACTGTGAAATTTAATCATATGACTATTAAGTACGGTTTTTGATAATATAGAAAAAGGCATTTCAGTTTTACAATTTCGTGAGGCACATGATTGGTGCCAAGCAGTTTAGACAAAATAGAAAGCTGGAGCTACCTATAAACTGGATGAAAAGACGGCACGGTTGGCGCAGTGACTGAGCGATTGGATGCTGCGCTACGTGTCGCGGGTTCGTTCCTGGAGAGAACAAATTTTGTATAACTGTTCCAGGTCTTGCTGCTAGTGTATATACTCGTAGGTAATATTAAAGTTAGTAAACGCATGCACCATCCAGGAGAATTCCTGATTGATACTGATAGCTGTCCCCGAATGTTGCCTTTGTGATTCTTGAATGACAGTGCTTGCTTGCGATTCTCATCTAAGACCTGCATTACTTAATCATTTAAATCTTAAAACTTGTCTCAAAAAATGCTAAACTGTGTTTGTTTGCGATTTCTTTTCGTCACAACAATCAACGAGATTTTCAACAAGCGTAGTTGGAACTCTGGGAAAATATTATTATCTCTCTTCACTAATATTTGAAATGTATGTATGTCAAAGGGTCCGTTTCCACTGAATAAAGACTAGGCCTTTAAATTAAGTAAGTATAAAATTGAGCGCTCGCGAATCCTTGAGCACGCGGGTAGAGTAGTGACGCTTTGCCTGCGTGGAATTCCTTTATTCAATGACATCGCAAAAATCGAGAGGATTATTCAGCTTGGTGGAAACGGACCCTAAGTATGTCTGTTTGATATACATTCATAGAAAAGTACTGAACCTAATTTGAACCCATAGGATCGTTTCCAGTAAAATGGCGGAACATTCATTACTTATTCTTCTTAGGTTAAACAATAAAACAAGTATCAAAAAGACAACTCTTTATTCTAAAATAAAAACACATCATAACCTCATTTGTTCTATTATTAAGTAGGTAGGGTAGGGTAGGTAGGTAGGTAGGGTATATAGATAGGTAGGTAAAAAGGGTAATTTTTTTAATTATAATCACGCGAACGAAGGTCGCGGACAACAGCTAGTAATTACATAAAACTTCTTATGCATGTTGCCCAAGCTACAGTCATTCTTTGATTGGATCACCAATGTGTTTTTGAATCTACCCGACATGAAACGAAATCAGTTTTAAGTGTAACATTTAAAAAGATCTACTTAGTTATCAAAATCTAAACAAAATCATAAGTTGTCTTAGGAGCCAAGAACAGTTAAAATCATAAAAAAAAATAAAAAATTACAAGCTCCTATAGTCAACTACGGTAAATAAAACTTAACTACTACTTATAGAGAAATACGCTCAAGCTAGAGTTATTTTGTGTAAATAGTTAGATCTGTAAATAGTAACTAACCTAAACCTTTGTAAAGTATTAACAACGAATATAGAATAATTATCTTTAATCAATAAATCTAGGGAGCTAACAGTAGTAACAAATATAAAAAAATAGTGTAACAAAACAGTTTATAATTATCTATTGAGCAACACTTACACAAAGTGTAATTAGCTTATTATAATCATGACTTAGAAATTAACAGGTAGTAAATTGAATCAGTCTTCTTTAGTAGTTATAATATTAGTAACTAATCATAAAAATATGAGTCTCTAGGAAATCACAACCAACGATAAGAATATGTATCACATAGTTTTAAATAATATAAGCAAAAAAAATCAATATTTCAAAACAGACAGACAGTTGTTAACCTAATTAGTTTACCATCGCCTACGAAGTAACCTTAACTATATCAGAAGTGTGCAAGCTGGTAAATGGCTTTGGTGTTCTAACGAAATACGGAAAATACGCGTTAGGATGGAAATTGGTTACTAGAAAGAATTTCAGAAGTGATCTCATGCTAGATCGCTAATATCTGGTGGGACCACCATTAGCGTCTAGCACTGCATCCAACCTGGCTTTCATTCCAGTAACCATGTTCCAGCACATGTCACGAGGATCCCCCCTCATCAACTCCCACATTTGGATTGCCGTTTGCCTCAAGTTATCAATGTTGCGCATTTCTGATACATCCCAATTGAGAACCATCTGACCACAGAGGTTCTCAATTGGGTTGAGGTCTGGGCTCTTCGCAGGCCATGGCATTAACTGAATGTCCGGCTGAGCTTGGATCCACCTCTGTACAACTCTGGCACTATGGACGGAACTGTTGTCCTGACATAAATAAATAGTGCCTATGGGATGGTGCAGTCGCACAGTCGGCACCATCACATCTCTAAGAATATCGACGTACTCTTCGGCATTCATGCGGCCAGATATTTCCACAAGTTCGCCAGGACCAGCAGAACTCATCCATCCCCAGAATCCTAAGCTCAACCGACCACTCGACCTGTTTGGTATGACGTTATTAATTAAATATCTTTCGTTGTCTCTCCGCTTTAATATTTTTCTCCCATCTTTATCAGACTTAAATGTCTTTTCATCTACAAATATAACTACATTATTCTCCCAATAAAAATTATAATATTCTAAACAAAAACTAACCCTAGCTTGAGCATGGGCAGTAGAAAAAACTATTTTTTTTGCCGAGACCCTGGTCTTCATTCCAGCAGCCTTCAGTCTACGCCGGATTGTGTCGGTTGATACCTGAAACAACGGTAAAAAAACAATTAAAACCAAGTCATTCAATGCTAAAATTTTTTAGCCTTACATATTTTTCAATAGGGTTCGATTCCCACCCAGGACAAATGTTTGTGTGATGAGCACGATCATTTGTTCTGTGTCTGGGTGTAATTTATCTATAATATGTATGTATTTAGAAATATATAAGTATGTTTATCAGTTGTCTAGTACCCATAACACAAGCTCTGCTTAACTTGGGACTAGATGGCGTTGTGTGATAGTTGTGGAATATTATTATTATTATTATTATTATTATAATACTCTTATGATACGTTTATAATAATTTATCATTCCACAAAACATTTATCACTCCAAATAATCTATAGCTATTACCTTATTATCTATAGGCATCGTTTGTCTGTTTGGTTGATCACGAATCTCAATCTCTAATCTCAAGAACTACTGGTTCGAGTTGAAACATTATTTTGCGTGCGATAATATAATAAGTCTATCTTTTAAGGTTGTCTCGCTATAACAAATTAATGCATTATGCATTCAGCAAATTATTTTGAAATTACAAACAGACACTTCAATTTTATTTATTTGTATAGAAAAAGAATTAGGGTTCCGTGGAAAAAATTAAAACCCTTGAAATTGTTAACATAATCCGATTCAAAAGGGAAGTTACATTTTTTTTTAAATTTCAAGGTCGGTTTCAAGGTCGCGGGCAACAGCTAGTATAATATTATAAAGCTGACGAGATTGTTAGTTTGTTTGTTTGAACGCGCTAATGTCTGGAACTACAAGTCAGATTTAAAAAAATCTTTTAACATTTTATAGCCTATCTATTGAGGAAGGTATAAACTATCTAAAATTACGCTACCGCCCTTAAGAGCTGTACGGAAGTATCTGGTTGGAATTGAAAAATTATTTTTGTGTTGGATAGTCCATTTATCAAGGAAGGTATATATAACATCACGCTACGATCAATAGGAGCGGAGCATAAATGAAAAATGTGACGCAGACGAAGTTGCGAAGGTCAGCTAGTTACTTATAAATCCGAAAGTGTATTCTATTACTTCTTTCCGCCTTAACTACTGAATCAAATTTGTTGAAACTTGACACAGACAGGTGAACCGAACTGAAACCCGGGAAAGAATAAGGGATCAGAACTACAATAATAATAATTACTTTTTAGAACGACGACCTACTGACCAAAGCCATTGGTGGTGTTTTATGTTAAAATGAGTGTTATGATAACGCATAACAGACAATATTATTATCTGTTTTTTTTTTGCATACTACACGCGAATGCTTGACTTAATTGTTAAGTAATCGACTAAATAATACTAAGTTGTATTAACATATTATTATGGTTGCGTTAAAATTGATTTGTTAGCAATTAACTGTAATACTGTTGGAAGACTGCAGTTGCGGCAGCGCCATGTTATCGTGTTTTAATAACACATAACATGATTTGCTAACATAAAGCGGGCGTGGCCTAACATAAAATGTTCACCGTAACGAACGGATAACCTGTTAAGATGAAATGTTTTGTTAGGAATAAGGGCGCTGCGGACACGGCTTCAGTTTTGTTTTACTTAGATAGCTAAAATACATATATTCAAAAGAAGTAGTGAACTTACGCTATACCGTGTGGCAGTAACCTGCGTGTTCAAAAAAGGTTCATTATTATGCGCCGCTACAATTTCAGCATCTAGCTCAGCGGTGGTGGCGCGCTGGTAGAGCTGCCGGTGATAAGCCGACAGGTCACCCCCAGTCTCCTCATTGCGTCGCAACCAAAAGTTGATTGTTGTCCTCTAAAATAATGAGAGGTATTTCACTTCATTTTTTATCAGCTGATACCTAAATATTGTTGCACAAAACCGTAGGTCTGTATACCTACAGGAAATAAAAAAGAACCAGTGCGCAAATTTTGATGTTTAATAAGCTTTATTTTATGTTTTACAAAAAAATAGTAAAATTAACGTTTACGAAAGATATACTTAGGTTTTTATTTTTTAAACTGACATGGTCATTACTTAACATTATCATTAACTCTGAAAACAGGATATTTATCATGTTTACTGATACTTACTTACTTTGAGTTTCCGATATTTCGACGTTGTTGCAAGAACCATCATCACAGATTACCAAAAATTTTAAAAAGAAGTATCGGGAACTCAAAACAAACAGCAAACATGGTAGATATCCCGTTTTCATTGTTAGTGTTTACGAAAGATGTTTCGTTTTTAACAGATCATAATGGCCAGTCCTTATCAGCTACCGTGTGCTCGACGCAACGCACCTTACCGCTTATTTTATGATACCTACTATCAATTTTGTTCTACTTATTGTCACTATTCACTGTATTTTAATTGTTGAAGTGAAATGCATTTCTTTAAATCTAAGTCGCAAATAGCTGTTAAATATTTACCTGTTTTAATTAATTTGGCAATATTACTGTATGGAAATAAGAAATATGGATAACTAGTGAGCTAGAATATTAATAATGAACTGGAATTAAAACACTGAATTTGATTTTGTTACCGTTTTAGGTGTAAAAAGGTATTTCGAAAGTTACCAAATACTTTTTTTACATCTAAAACTCAATATTCGGTGTTACGATATTATTATTGGATTTCATAATCAATATTTTAGTTCACTAGTTAGCCTTATTTCTTATTTCCATACAGTATTTAGTTATTTGCGACGTTGCCCACTTTATGTATAAATGCTCTTAAAGAAATGGACTTCACTACACGTTTGAAATGATTTGAGCCTCCGTTACATACCACACCGTTTTTACACCCCAGAGATAAAATTTCATGATACTCGCGAGTCATGGCTAGTAAATTGGAACATCGTTATCGTTGGTGGCGGTGGTCCTGCTCACCCTTTGAGTCCATTACATTTCCGTTTCCGCATACCCCGCGGCGGCGCACCTGCAACCCCGCCGCCGCGCGCGCCCGCGCCGCCTGCGCGGCCTCTTTGAGAATATGTTCTGTTCTCTATTTGCTTATTTCAAACAAAATTTGCTAACTGGTTTTAAATTTTCCTGTAGGTATAAGTTTATCTAATTTGTCTCCAAATAATAAATAAATACTTAGATTACTCATTATTGAATATAACTTTGATCTCTTCATGGCAAAAGTGAATAGGCTATTGCTGAATCAGCAAACGAAATCCTCGATCTTATCTTCACTTAACCATCAGGTGAGGAGTCAATTTATAGTCAGTTTTTTTATGAAAAAGTGGACATTTGATTTTATAGAGGCAAACACTTCACTATGTTATGGAGACTTTATTTACAGTAGGTATTACAAAATAACACTCACCGATATCCCCGTCCTCCTTTCAATCTCTCTAATTGCATATCCATCATTTCGCAACACTACTATCAGCTGCCGCTGTTGTGGCGCCATAAATATGAATTACTTCACACACTTCACACACTTCGACAACAAAAAATATTTTAATTACCGTGAATCCCAGTCGAAAGATATTTGGGAACTGTTGACTCGAAACGGTTAACGATGCAACACAATGCAAAAAAGTGCGTCGGTGTGTGTAAGTGCAAAACATCACACGCTATACCGCACTGTAATTGGCCGATGCCACGATGCTTAGTCCCTTTCCGACGATTCTCTACATTGAATGTAGAGTAGTTATGGGTATGTTGGGGGCCAAGCTTAACGTGCTGGCGTGTGTACATTCCTATGTCGCGCATTCTCGTGCCGTGCATTGTTGATGTTGAGCATTGCTGGCTCCCAATAAAATCATAATTGAATCTATAATAATCATAATTTATAAAGTCGCTCAGAGTCAAATTATTCAAAAATTGTTATGATTATTTATATAGTAAAACAGAGAACAATAATAGATATGTAAAATGTAATCAGAATTTCTCATCTAAAAACTCTCATTCAAATTATAATAAGCCTTATCGGCTAGAATATTAATTACTCTCTTTTTGAAAGCTACATCATTTAACTGCTTCCAGTTTTTTGGAAGTTTATTATAAATTTATAAAAGGCTAATTCTTAAAATGGCCAATTCGTAAGGTTCTTATTCCCCTCAAAGAGCTATACCTACTTAGTTATTATAATGCCAACTCAAAAATAAACTAATATATTTTTTTAAATCATGAATGGTATTATGGGGGTGCCTTCCTCCTTTTACGGGCTTAGGACCGTCACACGTTTGCATGCTATTATCTGGGGCGCAGAAACATTTTACATAAAAAAGTAATATGTACACGGTGTTTGTACTTAGAACATTTGAAGCAGAGTATGAAAATTTAAGGTTCAGTACTTGCATGGTACCTGGTGGTCTTGCCACAGATCGTACTTACTAAATTAAAAATGTGTGAGACCAGAAAGATATTTAAATCACGGTTAAAATGGTGTCAGAACCATCAGAACCAGCTACAAATGAATGTTCTGGCAGCCAAGCATAGCACGAAAGACTTCAAGGGGTTCTGGAAAAGTACCAATCGTTTGAGGATGCGCCCTGGTCTTCCCGGAGTGTTGACGGTACGAGCGATTTGAAAGGTATAGCCGATAAATTTAAAAACAGCTTTATTGTTAGGTCACCGCTAGGACCGTCCTCATCACGGGGGCGGGGGGGTGTGAGTGGGGAGTATGTTAATACTAGGATCTCTGCCAGGGATGTGTCAATGGCAGTAAAATTGATTTCTCATGGGAAATCGCCTGGTCATGACGGATTGGGTGTGGAACATATTCAACATGCTGGGCCTCATATGTGTAGGGTGTTGGCTATGTTCTACAACTTCTGTATTTCTCACTCATACCTGCCGGCTGATATGTTAAGGTCGGTCGTAGTCAGTGTTGCCAGTGGCAGATGGCCAAATATAACATGACCCAGCTCAAAAAGTAACATTTTCACAAGAAAAGTAACATTTTACATTTTATGTGGAAACCATTTTAGTAATTTAGTATGGCACTTTATTTATACAAACACAAAAAAAAACAGGTGCGGAAAAATTGTTGATCGAATAATTGACTGGCAATCCTGAAAAAGAATATTAAACAATTAATAATGTAGAAAATATTTTCTAATCATATAAACATATATGTCTTGCAATAATTACAACTTACTTTTTTAATCAATTTATTACAAAAAAAAACGTCATCATAACCTATTATTGAGATAGGTAGGGCAGCTAATTCGAACTGGAACCTGAAAAAAAAGTTAATATTATCATTTCGTAAAAATTAGTAACTTAAAACTTTGTGAGATTTATAGAATAATAAGCAGTTAGTAGTACCTTCACCGCTCTTGCTATAATTTATTTTAGCATGCATCATTGCTTTTGTCGGCTCAAATTGTGTGGCATTTTTAATATTTGATTTAGTAGCCATCAAAGCAGAAATGGTTTCTGTGTTTAGCCTGTTCCTGTTTTCACATTTGATCAATTTCAGTTGGCTAAATATTCGTTCGACGCATGCATTCGAAAAAGGTAAGACAAGTAAAAGCCCAATAACTTTTTTTAAATTTGGAAACATTGGATTACCAGTACCAATATCATT
Source organism: Diarsia rubi (assembly GCA_932274075.1). Taxonomy (NCBI): domain Eukaryota; kingdom Metazoa; phylum Arthropoda; class Insecta; order Lepidoptera; family Noctuidae; genus Diarsia; species Diarsia rubi. The sequence continues at coordinate 5,554,690 of OW026441.1, forward strand.
CAGTTTCAAGATTTTTCCCCAGTATTCCTCAACATTTTTATTTAAATCTAATTCATTATCTTCAAGAAAAGCATGTTTTTGCCATTCTTTTTGTAGCTCCACCTCATTAATATTATCTTTTAAATTTGGGAATCTGATCATTACGTTGGACAAATCTTTTATTTCAAATTTTTGAGCTATGCTTGGCTCAACGACCTCTATAATGCTGTAAAGTGGGTCAGAAAAATCATATCGTTGTGTAATTTGTTTTATTGCTTCGATGTAAAATTTTAAGCATGTTCTTTTAAAATCTGTAATTTCTGTTTTCGGTTCAGGAATTTCTTTAGACAATTCCTGAATTGATGTCTGTTGTATTGTATTGTATATTATTATATTATCTATTCTATTGTACCAGTTCGTGAGGCCGCGGAAGACCCAGGGTGCCAAGGTGTTCGCGGTAATATGCTTCAGGGAGCCAATGTGTCTCCATGTCGCCGTCGTCCATCCGAGCGACTTCGGGCTGGGGCACAAATCGCATCGTAGCCCAAGACACGATGTCGTCGACATAGCTCCAATCTATATCGACGACGCCGCACCGTGCCCGTAACCAGTCGTTTGCCGTCTCCTTCAGAGGGTGGGGGCTACCAAGCAATGCCGCTAGTGCCGCGCGTAGCAGATCCAAAGCCCCGATTGGCCTAAGGCGTGCGGTCACGCGATCGCGGCCCATCCCCCCCACTTGGATGTGCACCCCGAGGACATCCACCACTGGTCCCCCCCTGGCGCTATAGACTAGTACAAACTTTTGCCTTCGATTGTCCATTGTTACACAGCATTCATTCCGTCGCATCCCCGTAATACGGATGTTGTCTGGTCCCAGGTGTGAAGTCAGGGCGTACAGCTCGTCCACCTCTAGTAGGGGGAACGGCGCCGCCATCACCAACTGCAGCGCCCATAGCAGGTGGGTATTCCCCGATGTGTGATCCAGGTGGATCATGGCTACACTTTCATCGTCCAAGCCCCACTGTCCCCCGTATGCCATGGTCAGCACACGCCCCTGATTTGCGACCGTCTCATCAAGATACCGGGGCGTTACCATCACCACCTCGAAGTCATTGTCGGGGACCATGCGCATCAAACGCGGGACAGGCGCTCTTAGAGGCATCTCCCACTCCGTGCCCGTAGGGAAGCCACAACTGCTGGTGCGCAGGTGGTCATACAAACGCGCCTTGACCAACATCGGTGTAACATCACCCGTAGTTATGCGTGCCCCGTCCACCAACATGGCCTGCAGCAGGGGTGAAGAGGCTAGAAACCGGTAGTTGTACATGGGGTACTGGTCGTTGACGCGTCCGTCCCTGGCTGTAGGATCGTCGATGACAGACTTCAGGTTCGAGGCCATCGCAGTGAGCATCAGCACCCCGGCGTTATTAGCTGGCTCCTCACTAATCCCAATCCATGTTATATCCCGCACGTATCCCTCCTCTCTCTCGACGTCGTCCTGTGTGATGTCGTGCCTATTCTCCCCTAACACCTTGTCACGCGAGATGGCTGTGCAGATATCCCGCATGCACCGCTTCGCCGTTTCGTAGGACCTGTGGTCACGTGCTCTGTCTACGTTACGCCTCCAATCAATTACCCCTAAATATATTTTATCAAGTGGCAAAAAATGTCGTGGATTTGCATATTCTATTCGGTAGGCATCGGTTGTCTTACAATAATTAAACTGCATGTAGTTGCTGGCTACAGTTTTTATCAATTTTTGTATTTCGGGTTTTAGCTGATGGAGTAGTGGTTTGTCAGACTGGAAAAGGCGGTTAAAGTCGTTGAATAGCTCTTGAACGTACGACATGAATTCTAGGTAAATTTTTGTTAATTTGTTGTCAAGTACGCCTAAAACTTCGAGTCTAAAGTACTCAGAGAGTACATCGTACTGTTCTAGTATTCTGTTGCTGCAAGCCTGTAGAGATATATATATGTGATTGAAGGGCTCAAAATTTTATGAACATCAACCATAAAAAAAGTTTGTAATGCTCTCAGCTTTTCTTGTCTCTGTGAACTGCGGCTGAAATGCGCTCCAACATTTCTTAAAAAATCTTCCACAAATCTCGGAAGCTTCAGACAAGCTTTAGAAGCAACTAAGTGAATCATATGACAGCTACATTTTATGCACGCAATATGTGGGACTTTTTCTTTTAAGTGGCTGAAAACAGAATTATATTGCCCAACCATACTGTTCGTAGTATCTGAAGCAAAGCCAACGAAGTTTTTTAAGGGAACCTGTTTGTTTCCAAGCCAATTCAATAATGCATTTAGATCTTCAGCTTTACCAGAAGTCATTTCATATATCGCGAAGAATTTAGTACAAACTAAAAATTCATCCTCGTCAAAAAATATCACTGCTAGCGCACATTGCTTTTTGACGCTTATGTCTGTAGTCTCATCCATGATAATACTAAATGTTGCACGTTGCCGAGAAAGAAGGGATCTGATGAGGGTAATACGGAAATTTCGATGAGAGAGAGAAGAAGAAGTAGGAGAGCGATGAATGATGTAAGAGTTTAATACGGAGACGTTTAAAAGTCTTCGGAACAATTTTTTGTACCACTTCATAGTTCGTTTCCGCTCGACTCCTTCTTTATGTCTTTTCTATCCACCCCACCCATCATAATATTGTAGTCCAATATTAGGATGGGTTTGGTGGAACCATGGAATGTTTGGACGGCGTTGCCATGGTACGTAGATATTGTAGCCACACGGTTAGCATCTCTCCATACCATGACATCGACGTCCCCCGAGGTAAGACCAGATATATTCCCCTGGGTCATGTTCCGCTTGGTCAGACTGTGCAGGGCCTGCGGAACAAACTTACGATCGGTCCGCAGGGTCCCTACACAATCAAAGCCCAAGGACTTAAGTCGTCGAGCGAGACAATGCGAATTGTAGAAATTGTCCATCCACAATGTGTATCCCTTATGTTCCAGACCTTGAGTCAGCCGCAACACTATAGACGGCGTAGATGCCTCTAATGGATCTTCGAACTGCTGCGGTGGAGATGTAGACTTTTTATGAGCGTGAACCTCAAACCGCCATAGGTAGCCGGTTTGAGATTCACAAATCTCATAAGTCTTGATGCCTCTTTTTGCAGCTTTATTTGGAATGAGCTGGCCGATATCCAGCCAGCCCTTCCACATCAAAAGACTCTCGTCTAAAGCAATGTTTTGGGTGGGAGTATAAATCTCCTGAAATTTCTTATTTAAATGTGACAATATTGGCTGGATCTTGAAAAGTTTCGCCTCGGAGGCGTCCAGGTCTAGCCCACACATACCACCGACGTCGTTGAAGTGCAGACACCTGCTCAGCAACAAAAACCTGTCGATGGCCATGTGTGCGCTAAAACCTGGAGTAAAAAATATGTCAGCGGTAGTAGACCAGTATTCTTCCACCCGCGACTTGACTATAACCCCCATCGCCAATAGCAGCCCGAAGAACGTGTACAACTCCTCGGGAGTCGTATCACGCCAACGGGTAATGCGGCTATTGGGATAGAGGTTGCCGCGGTTGCAGCTGGAAAATTGCTCTTCTGCTACCAGCTGATCATACTTGTCCGTCTCCGAGGCTATGTGCTCCATAATTGGACGATCCCAAATGTCAAGGAAAATGTCATATGGGTCGTCCCGTGGAGTTGTCGGACCTACATTTATTTGGGAAAATATTTCCCTCCTCGATTCAGATCGAATCGGAGAATTCGGAAACGGTTTCCATTCAAAATCATACCACCTCCTAGGCTGGTCCGTCGCCATTGGAGGGACATCAGCGGCTGGCGATCCTAGTTCGGCAGCAGGCACTTCCGGCCCACCAAAATCTTGGTCCAAGGGTGTTTCCATTTCGCTTTGCAGCGTCCTGGCCACCACCCTTGGAAGCGCCACCTCCTCCTCCTCGTCGCCGCTTTCGCCGGAATCTGGGTCGCTTCCTGTAACAAATGATAGATTGGTTTAAAATCGGGTGGAAACCAGAAGTCACAGCCCCAAACGATACTATAATCAGCAGGTACTTACCATAATGGAGGATTTCCATTAGAATAGAATAGAATGGAGGAAAGAAGTGGAGACGTTTTGGTGGAGGAGTTGCCTGCTGCTCGAACGGTACAGTCTTAAACCTGGAACAAATGCAGTGTTGTAATACTCACATAATTATATTTAAAGATAAATAGTAAAGTTCGTAAGCAACTTACAAAGCCGGCGAGGGCACCGACGGTGCCACTGATGGTGAAGGTGGCGCTGGCGAGGTCACCACCACCGCCGACGTCGCTGCTGCGTCCACTCTGTCAGACATTTTAAAACATGTTAAAACTTGCTTGCGAGTAAGTATTACAACTAACATACACAAGTAGAACTACTTAAGGTTGCAACCTGCGCTGCCTGCGGACATGCAGGGGCACCTCTAGAGCCTGGCCCGCCGGCATGTCATGGACATCGTTTACGGTAATACTAAAATACAAAACGATTCAATTGTAAAGTGTGTGTGTGGAAAAAGTTGAAAAAGTAAGATTAATTTGCATACAAACTAACTCTTCCACATTTGCAGGCCCTGGACGTATGTGGCGGAATGCGCCTCCGCTGCCTCCGCGGCCTCCGCGCCCTCTGCTGCGGCGGGTAGCGCGGCCGGGACCACCGCGATCTACCGCCAACACCGCCACCACTTACTCTGCAGCAGCAGCAGCCCTGCCACCTCGCACGCGCACACGCCCACCACGTCGCGGTCCGCCGCGCGTGCGAGGTCGTCGACTGCATAAAATTAAAAAAAAAAGCAAGCATAACATGAAAGAAAGTTTTTAGAAAAGGAAGAAGTAAGAAATACGTAAAAAATTAAACTTACACAGGCGCCGGAGATGATGGCGATGACGGTGGTGACGGGCGATACAGCGGCGATCGCGACCGCGACCGTGCTCCAACTCCGCGTTGAGGTCTTCGAGAAAAAAATACATATTTACATACATACACACATACAGACACACATACACACACATACACACACACATACACACGCATACATACATACATACATACACACACATACATACACACACATACTAAATTTTCAGTTCCCATACGTCCAACTTTCAAAATCACAAATAAAAAAAATACATATTTACATACGTGTATGCATGTTTACATACATACACACACGCACACACATACTACATTTTCAGTTCCAATACGTTTAACTTTCAAAATCACGAATAAAAAAAACTTCAACAAAAAATATTCAAAATAGAAATCACGGATCGGCCGTATCCATTTTTAAACGATCCAAGTTTCGGTGACGTTGAATATCAGCTGCTGCGCTGTGATTGGCTAGCGCGTGCGTAACGGCTCAGATAGTTTTACGTAATTTCATTTTCGAATTGAACACAACAAAAATACGATAATATTCAAATTAAACACCATACATCTATCATACGATACACAAAAACATACGTAACAGCCATAGTTTGCATTTCTATTAAGATTTACCGCCAAAATAGCGCGAAATGTATCAACGATGTCTCAACGGTTTTTCATGGTTGTTGAAATGACTATTTAGGCCCGAAATCTTTATCAATTACACTGTTTACGCAATAATAATTGTTTATTACTTACCCAGGCATGTTCCTTTTGATTTTCAAGCACAACTCACTCACTTTAGATATAAATAATGGGGCGGCGACTAGTCGGCGCGCGTGCGAAATCTCAACTGGCGAGCCGCGTGGTTTGACGGTTTGACGCGTCGTTCATTTGTTTGAAATATTTGGCCTTGAAGGTTAAAATGCGTTCTTGTTCGTTCTTCTATAGTCTGTGCAAGTTTGAGCGACTTTGACAAACGTTTAACCATCAATTTATCGCTACTTCGGGGAAGAAAGGGCGTAAAAGCCAAAATAGCAACTTTACAGGGGAGCGAAAAAACGTTTTTTTTTTTAAATTTTGGAAAATAACTTTTTTTGCAATAGAGTTAAATTCGAATGAATTGGTGATATTTACTTGCATTTAAGTGCTCTTTAATATCAAGAAGCTTAATTTTAAGTAGACCTTATGGTTTAGAAGATAGGATGGATTTACGACCCAAAATTTTAATAAAAATGGCTTTTACACCGTCTATAAATACGTACTATAGGACGTAAATCCACAAATATCTATAATGCTAACATACATCGTGTCGTATAAACCATCTTTAGACAGTGAAAAGGTCGTAATGACTGCACCACTTATAACAATTATCGTGAGTAAACCTACAATTATTATAATTTTGTAAGATTTAATGTGGTGAATATTGAAATTAAGGTGCATAGAAGCTCAAAATAATAGCATAATAATTATTATTATCTGATTTATCATAGTTCTATATTACAAAATTTATTATAACGAATTAGGTTACCTACCTGTTAAGTTAAATGCACACGATTCATGAATAGTGAAACAAAAGAAAAGATTTAATTGAATTGAACTTTGATTATTTTCATTAATTTAAATTTTAAGTTAACTGTGATAAATAATTACTATCATCTAATATTAATTAATTAAGAAATAAATTAACTAAAATTGATAAAATAGTATAAAATAATGGTATGTTTGTAATTTATTCTACTAGGTAGGTATTGGTGTATTAAATAAATAAATTTAGTTAAGATGCAAATCAGTTTTATTCATTCATAAATCAAATCAAATTGACAATAATTAGTAATCTTCTTTTTTTTCTATTTCCTTTTCTGTTTTTTGTTTCGTTTTCTTACTTTTTTAATTTTATTGCTTGTAATCGTATTCTTCTTTATTTTTTTTATCTTTTACTTTCTTTTTATTAAAAGTCATTACGTAATAAATATTGTATTTACGACCAAATATTCTTTCATACTATGGTGATACGCCCTTATTAATTTGAAATAATTAAATAATGTCATATACGTCAATTTTTTTTAATAAAAATGGTTTTGGTGAGAAAAAAATCATGGGGGTAAAAGCCATTTTTTTGGGAATATTGAAATTTTAAATATACAGATCGATAGAGCGTCGAAAACTAAACAAAGTTGCATTATTAACTCATTTTGGCCAAAAGTGGCTTTTACGCCCTTTCTTCCCCGAAGTAGCGTTATGTCAAATAATATAGTAGTGACGCCACAGACAAGGGCCTTTTTTTTTGCGGACTTAAAAGTTCGCTCCACAGATGGAGCAAGCATGGATGAAGCATTGGGAACTATAAGCTATTGTTGTCTACTCTCTTAACTTTTTAATGTAACAAATACATTTAAAAAATAAATGTCTTCTTTTATATCTGATCTGATATTTTGATATGGTAATAAAAATAATTGTAATTATCGAATTCCCTGAACTAATAAATTCCTATTTTACTGATAAGAGATCCCAGAGATTGATTATTATGGTATCATTCTTGTTTTTCATAAAATGGATTTATATTTACATTGTAAATACAAATTTAAAAAAAAACTATTTTTTTTAAATCGATTTTATAGACCTCGATTTTTCTATAAATCGATTTATCAGGTTACGATTCGAATGGATTTAAAAATCGAACTTTTTTGGAAAGAATCGCCATCCCTAGTAGCTAGTCGACCAAAACCAGTCGTACCAGCCTGGCAGCGTAGGATCGAGTGTCGTATCGACGAGGCCAGGGTACTCATTGGCAAACTATACTGCTTCAGGGAGGGTAATACACGACCGCGTGTGATGCGTTTTGTGAGGCGGGCATTCTCGGGAACTGAAATTAATCCTCAAGAATACATGTCCCGTGTCACAGAGCGCATCGACTTCCTGAAGCAGAAGGTTTATGCATGGGCATGCCGTATTCGGCGGTATAGGCGGCGGGTTGATCGGTACTCGCAGAATCGCATCGCAAGTTCCAGAACGATGAGAGGTGGGTATACCGAGCTTGGGAACGACCCGAGCAAAATGTGACGGACGTGTGTCGCCCGGATGACGCTGCCACGAGTTCATTCTGGCGCAGCATCTGGTCGGTACCCATCTGTCGTACTGAGGCTGACTGGTTGCGTGATGTCGAGCGAGTGTGGGAACCGATTCCAGAAATGGAACCTATCTTAATAACACCACTAGATATAGCCAGTGCAGTTCGTCCGTTACCGAACTGGAAATCACCTGGTCCGGACGGACTGCACAATTTCTGGCTCAAATGGCTCAGTAGTTCGCACACTTGCCTGGCATCCCAATTCCAGTCATCCTTAGAATCTGCGTCGCTACCGCAGTTCTTAACCCTCTACTGCATGAATTATGAAAAACATGAAAAAAAAAATATTTGATGGTTGTTTAGGCTTTATTTGGGGATAAAAAATATGACAAAACTGAAAATTAAAAAAATCTAATTACATGAACTGAAAAAAACAAGGAGGTCATATATGGGTTCGTATGCACTCAAACAAATTTTAATAAAAAAAGTACAGACATACAAGGTGTTGATTTGCATCCTCGTCAAATTTCAGGAGGTTGTCATAAAAGACATAAATAATCAATTGAAGTACGGTAGCGGGTAATAACTAATAAGCGCTGCTTTTTTTTTGTTGTTGAAATTTAACAGTATTTCAGAATTAAACCCTTAATTCAATACAAATAAAACAGAATCACCCGACTGCGCACACAGCTACAATGCAGCTGAGCTGTGTGCGTGTGTGACGACGTCTGTACCTACGAAATGCAAGCCGCGTGCGCTCGAGCGCGACCGAGCCATGACCGGTAGCAATCATTTTACCTAATTTTATTTCGAAAACCACCTACATTATTGTCATAAATTTCGCTTAATAACTAACTCATTTTTGAGCATCATTGGAATACGGATTAATCTTACTAATGACAGTAATACTAGTCGCCAAAGAAAAGTTCACTGACCTGATATCAGATGATTAATAAAATGTTAGTTTTGCTTTATCCTTCAACCTAAAGTTTTCGTAGTGATTTTGTTTTTATTTGTGGATTAACTCATTTTTGAGCATCATTGGAATACGGAAATCTTACTAATGACAGTAATACTAGTGCGCCAAAGAAAAGTTCACTGACCTGATATCAGATGATTAATAAAACGTTAGTTTTGCTTTATCCTTCAACCTAAAGTTTTCGTAGTGATTTTGTTTTTATTTGTGGATTAAATTGGTTGATTTGAAATTTTCTTTCCTACTTAACGGGTTTAGGACCGGCAATAATACCTACCTTAGTTGGTGTACCGATCCACTAAGTCTAAAAATGTTTTCTACGTTTGATGGAAATGGAAAGACGTGCTAATTAAGTGTATGTACCTACGTGGTGATACTTTCGACTCTTAGGTATTATTGGCGTAGTTAAAAATTTGAAATCAAATTATTTACACTAATAAAATTGATTAAGCTAACAACGTATTTACAAAATGTACAAATAAATAAATTACCTACTTAAGTTACCCGGAGGTATTGTTCAAAGTGGCCACCATCACGCTCCTCGCACAATCGAGCACGACGTAGCTGGTTTTCCTTCACCTTACGTAACACTAACACATTCGTTTTTATTTTAAAGTGTCGAAAGCACTAATGATCCTTGCACGTAATTCTGTTACACTTGTCACTTCCTCCGTGTAAACCCAACATATCCTCGACAACGTGACGCAACAGCTCCAGGTATTTGGCACTGTTGAGGTACCCATCAATGAAGTAGGGTCCAAGCACATGTTCCCCTATTATGCCAGCCCACACATTCAGTCCAAACCGCACTTGGAACGCATGCCGTTTGGTTACGTGCGGGTTATGGTAGCGGTGAGCCCACCAATGTTCGTTATGAACATTGTAGACGCCAACTCGAGTAAATAAACACTCGTCCGTCCACAGGATGTTGGCGTCTTGGTGTTCCAGCAACCAGCGACAAAATGTAATCCGCACGGCATTATCACCTGAGTGAATGTCTTGTGCCTTGCGGTAGTGGAACGGGTGTTGCAGTTCACGCTTCAGTAGGCGCCACACTGTGGTGTGGTGCACTCCAAAGTGTTGACTAGCCTCCCGCGTGCTTGCCCGTGGGTCTCGCTGGAAGTACTCCAGGATATCTTCTTGCAAGGCGACAGGCAGGCCTACGCTGCCGCGAGCTTGAGCATGCAGGGGAACGTCAAACTGCCGATGATCCCTCAGTCTTTGCGTAGCAGCCAGCATGACGCTCTGTGATGGAGGTTCCCGATCGGGAAACATTTCGGTGAACATCTGGATGGCTCGTCGTAGGCTGTCTCCACTGATGGCATACAGACGGACCATCTCCACCAACTCGACATTTGAATAGTTGTCCGTCATCTTGCACTTTGTACCTACGTCTCAACGATGTACCGAGAAGCGAAATTCGCAAAGCACCCGCACGCTTCGGCGACATCAAACACACTGTTAGTTCCAGAGCCGCGGGGGCGCGGCTAGGAGCGTGCGCGCACCGTGATTGGGGTAGGATTGACTACCTACGAATTTATTGAATGAACGTTGCGTATGCGTTGTGTATGTATTGTTTGCTTTTGTTTGTGTGTAAAAGCGCGGTTATAGGGCTAGTAACAGACAGGCCGCGTTTAAATACGGCTGGTTTACACTTACGGATTTCCGCACATAAGAAAAATAAATAAAAAAATACCTACCCATTTTATTGTTGATTTGGGTCGAGAATCATTAGCATAATTACGTCCTTGAATTTGACTAGGATGCAAATCAACACCTTGTATATGGGTTCGTATGAAGAATAAAAGAACAAATATAAATTTGAGTGTTTAATATAAAATAAAAAGTACAACAATTTTAATCATGAAACGCGGATAAACAGTTTCGTTTGTCATTGTAGCACAAGAATACCATGCATTTTTTACACTTTGTGTAAGTTTTTTGGCCACAAAATTGACATTTTTGACGATTTTTCATCCATTCAGGCATATGATCTACTCTGTCAGTTCTCACGGAGTTTAAAGGTACATCTTGATGTCTGGTAGGAACTTTCCTTATTTTCTTTGGTATAGTTGGTGTGCCTGGATTGGATAAAGCGGGACTTCCGTGCCTAGAATCAGGCGTTCCATCTCTACCGTGATTTCCAGGACGCCCTCTTTTTCTTGCCATTAAGGTTTTACCAGATTTGCGTAAGTGTTCTGAAACAGCTTGCTTGAAATCAAAGAGAGGCATGTAAACTTCTGGATTGTTTCTGCGCCAAAGTATCCAAGCATTTACAACACACATGTCTACCATATGAAAAAATATGCGTTTGTACCATTTCTTGGATCTCAAATGAATTCTATACAAACCAAGCATAGAGTCCAGTAAGTCAACGCCCCCCATGTGCCGGTTATACACTTCAACTGCTTGAGGGCATGTAATGTTTTTGTATACCTTTTCCTTTCTAAAATACCTTCGTTTTGTAGTCGTTGGTTCACTACCTACATAAGTCGAAAGCATATTAACCGCTTTATTATCAAACCAAGTAATGGCACTAACACTAACTTCATCAATGGTAGCAACCTTTTCAATGAAAAATCCACGTTCCTTTTTTTTCAGCTCCTTTTCTGGCGGCATATCTATATTAGGAACTCTGTTCAGGCGCACTGTACCTAAAGGCAAAAGTCCGATCTTCGTAAGATGTACCTGGAGTTTAGGGCTATTGAACCAATTATCAAAAAAGATCTTATGATTAACATGTCTTGGTACTGTTTCAGTAAGACGAGTTACAACATTGCCACTAACACCCAAGTCTGGTGCACCTTCAGGTCGTGTATTACTTTGATCACCAGCAAAAATATCAAAATCATAGCTAAATCCTGAAACTCCACTAAGAACTTGATTCTTATATCCCCATTTATGAGGCTTTGCTGGGTTGTATTGTTTCAGGTCATGACGAACTTTCGTAGGGATTATCTGTTCATCAACTGCCAGATATTCCTCTTTGGGTACTAGTAAAAGTTGCTGCCTAATGCCATCTAAAAGTGGGCGCACTTTGAATAACTTGTCATGACCTGGACTGCCCAACGGGATATAATTATTGTTGTCATTGAAGTGTAATTTTTTTTTTATTGTTTCAAACCTATTGCATGTCATAGTTTCGTAAATTTGTTGCTGTCCTAAAGTCTTGTTCCAGTAATATCGTGACGCAGGTAATTTCACTATAGACATGAAAATTACCATTCCAATAAATTGCTCTATTTCTTGTTTGGTAATGTTAGCGGGTTTGTTTATATTGTCTTGTACGGATTTTAAATTAGATTGATTTGTTATAGTTTGTATCAGATCCTCAGAAAATAAAAACAAGAAAAAATCTGCCGGTGTTTCAAGTTTTTCAATAAACTCTGGTAACTGTGTGACTCCAGTAAATTTAAACTTATTTTCATCATAAGCCTCTAATTTTTTGGATTTCCATATTATTTTAGTGGGTTTATCTTTTTTTGCCTTTCCTTTTTTCTGTGTGGCTGGTGGAGGGCTAGTTTCATCATCGGAGGAATCACTATCGGTTTCGGGTATAACAAGAGATCGTCTGTGGCGTTGAAATTGCCTAGGGGGAACATATTCACTGTCAGAATCGGAAGCTAATTCATCATCACTAAGCGAGCCATCACCAGGAATAGTATTAACATGCTTTCGAGTGCCATAAAAACGAGCAGGATCCATTCTGCAAGCAACGAAAAAAAAATGACATGCCATTCATGCAAAAAATTAATAGCGCATACGAAACCATATATGGTACCGCGGATAAATGGTTATGTTTGATTAGAATGCATACAAAACCATATATGGTTTCATCAAAAAAGCCCCCCAATATGATTGAAATATGCAAAAAAGTACACATTAAATAACAATTATATAAAATAGAACAATAACAGCACCATATTTTATTTTTTTATGAAACAAATCTTACCTTTATCACGTAGAAAATCTTTTTTGAAAAATGTGTTTACAGACACCGAGTTGAACTTCACACAAGCGCTAAGTAAAGTGAGGTTATAACCGAAATGACGTTAGATCATAGACAGCAAAATATATTTTCGTATTGCCAACATAATAATCAAAATGTCCACCATGCGTTTGGTTTTTGCTTGTGCAATATAAAGTGAAAAAAAAAATATTGAATCTGGTGAACCATATATGGGTTCATATGCAGTAAAGGGTTAACCACAGGCGCTACCCACCTGCTCCACAAGTCAGGTAGTCCCGCGGAACCCAAAAATTATAGACCGATCACATGTTTGTCGACGGTCTATAAACTTCTTACATCCATTTTGAGAGCGAAAATTAATATACATATTGAGAAAAACGGTATTATGTCTGCCTCTCAGAATGGATGTAGGAATGGGTCCCGCGGTACTAAGGAGCTACTCATCGACATGGCGATTAGCCAACAGGTTCGTCGGGCCCGCAATGATCTGTCGACGTGCTGGATAGACTATAAGAAGGCTTACGACTCGGTGCCCAAATACATGGCTCAGGAAGTTGCTGGAGTTGTACAAGATAGATGCAACTATACGCGCCTTCCTTGAGTCGTGTATGGGGCAATTGAACACTGTCCTTCGATATCCAGGATGTCAACAGATTCAGGGGAACCTGTATGGATTAAGCGGGGAATATCGGGCGACAGTCTGAACCCGCTTTGGTTCTGCCTTGCATTGCTGGAGGATTCAGGGCTAGGCTTCCGGTTGAGGAGAGATGGTCAGGTCATATCTCACCTTCTTTACATGGATGATATGAAGCTCTTTGCCGAGCAGAGATTCGTGGTGGCAATGGCAATTGCGTTCCTCTTGAACAGGTAAATATTTTGACTTGCTCAAGACTGATCCCGTAGCCGCAATAAACGATTTAACTGCCAATAAAACTTTGATAGAAATACCAGAAGATGACAGTAGTCTTTATGAAGAATATTTAGACTGCCTTAATAGCACACTCACAAATGATTAAGAAAGTGTTGTGACGTATGTTGCTGGTTTATGGCAAGGAAATTTTCGCGCACCATCAAATGTGTCGTTTGCGCATCAATGCTCTTTGGTGATCCCAGCGCACATGGACATTCACTAATAAAATATAAAAGTCGAGGTGGTCTCGTTTATCCGTCCAAAGACTTGGGGACCTTTGCAAAATAGCAGTAAATATATTAAAAAGTGAAACACTACGGCGAAAGGAATACATTTAATACTGAGTCTTGCGAACATGATGCAAGTCACAAATATATTTATTGATGAAGTCTGTCCTTCAAACTTACATCAATTTAAGGTTTAGGTATTTTGGAAAGAAAAACACCAAAACCATATCCTGTAGAAATTATTTGAACAAAATAATACTGTTTCGAAATGAATAAAAAACAAAAAAAAAATGTCATTAAATTCTTACCGCAATACTTTATAGTAAGTGCCAGTTAAGATCGCAATAGCGGTCATTGACCCACCTACATTTATTAAAGTTCTTAACTTTGAAATCCAAAAATAAGACTTAAACACGTCTTGAATCGTCGTCTATCGTGATCTTCAACATTGTTTTTTAATGAAAAACGCTACATGGTTTGTGCGGGACAATGAACATAGTGTATAATAAAGATACAGTGATACATAGACTGTGTAGGACAATGTATAGTGATATAGTGGTACATAGGAATGTAGTGATACATAGGAATATATATGAAATATATACAGTGTGTCCGGACATGGACTAGCGATATTCTAAATACTTAAATATAAGCTATTTTAAAGTACTATTACACTATAGGCTTGGGTCCAATACACTTCCCCGCTATGTGGCAGCCATTTTGTTTTTTTTGTTGAAATATGCTCTATGCGAGTACAAAAAAAATCATATATCTCAAAGTTTTAGTCATACTGAGATAAAAATAGGCTTATTCGGAAGGCAATAATATTGTCTACCGTCTGCATTACAAAGCAATGTGTTCACAATTCCATAACTTTTGAAAAAAAATGTGAAAGTCGAAAAAAAAAACAAAAAATTATGCAATTCAACCAATAATGGTTAATTACTACAAAAACAACCCCGAGAACTTTTTTATTTTTTATACTAGATCGACAGTTTTTGAGCTAAGCTACAATGCAACATAAAATTCACAACTGTATGTTTAATACTTTAAGAGTTATTGTTGTTTGAACATAGCGTATGCGCAAGCACAAAAGGCCTTTGTCGGAACCCTAAACAGGAAATCATTAAAAAAACATAACATTCATATTAAATTTTAATCTTCATTTAATATTGGAAAAAACATTAAATAAAATTCAATATGAATGTTATGTTTTTTTAATGATTTCCTGTTTAGGGTTCCGACAAAGGCCTTTTGTGCTTGCGCATACGCTATGTTCATACAACAATAACTCTTAAAGTATTAGACATACAGTTGTGAATTTTATGTTGTATTGTAGCTTAGCTCAAAAACTGTCGATCTAGTATAAAAAATAAAAAAGCTCTCGGGGTTGTTTTTGTAGTAATTAACCATTATTGGTTGAATTGCATAATTTTTTGTTTTTTTTTTCGACTTTCACATTTTTTTTCAAAAGTTATGGAATTGTGAACATATTGCTTTGTAGTGCAGACGGTAGACAATATTATTGCCTTTCGAATAAGCCTATTTTTATCTCAGTATGACTAAAACTTTGAGATATATGATTTTTTTTGTACTCGCATAGAGCATACTTCAACAAAAAAAACAAAATGGCTGCCACATAGCGGGGAAGTATATTGGACCTAAGCCTATAGTGTAATTGTACTTTAAAATAGCTTATATTTAAGTATTTAGAATATCGCTAGTCCATGTCCGGACACACTGTATAATAATAGGTCTTTACCTTTGAATTTGCCGTTTTGTATGAAAAACTTTAAACGATTTTTTTTTCATGAATTTTTTATTTGTATTAATCGAAGTAATCACCCATGCAATCAATGCATCTTTGCCAACGCAGTGGCAGTTTATTGATGCCCTTCTTAAAGAAATCAGCTGGTCGGGAGGCAACAAATTCTTCAAAGGCATTTTGTACAGACTCTCGGGTATTGAATTTTTTCCCGCCAAGAAGTTATCCAAATTCTGGAAAAAGTAGTAGTCTGTAGGCGCAAGGTCTGGTGAGTAGGGCGGATGACGGAGAGCTTCCAACCCCAGTTCTTGCAACTTGGAGACCGTCTGCTGTGCAGTATGAGGTCGCGCGTTGTCGTGCAGGAGCAGCGGAGACGAGCGATTGACCAATGCTGGTTGGAGATGTGCCAACTTCTCCATTATTGTGTTCAGTTCTTCACAGTACACATCTGCAGTAATGCTCACCCCGTTTGGTAAGAAGCTGTGATGAATCACACCGGCGCTAGACCACCAAACAGTGACCATCACTTTTCTAGGGGTAAGTTTTCGTTTAGGGCATTGTTTAGGTGCTGAACCAGGATCCAACCAACTTGCTGAGCGCTTGCGGTTATCAAACAGAATCCATTTTTCATCGCAGGTAACAATGCGGTTCAAAATTCCTTCATTTGTGTGTCTGTTGAGCAGTGCAAGGCACGTCTCGACGCGTACTTCGCGCTGGCGATCATTGAGTTCGTGGGGCACCCATTTGTCAAGCTTTTTTACTTTGCCAATTTGACGCAAATGGACCAATATTGTTTTGACGCTAACGTCGAAAGCTGCTGCTAATTCAGCCGTAGATTGTGTATCATCAGCTTCCACAATCGCCTTTAATTCGTAATTGTCGACCAGTCTTCGGACGACCGCGAGGTTCATTTTTCAGGTCGAAATTTCCAGAACGGAAGCGAGCAAACCAATAACAGGTGGTGCGTTGGTTTGTAGTGTTAGCTCCGTAAACGTCGTTGATGTTGCGTGCCGCTTGTGCCGCGTTGCTGCCACGACGGTACTCATATTCCTTAATTACTCGAATTTTTAACGTATCCATGATGACGAAACAGATTTAAATGCGATGAAAATGTAACACTAATCAATAAACAAATGACTACTTTTGGAAAAAAAAACCATGTTTTTAAAATAAAATTAATTTGAAATTAGAATTCTTAGCTAAACAAAAATTATTTTGATTTGAAATGGCCAGTACTGCAGAACGGCAATTTCATAGGTAAAGACCTAATATATATCATATACAGTATGGGGACCGCTTATGTGCAATAATTTCTAGGGCACACTTGGTATTGCCTTTTCTGACGATATACAAAAAATGAACGAAATCGGTCCAGTAATTTGGTCAAAAAGTAGAGTTTTCATTTTGAACAAATTTAAACACTCTGTAGAATTGGATTACTAGGTCAACGATTCAATGAACCCTTTAAAATGCGACGTTGCCACTCAGTGCAAACTATCACGACGCTGTTACGTACCTATTCTACTTATTTGCCGAAATGTAAAATCGGTACTCCTGCACGACAGGCTGGAATTTAATTTAAAAAAAAAACAATTCAACGTTTGAGTGCGTGCGCAAAACTAAGCGTGTACGGGAGACGCAGCCGCGGACCGCGCCGCCCGACGACACCCACATTCGATTAATACTGTGACGGTACGGCCCACTACCTCTCACAGACACAAGACCAGTACAGACTGACTATGAAATTTAATGTTAATGTGGTTTTTTTTTCGGTATACTAGTACTTGGAATTTCCTATTGAACAACTTCCTTGGCCTTCCCTTCCTTGGTCGAAACTTTGTTTTGTTTACACAAACATAATCTATCACTGGGACGCGCCTACATTTCCTGCGGGTGTACATCGGCAGCGGTGTCTTTTGGCGGCTTCTTTAAACAGGGCGGCACGAGCCACGCGGCTTTCTTCAAAGGCGATTGAGCGAAATAATATTACGGGCGGCGCGGCGCGCGGCAGGCCGGCAGGGAAGAGAGGGGCGCGCGGGTGCGGGGTGCGCTCGCGCCACGTAGGGAAGCACACCTGTTATTGACTATTAGCTTCTGTTAAAAGGAATAAAGATAGATAATAAAAAAGCTGTTTTAAGAATTATTGTCATGATTCTAGAAACCACTATGCCCTGAGTATTTAAATCTAAACAGCTTTTTTGTTTATGTGTGTTCTTATTAAATATTATTAAGTAGATTTAGAGATAAAATGCATAAAGTAAACAACAACAATTTATGAATTGTTTTCGCATGTTACATAGTTAGTTACCGACCGGCTCCCGGTCGATCGACAGACCCGATTGATACTCAGGATTACTAAGGAAGTCACTAACTTATGCCCGGTTCCTATAAACAACGATTCGTTATTGTGCAAAAGATACCATTCGTTTTTGAGTAACGAGTAACGGACGTTAAAAGGCGTTCCTAAAAGTTTTTGCCACTTCTACCTGCGACGAACGGGTGTTGGTTACCCACTTACCAAAGCCCTCGGTCAACACATGTTCGACCCTCCTTGCGTTTCGTTATTACAAATTAGGAATGTTTAGAACTAGAGTAAATCCATGTGCATATTACACAAAATACAACATATTTATACTTTTATACAGTAAACTTAACTTTTATGTTTATTTTATTATATTGGTGTTGAAGAAATCTCATTATTTAATTTAAAAAAAATAAATGTTATTCTGTTCTGGCTACTGAAGTGAATAAAACGCGATGGAGAGCGTCTGACCTCTGAAGGCTCTGACTTGACACGCATTCTAAGTTTAAGTTTTGTATTTGTATAATATTGCACTATTGTGAATTAAATTTTATGGCACAGAGCATTGTTTTGATAATGGTATTCTAAGGTTTTGTCGTAAAACATAATATCCGTTGCTATAGGAAATTCTTACTTTTTTACTTACTTAATTACTCTCTACAATGGACGTTACCCCTAGGGTTCCCAACTGTTAAAAACGGTACTGGTACTGTTTTTCACAACATTATACTTTTTACTGTCAGACAACAAAACAGTATAAAAATACTGTTTTTAACATCACTGGTACATCTTTATTTTTTCTGTCATTAATGCAAAGTGGCAGGCCAACAGAAATAGATCTTCCAAAAATTTAATAAAAAATGAGCTTCTCATTTACTTTAATTTTGATTTCACTTGTAGTGAAGCTTATGAAGCATTAAAAATTACACTAAATTGCTAAGTTGTGCGAGAAACACCAAGAAATATGTTTTTAAAACAGCAACAACGCAAAATAAGTAAAACTTTTGCAAATAACCGACCAAAATCGGGCGGTAAACAAATTGTAAACGACTCGTAACTTTGACAGCTCGTTGACGTTACTATTTTGTTATAGGAACACCATCGCCCCACATCTGCATACATTTAGCTTACGGTTCGTTATTCGTAACCCTCCCATCCGTAGGTACTGATCTATCGGTAACTTAACTTACGAAACGTTTTTTATAGGAACGGTTTTGGCCTACGTCTCGTTGAAAATACTACTATCCGTAAGCAAAACGACTCGTTTCTTGTTTATAGGAACCGGGCATTAGCGGTAGTTTCGTAAACTGTTCAATCGTATTTTTAATGTCCAATTCATATTTTTTAATTGTTAAAAATAAATATTCAAATTACACAAAGATACTTGTATTCTAATGCCTTGTTTCGGTAGTAAGTAATTATGTGTAAAAAGTTATCGATAAGCGTTAATCACGATAATTGCACCATGTGCCCTACATTATAATATTTTTCGCCATCTCGGAAGTTGCGTTCCGCTTTGTCAGTTCACCGCTAGTCTTCCGGGATAGTGTGTGTGCCGCAGAGATTTCGTCTACTCAGAGTCTACTTCCGCGCATTGCTTCAAAACGTGATTAGCAAATACCAGTAAATTTAGTGCTTAGTTAGTTTATTTTTTTATCAGTGGAATGGACACTTATTAGTTTAGTATTTATTTGACTTTGTGTGTGTGTAAATTGTGTTTTTAAGTATTTTGTATACATTTTTTAAGGTGAAATTGACACTTGACTTTTGTGTTCGCGTGTGTCTTTTTAACAAAATGCCAAGACAACAGCATTTTTACAGTGCTGCAGAGTATACAGACATGGTGTTATTGTATGGCGAATGCGGCCAAAATTCAGCCTTAACTCTACGTACTTATCGTGAGAGATACGGCGCAACTCGCGTCTGCCCTACTAGTGTCCGGACAATCCTAGGAGCTGTCCAAAGGATCAGGGAAAATCAGCACATAGTGCCCAACACTCATGAAGGAGTTGCTCCGCGTTACGTTCCATCCTCTTTTGAACACCGAGTCCTAGAACATTTCGAGCAGAACCCAACCTGCAGCCTTAGACAAGCTTGGCGTGCGTTTAGAGTGACCCATAAAACAATACATCGAGTGCTGAAAAGGAATAAACTACGACCTTATAAATTTGCAAAGGTGCAGGCGCTGCTGCCCCGTGATAAGCCGATTAGAGAGTTTTACTGCCACTGGGTACTGGAAAAAAACATTCAAGACCAACGTTTTTTATCAGATGTGTTTTGGACAGATGAAAGCACGTTTACTCGGAACGGCATGTGGAACCGACAAACCATGCGTCACTGGAGCCGTACCAATCCCCATTTATTTAGAGAATCAGCTCATCAATACCGCTTTTCCATTAATGTGTGGGCAGGTATTCACGGAGACCAAATAATCGGCCCCGTTTTTATCAACGGAAACCTCAATGCACAGAAGTTTCTGGATCTTCTTAACGGCCCAATAACCGATTATCTAGAGGAATTGTCTGTGGACGGAGCTCCTCCACATTCCGTACTCCTCGCGAGAGAGCGGCTTAACACCATGTTCGGCGAGCAATGGATTGGTCGCTATGGCCCCCGCAGGTGGCCAGCTCGGTCACCTGACCTTACGCCTCTCGACTTCTTTTTATGGGGCTTTATTAAAAATGAAGTTTATTCGCGTGTCTCCGAAACCGAAGATGAACTGCGCAATCGTATTGTCGCCGCCTTTGACAAATTAAAAACCATGGCTCTGGATCCTGAACGAAATTTGCTGAGCAGGCTTCGGGATAACATTATGCGGCGATGTAACTTGTGCATTCAAAAACGTGGTGGACACTTTGAAAATGAGAAAATTTAAGTTTATTCTTTTTGTAACTAATGTGTAATATTGAAGTATTTAGTTCAGTTCAGTTATCGCGAAATAAACACGTAAAATCCACTAAGTTCATTTGTACCGCACAAATGAACTTAGTGGATTTTATTTTCGTCGCACATTGTCAAACGAATAAAAGTGCCGGCGCCGACAAAAAAGCCGCCATGCCGCCCGCGTGCACCGTTGCCACTCTTCGCTCCTGGGGTCAAGGTACGTTGTCTAAACAGAGTGTTTACTTTAATGAATTTATTTTGATATTTATTTTGTTCGAAAATTTAACTTTTTTCATTTTCGGTTTTTTATTTATTATTTAATTTTTCTATAAATGGAGTAATATTCCTTGAGGTTTCAATTATTGCCAAGATGTGAATTCCATACTGTATACGATATGAACGTTAAATTAATAGCTTAAGTTCAATGTTTTAATAACATAATAGGCTTAGCGTAAGAAGCTTAAAAGTTTATTATTTTATGTTTTTTGTTAATTTTATATTTTTCTCGTAGTCCTTGATTAATATTTTTTTTTGTATAAACAGAGTTTATTTACGAATTATTAAACTTGAATCAAATTCATTTGTGCTTGAAATCAAAGATGCTGAAAGTAATACGTTTAACGCAAACGAAAGGCGCTTGTTCTCCCCACGACTGCGATATTTTTTTTTGTTCTAGACCATACCTAGGAACCCCCTAGTTACGGAGAAATTGGGAGTTAAAGTTTTAAAATTTTGCACAGCTGTTTTAGTAAATACTAGTTTTTCAGGTTATAACTTTACTTAAATTATCTCTATGACCCTTTAACTACTCAAAGCATTCACTAGCACAATGTTTTAAGTGCTACATTGAGTTTTACCGTAAAATGAGATTTTTGACCCCTAAAAAAAAGTCGTTTCCCAACAAAAATATTTGCGTAGGGGTACTTAGTTTGATGTACAGAATGCTTGGTTGTCGTATTTGTGAAAAGTTAATTTACAGCCTATAGAGCCGGTAATCTGTGGCGGCGGTATGCGCGCGGGGGGGCCCGTTCTGGGTAGCCATCGTGGGTGGTCGCATACGATTTCACCGCGACTGATTAAAATGACGATATCTCTTAAACTACGTTAGTTAGCTCGAAACCAATAATATCATTAGAATTGTTATTAAATTATCTACCAGAATATGTATAGTTTAATATAGTTTTGCCTAGAAATGTATTAGTAATTGTAATGTATGTTCAGTGTGAGGGAATGTTTACCAGTTTCTTGTATATAGGTAATTATAATAAAAAAAATAAACCACTATTTCAATAAGTTATTGTTTTATTTACACAAGTACACCTTATTACACATAAAACAAACAAAAGAACAGACGTCGTCATACATTTTTTTCATCTCACAAGCTTAACAATAACATGACGTCATTTACGAGTGCCGTGTTCGAAACAAAAGAATGGGTTTGTTTACACTTCTATTCTGAGAAAGCTTTACGCCTAGTGGCTTGGGTTACATTTTAATAATAATGTTTGGTTCACATACTTGACACCCACAGAGTGTTAGCAGTTACAAGTGTTTAGATAATTAGTATCAAATAACAAAAGCAGACACTTGAAAACAGGCGTAAAAAACACCCACTCAAACATTGGATCACTGTTTAAATTCTGTTGCCTCAATTTGAAATCTAATTGAACATTCTACATGTTGAAGATATTTACAAAACGTTAGGCATATAAAAAAGGCATGCCACCTAAGAAAAACAGTACACAAATCAACAATCAAAACTAACAATTTACGTAAAAAATCACAAGTACACGAACAATGAGCATAGAACAAATAGATACGGCCAATACTGGCACATGTAAACAAGAAAAAAAAATTGGAATCAAAATTACGTACTTGTACTTAATATATTATTATTTTAAGTCTTTTAGCATGTATATTATGTATACATAATGAAAAAAAAAAAATAAAAAAAAAAAAAAAACATGAAAATGAAGCCAGCATTGCCATAGACGAGAATCTTTTGGAAAATGAAACAAAAAATGAAAAAAAATGATTAAAAAAAAAAAAGCGAAAAGAGGCATCAAAATCACCACCGCGTCAGAAGAAGAACCATTAGATACACGCTACACCGTCATAAATTCAAATTTAAAAAATAAAGTAAAACCTTCCTTGGCAGTCGGGTAAAAAATAAAAAAGTAGTCTTGGTAAAAAACAAACAATAATAAAATAAAAAAGACAATAAAGTAAAACCTTCCTTGGCAGTCGGGTAAAAAATAAAAAAGTAGTCTTGGTAAAAAACAAACAATAATAAAATAAAAAAGACCCAAGGCTGGAAACAAAGGATACAACGGCGGATGAACAATAACACTATTCGCACAGTCAATGAAACGTACAGGGTGTGGTACAAAAAATTGTTATATAAATACAATATATAGATACAATACGAAGAAATATATATTTATAAAAACAATTTACATAAACTATAAATTATGAATTAATGGGTGGGTGGTGGGCGACGAAACAGCTGTCCATACATAACGGTTTATCGCAACCAACACAGAACGTACTCATTAGCTTCTTACATTGAACGCAAGTTCGTCGCAGACGACGAGACTTGCGGTTCAATGTTTTCACTAATGG
Source organism: Diarsia rubi (assembly GCA_932274075.1). Lineage (NCBI taxonomy): Eukaryota > Metazoa > Arthropoda > Insecta > Lepidoptera > Noctuidae > Diarsia > Diarsia rubi. The sequence continues at coordinate 5,578,274 of OW026441.1, forward strand.
GTACTCGCTAATTCGATGTACCGCTGCTTCGAATGGTACTCCATCGCGAGGCACCGATACATCGAATCGGCGGTTCTGTGTTGTTGCAATGGGAATGGGAATGGGGGCGGGACGATTATGAGAAAGAAGGGATCTGACGAGGGAAATACGGAATTGGCGATGAGACAAAGCAGAAGATGATGATTGGCGATGAATAATGTGGGAGTTTAATACGGAGACGTTTAATAATCTCCATTGTTCGTTTCCGCTCGACCGGATACATGGCCAGAAGCTGGTCTTTTTTATCCACCCCACCCATCATGATATTGTAGTCCAATATCATGATGGGTTTGGTGGAACCCCGGGTTGTCTGGACGGCGTTGCCATGGTAGGTAGATATCGTTGCCACTCGATTGTTATCTTTCCATACCATGACATCGACGTCCCCCGAGGTAAGACCAGCTAGTTGTCCCTGGCGCATGTTCCGCTTGGTCAGAGAATGCAGGGCCTGCGGAACAAATACACGATCTGTCCGCAGAGTCCCCACACAATCAAATCCCAAGGACTTAAGTCGTCGAGCGAGACACGGCGAATTGTAGAAATTGTCCATCCACAATGTGTATCCCTTGTACTCCAGACCTTGGGTCAGTCGCAGCACTATTGACGGTGTAGGTGCCTCCATTGGATCTTCAAACTGCGGCGGTGGCAATGAACTTTTTTTGTGCGCGTGAACCTCAAACCGCCACAGATAGCCGGTTTGAGATTCACACAGCTCATAAGTCTTGATGCCTCGTTTCGCTTTTTTGTTCGGAATGAGCTGGCCGATATCCAGCCAGCCCTTCCACATCAAAAGACTCTCGTCTATGGCAATGTTCTGGGACGGAGTGTACAATTCCTGAAATTTATGGTTTACATGGTCCAGTATTGGCTGTATTTTAAAAAGTTTAGCCTGGGACCGGCTCAGATTTAGCCCACACATGCCATTGCCGTCGTTAAAATGTAAAAAACGCGTCAACAACAAAAACCGGTCAATGGACATGTGTGCGCTAAATCCTGGCGTACTAAATATGTCAGCGGTAGAGCACCAGTATTCCTCCAGCCGCGACTTGACCACTATCCCCATCGCCAGTAGCAGCCCGAAGTAGGTATACAACTCCTCGGGAGTTGTATCCTTGCGCCAACGGTTTAAGCGGCCACTGGGATGGAGACAGTTATCACCGTCGCCGGAGAACGACTGGGCTGCTACCTGCTGAACATACCTGTTGGTCTCACAGGCTATGTACTCCATAATTGGACGATCCCAAATATCAATGAAAATGGCATATGGGTCGTCCCGTGGAGCTGTCGGACCTACATTAATCTGGGAAAACGTTTCCCTCCTCGATTCAGGTCGAATCGGGGGAATCGGAAACTCTTTCCATTCAAAATCAAACCACCTGGAAGGCTGGTCCGTAGCCTCGGTGGCAGGCTCGGCGGGCTCGGCGGGCTCGGCGGGCTCGGCGGCAGCGACATCCACACCGTCTTCAAATTCTTCGTCCAAGGGCGTCTCCAAGAAAGTTTCCTCAATCCTGAGAAACTCCCTTGGAGCCACCTCCACCTGGTCGTCGCCACTCTCGTCGGAATCTGCGTCGCTTCCTGTAACAAATGATAGATTCGTTTAAAATCGGGTTGAAACCAGAAGCCACAGCCCCAAACCAAACTAAAATCAGTAGGTACTTACCATAATGGAGGATGTCCATCACATCAGCATCCCGCAGATACCGACGATAATGACGAGATGGTGCTGGAGGTGGCGGAAGAAATGGAGACGGTGGTGGAGTCGCTGTCTCGCAATCCAAAAATCTGGAACAAATGGAGTGTTGTAATACACACATAGACTTAGAGATAAATAGAAAAAATCGGCTTTGTAGCAACTTACAAAGCTGGCGACGGCACCATCACCGAGGGGGAAGGTGGCGCTGGTGAAGACACCCCCCCCCACGATGTTGATGGCTCTGCAGGGGCCGGGGCGGGGACCGGTGCGGGGGCCGGTTCAGGAGCCGGGGCCGGGGCGGGGACCGGTGCGAGGGCCGGTTCAGGGGCCGGGGCCGGGGCGGGGACCAGTGCGAGGGCCGGTTCAGGGGCCGGGGCAGGGACCGGTCGAGCCAGATTAGGACTAGATGGACATTCAAAACAAAAGTTAAACTTGCTTGCGAGAAAGTATTACAACTATCATACACAAGTAGAACTACTTACTGTTGCCACCTGCGCTCCCTTCTTGGATGAAGGGGCCTCTCCAGGCCCTGGCCCTGCGGGGCGTCCTCGGCGTCCATCAAAATCAGGCTAAAATTTAAAACGATTCAATTGTTAAAGTGTGTGTATGTGGAAAAAGTGTAAAAAAGAAAGGGTTAATTTGATCAACTAACTCTTCAATAACATATGGCCCCGGACGCTCGTGGAGGTACCCGCGGCCTCGGCGCCCTCTACCCCTGCGCTGTGCGCCACGCCGATCTGCTGCCACCACCGCCACCTCCACAACTGCAGCAGCTGCCCCGCCACCTCGCACACGCACTCGCCCACCAGGTCGCGGTCCGCGCGTACGAGGTCGGCGTCTGCATTAAATTTAAAAAACAAAACATGCACAAAAGTTTTTAGAAAAGAAAGTAGTAAGAAATACGCAAAAAAAAAATAAACTTACGGCGATGTCGGTGATGGCGAGCGATCTAGGGGCGATCTGAACCGCGCCCCGGATCCGCGCCCGCGTCCGCGTCCACCTCCGCGTCCGCGTCCACCTCCGCGTCGAGTTCTACGAGGTAAAATTAAAAACATGCCAAATGCCAAAGTTGTGATAGATAGACAGACAGACAGACAGACAAACAAACAAAGAAAAAAACAAATACATGCACACGCACACCCTCAACACTAGTTGACTCCTTACTCAATTCCTAATTCCTTTGATAACCTCTTTTTTTTAAGTCGGTTAAAATTTACCTCTTTTTTTTTAAGTCGGTTAAAATTTACGATAAAAGAAAAAACATATTTACATACATACATGCATGCATACATACACACGCACACTTACTAACAAAAAATAACAAGAAATAAGTAATAAGTTCAACATTCTAAATCACAAATAAAAAAAATGGCACTAAAAAATAAATAACCAAGCCGCATCTGTAATGTTCTATAGCCTCGACATCGTATGACCTTAGGTACCTTACATTCAAATTCCGGCCCTCTGATTGGCTCACGCGACCGCAACAGCTGAACGGCCATTTTGCTGTTTTACGTAAATAAATTTTAGAAATGAACACATCAAAAATACGATATTTTTATAATTAAACGCCTATTATCTATCGCACGATACATAAAAACACACGTACCAGCCTTTAAATAGCATTTCTATCAATATTAGAGCCAATTTACCGCCAAATGTGTAGGCATTTTTTCCAACGGTTTTCCAAGTTTGTTGAAAGGACTATTTCTGGTCAAAATCTCCTGTTTTCACAAAAAACAAGGTTTAATAATGTTTATTACTTACCCTGGCATACTTTCAAAGCACACAACTTATAATCAACACAATAACACAACAATTTTTTTTATGTTTTACGGAGCGCGTCGTCTACCGTTTGTGGCGAATTTTCGACTGCGGGGGGCGCTCGTTTCATTCCGTTCCAAGCATCGTGTGTCCTTGAATTGAGTTAAAATGGCTGTCTAGTTCTGTCTCCTACACTCTGAGCAAGTTTGAGCGAGATAGAAAGAAGTTTTAAAGTAATTTATGTCTAAAAACTACAACCATCGACACTCGACGGCTGCTGCTTAGTACCAGTACCGGCCATTTTTTTTTTGGTCGACCGCTGCCGTCTTTTAACGGTTGATCGACAATAACTCATAGTAAATATTGGTGAAATGTCAAATGAGAATTTGTCCCAGCTCAATTGATGTGGTATCATGCGGAGTTGTCCCACTTGATGGCAGTGGAGTAGAAGGTGTGGCTGTCTGATGGGTGTGACCCATCATGCGGGCTTTTTGGAGATTTTCTACTCTCAGTTCTAAGTTGTTTAGTCTTTATCTGTCCGTCATCATCTGTGTGTTCATGGTAGAGATGATGTTTAACATGTCCTTTTGACTGGCTAGCAGTTCTCTTTGTGTCTTCTGTATATCCAGGAGAAGAGTTATCACCATGCTTTTATGATCTCCTTCCTGCTGGATTGTCGTCTGTGTCAAACTGTTCTTCAGGGGTGGGTGCTGTTGGTTTCTTTGATCGACCTCTGGTTCTCTTTGTTACGGATGGACTATCTTCCCATGGCTCTTCTGCCTGCTGCGCGTGTAATGATGCCTGTGGAGGGGCCCATTAGCCCTGTCACGCCTTGGTGTATCACATCACCTTTGTTCTCTGTTGGCAGTTTCTTCAAGGCTTCTGCCAGCTGGTCTTCATCATCCATACTGTAATCAAAGTCTTCGTGCTCCATTGTACATTGGGACGCAAGGGCCGGCGGACCGCGTTATTATTTTGTCGCGCGGATATTTTACAACAAATATTCTATAGTGAATTTCCGTTCTGACAAACACAAAATAATTCTATTTAACTATAGTAAAAATGGTGAAAATGTACAGTGAGTCAATCACAGAACAGAATCAATCTAGATAGGTATATGATATAAAGGGTGTAAAAGTACCCTTAACGCAAACGAAGGGCACTTGTTCTCCCTAACACTGCGATCATTTTTTTTTCTAGACCATACCTAGGAACCTTCTAGGTACGGAGATATTGGGAGTCAAAGTTCCAAAGAACAATGGCAGCGATTAAATTCATGCGTCTTTATTTGAAAAATATCTTGTTTAACTCGGCGTCAATTTCTGAATTAGTTAGTCCAAGACTATTTGTTCGAGAACTCCGAGAATAATAGAAATTCGTTCATAAACTTTTGTAGGTTATGTTTATGGAAATTCCTATTCAATGAAGTAAATGGGCAATAATGCATTGGTGCATACATTTTCTGCATACATTTTCTATACTTATTTCAGAATGCAATTTCTTGTAAAAGGTAGCTATGTAATCCCTTAGTAATCCACATTGTGATCACAATCACCAACCTATCAACAGTTGTCAAAACAAGTTATATTTTTTAGATTTGGAATAATAGTCTTTTTGCCAGTCGTTAATTGAAAGTAATTCATTTATTTTTACCTCCCTGCAAGGAACACTTCCACTTACAAATAAACATGATTGTTGATTAATTTCACTTTGTTTTTTTAATATTAACAAACTAAAACTGATTATAATACAATAATGCTATACTTACTGTCACTTGGCAACACTAAACATCAGTGAAAAAAAACAAATATTTTTTCATTTAAAATATTTTTCTATAAAACTGCCTTCGTATACAGTATGGAATTCACATCTTGGCAATAATTGAAACCTCAAGGAATATTACTCCATTGAAGTATAGAAAAATTAAATAAAAAATAAAAAACCGAAAATGAAAAAAGTTAAATTTTCAAACAAAATAAATATCAAAATAAATTCACTTAAAGTAAACACTCTGTTTAGACAACGTACCTTGACCCCAGGAGCGAAGAGTGGCAACGGTGCATGCGGGCGGCATGGCGGCTTTTTTGTCGGCACTTTGATTCGTTTGACAATGTGCGACGAAAATAAAATCCACTAAGTTCATTTGTACCGCCACGTGTTTATTTCGCGATAACTGAACTGAACTAAATACTTCAATATTACACATTAGTTCCAAAAAGAATAAACTTAAATTTTCTCATTTTCAAAGTGTCCACCACGTTTTTGAATGCACAAGTTACATCGCCGCACAATGTTATCCCGAAGCCTGCTCAGCAAATTTCGTTCAGGATCCAGAGCCATGGTTTTTAATTTGTCAAAGGCGGCGACAATACGATTGCGCAGTTCATCTTCGGTTTCGGAGACACGCGAATAAACTTCATTTTTAATAAAGCCCCATAAAAAGAAGTCGAGAGCGAAGTGTATACAAAATACTTAAAAACACAATTTACACACACACAAAGTCAAATAAATACTAAACTAATAAGTGTCCATTCCACTGATAAAAAAATAAACTAACTAAGCACTAAATTTACTGGTATTTGCTAATCACGTTTTGAAGCAATGCGCGGAAGTAGACTCTGAGTAGACGAAATCTCTGCGGCACACACACTATCCCGGAAGACTAGCGGTGAACTGACAAAGCGGAACGCAACTTCCGAGATGGCGAAAAATATTATAATGTAGGGCACATGGTGCAATTATCGTGATTAACGCTTATCGATAACTTTTTACACATAATTACTTACTACCGAAACAAGGCATTAGAATACAAGTATCTTTGTGTAATTTGAATATTTATTTTTAACAATTAAAAAATATTAATTGGACATTAAAAATACGATTGAACAGTTTACGAAACTACCGTTAAGTTAGTGACTTCCTGAGTAATCCTGAGTATCAATCGGGTCTGTCGATCGACCGGGAGCCGGTCGGTAACTAACTATGTAACATGCGAAAACAATTCATAAATTGTTGTTGTTTACTTTATGCATTTTATCTCTAAATCTACTTAATAATATTTAATAACAACACACATAAACAAAAAAGCTGTTTAGATTTAAATACTCAAGGCATAGTGGTTTCTAGAATCATGACAATAATTCTTAAAACACCATAGCACCACCAAGTATTTAAAGCTAAAAAGCTTTTTTTATTATTTATCTTTATTCCTTTTAACAGAAGCTAATAGTCAATAACAGGTGTGCTTCCCTACGTGGCGCGAGCGCACCCTGCACCCGCGTGCCCCTCTCCCTCCCTGCCGGCCTGCCGCGCGCCGCGCCGGCGCACAGTGGGCCCATACTGAAAATTAGTGGACTTAGGCAACAAAGTTCCTATATCGATGCGAATTTTTTTTATATGACGTGTTATATTATTCCTGACAACTTTTATTCTTATAAACATTCTTCTAAAGTTGAAAGTTTGTCTTGAAAAAAATTAATTAGATTTTTTTGTATGGAGCGAATCACGTTTATTTTTTTTTCTTCAATTGTACTAATATGTTGAGTGTGTGGCGTAAGTATATGATAGCTAGGGTCATTCTCTATCCATGAAAAAAAAATCTGCGCCGGCCATCTGCGGCAGCGCGAGTAATCATTCGGTAAAAAAAAATTGATTTGGAAGAATTTTTTTGTCATTTAAAATAAATTCAAAGCATATTTTTTGTCTCATTTGGCTGTTTTCACCTTCTTTTTAGTTAAATAATTAGTTTTAATAGCGCATACGTACTTATAACTAGTAATTCTGGTAGAGATTTAGTTATTATTGCATGTTATCGGTAGCACCTGCATTGTGATTGATGACTCATTTGTTTGTGCACTCGGCTAAGCGCATAACTAATGAGTCATCGAAAAATGCTCGTCTCTGATTGGCTGAATAATTTTCACTCACTGTTATGTCCACTACTTGAGTAATTAACACTAACTATAAATATAAAGACATTCATTAAGTCCATCTAGTTTCGCTCTTGTCGCTGGATTTTGTACCAACCTAGATCTTTTTGTGAAATTAAGAAGTGGCGGTGATCTGAAAAATCATATGCTTCTGTATGAAAGTATCATTTCTGTCTTGACTACCGAAGTTTCTGAAGAAGACAAGAACCGAATCAAGGAGTTCTGTCGACTTTTTTGTGTAAATTTAAATAAAAAGTGGATAGAGTCAAGTAGAAATCAAAAAACTTTTATGAATCGTGTAATTAATCGCAAGTGGTTGGAAAAAAACATCAACTGGCCTGTTTGTGACAGTGTTGATCTGAGAAGTGTGATGGGCTTTCCGGACGCAGCCTTATCTGAGCTTGTGGATATAGATTGCCATGTTCCTACTCTTGCAGTATGTACTGCGGAAGCGGGAACATCTACAGAAAAGGAGCACAGAAAACCGTTCGAAGAGTTAAGTAATAAGCAAAAGAATAGACGTTCTACTTCCATAGTAGAAGAAAATTCCGAGGAAGAGTTGCAGCACTGGTACATAACAAAATTGAAAGACAACGGCAAAACAAATTTGGCAAAAGTGGTCGAATACCTTTCCAGTAATCCAGATGCGCTATCCGAAGTAGAAGATAGACTATTCAAAAAGCAGAGCTTAAGTACTGTCTCTGAAGATAAGTGTTTAGCTCTTTATACATCAGTTGCGCTCTCGAAATGGAAGTACTTAGCTCTTCGACAATTTCTGAAAGAAGAAAACTGTGCTGCCTTTCCATCTTATCCAAAGCTTGTAAATGCCAAGAAAAGATGTTACCCACCACAAGAGAGTATGGAGATTACCGAAAACGGAGTTCACATTAAATTGCAAGCGCTATTGGACCACACTGTGGAGAGGATATTACTTGATATAAATACTGTTGATAGGTCTCAAAATGAAGAACTCAAGTTGACCTGGAAATGGGGACTTGATGGTTCTTCGTCGCAGAGTAACTATAAACAGAAAACGTCAAACACAGCTACAGAGTTCGACGATTCATCAGTAGTCATGATAAGCATCGTCCCTCTTCGGCTAGTGTCTACTAGGCCATCATCTGGGAATGAAAATCTAGTTTGGGAGAACCCCACACCTTGCTCAACTCTGTACTGTCGACCAGTGAAGTTCACTTTCACTTCGAAGACAGCTGACTTTATAAAGTCTGAAGAGTCTGAGATGAAAAAACAAATTGATAAACGAATATCGACACAGTGTGGAAATATTATTGTATCACATGAATTGCATATGACCATGATTGATGGAAAAGTGGCCAATATTATTGCTGGAGTACCATCATATGCAACGTGTCCCATTTGCTTGGCAAAACCGAGTGAGATGAATAATTTAGACGCTTTGACTTCTAAACCACTTAGTGCAGAAATTTACAAACAAGGAATTTCTTCACTGCATATGAAGATTCGGTGTATGGAATGTCTTCTCCATATATCTTATAATCTGGATTTTCAACGATGGACTGCTCGCCGCGAACATGAGACTTTGAAATAAGCTAAAAAAATACCACACAGCAAGAGTTTCGTGAGCAAACTGGAATGCTGATTGATATAGTCAAACAGGTATGTATTTAATTTTCGCTCTCTTTATGTTGTTTGTGAATTATATCTCTATGTATTGTATATTACAGTATTGTTTTCCCATTTTAGGGTTTTGGAACTACAAACGACGGGAATACAGCGAGGCGCTTTTTCCAAGATTACAAAAGATCTTCCAGAATAACGGGAATTGACGAAAATCTGATTTTCAGATTTTCCGTTATTCTACAAGCCTTATCATCAGGCAAAAACATTGACTGTGAAAAATTTAGAAGATAGTGTAGAGAAACAGCTGATGTGTACGTGCAACACTATTCGTGGTACTACATGCCAGTTAGTGTACATAAACTTCTAATGCACGGTGCAGACATCTGTAACCACTTCACTTCTTCACTTCTTTGTTTTGCCAATCGGTAAGTAAAAAATAAATATAGTTTGATGTATTATTTGACTCGATTGCGTTTTGAAATTAAAATGTATGTACTTATTCGTTTTAGGTACCTTATCTGAAGAAGCTTCGGAAGCCCGTAATAAGGACTTCAGAAACGTCAGGGAGAGGCACACTCGGAAAACGGGGAGAATAGCAACAAACGAAGACATCCTCCATGGACTTCTAATAAGCTCTGATCCCCACATATCCTACATAAGGCCTAAAATAATGAAACAGGTTCATAATGAGTTGTTGCCTGAAGCAACTCAGTTGTTACAGACTACTGCGGGGCGAGCACGGGCGTACCCAAGACGTTGGTGACAAGACGTTATAAATTATGTCATGTCTTAGAATTTGTCTTAAATGCTAGCACGGGTACCACATGTGATATAATTTAAGACGCGACTTGTCTTTCTTGTTGCTGACTTCATAGTGTGACCTAGTATATTAAAAAAATAAAAATGTCTTATGACCATCTGAATAGGCGACCAAATAAAATAATACGTATAAAAGAGCACAGTTCATACAGTTAAACAACTTTTTAATTTTCTTGGGTACTAATTCATTTTTGACATAACACGTACGCGGCACGTCTTTCATTTTCTTTTTTTATTTATTATTTGATAACTTGCTACTAACTAAAAGTTCTGTTTTTCTTTTAAAAGTTTGATGTGATTTGTTTTGAAATATATTTGTCAGGCGGAAAATCCGTTGGAACTCCCTGTCTGGCAACTCGAACGGATTAGAGGAGTCCCGAATGTTTCTTCGGAATATTTTCCTACTTTGGACCTCTTGCCTTCGGGCAAGAACATAATTATAATAATTTACTGCCATTTGATGCAGTAGTAAGCAGAAAAATATACTTATATTTTTAATTTACTTTTATCACCACCTCCGAACGAACGTGATATAAACGAGCATATTCATCTGTCAAAATGTGACATTTGTTACAAAACGGGTGCGCCCATATTAGCAAATAAGACATAGGAGTCCCAACTAAACGTCAAGAAGTTATATCACATATCAAGAAATTATCTTACGCCGCCGTGCTAGCATTTAAGACAAAACGGTTTTATCGCCCAAACTGTGATAAAATGTGTGACTCATGCCATGTCACTGTAGGCCGTGCTCGCCGGGCTGAGCCTCCCTGTGACAGTGAAATTATGGAGGAAGAAGAATGCCTCATAGCAGAGTCCGAAAATTTGCCGGACCCACTAGCACTTCTGGAACAAGAAATGATGTGATCCGGCTCTAAATTATTCCCACAAAAGCCCATCAGGGTTAGGAATATGACAAACAGCCCTTTTCAGGGCTACAATTACTTAGCAGTTTCATATTGATCATACGTACGATAACTTATACTATAATAATATACATACAGTTGATTATGTAGATAATTATCAACGACTTGCCCGTACAAATTTAAATTATTTCACCTATCATTAACAAAATTAGTATAACCTGAAACATTACGATATATTTATTCAACAATAGATAACGTGCAGTTAAAAAATAACACAGCCAATCAGAGACGAGCATTTTTCGATGACTCATTAGTTATGCGCGCACAAACAAATGAGTCATCAATCACAATGCAGAGCACCTGCATTGTGATTGATGACTCATTTGTACCGATAACATGCAATAATAACTAAATCTCTACCAGAATTACTAGTTAAAAGTACGTATGCGCTATTAAAACTATTTATTTAACTAAAAAGGTGAAAACAGCCAAATGAGAAGAAAAATATGCTATGAATTTATTTTAAATGACAAAAAAATTCTTCCAAATCTTTTTTTTTTACCGAATGATTACTCGCGCTGCCGCAGATGGCCGGCGCTGATTTTTTTTTTCATGGATAGAGAATGACCCTAGCTATCATATACTCACGCCACACACTCAACATATTAGTACAATTGAAGAAAAAAAAATTAAACGTGATTCGCTCCATACAAAAAAATCTAATTAATTTTTTTCAAGACAAACTATCAACTTTAGAAGAAATTTTATAAGAATAAAAGTTGTAAGGAATAATATAACACGTCATATAAAAAAAAATCGCATCGATATAGGAACTTTGTTGCCTAAGTCCACTAATTTTCAGTATGGGCCCACTGTGCGGCGCCGCCCGCAATATTATTTCGCTCAATCGCCTTTGAAGAAAGCCGCGTGGCTCGTGCCGCCCTGTTTAAAGAAGCCGCCAAAAGACACCGCTGCCGATGTACACCCGCAGGAAATGTAGGCGCGTCCCAGTGATAGATTATGTTTGTGTAAACAAAACAAAGTTTCGACCATGGCAGGCCAAGGAAGTTGTTCAATAGGAAATTCCAAGTACTAGTATACCGAAAAAAAAAACCACATTAACATAAAATTTCATAGTCAGTCTGTACTGGTCTTGTGCGGAGAGGTAGTGGGCCGTACCGTCACAGTATTAATCGAATGTGGGTGTCGTCGGGCGGCGCGGTCCGCGGCTGCGTCTCCCGTACACGCTTAGTTTTGCGCACGCACTCAAACGTTGAATTGTTTTTTTTTACATTAAATTCCAGCCTGTCGTGCAGGTGTACCGATTTTACATTTCGGCAAATAAGTAGAATAGGTACGTAACAGCGTCGTGATAGTTTGCACTGAGTGGCAACGTCGCATTTTAAAGGGTTCATTGAATCATTGACCTAGTGATCCAATTGTACAGAGTGTTTAAATTTGTTCAAAAAAATTTGCGAAGGGGTACTTAGTTTGATGTACAGAATGCTTGGTTGCCGTATGTGTGAAGGGTTCACACCCTGTATGTCGCGGACTTTATTGTAGAACTTGTAAAGAGGAACAATTTCATCACACATGATATTTATGTAGCTTAAGCCGTTTAAGCAGCGCACGCAACGGAAGCTCTCAAAACAAATATTTTATTTCCCGATTTTGCAACATTTTTCATTTATGCTCCGCTCCTATTGGTTGTAGCGTGATGTTTTATTAATAAGTCACTGCTATCGTCGGTAAAAGAAGAAGGAACATGGGCGGTTTTTAGTCAGTAGAAGTTTGACACTCCCTTTCGCTCTGCCCAAAGCGGAAGGGGTTATTTGATTATTTTCCATCCACCCAAAAAAAAGGGCCTCAAGGGTCACAACGTAATTTTAAATTAATCATATTTACCAACTACACTGACTAGGTTTATTATTAAGTACACCTCTGCCAATTCCATCGGAAACGACAAGCGTGTTATTATGTTATCCCCAAGCTGTATGTTTCCTCAGACTGTGGCCGCGTGACTCCGAGCAGTGATAGCCTCATCTCTGGCAGCAATAGGTCCTTGCGCGGCGAATTGCCGTGGTACGTCGCGATCTACCGCAAACCTGACCCTCCCACAACACCCGTTCACGATCTGATCTGCGGAGGTACTATTATCTCAACTACAGTTGTGTTATCCGGTAAGTAAAAAAAATATATTGTCGCGTCGGTCTAGTGGCTGGAAGCGCGACTGCTGAGCATGAGGTCCCGGGTCGAGAAAAGTGTTATTGGGATTTTCTCTCAAACAGCCAACAATATCCGACAATTATATCCGTGGTGCTAGGCAACTGGGCTTATCTCAGTTGTATACGTCCCAGTATGCCTATTGGCCTTGTTGTGTTCTGTCTCCTGCTGATATGGAGGGAAGTGGGAATCATGTTTTTCCTACTCCTCCACTATTCTTTTCTGATTAATTTCGTTGCGGGATCCAAGACTGTTAAATCGTTTCTCTGGGAGGGACTCCGTCGAGCTTCATTGTCTCGGCGCTTTTCTGGTGGTCGCCACTGTTGATTCTGGCTTACAGGAGTTACAGTGGTTTGGCAATAGTGAGGCGGGCTTGTTCCTCAAGCAGCCACTGAGATTTAGGCCCGAACACTGGTGAAATGTGTGTATACTATTAGGTACACCTGTGCATAACTCTACGGGAATACAGGCGTGATGTTATGTAAAAAAAAATATCAAACGTGCCTGGTCCTGTAAAAGGTCAAAAGACCTCTATCCCAGCATTGTGCTGTAACATTCAAAATCTGTTCAGTAGTTTAGGCGCTATGCTGGAAGATACAAGCATACATGCATACATAGACTGCTTAATTTACATACCCTATATACCATAATTTGGTTTCGCTGTAGTCGGGTAAAAAGAAGTCACAACGCTGGTACTCAGTTTTTTGCTTTTCATTCATGTTCTCGTCTTGGCCGGAATCGGCTGCTTTCCTGACCAAACAAAATATGATTTAGTTTAGTCCGTCAGTTAGATTTTCGAAAATATAATTGTATACGTGTTTTTTGTTTTATTAAATTAATAAAAATTGACGAAGATACAACGCGTCAAAGATCATTAGTGGGGGCTTGTGACGTCACATTCTAGTAAAAAAATGTACAGGAATGTGACTTTCCACGAGTTTTCGAAGCACTGTATCGTTGGCATTTTTATGTGTATGTTATGTGTTTAGTGTGTATGTATGTATGTCCGTTTCTTTATTCCCTCATAACTCCTAAACGGATAAAAGGCTTTTTTTTGTTTACGTGAAAAATAATAATGTGTCCAATATTTTTTGGAAATCTGCCTGACGGACTAATTACTTTTTTTACCCAATTACCATATTCGATCTAAAAGAAAAACAACCTTACTCATAATGTCATAAAACCTATATTTCTAGCTGGGCATTGTTTCTGGAACACGTTTGGTGCGCAAAGTGCCTCTCTCTTCGCTGTGGCCACTGCCAAGCTGTACAGAGACTGGGACGATCCAAGAGACGAAGACGTACAGAGATCTAACGTAAGTAGTAAATCTTTATCTCTCGTGTGGGCAGTAAGGTCTAACGACCCCACACACCCTAGTGTCAGAGTTTTTAAACCGCCTGAAGGGCCTCTGATATGGTTTGACGACCGCGATTTGGCGGTCAGGACCACCGGCTTATACGTGCGTTCCGAAGCACGGAATCATCTTTTATCATGTCATAATCAAACTGTCAACAACTTGACAATTTTTTTTTTGTTGGTGGGTGGAAAATCATCAAATAACAAATAACCCCCCCGCTCTTGGGCAGAGCGAAAGGGAGTGTCAGACTTCTACTCACTAAAAACCACCCATGTTCCTTCTTAGCCCTATATGTCGAGGCCGCGGTAACTTGTGAACAATCCGCAGCCCCGACGGGCGTCGGCCCTTGCTTCTTCCATGTTAAACTGACCTGCTCACTAGTTTAGCTGTTATGTTTGTTAAGTGTTCAAGTATTACATTTCGAATTGGGGGCAGAGGGGGTCTTGCAAAACGTTGCGTTGCCTTAAAAACGGTCTCTTAGAGATTCTCTCCACGATGGCGCGATGTGTCTTGCGTCTGCGATGAGCGGGAAAAACAATAATACCTACGGGTCAAACGGGGGCTGCCATGTTGGCGCGACTGGCGTGAGCGTCAGGCGACCGCTAGCAGCGGCGGAATAGTTCGCGCCTCCTGCGTATTTATTAAATTTTTACCCGACTACGGCGAAGCCAAAAGAAAGGGTAATGATTTTAGCAGTCTATGTATGTAATAGGTTGGGGAAAAAGACATACTCGACGATACGGTGCACCTGTTGTACGCTTCAGTGTTAGATTCTGAACCCAAACTGCTCTTTTGGTATAAGGCTCTTTGTTTCAGCATAGTCTCTGAGCCGCTTATAAATAAGTTTTTCATAGACTTTGCCGAACACACTGAGCAAGCTAATTGGTCTATAACTACTGGGCGAGGATCGGGGCTTTCCCAGCTTCGGGATACCGATAACGGTCGCCTTTTTCCAGGCCTGTGGAAACATATTGTGTTTGAGAGCGGCATTGAAGATGGCGGGCATCAACACAATAAGAGCCGTACTAAAAAGTTTGAACACCCTGTTAGTGATGCCATCCGAGCCAGGGGCTTTCCGGGGTTTGAGTCCTCTGATGATCGTATCCACCTCTTCACAAGTGACGAGGGGTAAAGGTTCATCAGGATCTTCGTAGACTGGTGCAAAGGCCCAACGTTCAACCTCAGCGTCTACCTCTGCAAGGTAAGCAGGGTCCATTGGTGAGAGGCTGGGTGAGCACTGAGACTCGAGACTGTTGGCCAGGCCATTCAGCCTTTTCTTCGTCATCGAAGGCGATCGTATTGTCCGGGCGGGTGAGGGGAGGCATAGTGACTACTCCAGGGGCGCGTAGTCTCCTCTGAAGATCCCAGAATGCTTGGTGGGTGGGTTCGAGTTCATCGAGCATCTTTTCCCAACGTTCGTCACGCACCTCTTTGACGCATCCACTTACTTTACGCTGTAAGTAGCGCATAAAGTGTTTGTTATTGGCGCAGGGGAATGATCTGTAAGCTCGGATGGCCGCGTTCTTCTCAGTAATCAAATCACGCACTTCCTGTGGGAGTGTCCAGCGGTGGTCGTCCACCACCGGAGCTTCCCTTGAACACTCGTTCAGAACGGACTGCACGTGATCCGTGAACGAGTCGATCGCAGCCTCCGTGGTGGCAGCTACAGTTTCGATGAGATCAGGTATGCGGTCTAAATGCCGAATCCCCATTCGGTCGATTTCAGCAATGTGCTTACTTTCTCCCAGTCCGTGATCACTCGTAGAGGGGGTTGGGAAGGATCGAGCAGCCCAGATCTTGGGGCGAGCTCTAATATCACCGGTCTGTGGTCCGAGTCGAGTTCGTCAAGCGCCTCTATAGAATGCAACCGGAGGTTGACGTTCTTAAAAAGCGCAACGTCCAAGACATCGGGGCGTTTGTTGATATCGTTGGGATAATGGGTGGGGTGCATGGGAGCAATAACGTCAAAGTCAAGAGGGTACAAGTCAGCCAGTACCCTGCCTCTGGAGTTCGCCGTGTGGCTATTCCAAGAGAGGTGCTTGGCGTTAAGATCGCCCGCCACTAGGACGGAATCACTTAAGCCAAGGAGAGTGGTAAGGTCCGCTCTGACGGAGAGGTTATCGTTGGAAGTGGAACGTGGTGGCCAATAAGCCGAGACAATCGTGATTGGCAGGTGTCCAGTCATGCCCAGCCGGCAGAGACTTCGAGTTCCGTAATAAATGTTGGTGGGGGTCCACAGGTATGCAGTAGAGGGACGCTCTGTAGTAGATAAGAGTACCTCCCTTTTGACACCGAGTTCTATCATTGCGGACTAAGCAAAAGTTCGCAATGTTCGGGTCCCGTTGATGCGGTTTGAGGAAGGTCTCTTGAACGAGCAAGATGTCAAGATCATGTTCCCGGAAGAACATCGCGATCTGGTCCCTCTGTCCCGTCAGACTATTGGCATTGAAAGTCCCTATTTTTTTTATCTTTTTATTTCAGACATTTGACATAGGAGATAAAATAACAAAAATTAAAACTTTACTTTAAAAGGAAAACATTGAAAAATTAAAACATTACATTAAATAAATACATTTAAAAATTAAAACTGGACATAAAATTCCTATCCGGAGGGATTTCGGCTTTAGTGTTTTAGTGGGTGTGCAGTCCATTACAACCTATTGTGGGGAAGATTGAGAAGAGCTTCCTGAACGTCGGAGTAAATAGAGATTACTCTCGATACCTGAATAAAACTCCCCTTGCATTCGACTAGCTCGCGGGCCATCGCTCTCGCGCGGGGCGATTAAAAAACGTCCAGCGTGCTGCAGATAACCCTGAACCCTGGGGTCAAGAGGGTTATTCAATCGGCCTGAGGGGAAAATTTCTTTAAAAGCTAGGTAAGCTTTCACCTGAACAGAATTTTTTCTTCTGGTGGGCGTCATTGAGTAGTGTGTTTTCAACTAAGAAGGAGAACTCCTCCGACATTCGACTCAGAAGAATTCGGTCGGGAATTTTCAGACTGGGCCTTATCCGTGGTGGACATGATAAGGCAGTTACGATTTCTAAAAGGGCTTAACTCCTAACACCTAACAAGCCCCGAGGCGACACGTTAACTTGAGCACCCCGGGCGGACAGTTCCCCAAAGAGAGACCCAACCGTGTGATTTTCCTAACGCAATTGCCGAGAAGAAAATCACAAACAAACTCGGTAATTGTGGCGTAAGCTGTCCGTTGGCCAGAAGGGCCCTAGACCAAACCTAACTCCCCGGGGGGGTTAATCCGGGATGTGTTCACCCCCTATCGGGTGAGACAGGGGGGTGTGTGCCTATGGTGTACCCTAAGCTTGTAAACCCGTCACCAATCTTAATGTTTGACGGGGCCTTATGGGTCTTTCGACCGATCCGGGCCGTTGGGGTAGACACACCCAACCGTCCCGGGTGCAGCTGAAACATGCGGGTTAGAAGATCAAAGGGGGACTAGAAGAACCCCCAAGGCTGCTACCTCAAACCCTTCCAATTGACTGCCGACCCCTGAAGGGGGTGGGCGGGGGTTGGGTTGGGTCACCACCCACTTGGGTTCGTTGGGTCACCACCCACTTGGGTTCGTTGGCACCGTTATACCACCGAAAATTTGGTGGATTTAGCCCTTAAGGGGCCAAAGTTATAACAAGTGTTACAACTGGGCAAAGACGCGCCCGCGGACCGTTGACGAGCCGGCTGGCAGGCGACAGTTGAGACTTCTACAAGCGCTGGGCACTCGTAGACGCCTAAACTAAGAGTCTACGCTGCTACAAGTGCGTAGCACTCGCGTAGCAGCGCTGCGGTAATCCTCGTAGACGAGCTACGGGGAGGCGGAGTTTCGCGGTCTACGCAGCTACGCCGTAGCGCTGACAGCTGTGGCGAGACAGTATAGGTGCGAGAGGGATGGCAATAGAGAGCGGGCGTGAGTCGAATTGCACGGGTGTACGCTATGGCTCGCGGCAGCAGAATGTGTAACGCAGTATTTTTTTTTTCTTTTTTTTGGTAGTGGCATCTCGCAGTTCAGTCTATGAGACTGGCTTCTGCTTAACCGGACAATCCCTGTGGATGCCTTGAGTTTAAGGCCTCCAGCCAGGGGCAAAGCTTACAAACTAAGTGACAAATCGCTAAGGGCACCCCCTGTGGGGTACGGACCTCGGCTTAGGACGTCACTGGGGGAGGGCAGCAAGGGGACAGGCTGGATCAGAGTGAGATTATTTAGGGGCTGGTTTAAAACTACTGCCTCAGCATCGCGGGCTGGCTCTAGCAAGGGTCGGGGGGGGCTTGAAACGGGATTTCGCGACGACGGACCGCGGCGGCGCGGTCGGAATGACGGATATCTGTGTTTGTTTTTTCTAAGTGTACTGGTTTCCCTACTGCTTTCCTGAAGGATGGTGATAGGGTCGTCGGGAGTAATGAGAGTATGCCGCGGACGGCGGACCATACTTATACGCGATGGCTCGTATCGGGCGGCCGATTCGATCAGAGGATTCCTATGTTTGACGGCGGTGTCAAAAAAGCGCTTGGAAAGGCGCTTCATGAATTGTCGAATGGTAGGTATTTTGAGGTCTATATGTAGACTGTTATTGCGGACAAACCAGGGGGATCCGGTGATCTTACGGAGTAGACGATTCTGTAAGGTCTGCATCGTGTGGATGTGGCGGGGATGGAATTGTGCAATTACGACACACGCGTATGTAATAATAGGTCGGATCACTGCAGTATAAAAGCGCATCTTGCCGTTAAGCGACAATTTGCTCTTTGCCTGCAGCATGGAGTGGAGTCTACCCATGGCGCTCTGTTGCGAGCTGCTCTTATATGTTTAAGGAGAGGTGGTGGTCGAGTATGACTCCTAAGTACTTGGCTTGCTTCTCTCAAGGGATAGGCTTGCCGTACATAGTGATCCGCCTCGGTGGGGACGATTAAGTCGAGGTTTGGTGAAAAGTACCGCCTGACTTTTGTCCGGGTTCACTTCGATCCTCCACTTCCGGAACCAGGCGCTAAGCGCATCGGCAGCCTTCTGTAGAGTTCGAGCGATGGTATCTGTATTATGACCGGTATAGTAAATAGCCGTGTCATCTGCGAAAAGGGCTATTTGAGCCTTACCTCTCTGAGAGGATTTGGGTCTAGGGATGTCGCTAGTGAATAGCGTGAAGGCTAAGGGGGAGAGTACTGAACCCTGAGGGACTCCAGCACGTATCGGGTGGGGGGAAGACAGAGCTTCACCAATGCGGTAGCGGAAAGTACGATTTGACAAAAAGTCCCGTAGAATGTGAACGAGACGGTCAGGCACTCCCAGAAGATACAGCTTATACAGGATGGTGCCGATGATACGATAATAAATTAAACTACGTATACCTTAGTATGTTCCCAGTGTATACAGGGTTATTTCTAAAACACCGTTAACCTTGCAAGACTGTATTACTATTATCATAAACAACAACTTTTGTTCTATGACTTTTTACAAAACATAATACATTTACCAAAAACAAAAGTTCAAGATTTCGTTGTCCTATCTAACACATTTCAACTCTGTATTTTGCTGTACCTACCTAAGCCTGTCGCGTACTGTCGTAACTCGCTACGGTACGATTACCCCGCCACCCTTACCCCGCTCCCCTCGCTATTGTACTATCGTTTTCTTTTGCTTCGCAGACTTGGTAACATTTAGAGCGTACAATTTAAATATTTTTATTTTTGTAAGTAAATCTGATGAACTAAAATATGATGAATTTTTAAAAGTTTTTGATTATGATGTTAGCAACTTAGTCCTGAGAGGTTTGACGGTGTTTTACAATTAACCCTGTATACAAAAAATATTTGAATAATATCCAATAGTTTAGTCACAGGAAATTATTTTTCATTTTTAACATTTACTACATGATGTATCTGTTAATACGGAAGCACTGTCAGGTTAACGACCCCGCATCGGTGCAGTTGCCAACTCGCTACTTAATAACTTTAGCCAAATTAGTTTTAACACTTAATTTATTGCAAATTATACCTTAAACCAGTACAATAAGAACCATAACGCATGTCATAAGACTTAGATAAAAATAACGCATGCGGAAGTTGCTATGCACTCTCACTAATAGAACATTTTCGTGTGTGCGAGTTTCGTTTGTTTATTACTTCACTTTCTTGTCCAAATTTGCAAAGAACTACGCTACGAAGTTAGGTCACGGTTACCGTTCAGTCTGTCGCAACAGTCCTGTGACGTTGCAGTCGTCATCGCTTTGTAAGCGCACGAGTGCAAGCGGAGCCCGGGTACCGCGACGCCACCTTGATGTAGGAACCTACCCACCACCGGCCACTTGTGTCATCGTATGTCAGGGACCGGGACGTTAAAGTAGGTAGTTAACAACGGTTATTACAATAAGTGTGAAATTAGACGCATTATTTTTGTGACAGAATAATAATAATAATAATTTTTGTTTTATTTTCTTCCAAAAATAAAATAAAGACAATCAGTACTTAAAAACTAACATATTTATACAGAAAAAAGTATTTTATTTGTGGGAGACTAGTGCCTAAACTAAGCCGAAGCCTGTATTTCAGGACACCAGGTTCCCACTAAGATATTTATTTGAGAATACAACGTACGTTATAGTCGAATCCCAACAGCCATGATGATACTTTTTTCTTACACTGCTTAGAGTTATCATTAAATATATTTTAATGTTTATTAATTTGGTTATATAATCTAGGTGCAATAAAGTTATAAAAATTTTGAGGAAATCTAGTTTGAGTTTTAGAGGTTTTGCAAACGGCATAGTGCCTTCTTGTGTTACTCATTTCCTGGGTAAACGCTTCTGTTGCCGCACAACACTATTAAAAACTTACTAAAAGCGGCCATCACTGATCAGCCACTGCAATTGGTTACGTGGCGATAACACGACGACCAGCGAGCCAATCAGAGGACAGCATGGGTCCGACGTGAGAACCCCGTGCGCCATCTTATTTAGAACGATTTTACCACCGTACCAAGTGCACAATGCATGCTAACCTACACACATCAAAAGTGTCTAGGGATCAAACATTTTTATGCGGATTTCTTGAGATTGAGATGTGGCTTTGTAATAAATTTATGATTTTATAAATTATATGGATCCTTTTTGATGCATTTCATAATTTGAATCAGGAACTGTGAATCAAATTCGAGTAAAAGATGAAAATCAGCTGTCAATATTTTCCCTATAAAAACATACAACGCATTGAAGACATTATTAGTGCTACTGTTTCCCTACTACTGATTAAAACCAACGTTATTATGGAGCGGCGACGTCATTTAAGTAGGGAAGAAATGCTCAGAGCCGTGGGAATGATAGAAGCTGGTTCCCGGCAACGTACTGTGGCTTTAGCTCTGAATACAATTCAGAGTGTTATCAGTCGACTTTGGACACGTTACCGAAGCACTGGTACCGTGGCTGAGCGCCATGGAGGACGGTATTGCTGCACCACACGGAGACAAGACCGATACATTCAAATCTTAACTCGAAGAGCTCCAACAATAACCGCCATGATGTTAGCCGTGAGGCTTCATCACTCTTCAGGGAACTTAATTAGCGACCAAACAGTCAGAAAACCGCTTACATGAAGTGAACCTTCATTCCCGAAGACCGCTACGGGTACCACCTATAGCAATGCACAATCGTAGGATTCGATATCAATGGGCTCTTGAACACAGAAATTGGGCAGAAGAACAATGGCGTTTCGTGTGCTTTTCTGATGAGTCTCGTTTTGGTATGAGACCGGATACAAGACGTATACGACACTGGAGAACCCCTGGACGCCAACAGCGATTAAAATCCTGCCAGGAAGTCCATCCTTATAGTGGTGGAACCATCATGGTATGGGCGGGTATTTGGATCGGCGGAAGAACTGAGTTGATTTGGATCAGAGGCAACCTCAACGCTCAAATTTATGCTGAGACGATTGTATCAGACGTCATCGTTCCTCTACAAGTGCAAATCGGTCCCTTATTTCAGTTAATGCATGATAATGCACGACCGCACACCGTAAGAGTTGTAAGACAGACTCTCGCCGCAGCTAACATCAATGTCCTGCACTGGCCTGCTCAGTCGCCAGACTTGAACCCGATTGAGCATGCATGGGATATGCTACAGAGAAGAGCTCTGCCGAATATGGAGGGTATCCAGTCGCAAGAAGACCTTTTTTTGTTGTTGCAACGAACATGGGCGGCCATTCCACAGCGTGATTTGGATGAACTCATTTTGAGTATGCCAAACGGATGTTCTTGTGTTGTTAGTGTTCGCGGTAGAAACACGGATTATTAATTGTTTAAGTTACCCAATAAAATTTTAAAGAAAACTGTTATTTCAGTCTTTTTTTCGAACTTTAATGTTAGTGGTTCAAATGTCAAAAATCCCTTTATTAGGAAAATGGCAAATTTCTTTATTAATGCAAAGGTGACTTGGTTTATCGTTACTGTGACAAACGAAAACACTTTATTTGATGAATCGTTAAAGAAAATTTTAATTAATATCAATCAGGAGAAAAGTTATTGCAAAAATATATGTTGATCCCTAGACACTTTTGATGTGTGTATGTAAAATTTGTAAATTATACTGAATAAGGTTTAACAATATCGTCTTCGTCATTTGAGGGCGTCTACTACCACTGCTAGGTAGGCATTAATCGAGCCCTCCCTGGCGTCTATGCTTCTTCCTATCTTTTTCAGGTACTCGCGCACTTTTTGTGGCATCTGATAGTCAAGTGCCTGTAGGCTGATTAACCACTCTTCAGGGTCCCGTGTAGAGAGGAAGTGATCTGCTGACCCCTCCTTCATCTCGAGGTCCTCGTCTCCCTCTGCTGTGACTGGTTTACCGTCTGTTGTGTAAACTTTGTTAAGCGAGAATGTGTGTGCATGCGCAAATGCGACACACGCGGCATTGAGCAAGATATTCATGGACTGGTTGTCACAGATGTGACGCGCATTCATGGATCTCTGCTGTCGGAGTAATGACCCGATCAAGTGGGTCTACTCGAAAAAGTTCGGATTTGCGGACGCAGAGAAGGCGGACTTTGAGACTAGGCACAGGTCGACTTGGTATGGGAAGTACGAATGGTCATCGTTGAGCTCTTCTGCATTGTTCATCATCCGGTCGATGTCGTCTCCTATCTGCTCAACGAAGACCCAATCCATCACGTCTGTTATTCTTTTGAATCCGAGGACCTGCATAATGTACCCGTAAGACATCAATGCAGCGCAGTCTTTGTTGCGTGAGCTGGTGGTGGCTATCCTGAGGTTTGCAAGGGGATGGAGGGGAAACTTATGGAAAAACATGTCATACATGCCGGCTATAAAGTTAAATGCCTTGTCATTTTCCCATCCCCGGTGTAAGTCGAAGACGTCTGTTATGTCCTTTGCATGTGGATGAAGTGCCTTCATCTGGGCAGTGATGCGGAGTGCTATGGCTGATCTGTACTCTTGTACAGGTGCTCTCAACATCCTGTAAAGTGCTAGAATGTACAGTGCCATCCATGAATCCTCTCTATCAGACGCACTTTTTACTGACATCTCCGAAGGGACCTCATTAACGCTGATATTGACTAAATCTAAGGGGGTGATCGAAGCTCCAGTTATTCCGATGACTCTTCCATAGGACTTCCACTCCGAGTCCAGGACTCCATCCACTCTTAGCGAATAGGTATAGGAATGTGAGAGCGGTTTTTAAAGCGTAGAATTCCGGCTCAAAGGTCCAAATATGTGGATATTAGTTCCGAATCTGACATAGAAAAGCAGCTCGAATCTCGCGAGGAATTCGAGCGGGAATATTATAGGGTTCTCACAATTAATTGTCATACATTCAACAAGTGCAAGAACCCTATAATATTCCCGCTCGAATTCCTCGCGAGATTCGAGCTGCTTTTCTATGTCAGATTCGGAACTAATATCCTCTATTTTGCCTTGAACCTGATTGAAATCGTTTATTAAGTTTTGAGATCCTACCACACGTAATTTTAATTCTGCCTGCTGATAAACAGATAAACCCAGATCGATGAATGAACTCACATATTTCTTAAAATTAGTTAGCCGACATTTTATCGACGCACGTTGCTTTTTCAAACCTTTCATTACTGCCTCTACATTAGCATCTGATGATTCCATCGTCGAAATACACTCGAGAGCAATGAATCCGGGTTACTTAAAGAATGTTAAAAATCTCGGAAACTAAAAATGATAGGTTAATGCAATAAATTGTATTTAATAGACAATGTAATACTCCTTAAATGAAAGTAAAAAAAATATGAGTCACCATACATTTTATTAACACAAAATTACATAAAGAAAAAAACTGCTGATCTCTCCTTAAAACAAAAATAGGAAACATTAAATTTTTGAACGTTATTACGATTTTCTTGAATTTTAATACTTCGTATTGCCTCCTCGTGCTTCCATTACTGCGTTTACGCGGTTTGGCATGCTGTAAACCAAGTTCCTTATACGATTTTGGGGAATATTCTCCCATTCCTCTGTGAGAGCAATTTTGAGCTCACGAAGCGTGATGGGGGGAGGGTTTCGTTGTTTTACGCATCTGCCTAGCTCGTCCCAAGCATGCTCGATCGGGTTGATATCCGGGCTGCGCGCTGGCCACTCCATACGAGTAATGTTCATCTCTTGAAGGTAGTCATTCACAATCCTACCTGTATGAGGTCGGGCATTGTCATGCATAAATATAGCATCCTCACCTAAATTGACCATAAATGGACCAACGTGATCATTGAGGATTTCTTCCACATATCTTACGCTAGTTAAAGAGCCGTTTTCTATGATCACCAGCTCTGTGCGACTTTCAGAAGAAATTCCGGCCCACACAAGTACAGACCCACCACCGTAGGCTACTTTTTCTTCGATGCATGCTTGCTTGAATCTTTCCCCTGGTCTTCGATACACTCTGTCTTCCATCGTGCTTGTAGAGCATAAATTTTGATTCGTCGGAGAACATAACTTTTGACCAATCTTCAATACTCCAATTTACGTGGCTCTGGGCATATCTTAGTCTTGAAATACGATGCCCACGCTCCAGTTTAGGGCCGTTTGCAGGTCTAAGGGGTTTTAAGTTAGATTCAGTAAGCCGACGTCTTACTGTCCATGCACTTGGGTTACTTCCTCTGAGGCGTCGAAACTGATTTGTGAGTTCAGTTCCTGTAAGAAAGCGATTTCGAAGCATGGTGTTCACCAAGTATCGGTCTTCTCGTGCTGTGGTACACCTGGTTCTGCCCGTTCCTGGTCTGCGTAGGTTAGAACCAGTTTCTTCGTAACGTCGGAGAACTCTTTGTACTGTTGACAGCGACACACCGACAGTCCTGGCTGTATCGCGCTGACTCCGGCCGGTTTCCAGCATTGTAAGTATTCTGGTGCATTCTTCAGGCGTAAGCGACATAATTTCAGCTTGAATAATGAATATAGAGCACTATCAACATGGTTTATGTACCCACATAAATGACAGATTACAAACAAAAGCAAAACCAAATGCTGTAATTTCGTAGTTCCATCATCGAAAGTGGCCCTTTTTCAAATTTGATTTTTTTATGATATAACTTTACAATAACTAAGAAGTTTTAATACCTTCATTTAAGGAGGGACATTGTCTATTAAATACAATTTATTGCATTAACCTAGCATTTTTAGTTTCCGAGATTTTTTAGGATTCTTTAAGTGACCCGGATTCATTGCTCTCGAGTGTATTAGAAAAGTAATACTCACAGTTTAATCAGTCAATATGTACTTAGCCAATCTATGCAAATATGTGGCGAGCTAAAGCGTATGTATGCATCACCCCACGACGTGCAAGCTGGCATGCGAAATTGCAAAGCACTGAAATAACGTAAGAACAGTATCACACAGTGGAAAAGAAACGGTTAGGATAAGATTTTCTAGTTGGAACGTCTCACCAAAGCACTGTAATTGCGAATCTCGATTTTTCTTCGTCAATTTAGGTTAGGTACCGAAGCGTCTCTCAATCGTCCGGTTTTTAAAGCGTAGAAATCCGGCTCGAAGGACCAAATATGTAGCTGTGCGTTGGCTACTGGGGTGATTGAGGTCGGTGAAAATGACGAAGACGATATTGTTAAACTAAATTCTGTATATTACAAGTTTTACATTGGTTAGCATGCATTGTGCACTTGGTACGGTGGTAAAATCGTTCTAAAAAAGATGGCGCACGGGGTTCTCACGTCGGACCCATGCTGTCCTCTGATTGGCTCGCTGGTCGTCGTGTCATCGCCACGTAACCAATTGCAGTGGCTGATCAGTGATGGCCGCTTTTAGTAAGTTTTTAATAGTGTTGTGCGGCAACATGCTCCTGGCTTTGGAAACATCAGGTTCCAACGAGTAAGAGGAAACACCCTGCAGCTTCAGCGTGATGTCATCAATGATCAGTCAGAGGAAGCGGACAAATTTTAGAGAATGCCCGTTTGACTATGCCGTCTGCCTTCCGTATATCAGCAACACGTGACACGCCATCCTTTCCTGGATAAGTTTTGAGGATTCTTCCTAAGCCCCACTTCAATGGCGGCAAATTATCATCTTTGATGAGAACTAACGTGTTTTCTTTAAGGTCATCTTTATGCTCATGCCACTTGCTCCTGGTCTGCAATTCGGACACGTACTCCTTCGCCCAGCGCCTCCAGAAGTGCTGGCGTATTTGCTCCACCCTCTGGTACCTCGTAAGTCGGTGCTCCGGAACATCGTGTATGTCAGCTGTTACAGGTGCAGTCAGTGGACGACCATCCAGAAAATGGGCTGGGGTAAGGGGAAGGAAGTCGGACGGATCAGAACTATCAGAAGACATAGGAGTCATGGGGCGAGAATTTAAAACTGCTTCGGCTTGTACTAATAACGTAGTGTACTCCTCGAAAGTGAGATGTGCATTACCCACTACACGCCGGAGATGATGCTTACAGCTCTTTACCCCAGCTTCCCACAGACCCCCAAAATGGCTAGCATAAAACGGAATCATCTTAAATTTTATGTTTTGTAAAATTGCGTACTCCTTGATATCATCAGAACAACCCTCTAGAAATTTTGTAAATTCATTCATCAGACCCACGAATTTTTTTCCGTTATCGGAGAATATCTCAATCGGTTTACCTCGCCGCGAAATAAAACGCTTGAGAGCTAGAAGATAAGCTTCTGATGAGAGGTCGCTAACAAGTTCCAAATGAACAGCGCGTGTTACAAAGCATACGAATAAACAAATATATGATTTTTGTAATTTAGCTCCCCTTCCTTTACGGTTCAATGTGAACACTGGTCCCGCATAGTCCACGCCACAACGCAGAAAGGGAAACCCTGGATCGAGCCGCTCTGGTGGCAGATTACCCATTATTGGAGTTATCGTGGTTGCTCGCAGTCGTGCACATATAACGCAAGCATGCACGACCCCTTTTGCTAGATTGCGACCACCAACCGGCCACCATGTCTCCCTTAGGGTAAACAACAGTAGCTGCGGCGCGGCGTGCATCATACGGCGGTGTTCGTAACGAAATAATAAAACTGTAAACCAATGTTTGGCCGACAACAAAACTGGATGTTTTATATTGAAACTAAAGTTATGAGAATTTTGTATGCGTCCACCGACTCGTATTAAATTATTGTTGTCAATAAATAAATTTAATTTTGCTAATTGAGCATTTTTCTTTATGCTCCTTTTATTTTTAATCGAATCATAGACGTCAGCAAATGATTCTTGCTGACTTAATCGTGCTAAAGAAAAAAAAATCATGCATCGAAGAAAAAGTAGCCTACGGTGGTGGGTCTGTACTTGTGTGGGCCGGAATTTCTTCTGAAAGTCGCACAGAGCTGGTGATCATAGAAAACGGCTCTTTAATGTGGAATAAGTTATATGTGGAAGAAGTCCTCAATGATCACGTTGGTCCATTTATGGTCAATTTAGGTGAGGATGCTATATTTATGCATGACAATGCCCGACCTCATACAGGTAGGATTGTCCTTCAAGAGATGAACATTACTCGTATGGAGTGGCCAGCGCGCAGCCCGGATATCAACCCGATCGAGCATGCTTGGGACGAGCTAGGCAGATGCGTAAAACAACGAAACCCTCCCCCAATCACGCTCCGTGAGCTCAAAATTGCTCTCACAGAGGAATGGGAGAATATTCCCCAAAATCGTATAAGGAACTTGGTGTACAGCATGCCAAACCGCGTAAACGCAGTAATGGAAGCACGAGGAGGCAATACGAAGTATTGAAATTCAAGAAAATCGTAATAAAGTTCAAAAATTTCATGTTTCCTATTTTTGTTTTAAGGAGAGATCAGCAGTTTATTTCTTTATGTAATTTTGTGTTATTAAAATGTATGGTGACTCATATTTTTTTTACTTTCATTTAAGGAGTATTACATTGTCTATTTAATACAATTTATTGCATTAACCTATCATTTTTAGTTTCTGAGATTTTTAACATTCTTTAAGTGACCCGGATTCATTGCTCTCGAGTGTAGTTCATTGAACTGTGCGAATTTAGGCGATAAGTTTTTATTGTGTTCGTGTATTTTACTTAGCTAAGTAGGTACCTACTTAGTAAGTGATTGAACAGTGAGTGATCCTGATTGTGATTGATAAATAACACGGACGAGAGGTGCCTGATTATTCGGTTAATAATCTGTGAATCAGTGTTGCACCGACCCCGAATAAAATGGCATAAGGGCAAAAAGATAAGGAATCTGTGAATCAGTGATTATTACCCCTAAGACGACCCACCCAAAAGATCATGTCGCTACACGACTATACGCTACGTTGCCGCTCGCTACAACAAAGGTCAGTGAACCAATGTTTTTAAATGGCGTTTTATTTTGTTACAAGTTCTAAGCCATTTAGTTTATTTGAAAATATTTTTTATTTTTTTATTTTATGTTTTTGGATTTCTTTAATAGCTTACAATTATTCCTATAAACTAGTATGGTCCGTGTTTTCATTTATTGTCGTATCATCGTCTCCACGTTGTATATTAAGCCGTTGTGCCAGACTTTGTCAAACGCTTTGGCTATATCAAAGAACAGGGCACCAGTCATCGAACCACGCTGGAACCCAGCGGTGGCGTGTTCTAAGATGGGGTGAACCTGTTGGATGCACGAGTGTTCGGTCCTGAAGCCAAACTGTTCGTCTGGAATGAGACTCTTTGCTTCGACGAAATTTTTGAGTCCCTTATAAATAAGCCTTTCATAGATTTTGCCGAGTGTGGTCAGGAGACAGATCGGCCGGTAGCTCGAGGGCTCGGCCTTAGGTTTACCTGGCTTTGGCACACCGATAACAGTGGCCTCTTTCCAGATTTGGGGAAAAATGTTGTTGGCTAAGGCGCCATTGAAGATGCACTATAAGCTGTGGGGGTAAGAGTTTAATCACCCTGTTGGTAATGCCATCGTATCCAGGCGCTTTCCGAGGCAGAAGACCGTCAACGATGTCTTGCACTTCAGCGGGAGTCACTTCAGGCAGAGGAACATCTGTGTCTTCTACAGGGGGGAGTTTAGCTCTACTGTCGACTTTCGCGTTCACCTTATCAAGATGCCGCTTGTCTACCGGTTGAGAGCTATCGGTACATTGAGCTTCCAGGCTGTCGGCCAGGCACTCAGCCCTCTCAGAGTCGTCAAAAGCGACGCTCTTGTCTGGTCGATTGAGAGGGGCCGCATTGAAGCCTCTTCGGTAGCACGCAGCTTGCGTTGCAACTGCCAGAAAGCCTGATGGGTTGGCTCGAGGTCGCTGTGCATGTTGTCCCACTGGGTGTCACGAAACTCACTTGTGCGTTTCTGCACAGCAAGCTGCAAATTGCGCATGTGGGCTTTGTTCGACACATTAGGCCTACTACTGTAGGCACGTACGGCCGCGTTCTTCTGGGTTATCAGTACACGTATTGGAAGACGCCTGCGGTGGCGTGCGAGCAATAGACATGCGCGGCGCGAAAAAGCCGCACCTTTGGGAACAAAGGGTCACTTCTGCATGTTTTCCAACTTTACAGGACGAGCATTTTTAATTTTTTTTTGACGAATTTCTTTAATAACTTTGTACTGTTTCAGAGTATTAAAGCCATTCTTATAGTCTTAAATCGATAGTTTCATCACGGACAATCTTGAATATTAAAAAATAAATACAAGAAGGAGTTTTTGAGAAACAAGCCATAAACTGAGGGAAGGCTACCAAAGTGACTTTTTGTTACAAATCGGTAAATGCTATAAAACAGAAGTGACCCTTTTTATATGATAATTAAATCATGAAAGTACGTATTTTTATGGTTAAGTATGGCTTTCGTATATTTTTAGTAAATTTGTATAAGATTGGAAACCAATTTAAACTAAAAGAAGCAAAAAAAAAAAAGTAGTATCGATAAAATACTAAATTTATAAATCAAATGGAGGGTTATTAAATGAAATAGGTGATATTATCAACTTGTTTTATTTGAATCATCAGTCTCAATACAGTTAAAAAGTATGCCATTAGGCACTTACCATTTAATAAAATAAGTATGGTGGACAAAATCTTAAAACAGTCCCATAGAAGATAAATTCTTAAGTTGGCATAACAATATTATCTTAATATTAAACAGTCTCACAAATAACACTAATACTAAAACATTTTTATATACGTTATAATATTAAATTTCTGATAGGTACTTAAATCACATTCTTCACAGTATTATACTTATTAGTATTGGACTTATCTAATTAGAAACAACAACTTTGGTATCAAAATTATAAAGAAAATCAGTAACAAATTAATGCTCTGCTAAAAACATAGTAAAAAGCACGAGTACAACTCGCACTTAACGATGCGAGTCTCTCTTCGACGAGAACTCGGTCTTCGCAATATAAACGATGTAGTTCAGCAACAGTGTACTGTCCATCTATGTATTGGCGGGTTGTTTGGGCTCTTAGATAGTGGCTTTCTACTCTTGGTATAGAGTTTATGTGTGCCCGTACGGATTCATGGATTTCAGGGTCTAGTCTCTTTTTGGTAAGTGTGCCTCTTCTATCTGGTGGAACGGATCCTGTTGCAGTTTTTTTGTCAATGATGTGGCGTAAAAATCTAGGAGTAATGGCCAAAGTACTTAATAAAAATGTTTTACACACACGAACAGATTCACCATTTACAGGTAAATAAAAACAGCTATTAGGTTTTCTAGCAAATTTAGGGTTGGTTTTTAGTCGTCCGTAGTCAGATGCAAGAGTGGTAATACACGAAGCAATATAATCTCGCTGCCTCGTCAGACAGCCCAGTTCCCAATATCCTGCAAAAAGTTTTTGTCGATCTTCAATAGAAATTCTTTTCGAACAGCTAAATAAACATTTTTCAGTACAAGGCGGGCCCATTTTTTTGGCTTTAATAACTTTTCCTGAAGAATTAGTATGTTCTTGGCCAGTATTCTTAACACGTTGAACGCCCAAAAAAAAATACGCCTTCGCCCTATGGGCCATGGCAGACACCGTATGGCTGACAATGAGCCGGGTCCATCGGGCCGCGGCAGACACGGTTTGACTGCCAGTACGATCTGCGTTAAAATGTCTTTACTGGGCTGGCAGACATAAATAAGTTTGTGAACGCTATTCGCAGTGACCCGCGGGGCGCTGTAGAACAAACCTCGCGCCTTAGCGCGGCAAAAATCTTACAAGTCTTTGAGATATTTGGGACCTGACGGACCCGACACATTTTTTCTCTTACATTTCTGGTTTAACATTTATACGGATGACTTTTAGTTAAATAAATTGTGTCATACAGTTATGATTTTAATTATTTACATCATTGGGGTATAAAATTAAGCATGCCAAATATTAGAAAAATACCTTTATTATAAAATAAAAAATACAGTACTCTACGCTATGACTTAAAATTGGAGATCAAACAAATTAAATGACTTCTTTCTTAATTATACATAATAAAAATGAAAAAAAAAACAATCAAAACACATGGACGGCTTATAAGGGCAGGTTTCACAAAATATACTGACTTTCTTGGTTTTATTTCTATTTTATTATGGTTTTATAATAAAATAGAAATATATATATGGTTTTATTTTTATTTTAGGGGTTGAATTATATCACTACACTCGTCATCTGAACTCGGCATTATAAAACTATTATTTAGTAATGATATTTCAATATTGTCCAGTTGCATCAGATGTTCAGCGGTTATATCAAAATCCAAGTCTTCCATGTTTATTAGTAATAGTAGGAGTATTAGTAACGAATACTGAATACGTATGTAGGTATAATTACAAATTACAGAGCGCGCGAAACGGTCCGCACTTTAGCGTACGACTTTTGCCACTGAGTAGTAGCGAGAGCAAGCGCAGCGCTTACGCGCGGGTGCGGGGGGTGGTTGACAAGGTGACCCGCGTGGCCCCCTCCACTGAAATAACGAATAGTGCTTTGGCTGGGCCATGGCAGATAATGGTGACTGCCAGCTATTTTTTCTCTATATTTACTATTTTTCGCTATTGTATTTATTTCATATTAGATTATACCCATTTTTCATACAATTAAACCGGAAAAATATGTTAACAAATTTTGACTGTTTTTTAATATTTCATGAAGCCCACTGAGAATACACACTGGCAGATAAATGGTGTCTGCCATGGCGTTCAACGTGTTAAGAGCTTTACGTATATTTTGTTTCCAGGCAGCAGAATTTTGGGCTTTCTTTTCAGCTTTAGTCGCAACCGGTGTATTTTGAAATTCACATTCAAGCTGAGTTCTCATCTCTGTATTTAATTTTTGAGTGGCTATTTGTTGAACGATTGTAGGTGGTTCCTGGGACTCAAGCAGCTGTAAATTTGTTTGGTTTGGTGTTTCAGGTAAGTTGGTCGATTTTGTTGATTCTGAATCTGAGCTTGAATATGTTGTACTAGAACTTGAGCTTGATGACGAAGAAGACGATGATGGAATTAGTTTCCTTTTACGACCATTATCGGGTACGAAATCTTTATCTCTATCGCTATCTGTTCCAGAAAAATCAGATCCATTACTTTCGGAACTGGCTTCTGTGTTATCTGTAAAAATATAGGGTAAAATTATGAAAAAAATCAAACTAAATATTATTATTATGATAATACTTAATATAAAAATTAAAAGCTTACTCTGTCCTAACTGAGATGTTTCTGCTGTTGTATTTCCCTGTTTGACATAATTAATTATTTCTTTATCATAATCTGTTGTTTCTTTGACCCTGTCAATAGTTTTTTCAACATTAGCTCTTCTTTTTTTAACCTGTTTTGTATTTCCTTCAACATTTTCTGTTATTTTTTTTACCTGTTCTGTGGTTTCTTCGACATTATCTATTTTTTCGTTGTAATCAAGCCATTGTAAAATTTTGAGATCTAGAAATAAAAATAAAAAAATAATACAGATAAATAAATATATAAATTATAATATAAATAAATACAGATTATAGACGATGTGAAATATTTTATGGATCAATATGCCTTTTATGTTTTCTGTACCTTTTTCATTGTGTTTGCCAGGTTAGTAGAACTCGGGAGGAATAATATTAAAGAAAAAGAAGTAAATGCTAGAGTGATTGTTGACAGAGGAAAATATAAGAAAGAACGTGTTACGCCAAACATTAATTATGCAGTATGGGATTTGTTATAAGTTTCAGCAAAAAATATAAGTGCATACGTCGAGAAATGCTCGGTTCGGGTTGGTCGTTTTCTATGGAAAAGAAACAAGAAAATGCCAAGATAGTAACCATGGAGTTTGTCTTCATCTTTTGTGCACGTGAAAAAGTAAAAAATACGAGATTATTGTTTGGTGAAACCCGGTAATCTGTGGCGGCGGTATGCGCGCGGGGGGGCCCGTTCTGGGTAGCCATCGTGGGTGGTCGCATACGATTTCGCCGCGACTGATTAAAATGACGATATCTCTTAAACTACGTTAGTTAGCTCGAAACCAATAATATCATTAGAATTGTTATTAAATTATCTACCAGAATATGTATAGTTTAATATAGTTTTGCCTTGAAATGTATTAGTAATTGTAATGTTTGTTCAGTGTGAGGGAATGTTTACCAGTTTCTTGTATAAAGGTAATTATAATAAAAAAAATAAACCACTATTTCAATAAGTTATTGTTTTATTTACACAAGTACACCTTATTACACATAAAACAAACAAAAGAACAGACGTCGTCATACATTTTTTTCATCTCACAAGCTTAACAATAACATGACGTCATTTACGAGTGCCGTGTTCGAAACAAAAGAATGGGTTTGTTTACACTTCTATTCTGAGAAAGCTTTACGCCTAGTGGCTTGGGTTACATTTTAATAATAATGTTTGGTTCACATACTTGACACCCACAGAGTGTTAGCAGTTACAAGTGTTTAGATAATTAGTATCAAATAACAAAAGCAGACACTTGAAAACAGGCGTAAAAAACACCCACTCAAACATTGGATCACTGTTTAAATTCTGTTGCCTCAATTTGAAATCTAATTGAACATTCTACATGTTGAAGATATTTACAAAACGTTAGGCATATAAAAAAGGCATGCCACCTAAGAAAAACAGTACACAAATCAACAATCAAAACTAACAATTTACGTAAAAAATCACAAGTACACGAACAATGAGCATAGAACAAATAGATACGGCCAATACTGGCACATGTAAACAAGAAAAAAAAATTGGAATCAAAATTACGTACTTGTACTTAATATATTATTATTTTAAGTCTTTTAGCATGTATATTATGTATACATAATGAAAAAAAAAAAATAAAAAAAAAAAAAAAACATGAAAATGAAGCCAGCATTGCCATAGACGAGAATCTTTTGGAAAATGAAACAAAAAATGAAAAAAAATGATTAAAAAAAAAAAGCGAAAAGAGGCATCAAAATCACCACCGCGTCAGAAGAAGAACCATTAGATACACGCTACACCGTCATAAATTCAAATTTAAAAAATAAAGTAAAACCTTCCTTGGCAGTCGGGTAAAAAATAAAAAAGTAGTCTTGGTAAAAAACAAACAATAATAAAATAAAAAAGACAATAAAGTAAAACCTTCCTTGGCAGTCGGGTAAAAAATAAAAAAGTAGTCTTGGTAAAAAACAAACAATAATAAAATAAAAAAGACAATAAAGTAAAACCTTCCTTGGCAGTCGGGTAAAAAATAAAAAAGTAGTCTTGGTAAAAAACAAACAATAATAAAATAAAAAAGACCCAAGGCTGGAAACAAAGGATACAACGGCGGATGAACAATAACACTATTCGCACAGTCAATGAAACGTACAGGGTGTGGTACAAAAAATTGTTATATAAATACAATATATAGATACAATACGAAGAAATATATATTTATAAAAACAATTTACATAAACTATAAATTATGAATTAATGGGTGGGTGGTGGGCGACGAAACAGCTGTCCATACATAACGGTTTATCGCAACCAACACAGAACGTACTCATTAGCTTCTTACATTGAACGCAAGTTCGTCGCAGACGACGAGACTTGCGGTTCAATGTTTTCACTAATGGGTACTCGCTAATTCGATGTACCGCTGCTTCGAATGGTACTCCATCGCGAGGCACCGATACATCGAATCGGCGGTTCTGTGTTGTTGCAATGGGAATGGGAATGGGGGCGGGACGATTATGAGAAAGAAGGGATCTGACGAGGGAAATACGGAATTGGCGATGAGACAAAGCAGAAGATGATGATTGGCGATGAATAATGTGGGAGTTTAATACGGAGACGTTTAATAATCTCCATTGTTCGTTTCCGCTCGACCGGATACATGGCCAGAAGCTGGTCTTTTTTATCCACCCCACCCATCATGATATTGTAGTCCAATATCATGATGGGTTTGGTGGAACCCCGGGTTGTCTGGACGGCGTTGCCATGGTAGGTAGATATCGTTGCCACTCGATTGTTATCTTTCCATACCATGACATCGACGTCCCCCGAGGTAAGACCAGCTAGTTGTCCCTGGCGCATGTTCCGCTTGGTCAGAGAATGCAGGGCCTGCGGAACAAATACACGATCTGTCCGCAGAGTCCCCACACAATCAAATCCCAAGGACTTAAGTCGTCGAGCGAGACACGGCGAATTGTAGAAATTGTCCATCCACAATGTGTATCCCTTGTACTCCAGACCTTGGGTCAGTCGCAGCACTATTGACGGTGTAGGTGCCTCCATTGGATCTTCAAACTGCGGCGGTGGCAATGAACTTTTTTTGTGCGCGTGAACCTCAAACCGCCACAGATAGCCGGTTTGAGATTCACACAGCTCATAAGTCTTGATGCCTCGTTTCGCTTTTTTGTTCGGAATGAGCTGGCCGATATCCAGCCAGCCCTTCCACATCAAAAGACTCTCGTCTATGGCAATGTTCTGGGACGGAGTGTACAATTCCTGAAATTTATGGTTTACATGGTCCAGTATTGGCTGTATTTTAAAAAGTTTAGCCTGGGACCGGCTCAGATTTAGCCCACACATGCCATTGCCGTCGTTAAAATGTAAAAAACGCGTCAACAACAAAAACCGGTCAATGGACATGTGTGCGCTAAATCCTGGCGTACTAAATATGTCAGCGGTAGAGCACCAGTATTCCTCCAGCCGCGACTTGACCACTATCCCCATCGCCAGTAGCAGCCCGAAGTAGGTATACAACTCCTCGGGAGTTGTATCCTTGCGCCAACGGTTTAAGCGGCCACTGGGATGGAGACAGTTATCACCGTCGCCGGAGAACGACTGGGCTGCTACCTGCTGAACATACCTGTTGGTCTCACAGGCTATGTACTCCATAATTGGACGATCCCAAATGTCAATGAAAATGGCATATGGGTCGTCCCGTGGAGCTGTCGGACCTACATTAATCTGGGAAAACGTTTCCCTCCTCGATTCAGGTCGAATCGGGGGAGTCGGAAACTCTTTCCATTCAAAGTCAAACCACCTGGAAGGCTGGTCCGTAGCCTCGGTGGCAGGCTCCGTCGACAGCTCGGCAGCTTCTTCGGGCTCGGCGGCAGCGACATCCACACCGTCTTCAAATTCTTCGTCCAAGGGCGTTTCCAAGAAAGTTTGCTCAATCCTGAGCAACGCCCTTGGAGCCACCTCCACCTGGTCGTCGCCACTCGTCGGAATCTGCGTCGCTTCCTGTAACAAATGATAGATTCGTTTAAAATCGGGTTGAAACCAGAAGCCACAGCCCCAAACCAAACTAAAATCAGTAGGTACTTACCATAATGGAGGATGTCCATCACATCAGCATCCCGCAGATACCGACGATAATGACGAGATGGTGCTGGAGGTGGCGGAAGAAATGGAGACGGTGGTGGAGTCGCTGTCTCGCAATCCAAAAATCTGGAACAAATGGAGTGTTGTAATACACACATAGACTTAGAGATAAATAGAAAAGTTCGGCTTTGTAGCAACTTACAAAGCTGGCGACGGCACCATCACCGAGGGGGAAGGTGGCGCTGGTGAAGACAGCCCCCCCCCCACGATGTTGATGGCTCTGCAGGGGCCGGGGCGGGGACCGGTGCGGGGGCCGGTTCAGGGGCCGGGGCCGGGGCGGGGACCGGTTCAGGGGCCGAAGCCGGGGCGGGGACCGGTGCGAGGGCCGGTTCAGGGGCCGGGGCAGGGACCGGTCGTGCCAGATTAGGACTAGATGGACATTCAAAACAAAAGTTAAACTTGCTTGCGAGAAAGTATTACAACTATCATACACAAGTAGAACTACTTACTGTTGCCACCTGCACTCCCTTCTTGGATGAAGGGGCCTCTCCAGGCCCTGGCCCTGCGGGGCGTCCTCGGCGTCCATCAAAATCAGGCTAAAATTTAAAACGATTCAATTGTTAAAGTGTGTGTATGTGGAAAAAGTGTAAAAAAGAAAGGGTTAATTTGATCAACTAACTCTTCAATAACATATGGCCCCGGACGCTCGTGGAGGTACCCGCGGCCTCGGCGCCCTCTACCCCTGCGCTGTGCGCCACGCCGATCTGCTGCCACCACCGCCACCTCCACAACTGCAGCAGCTGCCCCGCCACCTCGCACACGCACTCGCCCACCAGGTCGCGGTCCGCGCGTACGAGGTCGGCGTCAGCATTAAATTTAAAAAACAAAACATGCACGAAAGTTTTTAGAAAAGAAAGTAGTAAGAAATACGCAAAAAAAAAATAAACTTACGGCGATGTCGGTGATGGCGAGCGATCTAGGGGCGATCTGGACCGCGCCCCGGATCCGCGCCCGCGTCCGCGTCCACCTCCGCGTCCGCGTCCACCTCCGCGTCGAGTTCTACGAGGTAAAATTAAAAACATGCCAAATGCCAAAGTTGTGATAGATAGACAGACAAACAAACAAAGAAAAAAACAAATACATGCACACGCACACCCTCAACACTAGTTGACTCCTTACTCAATTCCTAATTCCTTTGATAACCTCTTTTTTTTAAGTCGGTTAAAATTTACCTCTTTTTTTTTAAGTCGGTTAAAATTTACGATAAAAGAAAAAACATATTTACATACATACATGCATACACACACGCACACTTACTAACAAAAAGTAACAAGAAATAAGTAATAAGTTCAACATTCTAAATCACAAATAAAAAAAATGGCACTAAAAAATAAATAACCAAGCCGCATCTGTAATGTTCTATAGCCTCGACATCGTATGACTCTAGGTACCTTACATTCAAATTCCGGCCCTCTGATTGGCTCACGCGACCGCAACAGCTGAACGGCCATTTTGCTGTTTTACGTAAATAAATTTTAGAAATGAACACATCAAAAATACGATATTTTTATAATTAAACGCCTATTATCTATCGCACGATACATAAAAACACACGTACCAGCCTATAAATAGCATTTCTATCAATATTAGAGCCAATTTACCGCCAAATGTGTAGGCATTTTTTCCAACGGTTTTCCAAGTTTGTTGAAAGGACTATTTCTGGTCAAAATTTCCTGTTTTCACAAAAAACAAGGTTTAATAATGTTTATTACTTACCCTGGCATACTTTCACTACACACAAGTTCACTAAACACAATAATATACAAATTTATATAAATTTATAGGGAGCGCGTCGTCTGCCGTTCGTAGCGAATTTTCGACTGCGGGGGGCGCTCGTTTCATTCCGTTCCAAGCATCGTGTGTCCTTGAATTGAGTTAAAATGGCTGTCTAGTTCTGTCTCCTACACTCTGAGCAAGTTTGAGCG
This sequence comes from Diarsia rubi, assembly GCA_932274075.1. Taxonomy (NCBI): domain Eukaryota; kingdom Metazoa; phylum Arthropoda; class Insecta; order Lepidoptera; family Noctuidae; genus Diarsia; species Diarsia rubi. Next base: position 5,617,750 of record OW026441.1, read on the forward strand.
AGATAGAAAGAAGTTTTAAAGTAATTTATGTCTAAAAACTACAACCATCGACACTCGACGGCTGCTGCTTAGTACCAGTACCGGCCATTTTTTTTTGGTCGACCGCTGCCGTCGTATAACGGTTGATCGGTCTTGCTGAGGTATCACCTCGCAACCTTCATGACCTATTTCAGAGCAATCTTCCTTACTCTACTTGTTTTTCGCTGGATGAAGCATTTATTCCTTGACGCGCAAGGTTACTGAGTAGCAACCCTCGTTTAGACATTATTAAACCTAAAAAGTACAAAATGATATTAGTATTAGCCGTGCATCCTAAAACTCGTTTCATTTTTAAAATGACTCATACATTCTATTTTAATAATAAATATTGCAAACATGATGCCATTTTACAACTTATGTGACATAAAAATATCAAGCGATAGATTATAATCTTTTAAAATTAAATGGCGCTTTTTGATAAAAACCACAAATAAATCAAGTGAACAAAAAAAAAGTTTTACCAAATAGTATTTTTTAATCAAAAATTACTTTATGTTCTCATTAAATTAACAATTTATTTTTATAACAAGAAGACACTTTCTATCGAAAACAACCTACTTATTTTATAAACAAAACAAATATTTTAGTAAAACGTTACTTTTTAACATAAATGCCTGTTTGTTATCATCAAAACAAAGAGTATTTTTATGAAGCAAAAAACACTTCTATACAAAAATGACATTCTGCTATGATATAAATACTAATCATTACAAAAATAATGGCACTTCTAAACAGAAGTGACGTTTTGGTTACAATGAAAAGAAAAGATCAGTCTGCTCAAAGCTCTTGTCCGGACAGACGTGTGTTCGATTTTATATTTTTTATTCAAATAGTTGTTTTCGCATTCGGAACTCTGTTCATGTGCTATACGGTTGTTAATTCACTGTCAAAACATTCATTAAACAAGTGAGAGGTCTAATACGGTTTATCTCCGTCACCACAAACGTCGGAAACGCTCGCGTCGACTCGTGCGGTGAAAATAAACATTCGTAATACGTGGGAACGGTACATCCATCGTTTCGTCCTGCTCGCTGCTTGGCGTCAGCGCAGTCACTTAGTCACTGATACCACCAACTTTTCTCAAGATCTACCTACTTCTTGGATATTGTCTACAGCGGCATAATGAGCGGCCAAAAATCTCCTCCCATGGTAAGCGCGGGATCACATCCAGACCTTTCCAAACTGCGTGATGAACCCACTAGTATCACGTTTAGAAAGAGGAAACATACCGAATGTAACTGTAATCACTCAGAGGTATTACTTGAATTTCAAAATAAAATTATGCAGACGATTATATCCACTCTTGAAGCTCAAAATCAAAACATCATTACCACTTTGGAATCATTGCGTCAGGATGTAAATGGGTTTAGACACGATTTGGAAACGGTAAATAGCAAAATTCTTATGTTATCCGAAGAACAAACATGCATTAAAAAGGATGTGAGCGATTTGCAGTCAAAAAATACTGTCAACAATAGCAAAATACCTGTCAACAATAGCAAAATACAGACTGTATCACATGAACTCGTAGCGCTTCAGGCGACCGTTGCAAACTTATCAGATCAGCTGCGTGTTAAAGAACAGCAGGGAAGAATCAATAACCTTGAAATTGCTGGAATTCCTGTCACAAAGGGTGAAAATTTAATCAACATCGTACATAACATAGCCAAAAAGATTAATTTTCCCATTACAATGACTGACATCGATTATGTCCATCGTGTTCGACGCTTTAAAGCAAATAATTCTAGTGTACCTATCGGTGAGTCGGCTTCAAATGTTACACCCATCCCGAATATCATCGTCAAGTTCACTCAAAGGAAACGCAAAAGTGATATGTTGGCTGCTGTCCGCGCGCGACGAGGTATGACAACAGCTGATGCTGGATTGGATGGTTCGGCGAAACCCATTTTCATTAACGACCACTTAACTCCGCAGAATAACAACTACACTCGCGAGCAACCAAATCGACTCAAGCCTAGACGGCGCACATATACATTGATTTTCCTAAAACGATAAATGGTAATTACAAAAGTGATATGTCATTCGAAAGCTGAAGAATTAGGCTTTCAATTAACATCAATACCTTAAAAAAAAACTAAGCGCTGATTTATTGACACATTTTAATTGGCCGTCAGCGTAAATTACCTCTTTAGGAATCCACGACTTGCGCTACCTGCTCCCGCTATAAAACCCCCCCTTTTTTTTTTTTTTTTTGTAAGGGCCACTCGCAGTTAATCTCTAGAGAGGATGGTTTACTGCTTAACCGGACAATCCTGTGGTGACCTCAAAAATTAAGGCCCCCAGCCAGGGCATGCAAGAAATTTACATTTAAAATGACTGATCACTAAGGGCACCCCCTGTGGGGCTCGGACCTCGACTTAGTGAGTCATTTGGGGGAGGGCAGCAAATTGGCTGGGTCTGATTATTTGGGGAATTATTAATCATTACTACTGGTCCGGCCACCGGGGCCGGCTCGTCGATCAAAGGTTGGGAGGGTAAGTTACGGGGGCGTCGCGAAGGGCCTCGGCGGCGGGGCCGGAACGAATTTCGCGGTCTGTTTATGTATTTGCGAACGGTACTGGTTTCCCTACGACTCTCTTGTAATATGGTAATTGGATCATCGGGATCTGTTAAGGTGTGCTTAGGGCGACGGATCTTTCCTATCCTCGTGGGGGTGTATCGGGCGGCCGAGGCCACGAGGGGGTTAGGATGCTTGGCAGAAGAGTCAAAGAAACGCTTTGTAAGGCGTTTCATGAACTGCTGGATGGTAGGCATCCTAAGGTCGACATGGAGTCGTTCATTCCTAACGAACCACGGGGCTCCCGTGATTTTCCGGAGGAAGCGGTTTTGCAATGTCTGCATCCTGTGGATAAATCTAGGTTTAGTGTGTGCAAACACTGGGCATGCGTAAGTCATGATCGGCCGGATACACGCTGTGTAAATGCGCAATTTGCACCTACGTGACAATTTGCTGCGTGAGTTAAGCAGGGAGTGTAATCTTCCCAGAGCGAAAGCGGCGCGCGAGCGCACCGTCTTTATATGCTCTGCGAAGGTTAACCGCTGATCTAAGATCACTCCCAGGTATTTTGCTTTTTTCTCCCAAGAGATGGTCTTCCCAAACATGGTGATAGGTCTGGGGTTAGGGAGAAAGCGGCTGTGCGGTCTGGTGAAAAGCACCGCCTGGCTCTTGTCGGGGTTGACTTCGATTCTCCATTTTCTGAACCAATCGCCTAGTGCGTTGGCAGAGCGTTGGAGCGTCCTAGCGATGGTATCGAGGCTCCGGCTGGATGTAAAAATTGCCGTGTCGTCAGCAAAGAGCGCTAACTGAGCCTTAGGACCTTTAGGGATGTCACTAGTAAATAGGGTGAACACTAACGGAGAGAGAACAGAGCCCTGGGGGACTCCAGCTCTGATCTGATGAGGTGCAGAAAGTGCTCCTTCTATGCGATATTGAAACGAGCGATCCGACAAAAAGTCCCGTAGTATGAGTACGAGACGATCCGGCACACCAAGCTGATACAACTTGTATATCAGTCCGTTGTGCCAGACCTTGTCGAACGCTTTCGCGATGTCGAAGAACAGGGCACCCGTCATTGTCCCGCGTTGAAAATTCAAGCTGACATGCTCGACGATACGGTGCACCTGTTGTACGCAAGAGTGTTGGGTTCTGAACCCAAACTGCTCTTTTGGTATGAGGCCCTTTGTCTCGGCATAGTCTCTGAGCCGCTTATAAATAAGTTTTTCGTAGACTTTGCCGAACACACTGAGCAAGCTAATCGGTCTATAACTACTGGGCGAGGATCGGGGCTTTCCCGGCTTCGGGATACCGATAACGGTCGCCCTTTTCCAGGCCTGTGGAAACATATTGTGTTTGAGAGCGGCATTGAAGATGGCGGTCATCAACACAATAAGAGCCGGACTAAACAGTTTGAACACCCTATTTGTGATGCCATCCGAGCCGGGGGCTTTCCGGGGTTTGAGTCCTCTGATGATCGTATCCACCTCATCACAAGTGACGAGGGGTAGAGGTTCATCAGGATCTTCGTAGACTGGTGCAGAGGCCCTACGTTCAACCTCAGCGTCCACCTCTGCAAGGTGAGCAGGGTCCATTGGTAGGAGGCTGGGTGAGCACTGAGACTCGAGACTGTCGGCCAGGCATTCAGCCTTTTCTTCGTCATCAAAGGCGATCGTATTGTCCGGGCGGGTGAGGGGAGGCATAGTGACTACTCCAGGGGCGCGTAGTCTCCTCTGAAGATCCCAGAATGCTTGGTGGGTGGGTTCGAGTTCATCGAGCATCTTTACCCAACGTCCTTCACGCACCTCTTTGACGCATCCACTTACTTTACGCTGTAAGTAGCGCATAAAGTGTTTGTTATTGACGCAGGGGAATGATCTGTAAGCTCGGATGGCCGCGTTTTTCTCAGTAATCAAATCACGCACTTCCTGTGGGAGTTTCCAGCGGTGGTCGTCCACCACCGGAGCCTCCCTTGAACACTCGTTCAAAACGGACTGTACGTGATTCGTGAACGAGTCGATCGCAGCCTCCGTGGCAGCTACAGTTTCGATGAGATCAGGTATGCGGTCTAAATGCGGGGATTCGGTCGATTTCAGCAACGTGCTTACTTTCTCCCAGTCCGTGATCACTCGTAGGGCTGGGAAGGATCGAGCAGCCCAGATCTTGGGGCGAGCTCTAATATCACCGGTCTGTGGTCCGAATCGAGTTCGTCAAGCGCCTCTATAGAATGCAACCTGAGGTTGACGTTCTTAAAAAGCGCAACGTCCAAGACATCGGGTCGTTTGTTGATATCGTTAGGATAATGGGTAGGGTGCATAGGAGCAATAACGTCAAAGTCAAGGGGGGAACATAAGTCAGCCAGTACCCTGCCTCTGGAGTTCGCCGTATGGCTATTCCAAGAGAGGTGCTTGGCGTTAAGATCGCCCGCCACTAGGACAGAGTCACTTAAGCCAAGGAGAGTGGTAAGGTCCGCCCTGACGGAGAGGTTATCGTCGGAAGTGGCACGTGGTGGCCAATAAGCCGAGACAATCGTGATAGGCAGGTGTCCAGTCATGCCCAGCCGGCAGACAGAGACCTCGAGTTCCGTAACAAATGTTGGTGAGTCCACAGGTATGCAGTAGAGGGACGCTCTGTAGATAAGAGTACCTCCCTTGTGACACCGAGTTCTATCATTGCGGACTAAGCGAAAGTTCGCAATGTTCGGGTCCCGTTGATGCGGTTTGAGGAAGGTCTCTTGAACGAGCAAGATGTCAAGATCATGTTCCCGAAGGAACATCGCGATCTGGTCCCTCTGTCCCGTCAGACTATTGGCATTGAAAGTCCCTATCCGGAGGGATTTCGGCTTTAGTCTTTTAATGGGTGTGCGATCCATTACAACCTATTGTGGGGAAGATTGAGAAGAGCTTCCTGAACGTCCGAGTAAGTAGTGATTACTTTTGTTACCTCGAGAAAACTACCCTTGCACTCGACTAGCTCGCGGGCCATCGCTCTCGCGCGGGGAGAGTAAAATACGTCTAGCGTGCTGGAAATAACCCTGAAGGGGTCAAGGGGGTTGTTCATTTGACGGGGCGGATTACAAGCGAAGGGTGCACGAGGCACCTGTGGTGTGGCTTGTACCATCGGTCGAGGATGCGCGAACGTTAAACCGGGGGGATAATTTGTCGGTCTAACCATAAAAGCGGGCGGGGCCATCGTAGGCGCAGCCATTATGGGTGTAGCCGGGACAGCGTCGGGAGTCGCAGTCAGGGGCGAGTTCAAGCTCAAGACCGGAGCAGCCGTTGGTGTAGTCGGAGCCTGAGAGGGGACCGTTCGGAGGGCCGGGAAGTGTACTGCATGGTTAGCTGCGTTCCACGGGCTCGGTCGCTGAGGACTGAGGCTCTCGGTGAGCTTGACAGAGAGGGACGGTGCCTCTCTCTCCTGACGTTTGTTGCCCCGGCTAGCCAGCTTTGGAGCAGAAGATTTAGGGGCTTTAGGGCACCCGCGATAGTTCGCGGGGTGGCCCACAGAGCCGCATAGTACGCAGCTCGGTGGCTCTTTGCTTTGCGTACGATCTTTAGGTCGGGTACAGTCAGCGGTGCCGTGGTCCCCCAGGCACTTGACGCATCTAGGTTTGCCATGGCAGTGCTTCTGCGCATGGCCATAGAGCTGGCATCGGTGACATTGGTTAATTATCCCTGTCTTGTTGGGCCTCTCGACGGTGAGGCCGGATAAGCCGCAGATCTTGTTGATCTTAAATATTGGGTGATGCCCGGGGGTGGGATCACATATGATCAGAACCATATTGAACGCAGCGCCACCTCCCTTGCGGTGCATGCGGTGTACCTCTGCAACGGGGATACCCTGCCGCTGCAGATCTTCGATGATCTCCGAGGAGGAGATCTCAACTGGGACGTTCTTGACAACGACCCGTGTAGGTTTCTCCTCCTGGAGGGAATACGTGTGGAACGGGATGTTCCTGACACGTAAAAGGGAGTTAAGCTCCCTGAAGTCTGCGGCGGAGGCCACCGTGACTTTAATGCCCTGCTGTACAGCTCGGGCATTGGTGTAGTTGATCTTGCGATCAGCGCATAGCCTAGATACCTCCGTCCACTTACCCTTGTCATGGATGAACAGAGGGGGAGGTGGTCGGGATTTAGTCGCAACAGCCGGGGTGGCTGAACCCGAGGGGGTGATCTTGGGGGGCGCTTCGCCCTGAGGGGCTCCCGAGGAGGTAAGTTGCATCGGGCTAGGGGGGCGGCTAGTGCGTTGGGACTGAAGGTCCACAGTTTGAGACACCACCGGGGAGGGGTTGTCTCTTTCCACCACTTTTTTTTTAGCCTTGGTAGCTTTAGAAGAAGTATTAGTCTTCTTTCTCTTGCCCTGCACCACTTCGTAGTCCTCCTCGGATGACGAGGTGGACGAGGATGTGTTGGAGGACGTATCTGAGGAGGAGGGGGACTCCTTCTGAGAGGAGTGGTAAGACTCCTCCGACGGACCAGGACTCGACACGTCCATTTCGTCCCCAGTCAGTGTCTCTGTATCCTGCTGGGGGGTGGACGGGGGGTCGACCTGAGGTGGAAATTTCTTTCCCCTGAAAGCTAAGTAGGCTTTCACCTGAAGAGCATATTTTTTCTTCAGGTGGGCGTCGTTGAGAAGAGTGTTCTCAACGAAGAAGGAGAACTCCTCCTCCGACATAAGCGAATTCGCCGGAGAATTCGGTCGAGAAATTTGAGACTGAACCTCATCCGTGGTGGGCATGATGAGGCAGTTACGAATACTAAAAAAAGTCTAACTCCTAACACCTAACAAGCCCCGAGGCGACACGTAAACGTGAGCACCCCGGGCGGACAGTTCCCCAGAAAAGAACCCACCCGTGTGTATTTCCTATCGCAACCACCGAGAAGAAAAACACAAACAAACTCGATAGTTATTGCGAAAGCTGTCCGATGGCCAGAAGGGCCCTAGACCAAACCTAACTCCCCGGGGGGGTAAGCCCAGGGATGAGTTCTCCCCCTGTCGGGTGACACAGGGGGGTGCGTGACTACGGTGTACCCTAAGCTAGTAAACCCGTCACCAGTCTCAATGTGTGACGGGGCCCTATGGGTCTTTCGACCGATCCGGGCCGTTGGGGTAGACACACCCAACCGTCCCGGGTGCAGCTAAAGAGAACGGGTTAGACAGTAAGAGGGCGACTAGGAGATCCCCCAAGGCCGCTACCTCAAACCCTTCCGACTGATTGCCAACCCCTGAAGGGGGTGGGCGGGGTGGGTCGGGTCACCACCCACTTGGGTTCGTTGGCACCGTTAGGTATCCCCCAAGTACCACCGAAAATTTGGTGGATTTAGCCCTTAAGGGGCCAAAGTTACAACAAGTGTTGTAACTGGGCAGAGACGCGCTCGCGGACCGTTGACGATCCGGCCGGCAAGCGACAGTTGAGACTTCTACAAGTGCTGGGCACTCGTAGATGCCTAAACTAAGAGTCTACGCTGCTACAACAAGTGCGTAGCACTCGCGTAGCAACGCTGACGTAATCCTCGTAGACGAGCTACGGGGAGGCGGAGATTCACTGTCTACGCAGCTACGCCGTAGCGCTGGCAGCTACGGATAGCCGAGAGCAGGACAGCACAGGTGCGAGAGGGACGGCGATAGAGAGCGGGCGTGGGTCGTAGCGCACAAGTGTTCGCTACGGCTCGCGGCAGCGGAATGGTTTTTGATAAAACCCCCCCACTTCCGGTTTATCTTATCAGTTGCTTGTTACAAGTTGACCGGTACATATCTCCGTAAATTGCATTCCTTGTTTTCGCTAACCCATGGATACCACACCAGAAGAAGCCGCTCAAGTTGTTGCCTTGTTGCAACAAGGGTTAAGTCAGCGAGCAATCGCTGCCCAGCTCCACTTGAGCCAGTCTTCTGTATCCCGAGTATACAGACGGTTCCAAGAGACTGGTGCCTTCAATCGGAGACCAAGAACGAGCCGCCACCGGTGCACTTCAGAGAGAGACGACCGCTTCATTGTCTCAACCTCGCTGCGCAATCGACACCTTACGGGCGTTGATGTGCAGCAAGAACTGAGACGTGTACGACAAGTGGCTGTCAGCGAGTGGACAGTGAGAAGACGCTTGAAGGAAGCCAACTTGACGCCAAAAAGACCTGCGACGGGCCCTAAGTTGACTGCAGGCCACCGACAAGCGCGCCTTCAATTTGCTCGAGAGCATCTCAATTGGAGCGTTGCGCAATGGCGATCGGTCCTGTTTACTGATGAGTGCAGAATGTGTCTGCATGGCAGTGACAGGAGAGGCCGAGTCTACAGGCGTCCGGGAGAACGATTTGCCCAATGTTGTTTCGCTGAAACAGTGGCATATGGCGGCGGTTCCTGCATGATGTGGGCTGGTATCTCTTTAGAGGGAAAAACCGAACTTGTTTTCGTGCCTGGGGGCGGCCGAGGAGGCGGGCTAACAGCTGATCGGTACATCACCGACATTCTACTGGATCATGTTGTGCCCTACGCAGGGTTTGTCGGTGAAGACTTCGTGTTAATGCACGACAATGCCCGCTGCCACACGGCACGAGTCACTCGACAATTTCTGCAAGAGGTCGAATTACGCACGATGGACTGGCCTGCGCTCAGTCCTGACATGAATCCCATCGAGCACTTATGGGACGAGCTTAAAAGAAGAGTTCGGGCCAGAAATCCAGTCCCTTCAAGCGTAGACGAGCTAAAGACAGCATTATTAGAGGAGTGGGACGGCATTCCTCAAGAAAATGTCAAAAAATTGATAAGGTCCATGAAAAACAGACTGCGGGATGTAATTAGGGCTAGAGGGGGCAATACGAAATACTGATTTAAATAAAATAATTTTATTTTTAATTTTGTTTGTTTAATTTGTCAAATACGAGACACATACCCTTTTTCCTAAATTCCCGTTTTTCCTACTCTTGCATTCAGACATCATTTATTTCAAAAATGATGGATGGATTTCAATGATAATGATATCAAATTAAAGCTGACATCTTAAGCTTTCGAATGACATATCATTTTAATAATTTCCATTCATGATTTTAGTTGTATCAATGTATGTGTGCGCCGACAAGGCTTGAGTCGATTTGGTTGCTCGCGAGTGTATATAAGCAAGCCCGTCTTCTTGCAAAAGAAAGTGACTATAAGTACGTATGGTTGTCAGATTGTAAAATCTTACTGAAAAAAAATGATACGTCCAAAACCATGTGTGTGTCCAGTGATACTGATTTAGCTAAAATAAAATGACTATCCACTCATATCAATTATATCTGCATACTTATTTTATTACTTACTACGATATTACTTGTAGTACTTTACTGTCAAATACTTTGTTGTTTCGATATTAAGAAGGAATGTGCATTCATTAATGAGGCTCAATACCGTTCATTATTAACAATTAAAACCCTTAAATGTAATGTTAGTGGAACTTGTTTACTCATATCGGTCCTAATTATTATCAATGTTCGATAACAATAACTTGTCCATTTACTATCAAAACGTGAGGGGATTACGCACTAAATCACACATATTTCTTTCCTAAGTTCTGCGGAACAATTTTGACGTCATATGTATCACAGAGACCTGGCTTAATGATAACTTTAACAGTAGCGAATACGTTGATAGCCGATACGAATTATACCGTTGTGACCGTAATTACCAAGCGACCGGCGGCGATCGCGGTGGAGGTGTTATGATTGCCGTGCGTCGCGAGCTCTGTCCCTGGCAGCGCAGTGACATGCATACGTCACCGCTGTCGGACGAGGTATGGGTCTCCCTGCCACTGCGCACGCAATCGTCGGCGGGCCAAAACAATATCGGTTCACCTAATTACATACATATTATAGCTACGTATATATCGCACGGTACTAATCATGAATCATTACTATCATCGTTTTACGACAGAGTGAGTGAATTTGTTTTACGTAGCTATAATGATAAATTTCTTATACTGGGAGACTAATGTATCACACGCTTGTTGGTCTTGCAATTATGACTCAAATTCTATGGATATATACTAATAATGACAAGCTGGCTAGCCTGACTGCCGATTTCATGAATTTCTCTTCCTTATCACAATACAATAATCAGTTTAACCATAATAATAGAATATTAGATTTAATTTTTTGTAACGAATTGTAGCTTATCTCACAGTGTAAACATCCATTTGTACCACAAGATTTGCATCACAGCCCGTTAGAAATTGACTTAAAATTAAACCTCTGTCCTGCACTCAAGCTCCCGTCTGTAAGGAAAAGACAATATCGACGCTGGAAAGGAAAAATTATCCAAGCGACATCAGACTAACTTTACAGTAGAGCTGTTTAAAGTTTGAATTTTCTGAAAAAAAATCGTGTAAATTTTTGTAATGGTCCAAAAAGCCCAATTCTCAGAAATTTATTTGTTTATTTTTTTATCTACATTATAGTATACGTAACTATTAAAAATAATGCTTAGTTTTAAAGTTAGTGTCGCTTAGTAAAATTTTCCCTAAAAGTAGAAACGGGAAAAATTGACTAACCGACAAGCTTTGATTAAGGAGGGTACGGTAAAAATGTAGTATATCTTTTTTTTTTATTTATATCAGAGTAACCAATATAAAAAACATGTGGAAGTTGAGGCAAAACAACCTAAATATTAATTTTATATTTTTTTTTCCGTAATTTTGACATAAACGCCATTTTTACAGAAAATTGGATTAATCTTTCATTAAAGAATTACTAAAAAATAATGGATAAATAAAATGCACTTAAACTGTCTTGAGTTTTATTAAGTTTAACAAAGCAACATTATGGTACACAGTATTAGTATTAGTTAGGTATTATAAATCTACTTGTATAAAAGAAAACTGCCAATTTTTACTAAACGCCATGTTCGAAAAAAACCAAATCAGCCAAAATTACCTAAGTGATAAAAGAACAAATCCTTTCTGAGGAAAAACACTATATTGCCAGATACTGGAAAAATTAACTAAGTGGAGTAATTACCGTACGAACAGAAATGTCAAACTTGACCAAAGTCAAATTTAGCATTTCACAATTACGACTACCACCAAATTTTCAAAAATGCTCGAAAATTTTGTCGGTTAGAAAGGAAAAAAAAAGTGAAACCTCGCGAATTCCATAACGTCTCAACTTTCGCGTCGTGTGCGAGGAGGACGCAGTCAACAGCGTCACAGGGTGCAGTACAGCGCGCCTACGCGGACGAGCGAGGACCACGTAAGCGTGCGAGGGAGAAGCGCGATCAACTCGGCCGCCGGTTGGTCGGCAACGTCAACGTCGTGTTCCAGAAATTTCCAGCAAGCTCCATAGCTGCCGGGTGCCGGGCGTGGCACGCCAATTTTTTCACCATTGACCGACGCTATCCGCCATTTTGGTGGTGTTCTATCAAATAATCAAGTGAAAAGTGATTTATAATTACTCTGTGAAAGTGAAACAAGTCTCACTATTTCAGCATTGTGCAATTATTGCATTCTGCATAATTAACTAGCATCTATATATGCGTAAAATTGCTAATTGCAAAGTTTTTTATTTGTGTAGTTTCACAGTATTTCATTAGCCATCATGGCAAACAATTTAAAACGCCTAATACTGGCCAGGGGCCAGACAAAAGGGACTATAACCACACTATGTAAGTTTGCCGAGTCCGAGGACGTCGACAAAGCCTCTATAAAGGCGCTTATGGTTAAAAAGGACAGGCTAGTGACTGCCTTTTCAGAATACAGCTCATTCAACATAGATGTATCTGTTCTAGATGAAGATAACGATGAAGATTTTGGTCACTATGAATCCATATATTTAAGTGCCCTAGCCGCTTTCGAAGATGCCATCGAATTAAAATCCAGCCCAGGTAAATCTCCAGACCCCGGAGCGGATCATGATGAGGAAGGCAGAGAGAGAGACGCTATGAAACGCCTCCCACCTATAAGTATTCCCAAGTTCGGAGGTGAGGTAGGTGATTTCCACGACTTCATCAGCCTATATAAAAGTGTCATCGATAAAAACACTAAACTGTCACAATGTGATAAATTCTATTATCTAAAAACCTATCTAACTGGCGAAGCCGCCGAATTAATTAAACATTTATCGCTTACTGCACATAATTATGTAATAGCACTGCAGTTGCTCAGCGAGCGCTATGATAACAAAAATAAGGTCATTAATTATCATGTCAATTCTTTATTAGACCTAAAACCTATTTCTAAATGCACTGCTTTAGCTATAAGAGAAATTATTTCTCAAACCAGACAGCATGTAGCTGCCCTAAAAAATATGAATGTACCCGTACAGCATTGGGATGCAATTATTGTATGCATTTTGCAACGCAAGCTTGACATGCACACATTAAGGTGCTTTCACCTAGAAATGAAATCAGATGCTGATTCTGACTTAAACTCACTTCTTTAATTTTTAGAACAACGAGCAGCAGCACTTGAAACTGTGGCAGACAGCCAAGCATCCTCAAATAGTGCAGTGAACAGCGGTCGCAGGACAGGTTTAGTAGCCACAACAGCAGAGAATAAAAAAGTGACACAAGTATGCAAATTTTGTAAGTCTAATCACCACCAACTATATAAATGTGAAAAATTTAAACTTGCCTCGCTATCTGATCGTGTCAGCTATGTAAAGACAAATGAGTTGTGTACCCTATGCTTAAACAAACACCTGTCTAAGTGTAAATTTACTTTTAAGTGTTCAATTTGCAAACAGAAGCATAATAGTTTACTGCATGAAAATAAGCCTGAACATGAGGAAAAGCAAGTGTCATTATCTATGAATTGGTGCAATGATGTTTTATTGCCTACTATAAAGGTAAACATGACTGACAAGTTTGGTCAACAATTTCAAGTTAGGGCTCTTTGTGACTCGGGTAGTCAGGTTTCCTTTGTGTTATCAGACCTAACAGAAAAAATTGATTGCAGGTTAGTCAAAAACTATACTTATATCAAAGGAATATGTGGTCAATCTAATACCGTTCCTTTCACTGCCACATTTAAAATTTCTTCTACTATCAACACTTACGATGCTCAAATAGCATGCTGTGTAGTGCCAAACATCACTAGTGATTTACCTCAGTGTGAGATAGATACAGATAATTTAAAAATTCCTTTCTAAGTCAAGTTAGCTGACAAAGAATTTTACAAAACTGGAAAAATAAGCATCTTATTAGGTTGTGATGTTTTCTTTAAAATTTTATTGCGTGAACAAATACCTATTATCCCTAAAGGTTTGTATTTACACAATACCCACTTTGGGTATATAGTGGCTGGAAGGGTGAAGACTAGAAGTTGTTCTCCGGTAAGTAAGTATACCGCACATATATTACAGAACAGTGAACGTGATAGCATTAAAAATATAGAAAGGGCTTTGGAGCAGTTTTGGAAGTGTGAGCAAGTGACAGAAGTTTTCACTGAGTCGGTTTCTGAAGAAGCTCTTGCTGAAAAAATCTTTTCTGAATCTGTAATTTTGAAAGGCAATCAATTTCAGGTTGACTTACCTTTGAAACAAAATTTAGATCAGTTAAACATGGGAGACTCTTTCATAAGAGCTTTAAAACGTTTTAACAATTTAGAAAAAAGACTTCACAAAGATTCTGAACTTTTCAGAGGTTATAAAAATTTCATTGACACTTACATTTCAATGGGTCATGCTAGCTACATTGATATTCGAAGTTATGATTTAAAGGCTGGTCAGGTATACTTCCTGCCACACCATCCAGTAATAAACGAAAACAGCAAAACTTTGTTGTTTTTGATGGCTCAATGCCTACAAATCTAGGTTTTTCTTTAAATGACATGTTGCTCAATGGGCCCAACACCCAAAATGAGTTATTTAATATATTAGTTTTGTTCAGATTACATAGGTATGTGTTATTTTCTGACATTCAAAAAATGTTTAGAGAAGTTATTCTCAACCCTAAACACTGCTCTTCAAAATATATTGTGGAGAGATGCACCACATAAGGAAATACAGTGTGCTCAATTGCAAACTGTCACTTATGGTCTTAAAAGCTCAACGTTTTTAGCTACAAGATGTTTATATGAGTTAGCATCTAGATTTGCACACATTTACCCTGAAGGTGCACATATATTACTGAATCACTGTTATGTAGATGATATTTGTACTGGTAATAACGATTTACAAAAATTAATTGATATGAAAAACCAATTAATTGCCATTTTAAAACTTGGTGGATTTAAACTTCATAAATGGGAGTTCAAATAGTGAATATATAATAAGTGACATTCCTTGTGCTTTACAGATTTCAAATGCAATTGATTTATGCAAAGGTGATGATCAAAAAGTGAAGACTTTGGGTATCAAATATAACACACTGTAATGTTGGGGTTCCTAAATGGGTGTTGTTAAGGAAACGACCACATCGGTTACGTACTATTTAATGAATGTACTAGTAATAATCTAAAATAATGCATATAAGGTATAGTGCAAACTCAGCATACATACCGTTATAAAGTAGCGTACTTACTTACTAAACTAAAGGAGCATACATATTATTCTTACACTTCACCTCCCGGGGACATAAAAAAAAAAAATATGGTACATACATTTTTTTTTTTTTACATAATAATATTAGGTACTAGATATTTACTTGAAGTATCATCTTTTTAAAATAATAGTGTTTAATAGAGAAAGTTACTTAATACAAATAAAATGGTACACAAATCTATCCTTCATCATTATACATTGTAATGTTATCTAAAATTAAATCTTACATTAAAACCTATTGATAATAAGGCCTAGTCCTATTCTTATGTACTAATTCAATTTTATTATTTTTAATTATTTTTACGTTACAACCTAAATCTTCTATAACTGTATAGGGACCTTTAAATATTACCTCTAATTTACTACGTGCTTCATTTTTTACTAAAACCAAATCATCTTTCTCATATTTTGCAGAATTGACAGACTTATCATATATTTCTTTCCGCTTATGCTTATTAATCAATAAATTTTTCTTTGCATCTTCATGAGCTAATTGTAACCTGTATTTTAATTGTAATGGATAATTATCTATATTATACAAGGTTCCACTGTATTGCTCATGCTATCAGGTATTTTACAAAGTTTTCCAAAAACTAGTTCATAGGGCGTATAATTTGTTTCTGAATGGACTGTGTTGTTAAAACTGAAGCACCAAAATGGTAACCAATAGCTCCATGTATCCGTATGATTGTCACACTGGATCCTTAGAAATGCACCCAAAGTTTTGTGAGCATTTTCAAGAGCTCCTATCGACTGATGGTGATAGGCTGTAGAAGATAATTTTTCAATATTAAGTATTTTACAAACCTGTTCCATGGTTGCAGAAATAAATTCTGTTCCACGATCCGTAGCTATTGTCGCCGGAATACCAAATCTTAATATGAACTCTCTAATAAATGCATCTGCAATGGACACTGTTTCTTTGTTTTGCAAAGGAATAGCTTGTACAAATTTTGTTAATTCGCATTGCATAGTCAATATATAGCAATTACCATTTTCGTCTCTATCTAAAGGACCGACTACATCTAAGTATATCTTTTCAAAAGCCGAGGAAGCTGTTGTGGTGATTTCCATCGGTTCCTTTATGTTTCGAAAATATTTGTTTTTGACATTTTATACACTTTTTAACAAATTCCTGGACATCCTTGTCGATACTTGGCCAATAGTATCGACTTTTGATAGTATTTATCATTCTGCGCACTCCAGCATGACCACTGGATGGCAGTAAATGAAAATCATTCATAATAAGTGTCTTTTCGTTGCCATCATCTATTCTTTTTACGCCTCGTAATATGCATATTCGCGGTCCTGACCAATTAGTAAGTGTTGTTATTTCATCACAAACACTTTTGATAAATTCTATATTATCATTATTTTTAATTATACATACTTCATTGATAAGTATCTTTTCACAAAATAGCTTAATTTCTGCACAAATTCGGCTCGCGAGAAATGCGCCTTGAAATCAAGATTAATTTCTTCATTCAAATTCTTCGGTTATCATGCCATTTTCTCTAAATCGTTTTAATTTGTTGCCTTCAATCAAACACATCTCTACCGAATCACACGGTTTTCTTAATATATCCACAACTCTTGGTTGATCAGTCCAATTGTTAGTAGATTTATTAAGATCCTTCTTTTCATCGTCATTCTTACTCTTACTTAACTCATTCAGTTTTTTCTTTTGCGCTCTGGTCATTACAGCCATTACTTGTTCATTCATACTTTTAAGTTCATCAGACGTTATACAAACTCTGGATAAAGCATCTGCCACAACATTGTCTCTTCCTTTCACATAGATTATTTTAAATTTATATTCTTCTAAAGTTAATCGGAATTTAAGTAATCTACTTGATGGATCTTATACCAAAAAGATATATTAAAGGTTTGTGATCTGTCATTATGGTGAATTTGTTTCCATACAAGTATGGTCTGAAATACTTAACGGACCACACTATTGCCAAAAGTTCTTTTTGAATAGTTGGATAGTTTCTTTCTGCTTTATTCAAGGGTCTGCTGGCATATGCAACTGGTCTAAGATCTTTATTACATAATACAGAACCAACCGCAGTACCCGAAGCGTCTGTTTGTAAAATAAATTCATGATTTTCGGAAAAATCGGGATACTGTAAAATCGGTGACGATATTAAAGCATTTCTTAAAAATTCGAAAGCGTGTTGACATTCATTGGACCAAATAAATGGTTCATTTTTCCTACTTAACCTATTCAAAGGTATTGCTATATCCGAAAAATTTCTTATAAATTTACGATAATAGTTGCAAAATGCTACAAACCGTTTTACTTCATTTGCATTTTTGGGAGTAGGATAATTTCGTAATACTTTTGTTTTTTCTGGATCTGGTAAAACACCTTTTTCTGTGACCAAATGTCCTAAATAAAGAATTTCTTTCTTTAAAAATTCACATTTCTGAGGATTTAGTTTTAAATTTACTTTTCTCAATCTCTCCATGACAGTTGTTAAATTTTTGTTATGGGTAGATAGATTCCTTCCAAATACAATGAGATCGTCCTGATATACTAGACATTTATCGTAAGTTAAACCAGACATCGCTACAGACATCATACGACTAAACGCATTAGGACTGATCTTTAAGCCCATCGGTAAACATTTCATGCAATATTGACCAGTATTTGTAGTGAAAGCTGTTAATTTACGACTACTAGACTCCAAACTTACCTGATAGTAACCTTGGTGAAGGTCAAGATGAGTAAAATAAATGGCTCCAGTAAGCGTATCTAAAATTTCATTAATATTTGGTAGAGGAAACTTGTCGTCACAAATAACCTCGTTCAATTTTCTGTAATCTACAACTAAACGCCATGTTTTCTCATTACCTTTGTTACTTTTCTTAGGTACTAATAGAATTGGACTGGACCATTCACTATTTGACTCTTCGATTATATCATTTTCTAACATATTATCAACTTGCTTAGTTATTTCTGGTTTTAGTGCCTGTGGTAACCTATACGGCTTGACGTAAACTGGAGTAGAGTTTTGTTTTAAAACTATAGATTGTTCATAAATATTAGTTGTGGTTAACTTATCTCCCTCTAAATGAAAAACGTCAGAATATTTTGCACAAATTGCTTCAATTGATTGTTTCTCTTCTCCGTCTATATGTATACATAATTTAAATTTAATTCAGATAGCAAAGTTTTAACCCTAGTAACGTCATTATTGGTCTTATCAAATTGACAGATATTATAATCCTCCAAACTTTTCAAATCTGGTGTGAAAGATGGCACACTTACTTCCTTGTCACTAACATTAAGTATTTTAACTGGAATTCTATTATTACTAACTGTAGTTATTGCGTTTGCTATAAAGACATCCTTCGCTAACTCTTTACTACATACTACAACTTCTCCATTTAAATTCTCATTCACAATAATAAAATGAATTGATTCCGCGCGTGCCGGAATAATCATAGCATTTTTCATCCTATCATGTTCATCAACAAAATGTAGATAATGTTGTTTATTACCATTAAAAAGTGTTATATTATTTGTACCTAAATCAATATTCGCACTAAATTTTTCTAAAAAGTCTAAGCCTATAATTCCGTCAGCTTTTAGTGGTAGCGAATTAAAAACAAGAAAATTATAAAAATATTAGAGCTCAACCAAATGCAACGGCGACTCAATTGGTCCAAAGGCTGCGAGTGGAACACCAAGTGCTTGTGAGTGACCAAACTGTAAGAAGGCGACTGCATGAAAGCCATCTACGCTCTCGTAGACCACTCCGGGTCCCACCTTTACGGAGAGGCAATCGTGGACGACGATTAGAATGGGTTCGGAACCACGTGGACTGGGGCCGTCAGCAATGTTCTAATGTGCTGTTCACGGATGAATCCAGGTTCGGCTTCCATCCAGAGTTTGGAGAGTTCCTGGACGATGGTGCCGTCTTCAGAACCCTCAGGAACTTCACCCATACCAAGGAAGAACAATTATGGTTTGGGCAGGAATTCGTCTTGGAGGACAATATGACGGCAGAACGATACGTCCAACAGGTGCTGGGGCCCGTAATCTTGCCGCACAGAACACAAATGGGGCAAGATTTCCTGCTCATGCACGACAATGCCCGGGCACACACGGTGAGAACGGTAGCAGCTTGTTTACATACACACAATGTTAGGGCCTTAGACTGGCCTGCTCAATCGCCAGATCTAAATCCCATTGAGCATGCATGGGATATGCTGCAAAGAAGAGCTCTGAAGGAAGTTCCTGAAAATCAGGCTAAAGAAGATCAACTTTTTGCGCACCTCAGAGGGACATGGGACAATATTCCGCAGCAAGACATTGACAACCTTGTTCTGAGCATGCCGAATCGTTGCCGATGTGTTATGAACATCATGGGCGCTTTCTCAGACTACTATCTTCAAGTTTATAAACACAAATTAAATGATTTTTCTATTTTTTTTTCAGTTTTTACTCACAAAATAAAAGTTAATTAATATACGGTTTCCGTCTATGCTTCATTTTTTTTCCATAAAATCCTGAATTTTTTATCGAAGTACCTTAACCATTATTTAAAAAATGGTAGAATATTAAATAACGTATCTTTTAAATATACAGGGTGTTTGGAAGGGAGCTGTACATACGCCTAGGGTAGAAACTAGGGATAGTCTGCTACCTACCCCCGCCCATTATATTGACCTTGGCCTCAAGGTTTTTTTTTAATTTATTATTATTTTTTATTTGACTTTTTGACTAAAACTACCTGTAGCTCAAAATCTATCCATGGGACCGGTCGGCTAATGGTCTTGTTTTAATCGTTAGAGTCTTAGGGTCCTGCAAAAAATTATTTTACACCAGAAAATTGTGGAGAAGAAAAGTTATGGGGCCTGAAGTACCGTAGTAAGGTAAAGAAATAATTTTAAATTAAAAAAAAACCTTGAGGCCAAGGTCAATATAATGGGCGGGGGTAGGTAGCAGACTATCCCTAGTTTCTACCCTAGGCGTATGTACAGCTCCCTTCCAAACACCCTGTATACATGTCATATAAATAATTAACACATTGATAGTAATTCGCTTTTTTAAATATATCCCTAGACCGTGTTGATGTGTGCAGTAACTGGGCCTGTGTGCATTTCACGAATTTTAACGCAATTCGTATTATTTTCCTATTATGATCTATTTTTTTTAAATGGTAACAAACATCATCATCTTCTTCCTGCTCTTATACCATTCTATTTGAGGTTGGCGCAACACGTTTACTTCTTCCATTCTCTTCTAAATGGTCAGTTACTAATATGAAAGGAACGATTGTCCTCTGCGCAGCGCTACACTACTAACGAATTTACAATTTCTATTTAAAAGTTTTATTTGAGTTTTAAACGTTGGTTGGATATTGTACTTTATTTAAACTGTTTGTTTTAAGATTTCGCATAATACATATGTACCATGCAATTTAATAACCGTTTATTTAGAGAAGTCATTAATTTAACGAATATATTTTAGTGTGGGCCATATTTAGTTAGGTAGGTACCTTATTTTTGTCATTACTGATTTAATAAATAAATATCTTTTACATAATAACTATCATAATATTATTTTTATTTAGTTATTGTGAGGAAGTATTACAGGAACAGGGTGTAGTCAAATAACGACGATGCAATGATTTATATGGAACTGTCTTATAATTCTGAACTTACACATACAAGCTCAATATTTAACAGAAGTACTTATTTAATTCTATTACACAACATATCGTGTCCAGTCCTCAATCCCAAGCGACCGAGCAACCGGTCCAACGTCTTGTTCCCGCCTTTTTTCTCCGTGTTTTAGCGCGAAGAAGCGAGTTCTCTGATTGGTTGCCGCCTTTTTTTGTCAACCGAACACAGAGCTACCACAACCGACATAAAAAGATAAGACTGCCAGTGTAAAATATTAAAATGAAGGCTTTAGAAATGTGAATATCGACTAAAATAATCAATTAGCAAATTCTAAATTCCCAAACCCTAACAATCGACCGTCCTGACAACGTGTGCGTCCCCCGCACACGATCCCGGGTGGAACCCTAACAATCGGAACGCTGACAGGGTGCTCAGTTTTTACATAATATTTTTTTTGTTTAAGTATCAAATTACAATAGTAAATATTTACCTGCGGCTAAGTGTATGCGACTTTACAAATCAATAATAATTCTCATACTAATTTACTAAATAATAAATAAATCTCTTACTAAATAACAAAATATTTAAATTCAATAGAGTATAAATTCAGTAAAGTTTGGTATTTAAATGCAATACTAGTAACAATTACAAATAATTCAACAATTCAATTAGGTTGAGGCAATAACCCATTACCTGATGTAACTATTAAACTAAACCAACTATACACAAAAAAAATTCCAAATTGACTTTATATCTAAGTAACAATCATCGGACCAGTAATATCTTTAACATATATCTTAAGCTTCTCTTTGAATTGGATCAGAAAACAACGATCGATTCGTGTCCTCTGTGGCTTACAATTAAAACTTGCTTTGGGGTCCGAACGATCGATTCGATCGGATTACCCATCATCGAACTATTAACCCGAACGATCGATTTATCGGGGCCTAACTGATGCCTACAAGACGATCGATTCGCATGTGGCACCCAGTAGGACATTTGTTCAATCAAGTCACGATCCGATCAATTCTCGTGCTTGATCTGAACGACATTTGTTGAATTAGGTCACGATCCGATCTATTCTCGTGCCTGATCCGAAGGACATTTGTTGAATCAAGTCACGATCCGATCGATTCTCGTGCTTGATCTGAAACAATGAAAGACACACATCTGTAGTTGTGTTTCTAACACTTAGTGGAATATATAATAATATAGCGTTTGGGAAAAATAATATGACCAAATTATGTTTCAGTGTGGCCCTCGTCGTCTGTGCCACTGGTATCAGAATTATTCAGTTCTAGGGCCGCAACGTGTATCCACGGCATCATACGGTCTGCTGCCACGGTTGTCGGCCGTTTGTTTTGCATGCTGGCCAACCCTGGAACGGGTTCTACTTTATATCTGTCCCTACCTAAGACTCTAGTAACACGGTAGGGCCCTATGAACGAGGGCATAAGCTTTTTGCTTTGTCCATCATTATTGAAACAAGTTTTTGTTATTTTGACGAGTTCACCTTCGCCATAGATCCGTGCTGGCACCCTATTCCTATCATAGCCCTGCTTTTGCTTAACCTGCTCGTTATCAATCCTTTTCTTAACTTCCTCTCGAATAGCGGTAATTTCGCAGTTTTCGCGAGAGTCCTTGGTAACTTCGTTAAGAATGGGATTTATTTCACTACTCATACTAGTTCCAAATAACACCTCTGACGGCATCCTACCAGTGGTCTTCTGAATAGTATTATTTAGGCCCCACTGGATTTTTCCTAAATGACTATCCCAACTCTTTTCACCGTACTTTACAGTCATTGCTTTTAAAGAGTTGAGAATAGTACGGTTGTAACGTTCAACCTGACCATTTGACCTCGGACTGGCCACAGCGTTAAGGATATGCTTAATTCCCTTGTCTAGGCAGAATCTATTAAAGGCATGGGATGTAAAGCAGGTACCGCGATCGCTTACAAGACGATCGGGGACCCTAAATGTAAAAAATAAGTCTTCAAGGACTCTAATTGTATTCAAACTATTTGTATTTCTAACCGGTTTCATAAAGCAGAATTTGGTGAAAGCTTCTACAACTACGAGTAAGTAACTATAGCCTCTCTTTGACTTGACAAAAGGCCCAAGGTGGTCAACGTGCACCGTATGAAACGGCACTTCTATTTTGGTGATGGGATGGAGCAGACCCTCGTGTGTTTTAGTTTTGTTCTTTGCATAGGCACATTCTATGCACGAACTAACATATTTTTTTACAAATTTTGACATTTTGCTAAACCAAAAGTGTTTTTTTATTCTTTCGAGGGTCTTCTCTACCCCAAAATGGCCAATGTCGTCATGATTCATCCGGCACACTTGCCACCTCGCACCTTTTGGCACCACCCAACGAACGTTATCTTTATCATTGTCTATACAACGAAACAATTTGTTATCCTTAACCACAAAATTATCTTTAATATATTTCAGTTCCTTCTCATTAAGATTATCATTTAAAATATTTTTAATCCTACAGAGTTCGGTGTCTCCAAGCTGAAGCGTGTGTAACCAATCCTCACTACTGATCAACATAACTGAACATTGGTCAATGGGATTCTCTCCTAAGCTCTCGATTGGGTTGCGGGACAGCGCATCTACATGCCCCATTTTTACGCCTGCCCTATACTCGACTGAACATTGGAACTCTTGCAGTAAGAGCCACCAGCGTGCTATCCTCGGGATTAGGTCTCGCTTTGAGAACGTAGATCGTAGAGCACTACAATCTGTTATGATCTTAAATGTTTTCCCTAGCAGATACACCCAAAAATTTTTTAAAGAACATATGACTGCTAGAGTTTCGAGTTCATACGAATGGAATTTCTTCTCCTCGGGAGAGGTTTGGCGACTGTAGTAAGTTACTGGGCGGAAAGCATCATTGCCTTCTGAGCGCTGCAACAATATACCCCCAACACCTAATTTGCTTGCATTGGTGTGAAGCTCGGTCTCTGCTGCAGGATCATATATTGCAAGAATGGGCCTATCAACCAACTTAGATTTCAAAACTTCAAAAGCCTCCTCTTGACTATCACCCCATGTCCATGAGGTATCTTTTTTTAACAATTTACTGAGAGGTAAAGCAATTCGGGCAAAATCATGGATGAATTTACGAAAATAGCTGGCCAGACCGAGAAACTGGCGTATATTGTGGACATTCTCCGGTCGTGGAAAATTCGTGACACTAATGATTTTTTTATCGCCTGGCCTAACCCCAGCTGCACTAATTTCGTAACCGAGATAATCAATTTTGTCTCGTAGGAAATCGCATTTGGAAAGGTTCAAGGTGAGATTTGCTTTCTCCAAAACTTGCAACACCTCCTCAAGCCTTACCAGACATTCACTAAAGTCCTTACCGAAAATAAGGACGTCATCTAAGTAAGCAGTTGCCTTGTTGAATCGAGCCGACCCTAGTATCGAGTTCATCATCCGTTGAAAAACGGCTGGAGCGTTAGCCAATCCAAATGGCATGCGATTGAACTCGTACTGACCGTCCGGCGTGACAAACGAGGTAAGGTGTCTGCTCTGTTCCGCAATGGGCACCTGGTAATAACCTGATGTAAGATCAAGCGAAATAAAACAAGCCTGGCCAGTAAGACGTGCTATTTCGTCTTCGATAATGGGCATAGGATAGCGCTCTTTCACCGTGATAGAATTGAGCATACGGTAATCGATACACATTCGAAATGATCCATCCTTTTTGCGTACGAGGAGAATTGGACTAGCGTACCCTGAGATCGACTCCCTTACTATCCCTGCATCCAGCATATCCTTCACCATTACCCGTACCTTCTCACGTTCATGATGCGATAACCTATATGGGCGATAGACGACAGGACGTTCACTGTTTAACTCTATATTCATTTCAGTCGCGTTGGTACAACCCAGGTCCCTAAGAGAGGATGCAAAACAACGATGATATTTTTTTAGCAACTCTAACAGCTTTCGTTTCACGTCTTCAGGCACCTTATCACCGACACGAATAAGATTCTCATCGAAAACACCCTCGATTGCCATAGGAATTTCTGGTGGTTCGACAACTACCCTACTAACTACCTCTACTCGCTTTGCACGACATAAAACTAAATTATGTGGGATCCAGCAGGAACTCGAACATGGGAATACAGTTATATAGACACGACTATTTTCAGAGCGATAGAGACCTCCACAAACAAAGTACTGATTATTTGGTTTCCCAGCGACATTTTTCAAGACTATGCTACCAGATGTGGAGGGATCAATCCATGCCTTCACCGATGCTGCACCGTAGAGCTCCACCAATCCTGTTGCCCTAACCTTAAGAGAGGATGTTAGATCCGGATCTGGATGTGGCATTTCATTACCGATATTCATAAATTGTAGCCTAGTTACATCCTTATAAACTATGATGTGAGGTTGTTCGGTGAAGGACTACCCTATAAGTACAGATTTCTCTAACAAATTATCACACACAACCTTGCATGGAACCTGCACATTGACGCCATCTACCTCAAAATTAAGTAGCAATCCTCCTAGTGACTTTACTATACCGTTTCCAAAACCTTTTAATAATGTTTGTATGTGATCGTGGTTCAAGTCCAACTCATTAACTACGGACTCCTTTAAAAGCGTGACTTCACTTCCAAAGTCTACAAAAGCTTGCTGTAACGTCCCGTTAATTTTAACCTCCTTTATAAATTTCGAGTTCGGGTGCGACTCGCGTCCTTGACTAGCTACATCGATACACATGGTTTTTGGGATATTCCCACTGAGTTTTACATCATTTTGTACCGTGTTACAGTTATCAACTGTATGCCCTATTTTGTTACATTTTGTGCATTTTTTTAGCGGTTTAGGACAATGTAAGAAGCTGTGACCCCTTTCTTTACAATTGTAACATCCAAGGAATGAACCTGACTTAGCACCGGACCTTTGATTGGGTTGACCATTAGGAGTACTAGACTGATCGGTTTTTGTCTTATGGTTTCGATCAAAATGCTGATAAGAATCTCTGCTGCTCATTAAAAATTGCAAGAGCTGATCGGGGTGAGAGGACCGTAAAGCTAGAGCACCTGATTTGAGAGTCCTATCACTGATCCCATGAATGATACAATCTACCGCACGTTTCTCAACAATGTCACATTGGCTAAGTAAAGCCAGTTTTTCATAAAAATAAACCTCTATAGGTTCATTATACCTACTCCTTCTTTTAAGCATTTCCTCCAAGGCCTGGCCATAATTTTGTTCGCAAGGGAAAGCGTTTATTAGTTTCTCTTGCCATTCTTGCCAATTAAACAAAAGAGAGTTTAAACCTTCATACCATGTTTTAGCGAGGCCTTGAAGTTTTTGCATAGCAAAGTGAACGATAGTTTTCTCATCCCAACCATACACGCTAGCACACTCATTGACTTTCTTTAACCATACATCAATGCGTTGATTTTTTTGCGGATGGATCAAAATTAGGCAGAATATTCATGTGATCAAATTTTTGAAAAGACCGTGTGTCTCTAGCGGGTTGAGATGTCAAACTATCCTTCAAACATTTGAAAACATCAACAATATATTTCTTAGAAATAGATAGAATAGACTACGTGACCTTTTAAAATGTCCCGCGACGTCATGTTGCTCAGCATGTGGGTCGTCACCGTCGTGCCGCCCGGCTTCCGCTCGTTGCCGTTGTTGATCGCGTGTCCCACTGCGATGGCTGCGACTGCGGTTGCTACGCTGGGTGGCGTGCCGCGACGATGAGCGCCGCGCGCTGCGGCGGCTGCGACTCCTGTTGCAGTCCTCAGCATGTAGGAGCCGCTCCCGTTCTTCTAGAAGCTGCCTCTCTAGGAGCTTGACGCGTTCGTGGCTCGGACCCAGTTCTTTATCTTGACGCCGGTTGCGACTTGTGCTGCGAGTTCGCAGCCGACTATGACTGTGGTTTCTCACCCGGCTCCTACTTCGATGCTCCATCGCGTAAGGCGTCTCAAGTCGTCGACGTCTGGATTCTATGCTTGGGTGTCTCGATGCCCCATCCATGATCCAAGAGCTCAAAAGAAAAGAAAAAAAAACGGCCTTAGGCTTGGTCTAAGCGAAATGCTATGATGTAACTATGTATTCTGTAAGCGTGTGCAATTCAAAGCTGGCAATGTACAACACTAAATTGTGACTGCGTTAATTGGTTATCGTACCTATGTCAACAATGGAGCGTTAAAATGTTCTTCCTTTTGTAGTAATTATGTCTATACATACTATAAACGAATCAAATTAAAGTTGTCTTAAATAATTTACGTTTCCAGCAGATAAGAACATTAGTAATTAATAAAATCTGGGATTTTTCAATAAACAAAGATGCAAAATTCGGGTATCCGTGATAAATATCACTGTCTAAAAAATTATGATATTAATGATTTTTTGTACCATGTTCGGACAAATAAATGAATTTGAATTTGAATTTGAATTTGAATTTGAATGAGCAAGCAAGCAATCTCACCAGAATGTTTCGAAAATATATTATTATCGTAAAAACGTTTCACACTTAACTGAGATTAATGCAAGAACACAGGGTAACAACATAATCAACCATAGAATATGCCTTTACTCGGTAACCGATCATTTTAATACTATCTCAAGGTTAGTGTGAGTAGGTATATAATTATGATTATGTAAAATAGTCACGAATAACCGTTGATTTCTTTATCTTTGCTAATTAGCTGCTATGGAGACTGACTTTAAAAATCTATATACAACTATTAGATTAACGGTTATATAAAATTCATGTTACCAAGCAGTGGCTATATTGACAAAGGTAGAAATAATTTCAAATGAACGGGCGTGTACTTACGTTCTATCCCACTTCTGAATTGTGAGGAAGTATTACAGGAACAGGGTGTAGTCAAATAACGACGATGCAATGATTTATATGGAACTGTCTTATAATTCTGAACTTACACATACAAGCTCAATATTTAACAGAAGTACTTATTTAATTCTATTACACAACATATCGTGTCCAGTCCTCAATCCCAAGCGACCGAGCAACCGGTCCAACGTCTTGTTCCCGCCTTTTTTCTCCGTGTTTTAGCGCGAAGAAGCGAGTTCTCTGATTGGTTGCCGCCTTTTTTTGTCAACCGAACACAGAGCTACCACAACCGACATAAAAAGATAAGACTGCCAGTGTAAAATATTAAAATGAAGGCTTTAGAAATGTGAATATCGACTAAAATAATCAATTAGCAAATTCTAAATTCCCAAACCCTAACATTATGAACCCGACTATAGGTATATAAATAATTAAACGGTCACTTCATAATAATGTGCGTGCGTTCGGACAGCGCCGGCTGCCGCCCGAAGTCGTCGTTCGGTTTTCGCGACGCAAACCTTTGCACTTTCCGCGCCATTTTTTACGCTACGACAACCCTATTAGAGTTTACGCACACATTTGCACGTGCACAAACGTTGTTTGATTATGTAGTAGTAATAGGCAATTATTTTGCGAACGTTGTATGGGGTGTCCGAAGTGTGCTATGACGTAACCGAAAAACGGCCAGGAGGACTACAATAACGCATGGGAAATGTTGCATTTTGTGTGTTGTTGATTTAATAGCAGTGTTACTTTAATGTCACTTCAATGTAGAAAAGAGAGGAGCTATACAGAACGACTCCATCAGTAGGATTTAAACTCAAACTCAAACTCTTTATTGCATTCATGTGTAGTTAGTTGTTAGGTACATTTAAAATAGTTCCAACATGAAACCTGGTTAGGGCACGGCAACATAACAACAATTAATAAAAAAGTTCGGTAGGCCACAACTCCACAAGGTATTACAAGGCAGATGTGAGTGGGAACGCTACAGAAAAACTTCCACTCACCTAATTGATGATCTTCAGAAACGCTTGTTCGTTGTAACCAACGTGTGTTCGGCAATGTATGATCGTGGGCGACGTGAAAAGAGTTGGACCATAGGCGTTCCTTAGTTTCTCGCATTTCTAGCATCGATAAAGAGAGTGTTACGATGGCATGTGTCGCCGTGTGTACTAAAGACAAAAAAGTGATACAGGATCATTGCTAAATTTACTGAAATGATTATTGTATAATTTGTTTTTTCTAATGAAAAACCTCAGATCAAATAACAGGTGAAAAATGTTAAGATGCAGAAAATAAGACTTCATAAAATAAGTAAAAACACACTAATACACAACAAACTAATACACAAACAACAACACACTAGTACACACTCTACACTCTGATGCAGAACCAACAACACACCAATAACACACACATGCTAATCTACAGCCAACACCACACAAGTACACACAAACAACAAACCACTAATAACACACACACAGAAACATGCCTACACAAGTACACAACCAACAACACATCTGTACCGTGGATCCCAGGCCGCATTATTTATTATTTATTTATTTAACTTAGGTTTCTAAGTTAAATCTAAAAGTATTGTGTGTAAATTTGTCATCTTTGACTTCAGAGACTTAGGGAATACAATTAAACTGATTTACACTGAATTTAATGCTTTACAAGTGAACAGAGTAAGGACGTAAGTATGCTTGAGGACTACTTGCTGAAGACTGTGATAGACTGCGCCTAAAAACGTATTTTTTTTTTTTTTTTTTGGTAGTGGCATCTCGCAGTTCAGTCTATGAGACTGGCTTCTGCTTAACCGGACAATTCCTGTGGATGCCTTGAGTTTAAGGCCTCCAGCCAGGGGCAAAGCTTACAAACTAAGTGACAGATCGCTAAGGGCACCCCCTGTGGGGTACGGACCTCGGCTTAGGACGTCACTGGGGGAGGGCAGCAAGGGGACAGGCTGGATCAGAGTGAGATTATTTAGGGGCTGGTTTAAAACTACTGGCTCAGCATCGCGGGCTGGCTCTAGCAAGGGTCGGGGGGGGGGCTTGATACGGGATTTCGCGACGACGGACCGCGGCGGCGCGGTCGGAATGACGGATATCTGTGTTTGTTTTTTCTAAGTGTACTGGTTTCCCTACTGCTTTCCTGAAGGATGGTGATAGGGTCGTCGGGAGTGATGAGAGTATGCCGCGGACGGCGGACTATACTTATACGCGATGGCTCGTATCGGGCGGCCGATGCGATCAGAGGATTCCTATGTTTGACGGCGGTGTCAAAGAAGCGCTTGGAAAGGCGCTTCATGAATTGTCGAATGGTAGGTATTTTGAGGTCTATATGTAGACTGTTATTGCGGACAAACCAGGGGGCTCCGGTGATCTTACGGAGTAGACGATTCTGTAAGGTCTGCATCGTGTGGATGTGGCGGGGATGGGATTGTGCAAATACGACACACGCGTATGTCATAATAGGTCGGATCACTGCAGTATAAAGGCGCATCTTGCCGTTAAGCGACAATTTGCTCTTTGCCTGCAGCATGGAGTGGAGTCTACCCATGGCGAAGGCCACTCTGTTGCGAGCTGCTCTTATATGTTTCCCGAAGGAGAGGTGGTGGTCGAGTATGACTCCTAAGTACTTGGCTTGCTTCTCCCAAGGGATAGGCTTGCCGTACATTGTGATCCGCCTCGGTAGGGGACGATTAAGTCGAGGTTTGGTGAAAAGTACCGCCTGACTTTTGTCCGGGTTCACTTCGATCCTCCACTTCCGGAACCAGGCGCTAAGCGCATCGGCAGCCTTCTGTAGAGTTCGAGCGATGGTATCTGAATTATGACCGGAATAGTAAATAGCCGTGTCATCTGCGAAAAGGGCTATTTGAGCCTTACCTCTCTGAGAGGATTTGGGTCTAGGGATGTCGCTAGTGAACAGCGTGAAGGCTAAGGGGGAGAGTACTGAACCCTGAGGGACTCCAGCACGTATCGGGTGGGGGGAAGACAGAGCTTCACCAATGCGGTAGCGGAAAGTACGATTTGACAAAAAGTCCCGTAGAATGTGAACGAGACGGTCCGGCACTCCCAGAAGATACAGCTTATATATTAAGCCGTTGTGCCAGACTTTGTCAAACGCTTTGGCTATATCAAAGAACAGGGCACCAGTCATCGAACCACGCTGGAACCCAGCGGTGGCGTGTTCTACGATGCGGTGAACCTGTTGGATGCACGAGTGTTCGGTCCTGAAGCCAAACTGTTCGTCTGGAATGAGACTCTTTGCTTCGACGAAATCTTTGAGTCTCTTATAAATAAGCCTTTCATAGATTTTGCCGAGTGTGGTCAGGAGGCTGATCGGCCGGTAGCTTGAGGGCTCGGCCTTAGGTTTACCTGGCTTTGGTATACCGATAACAGTGGCCTCTTTCCAGATTTGGGGAAAAATGTTGTTGGCTAAGGCGGCATTGAAGATGGCGGCCAATAGCACTATAAGCTGTGGGGGTAAGAGTTTAATCACCCTGTTGGTAATGCCATCGGAGCCAGGCGCTTTCCGAGGCAGAAGGCCGTTAACGATGTCTTGCACTTCAGCGGGAGTCACTTCAGGCAGAGGCGCATCTGGGTCTTCTACAGGGGGGAGTTTAGCTCTATGTTCGACTTCCGCGTTCACCTTATCAAGATGCCGCTTGTCTACCGGTTGAGAGCTATCGGTACATTGAGCTTCCAGGCTGTCGGCCAGGCATTCAGCCTTCTCAGAGTCGTCAAAAGCGACGCTCTTGTCTGGTCGATTGAGAGGGGGCATTGTAGCCTCTCCGGTGGCACGCAGCTTGCGTTGCAACTGCCAGAAAGCCTGATGGGTTGGCTCGAGGTCGCTGAGCATGTTGTCCCATTGGGTGTCACGAAACTCACTGGTGCGTTTCTTCACAGCAAGCTGCAAATAGCGCATGTGGGCTTTGTTCGACTCATTAGACCAACTACTGTAGGCACGTATGGCCGCGTTCTTCTCGGTTATCAGTGCACGTATGTCCTCGGACAGTCGCCATCGATGATCACTCATCTCCGGAACCTTCCTCGAACACTCCGCAAGAACGGACTGGACGTGAGCTGTAAACGAGTTGATCGCGGCCGTAGTGTCTGCGATTGAGACAATATGGTCGGGGATCTCGTCCAGGTGAGGTGACGTGGTAGATTTCAGCTTTTCGCCTACCTTCTTCCAGTCGGTGATAGTAATGTTAATAGAAGGCTGGCTCGGATCGGAGAGACCCGAGCGAGAAATCAGGTGCATGAACACTGGACGATGATCAGAATGAAGCTCGTGTAACGTCTCAATAGCATGCAACCTGAGGTTGATGTTTTTGAGCAGCGCTATATCGAGCACATCGGGACGGTGGTCAGTGGTACCCGGGTAATGGGTAGGCTCCATAGGAGCGATAGTGTCGAAGTGAAGCTTCTCTCCTAGATTGAACACGACTTTCCCCCTAGGGTTCATAGTCACACTGTTCCAGGCAGGATGTTTGGCGTTGAGATCTCCCGCTAAAATCACGGAATCACTCAAGCCGAAAAGGTCCTTGTCAAGAAGACCGTGGTCTTCAGCAGTAGGTGTAGGGGGCATGTAAGCCGAGATGATATGTACCGGTGGATGACCGGTCATGCCAAGCCGACAGACTGAAACCTCTAATAAGGATGCAAGTGGGGGGGGATCAATAGGTATGCAATGCAGTTCCTTGCGGTAATAGATGAGCGTACCGCCCCTATGACAGCGAACCCGGTCGTTGCAAACTATACGAAAATTTGCAATCTTTGGGTCGCGATGGCTCTGCTTGAGGAAAGTCTCTTGAACGAGAAAAATGTCAATGAGATGGTCGCGAAGAAAGGCGGCTATCTCATCACGCTGATTTTTAATGCCGTTGGCATTAAAGAAACCTAACTTAAGGGATCGGGGTAGGCCGCAGGATATATTTGTGGTACCCATTATCGATCAAATTTTAGTTTTCTCAATGACTGGTCCAGCTTGTAGGAGTGGAAGATCTCCTTCAGCTTGTGCCCGTTCCAGTTCGCTGCTTTAATTTCAGCCGCACAACGGTCGGCTTCGTCAGTAACGAACCAGTGAAATGCGTCCATTATTGTGTCGAAGGAAGTCGATTTATGGGGCGCGTTTGAGGCCGCGGGGCTGAAAGGCTCCGGGCGACGAGGGAGGGGTGATGATGGGATGATGTCCCTAGCTGGTAGTATGGGTGAGTTAATGGGCTGATCCATGAGCCCGGGAATGTTGAGGGGGGTAGTCTGTGGCTTACCCAGAGAGGGGAACTCCTTCTGGCTGTTAAGCGCACTCCAATGAAAGGGTCGCTGAGGACCAAGACGTTCTGGCATTTGGGAGGATGGTATCCTATTTGTGCCCTCCCTGACATGGCGAGCGCTGGTGCGCTTAGCCAGCTTCGCGGAGGAAGTTTTGGGGGCTTTTGGACAGCCACGGTAATTAGCCGGGTGTCCAGTTTGGCCGCAGAGAACGCAACTAGGCGGCTCTGTGCACAAGGAGATGTCCTTAGGACGAGGGCAATCGGAGGTGCCATGGTTGCCCAGGCACTTTACGCACCTATGAGGCGCGAAACAATGACTGGCGCTATGGCCGTACAATTGACAGCGGTGACACTGCCCTATTGTGGAGAGGCTGTTAGGCTTCTCAATGACTATGCCCGAGAGTGAGCAGGCGGCCTTCACCTTAAAGATCGGGTGATGCCCTTCGACGCGGTCACAGACGACCAAGACCATGTCATACAGGTCTCCGCCGCGCGCTTTGTGAAGGCGGTGCACAGCTAGCACTGGCACCCCCTGAAGTATGAGATCATCTTTGATCTCAGAAGACGGTATTTCCTTAGGGATCCGCCTGATCACCACGCGGTGAGGCTTCTCCTCTGGAAGTGAGTATGTGTGAAAGGCAATATGCCTTTCACGAAGGTGGCGGGTGAGTTCCCGGAAGTCCGAAGACGTGGGCACCAACACCTTTATGCCCAATTGCGTAGCGCGGGCGTTTGTGTATTGGATCTTACGATCCACACATAGTTTGGACACTTCGGTCCATTTCCCCTTCTCGTGGATGTAGATGGGGGGAGGGGGCTTCTGTTTCCGAGGAATAATCGGAGCAGAGTTGGTAGCCATAGGGCTAGATGGGCGACTGGGGACAGTCTGGGCCTGTAGAGGCGTGAGGTCCGTAGGGGACGACGGGTGGGGGGGCACTATGGGAGCGGGAGGGGGGATCGCGCGATCCGCGACGGGTTTCTTGGCCTTGTTGGCCTTCGCGCTGCGCCCCTTCTTGCGCTTACCCGCTACAACTTGATATTCCTCCTCAGATGGGGAGGAAGTAGAGAGCTCATCCTCCGAGCCCTCGCATGACGAAAAAGTAGCGACCACTTCCATCTCATCCGGAGAGAGAGGCGACGGAGACGGTGGTGCGCGAGTAGGTGACATAGGAAGTCTCCTGCGACTCGAGAGTCGCTAGGGGTGTAGACGGCGATTCCCCCTCAATATCCCCGGGGGTTGATGAGGGTGAGGTGAATAATGTCGGGAAGATATCGGTGAGAAGATCACCGTACTTCTCCGCTAGTACCGGATTTGAGGCCAGTGCCTCCTTGATAAAGCCTAGAAGTAGGCGCTCCATAGTGGAGGAAACGCGGGGGGAGGGATTAAAGGATGCTAAGCTCCTAAACAAGCCCCGAGGCGACACGTAAACGTGAGCACCCCGGGCGGACAGTTCCCCAGAAAAGAACCCACCCGTGAGTTTTTCCTATCGCAACCACCGAGAAGAAAAACACAAACAAACTCGATAGTTATTGCGAAAGCTGTCCGATGGCCAGAAGGGCCCTAGACCAAACCTAACTCCCCGGGGGGGTTAAGCCCAGGGATGAGTTCTCCCCCTGTCGGGTGACACAGGGGGGTGCGTGGCTACGGTGTACCCTAAGCTAGTAAACCCGTCACCAATCTCAATGTGTGACGGGGCCCTATGGGTCTTTCGACCGATCCGGGCCGTTGGGGTAGACACACCCAACCGTCCCGGGTGCAGCTAAAGAGAACGGGTTAGACAGTAAGAGGGCGACTAGGAGATCCCCCAAGGCCGCTACCTCAAACCCTTCCGACTGATTGCCAACCCCTGAAGGGGGTGGGCGGGGTGGGTCGGGTCACCACCCACTTGGGTTCGTTGGCACCGTTAGGTATCCCCCAAGTACCACCGAAAATTTGGTTGATTTAACCCTTAAGGGGCCAAAGTTACAACAAGTGTTGTAACTGGGCAGAGACGCGCTCGCGGACCGTTGACGATCCGGCCGGCAAGCGACAGTTGAGACTTCTACAAGCGCTGGGCACTCGTAGACGCCTAAACTAAGAGTCTACGCCGCTACAACAAGTGAGTAGCACTCGCGTAGCAACGCTGACGTAACCTCGTAGCCGAGCTACGAGGAGGCGGAGTTTGGCGGTCTACGCAGCTACGACGTAGCGCTGCCGGCTACGGATAGCCGAGAGCGAGACGGTGCAGGTGCGAGAGGGATGGCGATAGAGAGCGGGCGTGGGTCGTAGCGCACAAGTGTTCGCTACGGCTCGCGGCAGCGGAATGTTTTCGACTGTGCGCGCGACGAGGACGAATCTTGTACTGTTTTTTTGAAACGCCTAAAAAAAACGCTCGAAAGTGCCTTAGTTATATGTTTTCATGTAGGCACAAGTAGTGGCTGGCCTCACACTATGCACTCGCCCATTCACCTATGTGTAGCTCGGAAGCCGACGTTTCCTCGTCCCTCGACTCCCCGCTCCTCACCCCTGTGACCTAATTCCAAATGGACTCGCCCTACGTACCCGGATGTAGAAAACAATGGCGATTCTCGGCCAATCACACGGTTTGTTTTGGTAAGCGTTGGGACTCTGTCAAACCAACTTAGGCAACTCTATTTAGCAAATTATACAGTAAATGGCTTCTATATCTTGATCTAACATTATATCATGCCATTATTGATTCTACTTATGATGCCCTAGGTTACAGGGCACCTATTAATGCTAGTTTTGGCTATATTATCACATAATCTTTGGAGATATTAGCCAATAAAGGAAATGATTCTTATATATCTCCTATATGGAGATGATTTTACAAATGAGTACTCTGTCCATATACTATTATGGTCTTAACAGGACGACCGACAATAATTTGGTGTATATATCTAGACATATAGGTCTTAAATTTATATTCTAATATAATTTTCAATAAAACCAGTATGTTCAATGATTTTAGGAAGCTGTGCTTTTCAACATTTCCACCCCCTGTAGAAGGGTTCATCCGACTACATTCCCGTCTGTAGGAAGCACAACTACCTTTACAACAGGTCGACGTAGGACCCCATGATTTGTTCTTACGTCTACTACTCTTATTATACAAGGTGTTGATTTGCATCCTAGTCAAATTCAAGGACGTAATTATGCTAATGATTCTCGACCCAAATCAACAATAAAATGGGTAGGTATTTTTTTATTTATTTTTCTTATTTGCGGAAATCCGTAAGTGTAAACCAGCCGTATTTAAACGCGGCCTGTCTGTTACTAGCCCTATAACCGCGCTTTTACACACAAACAAAAGCAAACAATACATACACAACGCATACGCAACGTTCATTCAATAAATTCGTAGGTAGTCAATCCTACCCCAATCACGGTGCGCGCACGCTCCTAGCCGCGCCCCCGCGGCTCTGGAACTAACAGTGTGTTTGATGTCGCCGAAGCGTGCGGGTGCTTTGCGAATAAATTTCGCTTCTCGGTACATCGTTGAGACGTAGGTACAAAGTGCAAGATGACGGACAACTATTCAAATGTCGAGTTGGTGGAGATGGTCCGTCTGTATGCCATCAGTGGAGACAGCCTACGACGAGCCATCCAGATGTTCACCGAAATGTTTCCCGATCGGGAACCTCCATCACAGAGCGTCATGCTGGCTGCTACGCAAAGACTGAGGGATCATCGGCAGTTTGACGTTCCCCTGCATGCTCAAGCTCGCGGCAGCGTAGGCCTGCCTGTCGCCTTGCAAGAAGATATCCTGGAGTACTTCCAGCGAGACCCACGGGCAAGCACGCGGGAGGCTGGTCAACACTTTGGAGTGCACCACACCACAGTGTGGCGCCTACTGAAGCGTGAACTGCAACACCCGTTCCACTACCGCAAGGCACAAGACATTCACTCAGGTGATAATGCCGTGCGGATTACATTTTGTCGCTGGTTGCTGGAACACCAAGACGCCAACATCCTGTGGACGGACGAGTGTTTATTTACTCGAGTTGGCGTCTACAATGTTCATAACGAACATTGGTGGGCTCACCGCTACCATAACCCGCACGTAACCAAACGGCATGCGTTCCAAGTGCGGTTTGGACTGAATGTGTGGGCTGGCATAATAGGGGAACATGTGCTTGGACCCTACTTCATTGATGGGTACCTCAACAGTGCCAAATACCTGGAGCTGTTGCGTCACGTTGTCGAGGATATGTTGGGTTTACACGGAGGAAGTGACAAGTGTAACAGAATTACGTGCAAGGATCATTAGTGCTTTCGACACTTTAAAATAAAAACGAATGTGTTAGTGTTACGTAAGGTGAAGGAAAACCAGCTACGTCGTGCTCGATTGTGCGAGGAGCGTGATGGTGGCCACTTTGAACAATACCTCCGGGTAACTTAAGTAGGTAATTTATTTATTTGTACATTTTGTAAATACGTTGTTAGCTTAATCAATTTTATTAGTGTAAATAATTTGATTTCAAATTTTTAACTACGCCAATAATACCTAAGAGTCGAAAGTATCACCACGTAGGTACATACACTTAATTAGCACGTCTTTCCATTTCCATCAAACGTAGAAAACATTTTTAGACTTAGTGGATCGGTACACCAACTAAGGTAGGTATTATTGCCGGTCCTAAACCCGTTAAGTAGGAAAGAAAATTTCAAATCAACCAATTTAATCCACAAATAAAAACAAAATCACTACGAAAACTTTAGGTTGAAGGATAAAGCAAAACTAACGTTTTATTAATCATCTGATATCAGGTCAGTGAACTTTTCTTTGGCGCACTAGTATTACTGTCATTAGTAAGATTTCCGTATTCCAATGATGCTCAAAAATGAGTTAATCCACAAATAAAAACAAAATCACTACGAAAACTTTAGGTTGAAGGATAAAGCAAAACTAACATTTTATTAATCATCTGATATCAGGTCAGTGAACTTTTCTTTGGCGACTAGTATTACTGTCATTAGTAAGATTAATCCGTATTCCAATGATGCTCAAAAATGAGTTAGTTATTAAGCGAAATTTATGACAATAATGTAGGTGGTTTTCGAAATAAAATTAGGTAAAATGATTGCTACCGGTCATGGCTCGGTCGCGCTCGAGCGCACGCGGCTTGCATTTCGTAGGTACAGACGTCGACACACACGCACACAGCTCAGCTGCATTGTAGCTGTGTGCGCAGTCGGGTGATTCTGTTTTATTTGTATTGAATTAAGGGTTTAATTCTGAAATACTGTTAAATTTCAACAACAAAAAAAAAGCAGCGCTTATTAGTTATTACCCGCTACCGTACTTCAATTGATTATTTATGTCTTTTATGACAACCTCCTGAAATTTGACGAGGATGCAAATCAACACCTTGTAGAGTCCGCACCAGGATAAACACTTTTTATGACCCCTTTGGTCCACTGGTTTCGTGGTTTACTAGCGTCCATAATCACTACCACGTCACCCACTTTTACGTTTGGAACGTCACTAGACCACTTGCTTCGTCGTTGAAGCGTCGGCAGGTACTCGCGCAGCCAGCGCCTCCAGAAGAGGTCGGCCAGCGCGTTCACCCGGCGCCATAGGCGGCGGGAGTCCAGGTCGGCTGCATGCTGACGTGTGCACGGTGCATCTCCCGCGGCCGTGCCCAGCAGGAGATGGTTCGGGGTCAGCACTACTGGGTGCTCGACGTCGCTGCTCACGTACGTGAGAGGCCGGCTGTTGACGATCAGCTCGGCCTCAGCAAGGAGGGTGTAGAGGACCCCTCGCGAGGGGCACGCTCTCGTAGCGTTGCCTTTAGTGCGTTCTTGATTGAGCGTACCAGTCGCTCCCAGCACCCACCCATGTGTGGGGACGCCGGGGGGTTGAAGTGCCAGGCAATCCCACGCCCGACAACTTCACTGCTCAGCTTGTCGTGGTCCATGTCGCGCAAAGCTGCGCGCAGCTCAGCGTGCGCCCCGACAAAATTAGTGCCACGGTCAGAGTACATGTCTGAGGCCTACCTACGTATGATGCACGCCTGTCTGAACCTGTAAAATATAAAAGAAAACATTAGATACCCTAAAACTAAAATATTAAAAAATGTACCTCTACCTACCGTACTCGCGTACAGCTATTCGTCCGCCCGTTCGTCGTTGCGCGTGCAGTTTGATAATGTCGTGTTGTTGTTAATGTACCTACTTACCTACAGCAGAGGTACAACATCGTGCATGATACACTGTATTATTCTAAGGAGTTAATCATTTATTATTTCGCGTACAAATATTTAGCATTACAGGCTGGCTGTAGCCCAGCCGGTGGCTTAGAGGACGCTGTGTGTACGACGTACGGTACGGTACCTACGCGGGCCAGAGCGACGACGACGACGACGACGCACTGTCGATCGGCTGTTGTCGTGACTTTGATGTAGGTACGCTTTCTGATGCTATAATCGCAGTCTTCGCGATGTCCACTCCTCGAACGAATATTAGTACTTGTATAATATTAATAGGTTGCACGTCCTGGACGGAGTCGTCCGTCCTTAGAGGTTCGGCGGTCGCGGTGTTTTACGACGGTTCACTTTTAGGTCGATAATACCTTCGCAACGGCGTGTGATATCGACGAAGTGCTGTCGCCACACACGCTCGATATCCTCCTTGTTGACGCGTCGACCTCGATCCCGGCTAACTATCAATTTTATAGAGAAAATAACGTTTTGAACTCGACCCGACCTACGCTTCGTACTCAGTCGTCAAAATAAAACACCGCCACGGTCCGAACGCGCACCGCACTCCGTCTGCGTTCGCACTTCGGCATACTCCACTTCATGAACTATCCGAAAACGCAAACGACACTCGAACTGCGACTCGTTAACTATTATTTTTGTTTATTTTATTAGATACGTGTTAGTGAAAACTTTCAAGCGTTCATACGAGAAAACGTCGCGCGACATCGCGGCGCTCGTTACGGTAAAGTTACGTCGTACCTGAGCGTACGTTTACGAAACTCGTAAATCCTATAAGTGGCGACATCTAAGTCTCTCACTCTCACCTCTTATTCGAATCTTCGTGTGTGATTCGTTCGTTCGGTTACGTTCATCGATAATTTGTTGCAATGGCAGACACAGCAGTAGCTACCGAGGCTCCGGCACCCGCTACACCAGCGAAGAAGGCGGCGAGACAGGCCGGCGGAGCCGGTGCCGCGAAGAAACCGAAGGCGAAGCCGACCCATCCCAAAACATCCGAGATGGTCAACAGCGCTATCAAGGAGATGAAGGAGCGCAGCGGATCCTCCCTGCAGGCGATCAAGAAGTACATCGCGGCCCAGTACAAGGTCGACGCTGAGAAACTGGCTCCGTTCATCAGGAAATATCTGAAGAGCGCCGTCGAATCTGGCGCGCTGATCCAGACCAAGGGCAAGGGCGCCTCCGGTTCGTTCAAGCTAGAATCGAAATCGGCCGCGTCGAAGAAACCCGCCACCGCCGCAGCTGGCAAGGCCGCCGGCAAGGCGACCGCCTCTGCCGCCGCGAAGACGAAGAAGGCGACCGCCTCTGCGGCTGGAGCCAAGACCAAGAAGGCAGCAGCCGCCGCAGCGTCCGCCTCCGCAGCCTCTTCACCGTCCAAGGCCAAGTCGTCGGCCGCCGCCGCTAAGGACAAGAAGGCCGCCGCCGCTAAGAAGAAGCCGGCACCGAAGAAGGCAGCCGCACCCGCCAAGGCGAAGGGCGCCGCAGCTCCGAAAGCTAAGAAGACAGCCAAGCCGCCGACCAAGAAACCGAAAGCGCCTAAACCCAAGAAGGCCGCCGCTACACCCAAGTCGAAGCCGGCAGCCAAGAAAGCGTCCGCCGCTAAGAAGTAAGCGACGGTCGCGTTCGCGTTACACCGGCGACGACGGAGACAACGACGACAGCGGGGCGCAGTCGGCTGAACACCAGATAACAAACAACTTACACACGCAAACAGAGCAGCTGCTGCAGATGAGTGTGTGATGATAAGTGTGCGTGCGTCTTGCCTACTGTGCGTGTGCTGTGTACATTGTATTATGCACGGTAGAGAGGCGCGCGCTTGCTTTGTGCGTTTTCATCAACGCGCCCAACCGCGCGCACGTAGTACGTATGCGTCCATCATCGTCCTCGGGGAAAAGAGAGTGTGTGGAACGCGCTCGACGTGTCGAGAGCTCGTCACCGTCACCAAGGCGGCACGGCGGGCACCGAGATGCTTAACGAGTTGCGTAAATGCGCGCTCTCAATTCGCGGCGCTCTCCGAGCGCACACCAAAAAGCCCTTTTCAGGGCTAACAAAACTATCATGAATATGAAAAATATTCATTTCTTTAATACGGAGAGAGAGAGTCATAACGTTTTATATATAATTATACTCGCTTAGGTACACATACATATAGATCTCGCAAAATTCAACCTACTTACCTACGTTTTGTAAGTACATCATACCTACCTAGTTCTAACTACAATTAGAATATCTAGGATCATACGAGTTACACACTACTCTCGCTCGACTGTAGGTAGTTTTTACATAGGGTCTAGTATTAATAAAACAATAATATCATATTTTACAGTTAGGTAAAGTTCTAAAATCGAAACGTCCATCGATACACATCCATCCCAATTCCCAACCATAATATTGTTGCACTCGCGAGAGGCGCGCCTGCGCGCTTCGTGAATTTGTTTCTTCGTTAGCTCCGTACCCCACTGACACAGATACGCGGCGCGGGTATAAAAACGCGCGGTGGGTATGTTTGAAAAACAGTACAAGATTCCCTCGTCGCGCGCACAGTCGTACGCGTGTTTCGTCGTTTTCGTGTGTTAAACCCAAACTCTACCTACCATGTCTGGTCGCGGCAAAGGTGGCAAGGTGAAGGGAAAGGCAAAGTCCCGTTCCAACCGTGCTGGTCTTCAGTTCCCTGTGGGTCGTATCCACAGGCTGCTTCGCAACGGAAACTACGCCGAGCGCGTCGGTGCCGGTGCCCCCGTCTACTTGGCCGCCGTGATGGAGTACCTGGCTGCTGAGGTTCTCGAGTTGGCCGGCAACGCCGCTCGGGACAACAAAAAGACCAGGATCATCCCGCGTCATCTTCAATTGGCCATCCGCAACGACGAGGAGCTGAACAAACTGCTCTCCGGTGTGACGATCGCTCAAGGTGGTGTGCTGCCTAACATCCAGGCTGTGCTCCTGCCCAAGAAGACCGAGAAGAAGGCTTAGACGTCGCCGTCGTGCTACACACACACACACACACAGCGACATCTGACCGTGATGCATCGTGCGAGTGCCCCGCACGCGTGTTTCGATATAATATTTATGCTATTTGTATACGTATTATGTCGTTTGCGCGATGCTCTCCGCTCGCATGCATTTAAAACAAAAGGCCCTTTTCAGGGCCACAATATTATTCGTCAACTATATACTTAATACAAAGACAGTTTCTTTATCTGCGTTATCGTCTAAACGTAAAAATCATCTACCTAATATAATTCATGTACCTTTAAAAGAACAACAACATCGGAGCTCGAGTAATGACCTACCTATTGTATATATACAGTACCTACCTACCTACCTACCTGAAGTAGATACCAGTTAGTTAGTTCTACCTTGTCATGTAGGTGTTAAATTAAATTGAATGAATCAATCGATCGGGAAATGATCGATTTCTCGTCGGACGGAGCATTAGGTACAAAATAATGTGAATGTAAACAGTATGCATACACAGACACAATATTAAATTTATGTAAATAAAGCAGGCAATTTAAAAAATATTATGAGGTCGAATGAATGAAACAAAAATACTTAGGTACTTAGTGTAAATGTAAATTTTTGTTTTAGTTTGTGCTATATGTTATATACCCATTTCAT
Source organism: Diarsia rubi (assembly GCA_932274075.1). Lineage (NCBI taxonomy): Eukaryota > Metazoa > Arthropoda > Insecta > Lepidoptera > Noctuidae > Diarsia > Diarsia rubi. Next base: position 5,660,415 of record OW026441.1, read on the forward strand.
TTTCTTGTCTGGTCGATTGAGAGGGGGCATTGTAGCCTCTCCGGTGGCACGCAGCTTGCGTTGCAACTGCCAGAAAGCCTGATGGGTTGGCTCGAGGTCGCTGAGCATGTTGTCCCATTGGGTGTCACGAAACTCACTGGTGCGTTTCTTCACAGCAAGCTGCAAATAGCGCATGTGGGCTTTGTTCGACTCATTAGACCAACTACTGTAGGCACGTATGGCCGCGTTCTTCTCGGTTATCAGTGCACGTATGTCCTCGGGCAGTCGCCATCGATGATCACTCATCTCCGGAACCTTCCTCGAACACTCCGCAAGAACGGACTGGACGTGAGCTGTAAACGAGTTGATCGCGGCCGTAGTGTCTGCGATTGAGACAATATGGTCGGGGATCTCGTCCAGGTGAGGTGACGTGGTAGATTTCAGCTTTTCGCCTACCTTCTTCCAGTCGGTGATAGTAATGTTAATAGAAGGCTGGCTCGGATCGGAGAGACCCGAGCGAGAAATCAGGTGCATGAACACTGGACGATGATCAGAATGAAGCTCGTGTAACGTCTCAATAGCATGCAACCTGAGGTTGATGTTTTTGAGCAGCGCTATATCGAGCACATCGGGACGGTGGTCAGTGGTACCCGGGTAATGGGTAGGCTCCATAGGAGCGATAGTGTCGAAGTGAAGCTTCTCTCCTAGATTGAACACGACTTTCCCCCTAGGGTTCATAGTCACACTGTTCCAGGCAGGATGTTTGGCGTTGAGATCTCCCGCTAAAATCACGGAATCACTCAAGCCGAAAAGGTCCTTGTCAAGAAGACCGTGGTCTTCAGCAGTAGGTGTAGGGGGCATGTAAGCCGAGATGATATGTACCGGTGGATGACCGGTCATGCCAAGCCGACAGACTGAAACCTCTAATAAGGATGCAAGTGGGGGGGGATCAATAGGTATGCAATGCAGTTCCTTGCGGTAATAGATGAGCGTACCGCCCCTATGACAGCGAACCCGGTCGTTGCAAACTATACGAAAATTTGCAATCTTTGGGTCGCGATGGCTCTGCTTGAGGAAAGTCTCTTGAACGAGAAAAATGTCAATGAGATGGTCGCGAAGAAAGGCGGCTATCTCATCACGCTGATTTTTAATGCCGTTGGCATTAAAGAAACCTAACTTAAGGGATCGGGGTAGGCCGCAGGATATATTTGTGGTACCCATTATCGATCAAATTTTAGTCTTCTCAATGACTGGTCCAGCTTGTAGGAGTGGAAGATCTCCTTCAGCTTGTGCCCGTTCCAGTTCGCTGCTCTAATTTCAGCCGCACAACGGTCGGCTTCGTCAGTAACGAACCAGTGAAATGCGTCCATTATTGTGTCGAAGGAAGTCGATTCCTGGGGCGCGTTTGAGGCCGCGGGGCTGAAAGGCTCCGGGCGACGAGGGAGGGGTGATGATGGGATGATGTCCCTAGCTGGTAGTATGGGTGAGTTAATGGGCTGATCCATGAGCCCGGGAATGTTGAGGGGGGTAGTCTGTGGCTTACCCAGAGAGGGGAACTCCTTCTGGCTGTTAAGCGCACTCCAATGAAAGGGTCGCTGAGGACCAAGACGTTCTGGCATTTGGGAGGATGGTATCCTATTTGTGCCCTCCCTGACATGGCGAGCGCTGGTGCGCTTAGCCAGCTTCGCGGAGGAAGTTTTGGGGGCTTTTGGACAGCCACGGTAATTAGCCGGGTGTCCAGTTTGGCCGCAGAGAACGCAACTAGGCGGCTCTGTGCACAAGGAGATGTCCTTAGGACGAGGGCAATCGGAGGTGCCATGGTTGCCCAGGCACTTTACGCACCTATGAGGCGCGAAACAATGACTGGCGCTATGGCCGTACAATTGACAGCGGTGACACTGCCCTATTGTGGAGAGGCTGTTAGGCTTCTCAATGACTATGCCCGAGAGTGAGCAGGCGGCCTTCACCTTAAAGATCGGGTGATGCCCTTCGACGCGGTCACAGACGACCAAGACCATGTCATACAGGTCTCCGCCGCGCGCTTTGTGAAGGCGGTGCACAGCTAGCACTGGCACCCCCTGAAGTATGAGATCATCTTTGATCTCAGAAGACGGTATTTCCTTAGGGATCCGCCTGATCACCACGCGGTGAGGCTTCTCCTCTGGAAGTGAGTATGTGTGAAAGGCAATATGCCTTTCACGAAGGTGGCGGGTGAGTTCCCGGAAGTCCGAAGACGTGGGCACCAACACCTTTATGCCCAATTGCGTAGCGCGGGCGTTTGTGTATTGGATCTTACGATCCACACATAGTTTGGACACTTCGGTCCATTTCCCCTTCTCGTGGATGTAGATGGGGGGAGGGGGCTTCTGTTTCCGAGGAATAATCGGAGCAGAGTTGGTAGCCATAGGGCTAGATGGGCGACTGGGGACAGTCTGGGCCTGTAGAGGCGTGAGGTCCGTAGGGGACGACGGGTGGGGGGGCACTATGGGAGCGGGAGGGGGGATCGCGCGATCCGCGACGGGTTTCTTGGCCTTGTTGGCCTTCGCGCTGCGCCCCTTCTTGCGCTTACCCGCTACAACTTGATATTCCTCCTCAGATGGGGAGGAAGTAGAGAGCTCATCCTCCGAGCCCTCGCATGACGAAAAAGTAGCGACCACTTCCATCTCATCCGGAGAGAGAGGCGACGGAGACGGTGGTGCGCGAGTAGGTGACATAGGAAGTCTCCTGCGACTCGAGAGTCGCTAGGGGTGTAGACGGCGATTCCCCCTCAATATCCCCGGGGGTTGATGAGGGTGAGGTGAATAATGTCGGGAAGATATCGGTGAGAAGATCACCGTACTTCTCCGCTAGTACCGGATTTGAGGCCAGTGCCTCCTTGATAAAGCCTAGAAGTAGGCGCTCCATAGTGGAGGAAACGCGGGGGGAGGGATTAACGGATGCTAAGCTCCTAAACAAGCCCCGAGGCGACACGTAAACGTGAGCACCCCGGGCGGACAGTTCCCCAGAAAAGAACCCACCCGTGTGTTTTTCCTATCGCAACCACCGAGAAGAAAAACACAAACAAACTCGATAGTTATTGCGAAAGCTGTCCGATGGCCAGAAGGGCCCTAGACCAAACCTAACTCCCCGGGGGGGTTAAGCCCAGGGATGAGTTCTCCCCCTGTCGGGTGACACAGGGGGGTGCGTGACTACGGTGTACCCTAAGCTGGTAAACCCGTCACCAATCTCAATGTGTGACGGGGCCCTATGGGTCTTTCGACCGATCCGGGCCGTTGGGGTAGACACACCCAACCGTCCCGGGTGCAGCTAAAGAGAACGGGTTAGACAGTAAGAGGGCGACTAGGAGATCCCCCAAGGCCGCTACCTCAAACCCTTCCGACTGATTGCCAACCCCTGAAGGGGGTGGGCAGGGTGGGTCGGGTCACCACCCACTTGGGTTCGTTGGCACCGTTAGGTATCCCCCAAGTACCACCGAAAATTTGGTTGATTTAACCCTTAAGGGGCCAAAGTTACAACAAGTGTTGTAACTGGGCAGAGACGCGCTCGCGGACCGTTGACGATCCGGCCGGCAAGCGACAGTTGAGACTTCTACAAGCGCTGGGCACTCGTAGACGCCTAAACTAAGAGTCTACGCCGCTACAACAAGTGAGTAGCACTCGCGTAGCAACGCTGACGTAACCTCGTAGCCGAGCTACGAGGAGGCGGAGTTTGGCGGTCTACGCAGCTACGACGTAGCGCTGCCGGCTACAGATAGCCGAGAGCGAGACGGTGCAGGTGCGAGAGGGATGGCGATAGAGAGCGGGCGTGGGTCGTAGCGCACAAGTGTTCGCTACGGCTCGCGGCAGCGGAATGTTTTCGACTGTGCGCGCGACGAGGACGAATCTTGTACTGTTTTTTTGAAACGCCTAAAAAAAACGCTCACATACATATAGATCTCGCAAAATTCAACCTACTTACCTACGTTTTGTAAGTACATCATACCTACCTAGTTCTAACTACAATTAGAATATCTAGGATCATACGAGTTACACACTACTCTCGCTCGACTGTAGGTAGTTTTTACATAGGGTCTAGTATTAATAAAACAATAATATCATATTTTACAGTTAGGTAAAGTTCTAAAATCGAAACGTCCATCGATACACATCCATCCCAATTCCCAACCATAATATTGTTGCACTCGCGAGAGGCGCGCCTGCGCGCTTCGTGAATTTGTTTCTTCGTTAGCTCCGTACCCCACTGACACAGATACGCGGCGCGGGTATAAAAACGCGCGGTGGGTATGTTTGAAAAACAAGCTCAAATAACCCATCGTCCGATGACGATTATCAGCTTGTCGGCAAGGGCAAGCGTAAGAAGGGCAAAAACTCACAAGCGAGCTTACCCAAAAAGCTTGTAGCGACCGCAGTGGTCCCTACACCTGTGAGCTCCTGCCCTTCTTCGCCCGCCCCAGCCACTCAGGCTACACCAATTAGCCGCCCGTCTAGCCCTATGGCTATTAACTCTGCTCCGATAGTTCCTCGGAAGCAAAAGCCCCCGCCCCCTATCTACATTCACGAGAAAGGGAAATGGACAGAAGTGTCCAAGATGTGTGCGGATCGCAAGATTCAGTACACAAACGCCCGCGCTACTCAAATTGGTATCAAGGTGATGGTGCCCTCGTCCTCGGACTTCAGGGAACTCACCCGCCACCTTCGCGAAAGGCATATTGCCTTTCATACGTACTCCCTTCCCGAGGAGAAGCCTCACCGTGTGGTGATTAGGCGGATCCCTAAGGAAATACCGTCTTCTGAGATCAAAGATGATCTCATACTTCAGGGGGTGCCAGTAATAGCTGTGCACCGCCTTCACAAAGCGCGCGGCGGAGACCTGTACGACATGGTATTGGTCGTTTGTGACCGCGTTGAAGGCCATCACCCTATTTTTAAGGTGAAGGCCGTCTGCTCGCTATCGGGCATTATCATTCAGAAGCCTAACAGCCTCTCTATAATTGGACAGTGTCACCGCTGTCAGTTGTACGGCCATAGCGCCAACAATTGTTTCGCGCCTCATAGGTGCGTAAAATGCCTGGGAAACCATGGCACCTCAGAATGCCCTCGTCCTAAGGACATCTCACAGTGCACAGAGCCGCCTAGTTGCGTTCTCTGCGGCCAATCGGGTCACCCGGCTAACTACCGTGGCTGCCCAAAAGCTCCCAAAGTTTCGTCCGCGAAGCTGGCCAAGCGCGCCAACGCTCGCCAAATCAGAGAGGGCTCTTACAAAGTACCATCTTCCCAGATGCCAGATCGTCTTGGTCCTCAGCGACCCTTCCACTGGGATGCTCTCAACAGCCAAAAAGAGTTTCCCCCTCTCGGCAAAAAGCAACCCACCCCTCTTCCGGGATTAATGGATCAGCCTGTTATTCCCGTCAATTCTGCAGTTTCCGAAACTGTGCCCCCTCCAAGAGAGGCCTTCTCAGCACCAGCCAATCCTCGTCGCTCGGAGCCCTTCAGGCCCGTGAACACGACAGCCCCCCAAAATCAGTCGAACTATGAGACGATTTTGGGAGCCTTCCACTGGTTCGCCACTGACGAAGCCGACCGTTGCGCGGCTGAAATCAGGGAGGCGAACTTTGATGGAGAAAAGCTTGGGAAGATTTTCCTCAAGTACAACCTCAAAGAGTCACTCCGTGGAATCAATTACAAAAAACAATAATGGGTACCACAAAATTATCCTGCGGCCTACCCAGATCCCTCAAGTTAGGTTTCTTTAATGCCAACGGTGGCATTAAAACACAGCGCGATGAGATCGCCGCCTTTCTTCGCGACCATCTCATCGATGTTTTCCTCGTGCAAGAGACTTTCCTCAAGCCGAGTCACCGCGACCCAAAAATTGCAAACTTTCGCATGGTACGCAATGATCGGGTTCGCTGCCATAAGGGCGGTACGCTCATTTACTACCGCAAAGAATTACACTGCATCCCCATCGATGCCCCACCACTTGTTTCTCTACTAGAGGTTTCAGTCTGTCGGCTCGGTATGACCGGCCATCCACCGGTTCATATTATCTCGGCTTATATGCCCCCTACTCTCACTCCTGAAGATCACGGTCTTCTGGACAAGGACCTCACAGTCCTCTTCGGCTTGAGTGATGCCGTTATCTTAGCGGGTGATCTCAATGCCAAACATCCTGCCTGGAACAGCGCGACCACGAACCCTAGGGGGAAAGTCGTGTTTAGCCTTGGCGAGAAGCTTCACTTCGACACTATCGCTCCCATGGAGCCTACCCACTACCCGGGTACCATTGACCATCGTCCAGACGTGCTCGATATAGCGCTGCTCAAGAACATCAACCTCAGGTTGCGTTCCATCGAGACGCTACATGAGCTCCACTCTGATCATCGTCCAGTGTTAATGCACTTGGTTCCTCGGTCGGGTCCTTCTGACCCCAGCCAGCCTCCTGCGACCATTACGATCACCGACTGGAAGAAATTAGGCGAAAAGCTGAAATCGACCACGTCGCCGCACCTGGACGAGATCCCCGATCATATTGTCTCAGTCGCAGACACGACGGCCGCCATCAACTCGTTTACAGCTCACGTTCAGTCCGTTATTACGGAGTGCTCGCGGGAGGTACCGGAGATGAGTGATCATCGCTGGAAACTACCCGCGGACATACGCGATCTGATAACCGAGAAGAACGCGGCCATACGTGCCTACAGTAGTTGGCCAAATGAGTCAAACAAAACCCACATGCGTAACTTGCAGCTTGCTGTAAAGAAACGCACTAGTGAGTTTCGTAACACTCAGTGGGACAACATGCTCAGCGACCTCGAGCCAACCCATCAGGCTTTCTGGCAACTGCAACGCAAGTTGCGTGCCACCGATGAGGCTTCGATGCCCCCTCTCAATCGACCAGACAAGAGCGTTGCCTTTGACGACTCCGAGAAGGCTGAATGCCTGGCAGACAGCCTGGAAGCTCAGTGCACCGATAGTTCTCAACCGGTCGACAAGCGTCATCTTGATAAGGTGAACGCAGTAGTCGATCACAAAACTAACCTACCACCTGTGGAAGACCCTGAAAACCCTCTGCCTGAAGTGACTCCCACTGAAGTGCAAGAGATCGTTAACAGGCTTCTGCCTCGGAAAGCACCGGGCTCCGACGGCATCACCAACAGGGTGATTAAACTTTTACCTCCTCAACTCATAGTGCTACTGGCTGGCATCTTCAATGCTGCCCTAGCTAATAATATTTTTCCGCAAATTTGGAAAGAGGCCACTGTAATAGGTTTTCCCAAGCCAGGCAAACCTAAGGCCGAGCCGTCGAGCTACCGGCCAATCAGTCTCCTGACCACGCTCGGCAAAATCTATGAAAGGCTTATTTATAAGCGGCTCAAAGATTATGTCGAAGCAAAGAGCCTCATTCCCGACGAGCAGTTCGGATTCAGGACCGAGCACTCGTGTATTCATCAGGTTCATCGCATCGTCGAACACGTCAGCGCTGGTTTTCAGCGTGGCCTGATGACAGGCGCGTTATTTTTCGATATAGCGAAAGCATTCGACAAAGTCTGGCACAACGGCTTAATATACAAGCTGTACCAAATGGGAGTGCCTGACCGTCTCGTGCTCATCTTACGGGACTTTTTGTCGAATCGCACTTTCCGCTATCGCATAGGAGAAGCTCTGTCTTCCCCGCATCCGATTCGTGCTGGAGTCCCTCAGGGCTCCGTACTTTCCCCTTTAGTTTTCACGCTGTTTACTAGCGATATCCCAAAGATCAAGAAGGCTCAAATAGCCCTATTCGCTGATGACACGGCTATTTTCTATTCCGGTCGCGAACAAGGCGCTATCGCGCGATCTCTACAGTCGGCAGCCAATGCGCTTAGCGCGTGGTTCCGAAAGTGGAGGATCGAAGTAAATCCGGACAAAAGTCAGGCGGTACTTTTCACCAAACCTCGACTTTCGCGTCCCCCACCACGTCCGATCACAATGTACGGTAAGCCTATCCACTGGGAGAAGCAAGCCAAGTACTTGGGAGTCATACTCGACCATCACCTTTCCTTCGGGAAGCATATAAGAGCAGCTCGTAACAAAGCGGCCTTTGCCATGAGTAGGCTCCACTACATTCTTCAAACAAAGAGCAAATTGTCACTCAAGTGCAAGTTGCGGCTTTACACCTCAGTGATCCGACCAATTATGACATACGCTTGTGTCGTATTTGCTCACTCTCATTCGCGTCACATCCACACGATGCAAACTCTACAAAACCGACTTCTCCGTAGGATCACCGGAGCCCCGTGGTTCATCCGTAATTCCAGTCTTCATTTAGATCTTAAAATGCCCACCCTTCTTCAATTCATGAAACGCCTTTCCAAGCGCTTCTTTGATTCTGCAGTCAAGCATAGGAACCCTCTGGTCACATCGGCCGCCCGATACGAACCATCGCGTATTAGCAAGACCCGCCGTCCGCGGCATACTCTTATCACTCCTGATGACCCTATTACTATTCTTCAAGAAAGCAGTAGGGAAACCAGTACTCTTAGGAAGAACAGACATAAATATCCGTCATTCCGACCGCGCCGCCGCGGTCCGTCGTCGCGGAATCCCATTTCAAGCCCCCCCCCGACCCTCGCCAGAGCCAGCCCGCGATGCTGAGCCAGTAGTTTTAAACCAGCCCTTAAATAACATCACTCAGATCCAGCCTGTCCCCTTGCTGCCCTCCCCCAGTGACGTCCTAAGCCGAGGTCCGTACCCCACAGGGGGTGCCCTTAGCGATTTGTCACTTAGTTTGTAAGTTTTTGCCCTGGCTGGAGGCCTTAAACTCAAGGCACCCACAGGGATTTGCCCGGTTAAGCAGAAGACAGTCTCCTAGACTGAACTGCGAGATGCCATTTAGAAAAAAAAAAAAAAAAAAATGTTTGAAAAACAGTACAAGATTCCCTCGTCGCGCGCACAGTCGTACGCGTGTTTCGTCGTTTTCGTGTGTTAAACCCAAACTCTACCTACCATGTCTGGTCGCGGCAAAGGTGGCAAGGTGAAGGGAAAGGCAAAGTCCCGTTCCAACCGTGCTGGTCTTCAGTTCCCTGTGGGTCGTATCCACAGGCTGCTTCGCAACGGAAACTACGCCGAGCGCGTCGGTGCCGGTGCCCCCGTCTACTTGGCCGCCGTGATGGAGTACCTGGCTGCTGAGGTTCTCGAGTTGGCCGGCAACGCCGCTCGGGACAACAAAAAGACCAGGATCATCCCGCGTCATCTTCAATTGGCCATCCGCAACGACGAGGAGCTGAACAAACTGCTCTCCGGTGTGACGATCGCTCAAGGTGGTGTGCTGCCTAACATCCAGGCTGTGCTCCTGCCCAAGAAGACCGAGAAGAAGGCTTAGACGTCGCCGTCGTGCTACACACACACACACACACAGCGACATCTGACCGTGATGCATCGTGCGAGTGCCCCGCACGCGTGTTTCGATATAATATTTATGCTATTTGTATACGTATTATGTCGTTTGCGCGATGCTCTCCGCTCGCATGCATTTAAAACAAAAGGCCCTTTTCAGGGCCACAATATTATTCGTCAACTATATACTTAATACAAAGACAGTTTCTTTATCTGCGTTATCGTCTAAACGTAAAAATCATCTACCTAATATAATTCATGTACCTTTAAAAGAACAACAACATCGGAGCTCGAGTAATGACCTACCTATTGTATATATACAGTACCTACCTACCTACCTACCTGAAGTAGATACCAGTTAGTTAGTTCTACCTTGTCATGTAGGTGTTAAATTAAATTGAATGAATCAATCGATCGGGAAATGATCGATTTCTCGTCGGACGGAGCATTAGGTACAAAATAATGTGAATGTAAACAGTATGCATACACAGACACAATATTAAATTTATGTAAATAAAGCAGGCAATTTAAAAAATATTATGAGGTCGAATGAATGAAACAAAAATACTTAGGTACTTAGTGTAAATGTAAATTTTTGTTTTAGTTTGTGCTATATGTTATATATACCCATTTCTAATATAATTATATAGGTATAATACCTAGTTAGTTGGAATTGGAATTGATATCAATATATATATATATATTTTTTTTTTCAATCACGAGCGTCACAACGACGCCCGCCCGCTCGCTCCCTTCACCTCCCTCTCGGGTATCCCCTCTCCCCGCGCTTTGGATTAGGAGCGCGGTGATTGGTCCGCCGCTGCGTTGAATCACTCACCGCTTGCCGCAACTGTGTACCGCGTGCGAGCGTATAAATACCACTTCTGAAAATAAATTCGTTTATACTGCGACTGAACTCCGTTTCGGTAGCACGTGTGTACTCTACGATTTCATAATGCCGCCCAAGACAAGTGGTAAAGCCGCCAAGAAGTCTGGCAAAGCCCAGAAGAACATCTCCAAGACCGACAAGAAGAAGAAGAAGCACAAGAGGAAGGAGAGCTACGCCATCTACATCTACAAGGTGTTGAAGCAGGTGCACCCCGACACCGGTATCTCCAGCAAGGCCATGTCCATCATGAATTCGTTCGTGAACGACATCTTCGAGCGTATCGCCGCCGAAGCTTCCCGCCTCGCCCACTACAACAAGAGGTCGACCATCACGTCCAGGGAGGTGCAGACGTCCGTCAGGCTCCTGCTGCCCGGTGAACTCGCCAAGCACGCCGTCAGTGAAGGCACCAAGGCCGTCACCAAATACACCAGTTCCAAGTGAGCGATCGGCAGCGCTAATGTCGCCGACGCTCCGTCTCGACGCCTCGCCTCGTGTGTGTAGTATGCAGTGTTAAACCCGGTGCGCTTGTTCGTGTGTCTTGTTGGCTGTGATGCGTGTGTAAATTGTGCTAGTGTCTTCGTAATGTGCATGCATGCATGTATGTATGTACACATGTATTTACGTACGAGACGCGCACGACGCACGCATCGCGAACAAACCACGACAAACGTCTGGACGCGCACGCACTCGCACCTTGGGATGGCAGGAGAAACAACAAAAGGCCCTTTTCAGGGCCACAAATATGTTCATGTGATTCTCAATTCACATTTCTGAAATCGGAATATCGTCAAAACGTTACACGCTCTCTCTCTCTCTCTCTCTCTCTCTCTCTCTCTCACGTAATAACTATAGCAAAGTTATACACAACAAACAAAATAGGTATACATTTTTTATACATTAATGTAACAAGCAATATTCATCAAACTGAACACGCATGCATGCACGCACACTGAATAATAGTGCAGTAGGTAGGTATTTAAAGAAACATTAAATGGGTAATTCCAAAAAATAAAATCGACACGTACGTACGTACCTACCTACCTACTTAGTTAAGTTAAATAAACGCTCGTATTCTTTCTTAGAACACAGCGTAGTTCTATCGTTATGACATGTGTGGCATAACAATTTACGTACGTAGATTAGTATTGTATTGTTTCTGGTTTTTCTTATTATAGTACCTAAGTACCTACCTATATCATAAGGTTAAAACTAAGAATTAATAAAGTTAAAAGAAAATTCTTGTCGATTTATTTTACAAAGTTTAGTTAGTTAGTCCGACGTACCGTAGAGGGCGCGCCGGTGCTTGCAGGTTGCCCACGGTATAAATAGGACCGAAATGCGCGATGGCACGTTTATTCACTCTCGTACGTTCGAAGTGTGTACACTCGCGCGCCCGTTGCGTGAATTTTTCTGTTACTTTGTTATTATTTCATCTCCCGTTTCGTGTTTGCAATGGCCCGTACCAAGCAGACCGCTCGTAAATCCACCGGTGGTAAGGCACCGAGGAAGCAGCTCGCCACAAAGGCTGCGCGCAAGAGCGCACCGGCCACCGGCGGCGTTAAGAAACCCCATCGCTACAGGCCCGGAACTGTGGCGCTCCGTGAGATTCGTCGCTACCAGAAGAGTACCGAGCTGTTGATCCGCAAGCTTCCGTTCCAGCGTCTCGTGCGTGAGATCGCACAGGACTTCAAGACCGATCTCCGTTTCCAGAGCTCCGCTGTCATGGCGTTGCAGGAGGCTAGCGAGGCTTACCTCGTCGGTCTCTTCGAAGACACCAACCTGTGCGCGATTCACGCGAAGCGCGTCACCATCATGCCCAAGGACATCCAGTTGGCTCGCAGGATCAGAGGCGAACGCGCTTAAACTGCTGCTGCATCAGCATACGTCACAACACGCGTGACTGCCTTCGTGCAGTGCGTTTGTGACTATGCGTTCACACAAAAGGCCCTTTTCAGGGCCACATATGTATCAGATTATAAGATATTTCTTTATGTCGGAAGAAGTCACAAAAACGTTACCTTACCTACCTACTGGAATTTATTTGCTAAACACAAAAATTTTACACACACAATAATCATACAACCTACCTACCTACCTACCTACCTAGCTAGCTAGCTAGTTAGGTACTTACTTATTTACAAACTAATTAAATAAACAACAGAGACGAAACTTACTTTTCCTTTACTAAGTAAGCACCGCAGTCAGTGAGTGAAGGTTTCATACGTCTTAAATATTATATGCGTAACGGTCTACTTTACTATTATTATTAATTATCACTACGATACTTACGATATTACAAAATAAAATGCAATTTTAGATGCATTGATGAAACGATAGGTAAATTAATGTTTCGCGACGACTAAACAACGTAGTTGAGCGAACCAGCCAACCAACGACGAGCATCGGGGCGCCTCGCCCCCCGCACCTTTCGGCTCTTGCCTACCGCCCCGCTGAGCTGCGCGTAGCATATAAATATAAGGAGGCCTGCGTACTCAAAAAATATCAGTCGTTCGCGTTGCTCGACGCATAGGAGAAGCTCTGTCTTCCCCGCATCCGATTCGTGCTGGAGTCCCTCAGGGCTCCGTACTTTCCCCTTTAGTTTTCACGCTGTTTACTAGCGATATCCCAAAGATCAAGAAGGCTCAAATAGCCCTTTTCGCTGATGACACGGCTATTTTTTATTCCGGTCGCGAACAAGGCGCTATCGCGCGATCTCTACAGTCGGCAGCCAATGCGCTTAGCGCGTGGTTCCGAAAGTGGAGGATCGAAGTAAATCCGGACAAAAGTCAGGCGGTACTTTTCACCAAACCTCGACTTTCGCGTCCCCCACCACGTCCGATCACAATGTACGGTAAGCCTATCCACTGGGAGAAGCAAGCCAAGTACTTAGGAGTCATACTCGACCATCACCTTTCCTTCGGGAAGCATATAAGAGCAGCTCGTAACAAAGCGGCCTTTGCCATGAGTAGGCTCCACTACACTCTTCAAACAAAGAGCAAATTGTCACTCAAGTGCAAGTTGCGGCTTTACACCTCAGTGATCCGACCAATTATGACATACGCTTGTGTCGTATTTGCTCACTCTCATTCGCGTCACATCCACACGATGCAAACTCTACAAAACCGATTTCTCCGTAGGATCACCGGAGCCCCGTGGTTCATCCGTAATTCCAGTCTTCATTTAGATCTTAAAATGCCCACCCTTCTTCAATTCATGAAACGCCTTTCCAAGCGCTTCTTTGATTCTGCAGTCAAGCATAGGAACCCTCTGGTCACATCGGCCGCCCGATACGAACCATCGCGTATTAGCAAGACCCGCCGTCCGCGGCATACTCTTATCACTCCTGATGACCCTATTACTATTCTTCAAGAAAGTAGTAGGGAAACCAGTACTCTTAGGAAGAACAGACATAAATATCCGTCATTCCGACCGCGCCGCCGCGGTCCGTCGTCGCGGAATCCCATTTCAAGCCCCCCCCGACCCTCGCCAGAGCCAGCCCGCGATGCTGAGCCAGTAGTTTTAAACCAGCCCCTAAATAACATCACTCAGATCCAGCCTGTCCCCTTGCTGCCCTCCCCCAGTGACGTCCTAAGCCGAGGTCCGTACCCCACAGGGGGTGCCCTTAGCGATTTGTCACTTAGTTTGTAAGTTTTTGCCCTGGCTGGAGGCCTTAAACTCAAGGCACCCACAGGGATTTGCCCGGTTAAGCAGAAGACAGTCTCCTAGACTGAACTGCGAGATGCCATTTAGAAAAAAAAAAAAAAAAAAAAAAAAGCGTTGCTCGTGCGCGCACACTCGTTCCTGAATTTTGTTATCGTGTTACTTTGAAACCCCACTGCTGAGAAGATGACCGGTCGCGGTAAGGGAGGAAAGGGTCTGGGAAAAGGAGGAGCCAAGCGTCACAGGAAGGTACTTCGTGATAACATCCAGGGTATCACAAAGCCCGCCATCCGTCGTCTGGCTCGCAGAGGCGGCGTGAAACGTATCTCCGGTCTGATCTACGAAGAAACTCGCGGTGTGCTTAAAGTGTTCCTAGAGAACGTCATCCGTGACGCCGTCACTTACACCGAGCACGCCAAGAGGAAGACCGTCACCGCCATGGACGTCGTCTACGCTCTGAAGCGCCAGGGTCGCACCCTGTACGGTTTCGGCGGTTAAACGTGTCGTCTCTGCGCAACCAGCAGCTGATCTACATAATGTGTGTGTGCGGACGTGTGCGTGTTGCGTTCGTTCGTTGCGAATGAACAAAATCGTACCGTTTCACCGTGCGTGTGTAGATGCGCACATCAAAAAAGGCCCTTTTCAGGGCCGCATATGATTCGAAACAATTAAAAGGTTTCTTTAATGGAATTGTCGTCAAAAAACGTACCTACATAATATATATCTGTTATTTATTTATACCACACACAGAAAGGAAGTCACTGTTCATGAGTACCTAGTAGTTACTTACCTACCTAGTGTTGTTTAGTCTTCGAGATGGGGGATGAAATGAAATAGCTAGAAGTATACTTGAATGATTCCTTTATTTATTTCTTAATTAATATACACCGATAATCACATCGGGCTTAAATCTAAAGTGTCGATCGTTTACGCATAATTATATTTGCACACGCACACTTCTTCGGTCTTCCTTCTTTCGCCGTCGTCGTCTCGGGTCGGTGCCTACCTTTTTAGATACCAAATACTTAAATACCTACGTAGGTATGATGCACGCCTGTCTGAACCTGTAAAATATAAAAGAAAACATTAGATACCCTAACACTAAAATATTAAAAAATGTACCTCTACCTACCGTACTCGCGTACAGCTATTCGTCCGCCCGTTCGTCGTTGCGCGTGCAGTTTGATAATGTCGTGTTGTTGTTAATGTACCTACTTACCTACAGCAGAGGTAGGTACAACATCGTGCATGATACACTGTATTATTCTAAGGAGTTAATCATTTATTATTTCGCGTACAAATATTTAGCATTACAGGCTGGCTGTAGCCCAGCCGGTGGCTTAGAGGACGCTGTGTGTACGACGTACGGTACGGTACCTACGCGGGCCAGAGCGACGACGACGACGACGACGCACTGTCGATCGGCTGTTGTCGTGACTTTGATGTAGGTACGCTTTCTGATGCTATAATCGCAGTCTTCGCGATGTCCACTCCTCGAACGAATATTAGTACTTGTATAATATTAATAGGTTGCACGTCCTGGACGGAGTCGTCCGTCCTTAGCGGTTCGGCGGTCGCGGTGTTTTACGACGGTTCACTTTTAGGTCGATAATACCTTCGCAACGGCGTGTGATATCGACGAAGTGCTGTCGCCACACACGCTCGATATCCTCCTTGTTGACGCGTCGACCTCGATCCCGGCTAACTATCAATTTTATAGAGAAAATAACGTTTTGAACTCGACCCGACCTACGCTTCGTACTCAGTCGTCAAAATAAAACACCGCCACGGTCCGAACGCGCACCGCACTCCGTCTGCGTTCGCACTTCGGCATACTCCACTTCATGAACTATCCGAAAACGCAAACGACACTCGAACTGCGACTCGTTAACTATTATTTTTGTTTATTTTATTAGATACGTGTTAGTGAAAACTTTCAAGCGTTCATACGAGAAAACGTCGCGCGACATCGCGGCGCTCGTTACGGTAAAGTTACGTCGTACCTGAGCGTACGTTTACGAAACTTGTAAATCCTATAAGTGGCGACATCTAAGTCTCTCACCTCTTATTCGAATCTTCGTGTGTGATTCGTTCGGTTACGTTCATCGATAATTTGTTGCAATGGCAGACACAGCAGTAGCTACCGAGGCTCCGGCACCCGCTACACCAGCGAAGAAGGCGGCGAGACAGGCCGGCGGAGCCGGTGCCGCGAAGAAACCGAAGGCGAAGCCGACCCATCCCA
This sequence comes from Diarsia rubi, assembly GCA_932274075.1. Lineage (NCBI taxonomy): Eukaryota > Metazoa > Arthropoda > Insecta > Lepidoptera > Noctuidae > Diarsia > Diarsia rubi. The sequence continues at coordinate 5,676,559 of OW026441.1, forward strand.
AAACATCCGAGATGGTCAACAGCGCTATCAAGGAGATGAAGGAGCGCAGCGGATCCTCCCTGCAGGCGATCAAGAAGTACATCGCGGCCCAGTACAAGGTCGACGCTGAGAAACTGGCTCCGTTCATCAGGAAATATCTGAAGAGCGCCGTCGAATCTGGCGCGCTGATCCAGACCAAGGGCAAGGGCGCCTCCGGTTCGTTCAAGCTAGAATCGAAATCGGCCGCGTCGAAGAAACCCGCCACCGCCGCAGCTGGCAAGGCCGCCGGCAAGGCGACCGCCTCTGCCGCCGCAAAGACGAAGAAGGCGACCGCCTCTGCGGCTGGAGCCAAGACCAAGAAGGCAGCAGCCGCCGCAGCGTCCGCCTCCGCAGCCTCTTCACCGTCCAAGGCCAAGTCGTCGGCCGCCGCCGCTAAGGACAAAAAGGCCGCCGCCGCTAAGAAGAAGCCGGCACCGAAGAAGGCAGCCGCACCCGCCAAGGCGAAGGGCGCCGCAGCTCCGAAAGCTAAGAAGACAGCCAAGCCGCCGACCAAGAAACCGAAAGCGCCTAAACCCAAGAAGGCCGCCGCTACACCCAAGTCGAAGCCGGCAGCCAAGAAAGCGTCCGCCGCTAAGAAGTAAGCGACGGTCGCGTTCGCGTTACACCGGCGACGACGGAGACAACGACGACAGCGGGGCGCAGTCGGCTGAACACCAGATAACAAACAACTTACACACGCAAACAGAGCAGCTGCTGCAGATGAGTGTGTGATGATAAGTGTGCGTGCGTCTTGCCTATAGTGCGTGTGCTGTGTACATTGTATTATGCACGGTAGAGAGGCGCGCGCTTGCTTTGTGCGTTTTCATCAACGCGCCCAACCGCGCGCACGTAGTACGTATGCGTCCATCATCGTCCTCGGGGAAAAGAGAGTGTGTGGAACGCGCTCGACGTGTCGTCTCTGTCACTCGTCACCGTCACCAAGGCGGCACGGCGGGCACCGAGATGCTTAACGAGTTGCGTAAATGCGCGCTCTCAATTCGCGGCGCTCTCCGAGCGCACACCAAAAAGCCCTTTTCAGGGCTAACAAAACTATCATGAATATGAAAAATATTCATTTCTTTAATACGGAGAGAGAGAGTCATAACGTTTTATATATAATTATACTCGCTTAGGTACACATACATATAGATCTCGCAAAATTCAACCTACTTACCTACGTTTTATAAGTACATCATACCTAGTTCTAACTACAATTAGAATATCTAGGATCATACGAGTTACACACTACTCTCGCTCGACTGTAGGTAGTTTTTACATAGGGTCTAGAATTAATAAAACAATAATATCATATTTTACAGTTAGGTAAAGTTCTAAAATCGAAACGTCCATTCCCAACCATAATATTGTTGCACTCGCGAGAGGCGCGCCTGCGCGCTTCGTGAATTTGTTTCTTCGTTAGCTCCGTACCCCTCCCACTGACACAGCTACGCGGCGCGGGTATAAAAACGCGCGGTGGGTATGTTTGAAAAACAGTATCACCACTCGCCGTCTGACCGCCGCCGCGTACGGACGTGTATCGCTACCTGCGCTACCCCCCGCCCGCCGCTATCAGTGTCACCGGTTCGTCGCGCGTCCCCAGCGCTGTGACGTCATCCGTAGTCTCAGACTACACCCGTCGAATAATTGGTGTCTTTTTCAAGACAACTTTTGTTCATCTATTTCTGTTTGAGAGAAATATCGTCAAAACGTTGTGCCCCGTCAGGGAAAAACCACAGTTTCGTGGTTCTTGGTGGAAACCTTACGGTGCCAACGAAGCCAAGAGGGTGGTGCCCCAATCCTACCCGCCAGACCCCTTCAGGGCGAGGCTACCCATTGGAGTCGAGAGCTAGGAGCTTGGCCTTGGGGGATCTCCTAGTCAAACCTAGTCTCTGGTTCTCTCCACAGCTACACACCTAGTGTCGGTTGGGTGTGTCTACCCCTTCGCACTAGACCCCAATAGGGCCCTGTCGCACAATAAGACTGGCGACAGGTTTACAAGCTTAGGGCACACCAGTAGGTACACACCTCCCCTGTCACACACACCATCCCCCCTGACAGGGAGGCCACACACACCCCCGGGCCCGTCCACCCGGGGAGTTAGGTTGTTAGGGTGTTAGGCCTTGTAGGGTTTTAATTTCGTCATGACGACTAATTTTTAGTTGTTTAATTTTTTCAATATGTCTGAAGTCAGTCAACTCCGCGAGGAGTTGGATGCCCTCAGACGTATATTACAGGAGCTCCTCGACTCGAGCGATTTCGTCCGAGAGAGGTATGGAGGCAAGCTGGCTGCGCTCCGACGGCCCGTTATCGCCGATTTTAGCGATGCACTTGACAGCCCCCTGTCACCTCCGCCCGCCGATCAAGGCATTCCTTTGAGGAAAGCCGCCCCGATTTCTAAGAAACCAGGTGTTTCTACGGAACCCGCCGTCCAGTCATCATCGTCGTTGTCAACACCTATTGTTTCAGGGACAAAGGCAAAATCCGCCGCCTCGAGTTCTACGAAGCCCGCCATCGTGACAGCAGCCGCCCCATTACCTGCTATTGTTTCAGGTACAAAGGAGACCGCCGCCGCACCTGCGTCCATTTCTGAGAAAATGGATACCTCAGTTCCTTTGTCTGACAATGGCTCATTGTCAGACAGCTCAAATAACCCATCGTCCGATGACGATTATCAGCTTGTCGGCAAGGGCAAGCGTAAGAAGGGCAAAAACTCACAAGCGAGCTTACCCAAAAAGCTTGTAGCGACCGCAGTGGTCCCTACACCTGTGAGCTCCTGCCCTTCTTCGCCCGCCCCAGCCACTCAGGCTACACCAATTAGCCGCCCGTCTAGCCCTATGGCTATTAACTCTCTCATCAACTCTACAAAACCGACTTCTCCGTAGGATCACCGGAGCCCCGTGGTTCATCCGTAATTCCAGTCTTCATTTAGATCTTAAAATGCCCACCCTTCTTCAATTCATGAAACGCCTTTCCAAGCGCTTCTTTGATTCTGCAGTCAAGCATAGGAACCCTCTGGTCACATCGGCCGCCCGATACGAACCATCGCGTATTAGCAAGACCCGCCGTCCGCGGCATACTCTTATCACTCCTGATGACCCTATTACTATTCTTCAAGAAAGCAGTAGGGAAACCAGTACTCTTAGGAAGAACAGACATAAATATCCGTCATTCCGACCGCGCCGCCGCGGTCCGTCGTCGCGGAATCCCATTTCAAGCCCCCCCCGACCCTCGCCAGAGCCAGCCCGCGATGCTGAGCCAGTAGTTTTAAACCAGCCCTTAAATAACATCACTCAGATCCAGCCTGTCCCCTTGCTGCCCTCCCCCAGTGACGTCCTAAGCCGAGGTCCGTACCCCACAGGGGGTGCCCTTAGCGATTTGTCACTTAGTTTGTAAGTTTTTGCCCTGGCTGGAGGCCTTAAACTCAAGGCACCCACAGGGATTCGCCCGGTTAAGCAGAAGACAGTCTCCTAGACTGAACTGCGAGATGCCATTTAGAAAAAAAAAAAAAAAAAAAAAAAAAAATGTTTGAAAAACAGTACAAGATTCCCTCGTCGCGCGCACAGTCGTACGCGTGTTTCGTCGTTTTCGTGTGTTAAACCCAAACTCTACCTACCATGTCTGGTCGCGGCAAAGGTGGCAAGGTGAAGGGAAAGGCAAAGTCCCGTTCCAACCGTGCTGGTCTTCAGTTCCCTGTGGGTCGTATCCACAGGCTGCTTCGCAACGGAAACTACGCCGAGCGCGTCGGTGCCGGTGCCCCCGTCTACTTGGCCGCCGTGATGGAGTACCTGGCTGCTGAGGTTCTCGAGTTGGCCGGCAACGCCGCTCGGGACAACAAGAAGACCAGGATCATCCCGCGTCATCTTCAATTGGCCATCCGCAACGACGAGGAGCTGAACAAACTGCTCTCCGGTGTGACGATCGCTCAAGGTGGTGTGCTGCCTAACATCCAGGCTGTGCTCCTGCCCAAGAAGACCGAGAAGAAGGCTTAGACGTCGCCGTCGTGCTACACACACACAGCGACATCTGACCGTGATGCATCGTGCGAGTGCCCCGCACGCGTGTTTCGATATAATATTTATGCTATTTGTATACGTATTATGTCGTTTGTTTGCGCGATGCTCTCCGCTCGCATGCATTCAAAACAAAAGGCCCTTTTCAGGGCCACAATATTATTCGTCAACTATATACTTAATACAAAGACAGTTTCTTTATCTGCGTTATCGTCTAAACGTAAAAATCATCTACCTAATATAATTCATGTACCTATACAAGAACTACCTATTACAGTATACAGTATACAGTACCTACCTACCTGAAGTAGATACCAGTTAGTTAGTTCTACCTTGTCATGTAGGTGTTAAATTAAATTGAATGAATCAATCAATCGGGAAATGATCGATTTCTCGTCGGACGGAGCATTAGGTACAAAATAATGTGAATGTAAACAGTATGCATACACAGACACAATATTAAATTTATGTAAATAAAGCAGGCAATTTAAAAAATATTATGAGGTCGAATGAATGAAACAAAAATACTTAGGTACTTAGTGTAAATGTAAATTTTTGTTTTAGTTTGTGCTATATGTTATATATACCCATTTCTAATATAATTATATAGGTATAATACCTAGTTAGTTGGAATTGGAATTGATATCAATATATATATATATTTTTTTTTTTTTTTCAATCACGAGCGTCACAACGACGCCCGCCCGCTCGCTCCCTTCACCTCCCTCTCGGGTATCCCCTCTCCCCGCGCTTTGGATTAGGAGCGCGGTGATTGGTCCGCCGCTGCGTTGAATCACTCACCGCTTGCCGCAACTGTGTACCGCGTGCGAGCGTATAAATACCACTTCTGAAAATAAATTCGTTTATACTGCGACTGAACTCCGTTTCGGTAGCACGTGTGTACTCTACGATTTCATAATGCCGCCCAAGACAAGTGGTAAAGCCGCCAAGAAGTCTGGCAAAGCCCAGAAGAACATCTCCAAGACCGACAAGAAGAAGAAGAAGCACAAGAGGAAGGAGAGCTACGCCATCTACATCTACAAGGTGTTGAAGCAGGTGCACCCCGACACCGGTATCTCCAGCAAGGCCATGTCCATCATGAATTCGTTCGTGAACGACATCTTCGAGCGTATCGCCGCCGAAGCTTCCCGCCTCGCCCACTACAACAAGAGGTCGACCATCACGTCCAGGGAGGTGCAGACGTCCGTCAGGCTCCTGCTGCCCGGTGAACTCGCCAAGCACGCCGTCAGTGAAGGCACCAAGGCCGTCACCAAATACACCAGTTCCAAGTGAGCGATCGGCAGCGCTAATGTCGCCGACGCTCCGTCTCGACGCCTCGCCTCGTGTGTGTAGTATGCAGTGTTAAACCCGGTGCGCTTGTTCGTGTGTCTTGTTGGCTGTGATGCGTGTGTAAATTGTGCTAGTGTCTTCGTAATGTGCATGCATGCATGTATGTATGTACACATGTATTTACGTACGAGACGCGCACGACGCACGCATCGCGAACAAACCACGACAAACGTCTGGACGCGCACGCACTCGCACCTTGGGATGGCAGGAGAAACAACAAAAGGCCCTTTTCAGGGCCACAAATATGTTCATGTGATTCTCAATTCACATTTCTGAAATCGGAATATCGTCAAAACGTTACACGCTCTCTCTCTCTCTCTCTCTCTCTCTCTCTCTCTCTCACGTAATAACTATAGCAAAGTTATACACAACAAACAAAATAGGTATACATTTTTTATACATTAATGTAACAAGCAATATTCATCAAACTGAACACGCATGCATGCACGCACACTGAATAATAGTGCAGTAGGTAGGTATTTAAAGAAACATTAAATGGGTAATTCCAAAAAATAAAATCGACACGTACGTACGTACCTACCTACCTACTTAGTTAAGTTAAATAAACGCTCGTATTCTTTCTTAGAACACAGCGTAGTTCTATCGTTATGACATGTGTGGCATAACAATTTACGTACGTAGATTAGTATTGTATTGTTTCTGGTTTTTCTTATTATAGTACCTAAGTACCTACCTATATCATAAGGTTAAAACTAAGAATTAATAAAGTTAAAAGAAAATTCTTGTCGATTTATTTTACAAAGTTTAGTTAGTTAGTCCGACGTACCGTAGAGGGCGCGCCGGTGCTTGCAGGTTGCCCACGGTATAAATAGGACCGAAATGCGCGATGGCACGTTTATTCACTCTCGTACGTTCGAAGTGTGTACACTCGCGCGCCCGTTGCGTGAATTTTTCTGTTACTTTGTTATTATTTCATCTCCCGTTTCGTGTTTGCAATGGCCCGTACCAAGCAGACCGCTCGTAAATCCACCGGTGGTAAGGCACCGAGGAAGCAGCTCGCCACAAAGGCTGCGCGCAAGAGCGCACCGGCCACCGGCGGCGTTAAGAAACCCCATCGCTACAGGCCCGGAACTGTGGCGCTCCGTGAGATTCGTCGCTACCAGAAGAGTACCGAGCTGTTGATCCGCAAGCTTCCGTTCCAGCGTCTCGTGCGTGAGATCGCACAGGACTTCAAGACCGATCTCCGTTTCCAGAGCTCCGCCGTCATGGCGTTGCAGGAGGCTAGCGAGGCTTACCTCGTCGGTCTCTTCGAAGACACCAACCTGTGCGCGATTCACGCGAAGCGCGTCACCATCATGCCCAAGGACATCCAGTTGGCTCGCAGGATCAGAGGCGAACGCGCTTAAACTGCTGCTGCATCAGCATACGTCACAACACGCGTGACTGCCTTCGTGCAGTGCGTTTGTGACTATGCGTTCACACAAAAGGCCCTTTTCAGGGCCACATATGTATCAGATTATAAGATATTTCTTTATGTCGGAAGAAGTCACAAAAACGTTACCTTACCTACCTACTGGAATTTATTTGCTAAACACAAAAATTTTACACACACAATAATCATACAACCTACCTACCTACCTACCTACCTACCTAGCTAGCTAGCTAGCTAGCTAGTTAGGTACTTACTTATTTACAAACTAATTAAATAAACAACAGAGACGAAACTTACTTTTTCTTTACTAAGTAAGCACCGCAGTCAGTGAGTGAAGGTTTCATACGTCTTAAATATTATATGCGTAACGGTCTACTTTACTATTATTATTAATTATCACTACGATACTTACGATATTACAAAATAAAATGCAATTTTAGATGCATTGATTTTTTTTTTTTTTTTTTTTGTAGTGGCATCTCGCAGTTCAGTCTATGAGACTGGCTTCTGCTTAACCGGACAATTCCTGTGGATGCCTTGAGTTTAAGGCCTCCAGCCAGGGGCAAAGCTTACAAACTAAGTGACAGATCGCTAAGGGCACCCCCTGTGGGGTACGGACCTCGGCTTAGGACGTCACTGGGGGAGGGCAGCAAGGGGACAGGCTGGATCAGAGTGAGATTATTTAGGGGCTGGTTTAAAACTACTGGCTCAGCATCACGGGCTGGCTCTAGCAAGGGTCGGGGGGGGCTTGATACGGGATTTCGCGACGACGGACCGCGGCGGCGCGGTCGGAATGACGGATATCTGTGTTTGTTTTTTCTAAGTGTACTGGTTTCCCTACTGCTTTCCTGAAGAATGGTGATAGGGTCGTCGGGAGTGATGAGAGTATGCCGCGGACGGCGGACCATACTTATACGCGATGGCTCGTATCGGGCGGCCGATGCGATCAGAGGATTCCTATGTTTGACAGCGGTGTCAAAGAAGCGCTTGGAAAGGCGCTTCATGAATTGTCGAATGGTAGGTAATTTGAGGTCTATATGTAGACTGTTATTGCGGACAAACCAGGGGGCTCCGGTGATCTTACGGAGTAGACGATTCTGTAAGGTCTGCATCGTGTGAATGTGGCGGGGATGGGATTGTGCAAATACGACACACGCGTATGTCATAATAGGTCGGATCACTGCAGTATAAAGGCGCATCTTGCCGTTAAGCGACAATTTGCTCTTTGCCTGCAGCATGGAGTGGAGTCTACCCATGGCGAAGGCCGCTCTGTTGCGAGCTGCTCTTATATGTTTCCCGAAGGAGAGGTGGTGGTCGAGTATGACTCCTAAGTACTTGGCTTGCTTCTCCCAAGGGATAGGCTTGCCGTACATTGTGATCCGCCTCGGTAGGGGACGATTAAGTCGAGGTTTGGTGAAAAGTACCGCCTGACTTTTGTCCGGGTTCACTTCGATCCTCCACTTCCGGAACCAGGCGCTAAGCGCATCGGCAGCCTTCTGTAGAGTTCGAGCGATGGTATCTGAATTATGACCGGAATAGTAAATAGCCGTGTCATCTGCGAAAAGGGCTATTTGAGCCTTACCTCTCTGAGAGGATTTGGGTCTAGGGATGTCGCTAGTGAACAGCGTGAAGGCTAAGGGGGAGAGTACTGAACCCTGAGGGACTCCAGCACGTATCGGGTGGGGGGAAGACAGAGCTTCACCAATGCGGTAGCGGAAAGTACGATTTGACAAAAAGTCCCGAAGAATGTGAACGAGACGGTCCGGCACTCCCAGAAGATACAGCTTATATATTAAGCCGTTGTGCCAGACTTTGTCAAATGCTTTGGCTATATCAAAGAACAGGGCACCAGTCATCGAACCACGCTGGAACCCAGCGGTGGCGTGTTCTACGATGCGGTGAACCTGTTGGATGCACGAGTGTTCGGTCCTGAAGCCAAACTGTTCGTCTGGAATGAGACTCTTTGCTTCGACGAAATCTTTGAGTCTCTTATAAATAAGCCTTTCATAGATTTTGCCGAGTGTGGTCAGGAGACTGATCGGCCGGTAGCTTGAGGGCTCGGCCTTAGGTTTACCTGGCTTTGGTATACCGATAACAGTGGCCTCTTTCCAGATTTGGGGAAAAATGTTGTTGGCTAAGGCGGCATTGAAGATGGCGGCCAATAGCACTATAAGCTGTGGGGGTAAGAGTTTAATCACCCTGTTGGTAATGCCATCGGAGCCAGGCGCTTTCCGAGGCAGAAGGCCGTTAACGATGTCTTGCACTTCAGCGGGAGTCACTTCAGGCAGAGGCGCATCTGGGTCTTCAACAGGGGGGAGTTTAGCTCTACGTTCGACTTCCGCGTTCACCTTATCAAGATGCCGCTTGTCTACCGGTTGAGAGCTATCGGTACATTGAGCTTCCAGGCTGTCGGCCAGGCATTCAGCCTTCTCAGAGTCGTCAAAAGCGACGCTCTTGTCTGATCGATTGAGAGGGGGCATTGTAGCCTCTCCGGTGGCACGCAGCTTGCGCTGCAACTGCCAGAAAGCCTGATGGGTTGGCTCGAGGTCGCTGAGCATGTTGTCCCACTGGGTGTCACGAAACTCACTGGTGCGTTTCTTCACAGCAAGCTGCAAATTGCGCATGTGGGCTTTGTTCGACTCATTAGGCCAACTACTGTAGGCACGTATGGCCGCGTTCTTCTCGGTTATCAGTGCACGTATGTCCTCGGGCAGTCGCCATCGATGATCACTCATCTCCGGAACCTTCCTCGAACACTCCGCGAGAACGGACTGGACGTGAGCTGTAAACGAGTTGATCGCGGCCGTAGTGTCTGCGACTGAGACAATATGGTCGGGGATCTCGTCCAGGTGAGGTGACGTGGTAGATTTCAGCTTTTCGCCTACCTTCTTCCAGTCGGTGATAGTAATGTTAATAGAAGGCTGGCTCGGATCGGAGAGACCCGAGCGAGAAATCAGGTGCATGAACACTGGACGATGATCAGAATGAAGCTCGTGTAACGTCTCAATAACATGCAACCTGAGGTTGATGTTTTTGAGCAGCGCTATGTCGAGCACATCGGGACGTTGGTAAGTGGTACCCGGGTAATGGGTAGGCTCCATAGGAGCGATAGTGTCGAAGTGAAGCTTCTCTCCTAGATTGAACACGACTTTCCCCCTAGGGTTCATAGTCACACTGTTCCAGGCAGGATGTTTGGCGTTGAGATCTCCCGCTAAAATCACGGAATCACTCAAGCCGAAAAGGGCCGTAAGGTCCTTGTCAAGAAGTCCGTGGTCTTCAGCAGTAGGTGTAGGGGGCATGTAAGCCGAGATGATATGTACCGGTGGATGACCGGTCATGCCAAGCCGACAGACTGAAACCTCTAATAAGGATGCAAGTGGGGGGGGATCAATAGGTATGCAATGCAGTTCCTTGCGGTAATAGATGAGCGTACCGCCCCTATGACAGCGAACCCGGTCGTTGCGAACTATACGAAAATTTGCAATCTTTGGGTCGCGATGGCTCGGCTTGAGGAAAGTCTCTTGAACGAGAAAAATGTCAATGAGATGGTCGCGAAGAAAGGCGGCTATCTCATCACGCTGATTTTTAATGCCGTTGGCATTAAAGAAACCTAACTTAAGGGATCGGGGTAGGCCGCAGGATATATTTGTGGTACCCATTATCGATCGAATTTTAGTTTTCTCAATGACTGGTCCAGCTTGTAGGAGTGGAAGATCTCCTTCAGCTTGTGCCCGTTCCAGTTCGCTGCTCTAATTTCAGCCGCACAACGGTCGGCTTCGTCGGTAACGAACCAGTGAAATGCGTCCATTATTGTGTCGAAGGAAGTCGATTCCTGGGGCGCGTTCGAGGCCGCGGGGCTGAAAGGCTCCGGGCGACGAGGGAGGGGTGATGATGGGATGATGTCCCTAGCTGGTAGTGTGGGTGAGTTAATGGGCTGATCCATGAGCCCGGGAATGTTGGGGGGGGTAGTCTGTGGCTTACCCAGAGAGGGGAACTCCTTCTGGCTGTTCAGCGCACTCCAATGAAAGGGTCGCTGAGGACCAAGACGTTCAGGCATTTGGGAGGATGGTAGCTTATTTGTGCCCTCCCTGACTTGGCGAGCGCTGGTGCGCTTAGCCAGCTTCGCGGAGGAAGTTTTGGGGGCTTTTGGACAGCCACGGTAATTAGCCGGGTGTCCAATTTGGCCGCAGAGAACGCAACTAGGCGGCTCTGTGCACAAAGAGATGTCCTTAGGACGAGGGCAATCGGAGGTGCCATGGTTGCCCAGGCACTTTACGCACCTATGAGGCGCGAAACAATGATTGGCGCTATGGCCGTACAATTGACAGCGGTGACACTGCCCTATTGTGGAGAGGCTGTTAGGCTTCTCAATGACTATGCCCGAGAGTGAGCAGACGGCCTTTACCTTAAAGATCGGGTGATGCCCTTCGACACGGTCACAGACGACCAGGACCATGTCATACAGGTCTCCGCCGCGCGCTTTGTGGAGGCGGTGCACAGCTAGAACTGGCACCCCCTGAAGTAGGAGATCATCTTTGATCTCAGACGACGGTATTTCCTTAGGGATCCGCCTGATCACCACGCGGTGAGGCTTCTCCTCTGGAAGTGAGTATGTGTGGAAGGCAATATGCCTTTCGCGAAGGTGGCGGGTGAGTTCCCGGAAGTCCGAAGACGTGGGCACCAACACCTTTATGCCCAATTGCGTAGCGCGGGCGTTTGTGTATTGGATCTTACGATCCACACATAGTTTGGACACTTCGGTCCATTTCCCCTTCTCGTGGATATAGATGGGGGGAGGGGGCTTCTGTTTCCGAGGAATAATCGGAGCAGAGTTGGTAGCCATAGGGCTAGATGGGCGACTGGGGACAGTCTGGGCCTGTAGAGGCGTGAGGTCCGTAGGGGACAACGGGTGGGGGGGCACTATGGGAGCGGGAGGGGGGGTCGCGCGATCCGCGACGGGTTTCTTGGCCTTGTTGGCCTTCGCGCTGCGCCCCTTCTTGCGCTTACCCGCTACAACTTGATATTCCTCCTCAGATGGGGAGGAAGTAGAGAGCTCATCCTCCGAGCCCTCGCAAGACGAAAAAGTAGCGACCACTTCCATCTCATCCGGAGAGAGAGGCGACGGAGACGGTGGTGCGCGAGTAGGTGACATAGAAGTCTCCTGCGACTCGAGAGTCGCTAGGGGTGTAGACGGCGATTCCCCCTCAATATCCCCGGGGGTTGATGAGGGCGAGGTGAATAATGACGGGAAGATATCGGTGAGAAGATCACCGTACTTCTCCGCTAGTACCGGATTTGAGGCCAGTGCCTCCTTGATAAAGCCTAGAAGTAGGCGCTCCATAGTGGAGGAAACGCGGGGGGAGGGATTAACGGATGCTAAGCTCCTAAACAAGCCCCGAGGCGACACGTAAACGTGAGCACCCCGGGCGGACAGTTCCCCAGAAAAGAACCCACCCGTGTGTTTTTCCTATCGCAACCACCGAGAAGAAAAACACAAACAAACTCGATAGTTATTGCGAAAGCTGTCCGATGGCCAGAAGGGCCCTAGACCAAACCTAACTCCCCGGGGGGGTTAAGCCCAGGGATGAGTTCTCCCCCTGTCGGGTGACACAGGGGGGTGCGTGACTACGGTGTACCCTAAGCTAGTAAACCCGTCACCAATCTCAATGTGTGACGGGGCCCTATGGGTCTTTCGACCGATCCGGGCCGTTGGGGTAGACACACCCAACCGTCCCGGGTGCAGCTAAAGAGAACGGGTTAGATGCATTGATGAAACGATAGGTAAATTAATGTTTCGCGACGACTAAACAACGTAGTTGAGCGAACCAGCCAACCAACGACGAGCATCGGGGCGCCTCGCCCCCCGCACCTTTCGGCTCTTGCCTACCGCCCCGCTGAGCTGCGCGTAGCATATAAATATAAGGAGGCCTGCGTACTCAAAAAATATCAGTCGTTCGCGTTGCTCGTGCGCGCACACTCGTTCCTGAATTTTGTTATCGTGTTACTTTGAAACCCCACTGCTGAGAAGATGACCGGTCGCGGTAAGGGAGGAAAGGGTCTGGGAAAAGGAGGAGCCAAGCGTCACAGGAAGGTACTTCGTGATAACATCCAGGGTATCACAAAGCCCGCCATCCGTCGTCTGGCTCGCAGAGGCGGCGTGAAACGTATCTCCGGTCTGATCTACGAAGAAACTCGCGGTGTGCTTAAAGTGTTCCTAGAGAACGTCATCCGTGACGCCGTCACTTACACCGAGCACGCCAAGAGGAAGACCGTCACCGCCATGGACGTCGTCTACGCTCTGAAGCGCCAGGGTCGCACCCTGTACGGTTTCGGCGGTTAAACGTGTCGTCTCTGCGCAACCAGCAGCTGATCTACATAATGTGTGTGTGCGGACGTGTGCGTGTTGCGTTCGTTCGTTGCGAATGAACAAAATCGTACCGTTTCACCGTGCGTGTGTAGATGCGCACATCAAAAAAGGCCCTTTTCAGGGCCGCATATGATTCGAAACAATTAAAAGGTTTCTTTAATGGAATTGTCGTCAAAAAACGTACCTACATAATATATATCTGTTATTTATTTATACCACACACAGAAAGGAAGTCACTGTTCACATGAGTACCTAGTAGTTACTTACCTACCTAGTGTTGTTTAGTCTTCGAGATGGGGGATGAAATGAAATAGCTAGAAGTATACTTGAATGATTCCTTTATTTATTTCTTAATTAATATACACCGATAATCACATCGGGCTTAAATCTAAAGTGTCGATCGTTTACGCATAATTATATTTGCACACGCACACTTCTTCGGTCTTCCTTCTTTCGCCGTCGTCGTCTCGGGTCGGTGCCTACCTTTTTAGATACCAAATACTTAAATACCTACGTATGATGCACGCCTGTCTGAACCTGTAAAATATAAAAGAAAACATTAGATACCCTAACACTAAAATATTAAAAAATGTACCTCTACCTACCGTACTCGCGTACAGCTATTCGTCCGCCCGTTCGTCGTTGCGCGTGCAGTTTGATAATGTCGTGTTGTTGTTAATGTACCTACTTACCTACAGCAGAGGTAGGTACAACATCGTGCATGATACACTGTATTATTCTAAGGAGTTAATCATTTATTATTTCGCGTACAAATATTTAGCATTACAGGCTGGCTGTAGCCCAGCCGGTGGCTTAGAGGACGCTGTGTGTACGACGTACGGTACGGTACCTACGCGGGCCAGAGCGACGACGACGACGACGCACTGTCGATCGGCTGTTGTCGTGACTTTGATGTAGGTACGCTTTCTGATGCTATAATCGCAGTCTTCGCGATGTCCACTCCTCGAACGAATATTAGTACTTGTATAATATTAATAGGTTGCACGTCCTGGACGGAGTCGTCCGTCCTTAGCGGTTCGGCGGTCGCGGTGTTTTACGACGGTTCACTTTTAGGTCGATAATACCTTCGCAACGGCGTGTGATATCGACGAAGTGCTGTCGCCACACACGCTCGATATCCTCCTTGTTGACGCGTCGACCTCGATCCCGGCTAACTATCAATTTTATAGAGAAAATAACGTTTTGAACTCGACCCGACCTACGCTTCGTACTCAGTCGTCAAAATAAAACACCGCCACGGTCCGAACGCGCACCGCACTCCGTCTGCGTTCGCACATCGGCATACTCCACTTCATGAACTATCCGAAAACGCAAACGACACTCGAACTGCGACTCGTTAACTATTATTTTTGTTTATTTTATTAGATACGTGTTAGTGAAAACTTTCAAGCGTTCATACGAGAAAACGTCGCGCGACATCGCGGCGCTCGTTACGGTAAAGTTACGTCGTACCTGAGCGTACGTTTACGAAACTTGTAAATCCTATAAGTGGCGACATCTAAGTCTCTCACCTCTTATTCGAATCTTCGTGTGTGATTCGTTCGGTTACGTTCATCGATAATTTGTTGCAATGGCAGACACAGCAGTAGCTACCGAGGCTCCGGCACCCGCTACACCAGCGAAGAAGGCGGCGAGACAGGCCGGCGGAGCCGGTGCCGCGAAGAAACCGAAGGCGAAGCCGACCCATCCCAAAACATCCGAGATGGTCAACAGCGCTATCAAGGAGATGAAGGAGCGCAGCGGATCCTCCCTGCAGGCGATCAAGAAGTACATCGCGGCCCAGTACAAGGTCGACGCTGAGAAACTGGCTCCGTTCATCAGGAAATATCTGAAGAGCGCCGTCGAATCCGTTCGCACTTCGGCATACTCCACTTCATGAACTATCCGAAAACGCAAACGACACTCGAACTGCGACTCGTTAACTATTATTTTTGTTTATTTTATTAGATACGTGTTAGTGAAAACTTTCAAGCGTTCATACGAGAAAACGTCGCGCGACATCGCGGCGCTCGTTACGGTAAAGTTACGTCGTACCTGAGCGTACGTTTATGAAACTTGTAAATCCTATAAGTGGCGACATCTAAGTCTCTCACCTCTTATTCGAATCTTCGTGTGTGATTCGTTCGGTTACGTTCATCGATAATTTGTTGCAATGGCAGACACAGCAGTAGCTACCGAGGCTCCGGCACCCGCTACACCAGCGAAGAAGGCGGCGAGACAGGCCGGCGGAGCCGGTGCCGCGAAGAAACCGAAGGCGAAGCCGACCCATCCCAAAACATCCGAGATGGTCAACAGCGCTATCAAGGAGATGAAGGAGCGCAGCGGATCCTCCCTGCAGGCGATCAAGAAGTACATCGCGGCCCAGTACAAGGTCGACGCTGAGAAACTGGCTCCGTTCATCAGGAAATATCTGAAGAGCGCCGTCGAATCTGGCGCGCTGATCCAGACCAAGGGCAAGGGCGCCTCCGGTTCGTTCAAGCTAGAATCGAAATCGGCCGCGTCGAAGAAACCCGCCACCGCCGCAGCTGGCAAGGCCGCCGGCAAGGCGACCGCCTCTGCCGCCGCGAAGACGAAGAAGGCGACCGCCTCTGCGGCTGGAGCCAAGACCAAGAAGGCAGCAGCCGCCGCAGCGTCCGCCTCCGCAGCCTCTTCACCGTCCAAGGCCAAGTCGTCGGCCGCCGCCGCTAAGGACAAAAAGGCCGCCGCCGCTAAGAAGAAGCCGGCACCGAAGAAGGCAGCCGCACCCGCCAAGGCGAAGGGCGCCGCAGCTCCGAAAGCTAAGAAGACAGCCAAGCCGCCGACCAAGAAACCGAAAGCGCCTAAACCCAAGAAGGCCGCCGCTACACCCAAGTCGAAGCCGGCAGCCAAGAAAGCGTCCGCCGCTAAGAAGTAAGCGACGGTCGCGTTCGCGTTACACCGGCGACGACGGAGACAACGACGACAGCGGGGCGCAGTCGGCTGAACACCAGATAACAAACAACTTACACACGCAAACAGAGCAGCTGCTGCAGATGAGTGTGTGATGATAAGTGTGCGTGCGTCTTGCCTATAGTGCGTGTGCTGTGTACATTGTATTATGCACGGTAGAGAGGCGCGCGCTTGCTTTGTGCGTTTTCATCAACGCGCCCAACCGCGCGCACGTAGTACGTATGCGTCCATCATCGTCCTCGGGGAAAAGAGAGTGTGTGGAACGCGCTCGACGTGTCGAGAGCTCGTCACCGTCACCAAGGCGGCACGGCGGGCACCGAGATGCTTAACGAGTTGCGTAAATGCGCGCTCTCAATTCGCGGCGCTCTCCGAGCGCACACCAAAAAGCCCTTTTCAGGGCTAACAAAACTATCATGAATATGAAAAATATTCATTTCTTTAATACGGAGAGAGAGAGTCATAACGTTTTATATATAATTATACTCGCTTAGGTACACATACATATAGATCTCGCAAAATTCAACCTACTTACCTACGTTTTATAAGTACATCATACCTAGTTCTAACTACAATTAGAATATCTAGGACTGTAGGTAGTTTTTACATAGGGTCTAGAATTAATAAAACAATAATATCATATTTTACAGTTAGGTAAAGTTCTAAAATCGAAACGTCCATTCCCAACCATAATATTGTTGCACTCGCGAGAGGCGCGCCTGCGCGCTTCGTGAATTTGTTTCTTCGTTAGCTCCGTACCCCTCCCACTGACACAGCTACGCGGCGCGGGTATAAAAACGCGCGGTGGGTATGTTTGAAAAACTCCAGACGTGCTCGATATAGCGCTGCTCAAGAACATCAACCTCAGGTTGCGTTCCATCGAGACGCTACATGAGCTCCACTCTGATCATCGTCCAGTGTTAATGCACTTGGTTCCTCGGTCGGGTCCTTCTGACCCCAGCCAGCCTCCTGCGACCATTACGATCACCGACTGGAAGAAATTAGGCGAAAAGCTGAAATCGACCACGTCGCCGCACCTGGACGAGATCCCCGATCATATTGTCTCAGTCGCAGACACGACGGCCGCCATCAACTCGTTTACAGCTCACGTTCAGTCCGTTATTACGGAGTGCTCGCGGGAGGTACCGGAGATGAGTGATCATCGCTGGAAACTACCCGCGGACATACGCGATCTGATAACCGAGAAGAACGCGGCCATACGTGCCTACAGTAGTTGGCCAAATGAGTCAAACAAAACCCACATGCGTAACTTGCAGCTTGCTGTAAAGAAACGCACTAGTGAGTTTCGTAACACTCAGTGGGACAACATGCTCAGCGACCTCGAGCCAACCCATCAGGCTTTCTGGCAACTGCAACGCAAGTTGCGTGCCACCGATGAGGCTTCGATGCCCCCTCTCAATCGACCAGACAAGAGCGTCGCCTTTGACGACTCCGAGAAGGCTGAATGCCTGGCAGACAGCCTGGAAGCTCAGTGCACCGATAGTTCTCAACCGGTCGACAAGCGTCATCTTGATAAGGTGAACGCAGTAGTCGATCACAAAACTAACCTACCACCTGTGGAAGACCCTGATAACCCTCTGCCTGAAGTGACTCCCACTGAAGTGCAAGAGATCGTTAACAGGCTTCTGCCTCGGAAAGCACCGGGCTCCGACGGCATCACCAACAGGGTGATTAAACTTTTACCTCCTCAACTCATAGTGCTACTGGCTGGCATCTTCAATGCTGCCCTAGCTAATAATATTTTTCCGCAAATTTGGAAAGAGGCCACAGTAATAGGTTTTCCCAAGCCAGGCAAACCTAAGGCCGAGCCGTCGAGCTACCGGCCAATCAGTCTCCTGACCACGCTCGGCAAAATCTATGAAAGGCTTATTTATAAGCGGCTCAAAGATTATGTCGAAGCAAAGAGCCTCATTCCCGACGAGCAGTTCGGATTCAGGACCGAGCACTCGTGTATTCATCAGGTTCATCGCATCGTCGAACACGTCAGCGCTGGTTTTCAGCGTGGCCTGATGACAGGCGCGTTATTTTTCGATATAGCGAAAGCATTCGACAAAGTCTGGCACAACGGCTTAATATACAAGCTGTACCAAATGGGAGTGCCTGACCGTCTCGTGCTCATCTTACGGGACTTTTTGTCGAATCGCACTTTCCGCTATCGCATAGGAGAAGCTCTGTCTTCCCCGCATCCGATTCGTGCTGGAGTCCCTCAGGGCTCCGTACTTTCCCCTTTAGTTTTCACGCTGTTTACTAGCGATATCCCAAAGATCAAGAAGGCTCAAATAGCCCTATTCGCTGATGACACGGCTATTTTCTATTCCGGTCGCGAACAAGGCGCTATCGCGCGATCTCTACAGTCGGCAGCCAATGCGCTTAGCGCGTGGTTCCGAAAGTGGAGGATCGAAGTAAATCCGGACAAAAGTCAGGCGGTACTTTTCACCAAACCTCGACTTTCGCGTCCCCCACCACGTCCGATCACAATGTACGGTAAGCCTATCCACTGGGAGAAGCAAGCCAAGTACTTGGGAGTCATACTCGACCATCACCTTTCCTTCGGGAAGCATATAAGAGCAGCTCGTAACAAAGCGGCCTTTGCCATGAGTAGGCTCCACTACATTCTTCAAACAAAGAGCAAATTGTCACTCAAGTGCAAGTTGCGGCTTTACACCTCAGTGATCCGACCAATTATGACATACGCTTGTGTCGTATTTGCTCACTCTCATTCGCGTCACATCCACACGATGCAAACTCTACAAAACCGATTTCTCCGTAGGATCACCGGAGCCCCGTGGTTCATCCGTAATTCCAGTCTTCATTTAGATCTTAAAATGCCCACCCTTCTTCAATTCATGAAACGCCTTTCCAAGCGCTTCCTTGATTCTGCAGTCAAGCATAGGAACCCTCTGGTCACATCGGCCGCCCGATACGAACCATCGCGTATTAGCAAGACCCGCCGTCCGCGGCATACTCTTATCACTCCTGATGACCCTATTACTATTCTTCAAGAAAGCAGTAGGGAAACCAGTACTCTTAGGAAGAACAGACATAAATATCCGTCATTCCGACCGCGCCGCCGCGGTCCGTCGTCGCGGAATCCCATTTCAAGCCCCCCCCGACCCTCGCCAGAGCCAGCCCGCGATGCTGAGCCAGTAGTTTTAAACCAGCCCTTAAATAACATCACTCAGATCCAGCCTGTCCCCTTGCTGCCCTCCCCCAGTGACGTCCTAAGCCGAGGTCCGTACCCCACAGGGGGTGCCCTTAGCGATTTGTCACTTAGTTTGTAAGTTTTTGCCCTGGCTGGAGGCCTTAAACTCAAGGCACCCACAGGGATTTGCCCGGTTAAGCAGAAGACAGTCTCCTAGACTGAACTGCGAGATGCCATTTAGAAAAAAAAAAAAATGTTTGAAAAACAGTACAAGATTCCCTCGTCGCGCGCACAGTCGTACGCGTGTTTCGTCGTTTTCGTGTGTTAAACCCAAACTCTACCTACCATGTCTGGTCGCGGCAAAGGTGGCAAGGTGAAGGGAAAGGCAAAGTCCCGTTCCAACCGTGCTGGTCTTCAGTTCCCTGTGGGTCGTATCCACAGGCTGCTTCGCAACGGAAACTACGCCGAGCGCGTCGGTGCCGGTGCCCCCGTCTACTTGGCCGCCGTGATGGAGTACCTGGCTGCTGAGGTTCTCGAGTTGGCCGGCAACGCCGCTCGGGACAACAAGAAGACCAGGATCATCCCGCGTCATCTTCAATTGGCCATCCGCAACGACGAGGAGCTGAACAAACTGCTCTCCGGTGTGACGATCGCTCAAGGTGGTGTGCTGCCTAACATCCAGGCTGTGCTCCTGCCCAAGAAGACCGAGAAGAAGGCTTAGACGTCGCCGTCGTGCTACACACACACGGCGACATCTGACCGTGATGCATCGTGCGAGTGCCCCGCACGCGTGTTTCGATATAATATTTATGCTATTTGTATACGTATTATGTCGTTTGTTTGCGCGATGCTCTCCGCTCGCATGCATTCAAAACAAAAGGCCCTTTTCAGGGCCACAATATTATTCGTCAACTATATACTTAATACAAAGACAGTTTCTTTATCTGCGTTATCGTCTAAACGTAAAAATCATCTACCTAATATAATTCATGTACCTATACAAGAACTACCTATTACAGTATACAGTATACAGTACCTACCTACCTGAAGTAGATACCAGTTAGTTAGTTCTACCTTGTCATGTAGGTGTTAAATTAAATTGAATGAATCAATCAATCGGGAAATGATCGATTTCTCGTCGGACGGAGCATTAGGTACAAAATAATGTGAATGTAAACAGTATGCATACACAGACACAATATTAAATTTATGTAAATAAAGCAGGCAATTTAAAAAATATTATGAGGTCGAATGAATGAAACAAAAATACTTAGGTACTTAGTGTAAATGTAAATTTTTGTTTTAGTTTGTGCTATATGTTATATATACCCATTTCTAATATAATTATATAGGTATAATACCTAGTTAGTTGGAATTGGAATTGATATCAATATATATATATATTTTTTTTTTTTTTTCAATCACGAGCGTCACAACGACGCCCGCCCGCTCGCTCCCTTCACCTCCCTCTCGGGTATCCCCTCTCCCCGCGCTTTGGATTAGGAGCGCGGTGATTGGTCCGCCGCTGCGTTGAATCACTCACCGCTTGCCGCAACTGTGTACCGCGTGCGAGCGTATAAATACCACTTCTGAAAATAAATTCGTTTATACTGCGACTGAACTCCGTTTCGGTAGCACGTGTGTACTCTACGATTTCATAATGCCGCCCAAGACAAGTGGTAAAGCCGCCAAGAAGTCTGGCAAAGCCCAGAAGAACATCTCCAAGACCGACAAGAAGAAGAAGAAGCACAAGAGGAAGGAGAGCTACGCCATCTACATCTACAAGGTGTTGAAGCAGGTGCACCCCGACACCGGTATCTCCAGCAAGGCCATGTCCATCATGAATTCGTTCGTGAACGACATCTTCGAGCGTATCGCCGCCGAAGCTTCCCGCCTCGCCCACTACAACAAGAGGTCGACCATCACGTCCAGGGAGGTGCAGACGTCCGTCAGGCTCCTGCTGCCCGGTGAACTCGCCAAGCACGCCGTCAGTGAAGGCACCAAGGCCGTCACCAAATACACCAGTTCCAAGTGAGCGATCGGCAGCGCTAATGTCGCCGACGCTCCGTCTCGACGCCTCGCCTCGTGTGTGTAGTATGCAGTGTTAAACCCGGTGCGCTTGTTCGTGTGTCTTGTTGGCTGTGATGCGTGTGTAAATTGTGCTAGTGTCTTCGTAATGTGCATGCATGCATGTATGTATGTACACATGTATTTACGTACGAGACGCGCACGACGCACGCATCGCGAACAAACCACGACAAACGTCTGGACGCGCACGCACTCGCACCTTGGGATGGCAGGAGAAACAACAAAAGGCCCTTTTCAGGGCCACAAATATGTTCATGTGATTCTCAATTCACATTTCTGAAATCGGAATATCGTCAAAACGTTACACGCTCTCTCTCTCTCTCTCTCTCTCTCTCTCACGTAATAACTATAGCAAAGTTATACACAACAAACAAAATAGGTATACATTTTTTATACATTAATGTAACAAGCAATATTCATCAAACTGAACACGCATGCATGCACGCACACTGAATAATAGTGCAGTAGGTAGGTATTTAAAGAAACATTAAATGGGTAATTCCAAAAAATAAAATCGACACGTACGTACGTACCTACCTACCTACTTAGTTAAGTTAAATAAACGCTCGTATTCTTTCTTAGAACACAGCGTAGTTCTATCGTTATGACATGTGTGGCATAACAATTTACGTACGTAGATTAGTATTGTATTGTTTCTGGTTTTTCTTATTATAGTACCTAAGTACCTACCTATATCATAAGGTTAAAACTAAGAATTAATAAAGTTAAAAGAAAATTCTTGTCGATTTATTTTACAAAGTTTAGTTAGTTAGTCCGACGTACCGTAGAGGGCGCGCCGGTGCTTGCAGGTTGCCCACGGTATAAATAGGACCGAAATGCGCGATGGCACGTTTATTCACTCTCGTACGTTCGAAGTGTGTACACTCGCGCGCCCGTTGCGTGAATTTTTCTGTTACTTTGTTATTATTTCATCTCCCGTTTCGTGTTTGCAATGGCCCGTACCAAGCAGACCGCTCGTAAATCCACCGGTGGTAAGGCACCGAGGAAGCAGCTCGCCACAAAGGCTGCGCGCAAGAGCGCACCGGCCACCGGCGGCGTTAAGAAACCCCATCGCTACAGGCCCGGAACTGTGGCGCTCCGTGAGATTCGTCGCTACCAGAAGAGTACCGAGCTGTTGATCCGCAAGCTTCCGTTCCAGCGTCTCGTGCGTGAGATCGCACAGGACTTCAAGACCGATCTCCGTTTCCAGAGCTCCGCCGTCATGGCGTTGCAGGAGGCTAGCGAGGCTTACCTCGTCGGTCTCTTCGAAGACACCAACCTGTGCGCGATTCACGCGAAGCGCGTCACCATCATGCCCAAGGACATCCAGTTGGCTCGCAGGATCAGAGGCGAACGCGCTTAAACTGCTGCTGCATCAGCATACGTCACAACACGCGTGACTGCCTTCGTGCAGTGCGTTTGTGACTATGCGTTCACACAAAAGGCCCTTTTCAGGGCCACATATGTATCAGATTATAAGATATTTCTTTATGTCGGAAGAAGTCACAAAAACGTTACCTTACCTACCTACTGGAATTTATTTGCTAAACACAAAAATTTTACACACACAATAATCATACAACCTACCTACCTACCTACCTACCTACCTAGCTAGCTAGCTAGCTAGCTAGCTAGTTAGGTACTTACTTATTTACAAACTAATTAAATAAACAACAGAGACGAAACTTACTTTTTCTTTACTAAGTAAGCACCGCAGTCAGTGAGTGAAGGTTTCATACGTCTTAAATATTATATGCGTAACGGTCTACTTTACTATTATTATTAATTATCACTACGATACTTACGATATTACAAAATAAAATGCAATTTTAGATGCATTGATGAAACGATAGGTAAATTAATGTTTCGCGACGACTAAACAACGTAGTTGAGCGAACCAGCCAACCAACGACGAGCATCGGGGCGCCTCGCCCCCCGCACCTTTCGGCTCTTGCCTACCGCCCCGCTGAGCTGCGCGTAGCATATAAATATAAGGAGGCCTGCGTACTCAAAAAATGATGGATTAGCCAGTCGTCCACAGAGAGCCCACGTCCGATCGTTCCGTACCGCTGCCACTCGCCCGCTCACAGTCGTCGCGCGCGCACGTAGGCCTCCGTTGCCGTACCGTGCCCCCCGACTCACCGCGAACCGCCGCGTATCGCGAACAAAGTTCGACGTGAATTTCTCTGCTACCGTCCGAACCGTTTTATAAATCGTGCTAGAACAAAGAAACTTTTTCAAATAAAAGAAAAATAACGACTCCAGTGCGCGATTTTAGTGTTGTGTTAGCTGTGTTCTCATGGGTACCCGGTGCCTGTGAGCACACAGCAGGCATCCAAGTGCTTCCCGGTGCATAAAACATCAGCTCACCGTAGCGGTTGCGGGGGACGACCACGAAAAAAAATTCCGTTGACTTTTAAAAAAACATTCCGTCGCAATGGAAAATTCCACTTGTGATTAAATTAATTAAATAAACTTTTAACGATGAAGACACCGCCCGCGGACCGGGCGGCGCCGCTCCCGGTCACAGGGGGCCCGCCGCCTGGTGCCGCGCCGCCTGCAAACGCAGCAGAACCACCACCACCTCCATCATCACCACCACCAGCTCGGTCATCACCTTCACCGCCGCCGGCAAGAGGCGTCGCAGGTACCGTAAAGAACCCAGCAGTGTCGGTGCGCCCGTCCACCTTCCGGCCTGTGCCAACCCAGACCCCGGGGCCCGCCGGCTCGTGCAACCGCACGCCCGCCTCGCGCGCCACCGCTCCCGTCCCGCGCACCTCGGCGCAGCCGGTCCGCGCTACCGCGCCACCCGCGCCCCGCACGGCGCCCGCAAACACCCGCGCCGCCGCGTCCGCCGCCGGCTCGTCGCGAGTGCTCAACCTGCCGCCCGCGCAACCGCGCGCCTCTGCCGCCTCCGCCCGCACGGCGGACAGCGCGTCGCCCGCGCCACCCCGCTTGCTGGCAGGCGCATCCCGTGCCGCGCAAACCCACGTGCCGCAATCGCCGCCGCCTCCTAGGACCTCCGCCCGGGACTCCCCAGCCGCGATGTCGCCCTACTCATCCAGAGAGGGGAGCGATGTCTCGAGCCTGGAGGACTCCGCGACCGGCCGCCGCGACGTGTCACTCGACACGCCCGCACGCTCCGGCCCGCCGAGCGAAGACGAGGAGGAGGAAGAAGACATGGAGGTGAGTCCCCCAAATAATGCTGACACCACTGAAGGTCATGGCTTCGAGGCCAGGGCCCAGCGCCGCCCGAGGAGTTCGGACGATGAGGCCGCCGAAGAGGCCAAAAGGGTGTGCACAGCCGCCCCGCTCCCGCAGCGCGACACACGCGCCCGGGTCGGCGCTGGCTCGCCCACCTTTGCCCAGATGGCCCAACGAGCGGCCTCGAACCAGCTCAACAAAGACCTGCAACAGGACGCGCCCTCCGCGGCAACCCCTGCTGAAGGCGCGAAAGCAGCCACGGACGCTGCAGCACAACAACAAAAAAAGAAGAAGCCTAGATATCCTCCGCTAGTAGTGGAAAAATTACCCAACTGGGCCACCCACTTTAGGGCAGTGAGTGTATCTCTGGGCCACCCACCGAACGCTCGGCCTTACCAGGGGGGAATCAAATTCCTCCCGGAGAGCGACGACGAGTACAGGACGGTCCAGCGGTACCTCACAGACCTGGAAAGGTCGGAGGGCATCAGTTGGTTCTCCTACTCGCTGCCGGCGGAGCGCAGCCTAAAGGTGGCCATACGGGGGTTGCCCGCGGACACAAACCCCGAAGATATAGAAGAGGAGCTCAGGCTGCTGGGATACCAGCCGGAGTACGTGCGCAATATTAAGGCGCGTGGAGGACGACCCGGCTGCATATTTCACGCAGTCATGAGGAGGCAGGCCGACTTCCGATCCATTTATGACGTCACGACACTCATGTGCATGCGTGGCGTCCGCATAGAGGCCTGGCGGAGCAAGGGAGGGCCGGCACAGTGCCACAGGTGCCAAAAGTTCCGGCACAGCTCGCAGCAGTGCCACCGTCCGCTCGCTTGCGTGCGCTGCGGTGAGGAGCACGCCGCCCGAGACTGCCCACGCCCGAGAACCGAACCCGCTACCTGCGTAAACTGCGCAGGTAGCCACCCAGCGTGCAGCCGCGACTGCCCTGTGTTCCGGAAGGAGACCCGGAACAAGCGAGCGGGCACTGTCGCCATCACCATAGACAGACAGAGCCGGCCGGCGAACAATGCCGCGCCGGCAAACAATGCCGCGCCCACACAGACGGGCGCGAGCGAACTGGAAGCGCAGAATGCACCTCATCTGATGGCGGCAGGGAACGAGCCCTCCGACAGGAACGCTCCCACCTCGAGGCGGAGGAAGAAGAGGGGGCGCGGGGGAAGGAACAGGGGGAAGAAACCCCAACCACCCGCGCCTCAAGAGAGGCATGAGACCACCCCTGCCAAGGCGCAGGAGGAACAATCGCCGGTGCCAAGCACTGAAGCGGATGCCGGCAACAAATACAACAACAAGAAGAAGGGGAAGCGGGAGGAAAATACCCCCCCCCAACCTCACACCGCCCCCGCTGACGCCCTGTCGGCGCAAGCGGGCGATAAGAGAGACTCTCAAGCCGGCACTCGCGGCACACATAGAAACGCGCCTAATATTTCAAATAAAGAGTTTACCTCCTGCGCCATCAAGCTCCTGATGGACCTCATCAAGGCCATCAGGCAGGGACAGGACGCGGGC
The DNA here is from genome assembly GCA_932274075.1 of Diarsia rubi. Classification (NCBI taxonomy): domain Eukaryota; kingdom Metazoa; phylum Arthropoda; class Insecta; order Lepidoptera; family Noctuidae; genus Diarsia; species Diarsia rubi. The sequence goes on from OW026441.1 coordinate 5,702,619, forward strand.
GCGGTAATCCTCGACGGGCTGGCAGAGTTACTCGTCCTTTACAATGGCTAGCTCGTTGAGATTACTGCATTGGAATGCCCGCGGCCTTAGAAAAAAGGTTGCCCCACTCCGCCTCCTCCTCAAGGAACAACGGATCGACGTGGCGCTCATCTCAGAGACACTCCTGGGACCTGCGGACCGGCTCAGGTTCCCGGGATACATCGTCTATAGGAGGGATGAGAAGTCGCCGCTCGGCATCGTCTACCGCGGACTGGCAGTATTGGTGAGCCGCAGAGTGGTTCACCAGCCGCTCCCCGAGCAACCTACCTCGACCTTCAGCGTGCTAGGGGTTCAGCTGCATGTCGCCGGCGAGGACCTGAACATCTACGCCGCCTACCACCCGCCCGGCTCCCCGCTCAACTTGGCGGAGCTAAGGGCGGTGCTATCACCACCAACCCTGCATCCGACACTCCTCGCTGGTGACATGAACATCAAGCACCCGGCCTGGAACAGCCGCGTCACCAACGCTTGGGGAGGACGGCTACTCACCGACTCCATGGCCCACGGATACACGGTGTCCGGCCCCGACACTCCGACTCACTACCCAGACTGCGCCACCCAATCACCCGACGTGCTAGACATCGTGGTCCACAAGGGCCTGGGCTGCCAGCTCACGCAACAGGTGATAGACGACGAGATGCAGTCAGACCATCAGCCGGTACTCGTCGTCCTGTCTGAGATGCCGACCAGACTCTCGCCTCCTGCGCCACGTCGATCAACGGACTGGCAACAGTTCGTGGAAGCGATGGAGGCCACCACTCCTACTTGGCCCATACAGACCGCCGCAGACGTCGACGGGCTAGCCGAGGAGCTCACCGCTTGCATCCAGCGCGCCCTAGAGGGCGCCACCACCACCATGCCGCCATCAAAGGGAATGGCCTACAAGCCCCTCCCCGCCCACCTCAAGCATCTGATAGCGCAGCGAAAGCGGCTACGCAAGCGGTGGCAAGATACCGGCTGCCCGACCATGAAGCGGGACTTAAATCGTCTCGCGGAGAGGGTCAGGGCCAAGCTACAGGAGCACAACTCCGCGAGCTGGGAGGAACGTATCGACGCCGCGGAGGGGGACTGGCCGTCGATACACAAGCTCTGCAGGCAGCTTGCGAACACCCCGGCTCCGGTGCGTCCACTTCGCCACAGCGACGGGGCGCCACGGTACGCCGCACAGGACCGCGCAGAGATCTTCGCCGATCACCTGGAGCGTCAATTCACGCCAAACCCAGCTGCTGACCCCGAGCACATCGCAGCAGTCGAGAGGCACCTTGGAGAATACTTTGCCACGCCGATAGCTCCCGACGAGGCACCAATCCACTTCTCCCCTGGGGCAGTTAGACGCGCCATCCTAAGGACAAAGCTGAGGAAGGCCCCCGGCGCGGACGGCGTGCCCAACGCAGCGCTGCGCCACCTGCCATACCGTACGGTAGCGGCGCTGGCGCGCCTGTTCACGGGCATCCTTCGCACAGGGGTTTTTCCGGCTGTCTGGAAGGAAGGGCGCGTCATCATGCTGCCCAAGCCCAGGAAGGACGTATTGAGGCCTGAGAGCTATCGGCCGATCACTCTCCTCTCCACTATCTCCAAGGTGTTTGAGCAACTCCTGCTGCGACACCTGAACCCACATATTACGCCGCGCCCAGAGCAGTTTGGGTTCCGTGCGGCGCACTCTACGACGCTCCAGTTGTCCAGGGTGCTGCACCTCCTCGCGGGCGCCGTCAACAAAAAGGAGCGCGCGGTCGCAGTATTCCTGGACATGGAAAAGGCCTTTGATCGCGTGTGGCACGCCGGTCTGATATACAAGATGTCACTGTCAGACGCGCCTCGTCGCTTGATACAGGTGGTCTCCTCCTTCCTCTCCGGCAGAACTTTCAGGGTGGCGGTAGACGGCGCGCTCTCGGGCGCCCGTCCAGTGGCGGCCGGCGTGCCGCAGGGCAGCTGTGTCTCGCCGGGTGCCTACTCCTGCTACACCGACGACATCCCCACCACACCTGGCACCACGCTCGCGCTGTACGCCGACGACGCCGCGTACATAGCGACTTCGCTCAATGTAGATCACGCGGCGACGAAGATGCAGCGCGCGCTAGATCTCCTGCCTGAATGGCTCGCCAAATGGAGGTTGTCGGTGAACGTAGGTAAGACACAGGCAATCGCCGTCGGCGGCTACAAAATACCGCCACCCTTGACTCTTCAGGGAGCCGACGTTTCGTGGTCGCCCCAGGTAAAGTACCTAGGGGTCACCATTGACCGTCGGCTCTCAATGGGCAGCCACGTCAAGCAGGTAGTCGACAGGTGCCGGACAGCGCGGTACCTACTGCGCCCGGTGCTCCGATCCCGCCTCCCGCTGCGGGCCAGGCTGGCCGTGTACAAAACGTACCTGCGCCCCATCATCACGTACGCCGCCCCAGCCTGGCTCGCCCTCACTAGCGAGTCCAACATGAAGAAACTCCGTGCGCAACAAAACATCGCGTTGCGCAACATTGTCGGTGCGCCTCGCTATGTGAGGAACGCCACCATCCAGCGGGACTTGGAAATCGAGAGCCTGGACGACTTCTGCCGCCGCCTCGCGTCAAACATGTTCGCGCGGGCCGACGCGTCCACCTGGCCCCAGGTCAAGGACATAGCGCCATGGCACGCGCGGCCACCTGACGCGAGGCCCTATCCCCGTGACCTCCTACCTGCAGACGTTGGCTAGCCCCACCGGTCTCGACGTACACCGGGTAATGTCGTTACACCTACACGCGACTTACCCAAACAATACGACTCCACATTCACTACACTCACCCGTAGTGCGCTGTGTGCTAAGTTAATATAGGCACAGCGCGCCGCGACTCATTCACACACGAACTTTACACACGAAAGAACCCACGCGACGAACGTGCGGCACTAGCTCGCCGTTCGATCGTAAACATGAGAGGTGTCACACAGACACATTGCCGCTCACATACACACACATACGGCCCCTGTCCCGCGCCGTGCTCGGCTCGACCTGAAAGCGACCGCGGGCGGGGGTCAACCCCTTGCGGTGGGGAGCGTCAGAGCCACCCCTGGCTGGTAAGCTGTCCGCCGGGCCTCCTCCGGGTAACCGGGGGTCTCACCTAGCGGCGGCTGTCCGCCGGGGTGGCGGGAAAAAAGCTGCGCCATTCGCATGGCGCCGCGGCGCTCCCACCAGCCACAGATGACACCAACACACAGGCAGGTGACGTGAGTCCACGCACCTGCCGCAGTCCAAGGCCCATGTAGGCCGCCCCAGACGAGAGGTGTCCGCAGTGACGGACACAAGCGACACCTCGGGGTAAAGACGAAAGTCTACAACCCGACCTGCGCGCCCCCTGGCGGGGTAAGCAGAGACTGCCCACGACTCAAAAAATCACACTCGCCGTCTGACCGCCGCCGCGTACGGACGTGTATCGCTACCTGCGCTACCCCCCGCCCGCCGCTATCAGTGTCACCGGTTCGTCGCGCGTCCCCAGCGCTGTGACGTCATCCGTAGTCTCAGACTACACCCGTCGAATAATTGGTGTCTTTTTCAAGACAACTTTTGTTCATCTATTTCTGTTTGAGAGAAATATCGTCAAAACGTTGTGCCCCCTCAGGGAAAAACCACAGTTTCGTGGTTCTTGGTGGAAACCTTACGGTGCCAACGAAGCCAAGAGGGTGGTGCCCCAATCCTACCCGCCAGACCCCTTCAGGGCGAGGCTACCCATTGGAGTCGAGAGCTAGGAGCTTGGCCTTGGGGGATCTCCTAGTCAAACCTAGTCTCTGGTTCTCTCCACAGCTACACACCTAGTGTCGGTTGGGTGTGTCTACCCCTTCGCACTAGACCCCAATAGGGCCCTGTCGCACAATAAGACTGGCGACAGGTTTACAAGCTTAGGGCACACCAGTAGGTACACACCTCCCCTGTCACACACACCATCCCCCCTGACAGGGAGGCCACACACACCCCCGGGCCCGTCCACCCGGGGAGTTAGGTTGTTAGGGTGTTAGGCCTTGTAGGGTTTTAATTTCGTCATGACGACTAATTTTTAGTTGTTAATTTTTTCAATATGTCTGAAGTCAGTCAACTCCGCGAGGAGTTGGATGCCCTCAGACGTATATTACAGGAGCTCCTCGACTCGAGCGATTTCGTCCGAGAGAGGTATGGAGGCAAGCTGGCTGCGCTCCGACGGCCCGTTATCGCCGATTTTAGCGATGCACTTGACAGCCCCCTGTCACCTCCGCCCGCCGATCAAGGCATTCCTTTGAGGAAAGCCGCCCCGATTTCTAAGAAACCAGGTGTTTCTACGGAACCCGCCGTCCAGTCATCATCGTCGTTGTCAACACCTATTGTTTCAGGGACAAAGGCAAAATCCGCCGCCTCGAGTTCTACGAAGCCCGCCATCGTGACAGCAGCCGCCCCATTACCTGCTATTGTTTCAGGTACAAAGGAGACCGCCGCCGCACCTGCGTCCATTTGTGAGAAAATGGATACCTCAGTTCCTTTGTCTGACAATGGCTCATTGTCAGACAGCTCTAATAACCCATCGTCCGATGACGATTATCAGCTTGTCGGCAAGGGCAAGCGTAAGAAGGGCAAAAACTCACAAGCGAGCTTACCCAAAAAGCTTGTAGCGACCGCAGTGGTCCCTACACCTGTGAGCTCCTGCCCTTCTTCGCCCGCCCCAGCCACTCAGGCTACACCAATTAGCCGCCCGTCTAGCCCTATGGCTATTAACTCTGCTCCGATAGTTCCTCGGAAGCAAAAGCCCCCGCCCCCTATCTACATTCACGAGAAAGGGAAATGGACAGAAGTGTCCAAGATGTGTGCGGATCGCAAGATTCAGTACACAAACGCCCGCGCTACTCAAATTGGTATCAAGGTGATGGTGCCCTCGTCCTCGGACTTCAGGGAACTCACCCGCCACCTTCGCGAAAGGCATATTGCCTTTCATACGTACTCCCTTCCCGAGGAGAAGCCTCACCGTGTGGTGATTAGGCGGATCCCTAAGGAAATACCGTCTTCTGAGATCAAAGATGATCTCATACTTCAGGGGGTGCCAGTAATAGCTGTGCACCGCCTTCACAAAGCGCGCGGCGGAGACCTGTACGACATGGTATTGGTCGTTTGTGACCGCGTTGAAGGCCATCACCCTATTTTTAAGGTGAAGGCCGTCTGCTCGCTATCGGGCATTATCATTCAGAAGCCTAACAGCCTCTCTATAATTGGACAGTGTCACCGCTGTCAGTTGTACGGCCATAGCGCCAACAATTGTTTCGCGCCTCATAGGTGCGTAAAATGCCTGGGAAACCATGGCACCTCAGAATGCCCTCGTCCTAAGGACATCTCACAGTGCACAGAGCCGCCTAGTTGCGTTCTCTGCGGCCAATCGGGTCACCCGGCTAACTACCGTGGCTGCCCAAAAGCTCCCAAAGTTTCGTCCGCGAAGCTGGCCAAGCGCGCCAACGCTCGCCAAATCAGAGAGGGCTCTTACAAAGTACCATCTTCCCAGATGCCAGATCGTCTTGGTCCTCAGCGACCCTTCCACTGGGATGCTCTCAACAGCCAAAAAGAGTTTCCCCCTCTCGGCAAAAAGCAACCCACCCCTCTTCCGGGATTAATGGATCAGCCTGTTATTCCCGTCAATTCTGCAGTTTCCGAAACTGTGCCCCCTCCAAGGGAGGCCTTCTCAGCACCAGCCAATCCTCGTCGCTCGGAGCCCTTCAGGCCCGTGAACACGACAGCCCCCCAAAATCAGTCGAACTATGAGACGATTTTGGGAGCCTTCCACTGGTTCGCCACTGACGAAGCCGACCGTTGCGCGGCTGAAATCAGGGAGGCGAACTTTGATGGAGAAAAGCTTGGGAAGATTTTCCTCAAGTACAACCTCAAAGAGTCACTCCGTGGAATCAATTACAAAAAACAATAATGGGTACCACAAAATTATCCTGCGGCCTACCCAGATCCCTCAAGTTAGGTTTCTTTAATGCCAACGGTGGCATTAAAACACAGCGCGATGAGATCGCCGCCTTTCTTCGCGACCATCTCATCGATGTTTTCCTCGTGCAAGAGACTTTCCTCAAGCCGAGTCACCGCGACCCAAAAATTGCAAACTTTCGCATGGTACGCAATGATCGGGTTCGCTGCCATAAGGGCGGTACGCTCATTTACTACCGCAAAGAATTACACTGCATCCCCATCGATGCCCCACCACTTGTTTCTCTACTAGAGGTTTCAGTCTGTCGGCTCGGTATGACCGGCCATCCACCGGTTCATATTATCTCGGCTTATATGCCCCCTACTCTCACTCCTGAAGATCACGGTCTTCTGGACAAGGACCTCACAGTCCTCTTCGGCTTGAGTGATGCCGTTATCTTAGCGGGTGATCTCAATGCCAAACATCCTGCCTGGAACAGCGCGACCACGAACCCTAGGGGGAAAGTCGTGTTTAGCCTTGGCGAGAAGCTTCACTTCGACACTATCGCTCCCATGGAGCCTACCCACTACCCGGGTACCATTGACCATCGTCCAGACGTGCTCGATATAGCGCTGCTCAAGAACATCAACCTCAGGTTGCGTTCCATCGAGACGCTACATGAGCTCCACTCTGATCATCGTCCAGTGTTAATGCACTTGGTTCCTCGGTCGGGTCCTTCTGACCCCAGCCAGCCTCCTGCGACCATTACGATCACCGACTGGAAGAAATTAGGCGAAAAGCTGAAATCGACCACGTCGCCGCACCTGGACGAGATCCCCGATCATATTGTCTCAGTCGCAGACACGACGGCCGCCATCAACTCGTTTACAGCTCACGTTCAGTCCGTTATTACGGAGTGCTCGCGGGAGGTACCGGAGATGAGTGATCATCGCTGGAAACTACCCGCGGACATACGCGATCTGATAACCGAGAAGAACGCGGCCATACGTGCCTACAGTAGTTGGCCAAATGAGTCAAACAAAACCCACATGCGTAACTTGCAGCTTGCTGTAAAGAAACGCACTAGTGAGTTTCGTAACACTCAGTGGGACAACATGCTCAGCGACCTCGAGCCAACCCATCAGGCTTTCTGGCAACTGCAACGCAAGTTGCGTGCCACCGATGAGGCTTCGATGCCCCCTCTCAATCGACCAGACAAGAGCGTCGCCTTTGACGACTCCGAGAAGGCTGAATGCCTGGCAGACAGCCTGGAAGCTCAGTGCACCGATAGTTCTCAACCGGTCGACAAGCGTCATCTTGATAAGGTGAACGCAGTAGTCGATCACAAAACTAACCTACCACCTGTGGAAGACCCTGATTACCCTCTGCCTGAAGTGACTCCCACTGAAGTGCAAGAGATCGTTAACAGGCTTCTGCCTCGGAAAGCACCGGGCTCCGACGGCATCACCAACAGGGTGATTAAACTTTTACCTCCTCAACTCATAGTGCTACTGGCTGGCATCTTCAATGCTGCCCTAGCTAATAATATTTTTCCGCAAATTTGGAAAGAGGCCACTGTAATAGGTTTTCCCAAGCCAGGCAAACCTAAGGCCGAGCCGTCGAGCTACCGGCCAATCAGTCTTCTGACCACGCTCGGCAAAATCTATGAAAGGCTTATTTATAAGCGGCTCAAAGATTATGTCGAAGCAAAGAGCCTCATTCCCGACGAGCAGTTCGGATTCAGGACCGAGCACTCGTGTATTCATCAGGTTCATCGCATCGTCGAACACGTCAGCGCTGGTTTTCAGCGTGGCCTGATGACAGGCGCGTTATTTTTCGATATAGCGAAAGCATTCGACAAAGTCTGGCACAACGGCTTAATATACAAGCTGTACCAAATGGGAGTGCCTGACCGTCTCGTGCTCATCGTACGGGACTTTTTGTCGAATCGCACTTTCCGCTATCGCATAGGAGAAGCTCTGTCTTCCCCGCATCCGATTCGTGCTGGAGTCCCTCAGGGCTCCGTACTTTCCCCTTTAGTTTTCACGCTGTTTACTAGCGATATCCCAAAGATCAAGAAGGCTCAAATAGCCCTATTCGCTGATGACACGGCTATTTTCTATTCCGGTCGCGAACAAGGCGCTATCGCGCGATCTCTACAGTCGGCAGCCAATGCGCTTAGCGCGTGGTTCCGAAAGTGGAGGATCGAAGTAAATCCGGACAAAAGTCAGGCGGTACTTTTCACCAAACCTCGACTTTCGCGTCCCCCACCACGTCCGATCACAATGTACGGTAAGCCTATCCACTGGGAGAAGCAAGCCAAGTACTTGGGAGTCATACTCGACCATCACCTTTCCTTCGGGAAGCATATAAGAGCAGCTCGTAACAAAGCGGCCTTTGCCATGAGTAGGCTCCACTACATTCTTCAAACAAAGAGCAAATTGTCACTCAAGTGCAAGTTGCGGCTTTACACCTCAGTGATCCGACCAATTATGACATACGCTTGTGTCGTATTTGCTCACTCTCATTCGCGTCACATCCACACGATGCAAACTCTACAAAACCGACTTCTCCGTAGGATCACCGGAGCCCCGTGGTTCATCCGTAATTCCAGTCTTCATTTAGATCTTAAAATGCCCACCCTTCTTCAATTCATGAAACGCCTTTCCAAGCGCTTCTTTGATTCTGCAGTCAAGCATAGGAACCCTCTGGTCACATCGGCCGCCCGATACGAACCATCGCGTATTAGCAAGACCCGCCGTCCGCGGCATACTCTTATCACTCCTGATGACCCTATTACTATTCTTCAAGAAAGCAGTAGGGAAACCAGTACTCTTAGGAAGAACAGACATAAATATCCGTCATTCCGACCGCGCCGCCGCGGTCCGTCGTCGCGGAATCCCATTTCAAGCCCCCCCCGACCCTCGCCAGAGCCAGCCCGCGATGCTGAGCCAGTAGTTTTAAACCAGCCCTTAAATAACATCACTCAGATCCAGCCTGTCCCCTTGCTGCCCTCCCCCAGTGACGTCCTAAGCCGAGGTCCGTACCCCACAGGGGGTGCCCTTAGCGATTTGTCACTTAGTTTGTAAGTTTTTGCCCTGGCTGGAGGCCTTAAACTCAAGGCACCCACAGGGATTTGCCCGGTTAAGCAGAAGACAGTCTCCTAGACTGAACTGCGAGATGCCATTTAGAAAAAAAAAAAAAAAAAAAAAAAGTACTCAAAAAATATCAGTCGTTCGCGTTGCTCGTGCGCGCACACTCGTTCCTGAATTTTGTTTTGAAACCCCACTGCTGAGAAGATGACCGGTCGCGGTAAGGGAGGAAAGGGTCTGGGAAAAGGAGGAGCCAAGCGTCACAGGAAGGTACTTCGTGATAACATCCAGGGTATCACAAAGCCCGCCATCCGTCGTCTGGCTCGCAGAGGCGGCGTGAAACGTATCTCCGGTCTGATCTACGAAGAAACTCGCGGTGTGCTTAAAGTGTTCCTAGAGAACGTCATCCGTGACGCCGTCACTTACACCGAGCACGCCAAGAGGAAGACCGTCACCGCCATGGACGTCGTCTACGCTCTGAAGCGCCAGGGTCGCACCCTGTACGGTTTCGGCGGTTAAACGTGTCGTCTCTGCGCAACCAGCAGCTGATCTACATAATGTGTGTGTGCGGACGTGTGCGTGTTGCGTTCGTTCGTTGCGAATGAACAAAATCGTACCGTTTCACCGTGCGTGTGTAGATGCGCACATCAAAAAAGGCCCTTTTCAGGGCCGCATATGATTCGAAACAATTAAAAGGTTTCTTTAATGGAATTGTCGTCAAAAAACGTACCTACATAATATATATCTGTTATTTATTTATACCACACACAGAAAGGAAGTCACTGTTCACATGAGTACCTAGTAGTTACTTACCTACCTAGTGTTGTTTAGTCTTCGAGATGGGGGATGAAATGAAATAGCTAGAAGTATACTTGAATGATTCCTTTATTTATTTCTTAATTAATATACACCGATAATCACATCGGGCTTAAATCTAAAGTGTCGATCGTTTACGCATAATTATATTTGCACACGCACACTTCTTCGGTCTTCCTTCTTTCGCCGTCGTCGTCTCGGGTCGGTGCCTACCTTTTTAGATACCAAATACTTAAATACCTACGTAGGTATGATGCACGCCTGTCTGAACCTGTAAAATATAAAAGAAAACATTAGATACCCTAACACTAAAATATTAAAAAATGTACCTCTACCTACCGTACTCGCGTACAGCTATTCGTCCGCCCGTTCGTCGTTGCGCGTGCAGTTTGATAATGTCGTGTTGTTGTTAATGTACCTACTTACCTACAGCAGAGGTAGGTACAACATCGTGCATGATACACTGTATTATTCTAAGGAGTTAATCATTTATTATTTCGCGTACAAATATTTAGCATTACAGGCTGGCTGTAGCCCAGCCGGTGGCTTAGAGGACGCTGTGTGTACGACGTACGGTACGGTACCTACGCGGGCCAGAGCGACGACGACGACGACGACGACGACGCACTGTCGATCGGCTGTTGTCGTGACTTTGATGTAGGTACGCTTTCTGATGCTATAATCGCTGTCTTCGCGATGTCCACTCCTCGAACGAATATTAGTACTTGTATAATATTAATAGGTTGCACGTCCTGGACGGAGTCGTCCGTCCTTAGCGGTTCGGCGGTCGCGGTGTTTTACGACGGTTCACTTTTAGGTCGATAATACCTTCGCAACGGCGTGTGATATCGACGAAGTGCTGTCGCCACACACGCTCGATATCCTCCTTGTTGACGCGTCGACCTCGATCCCGGCTAACTATCAATTTTATAGAGAAAATAACGTTTTGAACTCGACCCGACCTACGCTTCGTACTCAGTCGTCAAAATAAAACACCGCCACGGTCCGAACGCGCACCGCACTCCGTCTGCGTTCGCACTTCGGCATACTCCACTTCATGAACTATCCGAAAACGCAAACGACACTCGAACTGCGACTCGTTAACTATTATTTTTGTTTATTTTATTAGATACGTGTTAGTGAAAACTTTCAAGCGTTCATACGAGAAAACGTCGCGCGACATCGCGGCGCTCGTTACGGTAAAGTTACGTCGTACCTGAGCGTACGTTTACGAAACTTGTAAATCCTATAAGTGGCGACATCTAAGTCTCTCACCTCTTATTCGAATCTTCGTGTGTGATTCGTTCGGTTACGTTCATCGATAATTTGTTGCAATGGCAGACACAGCAGTAGCTACCGAGGCTCCGGCACCCGCTACACCAGCGAAGAAGGCGGCGAGACAGGCCGGCGGAGCCGGTGCCGCGAAGAAACCGAAGGCGAAGCCGACCCATCCCAAAACATCCGAGATGGTCAACAGCGCTATCAAGGAGATGAAGGAGCGCAGCGGATCCTCCCTGCAGGCGATCAAGAAGTACATCGCGGCCCAGTACAAGGTCGACGCTGAGAAACTGGCTCCGTTCATCAGGAAATATCTGAAGAGCGCCGTCGAATCTGGCGCGCTGATCCAGACCAAGGGCAAGGGCGCCTCCGGTTCGTTCAAGCTAGAATCGAAATCGGCCGCGTCGAAGAAACCCGCCACCGCCGCAGCTGGCAAGGCCGCCGGCAAGGCGACCGCCTCTGCCGCCGCGAAGACGAAGAAGGCGACCGCCTCTGCGGCTGGAGCCAAGACCAAGAAGGCAGCAGCCGCCGCAGCGTCCGCCTCCGCAGCCTCTTCACCGTCCAAGGCCAAGTCGTCGGCCGCCGCCGCTAAGGACAAAAAGGCCGCCGCCGCTAAGAAGAAGCCGGCACCGAAGAAGGCAGCCGCACCCGCCAAGGCGAAGGGCGCCGCAGCTCCGAAAGCTAAGAAGACAGCCAAGCCGCCGACCAAGAAACCGAAAGCGCCTAAACCCAAGAAGGCCGCCGCTACACCCAAGTCGAAGCCGGCAGCCAAGAAAGCGTCCGCCGCTAAGAAGTAAGCGACGGTCGCGTTCGCGTTACACCGGCGACGACGGAGACAACGACGACAGCGGGGCGCAGTCGGCTGAACACCAGATAACAAACAACTTACACACGCAAACAGAGCAGCTGCTGCAGATGAGTGTGTGATGATAAGTGTGCGTGCGTCTTGCCTATAGTGCGTGTGCTGTGTACATTGTATTATGCACGGTAGAGAGGCGCGCGCTTGCTTTGTGCGTTTTCATCAACGCGCCCAACCGCGCGCACGTAGTACGTATGCGTCCATCATCGTCCTCGGGGAAAAGAGAGTGTGTGGAACGCGCTCGACGTGTCGAGAGCTCGTCACCCGTCACCAAGGCGGCACGGCGGGCACCGAGATGCTTAACGAGTTGCGTAAATGCGCGCTCTCAATTCGCGGCGCTCTCCGAGCGCACACCAAAAAGCCCTTTTCAGGGCTAACAAAACTATCATGAATATGAAAAATATTCATTTCTTTAATACGGAGAGAGAGAGTCATAACGTTTTATATATAATTATACTCGCTTAGGTACACATACATATAGATCTCGCAAAATTCAACCTACTTACCTACGTTTTATAAGTACATCATACCTAGTTCTAACTACAATTAGAATATCTAGGACTGTAGGTAGTTTTTACATAGGGTCTAGAATTAATAAAACAATAATATCATATTTTACAGTTAGGTAAAGTTCTAAAATCGAAACGTCCATTCCCAACCATAATATTGTTGCACTCGCGAGAGGCGCGCCTGCGCGCTTCGTGAATTTGTTTCTTCGTTAGCTCCGTACCCCTCCCACTGACACAGCTACGCGGCGCGGGTATAAAAACGCGCGGTGGGTATGTTTGAAAAACACACTCGCCGTCTGACCGCCGCCGCGTACGGACGTGTATCGCTACCTGCGCTACCCCCCGCCCGCCGCTATCAGTGTCACCGGTTCGTCGCGCGTCCCCAGCGCTGTGACGTCATCCGTAGTCTCAGACTACACCCGTCGAATAATTGGTGTCTTTTTCAAGACAACTTTTGTTCATCTATTTCTGTTTGAGAGAAATATCGTCAAAACGTTGTGCCCCCTCAGGGAAAAACCACAGTTTCGTGGTTCTTGGTGGAAACCTTACGGTGCCAACGAAGCCAAGAGGGTGGTGCCCCAATCCTACCCGCCAGACCCCTTCAGGGCGAGGCTACCCATTGGAGTCGAGAGCTAGGAGCTTGGCCTTGGGGGATCTCCTAGTCAAACCTAGTCTCTGGTTCTCTCCACAGCTACACACCTAGTGTCGGTTGGGTGTGTCTACCCCTTCGCACTAGACCCCAATAGGGCCCTGTCGCACAATAAGACTGGCGACAGGTTTACAAGCTTAGGGCACACCAGTAGGTACACACCTCCCCTGTCACACACACCATCCCCCCTGACAGGGAGGCCACACACACCCCCGGGCCCGTCCACCCGGGGAGTTAGGTTGTTAGGGTGTTAGGCCTTGTAGGGTTTTAATTTCGTCATGACGACTAATTTTTAGTTGTTAATTTTTTCAATATGTCTGAAGTCAGTCAACTCCGCGAGGAGTTGGATGCCCTCAGACGTATATTACAGGAGCTCCTCGACTCGAGCGATTTCGTCCGAGAGAGGTATGGAGGCAAGCTGGCTGCGCTCCGACGGCCCGTTATCGCCGATTTTAGCGATGCACTTGACAGCCCCCTGTCACCTCCGCCCGCCGATCAAGGCATTCCTTTGAGGAAAGCCGCCCCGATTTCTAAGAAACCAGGTGTTTCTACGGAACCCGCCGTCCAGTCATCATCGTCGTTGTCAACACCTATTGTTTCAGGGACAAAGGCAAAATCCGCCGCCTCGAGTTCTACGAAGCCCGCCATCGCGACAGCAGCCGCCCCATTACCTGCTATTGTTTCAGGTACAAAGGAGACCGCCGCCGCACCTGCGTCCATTTGTGAGAAAATGGATACCTCAGTTCCTTTGTCTGACAATGGCTCATTGTCAGACAGCTCAAATAACCCATCGTCCGATGACGATTATCAGCTTGTCGGCAAGGGCAAGCGTAAGAAGGGCAAAAACTCACAAGCGAGCTTACCCAAAAAGCTTGTAGCGACCGCAGTGGTCCCTACACCTGTGAGCTCCTGCCCTTCTTCGCCCGCCCCAGCCACTCAGGCTACACCAATTAGCCGCCCGTCTAGCCCTATGGCTATTAACTCTGCTCCGATAGTTCCTCGGAAGCAAAAGCCCCCGCCCCCTATCTACATTCACGAGAAAGGGAAATGGACAGAAGTGTCCAAGATGTGTGCGGATCGCAAGATTCAGTACACAAACGCCCGCGCTACTCAAATTGGTATCAAGGTGATGGTGCCCTCGTCCTCGGACTTCAGGGAACTCACCCGCCACCTTCGCGAAAGGCATATTGCCTTTCATACGTACTCCCTTCCCGAGGAGAAGCCTCACCGTGTGGTGATTAGGCGGATCCCTAAGGAAATACCGTCTTCTGAGATCAAAGATGATCTCATACTTCAGGGGGTGCCAGTAATAGCTGTGCACCGCCTTCACAAAGCGCGCGGCGGAGACCTGTACGACATGGTATTGGTCGTCTGTGACCGCGTTGAAGGCCATCACCCTATTTTTAAGGTGAAGGCCGTCTGCTCGCTATCGGGCATTATCATTCAGAAGCCTAACAGCCTCTCTATAATTGGACAGTGTCACCGCTGTCAGTTGTACGGCCATAGCGCCAACAATTGTTTCGCGCCTCATAGGTGCGTAAAATGCCTGGGAAACCATGGCACCTCAGAATGCCCTCGTCCTAAGGACATCTCACAGTGCACAGAGCCGCCTAGTTGCGTTCTCTGCGGCCAATCGGGTCACCCGGCTAACTACCGTGGCTGCCCAAAAGCTCCCAAAGTTTCGTCCGCGAAGCTGGCCAAGCGCGCCAACGCTCGCCAAATCAGAGAGGGCTCTTACAAAGTACCATCTTCCCAGATGCCAGATCGTCTTGGTCCTCAGCGACCCTTCCACTGGGATGCTCTCAACAGCCAAAAAGAGTTTCCCCCTCTCGGCAAAAAGCAACCCACCCCTCTTCCGGGATTAATGGATCAGCCTGTTATTCCCGTCAATTCTGCAGTTTCCGAAACTGTGCCCCCTCCAAGGGAGGCCTTCTCAGCACCAGCCAATCCTCGTCGCTCGGAGCCCTTCAGGCCCGTGAACACGACAGCCCCCCAAAATCAGTCGAACTATGAGACGATTTTGGGAGCCTTCCACTGGTTCGCCACTGACGAAGCCGACCGTTGCGCGGCTGAAATCAGGGAGGCGAACTTTGATGGAGAAAAGCTTGGGAAGATTTTCCTCAAGTACAACCTCAAAGAGTCACTCCGTGGAATCAATTACAAAAAACAATAATGGGTACCACAAAATTATCCTGCGGCCTACCCAGATCCCTCAAGTTAGGTTTCTTTAATGCCAACGGTGGCATTAAAACACAGCGCGATGAGATCGCCGCCTTTCTTCGCGACCATCTCATCGATGTTTTCCTCGTGCAAGAGACTTTCCTCAAGCCGAGTCACCGCGACCCAAAAATTGCAAACTTTCGCATGGTACGCAATGATCGGGTTCGCTGCCATAAGGGCGGTACGCTCATTTACTACCGCAAAGAATTACACTGCATCCCCATCGATGCCCCACCACTTGTTTCTCTACTAGAGGTTTCAGTCTGTCGGCTCGGTATGACCGGCCATCCACCGGTTCATATTATCTCGGCTTATATGCCCCCTACTCTCACTCCTGAAGATCACGGTCTTCTGGACAAGGACCTCACAGTCCTCTTCGGCTTGAGTGATGCCGTTATCTTAGCGGGTGATCTCAATGCCAAACATCCTGCCTGGAACAGCGCGACCACGAACCCTAGGGGGAAAGTCGTGTTTAGCCTTGGCGAGAAGCTTCACTTCGACACTATCGCTCCCATGGAGCCTACCCACTACCCAGGTACCATTGACCATCGTCCAGACGTGCTCGATATAGCGCTGCTCAAGAACATCAACCTCAGGTTGCGTTCCATCGAGACGCTACATGAGCTCCACTCTGATCATCGTCCAGTGTTAATGCACTTGGTTCCTCGGTCGGGTCCTTCTGACCCCAGCCAGCCTCCTGCGACCATTACGATCACCGACTGGAAGAAATTAGGCGAAAAGCTGAAATCGACCACGTCGCCGCACCTGGACGAGATCCCCGATCATATTGTCTCAGTCGCAGACACGACGGCCGCCATCAACTCGTTTACAGCTCACGTTCAGTCCGTTATTACGGAGTGCTCGCGGGAGGTACCGGAGATGAGTGATCATCGCTGGAAACTACCCGCGGACATACGCGATCTGATAACCGAGAAGAACGCGGCCATACGTGCCTACAGTAGTTGGCCAAATGAGTCAAACAAAACCCACATGCGTAACTTGCAGCTTGCTGTAAAGAAACGCACTAGTGAGTTTCGTAACACTCAGTGGGACAACATGCTCAGCGACCTCGAGCCAACCCATCAGGCTTTCTGGCAACTGCAACGCAAGTTGCGTGCCACCGATGAGGCTTCGATGCCCCCTCTCAATCGACCAGACAAGAGCGTCGCCTTTGACGACTCCGAGAAGGCTGAATGCCTGGCAGACAGCCTGGAAGCTCAGTGCACCGATAGTTCTCAACCGGTCGACAAGCGTCATCTTGATAAGGTGAACGCAGTAGTCGATCACAAAACTAACCTACCACCTGTGGAAGACCCTGATAACCCTCTGCCTGAAGTGACTCCCACTGAAGTGCAAGAGATCGTTAACAGGCTTCTGCCTCGGAAAGCACCGGGCTCCGACGGCATCACCAACAGGGTGATTAAACTTTTACCTCCTCAACTCATAGTGCTACTGGCTGGCATCTTCAATGCTGCCCTAGCTAATAACATTTTTCCGCAAATTTGGAAAGAGGCCACTGTAATAGGTTTTCCCAAGCCAGGCAAACCTAAAGCCGAGCCGTCGAGCTACCGGCCAATCAGTCTCCTGACCACGCTCGGCAAAATCTATGAAAGGCTTATTTATAAGCGGCTCAAAGATTATGTCGAAGCAAAGAGCCTCATTCCCGACGAGCAGTTCGGATTCAGGACCGAGCACTCGTGTATTCATCAGGTTCATCGCATCGTCGAACACGTCAGCGCTGGTTTTCAGCGTGGCCTGATGACAGGCGCGTTATTTTTCGATATAGCGAAAGCATTCGACAAAGTCTGGCACAACGGCTTAATATACAAGCTGTACCAAATGGGAGTGCCTGACCGTCTCGTGCTCATCTTACGGGACTTTTTGTCGAATCGCACTTTCCGCTATCGCATAGGAGAAGCTCTGTCTTCCCCGCATCCGATTCGTGCTGGAGTCCCTCAGGGCTCCGTACTTTCCCCTTTAGTTTTCACGCTGTTTACTAGCGATATCCCAAAGATCAAGAAGGCTCAAATAGCCCTATTCGCTGATGACACGGCTATTTTCTATTCCGGTCGCGAACAAGGCGCTATCGCGCGATCTCTACAGTCGGCAGCCAATGCGCTTAGCGCGTGGTTCCGAAAGTGGAGGATCGAAGTAAATCCGGACAAAAGTCAGGCGGTACTTTTCACCAAACCTCGACTTTCGCGTCCCCCACCACGTCCGATCACAATGTACGGTAAGCCTATCCACTGGGAGAAGCAAGCCAAGTACTTGGGAGTCATACTCGACCATCACCTTTCCTTCGGGAAGCATATAAGAGCAGCTCGTAACAAAGCGGCCTTTGCCATGAGTAGGCTCCACTACATTCTTCAAACAAAGAGCAAATTGTCACTCAAGTGCAAGTTGCGGCTTTACACCTCAGTGATCCGACCAATTATGACATACGCTTGTGTCGTATTTGCTCACTCTCATTCGCGTCACATCCACACGATGCAAACTCTACAAAACCGACTTCTCCGTAGGATCACCGGAGCCCCGTGGTTCATCCGTAATTCCAGTCTTCATTTAGATCTTAAAATGCCCACCCTTCTTCAATTCATGAAACGCCTTTCCAAGCGCTTCTTTGATTCTGCAGTCAAGCATAGGAACCCTCTGGTCACATCGGCCGCCCGATACGAACCATCGCGTATTAGCAAGACCCGCCGTCCGCGGCATACTCTTATCACTCCTGATGACCCTATTACTATTCTTCAAGAAAGCAGTAGGGAAACCAGTACTCTTAGGAAGAACAGACATAAATATCCGTCATTCCGACCGCGCCGCCGCGGTCCGTCGTCGCGGAATCCCATTTCAAGCCCCCCCCGACCCTCGCCAGAGCCAGCCCGCGATGCTGAGCCAGTAGTTTTAAACCAGCCCTTAAATAACATCACTCAGATCCAGCCTGTCCCCTTGCTGCCCTCCCCCAGTGACGTCCTAAGCCGAGGTCCGTACCCCACAGGGGGTGCCCTTAGCGATTTGTCACTTAGTTTGTAAGTTTTTGCCCTGGCTGGAGGCCTTAAACTCAAGGCACCCACAGGGATTTGCCCGGTTAAGCAGAAGACAGTCTCCTAGACTGAACTGCGAGATGCCATTTAGAAAAAAAAAAAAAAAAAAAAATGTTTGAAAAACAGTACAAGATTCCCTCGTCGCGCGCACAGTCGTACGCGTGTTTCGTCGTTTTCGTGTGTTAAACCCAAACTCTACCTACCATGTCTGGTCGCGGCAAAGGTGGCAAGGTGAAGGGAAAGGCAAAGTCCCGTTCCAACCGTGCTGGTCTTCAGTTCCCTGTGGGTCGTATCCACAGGCTGCTTCGCAACGGAAACTACGCCGAGCGCGTCGGTGCCGGTGCCCCCGTCTACTTGGCCGCCGTGATGGAGTACCTGGCTGCTGAGGTTCTCGAGTTGGCCGGCAACGCCGCTCGGGACAACAAGAAGACCAGGATCATCCCGCGTCATCTTCAATTGGCCATCCGCAACGACGAGGAGCTGAACAAACTGCTCTCCGGTGTGACGATCGCTCAAGGTGGTGTGCTGCCTAACATCCAGGCTGTGCTCCTGCCCAAGAAGACCGAGAAGAAGGCTTAGACGTCGCCGTCGTGCTACACACACACGGCGACATCTGACCGTGATGCATCGTGCGAGTGCCCCGCACGCGTGTTTCGATATAATATTTATGCTATTTGTATACGTATTATGTCGTTTGTTTGCGCGATGCTCTCCGCTCGCATGCATTCAAAACAAAAGGCCCTTTTCAGGGCCACAATATTATTCGTCAACTATATACTTAATACAAAGACAGTTTCTTTATCTGCGTTATCGTCTAAACGTAAAAATCATCTACCTAATATAATTCATGTACCTATACAAGAACTACCTATTACAGTATACAGTATACAGTACCTACCTACCTGAAGTAGATACCAGTTAGTTAGTTCTACCTTGTCATGTAGGTGTTAAATTAAATTGAATGAATCAATCAATCGGGAAATGATCGATTTCTCGTCGGACGGAGCATTAGGTACAAAATAATGTGAATGTAAACAGTATGCATACACAGACACAATATTAAATTTATGTAAATAAAGCAGGCAATTTAAAAAATATTATGAGGTCGAATGAATGAAACAAAAATACTTAGGTACTTAGTGTAAATGTAAATTTTTGTTTTAGTTTGTGCTATATGTTATATATACCCATTTCTAATATAATTATATAGGTATAATACCTAGTTAGTTGGAATTGGAATTGATATCAATATATATATATATTTTTTTTTTTTTTTCAATCACGAGCGTCACAACGACGCCCGCCCGCTCGCTCCCTTCACCTCCCTCTCGGGTATCCCCTCTCCCCGCGCTTTGGATTAGGAGCGCGGTGATTGGTCCGCCGCTGCGTTGAATCACTCACCGCTTGCCGCAACTGTGTACCGCGTGCGAGCGTATAAATACCACTTCTGAAAATAAATTCGTTTCCAGTCATTGAGAAAACTAAAATTTGATCGATAATGGGTACCACAAATATATCCTGCGGCCTACCCCGATCCCTTAAGTTAGGTTTCTTTAATGCCAACGGCATTAAAAATCAGCGTGATGAGATAGCCGCCTTTCTTCGCGACCATCTCATTGACATTTTTCTCGTTCAAGAGACTTTCCTCAAGCCGAGCCATCGCGACCCAAAGATTGCAAATTTTCGTATAGTTCGCAACGACCGGGTTCGCTGTCATAAGGGCGGTACGCTCATCTATTACCGCAAGGAACTGCATTGCATACCTATTGATCCCCCCCCACTTGCATCCTTATTAGAGGTTTCAGTCTGTCGGCTTGGCATGACCGGTCATCCACCGGTACATATCATCTCGGCTTACATGCCCCCTACACCTACTGCTGAAGACCACGGACTTCTTGACAAGGACCTTACGGCCCTTTTCGGCTTGAGTGATTCCGTGATTTTAGCGGGAGATCTCAACGCCAAACATCCTGCCTGGAACAGTGTGACTATGAACCCTAGGGGGAAAGTCGTGTTCAATCTAGGAGAGAAGCTTCACTTCGACACTATCGCTCCTATGGAGCCTACCCATTACCCGGGTACCACTTACCAACGTCCCGATGTGCTCGACATAGCGCTGCTCAAAAACATCAACCTCAGGTTGCATGTTATTGAGACGTTACACGAGCTTCATTCTGATCATCGTCCAGTGTTCATGCACCTGATTTCTCGCTCGGGTCTCTCCGATCCGAGCCAGCCTTCTATTAACATTACTATCACCGACTGGAAGAAGGTAGGCGAAAAGCTGAAATCTACCACGTCACCTCACCTGGACGAGATCCCCGACCATATTGTCTCAGTCGCAGACACTACGGCCGCGATCAACTCGTTTACAGCTCACGTCCAGTCCGTTCTCGCGGAGTGTTCGAGGAAGGTTCCGGAGATGAGTGATCATCGATGGCGACTGCCCGAGGACATACGTGCACTGATAACCGAGAAGAACGCGGCCATACGTGCCTACAGTAGTTGGCCTAGTGAGTCGAACAAAGCCCACATGCGCAATTTGCAGCTTGCTGTGAAGAAACGCACCAGTGAGTTTCGTGACACCCAGTGGGACAACATGCTCAGCGACCTCGAGCCAACCCATCAGGCTTTCTGGCAGTTGCAGCGCAAGCTGCGTGCCACCGGAGAGGCTACAATGCCCCCTCTCAATCGATCAGACAAGAGCGTCGCTTTTGACGACTCTGAGAAGGCTGAATGCCTGGCCGACAGCCTGCAAGCTCAATGTACCGATAGCTCTCAACCGGTAGACAAGCGGCATCTTGATAAGGTGAACGCGGAAGTCGAACGTAGAGCTAAACTCCCCCCTGTTGAAGACCCAGATGCGCCTCTGCCTGAAGTGACTCCCGCTGAAGTGCAAGACATCGTTAACGGCCTTCTGCCTCGGAAAGCGCCTGGCTCCGATGGCATTACCAACAGGGTGATTAAACTCTTACCCCCACAGCTTATAGTGCTATTGGCCGCCATCTTCAATGCCGCCTTAGCCAACAACATTTTTCCCCAAATCTGGAAAGAGGCCACTGTTATCGGTATACCAAAGCCAGGTAAACCTAAGGCCGAGCCCTCAAGCTACCGGCCGATCAGTCTCCTGACCACTCTCGGCAAAATCTATGAAAGGCTTATTTATAAGAGACTCAAAGATTTCGTCGAAGCAAAGAGTCTCATTCCAGACGAACAGTTTGGCTTCAGGACCGAACACTCGTGCATCCAACAGGTTCACCGCATCGTAGAACACGCCACCGCTGGGTTCCAGCGTGGTTCGATGACTGGTGCCCTGTTCTTTGATATAGCCAAAGCATTTGACAAAGTCTGGCACAACGGCTTAATATATAAGCTGTATCTTCTGGGAGTGCCGGACCGTCTCGTTCACATTCTTCGGGACTTTTTGTCAAATCGTACTTTCCGCTACCGCATTGGTGAAGCTCTGTCTTCCCCCCACCCGATACGTGCTGGAGTCCCTCAGGGTTCAGTACTCTCCCCCTTAGCCTTCACGCTGTTCACTAGCGACATCCCTAGACCCAAATCCTCTCAGAGAGGTAAGGCTCAAATAGCCCTTTTCGCAGATGACACGGCTATTTACTATTCCGGTCATAATTCAGAT
Source organism: Diarsia rubi (assembly GCA_932274075.1). Classification (NCBI taxonomy): domain Eukaryota; kingdom Metazoa; phylum Arthropoda; class Insecta; order Lepidoptera; family Noctuidae; genus Diarsia; species Diarsia rubi. The sequence goes on from OW026441.1 coordinate 5,724,650, forward strand.
ACCATCGCTCGAACTCTACAGAAGGCTGCCGATGCGCTTAGCGCCTGGTTCCGGAAGTGGAGGATCGAAGTGAACCCGGACAAAAGTCAGGCGGTACTTTTCACCAAACCTCGACTTAATCGTCCCCTACCGAGGCGGATCACAATGTACGGCAAGCCTATCCCTTGGGAGAAGCAAGCCAAGTACTTAGGAGTCATACTCGACCACCACCTCTCCTTCGGGAAACATATAAGAGCAGCTCGCAACAGAGCGGCCTTCGCCATGGGTAGACTCCACTCCATGCTGCAGGCAAAGAGCAAATTGTCGCTTAACGGCAAGATGCGCCTTTATACTGCAGTGATCCGACCCATTATGACATACGCGTGTGTCGTATTTGCACAATCCCATCCCCGCCACATCCACACGATGCAGACCTTACAGAATCGTCTACTCCGTAAGATCACCGGAGCCCCCTGGTTTGTCCGCAATAACAGTCTACATATAGACCTCAAAATACCTACCATTCGACAATTCATGAAGCGCCTTTCCAAGCGCTTCTTTGACACCGCTGTCAAACATAGGAATCCTCTGATCGCATCGGCCGCCCGATACGAGCCATCGCGTATAAGTATGGTCCGCCGTCCGCGGCATACTCTCATCACTCCCGACGACCCTATCACCATTCTTCAGGAAAGCAGTAGGGAAACCAGTACACTTAGAAAAAACAAACACAGATATCCGTCATTCCGACCGCGCCGCCGCGGTCCGTCGTCGCGAAATCCCGTATCAAGCCCCCCCCGACCCTTGCTAGAGCCAGCCCGCGATGCTGAGCCAGTAGTTTTAAACCAGCCCCTAAATAATCTCACTCTGATCCAGCCTGTCCCCTTGCTGCCCTCCCCCAGTGACGTCCTAAGCCGAGGTCCGTACCCCACAGGGGGTGCCCTTAGCGATCTGTCACTTAGTTTGTAAGCTTTGCCCCTGGCTGGAGGCCTTAAACTCAAGGCATCCACAGGAATTGTCCGGTTAAGCAGAAGCCAGTCTCATAGACTGAACTGCGAGATGCCACTACCAAAAAAAAAAAAAAAAAAAAAAAAAAAAAAAAAAAAAAAAAATAAATTCGTTTATACTGCGACTGAACTCCGTTTCGGTAGCACGTGTGTACTCTACGATTTCATAATGCCGCCCAAGACAAGTGGTAAAGCCGCCAAGAAGTCTGGCAAAGCCCAGAAGAACATCTCCAAGACCGACAAGAAGAAGAAGAAGCACAAGAGGAAGGAGAGCTACGCCATCTACATCTACAAGGTGTTGAAGCAGGTGCACCCCGACACCGGTATCTCCAGCAAGGCCATGTCCATCATGAATTCGTTCGTGAACGACATCTTCGAGCGTATCGCCGCCGAAGCTTCCCGCCTCGCCCACTACAACAAGAGGTCGACCATCACGTCCAGGGAGGTGCAGACGTCCGTCAGGCTCCTGCTGCCCGGTGAACTCGCCAAGCACGCCGTCAGTGAAGGCACCAAGGCCGTCACCAAATACACCAGTTCCAAGTGAGCGATCGGCAGCGCTAATGTCGCCGACGCTCCGTCTCGACGCCTCGCCTCGTGTGTGTAGTATGCAGTGTTAAACCCGGTGCGCTTGTTCGTGTGTCTTGTTGGCTGTGATGCGTGTGTAAATTGTGCTAGTGTCTTCGTAATGTGCATGCATGCATGTATGTATGTACACATGTATTTACGTACGAGACGCGCACGACGCACGCATCGCGAACAAACCACGACAAACGTCTGGACGCGCACGCACTCGCACCTTGGGATGGCAGGAGAAACAACAAAAGGCCCTTTTCAGGGCCACAAATATGTTCATGTGATTCTCAATTCACATTTCTGAAATCGGAATATCGTCAAAACGTTACACGCTCTCTCTCTCTCTCTCTCTCTCTCTCTCTCTCTCTCTCTCTCTCTCACGTAATAACTATAGCAAAGTTATACACAACAAACAAAATAGGTATACATTTTTTATACATTAATGTAACAAGCAATATTCATCAAACTGAACACGCATGCATGCACGCACACTGAATAATAGTGCAGTAGGTAGGTATTTAAAGAAACATTAAATGGGTAATTCCAAAAAATAAAATCGACACGTACGTACGTACCTACCTACCTACTTAGTTAAGTTAAATAAACGCTCGTATTCTTTCTTAGAACACAGCGTAGTTCTATCGTTATGACATGTGTGGCATAACAATTTACGTACGTAGATTAGTATTGTATTGTTTCTGGTTTTTCTTATTATAGTACCTAAGTACCTACCTATATCATAAGGTTAAAACTAAGAATTAATAAAGTTAAAAGAAAATTCTTGTCGATTTATTTTACAAAGTTTAGTTAGTTAGTCCGACGTACCGTAGAGGGCGCGCCGGTGCTTGCAGGTTGCCCACGGTATAAATAGGACCGAAATGCGCGATGGCACGTTTATTCACTCTCGTACGTTCGAAGTGTGTACACTCGCGCGCCCGTTGCGTGAATTTTTCTGTTACTTTGTTATTATTTCATCTCCCGTTTCGTGTTTGCAATGGCCCGTACCAAGCAGACCGCTCGTAAATCCACCGGTGGTAAGGCACCGAGGAAGCAGCTCGCCACAAAGGCTGCGCGCAAGAGCGCACCGGCCACCGGCGGCGTTAAGAAACCCCATCGCTACAGGCCCGGAACTGTGGCGCTCCGTGAGATTCGTCGCTACCAGAAGAGTACCGAGCTGTTGATCCGCAAGCTTCCGTTCCAGCGTCTCGTGCGTGAGATCGCACAGGACTTCAAGACCGATCTCCGTTTCCAGAGCTCCGCCGTCATGGCGTTGCAGGAGGCTAGCGAGGCTTACCTCGTCGGTCTCTTCGAAGACACCAACCTGTGCGCGATTCACGCGAAGCGCGTCACCATCATGCCCAAGGACATCCAGTTGGCTCGCAGGATCAGAGGCGAACGCGCTTAAACTGCTGCTGCATCAGCATACGTCACAACACGCGTGACTGCCTTCGTGCAGTGCGTTTGTGACTATGCGTTCACACAAAAGGCCCTTTTCAGGGCCACATATGTATCAGATTATAAGATATTTCTTTATGTCGGAAGAAGTCACAAAAACGTTACCTTACCTACCTACTGGAATTTATTTGCTAAACACAAAAATTTTACACACACAATAATCATACAACCTACCTACCTACCTACCTACCTACCTAGCTAGCTAGCTAGCTAGCTAGCTAGTTAGGTACTTACTTATTTACAAACTAATTAAATAAACAACAGAGACGAAACTTACTTTTTCTTTACTAAGTAAGCACCGCAGTCAGTGAGTGAAGGTTTCATACGTCTTAAATATTATATGCGTAACGGTCTACTTTACTATTATTATTAATTATCACTACGATACTTACGATATTACAAAATAAAATGCAATTTTAGATGCATTGATGAAACGATAGGTAAATTAATGTTTCGCGACGACTAAACAACGTAGTTGAGCGAACCAGCCAACCAACGACGAGCATCGGGGCGCCTCGCCCCCCGCACCTTTCGGCTCTTGCCTACCGCCCCGCTGAGCTGCGCGTAGCATATAAATATAAGGAGGCCTGCGTACTCAAAAAATGGATTAGCCAGTCGTCCACAGAGAGCACACGTCCGAACGTTCCGTACCGCTGCCACTCGCCCGCTCACAGTCGTCGCGCGCGCACGTAGGCCTCCGTTGCCGTACCGTGCCCCCCGACTCACCGCGAACCGCCGCGTATCGCGAACAAAGTTTCGAACGTGGAATTTCTCTGCTACCGTCCGAACCGTTTTATAAATCGTGCTAGAACAAAGGAACTTTTTCAAATAAAAGAAAAATAACGACTTCAGTGCGCGATTTTAGTGTTGTGTTAGCTGTGTTCTCATGGGTACCCGGTGCCTATGAGCACACAGCAGGCATCCCAGTGCTTCCCGGTGCAGAAACATCAGCTCACCGTAGCGGTTGCGGGGGACGACCACGAAAAATAATTCCGTTGGCTTTTAAAAACAAAAAAAAAAAAAACATTCCGTCCGAAATGGAAAATTCCATTCGTGATTAAATTAATTAAATAAACTTTTAACGATGAAGACACCGCCCGCGGACCGGGCGGCGCCGCTCCCGGTCACAGGGGGCCCGCCGCCTGGTGCCGCGCCGCCTGCAAACGCAGCAGAGCCACCACCACCTCCATCATCACCACCACCAGCTCGGTCATCACCTTCACCGCCGCCGGCAAGAGGCGTCGCAGGTACCGTAAAGAACCCAGCAGTGTCGGTGCGCCCGTCCACCTTCCGGCCTGTGCCAACCCAGGCCCCGGGGCCCGCCGGCTCGTGCAACCGCACGCCCGCCTCGCGCGCCACCGCTCCCGTCCCGCGCACCTCGGCGCAGCCGGTCCGCGCTACCGCGCCACCCGCGCCCCGCACGGCGCCCGCAAACACCCGCGCCGCCGCGTCCGCCGCCGGCTCGTCGCGAGTGCTCAACCTGCCGCCCGCGCAACCGCGCGCCTCTGCCGCCTCCGCCCGCACGGCGGACAGCGCGTCGCCCGCGCCACCCCGCTTGCTGGCAGGCGCATCCCGTGCCGCGCAAACCCACGTGCCGCAATCGCCGCCGCCTCCTAGGACCTCCGCCCGGGACTCCCCAGCCGCGATGTCGCCCTACTCATCCAGAGAGGGGAGCGATGTCTCGAGCCTGGAGGACTCCGCGACCGGCCGCCGCGACGTGTCACTCGACACGCCCGCACGCTCCGGCCCGCCGAGCGAAGACGAGGAGGAGGAAGAAGACATGGAGGTGAGTCCCCCAAATAATGCTGACACCACTGAAGGTCATGGCTTCGAGGCCAGGGCCCAGCGCCGCCCGAGGAGTTCGGACGATGAGGCCGCCGAAGAGGCCAAAAGGGTGTGCACAGCCGCCCCGCTCCCGCAGCGCGACACACGCGCCCGGGTCGGCGCTGGCTCGCCCACCTTTGCCCAGATGGCCCAACGAGCGGCCTCGAACCAGCTCAACAAAGACCTGCAACAGGACGCGCCCTCCGCGGCAACCCCTGCTGAAGGCGCGAAAGCAGCCACGGACGCTGCAGCACAACAACAAAAAAAGAAGAAGCCTAGATATCCTCCGCTAGTAGTGGAAAAATTACCCAACTGGGCCACCCACTTTAGGGCAGTGAGTGTATCTCTGGGCCACCCACCGAACGCTCGGCCTTACCAGGGGGGAATCAAATTCCTCCCGGAGAGCGACGACGAGTACAGGACGGTCCAGCGGTACCTCACAGACCTGGAAAGGTCGGAGGGCATCAGTTGGTTCTCCTACTCGCTGCCGGCGGAGCGCAGCCTAAAGGTGGCCATACGGGGGTTGCCCGCGGACACAAACCCCGAAGATATAGAAGAGGAGCTCAGGCTGCTGGGATACCAGCCGGAGTACGTGCGCAATATTAAGGCGCGTGGAGGACGACCCGGCTGCATATTTCACGCAGTCATGAGGAGGCAGGCCGACTTCCGATCCATTTATGACGTCACGACACTCATGTGCATGCGTGGCGTCCGTATAGAGGCCTGGCGGAGCAAGGGAGGGCCGGCACAGTGCCACAGGTGCCAAAAGTTCCGGCACAGCTCGCAGCAGTGCCACCGTCCGCTCGCTTGCGTGCGCTGCGGTGAGGAGCACGCCGCCCGAGACTGCCCACGCCCGAGAACCGAACCCGCTACCTGCGTAAACTGCGCAGGTAGCCACCCAGCGTGCAGCCGCGACTGCCCTGTGTTCCGGAAGGAGACCCGGAACAAGCGAGCGGGCACTGTCGCCATCACCATAGACAGACAGAGCCGGCCGGCGAACAATGCCGCGCCGGCAAACAATGCCGCGCCCACACAGACGGGCGCGAGCGAACTGGAAGCGCAGAATGCACCTCATCTGATGGCGGCAGGGAACGAGCCCTCCGACAGGAACGCTCCCACCTCGAGGCGGAGGAAGAAGAGGGGGCGCGGGGGAAGGAACAGGGGGAAGAAACCCCAACCACCCGCGCCTCAAGAGAGGCATGAGACCACCCCTGCCAAGGCGCAGGAGGAACAATCGCCGGTGCCAAGCACTGAAGCGGATGCCGGCAACAAATACAACAACAAGAAGAAGGGGAAGCGGGAGGAAAATACCCCCCCCCAACCTCACACCGCCCCCGCTGACGCCCTGTCGGCGCAAGCGGGCGATAAGAGAGACTCTCAAGCCGGCACTCGCGGCACACATAGAAACGCGCCTAATATTTCAAATAAAGAGTTTACCTCCTGCGCCATCAAGCTCCTGATGGACCTCATCAAGGCCATCAGGCAGGGACAGGACGCGGGCGCGGTAATCCTCGACGGGCTGGCAGAGTTACTCGTCCTTTACAATGGCTAGCTCGTTGAGATTACTGCATTGGAATGCCCGCGGCCTTAGAAAAAAGGTTGCCCCACTCCGCCTCCTCCTCAAGGAACAACGGATCGACGTGGCGCTCATCTCAGAGACACTCCTGGGACCTGCGGACCGGCTCAGGTTCCCGGGATACATCGTCTATAGGAGGGATGAGAAGTCGCCGCTCGGCATCGTCTACCGCGGACTGGCAGTATTGGTGAGCCGCAGAGTGGTTCACCAGCCGCTCCCCGAGCAACCTACCTCGACCTTCAGCGTGCTAGGGGTTCAGCTGCATGTCGCCGGCGAGGACCTGAACATCTACGCCGCCTACCACCCGCCCGGCTCCCCGCTCAACTTGGCGGAGCTAAGGGCGGTGCTATCGCCACCAACCCTGCATCCGACACTCCTCGCTGGTGACATGAACATCAAGCACCCGGCCTGGAACAGCCGCGTCACCAACGCTTGGGGAGGACGGCTACTCACCGACTCCATGGCCCACGGATACACGGTGTCCGGCCCCGACACTCCGACTCACTACCCAGACTGCGCCACCCAATCACCCGACGTGCTAGACATCGTGGTCCACAAGGGCCTGGGCTGCCAGCTCACGCAACAGGTGATAGACGACGAGATGCAGTCAGACCATCAGCCGGTACTCGTCGTCCTGTCTGAGATGCCGACCAGACTCTCGCCTCCTGCGCCACGTCGATCAACGGACTGGCAACAGTTCGTGGAAGCGATGGAGGCCACCACTCCTACTTGGCCCGTACAGACCGCCGCAGACGTCGACGGGCTAGCCGAGGAGCTCACCGCTTGCATCCAGCGCGCCCTAGAGGGCGCCACCACCACCATGCCGCCATCAAAGGGAATGGCCTACAAGCCCCTCCCCGCCCACCTCAAGCATCTAATAGCGCAGCGTAAGCGACTACGCAAGCGGTGGCAGGATACCGGCTGCCCGACCATAAAGCGGGACTTAAACCGTCTCGCGGAGAGGGTCAGGGCCAAGCTACAGGAGCACAACTCCGCGAGCTGGGAGGAACGTATCGACGCCGCGGAGGGGGACTGGCCGTCGATACACAGGCTCTGCAGGCAGCTTGCGAACACCCCAGCTCCGGTGCGTCCACTTCGCCACAGCGACGGGGCGCCACGGTACGCCGCACAGGACCGCGCAGAGATCTTCGCCGATCACCTGGAGCGTCAATTCACACCAAACCCAGCTGCTGACCCCGAGCACATCGCAGCAGTCGAGAGGCACCTTGGAGAATACTTTGCCACGCCGATAGCTCCCGACGAGGCACCAATTCACTTCTCCCCTGGGGCAGTTAGACGCGCCATCCTAAGGACAAAGCTGAGGAAGGCCTCCGGCGCGGACGGCGTGCCCAACGCAGCGCTGCGCCACCTGCCATACCGTACGGTAGCGGCGCTGGCGCGCCTGTTCACGGGCATCCTCCGCACAGGGGTTTTTCCGGCTGTCTGGAAGGAAGGGCGCGTCATCATGCTGCCCAAGCCCAGGAAGGACGTATTGAGGCCTGAGAGCTATCGGCCGATCACTCTCCTCTCCACTATCTCCAAGGTGTTTGAGCAACTCCTGCTGCGACACCTGAACCCGCACATTACGCCGCGCCCAGAGCAGTTTGGGTTCCGTGCGGCGCACTCTACGACGCTCCAGTTGTCCAGGGTGCTGCACTTCCTCGCGGGCGCCGTCAACAAGAAGGAGCGCGCGGTCGCAGTATTCCTGGACATGGAGAAGGCCTTTGATCGCGTGTGGCACGCCGGTCTGATATACAAGATGTCACTGTCAGACGCGCCTCGTCGCTTGATACAGGTGGTCTCCTCCTTCCTCTCCGGCAGAACTTTCAGGGTGGCGGTAGACGGCGCGCTCTCGGGCGCCCGTCCAGTAGCGGCCGGCGTGCCGCAGGGCAGCTGTGTCTCGCCGGGTGCCTACTCCTGCTACACCGACGACATCCCCACCACACCTGGCACCACGCTCGCGCTGTACGCCGACGACGCCGCGTACATAGCGACTTCGCTCAATGTAGATCACGCGGCGACGAAGATGCAGCGCGCGCTAGATCTCCTGCCTGAATGGCTCGCCAAATGGAGGTTGTCGGTGAACGTAGGTAAGACACAGGCAATCGCCGTCGGCGGCTACAAAATACCGCCACCCTTGACTCTTCAGGGAGCCGACGTTTCGTGGTCGCCCCAGGTAAAGTACCTAGGGGTCACCATTGACCGTCGGCTCTCAATGGGCAGCCACGTCAAGCAGGTAGTCGACAGGTGCCGGACAGCGCGGTACCTACTGCGCCCGGTGCTCCGATCCCGCCTCCCGCTGCGGGCCAGGCTGGCCGTGTACAAAACGTACCTGCGCCCCATCATCACGTACGCCGCCCCAGCCTGGCTCGCCCTCACTAGCGAGTCCAACATGAAGAAACTCCGTGCGCAACAAAACATCGCGTTGCGCAACATTGTCGGTGCGCCTCGCTATGTGAGGAACGCCACCATCCAGCGGGACTTGGAAATCGAGAGCCTGGACGACTTCTGCCGCCGCCTCGCGTCAAACATGTTCGCGCGGGCCGACGCGTCCACCTGGCCCCAGGTCAAGGACATAGCGCCATGGCACGCGCGGCCACCTGACGCGAGGCCCTATCCCCGTGACCTCCTACCTGCAGACGTTGGCTAGCCCCACCGGTCTCGACGTACACCGGGTAATGTCGTTACACCTACACGCGACTTACCCAAACAATACGACTCCACATTCACTACACTCACCCGTAGTGCGCTGTGTGCTAAGTTAATATAGGCACAGCGCGCCGCGACTCATTCACACACGAACTTTACACACGAAAGAACCCACGCGACGAACGTGCGGCACTAGCTCGCCGTTCGATCGTAAACATGAGAGGTGTCACACAGACACATTGCCGCTCACATACACACACATACGGCCCCTGTCCCGCGCCGTGCTCGGCTCGACCTGAAAGCGACCGCGGGCGGGGGTCAACCCCTTGCGGTGGGGAGCGTCAGAGCCACCCCTGGCTGGTAAGCTGTCCGCCGGGCCTCCTCCGGGTAACCGGGGGTCTCACCTAGCGGCGGCTGTCCGCCGGGGTGGCGGGAAAAAAGCTGCGCCATTCGCATGGCGCCGCGGCGCTCCCACCAGCCACAGATGACACCAACACACAGGCAGGTGACGTGAGTCCACGCACCTGCCGCAGTCCAAGGCCCATGTAGGCCGCCCCAGACGAGAGGTGTCCGCAGTGACGGACACAAGTGACACCTCGGGGAAAAGACGTAGGTCTAAAACCCGTACTGCGCGCCCCCTGGCGGGGTAAGCAGAGACTGCCCACGACTCAAAAAATATCAGTCGTTCGCGTTGCTCGTGCGCGCACACTCGTTCCTGAATTTTGTTTTGAAACCCCACTGCTGAGAAGATGACCGGTCGCGCTAAGGGAGGAAAGGGTCTGGGAAAAGGAGGAGCCAAGCGTCACAGGAAGGTACTTCGTGATAACATCCAGGGTATCACAAAGCCCGCCATCCGTCGTCTGGCTCGCAGAGGCGGCGTGAAACGTATCTCCGGTCTGATCTACGAAGAAACTCGCGGTGTGCTTAAAGTGTTCCTAGAGAACGTCATCCGTGACGCCGTCACTTACACCGAGCACGCCAAGAGGAAGACCGTCACCGCCATGGACGTCGTCTACGCTCTGAAGCGCCAGGGTCGCACCCTGTACGGTTTCGGCGGTTAAACGTGTCGTCTCTGCGCAACCAGCAGCTGATCTACATAATGTGTGTGTGCGGACGTGTGCGTGTTGCGTTCGTTCGTTGCGAATGAACAAAATCGTACCGTTTCACCGTGCGTGTGTAGATGCGCACATCAAAAAAGGCCCTTTTCAGGGCCGCATATGATTCGAAACAATTAAAAGGTTTCTTTAATGGAATTGTCGTCAAAAAACGTACCTACATAATATATATCTGTTATTTATTTATACCACACACAGAAAGGAAGTCACTGTTCACATGAGTACCTAGTAGTTACTTACCTACCTAGTGTTGTTTAGTCTTCGAGATGGGGGATGAAATGAAATAGCTAGAAGTATACTTGAATGATTCCTTTATTTATTTCTTAATTAATATACACCGATAATCACATCGGGCTTAAATCTAAAGTGTCGATCGTTTACGCATAATTATATTTGCACACGCACACTTCTTCGGTCTTCCTTCTTTCGCCGTCGTCGTCTCGGGTCGGTGCCTACCTTTTTAGATACCAAATACTTAAATACCTACGTAGGTATGATGCACGCCTGTCTGAACCTGTAAAATATAAAAGAAAACATTAGATACCCTAACACTAAAATATTAAAAAATGTACCTCTACCTACCGTACTCGCGTACAGCTATTCGTCCGCCCGTTCGTCGTTGCGCGTGCAGTTTGATAATGTCGTGTTGTTGTTAATGTACCTACTTACCTACAGCAGAGGTAGGTACAACATCGTGCATGATACACTGTATTATTCTAAGGAGTTAATCATTTATTATTTCGCGTACAAATATTTAGCATTACAGGCTGGCTGTAGCCCAGCCGGTGGCTTAGAGGACGCTGTGTGTACGACGTACGGTACGGTACCTACGCGGGCCAGAGCGACGACGACGACGACGACGACGACGCACTGTCGATCGGCTGTTGTCGTGACTTTGATGTAGGTACGCTTTCTGATGCTATAATCGCAGTCTTCGCGATGTCCACTCCTCGAACGAATATTAGTACTTGTATAATATTAATAGGTTGCACGTCCTGGACGGAGTCGTCCGTCCTTAGCGGTTCGGCGGTCGCGGTGTTTTACGACGGTTCACTTTTAGGTCGATAATACCTTCGCAACGGCGTGTGATATCGACGAAGTGCTGTCGCCACACACGCTCGATATCCTCCTTGTTGACGCGTCGACCTCGATCCCGGCTAACTATCAATTTTATAGAGAAAATAACGTTTTGAACTCGACCCGACCTACGCTTCGTACTCAGTCGTCAAAATAAAACACCGCCACGGTCCGAACGCGCACCGCACTCCGTCTGCGTTCGCACTTCGGCATACTCCACTTCATGAACTATCCGAAAACGCAAACGACACTCGAACTGCGACTCGTTAACTATTATTTTTGTTTATTTTATTAGATACGTGTTAGTGAAAACTTTCAAGCGTTCATACGAGAAAACGTCGCGCGACATCGCGGCGCTCGTTACGGTAAAGTTACGTCGTACCTGAGCGTACGTTTACGAAACTTGTAAATCCTATAAGTGGCGACATCTAAGTCTCTCACCTCTTATTCGAATCTTCGTGTGTGATTCGTTCGGTTACGTTCATCGATAATTTGTTGCAATGGCAGACACAGCAGTAGCTACCGAGGCTCCGGCACCCGCTACACCAGCGAAGAAGGCGGCGAGACAGGCCGGCGGAGCCGGTGCCGCGAAGAAACCGAAGGCGAAGCCGACCCATCCCAAAACATCCGAGATGGTCAACAGCGCTATCAAGGAGATGAAGGAGCGCAGCGGATCCTCCCTGCAGGCGATCAAGAAGTACATCGCGGCCCAGTACAAGGTCGACGCTGAGAAACTGGCTCCGTTCATCAGGAAATATCTGAAGAGCGCCGTCGAATCTGGCGCGCTGATCCAGACCAAGGGCAAGGGCGCCTCCGGTTCGTTCAAGCTAGAATCGAAATCGGCCGCGTCGAAGAAACCCGCCACCGCCGCAGCTGGCAAGGCCGCCGGCAAGGCGACCGCCTCTGCCGCCGCGAAGACGAAGAAGGCGACCGCCTCTGCGGCTGGAGCCAAGACCAAGAAGGCAGCAGCCGCCGCAGCGTCCGCCTCCGCAGCCTCTTCACCGTCCAAGGCCAAGTCGTCGGCCGCCGCCGCTAAGGACAAAAAGGCCGCCGCCGCTAAGAAGAAGCCGGCACCGAAGAAGGCAGCCGCACCCGCCAAGGCGAAGGGCGCCGCAGCTCCGAAAGCTAAGAAGACAGCCAAGCCGCCGACCAAGAAACCGAAAGCGCCTAAACCCAAGAAGGCCGCCGCTACACCCAAGTCGAAGCCGGCAGCCAAGAAAGCGTCCGCCGCTAAGAAGTAAGCGACGGTCGCGTTCGCGTTACACCGGCGACGACGGAGACAACGACGACAGCGGGGCGCAGTCGGCTGAACACCAGATAACAAACAACTTACACACGCAAACAGAGCAGCTGCTGCAGATGAGTGTGTGATGATAAGTGTGCGTGCGTCTTGCCTATAGTGCGTGTGCTGTGTACATTGTATTATGCACGGTAGAGAGGCGCGCGCTTGCTTTGTGCGTTTTCATCAACGCGCCCAACCGCGCGCACGTAGTACGTATGCGTCCATCATCGTCCTCGGGGAAAAGAGAGTGTGTGGAACGCGCTCGACGTGTCGAGAGCTCGTCACCCGTCACCAAGGCGGCACGGCGGGCACCGAGATGCTTAACGAGTTGCGTAAATGCGCGCTCTCAATTCGCGGCGCTCTCCGAGCGCACACCAAAAAGCCCTTTTCAGGGCTAACAAAACTATCATGAATATGAAAAATATTCATTTCTTTAATACGGAGAGAGAGAGTCATAACGTTTTATATATAATTATACTCGCTTAGGTACACATACATATAGATCTCGCAAAATTCAACCTACTTACCTACGTTTTATAAGTACATCATACCTAGTTCTAACTACAATTAGAATATCTAGGACTGTAGGTAGTTTTTACATAGGGTCTAGAATTAATAAAACAATAATATCATATTTTACAGTTAGGTAAAGTTCTAAAATCGAAACGTCCATTCCCAACCATAATATTGTTGCACTCGCGAGAGGCGCGCCTGCGCGCTTCGTGAATTTGTTTCTTCGTTAGCTCCGTACCCCTCCCACTGACACAGCTACGCGGCGCGGGTATAAAAACGCGCGGTGGGTATGTTTGAAAAACATTCAAACAGACTCGCCGTCTGACCGCCGCCGCGTACGGACGTGTATCGCTACCTGCGCTACCCCCCGCCCGCCGCTATCAGTGTCACCGGTTCGTCGCGCGTCCCCAGCGCTGTGACGTCATCAGTAGTCTCAGACTACACCCGTCGAATAATTGGTGTCTTTTTCAAGACAACTTTTGTTCATCTATTTCTGTTTGAGAGAAATATCGTCAAAACGTTGTGCCCCCTCAGGGAAAAACCACAGTTTCGTGGTTCTTGGTGGAAACCTTACGGTGCCAACGAAGCCAAGAGGGTGGTGCCCCAATCCTACCCGCCAGACCCCTTCAGGGCGAGGCTACCCATTGGAGTCGAGAGCTAGGAGCTTGGCCTTGGGGGATCTCCTAGTCAAACCTAGTCTCTGGTTCTCTCCACAGCTACACACCTAGTGTCGGTTGGGTGTGTCTACCCCTTCGCACTAGACCCCAATAGGGCCCTGTCGCACAATAAGACTGGCGACAGGTTTACAAGCTTAGGGCACACCAGTAGGTACACACCTCCCCTGTCACACACACCATCCCCCCTGACAGGGAGGCCACACACACCCCCGGGCCCGTCCACCCGGGGAGTTAGGTTGTTAGGGTGTTAGGCCTTGTAGGGTTTTAATTTCGTCATGACGACTAATTTTTAGTTGTTTAATTTTTTTCAATATGTCTGAAGTCAGTCAACTCCGCGAGGAGTTGGATGCCCTCAGACGTATATTACAGGAGCTCCTCGACTCGAGCGATTTCGTCCGAGAGAGGTATGGAGGCAAGCTGGCTGCGCTCCGACGGCCCGTTATCGCCGATTTTAGCGATGCACTTGACAGCCCCCTGTCACCTCCGCCCGCCGATCAAGGCATTCCTTTGAGGAAAGCCGCCCCGATTTCTAAGAAACCAGGTGTTTCTACGGAACCCGCCGTCCAGTCATCATCGTCGTTGTCAACACCTATTGTTTCAGGGACAAAGGCAAAATCCGCCGCCTCGAGTTCTACGAAGCCCGCCATCGTGACAGCAGCCGCCCCATTACCTGCTATTGTTTCAGGTACAAAGGAGACCGCCGCCGCACCTGCGTCCATTTGTGAGAAAATGGATACCTCAGTTCCTTTGTCTGACAATGGCTCATTGTCAGACAGCTCAAATAACCCATCGTCCGATGACGATTATCAGCTTGTCGGCAAGGGCAAGCGTAAGAAGGGCAAAAACTCACAAGCGAGCTTACCCAAAAAGCTTGTAGCGACCGCAGTGGTCCCTACACCTGTGAGCTCCTGCCCTTCTTCGCCCGCCCCAGCCACTCAGGCTACACCAATTAGCCGCCCGTCTAGCCCTATGGCTATTAACTCTGCTCCGATAGTTCCTCGGAAGCAAAAGCCCCCGCCCCCTATCTACATTCACGAGAAAGGGAAATGGACAGAAGTGTCCAAGATGTGTGCGGATCGCAAGATTCAGTACACAAACGCCCGCGCTACTCAAATTGGTATCAAGGTGATGGTGCCCTCGTCCTCGGACTTCAGGGAACTCACCCGCCACCTTCGCGAAAGGCATATTGCCTTTCATACGTACTCCCTTCCCGAGGAGAAGCCTCACCGTGTGGTGATTAGGCGGATCCCTAAGGAAATACCGTCTTCTGAGATCAAAGATGATCTCATACTTCAGGGGGTGCCAGTAATAGCTGTGCACCGCCTTCACAAAGCGCGCGGCGGAGACCTGTACGACATGGTATTGGTCGTTTGTGACCGCGTTGAAGGCCATCACCCTATTTTTAAGGTGAAGGCCGTCTGCTCGCTATCGGGCATTATCATTCAGAAGCCTAACAGCCTCTCTATAATTGGACAGTGTCACCGCTGTCAGTTGTACGGCCATAGCGCCAACAATTGTTTCGCGCCTCATAGGTGCGTAAAATGCCTGGGAAACCATGGCACCTCAGAATGCCCTCGTCCTAAGGACATCTCACAGTGCACAGAGCCGCCTAGTTGCGTTCTCTGCGGCCAATCGGGTCACCCGGCTAACTACCGTGGCTGCCCAAAAGCTCCCAAAGTTTCGTCCGCGAAGCTGGCCAAGCGCGCCAACGCTCGCCAAATCAGAGAGGGCTCTTACAAAGTACCATCTTCCCAGATGCCAGATCGTCTTGGTCCTCAGCGACCCTTCCACTGGGATGCTCTCAACAGCCAAAAAGAGTTTCCCCCTCTCGGCAAAAAGCAACCCACCCCTCTTCCGGGATTAATGGATCAGCCTGTTATTCCCGTCAATTCTGCAGTTTCCGAAACTGTGCCCCCTCCAAGGGAGGCCTTCTCAGCACCAGCCAATCCTCGTCGCTCGGAGCCCTTCAGGCCCGTGAACACGACAGCCCCCCAAAATCAGTCGAACTATGAGACGATTTTGGGAGCCTTCCACTGGTTCGCCACTGACGAAGCCGACCGTTGCGCGGCTGAAATCAGGGAGGCGAACTTTGATGGAGAAAAGCTTGGGAAGATTTTCCTCAAGTACAACCTCAAAGAGTCACTCCGTGGAATCAATTACAAAAAACAATAATGGGTACCACAAAATTATCCTGCGGCCTACCCAGATCCCTCAAGTTAGGTTTCTTTAATGCCAACGGTGGCATTAAAACACAGCGCGATGAGATCGCCGCCTTTCTTCGCGACCATCTCATCGATGTTTTCCTCGTGCAAGAGACTTTCCTCAAGCCGAGTCACCGCGACCCAAAAATTGCAAACTTTCGCATGGTACGCAATGATCGGGTTCGCTGCCATAAGGGCGGTACGCTCATTTACTACCGCAAAGAATTACACTGCATCCCCATCGATGCCCCACCACTTGTTTCTCTACTAGAGGTTTCAGTCTGTCGGCTCGGTATGACCGGCCATCCACCGGTTCATATTATCTCGGCTTATATGCCCCCTACTCTCACTCCTGAAGATCACGGTCTTCTGGACAAGGACCTCACAGTCCTCTTCGGCTTGAGTGATGCCGTTATCTTAGCGGGTGATCTCAATGCCAAACATCCTGCCTGGAACAGCGCGACCACGAACCCTAGGGGGAAAGTCGTGTTTAGCCTTGGCGAGAAGCTTCACTTCGACACTATCGCTCCCATGGAGCCTACCCACTACCCGGGTACCATTGACCATCGTCCAGACGTGCTCGATATAGCGCTGCTCAAGAACATCAACCTCAGGTTGCGTTCCATCGAGACGCTACATGAGCTCCACTCTGATCATCGTCCAGTGTTAATGCACTTGGTTCCTCGGTCGGGTCCTTCTGACCCCAGCCAGCCTCCTGCGACCATTACGATCACCGACTGGAAGAAATTAGGCGAAAAGCTGAAATCGACCACGTCGCCGCACCTGGACGAGATCCCCGATCATATTGTCTCAGTCGCAGACACGACGGCCGCCATCAACTCGTTTACAGCTCACGTTCAGTCCGTTATTACGGAGTGCTCGCGGGAGGTACCGGAGATGAGTGATCATCGCTGGAAACTACCCGCGGACATACGCGATCTGATAACCGAGAAGAACGCGGCCATACGTGCCTACAGTAGTTGGCCAAATGAGTCAAACAAAACCCACATGCGTAACTTGCAGCTTGCTGTAAAGAAACGCACTAGTGAGTTTCGTAACACTCAGTGGGACAACATGCTCAGCGACCTCGAGCCAACCCATCAGGCTTTCTGGCAACTGCAACGCAAGTTGCGTGCCACCGATGAGGCTTCGATGCCCCCTCTCAATCGACCAGACAAGAGCGTCGCCTTTGACGACTCCGAGAAGGCTGAATGCCTGGCAGACAGCCTGGAAGCTCAGTGCACCGATAGTTCTCAACCGGTCGACAAGCGTCATCTTGATAAGGTGAACGCAGTAGTCGATCACAAAACTAACCTACCACCTGTGGAAGACCCTGATAACCCTCTGCCTGAAGTGACTCCCACTGAAGTGCAAGAGATCGTTAACAGGCTTCTGCCTCGGAAAGCACCGGGCTCCGACGGCATCACCAACAGGGTGATTAAACTTTTACCTCCTCAACTCATAGTGCTACTGGCTGGCATCTTCAATGCTGCCCTAGCTAATAATATTTTTCCGCAAATTTGGAAAGAGGCCACTGTAATAGGTTTTCCCAAGCCAGGCAAACCTAAGGCCGTGCCGTCGAGCTACCGGCCAATCAGTCTCCTGACCACGCTCGGCAAAATCTATGAAAGGCTTATTTATAAGCGGCTCAAAGATTATGTCGAAGCAAAGAGCCTCATTCCCGACGAGCAGTTCGGATTCAGGACCGAGCACTCGTGTATTCATCAGGTTCATCGCATCGTCGAACACGTCAGCGCTGGTTTTCAGCGTGGCCTGATGACAGGCGCGTTATTTTTCGATATAGCGAAAGCATTCGACAAAGTCTGGCACAACGGCTTAATATACAAGCTGTACCAAATGGGAGTGCCTGACCGTCTCGTGCTCATCTTACGGGACTTTTTGTCGAATCGCACTTTCCGCTATCGCATAGGAGAAGCTCTGTCTTCCCCGCATCCGATTCGTGCTGGAGTCCCTCAGGGCTCCGTACTTTCCCCTTTAGTTTTCACGCTGTTTACTAGCGATATCCCAAAGATCAAGAAGGCTCAAATAGCCCTTTTCGCTGATGACACGGCTATTTTTTATTCCGGTCGCGAACAAGGCGCTATCGCGCGATCTCTACAGTCGGCAGCCAATGCGCTTAGCGCGTGGTTCCGAAAGTGGAGGATCGAAGTAAATCCGGACAAAAGTCAGGCGGTACTTTTCACCAAACCTCGACTTTCGCGTCCCCCACCACGTCCGATCACAATGTACGGTAAGCCTATCCACTGGGAGAAGCAAGCCAAGTACTTGGGAGTCATACTCGACCATCACCTTTCCTTCGGGAAGCATATAAGAGCAGCTCGTAACAAAGCGGCCTTTGCCATGAGTAGGCTCCACTACATTCTTCAAACAAAGAGCAAATTGTCACTCAAGTGCAAGTTGCGGCTTTACACCTCAGTGATCCGACCAATTATGACATACGCTTGTGTCGTATTTGCTCACTCTCATTCGCGTCACATCCACACGATGCAAACTCTACAAAACCGACTTCTCCGTAGGATCACCGGAGCCCCGTGGTTCATCCGTAATTCCAGTCTTCATTTAGATCTTAAAATGCCCACCCTTCTTCAATTCATGAAACGCCTTTCCAAGCGCTTCTTTGATTCTGCAGTCAAGCATAGGAACCCTCTGGTCACATCGGCCGCCCGATACGAACCATCGCGTATTAGCAAGACCCGCCGTCCGCGGCATACTCTTATCACTCCTGATGACCCTATTACTATTCTTCAAGAAAGCAGTAGGGAAACCAGTACTCTTAGGAAGAACAGACATAAATATCCGTCATTCCGACCGCGCCGCCGCGGTCCGTCGTCGCGGAATCCCATTTCAAGCCCCCCCCGACCCTCGCCAGAGCCAGCCCGCGATGCTGAGCCAGTAGTTTTAAACCAGCCCTTAAATAACATCACTCAGATCCAGCCTGTCCCCTTGCTGCCCTCCCCCAGTGACGTCCTAAGCCGAGGTCCGTACCCCACAGGGGGTGCCCTTAGCGATTTGTCACTTAGTTTGTAAGTTTTTGCCCTGGCTGGAGGCCTTAAACTCAAGGCACCCACAGGGATTTGCCCGGTTAAGCAGAAGACAGTCTCCTAGACTGAACTGCGAGATGCCATTTAGAAAAAAAAAAAAAAAAAAAAATGTTTGAAAAACAGTACAAGATTCCCTCGTCGCGCGCACAGTCGTACGCGTGTTTCGTCGTTTTCGTGTGTTAAACCCAAACTCTACCTACCATGTCTGGTCGCGGCAAAGGTGGCAAGGTGAAGGGAAAGGCAAAGTCCCGTTCCAACCGTGCTGGTCTTCAGTTCCCTGTGGGTCGTATCCACAGGCTGCTTCGCAACGGAAACTACGCCGAGCGCGTCGGTGCCGGTGCCCCCGTCTACTTGGCCGCCGTGATGGAGTACCTGGCTGCTGAGGTTCTCGAGTTGGCCGGCAACGCCGCTCGGGACAACAAGAAGACCAGGATCATCCCGCGTCATCTTCAATTGGCCATCCGCAACGACGAGGAGCTGAACAAACTGCTCTCCGGTGTGACGATCGCTCAAGGTGGTGTGCTGCCTAACATCCAGGCTGTGCTCCTGCCCAAGAAGACCGAGAAGAAGGCTTAGACGTCGCCGTCGTGCTACACACACACGGCGACATCTGACCGTGATGCATCGTGCGAGTGCCCCGCACGCGTGTTTCGATATAATATTTATGCTATTTGTATACGTATTATGTCGTTTGTTTGCGCGATGCTCTCCGCTCGCATGCATTCAAAACAAAAGGCCCTTTTCAGGGCCACAATATTATTCGTCAACTATATACTTAATACAAAGACAGTTTCTTTATCTGCGTTATCGTCTAAACGTAAAAATCATCTACCTAATATAATTCATGTACCTATACAAGAACTACCTATTACAGTATACAGTATACAGTACCTACCTACCTGAAGTAGATACCAGTTAGTTAGTTCTACCTTGTCATGTAGGTGTTAAATTAAATTGAATGAATCAATCAATCGGGAAATGATCGATTTCTCGTCGGACGGAGCATTAGGTACAAAATAATGTGAATGTAAACAGTATGCATACACAGACACAATATTAAATTTATGTAAATAAAGCAGGCAATTTAAAAAATATTATGAGGTCGAATGAATGAAACAAAAATACTTAGGTACTTAGTGTAAATGTAAATTTTTGTTTTAGTTTGTGCTATATGTTATATATACCCATTTCTAATATAATTATATAGGTATAATACCTAGTTAGTTGGAATTGGAATTGATATCAATATATATATATATTTTTTTTTTTTTTTCAATCACGAGCGTCACAACGACGCCCGCCCGCTCGCTCCCTTCACCTCCCTCTCGGGTATCCCCTCTCCCCGCGCTTTGGATTAGGAGCGCGGTGATTGGTCCGCCGCTGCGTTGAATCACTCACCGCTTGCCGCAACTGTGTACCGCGTGCGAGCGTATAAATACCACTTCTGAAAATAAATTCGTTTATACTGCGACTGAACTCCGTTTCGGTAGCACGTGTGTACTCTACGATTTCATAATGCCGCCCAAGACAAGTGGTAAAGCCGCCAAGAAGTCTGGCAAAGCCCAGAAGAACATCTCCAAGACCGACAAGAAGAAGAAGAAGCACAAGAGGAAGGAGAGCTACGCCATCTACATCTACAAGGTGTTGAAGCAGGTGCACCCCGACACCGGTATCTCCAGCAAGGCCATGTCCATCATGAATTCGTTCGTGAACGACATCTTCGAGCGTATCGCCGCCGAAGCTTCCCGCCTCGCCCACTACAACAAGAGGTCGACCATCACGTCCAGGGAGGTGCAGACGTCCGTCAGGCTCCTGCTGCCCGGTGAACTCGCCAAGCACGCCGTCAGTGAAGGCACCAAGGCCGTCACCAAATACACCAGTTCCAAGTGAGCGATCGGCAGCGCTAATGTCGCCGACGCTCCGTCTCGACGCCTCGCCTCGTGTGTGTAGTATGCAGTGTTAAACCCGGTGCGCTTGTTCGTGTGTCTTGTTGGCTGTGATGCGTGTGTAAATTGTGCTAGTGTCTTCGTAATGTGCATGCATGCATGTATGTATGTACACATGTATTTACGTACGAGACGCGCACGACGCACGCATCGCGAACAAACCACGACAAACGTCTGGACGCGCACGCACTCGCACCTTGGGATGGCAGGAGAAACAACAAAAGGCCCTTTTCAGGGCCACAAATATGTTCATGTGATTCTCAATTCACATTTCTGAAATCGGAATATCGTCAAAACGTTACACGCTCTCTCTCTCTCTCTCTCTCTCTCTCTCTCTCTCTCTCACGTAATAACTATAGCAAAGTTATACACAACAAACAAAATAGGTATACATTTTTTATACATTAATGTAACAAGCAATATTCATCAAACTGAACACGCATGCATGCACGCACACTGAATAATAGTGCAGTAGGTAGGTATTTAAAGAAACA
The DNA here is from genome assembly GCA_932274075.1 of Diarsia rubi. Taxonomy (NCBI): domain Eukaryota; kingdom Metazoa; phylum Arthropoda; class Insecta; order Lepidoptera; family Noctuidae; genus Diarsia; species Diarsia rubi. The sequence goes on from OW026441.1 coordinate 5,746,080, forward strand.
TTAAATGGGTAATTCCAAAAAATAAAATCGACACGTACGTACGTACCTACCTACCTACTTAGTTAAGTTAAATAAACGCTCGTATTCTTTCTTAGAACACAGCGTAGTTCTATCGTTATGACATGTGTGGCATAACAATTTACGTACGTAGATTAGTATTGTATTGTTTCTGGTTTTTCTTATTATAGTACCTAAGTACCTACCTATATCATAAGGTTAAAACTAAGAATTAATAAAGTTAAAAGAAAATTCTTGTCGATTTATTTTACAAAGTTTAGTTAGTTAGTCCGACGTACCGTAGAGGGCGCGCCGGTGCTTGCAGGTTGCCCACGGTATAAATAGGACCGAAATGCGCGATGGCACGTTTATTCACTCTCGTACGTTCGAAGTGTGTACACTCGCGCGCCCGTTGCGTGAATTTTTCTGTTACTTTGTTATTATTTCATCTCCCGTTTCGTGTTTGCAATGGCCCGTACCAAGCAGACCGCTCGTAAATCCACCGGTGGTAAGGCACCGAGGAAGCAGCTCGCCACAAAGGCTGCGCGCAAGAGCGCACCGGCCACCGGCGGCGTTAAGAAACCCCATCGCTACAGGCCCGGAACTGTGGCGCTCCGTGAGATTCGTCGCTACCAGAAGAGTACCGAGCTGTTGATCCGCAAGCTTCCGTTCCAGCGTCTCGTGCGTGAGATCGCACAGGACTTCAAGACCGATCTCCGTTTCCAGAGCTCCGCCGTCATGGCGTTGCAGGAGGCTAGCGAGGCTTACCTCGTCGGTCTCTTCGAAGACACCAACCTGTGCGCGATTCACGCGAAGCGCGTCACCATCATGCCCAAGGACATCCAGTTGGCTCGCAGGATCAGAGGCGAACGCGCTTAAACTGCTGCTGCATCAGCATACGTCACAACACGCGTGACTGCCTTCGTGCAGTGCGTTTGTGACTATGCGTTCACACAAAAGGCCCTTTTCAGGGCCACATATGTATCAGATTATAAGATATTTCTTTATGTCGGAAGAAGTCACAAAAACGTTACCTTACCTACCTACTGGAATTTATTTGCTAAACACAAAAATTTTACACACACAATAATCATACAACCTACCTACCTACCTACCTACCTACCTAGCTAGCTAGCTAGCTAGCTAGCTAGTTAGGTACTTACTTATTTACAAACTAATTAAATAAACAACAGAGACGAAACTTACTTTTTCTTTACTAAGTAAGCACCGCAGTCAGTGAGTGAAGGTTTCATACGTCTTAAATATTATATGCGTAACGGTCTACTTTACTATTATTATTAATTATCACTACGATACTTACGATATTACAAAATAAAATGCAATTTTAGATGCATTGATGAAACGATAGGTAAATTAATGTTTCGCGACGACTAAACAACGTAGTTGAGCGAACCAGCCAACCAACGACGAGCATCGGGGCGCCTCGCCCCCCGCACCTTTCGGCTCTTGCCTACCGCCCCGCTGAGCTGCGCGTAGCATATAAATATAAGGAGGCCTGCGTACTCAAAAAATGATGGATTAGCCAGTCGTCCACAGAGAGCCCACGTCCGATCGTTCCGTACCGCTGCCACTCGCCCGCTCACAGTCGTCGCGCGCGCACGTAGGCCTCCGTTGCCGTACCGTGCCCCCCGACTCACCGCGAACCGCCGCGTATCGCGAACAAAGTTCGACGTGAATTTCTCTGCTACCGTCCGAACCGTTTTATAAATCGTGCTAGAACAAAGAAACTTTTTCAAATAAAAGAAAAATAACGACTCCAGTGCGCGATTTTAGTGTTGTGTTAGCTGTGTTCTCATGGGTACCCGGTGCCTGTGAGCACACAGCAGGCATCCAAGTGCTTCCCGGTGCATAAAACATCAGCTCACCGTAGCGGTTGCGGGGGACGACCACGAAAAAAAATTCCGTTGACTTTTAAAAAAACATTCCGTCGCAATGGAAAATTCCACTTGTGATTAAATTAATTAAATAAACTTTTAACGATGAAGACACCGCCCGCGGACCGGGCGGCGCCGCTCCCGGTCACAGGGGGCCCGCCGCCTGGTGCCGCGCCGCCTGCAAACGCAGCAGAACCACCACCACCTCCATCATCACCACCACCAGCTCGGTCATCACCTTCACCGCCGCCGGCAAGAGGCGTCGCAGGTACCGTAAAGAACCCAGCAGTGTCGGTGCGCCCGTCCACCTTCCGGCCTGTGCCAACCCAGACCCCGGGGCCCGCCGGCTCGTGCAACCGCACGCCCGCCTCGCGCGCCACCGCTCCCGTCCCGCGCACCTCGGCGCAGCCGGTCCGCGCTACCGCGCCACCCGCGCCCCGCACGGCGCCCGCAAACACCCGCGCCGCCGCGTCCGCCGCCGGCTCGTCGCGAGTGCTCAACCTGCCGCCCGCGCAACCGCGCGCCTCTGCCGCCTCCGCCCGCACGGCGGACAGCGCGTCGCCCGCGCCACCCCGCTTGCTGGCAGGCGCATCCCGTGCCGCGCAAACCCACGTGCCGCAATCGCCGCCGCCTCCTAGGACCTCCGCCCGGGACTCCCCAGCCGCGATGTCGCCCTACTCATCCAGAGAGGGGAGCGATGTCTCGAGCCTGGAGGACTCCGCGACCGGCCGCCGCGACGTGTCACTCGACACGCCCGCACGCTCCGGCCCGCCGAGCGAAGACGAGGAGGAGGAAGAAGACATGGAGGTGAGTCCCCCAAATAATGCTGACACCACTGAAGGTCATGGCTTCGAGGCCAGGGCCCAGCGCCGCCCGAGGAGTTCGGACGATGAGGCCGCCGAAGAGGCCAAAAGGGTGTGCACAGCCGCCCCGCTCCCGCAGCGCGACACACGCGCCCGGGTCGGCGCTGGCTCGCCCACCTTTGCCCAGATGGCCCAACGAGCGGCCTCGAACCAGCTCAACAAAGACCTGCAACAGGACGCGCCCTCCGCGGCAACCCCTGCTGAAGGCGCGAAAGCAGCCACGGACGCTGCAGCACAACAACAAAAAAAGAAGAAGCCTAGATATCCTCCGCTAGTAGTGGAAAAATTACCCAACTGGGCCACCCACTTTAGGGCAGTGAGTGTATCTCTGGGCCACCCACCGAACGCTCGGCCTTACCAGGGGGGAATCAAATTCCTCCCGGAGAGCGACGACGAGTACAGGACGGTCCAGCGGTACCTCACAGACCTGGAAAGGTCGGAGGGCATCAGTTGGTTCTCCTACTCGCTGCCGGCGGAGCGCAGCCTAAAGGTGGCCATACGGGGGTTGCCCGCGGACACAAACCCCGAAGATATAGAAGAGGAGCTCAGGCTGCTGGGATACCAGCCGGAGTACGTGCGCAATATTAAGGCGCGTGGAGGACGACCCGGCTGCATATTTCACGCAGTCATGAGGAGGCAGGCCGACTTCCGATCCATTTATGACGTCACGACACTCATGTGCATGCGTGGCGTCCGCATAGAGGCCTGGCGGAGCAAGGGAGGGCCGGCACAGTGCCACAGGTGCCAAAAGTTCCGGCACAGCTCGCAGCAGTGCCACCGTCCGCTCGCTTGCGTGCGCTGCGGTGAGGAGCACGCCGCCCGAGACTGCCCACGCCCGAGAACCGAACCCGCTACCTGCGTAAACTGCGCAGGTAGCCACCCAGCGTGCAGCCGCGACTGCCCTGTGTTCCGGAAGGAGACCCGGAACAAGCGAGCGGGCACTGTCGCCATCACCATAGACAGACAGAGCCGGCCGGCGAACAATGCCGCGCCGGCAAACAATGCCGCGCCCACACAGACGGGCGCGAGCGAACTGGAAGCGCAGAATGCACCTCATCTGATGGCGGCAGGGAACGAGCCCTCCGACAGGAACGCTCCCACCTCGAGGCGGAGGAAGAAGAGGGGGCGCGGGGGAAGGAACAGGGGGAAGAAACCCCAACCACCCGCGCCTCAAGAGAGGCATGAGACCACCCCTGCCAAGGCGCAGGAGGAACAATCGCCGGTGCCAAGCACTGAAGCGGATGCCGGCAACAAATACAACAACAAGAAGAAGGGGAAGCGGGAGGAAAATACCCCCCCCCAACCTCACACCGCCCCCGCTGACGCCCTGTCGGCGCAAGCGGGCGATAAGAGAGACTCTCAAGCCGGCACTCGCGGCACACATAGAAACGCGCCTAATATTTCAAATAAAGAGTTTACCTCCTGCGCCATCAAGCTCCTGATGGACCTCATCAAGGCCATCAGGCAGGGACAGGACGCGGGCGCGGTAATCCTCGACGGGCTGGCAGAGTTACTCGTCCTTTACAATGGCTAGCTCGTTGAGATTACTGCATTGGAATGCCCGCGGCCTTAGAAAAAAGGTTGCCCCACTCCGCCTCCTCCTCAAGGAACAACGGATCGACGTGGCGCTCATCTCAGAGACACTCCTGGGACCTGCGGACCGGCTCAGGTTCCCGGGATACATCGTCTATAGGAGGGATGAGAAGTCGCCGCTCGGCATCGTCTACCGCGGACTGGCAGTATTGGTGAGCCGCAGAGTGGTTCACCAGCCGCTCCCCGAGCAACCTACCTCGACCTTCAGCGTGCTAGGGGTTCAGCTGCATGTCGCCGGCGAGGACCTGAACATCTACGCCGCCTACCACCCGCCCGGCTCCCCGCTCAACTTGGCGGAGCTAAGGGCGGTGCTATCACCACCAACCCTGCATCCGACACTCCTCGCTGGTGACATGAACATCAAGCACCCGGCCTGGAACAGCCGCGTCACCAACGCTTGGGGAGGACGGCTACTCACCGACTCCATGGCCCACGGATACACGGTGTCCGGCCCCGACACTCCGACTCACTACCCAGACTGCGCCACCCAATCACCCGACGTGCTAGACATCGTGGTCCACAAGGGCCTGGGCTGCCAGCTCACGCAACAGGTGATAGACGACGAGATGCAGTCAGACCATCAGCCGGTACTCGTCGTCCTGTCTGAGATGCCGACCAGACTCTCGCCTCCTGCGCCACGTCGATCAACGGACTGGCAACAGTTCGTGGAAGCGATGGAGGCCACCACTCCTACTTGGCCCATACAGACCGCCGCAGACGTCGACGGGCTAGCCGAGGAGCTCACCGCTTGCATCCAGCGCGCCCTAGAGGGCGCCACCACCACCATGCCGCCATCAAAGGGAATGGCCTACAAGCCCCTCCCCGCCCACCTCAAGCATCTGATAGCGCAGCGAAAGCGGCTACGCAAGCGGTGGCAAGATACCGGCTGCCCGACCATGAAGCGGGACTTAAATCGTCTCGCGGAGAGGGTCAGGGCCAAGCTACAGGAGCACAACTCCGCGAGCTGGGAGGAACGTATCGACGCCGCGGAGGGGGACTGGCCGTCGATACACAAGCTCTGCAGGCAGCTTGCGAACACCCCGGCTCCGGTGCGTCCACTTCGCCACAGCGACGGGGCGCCACGGTACGCCGCACAGGACCGCGCAGAGATCTTCGCCGATCACCTGGAGCGTCAATTCACGCCAAACCCAGCTGCTGACCCCGAGCACATCGCAGCAGTCGAGAGGCACCTTGGAGAATACTTTGCCACGCCGATAGCTCCCGACGAGGCACCAATCCACTTCTCCCCTGGGGCAGTTAGACGCGCCATCCTAAGGACAAAGCTGAGGAAGGCCCCCGGCGCGGACGGCGTGCCCAACGCAGCGCTGCGCCACCTGCCATACCGTACGGTAGCGGCGCTGGCGCGCCTGTTCACGGGCATCCTTCGCACAGGGGTTTTTCCGGCTGTCTGGAAGGAAGGGCGCGTCATCATGCTGCCCAAGCCCAGGAAGGACGTATTGAGGCCTGAGAGCTATCGGCCGATCACTCTCCTCTCCACTATCTCCAAGGTGTTTGAGCAACTCCTGCTGCGACACCTGAACCCACATATTACGCCGCGCCCAGAGCAGTTTGGGTTCCGTGCGGCGCACTCTACGACGCTCCAGTTGTCCAGGGTGCTGCACCTCCTCGCGGGCGCCGTCAACAAAAAGGAGCGCGCGGTCGCAGTATTCCTGGACATGGAAAAGGCCTTTGATCGCGTGTGGCACGCCGGTCTGATATACAAGATGTCACTGTCAGACGCGCCTCGTCGCTTGATACAGGTGGTCTCCTCCTTCCTCTCCGGCAGAACTTTCAGGGTGGCGGTAGACGGCGCGCTCTCGGGCGCCCGTCCAGTGGCGGCCGGCGTGCCGCAGGGCAGCTGTGTCTCGCCGGGTGCCTACTCCTGCTACACCGACGACATCCCCACCACACCTGGCACCACGCTCGCGCTGTACGCCGACGACGCCGCGTACATAGCGACTTCGCTCAATGTAGATCACGCGGCGACGAAGATGCAGCGCGCGCTAGATCTCCTGCCTGAATGGCTCGCCAAATGGAGGTTGTCGGTGAACGTAGGTAAGACACAGGCAATCGCCGTCGGCGGCTACAAAATACCGCCACCCTTGACTCTTCAGGGAGCCGACGTTTCGTGGTCGCCCCAGGTAAAGTACCTAGGGGTCACCATTGACCGTCGGCTCTCAATGGGCAGCCACGTCAAGCAGGTAGTCGACAGGTGCCGGACAGCGCGGTACCTACTGCGCCCGGTGCTCCGATCCCGCCTCCCGCTGCGGGCCAGGCTGGCCGTGTACAAAACGTACCTGCGCCCCATCATCACGTACGCCGCCCCAGCCTGGCTCGCCCTCACTAGCGAGTCCAACATGAAGAAACTCCGTGCGCAACAAAACATCGCGTTGCGCAACATTGTCGGTGCGCCTCGCTATGTGAGGAACGCCACCATCCAGCGGGACTTGGAAATCGAGAGCCTGGACGACTTCTGCCGCCGCCTCGCGTCAAACATGTTCGCGCGGGCCGACGCGTCCACCTGGCCCCAGGTCAAGGACATAGCGCCATGGCACGCGCGGCCACCTGACGCGAGGCCCTATCCCCGTGACCTCCTACCTGCAGACGTTGGCTAGCCCCACCGGTCTCGACGTACACCGGGTAATGTCGTTACACCTACACGCGACTTACCCAAACAATACGACTCCACATTCACTACACTCACCCGTAGTGCGCTGTGTGCTAAGTTAATATAGGCACAGCGCGCCGCGACTCATTCACACACGAACTTTACACACGAAAGAACCCACGCGACGAACGTGCGGCACTAGCTCGCCGTTCGATCGTAAACATGAGAGGTGTCACACAGACACATTGCCGCTCACATACACACACATACGGCCCCTGTCCCGCGCCGTGCTCGGCTCGACCTGAAAGCGACCGCGGGCGGGGGTCAACCCCTTGCGGTGGGGAGCGTCAGAGCCACCCCTGGCTGGTAAGCTGTCCGCCGGGCCTCCTCCGGGTAACCGGGGGTCTCACCTAGCGGCGGCTGTCCGCCGGGGTGGCGGGAAAAAAGCTGCGCCATTCGCATGGCGCCGCGGCGCTCCCACCAGCCACAGATGACACCAACACACAGGCAGGTGACGTGAGTCCACGCACCTGCCGCAGTCCAAGGCCCATGTAGGCCGCCCCAGACGAGAGGTGTCCGCAGTGACGGACACAAGCGACACCTCGGGGTAAAGACGAAAGTCTACAACCCGACCTGCGCGCCCCCTGGCGGGGTAAGCAGAGACTGCCCACGACTCAAAAAATATCAGTCGTTCGCGTTGCTCGTGCGCGCACACTCGTTCCTGAATTTTGTTTTGAAACCCCACTGCTGAGAAGATGACCGGTCGCGGTAAGGGAGGAAAGGGTCTGGGAAAAGGAGGAGCCAAGCGTCACAGGAAGGTACTTCGTGATAACATCCAGGGTATCACAAAGCCCGCCATCCGTCGTCTGGCTCGCAGAGGCGGCGTGAAACGTATCTCCGGTCTGATCTACGAAGAAACTCGCGGTGTGCTTAAAGTGTTCCTAGAGAACGTCATCCGTGACGCCGTCACTTACACCGAGCACGCCAAGAGGAAGACCGTCACCGCCATGGACGTCGTCTACGCTCTGAAGCGCCAGGGTCGCACCCTGTACGGTTTCGGCGGTTAAACGTGTCGTCTCTGCGCAACCAGCAGCTGATCTACATAATGTGTGTGTGCGGACGTGTGCGTGTTGCGTTCGTTCGTTGCGAATGAACAAAATCGTACCGTTTCACCGTGCGTGTGTAGATGCGCACATCAAAAAAGGCCCTTTTCAGGGCCGCATATGATTCGAAACAATTAAAAGGTTTCTTTAATGGAATTGTCGTCAAAAAACGTACCTACATAATATATATCTGTTATTTATTTATACCACACACAGAAAGGAAGTCACTGTTCACATGAGTACCTAGTAGTTACTTACCTACCTAGTGTTGTTTAGTCTTCGAGATGGGGGATGAAATGAAATAGCTAGAAGTATACTTGAATGATTCCTTTATTTATTTCTTAATTAATATACACCGATAATCACATCGGGCTTAAATCTAAAGTGTCGATCGTTTACGCATAATTATATTTGCACACGCACACTTCTTCGGTCTTCCTTCTTTCGCCGTCGTCGTCTCGGGTCGGTGCCTACCTTTTTAGATACCAAATACTTAAATACCTACGTAGGTATGATGCACGCCTGTCTGAACCTGTAAAATATAAAAGAAAACATTAGATACCCTAACACTAAAATATTAAAAAATGTACCTCTACCTACCGTACTCGCGTACAGCTATTCGTCCGCCCGTTCGTCGTTGCGCGTGCAGTTTGATAATGTCGTGTTGTTGTTAATGTACCTACTTACCTACAGCAGAGGTAGGTACAACATCGTGCATGATACACTGTATTATTCTAAGGAGTTAATCATTTATTATTTCGCGTACAAATATTTAGCATTACAGGCTGGCTGTAGCCCAGCCGGTGGCTTAGAGGACGCTGTGTGTACGACGTACGGTACGGTACCTACGCGGGCCAGAGCGACGACGACGACGACGACGACGACGCACTGTCGATCGGCTGTTGTCGTGACTTTGATGTAGGTACGCTTTCTGATGCTATAATCGCAGTCTTCGCGATGTCCACTCCTCGAACGAATATTAGTACTTGTATAATATTAATAGGTTGCACGTCCTGGACGGAGTCGTCCGTCCTTAGCGGTTCGGCGGTCGCGGTGTTTTACGACGGTTCACTTTTAGGTCGATAATACCTTCGCAACGGCGTGTGATATCGACGAAGTGCTGTCGCCACACACGCTCGATATCCTCCTTGTTGACGCGTCGACCTCGATCCCGGCTAACTATCAATTTTATAGAGAAAATAACGTTTTGAACTCGACCCGACCTACGCTTCGTACTCAGTCGTCAAAATAAAACACCGCCACGGTCCGAACGCGCACCGCACTCCGTCTGCGTTCGCACTTCGGCATACTCCACTTCATGAACTATCCGAAAACGCAAACGACACTCGAACTGCGACTCGTTAACTATTATTTTTGTTTATTTTATTAGATACGTGTTAGTGAAAACTTTCAAGCGTTCATACGAGAAAACGTCGCGCGACATCGCGGCGCTCGTTACGGTAAAGTTACGTCGTACCTGAGCGTACGTTTACGAAACTTGTAAATCCTATAAGTGGCGACATCTAAGTCTCTCACCTCTTATTCGAATCTTCGTGTGTGATTCGTTCGGTTACGTTCATCGATAATTTGTTGCAATGGCAGACACAGCAGTAGCTACCGAGGCTCCGGCACCCGCTACACCAGCGAAGAAGGCGGCGAGACAGGCCGGCGGAGCCGGTGCCGCGAAGAAACCGAAGGCGAAGCCGACCCATCCCAAAACATCCGAGATGGTCAACAGCGCTATCAAGGAGATGAAGGAGCGCAGCGGATCCTCCCTGCAGGCGATCAAGAAGTACATCGCGGCCCAGTACAAGGTCGACGCTGAGAAACTGGCTCCGTTCATCAGGAAATATCTGAAGAGCGCCGTCGAATCTGGCGCGCTGATCCAGACCAAGGGCAAGGGCGCCTCCGGTTCGTTCAAGCTAGAATCGAAATCGGCCGCGTCGAAGAAACCCGCCACCGCCGCAGCTGGCAAGGCCGCCGGCAAGGCGACCGCCTCTGCCGCCGCGAAGACGAAGAAGGCGACCGCCTCTGCGGCTGGAGCCAAGACCAAGAAGGCAGCAGCCGCCGCAGCGTCCGCCTCCGCAGCCTCTTCACCGTCCAAGGCCAAGTCGTCGGCCGCCGCCGCTAAGGACAAAAAGGCCGCCGCCGCTAAGAAGAAGCCGGCACCGAAGAAGGCAGCCGCACCCGCCAAGGCGAAGGGCGCCGCAGCTCCGAAAGCTAAGAAGACAGCCAAGCCGCCGACCAAGAAACCGAAAGCGCCTAAACCCAAGAAGGCCGCCGCTACACCCAAGTCGAAGCCGGCAGCCAAGAAAGCGTCCGCCGCTAAGAAGTAAGCGACGGTCGCGTTCGCGTTACACCGGCGACGACGGAGACAACGACGACAGCGGGGCGCAGTCGGCTGAACACCAGATAACAAACAACTTACACACGCAAACAGAGCAGCTGCTGCAGATGAGTGTGTGATGATAAGTGTGCGTGCGTCTTGCCTATAGTGCGTGTGCTGTGTACATTGTATTATGCACGGTAGAGAGGCGCGCGCTTGCTTTGTGCGTTTTCATCAACGCGCCCAACCGCGCGCACGTAGTACGTATGCGTCCATCATCGTCCTCGGGGAAAAGAGAGTGTGTGGAACGCGCTCGACGTGTCGAGAGCTCGTCACCCGTCACCAAGGCGGCACGGCGGGCACCGAGATGCTTAACGAGTTGCGTAAATGCGCGCTCTCAATTCGCGGCGCTCTCCGAGCGCACACCAAAAAGCCCTTTTCAGGGCTAACAAAACTATCATGAATATGAAAAATATTCATTTCTTTAATACGGAGAGAGAGAGTCATAACGTTTTATATATAATTATACTCGCTTAGGTACACATACATATAGATCTCGCAAAATTCAACCTACTTACCTACGTTTTATAAGTACATCATACCTAGTTCTAACTACAATTAGAATATCTAGGACTGTAGGTAGTTTTTACATAGGGTCTAGAATTAATAAAACAATAATATCATATTTTACAGTTAGGTAAAGTTCTAAAATCGAAACGTCCATTCCCAACCATAATATTGTTGCACTCGCGAGAGGCGCGCCTGCGCGCTTCGTGAATTTGTTTCTTCGTTAGCTCCGTACCCCTCCCACTGACACAGCTACGCGGCGCGGGTATAAAAACGCGCGGTGGGTATGTTTGAAAAACAGTACAAGATTCCCTCGTCGCGCGCACAGTCGTACGCGTGTTTCGTCGTTTTCGTGTGTTAAACCCAAACTCTACCTACCATGTCTGGTCGCGGCAAAGGTGGCAAGGTGAAGGGAAAGGCAAAGTCCCGTTCCAACCGTGCTGGTCTTCAGTTCCCTGTGGGTCGTATCCACAGGCTGCTTCGCAACGGAAACTACGCCGAGCGCGTCGGTGCCGGTGCCCCCGTCTACTTGGCCGCCGTGATGGAGTACCTGGCTGCTGAGGTTCTCGAGTTGGCCGGCAACGCCGCTCGGGACAACAAGAAGACCAGGATCATCCCGCGTCATCTTCAATTGGCCATCCGCAACGACGAGGAGCTGAACAAACTGCTCTCCGGTGTGACGATCGCTCAAGGTGGTGTGCTGCCTAACATCCAGGCTGTGCTCCTGCCCAAGAAGACCGAGAAGAAGGCTTAGACGTCGCCGTCGTGCTACACACACACGGCGACATCTGACCGTGATGCATCGTGCGAGTGCCCCGCACGCGTGTTTCGATATAATATTTATGCTATTTGTATACGTATTATGTCGTTTGTTTGCGCGATGCTCTCCGCTCGCATGCATTCAAAACAAAAGGCCCTTTTCAGGGCCACAATATTATTCGTCAACTATATACTTAATACAAAGACAGTTTCTTTATCTGCGTTATCGTCTAAACGTAAAAATCATCTACCTAATATAATTCATGTACCTATACAAGAACTACCTATTACAGTATACAGTATACAGTACCTACCTACCTGAAGTAGATACCAGTTAGTTAGTTCTACCTTGTCATGTAGGTGTTAAATTAAATTGAATGAATCAATCAATCGGGAAATGATCGATTTCTCGTCGGACGGAGCATTAGGTACAAAATAATGTGAATGTAAACAGTATGCATACACAGACACAATATTAAATTTATGTAAATAAAGCAGGCAATTTAAAAAATATTATGAGGTCGAATGAATGAAACAAAAATACTTAGGTACTTAGTGTAAATGTAAATTTTTGTTTTAGTTTGTGCTATATGTTATATATACCCATTTCTAATATAATTATATAGGTATAATACCTAGTTAGTTGGAATTGGAATTGATATCAATATATATATATATTTTTTTTTTTTTTTCAATCACGAGCGTCACAACGACGCCCGCCCGCTCGCTCCCTTCACCTCCCTCTCGGGTATCCCCTCTCCCCGCGCTTTGGATTAGGAGCGCGGTGATTGGTCCGCCGCTGCGTTGAATCACTCACCGCTTGCCGCAACTGTGTACCGCGTGCGAGCGTATAAATACCACTTCTGAAAATAAATTCGTTTATTCAAAAACTCACTCGCCGTCTGACCGCCGCCGCGTACGGACGTGTATCGCTACCTGCGCTACCCCCCGCCCGCCGCTATCAGTGTCACCGGTTCGTCGCGCGTCCCCAGCGCTGTGACGTCATCCGTAGTCTCAGACTACACCCGTCGAATAATTGGTGTCTTTTTCAAGACAACTTTTGTTCATCTATTTCTGTTTGAGAGAAATATCGTCAAAACGTTGTGCCCCCTCAGGGAAAAACCACAGTTTCGTGGTTCTTGGTGGAAACCTTACGGTGCCAACGAAGCCAAGAGGGTGGTGCCCCAATCCTACCCGCCAGACCCCTTCAGGGCGAGGCTACCCATTGGAGTCGAGAGCTAGGAGCTTGGCCTTGGGGGATCTCCTAGTCAAACCTAGTCTCTGGTTCTCTCCACAGCTACACACCTAGTGTCGGTTGGGTGTGTCTACCCCTTCGCACTAGACCCCAATAGGGCCCTGTCGCACAATAAGACTGGCGACAGGTTTACAAGCTTAGGGCACACCAGTAGGTACACACCTCCCCTGTCACACACACCATCCCCCCTGACAGGGAGGCCACACACACCCCCGGGCCCGTCCACCCGGGGAGTTAGGTTGTTAGGGTGTTAGGCCTTGTAGGGTTATAATTTCGTCATGACGACTAATTTTTAGTTGTTTAATTTTTTCAATATGTCTGAAGTCAGTCAACTCCGCGAGGAGTTGGATGCCCTCAGACGTATATTACAGGAGCTCCTCGACTCGAGCGATTTCGTCCGAGAGAGGTATGGAGGCAAGCTGGCTGCGCTCCGACGGCCCGTTATCGCCGATTTTAGCGATGCACTTGACAGCCCCCTGTCACCTCCGCCCGCCGATCAAGGCATTCCTTTGAGGAAAGCCGCCCCGATTTCTAAGAAACCAGGTGTTTCTACGGAACCCGCCGTCCAGTCATCATCGTCGTTGTCAACACCTATTGTTTCAGGGACAAAGGCAAAATCCGCCGCCTCGAGTTCTACGAAGCCCGCCATCGTGACAGCAGCCGCCCCATTACCTGCTATTGTTTCAGGTACAAAGGAGACCGCCGCCGCACCTGCGTCCATTTGTGAGAAAATGGATACCTCAGTTCCTTTGTCTGACAATGGCTCATTGTCAGACAGCTCAAATAACCCATCGTCCGATGACGATTATCAGCTTGTCGGCAAGGGCAAGCGTAAGAAGGGCAAAAACTCACAAGCGAGCTTACCCAAAAAGCTTGTAGCGACCGCAGTGGTCCCTACACCTGTGAGCTCCTGCCCTTCTTCGCCCGCCCCAGCCACTCAGGCTACACCAATTAGCCGCCCGTCTAGCCCTATGGCTATTAACTCTGCTCCGATAGTTCCTCGGAAGCAAAAGCCCCCGCCCCCTATCTACATTCACGAGAAAGGGAAATGGACAGAAGTGTCCAAGATGTGTGCGGATCGCAAGATTCAGTACACAAACGCCCGCGCTACTCAAATTGGTATCAAGGTGATGGTGCCCTCGTCCTCGGACTTCAGGGAACTCACCCGCCACCTTCGCGAAAGGCATATTGCCTTTCATACGTACTCCCTTCCCGAGGAGAAGCCTCACCGTGTGGTGATTAGGCGGATCCCTAAGGAAATACCGTCTTCTGAGATCAAAGATGATCTCATACTTCAGGGGGTGCCAGTAATAGCTGTGCACCGCCTTCACAAAGCGCGCGGCGGAGACCTGTACGACATGGTATTGGTCGTTTGTGACCGCGTTGAAGGCCATCACCCTATTTTTAAGGTGAAGGCCGTCTGCTCGCTATCGGGCATTATCATTCAGAAGCCTAACAGCCTCTCTATAATTGGACAGTGTCACCGCTGTCAGTTGTACGGCCATAGCGCCAACAATTGTTTCGCGCCTCATAGGTGCGTAAAATGCCTGGGAAACCATGGCACCTCAGAATGCCCTCGTCCTAAGGACATCTCACAGTGCACAGAGCCGCCTAGTTGCGTTCTCTGCGGCCAATCGGGTCACCCGGCTAACTACCGTGGCTGCCCAAAAGCTCCCAAAGTTTCGTCCGCGAAGCTGGCCAAGCGCGCCAACGCTCGCCAAATCAGAGAGGGCTCTTACAAAGTACCATCTTCCCAGATGCCAGATCGTCTTGGTCCTCAGCGACCCTTCCACTGGGATGCTCTCAACAGCCAAAAAGAGTTTCCCCCTCTCGGCAAAAAGCAACCCACCCCTCTTCCGGGATTAATGGATCAGCCTGTTATTCCCGTCAATTCTGCAGTTTCCGAAACTGTGCCCCCTCCAAGGGAGGCCTTCTCAGCACCAGCCAATCCTCGTCGCTCGGAGCCCTTCAGGCCCGTGAACACGACAGCCCCCCAAAATCAGTCGAACTATGAGACGATTTTGGGAGCCTTCCACTGGTTCGCCACTGACGAAGCCGACCGTTGCGCGGCTGAAATCAGGGAGGCGAACTTTGATGGAGAAAAGCTTGGGAAGATTTTCCTCAAGTACAACCTCAAAGAGTCACTCCGTGGAATCAATTACAAAAAACAATAATGGGTACCACAAAATTATCCTGCGGCCTACCCAGATCCCTCAAGTTAGGTTTCTTTAATGCCAACGGTGGCATTAAAACACAGCGCGATGAGATCGCCGCCTTTCTTCGCGACCATCTCATCGATGTTTTCCTCGTGCAAGAGACTTTCCTCAAGCCGAGTCACCGCGACCCAAAAATTGCAAACTTTCGCATGGTACGCAATGATCGGGTTCGCTGCCATAAGGGCGGTACGCTCATTTACTACCGCAAAGAATTACACTGCATCCCCATCGATGCCCCACCACTTGTTTCTCTACTAGAGGTTTCAGTCTGTCGGCTCGGTATGACCGGCCATCCACCGGTTCATATTATCTCGGCTTATATGCCCCCTACTCTCACTCCTGAAGATCACGGTCTTCTGGACAAGGACCTCACAGTCCTCTTCGGCTTGAGTGATGCCGTTATCTTAGCGGGTGATCTCAATGCCAAACATCCTGCCTGGAACAGCGCGACCACGAACCCTAGGGGGAAAGTCGTGTTTAGCCTTGGCGAGAAGCTTCACTTCGACACTATCGCTCCCATGGAGCCTACCCACTACCCGGGTACCATTGACCATCGTCCAGACGTGCTCGATATAGCGCTGCTCAAGAACATCAACCTCAGGTTGCGTTCCATCGAGACGCTACATGAGCTCCACTCTGATCATCGTCCAGTGTTAATGCACTTGGTTCCTCGGTCGGGTCCTTCTGACCCCAGCCAGCCTCCTGCGACCATTACGATCACCGACTGGAAGAAATTAGGCGAAAAGCTGAAATCGACCACGTCGCCGCACCTGGACGAGATCCCCGATCATATTGTCTCAGTCGCAGACACGACGGCCGCCATCAACTCGTTTACAGCTCACGTTCAGTCCGTTATTACGGAGTGCTCGCGGGAGGTACCGGAGATGAGTGATCATCGCTGGAAACTACCCGCGGACATACGCGATCTGATAACCGAGAAGAACGCGGCCATACGTGCCTACAGTAGTTGGCCAAATGAGTCAAACAAAACCCACATGCGTAACTTGCAGCTTGCTGTAAAGAAACGCACTAGTGAGTTTCGTAACACTCAGTGGGACAACATGCTCAGCGACCTCGAGCCAACCCATCAGGCTTTCTGGCAACTGCAACGCAAGTTGCGTGCCACCGATGAGGCTTCGATGCCCCCTCTCAATCGACCAGACAAGAGCGTCGCCTTTGACGACTCCGAGAAGGCTGAATGCCTGGCAGACAGCCTGGAAGCTCAGTGCACCGATAGTTCTCAACCGGTCGACAAGCGTCATCTTGATAAGGTGAACGCAGTAGTCGATCACAAAACTAACCTACCACCTGTGGAAGACCCTGATAACCCTCTGCCTGAAGTGACTCCCACTGAAGTGCAAGAGATCGTTAACAGGCTTCTGCCTCGGAAAGCACCGGGCTCCGACGGCATCACCAACAGGGTGATTAAACTTTTACCTCCTCAACTCATAGTGCTACTGGCTGGCATCTTCAATGCTGCCCTAGCTAATAATATTTTTCCGCAAATTTGGAAAGAGGCCACTGTAATAGGTTTTCCCAAGCCAGGCAAACCTAAGGCCGAGCCGTCGAGCTACCGGCCAATCAGTCTCCTGACCACGCTCGGCAAAATCTATGAAAGGCTTATTTATAAGCGGCTCAAAGATTATGTCGAAGCAAAGAGCCTCATTCCCGACGAGCAGTTCGGATTCAGGACCGAGCACTCGTGTATTCATCAGGTTCATCGCATCGTCGAACACGTCAGCGCTGGTTTTCAGCGTGGCCTGATGACAGGCGCGTTATTTTTCGATATAGCGAAAGCATTCGACAAAGTCTGGCACAACGGCTTAATATACAAGCTGTACCAAATGGGAGTGCCTGACCGTTTCGTGCTCATCTTACGGGACTTTTTGTCGAATCGCACTTTCCGCTATCGCATAGGAAAAGCTCTGTCTTCCCCGCATCCGATTCGTGCTGGAGTCCCTCAGGGCTCCGTACTTTCCCCTTTAGTTTTCACGCTGTTTACTAGCGATATCCCAAAGATCAAGAAGGCTCAAATAGCCCTTTTCGCTGATGACACGGCTATTTTTTATTCCGGTCGCGAACAAGGCGCTATCGCGCGATCTCTACAGTCGGCAGCCAATGCGCTTAGCGCGTGGTTCCGAAAGTGGAGGATCGAAGTAAATCCGGACAAAAGCCAGGCGGTACTTTTCACCAAACCTCGACTTTCGCGTCCCCCACCACGTCCGATCACAATGTACGGTAAGCCTATCCACTGGGAGAAGCAAGCCAAGTACTTAGGAGTCATACTCGACCATCACCTTTCCTTCGGGAAGCATATAAGAGCAGCTCGTAACAAAGCGGCCTTTGCCATGAGTAGGCTCCACTACACTCTTCAAACAAAGAGCAAATTGTCACTCAAGTGCAAGTTGCGGCTTTACACCTCAGTGATCCGACCAATTATGACATACGCTTGTGTCGTATTTGCTCACTCTCATTCGCGTCACATCCACACGATGCAAACTCTACAAAACCGATTTCTCCGTAGGATCACCGGAGCCCCGTGGTTCATCCGTAATTCCAGTCTTCATTTAGATCTTAAAATGCCCACCCTTCTTCAATTCATGAAACGCCTTTCCAAGCGCTTCTTTGATTCTGCAGTCAAGCATAGGAACCCTCTGGTCACATCGGCCGCCCGATACGAACCATCGCGTATTAGCAAGACCCGCCGTCCGCGGCATACTCTTATCACTCCTGATGACCCTATTACTATTCTTCAAGAAAGTAGTAGGGAAACCAGTACTCTTAGGAAGAACAGATATAAATATCCGTCATTCCGACCGCGCCGCCGCGGTCCGTCGTCGCGGAATCCCATTTCAAGCCCCCCCCGACCCTCGCCAGAGCCAGCCCGCGATGCTGAGCCAGTAGTTTTAAACCAGCCCCTAAATAACATCACTCAGATCCAGCCTGTCCCCTTGCTGCCCTCCCCCAGTGACGTCCTAAGCCGAGGTCCGTACCCCACAGGGGGTGCCCTTAGCGATTTGTCACTTAGTTTGTAAGTTTTTGCCCTGGCTGGAGGCCTTAAACTCAAGGCACCCACAGGGATTTGCCCGGTTAAGCAGAAGACAGTCTCCTAGACTGAACTGCGAGATGCCATTTAGAAAAAAAAAAAAAAAAAAAAAATAAATTCGTTTATACTGCGACTGAACTCCGTTTCGGTAGCACGTGTGTACTCTACGATTTCATAATGCCGCCCAAGACAAGTGGTAAAGCCGCCAAGAAGTCTGGCAAAGCCCAGAAGAACATCTCCAAGACCGACAAGAAGAAGAAGAAGCACAAGAGGAAGGAGAGCTACGCCATCTACATCTACAAGGTGTTGAAGCAGGTGCACCCCGACACCGGTATCTCCAGCAAGGCCATGTCCATCATGAATTCGTTCGTGAACGACATCTTCGAGCGTATCGCCGCCGAAGCTTCCCGCCTCGCCCACTACAACAAGAGGTCGACCATCACGTCCAGGGAGGTGCAGACGTCCGTCAGGCTCCTGCTGCCCGGTGAACTCGCCAAGCACGCCGTCAGTGAAGGCACCAAGGCCGTCACCAAATACACCAGTTCCAAGTGAGCGATCGGCAGCGCTAATGTCGCCGACGCTCCGTCTCGACGCCTCGCCTCGTGTGTGTAGTATGCAGTGTTAAACCCGGTGCGCTTGTTCGTGTGTCTTGTTGGCTGTGATGCGTGTGTAAATTGTGCTAGTGTCTTCGTAATGTGCATGCATGCATGTATGTATGTACACATGTATTTACGTACGAGACGCGCACGACGCACGCATCGCGAACAAACCACGACAAACGTCTGGACGCGCACGCACTCGCACCTTGGGATGGCAGGAGAAACAACAAAAGGCCCTTTTCAGGGCCACAAATATGTTCATGTGATTCTCAATTCACATTTCTGAAATCGGAATATCGTCAAAACGTTACACGCTCTCTCTCTCTCTCTCTCTCTCTCTCTCTCTCTCTCACGTAATAACTATAGCAAAGTTATACACAACAAACAAAATAGGTATACATTTTTTATACATTAATGTAACAAGCAATATTCATCAAACTGAACACGCATGCATGCACGCACACTGAATAATAGTGCAGTAGGTAGGTATTTAAAGAAACATTAAATGGGTAATTCCAAAAAATAAAATCGACACGTACGTACGTACCTACCTACCTACTTAGTTAAGTTAAATAAACGCTCGTATTCTTTCTTAGAACACAGCGTAGTTCTATCGTTATGACATGTGTGGCATAACAATTTACGTACGTAGATTAGTATTGTATTGTTTCTGGTTTTTCTTATTATAGTACCTAAGTACCTACCTATATCATAAGGTTAAAACTAAGAATTAATAAAGTTAAAAGAAAATTCTTGTCGATTTATTTTACAAAGTTTAGTTAGTTAGTCCGACGTACCGTAGAGGGCGCGCCGGTGCTTGCAGGTTGCCCACGGTATAAATAGGACCGAAATGCGCGATGGCACGTTTATTCACTCTCGTACGTTCGAAGTGTGTACACTCGCGCGCCCGTTGCGTGAATTTTTCTGTTACTTTGTTATTATTTCATCTCCCGTTTCGTGTTTGCAATGGCCCGTACCAAGCAGACCGCTCGTAAATCCACCGGTGGTAAGGCACCGAGGAAGCAGCTCGCCACAAAGGCTGCGCGCAAGAGCGCACCGGCCACCGGCGGCGTTAAGAAACCCCATCGCTACAGGCCCGGAACTGTGGCGCTCCGTGAGATTCGTCGCTACCAGAAGAGTACCGAGCTGTTGATCCGCAAGCTTCCGTTCCAGCGTCTCGTGCGTGAGATCGCACAGGACTTCAAGACCGATCTCCGTTTCCAGAGCTCCGCCGTCATGGCGTTGCAGGAGGCTAGCGAGGCTTACCTCGTCGGTCTCTTCGAAGACACCAACCTGTGCGCGATTCACGCGAAGCGCGTCACCATCATGCCCAAGGACATCCAGTTGGCTCGCAGGATCAGAGGCGAACGCGCTTAAACTGCTGCTGCATCAGCATACGTCACAACACGCGTGACTGCCTTCGTGCAGTGCGTTTGTGACTATGCGTTCACACAAAAGGCCCTTTTCAGGGCCACATATGTATCAGATTATAAGATATTTCTTTATGTCGGAAGAAGTCACAAAAACGTTACCTTACCTACCTACTGGAATTTATTTGCTAAACACAAAAATTTTACACACACAATAATCATACAACCTACCTACCTACCTACCTACCTACCTAGCTAGCTAGCTAGCTAGCTAGCTAGCTAGTTAGGTACTTACTTATTTACAAACTAATTAAATAAACAACAGAGACGAAACTTACTTTTTCTTTACTAAGTAAGCACCGCAGTCAGTGAGTGAAGGTTTCATACGTCTTAAATATTATATGCGTAACGGTCTACTTTACTATTATTATTAATTATCACTACGATACTTACGATATTACAAAATAAAATGCAATTTTAGATGCATTGATGAAACGATAGGTAAATTAATGTTTCGCGACGACTAAACAACGTAGTTGAGCGAACCAGCCAACCAACGACGAGCATCGGGGCGCCTCGCCCCCCGCACCTTTCGGCTCTTGCCTACCGCCCCGCTGAGCTGCGCGTAGCATATAAATATAAGGAGGCCTGCGTACTCAAAAAATATCAGTCGTTCGCGTTGCTCGTGCGCGCACACTCGTTCCTGAATTTTGTTTTGAAACCCCACTGCTGAGAAGATGACCGGTCGCGGTAAGGGAGGAAAGGGTCTGGGAAAAGGAGGAGCCAAGCGTCACAGGAAGGTACTTCGTG
This sequence comes from Diarsia rubi, assembly GCA_932274075.1. Taxonomy (NCBI): domain Eukaryota; kingdom Metazoa; phylum Arthropoda; class Insecta; order Lepidoptera; family Noctuidae; genus Diarsia; species Diarsia rubi. Next base: position 5,767,087 of record OW026441.1, read on the forward strand.
ATAACATCCAGGGTATCACAAAGCCCGCCATCCGTCGTCTGGCTCGCAGAGGCGGCGTGAAACGTATCTCCGGTCTGATCTACGAAGAAACTCGCGGTGTGCTTAAAGTGTTCCTAGAGAACGTCATCCGTGACGCCGTCACTTACACCGAGCACGCCAAGAGGAAGACCGTCACCGCCATGGACGTCGTCTACGCTCTGAAGCGCCAGGGTCGCACCCTGTACGGTTTCGGCGGTTAAACGTGTCGTCTCTGCGCAACCAGCAGCTGATCTACATAATGTGTGTGTGCGGACGTGTGCGTGTTGCGTTCGTTCGTTGCGAATGAACAAAATCGTACCGTTTCACCGTGCGTGTGTAGATGCGCACATCAAAAAAGGCCCTTTTCAGGGCCGCATATGATTCGAAACAATTAAAAGGTTTCTTTAATGGAATTGTCGTCAAAAAACGTACCTACATAATATATATCTGTTATTTATTTATACCACACACAGAAAGGAAGTCACTGTTCACATGAGTACCTAGTAGTTACTTACCTACCTAGTGTTGTTTAGTCTTCGAGATGGGGGATGAAATGAAATAGCTAGAAGTATACTTGAATGATTCCTTTATTTATTTCTTAATTAATATACACCGATAATCACATCGGGCTTAAATCTAAAGTGTCGATCGTTTACGCATAATTATATTTGCACACGCACACTTCTTCGGTCTTCCTTCTTTCGCCGTCGTCGTCTCGGGTCGGTGCCTACCTTTTTAGATACCAAATACTTAAATACCTACGTAGGTATGATGCACGCCTGTCTGAACCTGTAAAATATAAAAGAAAACATTAGATACCCTAACACTAAAATATTAAAAAATGTACCTCTACCTACCGTACTCGCGTACAGCTATTCGTCCGCCCGTTCGTCGTTGCGCGTGCAGTTTGATAATGTCGTGTTGTTGTTAATGTACCTACTTACCTACAGCAGAGGTAGGTACAACATCGTGCATGATACACTGTATTATTCTAAGGAGTTAATCATTTATTATTTCGCGTACAAATATTTAGCATTACAGGCTGGCTGTAGCCCAGCCGGTGGCTTAGAGGACGCTGTGTGTACGACGTACGGTACGGTACCTACGCGGGCCAGAGCGACGACGACGACGACGACGACGACGCACTGTCGATCGGCTGTTGTCGTGACTTTGATGTAGGTACGCTTTCTGATGCTATAATCGCAGTCTTCGCGATGTCCACTCCTCGAACGAATATTAGTACTTGTATAATATTAATAGGTTGCACGTCCTGGACGGAGTCGTCCGTCCTTAGCGGTTCGGCGGTCGCGGTGTTTTACGACGGTTCACTTTTAGGTCGATAATACCTTCGCAACGGCGTGTGATATCGACGAAGTGCTGTCGCCACACACGCTCGATATCCTCCTTGTTGACGCGTCGACCTCGATCCCGGCTAACTATCAATTTTATAGAGAAAATAACGTTTTGAACTCGACCCGACCTACGCTTCGTACTCAGTCGTCAAAATAAAACACCGCCACGGTCCGAACGCGCACCGCACTCCGTCTGCGTTCGCACTTCGGCATACTCCACTTCATGAACTATCCGAAAACGCAAACGACACTCGAACTGCGACTCGTTAACTATTATTTTTGTTTATTTTATTAGATACGTGTTAGTGAAAACTTTCAAGCGTTCATACGAGAAAACGTCGCGCGACATCGCGGCGCTCGTTACGGTAAAGTTACGTCGTACCTGAGCGTACGTTTACGAAACTTGTAAATCCTATAAGTGGCGACATCTAAGTCTCTCACCTCTTATTCGAATCTTCGTGTGTGATTCGTTCGGTTACGTTCATCGATAATTTGTTGCAATGGCAGACACAGCAGTAGCTACCGAGGCTCCGGCACCCGCTACACCAGCGAAGAAGGCGGCGAGACAGGCCGGCGGAGCCGGTGCCGCGAAGAAACCGAAGGCGAAGCCGACCCATCCCAAAACATCCGAGATGGTCAACAGCGCTATCAAGGAGATGAAGGAGCGCAGCGGATCCTCCCTGCAGGCGATCAAGAAGTACATCGCGGCCCAGTACAAGGTCGACGCTGAGAAACTGGCTCCGTTCATCAGGAAATATCTGAAGAGCGCCGTCGAATCTGGCGCGCTGATCCAGACCAAGGGCAAGGGCGCCTCCGGTTCGTTCAAGCTAGAATCGAAATCGGCCGCGTCGAAGAAACCCGCCACCGCCGCAGCTGGCAAGGCCGCCGGCAAGGCGACCGCCTCTGCCGCCGCGAAGACGAAGAAGGCGACCGCCTCTGCGGCTGGAGCCAAGACCAAGAAGGCAGCAGCCGCCGCAGCGTCCGCCTCCGCAGCCTCTTCACCGTCCAAGGCCAAGTCGTCGGCCGCCGCCGCTAAGGACAAAAAGGCCGCCGCCGCTAAGAAGAAGCCGGCACCGAAGAAGGCAGCCGCACCCGCCAAGGCGAAGGGCGCCGCAGCTCCGAAAGCTAAGAAGACAGCCAAGCCGCCGACCAAGAAACCGAAAGCGCCTAAACCCAAGAAGGCCGCCGCTACACCCAAGTCGAAGCCGGCAGCCAAGAAAGCGTCCGCCGCTAAGAAGTAAGCGACGGTCGCGTTCGCGTTACACCGGCGACGACGGAGACAACGACGACAGCGGGGCGCAGTCGGCTGAACACCAGATAACAAACAACTTACACACGCAAACAGAGCAGCTGCTGCAGATGAGTGTGTGATGATAAGTGTGCGTGCGTCTTGCCTATAGTGCGTGTGCTGTGTACATTGTATTATGCACGGTAGAGAGGCGCGCGCTTGCTTTGTGCGTTTTCATCAACGCGCCCAACCGCGCGCACGTAGTACGTATGCGTCCATCATCGTCCTCGGGGAAAAGAGAGTGTGTGGAACGCGCTCGACGTGTCGAGAGCTCGTCACCCGTCACCAAGGCGGCACGGCGGGCACCGAGATGCTTAACGAGTTGCGTAAATGCGCGCTCTCAATTCGCGGCGCTCTCCGAGCGCACACCAAAAAGCCCTTTTCAGGGCTAACAAAACTATCATGAATATGAAAAATATTCATTTCTTTAATACGGAGAGAGAGAGTCATAACGTTTTATATATAATTATACTCGCTTAGGTACACATACATATAGATCTCGCAAAATTCAACCTACTTACCTACGTTTTATAAGTACATCATACCTAGTTCTAACTACAATTAGAATATCTAGGACTGTAGGTAGTTTTTACATAGGGTCTAGAATTAATAAAACAATAATATCATATTTTACAGTTAGGTAAAGTTCTAAAATCGAAACGTCCATTCCCAACCATAATATTGTTGCACTCGCGAGAGGCGCGCCTGCGCGCTTCGTGAATTTGTTTCTTCGTTAGCTCCGTACCCCTCCCACTGACACAGCTACGCGGCGCGGGTATAAAAACGCGCGGTGGGTATGTTTGAAAAAAACACTCGCCGTCTGACCGCCGCCGCGTACGGACGTGTATCGCTACCTGCGCTACCCCCCGCCCGCCGCTATCAGTGTCACCGGTTCGTCGCGCGTCCCCAGCGCTGTGACGTCATCCGTAGTCTCAGACTACACCCGTCGAATAATTGGTGTCTTTTTCAAGACAACTTTTGTTCATCTATTTCTGTTTGAGAGAAATATCGTCAAAACGTTGTGCCCCCTCAGGGAAAAACCACAGTTTCGTGGTTCTTGGTGGAAACCTTACGGTGCCAACGAAGCCAAGAGGGTGGTGCCCCAATCCTACCCGCCAGACCCCTTCAGGGCGAGGCTACCCATTGGAGTCGAGAGCTAGGAGCTTGGCCTTGGGGGATCTCCTAGTCAAACCTAGTCTCTGGTTCTCTCCACAGCTACACACCTAGTGTCGGTTGGGTGTGTCTACCCCTTCGCACTAGACCCCAATAGGGCCCTGTCGCACAATAAGACTGGCGACAGGTTTACAAGCTTAGGGCACACCAGTAGGTACACACCTCCCCTGTCACACACACCATCCCCCCTGACAGGGAGGCCACACACACCCCCGGGCCCGTCCACCCGGGGAGTTAGGTTGTTAGGGTGTTAGGCCTTGTAGGGTTTTAATTTCGTCATGACGACTAATTTTTAGTTGTTTAATTTTTTCAATATGTCTGAAGTCAGTCAACTCCGCGAGGAGTTGGATGCCCTCAGACGTATATTACAGGAGCTCCTCGACTCGAGCGATTTCGTCCGAGAGAGGTATGGAGGCAAGCTGGCTGCGCTCCGACGGCCCGTTATCGCCGATTTTAGCGATGCACTTGACAGCCCCCTGTCACCTCCGCCCGCCGATCAAGGCATTCCTTTGAGGAAAGCCGCCCCGATCTCCAAGAAACCAGGTGTTTCTACGGAACCCGCCGTCCAGTCATCATCGTCGTTGTCAACACCTATTGTTTCAGGGACAAAGGCAAAATCCGCCGCCTCGAGTTCTACGAAGCCCGCCATCGTGACAGCAGCCGCCCCATTACCTGCTATTGTTTCAGGTACAAAGGAGACCGCCGCCGCACCTGCGTCCATTTCTGAGAAAATGGATACCTCAGTTCCCTTGTCTGACAATGGCTCATTGTCAGATAGCTCAAATAACCCATCGTCCGATGACGATTATCAGCTTGTCGGCAAGGGCAAGCGTAAGAAGGGCAAAAACTCACAAGCGAGCTTACCCAAAAAGCTTGTAGCGACCGCAGTGGTCCCTACACCTGTGAGCTCCTGCCCTTCTTCGCCCGCCCCAGCCACTCAGGCTACACCAATTAGCCGCCCGTCTAGCCCTATGGCTATTAACTCTGCTCCGATAGTTCCTCGGAAGCAAAAGCCCCCGCCCCCTATCTACATTCACGAGAAAGGGAAATGGACAGAAGTGTCCAAGATGTGTGCGGATCGCAAGATTCAGTACACAAACGCCCGCGCTACTCAAATTGGTATCAAGGTGATGGTGCCCTCGTCCTCGGACTTCAGGGAACTCACCCGCCACCTTCGCGAAAGGCATATTGCCTTTCATACGTACTCCCTTCCCGAGGAGAAGCCTCACCGTGTGGTGATTAGGCGGATCCCTAAGGAAATACCGTCTTCTGAGATCAAAGATGATCTCATACTTCAGGGGGTGCCAGTAATAGCTGTGCACCGCCTTCACAAAGCGCGCGGCGGAGACCTGTACGACATGGTATTGGTCGTCTGTGACCGCGTTGAAGGCCATCACCCTATTTTTAAGGTGAAGGCCGTCTGCTCGCTATCGGGCATTATCATTCAGAAGCCTAACAGCCTCTCTATAATTGGACAGTGTCACCGCTGTCAGTTGTACGGCCATAGCGCCAACAATTGTTTCGCGCCTCATAGGTGCGTAAAATGCCTGGGAAACCATGGCACCTCAGAATGCCCTCGTCCTAAGGACATCTCACAGTGCACAGAGCCGCCTAGTTGCGTTCTCTGCGGCCAATCGGGTCACCCGGCTAACTACCGTGGCTGCCCAAAAGCTCCCAAAGTTTCGTCCGCGAAGCTGGCCAAGCGCGCCAACGCTCGCCAAATCAGAGAGGGCTCTTACAAAGTACCATCTTCCCAGATGCCAGATCGTCTTGGTCCTCAGCGACCCTTCCACTGGGATGCTCTCAACAGCCAAAAAGAGTTTCCCCCTCTCGGCAAAAAGCAACCCACCCCTCTTCCGGGATTAATGGATCAGCCTGTTATTCCCGTCAATTCTGCAGTTTCCGAAACTGTGCCCCCTCCAAGGGAGGCCTTCTCAGCACCAGCCAATCCTCGTCGCTCGGAGCCCTTCAGGCCCGTGAACACGACAACCCCCCAAAATCAGTCGAACTATGAGACGATTTTGGGAGCCTTCCACTGGTTCGCCACTGACGAAGCCGACCGTTGCGCGGCTGAAATCAGGGAGGCGAACTTTGATGGAGAAAAGCTTGGGAAGATTTTCCTCAAGTACAACCTCAAAGAGTCACTCCGTGGAATCAATTACAAAAAACAATAATGGGTACCACAAAATTATCCTGCGGCCTACCCAGATCCCTCAAGTTAGGTTTCTTTAATGCCAACGGTGGCATTAAAACACAGCGCGATGAGATCGCCGCCTTTCTTCGCGACCATCTCATCGATGTTTTCCTCGTGCAAGAGACTTTCCTCAAGCCGAGTCACCGCGACCCAAAAATTGCAAACTTTCGCATGGTACGCAATGATCGGGTTCGCTGCCATAAGGGCGGTACGCTCATTTACTACCGCAAAGAATTACACTGCATCCCCATCGATGCCCCACCACTTGTTTCTCTACTAGAGGTTTCAGTCTGTCGGCTCGGTATGACCGGCCATCCACCGGTTCATATTATCTCGGCTTATATGCCCCCTACTCTCACTCCTGAAGATCACGGTCTTCTGGACAAAGACCTCACAGTCCTCTTCGGCTTGAGTGATGCCGTTATCTTAGCGAGTGATCTCAATGCCAAACATCCTGCCTGGAACAGCGCGACCACGAACCCTAGGGGGAAAGTCGTGTTTAGCCTTGGCGAGAAGCTTCACTTCGACACTATCGCTCCCATGGAGCCTACCCACTACCCGGGTACCATTGACCATCGTCCAGACGTGCTCGATATAGCGCTGCTCAAGAACATCAACCTCAGGTTGCGTTCCATCGAGACGCTACATGAGCTCCACTCTGATCATCGTCCAGTGTTAATGCACTTGGTTCCTCGGTCGGGTCCTTCTGACCCCAGCCAGCCTCCTGCGACCATTACGATCACCGACTGGAAGAAATTAGGCGAAAAGCTGAAATCGACCACGTCGCCGCACCTGGACGAGATCCCCGATCATATTGTCTCAGTCGCAGACACGACGGCCGCCATCAACTCGTTTACAGCTCACGTTCAGTCCGTTATTACGGAGTGCTCGCGGGAGGTACCGGAGATGAGTGATCATCGCTGGAAACTACCCGCGGACATACGCGATCTGATAACCGAGAAGAACGCGGCCATACGTGCCTACAGTAGTTGGCCAAATGAGTCAAACAAAACCCACATGCGTAACTTGCAGCTTGCTGTAAAGAAACGCACTAGTGAGTTTCGTAACACTCAGTGGGACAACATGCTCAGCGACCTCGAGCCAACCCATCAGGCTTTCTGGCAACTGCAACGCAAGTTGCGTGCCACCGATGAGGCTTCGATGCCCCCTCTCAATCGACCAGACATGAGCGTCGCCTTTGACGACTCCGAGAAGGCTGAATGCCTGGCAGACAGCCTGGAAGCTCAGTGCACCGATAGTTCTCAACCGGTCGACAAGCGTCATCTTGATAAGGTGAACGCAGTAGTCGATCACAAAACTAACCTACCACCTGTGGAAGACCCTGATAACCCTCTGCCTGAAGTGACTCCCACTGAAGTGCAAGAGATCGTTAACAGGCTTCTGCCTCGGAAAGCACCGGGCTCCGACGGCATCACCAACAGGGTGATTAAACTTTTACCTCCTCAACTCATAGTGCTACTGGCTGGCATCTTCAATGCTGCCCTAGCTAATAATATTTTTCCGCAAATTTGGAAAGAGGCCACTGTAATAGGTTTTCCCAAGCCAGGCAAACCTAAGGCCGAGCCGTCGAGCTACCGGCCAATCAGTCTCCTGACCACGCTCGGCAAAATCTATGAAAGGCTTATTTATAAGCGGCTCAAAGATTATGTCGAAGCAAAGAGCCTCATTCCCGACGAGCAGTTCGGATTCAGGACCGAGCACTCGTGTATTCATCAGGTTCATCGCATCGTCGAACACGTCAGCGCTGGTTTTCAGCGTGGCCTGATGACAGGCGCGTTATTTTTCGATATAGCGAAAGCATTCGACAAAGTCTGGCACAACGGCTTAATATACAAGCTGTACCAAATGGGAGTGCCTGACCGTCTCGTGCTCATCTTACGGGACTTTTTGTCGAATCGCACTTTCCGCTATCGCATAGGAGAAGCTCTGTCTTCCCCGCATCCGATTCGTGCTGGAGTCCCTCAGGGCTCCGTACTTTCCCCTTTAGTTTTCACGCTGTTTACTAGCGATATCCCAAAGATCAAGAAGGCTCAAATAGCCCTATTCGCTGATGACACGGCTATTTTCTATTCCGGTCGCGAACAAGGCGCTATCGCGCGATCTCTACAGTCGGCAGCCAATGCGCTTAGCGCGTGGTTCCGAAAGTGGAGGATCGAAGTAAATCCGGACAAAAGTCAGGCGGTACTTTTCACCAAACCTCGACTTTCGCGTCCCCCACCACGTCCGATCACAATGTACGGTAAGCCTATCCACTGGGAGAAGCAAGCCAAGTACTTGGGAGTCATACTCGACCATCACCTTTCCTTCGGGAAGCATATAAGAGCAGCTCGTAACAAAGCGGCCTTTGCCATGAGTAGGCTCCACTACATTCTTCAAACAAAGAGCAAATTGTCACTCAAGTGCAAGTTGCGGCTTTACACCTCAGTGATCCGACCAATTATGACATACGCTTGTGTCGTATTTGCTCACTCTCATTCGCGTCACATCCACACGATGCAAACTCTACAAAACCGATTTCTCCGTAGGATCACCGGAGCCCCGTGGTTCATCCGTAATTCCAGTCTTCATTTAGATCTTAAAATGCCCACCCTTCTTCAATTCATGAAACGCCTTTCCAAGCGCTTCTTTGATTCTGCAGTCAAGCATAGGAACCCTCTGGTCACATCGGCCGCCCGATACGAACCATCGCGTATTAGCAAGACCCGCCGTCCGCGGCATACTCTTATCACTCCTGATGACCCTATTACTATTCTTCAAGAAAGCAGTAGGGAAACCAGTACTCTTAGGAAGAACAGACATAAATATCCGTCATTCCGACCGCGCCGCCGCGGTCCGTCGTCGCGGAATCCCATTTCAAGCCCCCCCCGACCCTCGCCAGAGCCAGCCCGCGATGCTGAGCCAGTAGTTTTAAACCAGCCCTTAAATAACATCACTCAGATCCAGCCTGTCCCCTTGCTGCCCTCCCCCAGTGACGTCCTAAGCCGAGGTCCGTACCCCACAGGGGGTGCCCTTAGCGATTTGTCACTTAGTTTGTAAGTTTTTGCCCTGGCTGGAGGCCTTAAACTCAAGGCACCCACAGGGATTTGCCCGGTTAAGCAGAAGACAGTCTCCTAGACTGAACTGCGAGATGCCATTTAGAAAAAAAAAAAAAAAAATGTTTGAAAAACAGTACAAGATTCCCTCGTCGCGCGCACAGTCGTACGCGTGTTTCGTCGTTTTCGTGTGTTAAACCCAAACTCTACCTACCATGTCTGGTCGCGGCAAAGGTGGCAAGGTGAAGGGAAAGGCAAAGTCCCGTTCCAACCGTGCTGGTCTTCAGTTCCCTGTGGGTCGTATCCACAGGCTGCTTCGCAACGGAAACTACGCCGAGCGCGTCGGTGCCGGTGCCCCCGTCTACTTGGCCGCCGTGATGGAGTACCTGGCTGCTGAGGTTCTCGAGTTGGCCGGCAACGCCGCTCGGGACAACAAGAAGACCAGGATCATCCCGCGTCATCTTCAATTGGCCATCCGCAACGACGAGGAGCTGAACAAACTGCTCTCCGGTGTGACGATCGCTCAAGGTGGTGTGCTGCCTAACATCCAGGCTGTGCTCCTGCCCAAGAAGACCGAGAAGAAGGCTTAGACGTCGCCGTCGTGCTACACACACACGGCGACATCTGACCGTGATGCATCGTGCGAGTGCCCCGCACGCGTGTTTCGATATAATATTTATGCTATTTGTATACGTATTATGTCGTTTGTTTGCGCGATGCTCTCCGCTCGCATGCATTCAAAACAAAAGGCCCTTTTCAGGGCCACAATATTATTCGTCAACTATATACTTAATACAAAGACAGTTTCTTTATCTGCGTTATCGTCTAAACGTAAAAATCATCTACCTAATATAATTCATGTACCTATACAAGAACTACCTATTACAGTATACAGTATACAGTACCTACCTACCTGAAGTAGATACCAGTTAGTTAGTTCTACCTTGTCATGTAGGTGTTAAATTAAATTGAATGAATCAATCAATCGGGAAATGATCGATTTCTCGTCGGACGGAGCATTAGGTACAAAATAATGTGAATGTAAACAGTATGCATACACAGACACAATATTAAATTTATGTAAATAAAGCAGGCAATTTAAAAAATATTATGAGGTCGAATGAATGAAACAAAAATACTTAGGTACTTAGTGTAAATGTAAATTTTTGTTTTAGTTTGTGCTATATGTTATATATACCCATTTCTAATATAATTATATAGGTATAATACCTAGTTAGTTGGAATTGGAATTGATATCAATATATATATATATTTTTTTTTTTTTTTCAATCACGAGCGTCACAACGACGCCCGCCCGCTCGCTCCCTTCACCTCCCTCTCGGGTATCCCCTCTCCCCGCGCTTTGGATTAGGAGCGCGGTGATTGGTCCGCCGCTGCGTTGAATCACTCACCGCTTGCCGCAACTGTGTACCGCGTGCGAGCGTATAAATACCACTTCTGAAAATAAATTCGTTTATACTGCGACTGAACTCCGTTTCGGTAGCACGTGTGTACTCTACGATTTCATAATGCCGCCCAAGACAAGTGGTAAAGCCGCCAAGAAGTCTGGCAAAGCCCAGAAGAACATCTCCAAGACCGACAAGAAGAAGAAGAAGCACAAGAGGAAGGAGAGCTACGCCATCTACATCTACAAGGTGTTGAAGCAGGTGCACCCCGACACCGGTATCTCCAGCAAGGCCATGTCCATCATGAATTCGTTCGTGAACGACATCTTCGAGCGTATCGCCGCCGAAGCTTCCCGCCTCGCCCACTACAACAAGAGGTCGACCATCACGTCCAGGGAGGTGCAGACGTCCGTCAGGCTCCTGCTGCCCGGTGAACTCGCCAAGCACGCCGTCAGTGAAGGCACCAAGGCCGTCACCAAATACACCAGTTCCAAGTGAGCGATCGGCAGCGCTAATGTCGCCGACGCTCCGTCTCGACGCCTCGCCTCGTGTGTGTAGTATGCAGTGTTAAACCCGGTGCGCTTGTTCGTGTGTCTTGTTGGCTGTGATGCGTGTGTAAATTGTGCTAGTGTCTTCGTAATGTGCATGCATGCATGTATGTATGTACACATGTATTTACGTACGAGACGCGCACGACGCACGCATCGCGAACAAACCACGACAAACGTCTGGACGCGCACGCACTCGCACCTTGGGATGGCAGGAGAAACAACAAAAGGCCCTTTTCAGGGCCACAAATATGTTCATGTGATTCTCAATTCACATTTCTGAAATCGGAATATCGTCAAAACGTTACACGCTCTCTCTCTCTCTCTCTCTCTCTCTCTCTCTCTCTCTCTCACGTAATAACTATAGCAAAGTTATACACAACAAACAAAATAGGTATACATTTTTTATACATTAATGTAACAAGCAATATTCATCAAACTGAACACGCATGCATGCACGCACACTGAATAATAGTGCAGTAGGTAGGTATTTAAAGAAACATTAAATGGGTAATTCCAAAAAATAAAATCGACACGTACGTACGTACCTACCTACCTACTTAGTTAAGTTAAATAAACGCTCGTATTCTTTCTTAGAACACAGCGTAGTTCTATCGTTATGACATGTGTGGCATAACAATTTACGTACGTAGATTAGTATTGTATTGTTTCTGGTTTTTCTTATTATAGTACCTAAGTACCTACCTATATCATAAGGTTAAAACTAAGAATTAATAAAGTTAAAAGAAAATTCTTGTCGATTTATTTTACAAAGTTTAGTTAGTTAGTCCGACGTACCGTAGAGGGCGCGCCGGTGCTTGCAGGTTGCCCACGGTATAAATAGGACCGAAATGCGCGATGGCACGTTTATTCACTCTCGTACGTTCGAAGTGTGTACACTCGCGCGCCCGTTGCGTGAATTTTTCTGTTACTTTGTTATTATTTCATCTCCCGTTTCGTGTTTGCAATGGCCCGTACCAAGCAGACCGCTCGTAAATCCACCGGTGGTAAGGCACCGAGGAAGCAGCTCGCCACAAAGGCTGCGCGCAAGAGCGCACCGGCCACCGGCGGCGTTAAGAAACCCCATCGCTACAGGCCCGGAACTGTGGCGCTCCGTGAGATTCGTCGCTACCAGAAGAGTACCGAGCTGTTGATCCGCAAGCTTCCGTTCCAGCGTCTCGTGCGTGAGATCGCACAGGACTTCAAGACCGATCTCCGTTTCCAGAGCTCCGCCGTCATGGCGTTGCAGGAGGCTAGCGAGGCTTACCTCGTCGGTCTCTTCGAAGACACCAACCTGTGCGCGATTCACGCGAAGCGCGTCACCATCATGCCCAAGGACATCCAGTTGGCTCGCAGGATCAGAGGCGAACGCGCTTAAACTGCTGCTGCATCAGCATACGTCACAACACGCGTGACTGCCTTCGTGCAGTGCGTTTGTGACTATGCGTTCACACAAAAGGCCCTTTTCAGGGCCACATATGTATCAGATTATAAGATATTTCTTTATGTCGGAAGAAGTCACAAAAACGTTACCTTACCTACCTACTGGAATTTATTTGCTAAACACAAAAATTTTACACACACAATAATCATACAACCTACCTACCTACCTACCTACCTACCTAGCTAGCTAGCTAGCTAGCTAGCTAGCTAGTTAGGTACTTACTTATTTACAAACTAATTAAATAAACAACAGAGACGAAACTTACTTTTTCTTTACTAAGTAAGCACCGCAGTCAGTGAGTGAAGGTTTCATACGTCTTAAATATTATATGCGTAACGGTCTACTTTACTATTATTATTAATTATCACTACGATACTTACGATATTACAAAATAAAATGCAATTTTAGATGCATTGATGAAACGATAGGTAAATTAATGTTTCGCGACGACTAAACAACGTAGTTGAGCGAACCAGCCAACCAACGACGAGCATCGGGGCGCCTCGCCCCCCGCACCTTTCGGCTCTTGCCTACCGCCCCGCTGAGCTGCGCGTAGCATATAAATATAAGGAGGCCTGCGTACTCAAAAAAAAACACATCGCCGTCTGACCGCCGCCGCGTACGGACGTGTATCGCTACCTGCGCTACCCCCCGCCCGCCGCTATCAGTGTCACCGGTTCGTCGCGCGTCCCCAGCGCTGTGACGTCATCCGTAGTCTCAGACTACACCCGTCGAATAATTGGTGTCTTTTTCAAGACAACTTTTGTTCATCTATTTCTGTTTGAGAGAAACATCGTCAAAACGTTGTGCCCCCTCAGGGAAAAACCACAGTTTCGTGGTTCTTGGTGGAAACCTTACGGTGCCAACGAAGCCAAGAGGGTGGTGCCCCAATCCTACCCGCCAGACCCCTTCAGGGCGAGGCTACCCATTGGAGTCGAGAGCTAGGAGCTTGGCCTTGGGGGATCTCCTAGTCAAACCTAGTCTCTGGTTCTCTCCACAGCTACACACCTAGTGTCGGTTGGGTGTGTCTACCCCTTCGCACTAGACCCCAATAGGGCCCTGTCGCACAATAAGACTGGCGATAGGTTTACAAGCTTAGGGCACACCAGTAGGTACACACCTCCCCTGTCACACACACCATCCCCCCTGACAGGGAGGCCACACACACCCCCGGGCCCGTCCACCCGGGGAGTTAGGTTGTTAGGGTGTTAGGCCTTGTAGGGTTTTAATTTCGTCATGACGACTAATTTTTAGTTGTTTAATTTTTTCAATATGTCTGAAGTCAGTCAACTCCGCGAGGAGTTGGATGCCCTCAGACGTATATTACAGGAGCTCCTCGACTCGAGCGATTTCGTCCGAGAGAGGTATGGAGGCAAGCTGGCTGCGCTCCGACGGCCCGTTATCGCCGATTTTAGCGATGCACTTGACAGCCCCCTGTCACCTCCGCCCGCCGATCAAGGCATTCCTTTGAGGAAAGCCGCCCCGATTTCTAAGAAACCAGGTGTTTCTACGGAACCCGCCGTCCAGTCATCATCGTCGTTGTCAACACCTATTGTTTCAGGGACAAAGGCAAAATCCGCCGCCTCGAGTTCTACGAAGCCCGCCAACGTGACAGCAGCCGCCCCATTACCTGCTATTGTTTCAGGTACAAAGGAGACCGCCGCCGCACCTGCGTCCATTTCTGAGAAAATGGATACCTCAGTTCCTTTGTCTGACAATGGCTCATTGTCAGACAGCTCAAATAACCCATCGTCCGATGACGATTATCAGCTTGTCGGCAAGGGCAAGCGTAAGAAGGGCAAAAACTCACAAGCGAGCTTACCCAAAAAGCTTGTAGCGACCGCAGTGGTCCCTACACCTGTGAGCTCCTGCCCTTCTTCGCCCGCCCCAGCCACTCAGGCTACACCAATTAGCCGCCCGTCTAGCCCTATGGCTATTAACTCTGCTCCGATAGTTCCTCGGAAGCAAAAGCCCCCGCCCCCTATCTACATTCACGAGAAAGGGAAATGGACAGAAGTGTCCAAGATGTGTGCGGATCGCAAGATTCAGTACACAAACGCCCGCGCTACTCAAATTGGTATCAAGGTGATGGTGCCCTCGTCCTCGGACTTCAGGGAACTCACCCGCCACCTTCGCGAAAGGCATATTGCCTTTCATACGTACTCCCTTCCCGAGGAGAAGCCTCACCGTGTGGTGATTAGGCGGATCCCTAAGGAAATACCGTCTTCTGAGATCAAAGATGATCTCATACTTCAGGGGGTGCCAGTAATAGCTGTGCACCGCCTTCACAAAGCGCGCGGCGGAGACCTGTACGACATGGTATTGGTCGTCTGTGACCGCGTTGAAGGCCATCACCCTATTTTTAAGGTGAAGGCCGTCTGCTCGCTATCGGGCATTATCATTCAGAAGCCTAACAGCCTCTCTATAATTGGACAGTGTCACCGCTGTCAGTAGTACGGCCATAGCGCCAACAATTGTTTCGCGCCTCATAGGTGCGTAAAATGCCTGGGAAACCATGGCACCTCAGAATGCCCTCGTCCTAAGGACATCTCACAGTGCACAGAGCCGCCTAGTTGCGTTCTCTGCGGCCAATCGGGTCACCCGGCTAACTACCGTGGCTGCCCAAAAGCTCCCAAAGTTTCGTCCGCGAAGCTGGCCAAGCGCGCCATCGCTCGCCAAATCAGAGAGGGCTCTTACAAAGTACCATCTTCCCAGATGCCAGATCGTCTTGGTCCTCAGCGACCCTTCCACTGGGATGCTCTCAACAGCCAAAAAGAGTTTCCCCCTCTCGGCAAAAAGCAACCCACCCCTCTTCCGGGATTAATGGATCAGCCTGTTATTCCCGTCAATTCTGCAGTTTCCGAAACTGTGCCCCCTCCAAGGGAGGCCTTCTCAGCACCAGCCAATCCTCGTCGCTCGGAGCCCTTCAGGCCCGTGAACACGACAGCCCCCCAAAATCAGTCGAACTATGAGACGATTTTGGGAGCCTTCCACTGGTTCGCCACTGACGAAGCCGACCGTTGCGCGGCTGAAATCAGGGAGGCGAACTTTGATGGAGAAAAGCTTGGGAAGATTTTCCTCAAGTACAACCTCAAAGAGTCACTCCGTGGAATCAATTACAAAAAACAATAATGGGTACCACAAAATTATCCTGCGGCCTACCCAGATCCCTCAAGTTAGGTTTCTTTAATGCCAACGGTGGCATTAAAACACAGCGCGATGAGATCGCCGCCTTTCTTCGCGACCATCTCATCGATGTTTTCCTCGTGCAAGAGACTTTCCTCAAGCCGAGTCACCGCGACCCAAAAATTGCAAACTTTCGCATGGTACGCAATGATCGGGTTCGCTGCCATAAGGGCGGTACGCTCATTTACTACCGCAAAGAATTACACTGCATCCCCATCGATGCCCCACCACTTGTTTCTCTACTAGAGGTTTCAGTCTGTCGGCTCGGTATGACCGGCCATCCACCGGTTCATATTATCTCGGCTTATATGCCCCCTACTCTCACTCCTGAAGATCACGGTCTTCTGGACAAGGACCTCACAGTCCTCTTCGGCTTGAGTGATGCCGTTATCTTAGCGGGTGATCTCAATGCCAAACATCCTGCCTGGAACAGCGCGACCACGAACCCTAGGGGGAAAGTCGTGTTTAGCCTTGGCGAGAAGCTTCACTTCGACACTATCGCTCCCATGGAGCCTACCCACTACCCGGGTACCATTGACCATCGTCCAGACGTGCTCGATATAGCGCTGCTCAAGAACATCAACCTCAGGTTGCGTTCCATCGAGACGCTACATGAG
The DNA here is from genome assembly GCA_932274075.1 of Diarsia rubi. Lineage (NCBI taxonomy): Eukaryota > Metazoa > Arthropoda > Insecta > Lepidoptera > Noctuidae > Diarsia > Diarsia rubi. The sequence goes on from OW026441.1 coordinate 5,783,366, forward strand.
CTCCACTCTGATCATCGTCCAGTGTTAATGCACTTGGTTCCTCGGTCGGGTCCTTCTGACCCCAGCCAGCCTCCTGCGACCATTACGATCACCGACTGGAAGAAATTAGGCGAAAAGCTGAAATCGACCACGTCGCCGCACCTGGACGAGATCCCCGATCATATTGTCTCAGTCGCAGACACGACGGCCGCCATCAACTCGTTTACAGCTCACGTTCAGTCCGTTATTACGGAGTGCTCGCGGGAGGTACCGGAGATGAGTGATCATCGCTGGAAACTACCCGCGGACATACGCGATCTGATAACCGAGAAGAACGCGGCCATACGTGCCTACAGTAGTTGGCCAAATGAGTCAAACAAAACCCACATGCGTAACTTGCAGCTTGCTGTAAAGAAACGCACTAGTGAGTTTCGTAACACTCAGTGGGACAACATGCTCAGCGACCTCGAGCCAACCCATCAGGCTTTCTGGCAACTGCAACGCAAGTTGCGTGCCACCGATGAGGCTTCGATGCCCCCTCTCAATCGACCAGACAAGAGCGTCGCCTTTGACGACTCCGAGAAGGCTGAATGCCTGGCAGACAGCCTGGAAGCTCAGTGCACCAATAGTTCTCAACCGGTCGACAAGCGTCATCTTGATAAGGTGAACGCAGTAGTCGATCACAAAACTAACCTACCACCTGTGGAAGACCCTGATAACCCTCTGCCTGAAGTGACTCCCACTGAAGTGCAAGAGATCGTTAACAGGCTTCTGCCTCGGAAAGCACCGGGCTCCGACGGCATCACCAACAGGGTGATTAAACTTTTACCTCCTCAACTCATAGTGCTACTGGCTGGCATCTTCAATGCTGCCCTAGCTAATAATATTTTTCCGCAAATTTGGAAAGAGGCCACTGTAATAGGTTTTCCCAAGCCAGGCAAACCTAAGGCCGAGCCGTCGAGCTACCGGCCAATCAGTCTCCTGACCACGCTCGGCAAAATCTATGAAAGGCTTATTTATAAGCGGCTCAAAGATTATGTCGAAGCAAAGAGCCTCATTCCGGACGAGCAGTTCGGATTCAGGACCGAGCACTCGTGTATTCATCAGGTTCATCGCATCGTCGAACACGTCAGCGCTGGTTTTCAGCGTGGCCTGATGACAGGCGCGTTATTTTTCGATATAGCGAAAGCATTCGACAAAGTCTGGCACAACGGCTTAATATACAAGCTGTACCAAATGGGAGTGCCTGACCGTCTCGTGCTCATCTTACGGGACTTTTTGTCGAATCGCACTTTCCGCTATCGCATAGGAGAAGCTCTGTCTTCCCCGCATCCGATTCGTGCTGGAGTCCCTCAGGGCTCCGTACTTTCCCCTTTAGTTTTCACGCTGTTTACTAGCGATATCCCAAAGATCAAGAAGGCTCAAATAGCCCTATTCGCTGATGACACGGCTATTTTCTATTCCGGTCGCGAACAAGGCGCTATCGCGCGATCTCTACAGTCGGCAGCCAATGCGCTTAGCGCGTGGTTCCGAAAGTGGAGGATCGAAGTAAATCCGGACAAAAGTCAGGCGGTACTTTTCACCAAACCTCGACTTTCGCGTCCCCCACCACGTCCGATCACAATGTACGGTAAGCCTATCCACTGGGAGAAGCAAGCCAAGTACTTGGGAGTCATACTCGACCATCACCTTTCCTTCGGGAAGCATATAAGAGCAGCTCGTAACAAAGCGGCCTTTGCCATGAGTAGACTCCACTACATTCTTCAAACAAAGAGCAAATTGTCACTCAAGTGCAAGTTGCGGCTTTACACCTCAGTGATCCGACCAATTATGACATACGCTTGTGTCGTATTTGCTCACTCTCATTCGCGTCACATCCACACGATGCAAACTCTACAAAACCGACTTCTCCGTAGGATCACCGGAGCCCCGTGGTTCATCCGTAATTCCAGTCTTCATTTAGATCTTAAAATGCCCACCCTTCTTCAATTCATGAAACGCCTTTCCAAGCGCTTCTTTGATTCTGCAGTCAAGCATAGGAACCCTCTGGTCACATCGGCCGCCCGATACGAACCATCGCGTATTAGCAAGACCCGCCGTCCGCGGCATACTCTTATCACTCCTGATGACCCTATTACTATTCTTCAAGAAAGCAGTAGGGAAACCAGTACTCTTAGGAAGTACAGACATAAATATCCGTCATTCCGACCGCGCCGCCGCGGTCCGTCGTCGCGGAATCCCATTTCAAGCCCCCCCCGACCCTCGCCAGAGCCAGCCCGCGATGCTGAGCCAGTAGTTTTAAACCAGCCCTTAAATAACATCACTCAGATCCAGCCTGTCCCCTTGCTGCCCTCCCCCAGTGACGTCCTAAGCCGAGGTCCGTACCCCACAGGGGGTGCCCTTAGCGATTTGTCACTTAGTTTGTAAGTTTTTGCCCTGGCTGGAGGCCTTAAACTCAAGGCACCCACAGGGATTTGCCCGGTTAAGCAGAAGACAGTCTCCTAGACTGAACTGCGAGATGCCATTTATAAAAAAAAAAAAAAAAAAAAAAAGTACTCAAAAAATGGATTAGCCAGTCGTCCACAGAGAGCGCACGTCCGATCGTTCCGTACCGCTGCCACTCGCCCGCTCACAGTCGTCGCGCGCGCACGTAGGCCTCCGTTGCCGTACCGTGCCCCCCGACTCACCGCGAACCGCCGCGTATCGCGAACAAAGTTCGACGTGAATTTCTCTGCTACCGTCCGAACCGTTTTATAAATCGTGCTAGAACAAAGAAACTTTTTCAAATAAAAGAAAAATAACGACTCCAGTGCGCGATTTTAGTGTTGTGTTAGCTATGTTCTCATGGGTACCCGGTGCCTGTGAGCACACAGCAGGCATCCAAGTGCTTCCCGGTGCATAAAACATCAGCTCACCGTAGCGGTTGCGGGGGACGACCACGAAAAAAAAATTCCGTTGGCTTTTAAAAACAAAAAAAAAAAAAAAACATTCCGTCCGAAATGGAAAATTCCATTCGTGATTAAATTAATTAAATAAACTTTTAACGATGAAGACACCGCCCGCGGACCGGGCGGCGCCGCTCCCGGTCACAGGGGGCCCGCCGCCTGGTGCCGCGCCGCCTGCAAACGCAGCAGAGCCACCACCACCTCCATCATCACCACCACCAGCTCGGTCATCACCTTCACCGCCGCCGGCAAGAGGCGTCGCAGGTACCGTAAAGAACCCAGCAGTGTCGGTGCGCCCGTCCACCTTCCGGCCTGTGCCAACCCAGGCCCCGGGGCCCGCCGGCTCGTGCAACCGCACGCCCGCCTCGCGCGCCACCGCTCCCGTCCCGCGCACCTCGGCGCAGCCGGTCCGCGCTACCGCGCCACCCGCGCCCCGCACGGCGCCCGCAAACACCCGCGCCGCCGCGTCCGCCGCCGGCTCGTCGCGAGTGCTCAACCTGCCGCCCGCGCAACCGCGCGCCTCTGCCGCCTCCGCCCGCACGGCGGACAGCGCGTCGCCCGCGCCACCCCGCTTGCTGGCAGGCGCATCCCGTGCCGCGCAAACCCACGTGCCGCAATCGCCGCCGCCTCCTAGGACCTCCGCCCGGGACTCCCCAGCCGCGATGTCGCCCTACTCATCCAGAGAGGGGAGCGATGTCTCGAGCCTGGAGGACTCCGCGACCGGCCGCCGCGACGTGTCACTCGACACGCCCGCACGCTCCGGCCCGCCGAGCGAAGACGAGGAGGAGGAAGAAGACATGGAGGTGAGTCCCCCAAATAATGCTGACACCACTGAAGGTCATGGCTTCGAGGCCAGGGCCCAGCGCCGCCCGAGGAGTTCGGACGATGAGGCCGCCGAAGAGGCCAAAAGGGTGTGCACAGCCGCCCCGCTCCCGCAGCGCGACACACGCGCCCGGGTCGGCGCTGGCTCGCCCACCTTTGCCCAGATGGCCCAACGAGCGGCCTCGAACCAGCTCAACAAAGACCTGCAACAGGACGCGCCCTCCGCGGCAACCCCTGCTGAAGGCGCGAAAGCAGCCACGGACGCTGCAGCACAACAACAAAAAAAGAAGAAGCCTAGATATCCTCCGCTAGTAGTGGAAAAATTACCCAACTGGGCCACCCACTTTAGGGCAGTGAGTGTATCTCTGGGCCACCCACCGAACGCTCGGCCTTACCAGGGGGGAATCAAATTCCTCCCGGAGAGCGACGACGAGTACAGGACGGTCCAGCGGTACCTCACAGACCTGGAAAGGTCGGAGGGCATCAGTTGGTTCTCCTACTCGCTGCCGGCGGAGCGCAGCCTAAAGGTGGCCATACGGGGGTTGCCCGCGGACACAAACCCCGAAGATATAGAAGAGGAGCTCAGGCTGCTGGGATACCAGCCGGAGTACGTGCGCAATATTAAGGCGCGTGGAGGACGACCCGGCTGCATATTTCACGCAGTCATGAGGAGGCAGGCCGACTTCCGATCCATTTATGACGTCACGACACTCATGTGCATGCGTGGCGTCCGTATAGAGGCCTGGCGGAGCAAGGGAGGGCCGGCACAGTGCCACAGGTGCCAAAAGTTCCGGCACAGCTCGCAGCAGTGCCACCGTCCGCTCGCTTGCGTGCGCTGCGGTGAGGAGCACGCCGCCCGAGACTGCCCACGCCCGAGAACCGAACCCGCTACCTGCGTAAACTGCGCAGGTAGCCACCCAGCGTGCAGCCGCGACTGCCCTGTGTTCCGGAAGGAGACCCGGAACAAGCGAGCGGGCACTGTCGCCATCACCATAGACAGACAGAGCCGGCCGGCGAACAATGCCGCGCCGGCAAACAATGCCGCGCCCACACAGACGGGCGCGAGCGAACTGGAAGCGCAGAATGCACCTCATCTGATGGCGGCAGGGAACGAGCCCTCCGACAGGAACGCTCCCACCTCGAGGCGGAGGAAGAAGAGGGGGCGCGGGGGAAGGAACAGGGGGAAGAAACCCCAACCACCCGCGCCTCAAGAGAGGCATGAGACCACCCCTGCCAAGGCGCAGGAGGAACAATCGCCGGTGCCAAGCACTGAAGCGGATGCCGGCAACAAATACAACAACAAGAAGAAGGGGAAGCGGGAGGAAAATACCCCCCCCCAACCTCACACCGCCCCCGCTGACGCCCTGTCGGCGCAAGCGGGCGATAAGAGAGACTCTCAAGCCGGCACTCGCGGCACACATAGAAACGCGCCTAATATTTCAAATAAAGAGTTTACCTCCTGCGCCATCAAGCTCCTGATGGACCTCATCAAGGCCATCAGGCAGGGACAGGACGCGGGCGCGGTAATCCTCGACGGGCTGGCAGAGTTACTCGTCCTTTACAATGGCTAGCTCGTTGAGATTACTGCATTGGAATGCCCGCGGCCTTAGAAAAAAGGTTGCCCCACTCCGCCTCCTCCTCAAGGAACAACGGATCGACGTGGCGCTCATCTCAGAGACACTCCTGGGACCTGCGGACCGGCTCAGGTTCCCGGGATACATCGTCTATAGGAGGGATGAGAAGTCGCCGCTCGGCATCGTCTACCGCGGACTGGCAGTATTGGTGAGCCGCAGAGTGGTTCACCAGCCGCTCCCCGAGCAACCTACCTCGACCTTCAGCGTGCTAGGGGTTCAGCTGCATGTCGCCGGCGAGGACCTGAACATCTACGCCGCCTACCACCCGCCCGGCTCCCCGCTCAACTTGGCGGAGCTAAGGGCGGTGCTATCGCCACCAACCCTGCATCCGACACTCCTCGCTGGTGACATGAACATCAAGCACCCGGCCTGGAACAGCCGCGTCACCAACGCTTGGGGAGGACGGCTACTCACCGACTCCATGGCCCACGGATACACGGTGTCCGGCCCCGACACTCCGACTCACTACCCAGACTGCGCCACCCAATCACCCGACGTGCTAGACATCGTGGTCCACAAGGGCCTGGGCTGCCAGCTCACGCAACAGGTGATAGACGACGAGATGCAGTCAGACCATCAGCCGGTACTCGTCGTCCTGTCTGAGATGCCGACCAGACTCTCGCCTCCTGCGCCACGTCGATCAACGGACTGGCAACAGTTCGTGGAAGCGATGGAGGCCACCACTCCTACTTGGCCCGTACAGACCGCCGCAGACGTCGACGGGCTAGCCGAGGAGCTCACCGCTTGCATCCAGCGCGCCCTAGAGGGCGCCACCACCACCATGCCGCCATCAAAGGGAATGGCCTACAAGCCCCTCCCCGCCCACCTCAAGCATCTAATAGCGCAGCGTAAGCGACTACGCAAGCGGTGGCAGGATACCGGCTGCCCGACCATAAAGCGGGACTTAAACCGTCTCGCGGAGAGGGTCAGGGCCAAGCTACAGGAGCACAACTCCGCGAGCTGGGAGGAACGTATCGACGCCGCGGAGGGGGACTGGCCGTCGATACACAGGCTCTGCAGGCAGCTTGCGAACACCCCAGCTCCGGTGCGTCCACTTCGCCACAGCGACGGGGCGCCACGGTACGCCGCACAGGACCGCGCAGAGATCTTCGCCGATCACCTGGAGCGTCAATTCACACCAAACCCAGCTGCTGACCCCGAGCACATCGCAGCAGTCGAGAGGCACCTTGGAGAATACTTTGCCACGCCGATAGCTCCCGACGAGGCACCAATTCACTTCTCCCCTGGGGCAGTTAGACGCGCCATCCTAAGGACAAAGCTGAGGAAGGCCCCCGGCGCGGACGGCGTGCCCAACGCAGCGCTGCGCCACCTGCCATACCGTACGGTAGCGGCGCTGGCGCGCCTGTTCACGGGCATCCTCCGCACAGGGGTTTTTCCGGCTGTCTGGAAGGAAGGGCGCGTCATCATGCTGCCCAAGCCCAGGAAGGACGTATTGAGGCCTGAGAGCTATCGGCCGATCACTCTCCTCTCCACTATCTCCAAGGTGTTTGAGCAACTCCTGCTGCGACACCTGAACCCGCACATTACGCCGCGCCCAGAGCAGTTTGGGTTCCGTGCGGCGCACTCTACGACGCTCCAGTTGTCCAGGGTGCTGCACCTCCTCGCGGGCGCCGTCAACAAGAAGGAGCGCGCGGTCGCAGTATTCCTGGACATGGAGAAGGCCTTTGATCGCGTGTGGCACGCCGGTCTGATATACAAGATGTCACTGTCAGACGCGCCTCGTCGCTTGATACAGGTGGTCTCCTCGTTTCTCTCAAACCGTACTTTCAGGGTGGCCGTAGACGGCGCGCTCTCGGACGCCCGCCCAGTAGCGGCCGGCGTGCCGCAGGGCAGCTGTGTCTCTCCGGGTGCCTACTCCTGCTTCACCGACGACATCCCCACCACACCTGGCACCACGCTCGCGCTGTACGCAGACGACGCCGCGTACTTAGCGACATCGCTTAATATAAACCACGCGGCGGCGAAGATGCAGCGCGCGCTAGATCTCCTGCCTGAATGGCTCGCCAAATGGAGGTTGTCGGTGAACGTGGGAAAGACACAGGCAATCGCCGTCGGCGGCTGCAAAATACCGCCACCCCTGACTCTTCAGGGAGCCGACGTTTCGTGGTCGCCCCAGGTAAAGTACCTAGGGGTCACCATTGACCGTCGGCTCTCAATGGGCAGCCACGTCAAGCAGGTAGTCGACAGGTGCCGGACAGCGCGGTACCTACTGCGTCCGGTGCTCCGATCCCGCCTCCCGCTGCGGGCCAGGCTGGCCGTGTACAAAACGTACCTGCGCCCCATCATCACGTACGCCGCCCCAGCCTGGCTCGCCCTCACTAGCGAGTCCAACATGAAGAAACTCCGTGCGCAACAAAGCATCGCGTTGCGCAACATTGTCGGTGCGCCTCGCTATGTGAGGAACGCCACCATCCAGCGGGACTTGGAAATCGAGAGCCTGGACGACTTCTGCCGCCGCCTCGCGTCAAACATGTTCGCGCGGGCCGACGCGTCCACCTGGCCCCAGGTCAAGGACATAGCGCCATGGCACGCGCGGCCACCTGACGCGAGGCCCTATCCCCGTGACCTCCTACCTGCAGACGTTGGCTAGCCCCACCGGTCTCGACGTACACCGGGTAATGTCGTTACACCTACACGCGACTTACCCAAACAATACGACTCCACACTCACTACACTCACCCGTAGTGCGCTGTGTGCTAAGTTAATATAGGCACAGCGCGCCGCGACTCATTCACACACGAACTTTACACACGAAAGAACCCACGCGACGAACGTGCGGCACTAGCTCGCCGTTCGATCGTAAACATGAGAGGTGTCACACAGACACATTGCCGCTCACATACACACTCATACGGCCCCTGTCCCGCGCCGTGCTCGGCTCGACCTGAAAGCGACCGCGGGCGGGGGTCAACCCCTTGCGGTGGGGAGCGTCAGAGCCACCCCTGGCTGGTAAGCTGTCCGCCGGGCCTCCTCCGGGTAACCGGGGGTCTCACCTAGCGGCGGCTGTCCGCCGGGGTGGCGGGAAAAAAAGCTGCGCCATTCGCATGGCGCCGCGGCGCTCCCACCAGCCACAGATGACACCAACACACAGGCAGGTGACGTGAGTCCACGCACCTGCCGCAGTCCAAGGCCCATGTAGGCCGCCCCAGACGAGAGGTGTCCGCAGTGACGGACACAAGCGACACCTCGGGGTAAAGACGAAAGTCTACAACCCGACCTGCGCGCCCCCTGGCGGGGTAAGCAGAGACTGCCCACGACTCAAAAAATATCAGTCGTTCGCGTTGCTCGTGCGCGCACACTCGTTCCTGAATTTTGTTTTGAAACCCCACTGCTGAGAAGATGACCGGTCGCGGTAAGGGAGGAAAGGGTCTGGGAAAAGGAGGAGCCAAGCGTCACAGGAAGGTACTTCGTGATAACATCCAGGGTATCACAAAGCCCGCCATCCGTCGTCTGGCTCGCAGAGGCGGCGTGAAACGTATCTCCGGTCTGATCTACGAAGAAACTCGCGGTGTGCTTAAAGTGTTCCTAGAGAACGTCATCCGTGACGCCGTCACTTACACCGAGCACGCCAAGAGGAAGACCGTCACCGCCATGGACGTCGTCTACGCTCTGAAGCGCCAGGGTCGCACCCTGTACGGTTTCGGCGGTTAAACGTGTCGTCTCTGCGCAACCAGCAGCTGATCTACATAATGTGTGTGTGCGGACGTGTGCGTGTTGCGTTCGTTCGTTGCGAATGAACAAAATCGTACCGTTTCACCGTGCGTGTGTAGATGCGCACATCAAAAAAGGCCCTTTTCAGGGCCGCATATGATTCGAAACAATTAAAAGGTTTCTTTAATGGAATTGTCGTCAAAAAACGTACCTACATAATATATATCTGTTATTTATTTATACCACACACAGAAAGGAAGTCACTGTTCACATGAGTACCTAGTAGTTACTTACCTACCTAGTGTTGTTTAGTCTTCGAGATGGGGGATGAAATGAAATAGCTAGAAGTATACTTGAATGATTCCTTTATTTATTTCTTAATTAATATACACCGATAATCACATCGGGCTTAAATCTAAAGTGTCGATCGTTTACGCATAATTATATTTGCACACGCACACTTCTTCGGTCTTCCTTCTTTCGCCGTCGTCGTCTCGGGTCGGTGCCTACCTTTTTAGATACCAAATACTTAAATACCTACGTAGGTATGATGCACGCCTGTCTGAACCTGTAAAATATAAAAGAAAACATTAGATACCCTAACACTAAAATATTAAAAAATGTACCTCTACCTACCGTACTCGCGTACAGCTATTCGTCCGCCCGTTCGTCGTTGCGCGTGCAGTTTGATAATGTCGTGTTGTTGTTAATGTACCTACTTACCTACAGCAGAGGTAGGTACAACATCGTGCATGATACACTGTATTATTCTAAGGAGTTAATCATTTATTATTTCGCGTACAAATATTTAGCATTACAGGCTGGCTGTAGCCCAGCCGGTGGCTTAGAGGACGCTGTGTGTACGACGTACGGTACGGTACCTACGCGGGCCAGAGCGACGACGACGACGACGACGACGACGCACTGTCGATCGGCTGTTGTCGTGACTTTGATGTAGGTACGCTTTCTGATGCTATAATCGCAGTCTTCGCGATGTCCACTCCTCGAACGAATATTAGTACTTGTATAATATTAATAGGTTGCACGTCCTGGACGGAGTCGTCCGTCCTTAGCGGTTCGGCGGTCGCGGTGTTTTACGACGGTTCACTTTTAGGTCGATAATACCTTCGCAACGGCGTGTGATATCGACGAAGTGCTGTCGCCACACACGCTCGATATCCTCCTTGTTGACGCGTCGACCTCGATCCCGGCTAACTATCAATTTTATAGAGAAAATAACGTTTTGAACTCGACCCGACCTACGCTTCGTACTCAGTCGTCAAAATAAAACACCGCCACGGTCCGAACGCGCACCGCACTCCGTCTGCGTTCGCACTTCGGCATACTCCACTTCATGAACTATCCGAAAACGCAAACGACACTCGAACTGCGACTCGTTAACTATTATTTTTGTTTATTTTATTAGATACGTGTTAGTGAAAACTTTCAAGCGTTCATACGAGAAAACGTCGCGCGACATCGCGGCGCTCGTTACGGTAAAGTTACGTCGTACCTGAGCGTACGTTTACGAAACTTGTAAATCCTATAAGTGGCGACATCTAAGTCTCTCACCTCTTATTCGAATCTTCGTGTGTGATTCGTTCGTTCGGTTACGTTCATCGATAATTTGTTGCAATGGCAGACACAGCAGTAGCTACCGAGGCTCCGGCACCCGCTACACCAGCGAAGAAGGCGGCGAGACAGGCCGGCGGAGCCGGTGCCGCGAAGAAACCGAAGGCGAAGCCGACCCATCCCAAAACATCCGAGATGGTCAACAGCGCTATCAAGGAGATGAAGGAGCGCAGCGGATCCTCCCTGCAGGCGATCAAGAAGTACATCGCGGCCCAGTACAAGGTCGACGCTGAGAAACTGGCTCCGTTCATCAGGAAATATCTGAAGAGCGCCGTCGAATCTGGCGCGCTGATCCAGACCAAGGGCAAGGGCGCCTCCGGTTCGTTCAAGCTAGAATCGAAATCGGCCGCGTCGAAGAAACCCGCCACCGCCGCAGCTGGCAAGGCCGCCGGCAAGGCGACCGCCTCTGCCGCCGCGAAGACGAAGAAGGCGACCGCCTCTGCGGCTGGAGCCAAGACCAAGAAGGCAGCAGCCGCCGCAGCGTCCGCCTCCGCAGCCTCTTCACCGTCCAAGGCCAAGTCGTCGGCCGCCGCCGCTAAGGACAAAAAGGCCGCCGCCGCTAAGAAGAAGCCGGCACCGAAGAAGGCAGCCGCACCCGCCAAGGCGAAGGGCGCCGCAGCTCCGAAAGCTAAGAAGACAGCCAAGCCGCCGACCAAGAAACCGAAAGCGCCTAAACCCAAGAAGGCCGCCGCTACACCCAAGTCGAAGCCGGCAGCCAAGAAAGCGTCCGCCGCTAAGAAGTAAGCGACGGTCGCGTTCGCGTTACACCGGCGACGACGGAGACAACGACGACAGCGGGGCGCAGTCGGCTGAACACCAGATAACAAACAACTTACACACGCAAACAGAGCAGCTGCTGCAGATGAGTGTGTGATGATAAGTGTGCGTGCGTCTTGCCTATAGTGCGTGTGCTGTGTACATTGTATTATGCACGGTAGAGAGGCGCGCGCTTGCTTTGTGCGTTTTCATCAACGCGCCCAACCGCGCGCACGTAGTACGTATGCGTCCATCATCGTCCTCGGGGAAAAGAGAGTGTGTGGAACGCGCTCGACGTGTCGAGAGCTCGTCACCCGTCACCAAGGCGGCACGGCGGGCACCGAGATGCTTAACGAGTTGCGTAAATGCGCGCTCTCAATTCGCGGCGCTCTCCGAGCGCACACCAAAAAGCCCTTTTCAGGGCTAACAAAACTATCATGAATATGAAAAATATTCATTTCTTTAATACGGAGAGAGAGAGTCATAACGTTTTATATATAATTATACTCGCTTAGGTACACATACATATAGATCTCGCAAAATTCAACCTACTTACCTACGTTTTATAAGTACATCATACCTAGTTCTAACTACAATTAGAATATCTAGGACTGTAGGTAGTTTTTACATAGGGTCTAGAATTAATAAAACAATAATATCATATTTTACAGTTAGGTAAAGTTCTAAAATCGAAACGTCCATTCCCAACCATAATATTGTTGCACTCGCGAGAGGCGCGCCTGCGCGCTTCGTGAATTTGTTTCTTCGTTAGCTCCGTACCCCTCCCACTGACACAGCTACGCGGCGCGGGTATAAAAACGCGCGGTGGGTATGTTTGAAAAACAGTACAAGATTCCCTCGTCGCGCGCACAGTCGTACGCGTGTTTCGTCGTTTTCGTGTGTTAAACCCAAACTCTACCTACCATGTCTGGTCGCGGCAAAGGTGGCAAGGTGAAGGGAAAGGCAAAGTCCCGTTCCAACCGTGCTGGTCTTCAGTTCCCTGTGGGTCGTATCCACAGGCTGCTTCGCAACGGAAACTACGCCGAGCGCGTCGGTGCCGGTGCCCCCGTCTACTTGGCCGCCGTGATGGAGTACCTGGCTGCTGAGGTTCTCGAGTTGGCCGGCAACGCCGCTCGGGACAACAAGAAGACCAGGATCATCCCGCGTCATCTTCAATTGGCCATCCGCAACGACGAGGAGCTGAACAAACTGCTCTCCGGTGTGACGATCGCTCAAGGTGGTGTGCTGCCTAACATCCAGGCTGTGCTCCTGCCCAAGAAGACCGAGAAGAAGGCTTAGACGTCGCCGTCGTGCTACACACACACGGCGACATCTGACCGTGATGCATCGTGCGAGTGCCCCGCACGCGTGTTTCGATATAATATTTATGCTATTTGTATACGTATTATGTCGTTTGTTTGCGCGATGCTCTCCGCTCGCATGCATTCAAAACAAAAGGCCCTTTTCAGGGCCACAATATTATTCGTCAACTATATACTTAATACAAAGACAGTTTCTTTATCTGCGTTATCGTCTAAACGTAAAAATCATCTACCTAATATAATTCATGTACCTATACAAGAACTACCTATTACAGTATACAGTATACAGTACCTACCTACCTGAAGTAGATACCAGTTAGTTAGTTCTACCTTGTCATGTAGGTGTTAAATTAAATTGAATGAATCAATCAATCGGGAAATGATCGATTTCTCGTCGGACGGAGCATTAGGTACAAAATAATGTGAATGTAAACAGTATGCATACACAGACACAATATTAAATTTATGTAAATAAAGCAGGCAATTTAAAAAATATTATGAGGTCGAATGAATGAAACAAAAATACTTAGGTACTTAGTGTAAATGTAAATTTTTGTTTTAGTTTGTGCTATATGTTATATATACCCATTTCTAATATAATTATATAGGTATAATACCTAGTTAGTTGGAATTGGAATTGATATCAATATATATATATTTTTTTTTTTTTTTTTCAATCACGAGCGTCACAACGACGCCCGCCCGCTCGCTCCCTTCACCTCCCTCTCGGGTATCCCCTCTCCCCGCGCTTTGGATTAGGAGCGCGGTGATTGGTCCGCCGCTGCGTTGAATCACTCACCGCTTGCCGCAACTGTGTACCGCGTGCGAGCGTATAAATACCACTTCTGAAAATAAATTCGTTTATTTCTCGACCGAATTCTCCGGCGAATTCGCTTATGTCGGAGGAGGAGTTCTCCTTCTTCGTTGAGAACACTCTTCTCAACGACGCCCACCTGAAGAAAAAATATGCTCTTCAGGTGAAAGCCTACCTAGCTTTCAGGGGAAAGAAATTTCCACCTCAGGTCGACCCCCCGTCCTCCCCCCAGCAGGATACAGAGACACTGACTGGGGACGAAATGGACGTGTCGAGTCCTGGTCCGTCGGAGGAGTCTTACCACTCCTCTCAGAAGGAGTCCCCCTCCTCCTCAGATACGTCCTCCAACACATCCTCGTCCACCTCGTCATCCGAGGAGGACTACGAAGTGGTGCAGGGCAAGAGAAAGAAGACTAATACGTCTTCTAAAGCTACCAAAGCTAAGAAAAAAGTGGTGGAAAGAGACAACCCCTCCCCGGTGGTGTCTCAAACTGTGGACCTTCAGTCCCAACGCACTAGCCGCCCCCCTAGCCCGATGCAACTTACCTCCTCGGGAGCCCCTCAGGGCGAAGCGCCCCCCAAGATCACCCCCTCGGGTTCAGCCACCCCGGCTGTTGCGACTAAATCCCGACCACCTCCCCCTCTGTTCATCCATGACAAGGGTAAGTGGACGGAGGTATCAAGGCTATGCGCTGATCGCAAGATCAACTACACCAATGCCCGAGCTGTACAGCAGGGCATTAAAGTCACGGTGGCCTCCGCCGCAGACTTCAGGGAGCTTAACTCCCTTTTACGTGTCAGGAACATCCCGTTCCACACGTATTCCCTCCAAGAGGAGAAACCTACACGGGTCGTTGTCAAGAACGTCCCAGTTGAGATCTCCTCCTCGGAGATCATCGAAGATCTGCAGCGGCAGGGTATCCCCGTTGCAGAGGTACACCGCATGCACCGCAAGGGAGGTGGCGCTGCGTTTAATATGGTTCTGATCATATGTGATCCCACCCCCGGGCATCACCCAATATTTAAGATCAACAAGATCTGCGGCTTATCCGGCCTCACCGTCGAGAGGCCCAACAAGACAGGGATAATTAACCAATGCCACCGATGCCAGCTCTATGGCCATGCGCAGAAGCACTGCCATGGCAAACCTAGATGCGTCAAGTGCCTGGGGGACCACGGCACCGCTGACTGTACCCGACCTAAAGATCGTACGCAAAGCAAAGAGCCACCGAGCTGCGTACTATGCGGCTCTGTGGGCCACCCCGCGAACTATCGCGGGTGCCCTAAAGCCCCTAAATCTTCTGCTCCAAAGCTGGCTAGCCGGGGCAACAAACGTCAGGAGAGAGAGGCACCGTCCCTCTCTGTCAAGCTCACCGAGAGCCTCAGTCCTCAGCGACCGAGCCCGTGGAACGCAGCTAACCATGCAGTACACTTCCCGGCCCTCCGAACGGTCCCCTCTCAGGCTCCGACTACACCAACGGCTGCTCCGGTCTTGAGCTTGAACTCGCCCCTGACTGCGACTCCCGACGCTGTCCCGGCTACACCCATAATGGCTGCGCCTACGATGGCCCCGCCCGCTTTTATGGTTAGACCGACAAATTATCCCCCCGGTTTTACGTTCGCGCATCCTCGACCGATGGTACAAGCCACGCCACAGGTGCCTCGTGCACCCTTCGCTTGTAATCCGCCCCGTCAAATGAACAACCCCCTTGACCCCTTCAGGGTTATTTCCAGTACGCTAGACGTATTTTACTCTCCCCGCGCGAGAGCGATGGCCCGCGAGCTAGTCGAGTGCAAGGGTAGTTTTCTCGAGGTAGCAAAAGTAATCACTACTTACTCGGACGTTCAGGAAGCTCTTCTCAATCTTCCCCACAATAGGTTGTAATGGATCGCACACCCATTAAAAGACTAAAGCCGAAATCCCTCCGGATAGGGACTTTCAATGCCAATAGTCTGACGGGACAGAGGGACCAGATCGCGATGTTCCTTCGGGAACATGATCTTGACATCTTGCTCGTTCAAGAGACCTTCCTCAAACCGCATCAACGGGACCCGAACATTGCGAACTTTCGCTTAGTCCGCAATGATAGAACTCGGTGTCACAAGGGAGGTACTCTTATCTACTACAGAGCGTCCCTCTACTGCATACCTGTGGACTCACCAACATTTGTTACGGAACTCGAGGTCTCTGTCTGCCGGCTGGGCATGACTGGACACCTGCCTATCACGATTGTCTCGGCTTATTGGCCACCACGTGCCACTTCCGACGATAACCTCTCCGTCAGGGCGGACCTTACCACTCTCCTTGGCTTAAGTGACTCTGTCCTAGTGGCGGGCGATCTTAACGCCAAGCACCTCTCTTGGAATAGCCATACGGCGAACTCCAGAGGCAGGGTACTGGCTGACTTATGTTCCCCCCTTGACTTTGACGTTATTGCTCCTATGCACCCTACCCATTATCCTAACGATATCAACAAACGACCCGATGTCTTGGACGTTGCGCTTTTTAAGAACGTCAACCTCAGGTTGCATTCTATAGAGGCGCTTGACGAACTCGACTCGGACCACAGACCGGTGATATTAGAGCTCGCCCCAAGATCTGGGCTGCTCGATCCTTCCCAGCCCCCTCTACGAGTGATCACGGACTGGGAGAAAGTAAGCACGTTGCTGAAATCGACCGAATCCCCGCATTTAGACCGCATACCTGATCTCATCGAAACTGTAGCTGCCACGGAGGCTGCGATCGACTCGTTCACGAATCACGTACAGTCCGTTTTGAACGAGTGTTCAAGGGAGGCTCCGGTGGTGGACGACCACCGCTGGAAACTCCCACAGGATGTGCGTGATTTGATTACTGAGAAAAACGCGGCCATCCGAGCTTACAGATCATTCCCCTGCGTCAATAACAAACACTTTATGCGCTACTTACAGCGTAAAGTAAGTGGATGCGTCAAAGAGGTGCGTGAAGGACGTTGGGAAAAGATGCTCGATGAACTCGAACCCACCCACCAAGCATTCTGGGATCTTCAGAGGAGACTACGCGCCCCTGGAGTAGTCACTATGCCTCCCCTCACCCGCCCGGACAATACGATCGCCTTCGATGACGAAGAAAAGGCTGAATGCCTGGCCGACAGTCTCGAGTCTCAGTGCTCACCCAGCCTCCTACCAATGGACCCTGCTCACCTTGCAGAGGTGGACGCTGAGGTTGAACGTAGGGCCTCTGCACCAGTCTACGAAGATCCTGATGAACCTCTACCCCTCGTCACTTGTGATGAGGTGGATACGATCATCAGAGGACTCAAACCCCGGAAAGCCCCCGGCTCGGATGGCATCACAAATAGGGTGTTCAAACTGTTTAGTCCGGCTCTTATTGTGTTGATGACCGCCATCTTCAATGCCGCTCTCAAACACAATATGTTTCCACAGGCCTGGAAAAGGGCGACCGTTATCGGTATCCCGAAGCCGGGAAAGCCCCGATCCTCGCCCAGTAGTTATAGACCGATTAGCTTGCTCAGTGTGTTCGGCAAAGTCTACGAAAAACTTATTTATAAGCGGCTCAGAGACTATGCCGAGACAAAGGGCCTCATACCAAAAGAGCAGTTTGGGTTCAGAACCCAACACTCTTGCGTACAACAGGTGCACCGTATCGTCGAGCATGTCAGCTTGAATTTTCAACGCGGGACAATGACGGGTGCCCTGTTCTTCGACATCGCGAAAGCGTTCGACAAGGTCTGGCACAACGGGCTGATATACAAGTTGTATCAGCTTGGTGTGCCGGATCGTCTCGTACTCATACTACGGGACTTTTTGTCGGATCGCTCGTTTCAATATCGCATAGAAGGAGCACTTTCTGCACCTCATCAGATCAGAGCTGGAGTCCCCCAGGGCTCTGTTCTCTCTCCGTTAGTGTTCACCCTATTTACTAGTGACATCCCTAAAGGTCCTAAGGCTCAGTTAGCGCTCTTTGCTGACGACACGGCAATTTTTACATCCAGCCGGAGCCTCGATACCATCGCTAGGACGCTCCAACGCTCTGCCAACGCACTAGGCGATTGGTTCAGAAAATGGAGAATCGAAGTCAACCCCGACAAGAGCCAGGCGGTGCTTTTCACCAGACCGCACAGCCGCTTTCTCCCAAACCCCAGACCTATCACCATGTTTGGGAAGACCATCTCTTGGGAGAAAAAAGCAAAATACCTGGGAGTGATCTTAGATCAGCGGTTAACCTTCGCAGAGCATATAAAGACGGTGCGCTCGCGCGCCGCTTTCGCTCTGGGAAGATTACACTCCCTGCTTAACTCACGCAGCAAATTGTCACGTAGGTGCAAATTGCGCATTTACACAGCGTGTATCCGGCCGATCATGACTTACGCATGCCCAGTGTTTGCACACACTAAACCTAGATTTATCCACAGGATGCAGACATTGCAAAACCGCTTCCTCCGGAAAATCACGGGAGCCCCGTGGTTCGTTAGGAATGAACGACTCCATGTCGACCTTAGGATGCCTACCATCCAGCAGTTCATGAAACGCCTTACAAAGCGTTTCTTTGACTCTTCTGC
This sequence comes from Diarsia rubi, assembly GCA_932274075.1. Lineage (NCBI taxonomy): Eukaryota > Metazoa > Arthropoda > Insecta > Lepidoptera > Noctuidae > Diarsia > Diarsia rubi. Next base: position 5,801,504 of record OW026441.1, read on the forward strand.
CAAGCATCCTAACCCCCTCGTGGCCTCGGCCGCCCGATACACCCCCACGAGGATAGGGAAGATCCGTCGCCCTAAGCACACCTTAACAGATCCCGATGATCCAATTACCATATTACAAGAGAGTCGTAGGGAAACCAGCACCGTTCGCAAATACATAAACAGACCGCGAAATTCGTTCCGGCCCCGCCGCCGAGGCCCTTCGCGACGCCCCCGTAACTTACCCTCCCAACCTTTGATCGACGAGCCGGCCCCGGTGGCCGGACCAGTAGTAATGATTAATAATTCCCCAAATAATCAGACCCAGCCAATTTGCTGCCCTCCCCCAAATGACTCACTAAGTCGAGGTCCGAGCCCCACAGGGGGTGCCCTTAGTGATCAGTCATTTTAAATGTAAATTTTTTGCATGCCCTGGCTGGGGGCCTTAATTTTTGAGGTCACCACAGGAATGTCCGGTTAAGCAGTAAACCATCCTCTCTAGAGATGAACTGCGAGTGGCCCTTACAAAAAAAAAAAAAAAAAAAAAAAAAAAAAAAAATAAATTCGTTTATACTGCGACTGAACTCCGTTTCGGTAGCACGTGTGTACTCTACGATTTCATAATGCCGCCCAAGACAAGTGGTAAAGCCGCCAAGAAGTCTGGCAAAGCCCAGAAGAACATCTCCAAGACCGACAAGAAGAAGAAGAAGCACAAGAGGAAGGAGAGCTACGCCATCTACATCTACAAGGTGTTGAAGCAGGTGCACCCCGACACCGGTATCTCCAGCAAGGCCATGTCCATCATGAATTCGTTCGTGAACGACATCTTCGAGCGTATCGCCGCCGAAGCTTCCCGCCTCGCCCACTACAACAAGAGGTCGACCATCACGTCCAGGGAGGTGCAGACGTCCGTCAGGCTCCTGCTGCCCGGTGAACTCGCCAAGCACGCCGTCAGTGAAGGCACCAAGGCCGTCACCAAATACACCAGTTCCAAGTGAGCGATCGGCAGCGCTAATGTCGCCGACGCTCCGTCTCGACGCCTCGCCTCGTGTGTGTAGTATGCAGTGTTAAACCCGGTGCGCTTGTTCGTGTGTCTTGTTGGCTGTGATGCGTGTGTAAATTGTGCTAGTGTCTTCGTAATGTGCATGCATGCATGTATGTATGTACACATGTATTTACGTACGAGACGCGCACGACGCACGCATCGCGAACAAACCACGACAAACGTCTGGACGCGCACGCACTCGCACCTTGGGATGGCAGGAGAAACAACAAAAGGCCCTTTTCAGGGCCACAAATATGTTCATGTGATTCTCAATTCACATTTCTGAAATCGGAATATCGTCAAAACGTTACACTCTCTCTCTCTCTCTCTCTCTCTCTCTCTCTCTCTCTCTCTCACGTAATAACTATAGCAAAGTTATACACAACAAACAAAATAGGTATACATTTTTTATACATTAATGTAACAAGCAATATTCATCAAACTGAACACGCATGCATGCACGCACACTGAATAATAGTGCAGTAGGTAGGTATTTAAAGAAACATTAAATGGGTAATTCCAAAAAATAAAATCGACACGTACGTACGTACCTACCTACCTACTTAGTTAAGTTAAATAAACGCTCGTATTCTTTCTTAGAACACAGCGTAGTTCTATCGTTATGACATGTGTGGCATAACAATTTACGTACGTAGATTAGTATTGTATTGTTTCTGGTTTTTCTTATTATAGTACCTAAGTACCTACCTATATCATAAGGTTAAAACTAAGAATTAATAAAGTTAAAAGAAAATTCTTGTCGATTTATTTTACAAAGTTTAGTTAGTTAGTCCGACGTACCGTAGAGGGCGCGCCGGTGCTTGCAGGTTGCCCACGGTATAAATAGGACCGAAATGCGCGATGGCACGTTTATTCACTCTCGTACGTTCGAAGTGTGTACACTCGCGCGCCCGTTGCGTGAATTTTTCTGTTACTTTGTTATTATTTCATCTCCCGTTTCGTGTTTGCAATGGCCCGTACCAAGCAGACCGCTCGTAAATCCACCGGTGGTAAGGCACCGAGGAAGCAGCTCGCCACAAAGGCTGCGCGCAAGAGCGCACCGGCCACCGGCGGCGTTAAGAAACCCCATCGCTACAGGCCCGGAACTGTGGCGCTCCGTGAGATTCGTCGCTACCAGAAGAGTACCGAGCTGTTGATCCGCAAGCTTCCGTTCCAGCGTCTCGTGCGTGAGATCGCACAGGACTTCAAGACCGATCTCCGTTTCCAGAGCTCCGCCGTCATGGCGTTGCAGGAGGCTAGCGAGGCTTACCTCGTCGGTCTCTTCGAAGACACCAACCTGTGCGCGATTCACGCGAAGCGCGTCACCATCATGCCCAAGGACATCCAGTTGGCTCGCAGGATCAGAGGCGAACGCGCTTAAACTGCTGCTGCATCAGCATACGTCACAACACGCGTGACTGCCTTCGTGCAGTGCGTTTGTGACTATGCGTTCACACAAAAGGCCCTTTTCAGGGCCACATATGTATCAGATTATAAGATATTTCTTTATGTCGGAAGAAGTCACAAAAACGTTACCTTACCTACCTACTGGAATTTATTTGCTAAACACAAAAATTTTACACACACAATAATCATACAACCTACCTACCTACCTACCTACCTACCTAGCTAGCTAGCTAGTTAGGTACTTACTTATTTACAAACTAATTAAATAAACAACAGAGACGAAACTTACTTTTTCTTTACTAAGTAAGCACCGCAGTCAGTGAGTGAAGGTTTCATACGTCTTAAATATTATATGCGTAACGGTCTACTTTACTATTATTATTAATTATCACTACGATACTTACGATATTACAAAATAAAATGCAATTTTAGATGCATTGATGAAACGATAGGTAAATTAATGTTTCGCGACGACTAAACAACGTAGTTGAGCGAACCAGCCAACCAACGACGAGCATCGGGGCGCCTCGCCCCCCGCACCTTTCGGCTCTTGCCTACCGCCCCGCTGAGCTGCGCGTAGCATATAAATATAAGGAGGCCTGCGTACTCAAAAAATATCAGTCGTTCGCGTTGCTCGTGCGCGCACACTCGTTCCTGAATTTTGTTTTGAAACCCCACTGCTGAGAAGATGACCGGTCGCGGTAAGGGAGGAAAGGGTCTGGGAAAAGGAGGAGCCAAGCGTCACAGGAAGGTACTTCGTGATAACATCCAGGGTATCACAAAGCCCGCCATCCGTCGTCTGGCTCGCAGAGGCGGCGTGAAACGTATCTCCGGTCTGATCTACGAAGAAACTCGCGGTGTGCTTAAAGTGTTCCTAGAGAACGTCATCCGTGACGCCTTCACTTACACCGAGCACGCCAAGAGGAAGACCGTCACCGCCATGGACGTCGTCTACGCTCTGAAGCGCCAGGGTCGCACCCTGTACGGTTTCGGCGGTTAAACGTGTCGTCTCTGCGCAACCAGCAGCTGATCTACATAATGTGTGTGTGCGGACGTGTGCGTGTTGCGTTCGTTCGTTGCGAATGAACAAAATCGTACCGTTTCACCGTGCGTGTGTAGATGCGCACATCAAAAAAGGCCCTTTTCAGGGCCGCATATGATTCGAAACAATTAAAAGGTTTCTTTAATGGAATTGTCGTCAAAAAACGTACCTACATAATATATATCTGTTATTTATTTATACCACACACAGAAAGGAAGTCACTGTTCACATGAGTACCTAGTAGTTACTTACCTACCTAGTGTTGTTTAGTCTTCGAGATGGGGGATGAAATGAAATAGCTAGAAGTATACTTGAATGATTCCTTTATTTATTTCTTAATTAATATACACCGATAATCACATCGGGCTTAAATCTAAAGTGTCGATCGTTTACGCATAATTATATTTGCACACGCACACTTCTTCGGTCTTCCTTCTTTCGCCGTCGTCGTCTCGGGTCGGTGCCTACCTTTTTAGATACCAAATACTTAAATACCTACGTAGGTATGATGCACGCCTGTCTGAACCTGTAAAATATAAAAGAAAACATTAGATACCCTAACACTAAAATATTAAAAAATGTACCTCTACCTACCGTACTCGCGTACAGCTATTCGTCCGCCCGTTCGTCGTTGCGCGTGCAGTTTGATAATGTCGTGTTGTTGTTAATGTACCTACTTACCTACAGCAGAGGTAGGTACAACATCGTGCATGATACACTGTATTATTCTAAGGAGTTAATCATTTATTATTTCGCGTACAAATATTTAGCATTACAGGCTGGCTGTAGCCCAGCCGGTGGCTTAGAGGACGCTGTGTGTACGACGTACGGTACGGTACCTACGCGGGCCAGAGCGACGACGACGACGACGACGACGACGCACTGTCGATCGGCTGTTGTCGTGACTTTGATGTAGGTACGCTTTCTGATGCTATAATCGCAGTCTTCGCGATGTCCACTCCTCGAACGAATATTAGTACTTGTATAATATTAATAGGTTGCACGTCCTGGACGGAGTCGTCCGTCCTTAGCGGTTCGGCGGTCGCGGTGTTTTACGACGGTTCACTTTTAGGTCGATAATACCTTCGCAACGGCGTGTGATATCGACGAAGTGCTGTCGCCACACACGCTCGATATCCTCCTTGTTGACGCGTCGACCTCGATCCCGGCTAACTATCAATTTTATAGAGAAAATAACGTTTTGAACTCGACCCGACCTACGCTTCGTACTCAGTCGTCAAAATAAAACACCGCCACGGTCCGAACGCGCACCGCACTCCGTCTGCGTTCGCACTTCGGCATACTCCACTTCATGAACTATCCGAAAACGCAAACGACACTCGAACTGCGACTCGTTAACTATTATTTTTGTTTATTTTATTAGATACGTGTTAGTGAAAACTTTCAAGCGTTCATACGAGAAAACGTCGCGCGACATCGCGGCGCTCGTTACGGTAAAGTTACGTCGTACCTGAGCGTACGTTTACGAAACTTGTAAATCCTATAAGTGGCGACATCTAAGTCTCTCACCTCTTATTCGAATCTTCGTGTGTGATTCGTTCGTTCGGTTACGTTCATCGATAATTTGTTGCAATGGCAGACACAGCAGTAGCTACCGAGGCTCCGGCACCCGCTACACCAGCGAAGAAGGCGGCGAGACAGGCCGGCGGAGCCGGTGCCGCGAAGAAACCGAAGGCGAAGCCGACCCATCCCAAAACATCCGAGATGGTCAACAGCGCTATCAAGGAGATGAAGGAGCGCAGCGGATCCTCCCTGCAGGCGATCAAGAAGTACATCGCGGCCCAGTACAAGGTCGACGCTGAGAAACTGGCTCCGTTCATCAGGAAATATCTGAAGAGCGCCGTCGAATCTGGCGCGCTGATCCAGACCAAGGGCAAGGGCGCCTCCGGTTCGTTCAAGCTAGAATCGAAATCGGCCGCGTCGAAGAAACCCGCCACCGCCGCAGCTGGCAAGGCCGCCGGCAAGGCGACCGCCTCTGCCGCCGCGAAGACGAAGAAGGCGACCGCCTCTGCGGCTGGAGCCAAGACCAAGAAGGCAGCAGCCGCCGCAGCGTCCGCCTCCGCAGCCTCTTCACCGTCCAAGGCCAAGTCGTCGGCCGCCGCCGCTAAGGACAAAAAGGCCGCCGCCGCTAAGAAGAAGCCGGCACCGAAGAAGGCAGCCGCACCCGCCAAGGCGAAGGGCGCCGCAGCTCCGAAAGCTAAGAAGACAGCCAAGCCGCCGACCAAGAAACCGAAAGCGCCTAAACCCAAGAAGGCCGCCGCTACACCCAAGTCGAAGCCGGCAGCCAAGAAAGCGTCCGCCGCTAAGAAGTAAGCGACGGTCGCGTTCGCGTTACACCGGCGACGACGGAGACAACGACGACAGCGGGGCGCAGTCGGCTGAACACCAGATAACAAACAACTTACACACGCAAACAGAGCAGCTGCTGCAGATGAGTGTGTGATGATAAGTGTGCGTGCGTCTTGCCTATAGTGCGTGTGCTGTGTACATTGTATTATGCACGGTAGAGAGGCGCGCGCTTGCTTTGTGCGTTTTCATCAACGCGCCCAACCGCGCGCACGTAGTACGTATGCGTCCATCATCGTCCTCGGGGAAAAGAGAGTGTGTGGAACGCGCTCGACGTGTCGAGAGCTCGTCACCCGTCACCAAGGCGGCACGGCGGGCACCGAGATGCTTAACGAGTTGCGTAAATGCGCGCTCTCAATTCGCGGCGCTCTCCGAGCGCACACCAAAAAGCCCTTTTCAGGGCTAACAAAACTATCATGAATATGAAAAATATTCATTTCTTTAATACGGAGAGAGAGAGTCATAACGTTTTATATATAATTATACTCGCTTAGGTACACATACATATAGATCTCGCAAAATTCAACCTACTTACCTACGTTTTATAAGTACATCATACCTAGTTCTAACTACAATTAGAATATCTAGGACTGTAGGTAGTTTTTACATAGGGTCTAGAATTAATAAAACAATAATATCATATTTTACAGTTAGGTAAAGTTCTAAAATCGAAACGTCCATTCCCAACCATAATATTGTTGCACTCGCGAGAGGCGCGCCTGCGCGCTTCGTGAATTTGTTTCTTCGTTAGCTCCGTACCCCTCCCACTGACACAGCTACGCGGCGCGGGTATAAAAACGCGCGGTGGGTATGTTTGAAAAACAGTACAAGATTCCCTCGTCGCGCGCACAGTCGTACGCGTGTTTCGTCGTTTTCGTGTGTTAAACCCAAACTCTACCTACCATGTCTGGTCGCGGCAAAGGTGGCAAGGTGAAGGGAAAGGCAAAGTCCCGTTCCAACCGTGCTGGTCTTCAGTTCCCTGTGGGTCGTATCCACAGGCTGCTTCGCAACGGAAACTACGCCGAGCGCGTCGGTGCCGGTGCCCCCGTCTACTTGGCCGCCGTGATGGAGTACCTGGCTGCTGAGGTTCTCGAGTTGGCCGGCAACGCCGCTCGGGACAACAAGAAGACCAGGATCATCCCGCGTCATCTTCAATTGGCCATCCGCAACGACGAGGAGCTGAACAAACTGCTCTCCGGTGTGACGATCGCTCAAGGTGGTGTGCTGCCTAACATCCAGGCTGTGCTCCTGCCCAAGAAGACCGAGAAGAAGGCTTAGACGTCGCCGTCGTGCTACACACACACGGCGACATCTGACCGTGATGCATCGTGCGAGTGCCCCGCACGCGTGTTTCGATATAATATTTATGCTATTTGTATACGTATTATGTCGTTTGTTTGCGCGATGCTCTCCGCTCGCATGCATTCAAAACAAAAGGCCCTTTTCAGGGCCACAATATTATTCGTCAACTATATACTTAATACAAAGACAGTTTCTTTATCTGCGTTATCGTCTAAACGTAAAAATCATCTACCTAATATAATTCATGTACCTATACAAGAACTACCTATTACAGTATACAGTATACAGTACCTACCTACCTGAAGTAGATACCAGTTAGTTAGTTCTACCTTGTCATGTAGGTGTTAAATTAAATTGAATGAATCAATCAATCGGGAAATGATCGATTTCTCGTCGGACGGAGCATTAGGTACAAAATAATGTGAATGTAAACAGTATGCATACACAGACACAATATTAAATTTATGTAAATAAAGCAGGCAATTTAAAAAATATTATGAGGTCGAATGAATGAAACAAAAATACTTAGGTACTTAGTGTAAATGTAAATTTTTGTTTTAGTTTGTGCTATATGTTATATATACCCATTTCTAATATAATTATATAGGTATAATACCTAGTTAGTTGGAATTGGAATTGATATCAATATATATATATATTTTTTTTTTTTTTTCAATCACGAGCGTCACAACGACGCCCGCCCGCTCGCTCCCTTCACCTCCCTCTCGGGTATCCCCTCTCCCCGCGCTTTGGATTAGGAGCGCGGTGATTGGTCCGCCGCTGCGTTGAATCACTCACCGCTTGCCGCAACTGTGTACCGCGTGCGAGCGTATAAATACCACTTCTGAAAATAAATTCGTTTAGGGATTCGCCTGCGGTCCGTGGAAGTGGTCACCTACGACATCTACGACGTTAGCAACTACTTTCGCCGGGAGCCTTTCGTTTTGTGCTGCCCTCTGGAGGCACGTTGCGGAACTCCCGTATCGCGCGGACCGTTCTATCTCTTTCCCTGTGTTCGCACAAGTGCCTAGCACTGGTGCGAGCACAGGGGAAGCCACCGTGCTGCCCGGTGCCTCGCGCACTGTTGCGGTCGCGATATCCGCAAAGAACAACCAGTGAAGACCTGCAAGAAAAAGATGCCAAAGCCTGGCGCCCGCGGCTCACTTGGCCGCGGCGAAGCCGGCGAAGAAAATCCGCATCCAAGGCTGGATCGGGCGACGTCGCTGCCGGATATTGGCGACGCGTCGACCGATGTGGCGCCCGCTGGACCCTCCCCTCCTCCCAGCGAGGAGAAGAAGAGGTCTGGCATGAAGAAGAAGAAGGAGCCGGGACCAAGCATGGCGGCGGCTGCGCCCGGGCCGTCGACGTCTGCGGCGCCTGCGCGCGTTGCGCCGTCACCGTCGCCGAGCCGGCCGCATGCTGTGGCCATTCGCCCGCCTGCCTTCCGCCCGGTGCCGATACAGGCACCAGAGCCTGCCTCCGCCTACCAAGGCCGCTCGCAACAAGCGCGCAACGCTGCGCCCATGGTGCGAGTGCCGGCGCGCGAGCCCGCGCCTCCCGCACGGCAGCCGGTGCCACTCGCACGACAGCCTGTGCCAACAGCGCGGACACCCGCGCCGACATCCGCGCTCACGCAGCGCCCTCCCGCGGCGTCCACCCGCACCCCCGCGCCCACAGCGCCCGCACCAGCGCCACCTGTGCGCACGAGCGCGCGTTCAGCGGCGCATCACACCGCTGGTCATCAACCCGCCGCGTCGACAGCGCCCCCTGGGGCTGCGTCCGCGGCGCCCACACCCAGCCGCAACAATAAAACCGGGACGAGTGCCAGGCAAGTACTGCCGGCAAAACAAGTCCCGGACTCGCCGGCGCCGCCTCGCGCCTCGGCCTACGACTCGCCGGCAGGGCTGTCGGCATGCTCGTCGCGAGCCGGCTCGAGCATGTCGATAGCGTCTGTTGGGTCGATCGACTCTGGGCCAGGCGCACGAGCCAGGCGCACCCCATCGCCATCACCGACGCCGTCTCTGGAGTTTGAATACGAACTCCGGCGGGAGCCACGCCCGCAGCGACGCCGCCGAAGCTCAGGCGATGAAGAAGAGGAGGCGAAGAGACACTGCCTCGACCCGCCGCGGCCACAGCGCGAACGCGCGCCGCCGCGTGACCGGGACGCTGTTACTTCGCCTTCTTACGCGGAGATGGCCCGCACACCTCCCGCATCACCGTCACCGACGCCAACAATTCAGGAGGAGACACAAAGGGTGAGTGTCTCTGACAATTATGTTTCCCCCCCCCAACCGGTGCCCCCTACCCCTCAGAACGAGCATGGAGAGGCCACCGTCCAGCCTAAGCCGAAGCCGCCTAAGCGGCCTAGGTATCCTCCGCTGGTAGTGGAGAGGCTGCCAGGATGGGCCGCCCACTTTAGGGCCCTTAGGGAGAAACTGGGGCACCCCCCCAACGCCCGACCGTACGGCGCTGGGGTTCGTTTTTCGCCCGAAAGCGAAAACGAATATAGGGTGGTCCAGAGGTACCTAACGGGCCTTGAAAAAGAAAGCGGCGTCTCGTGGTTCGCCTACTCGCTGCCGGCGGAGCGCAGCTTTAAGGTGGCCATAACGGGGCTACCGGCCGACACTCTCCCTGAGGAGATTATGGAGGAACTCCGCGCGCTAGGGCACGAGCCGGAGTACGTGCGCCACATCCGGGCGCGCCAAGGAAGACCCGGCTGCGTGTTCCACGCTGTCCTTAAGAGGACACAGGACTCGCGGACTCTCTTTGACACCACCGAGTTTATGCTCATGCGTGGTGTCAAGATCGAGGCCTGGCGGGGTAAGCGTGGGCCCGCCCAATGTCACCGGTGCCAAAAATTCAGGCACTCGTCCCATCACTGCCACCGGCCGCTCGCCTGCGTCCGCTGTGGAGAGGGGCACACAGCGCGTGATTGCCCCCGCCCACGGGAGGAGCCGGCAACATGCGCCAACTGCGGGGGTGATCACCCTGCAAGTAACATAAAGTGTCCCGTATTCCAAACGGAAATACGGCACAGGCGAGCGGGCACAGTCGCCGCCACGACCGCCTCACGCCGACCGGACACGGTCACCGAGAGGCCGAAGGAAGTGACCTCCACTGAGGCCCAAGGCGAGTCGCTTATGGCGCCGGCCAACGGGCCCACCAACAGGGGAGAAGCCCCCCCTCCCTCCTCTAGGCGGAGGAAGCGGAATAAGAAGCGAGGGCGCAAGGGGAACAAGCCCGCGCCTTCCGCCGCTCCCGAAGGGGACACTCGGGCCGATCTTGCCTACGTGGCACAGGCTGACGTCCCAACAGCTAGTGAGGCGGACACAAAGACCGCCCACCAACAAACATCGAGGCCAGCAGCCGGCGCCGGTAAAGCGCAGCAGCCGGCACAGCCCCCGCTAGGGGCGACGCCGAGCGCTGCCAAACCGGCCGGCGCCGGCAAATCCGACAAGGAATTTACAGCCTGTGCCATCCAGCTTCTGATGAGCCTGATAAGGGCCATCAAGGAAGGCCAAGATGCAGGGCTGATCATCCTCGACGGCATGGCCAAGTTACTCACCCTGTATAATGGCTAAGCCGTTGAGGATGATTCACTGGAATGCCCGCGGCCTTCGAGGCAAGGTCGCCCCCCTCCGCCGTCTCCTCCTTGAAGAAGACATAGACGTGGCGCTAGTAAGCGAGACGCATCTGGGGCCTGGGGATAAACTCAAGGTCTCGGGATACCTCGCCTACAGGAAAGACGAGAGGTCGGCTACCAACACGAGCTACCGTGGTCTGGCGGTACTGGTACGACGTAGGGTCGTCCATCAAGAACTCCCCGTGCCGTCACTAGGCACGTTCTATGCGCTGGGTGTGCAGCTACACTTTGCCGGCGAGGATCTCGCCATCTACTCGGCCTACAGGCCCCCCAAGGACCCATTGGTCCCAAGGGAGCTGGGGGCCCTACTTGAAGCCCACAGCGCGACGATCCTCGCTGGTGATCTAAACTGCAAGCACCCGGCGTGGAACTCCGCCGTGACAAACACGGGAGGGAGACGACTCTACGCGGATGCCGAAGCCCACGGCTACACGGTGTCCGGCCCAGAGGCGCCAACCCACTACCCAGACGCTGCAACATACATGCCGGATGTGCTGGACATCGTGGCCCACCGTGGGCTAACATGCCAGATCACCCAACAAGTGCTCGACGACGAGATGGGGAGTGATCATCACCCTGTCCTCGTCGTCCTCACAGGTACGCCGACCCGACTGTCGTCCTTAGCGCCACGTCGGAAGACAGACTGGGAAGTCTTCAGAGAAAGGACCGAGGCCACTACTCCGACTCGGCCCGTGATTACCTCCGCAGACGTCGATCAATTAGCGGACGATGTCACTGCCTGCATACGGAGCGCCTTAGACTCGGCGACTACGTCAGTGCCGCAGGGAACCGGGCACCAGCCGCCCCTCCCCGCGCACCTACAGCGGATGATCGCCGAGAAGAGGCGCCTTCGCAAGCAGTGGCAACAACTAAGATGCCCAAGCTTAAAGAGAAAGCTAAACCGTCTTGCGGAGACGATAAAGGCCGAGTTACGGAGCCGGGAAGCCGAGGGTTGGGAGGACCGCATCGATGCGGCGGCCGACAGCTGGCCCTCCGCCCACAGACTTTGCCGCCAGCTAACGAATACCCCAGCCCCGGTTCGCCCGCTACTGGACAGCGGCGGGGCGCTCAAGTACGTGGCAGACGACCGGGCGGAGGTCTTCGCCGAACACCTGGAGCGTCAGTTCCGACCAAACCCGACAAGCGACGTCGACCATGTCGCAACAGTCGAGAAACACCTTGGGGACTACTTCGCAGCGCCGATAGCTCCCGAAGAAGATGCCATCTTTTTCTCGCCTGGGGCAGTCAGACGCGCCATCCTTAGGACGAAGCCAAGGAAGGCTCCCGGTGCTGACGGTATCACGAACGCAGTGCTGCGCCAACTGCCGCACCGCATGGTTGCGGCCCTGGCGCGCCTGTTCACCGCGATACTGCGCACCGGGACGTTCCCGGCCTCGTGGAAGGAAGGGCGCGTTATTATGCTGCCCAAGGCGGGGAAAAACATTTTGAAGCCGGAGAGCTATCGGCCCATAACGCTGCTAGCAACCATCTCCAAGGTGTTTGAGAGACTCCTGTTGCGGCATCTCCAGCCGCATATCGACCCGCGGCCCGAACAATTCGGGTTTAGGTCGGAACACAGCACGACGCTTCAGCTGTCGAGGGTACTGCACCAAATGGCTCAGGCCAGTAACAAGAAGGAGTATTCGGTTGCGGTATTCCTCGACATGGAGAAGGCCTTCGACCGTGTCTGGCACGACGGCCTGATCTACAAGTTGTCCACGTCCGACGCGCCTCGCCGCGTCGTAAAGGTGGTCCAGTCCTTTCTCTCTGACAGGAGCTTCCGAGTGGTGGTCGATGGCGCGCTCTCCAGCGCCCGCCCAGTGAGGGCCGGCGTGCCGCAGGGCAGCTGTGTGTCGCCGCCGTGTTACTCACGTTACACCGACGACATCCCCACGACGCCAGAGGCGATGCTCGCGCTGTACGCCGACGACGCCGCGTACATTACTACATCGCTTAACGCGAAGTACGCGGCGGTCAAGATGCAGCGCGCGCTAGACCTGCTGCCAGACTGGCTGTCCAAGTGGCGGCTGTCGGTTAACGTGGGTAAGACGCAGGCGATGGTCACCGGCTTTGCGCGCCTCCCACCACCCCTGACGCTACAAGGCGCCGACGTCGAGTGGTCGCCCCGGGTTAAGTACCTGGGTGTCACCATCGACCGTCGGCTCACCATGGGGCCACATGTCCGCCAGGTCGCGGCACGGACAATGGTTGCCCGCAACCAACTCCGTCCAGTGCTCTCGTCCCCCCGCCTCCCGCTGCGTGTCAAGCTGGGCGTGTATAAAACTTATATACGCTCAGTATTGACGTACGCCGCCCCCGCCTGGTTCGCCCTCACGAGCGAGGGCCACAGGAAGCTCCTCCGCACGCAGCAGAACCTTGCGCTGCGGACAATCGTCGGTGCCCCTCGCTACGTGAGGAACGACGTCATCAGTCGAGACCTCGGGACTGAGAGCCTGGACGACTTCATCCGCCGCCTTGCGTCGGTAATGTTCGCGCGTGCCGACGCATCTGCTTGGCCCCACGTCAAGCACATTGCGCCCTGGCACGCGCGCCCTCCCGACGCGAAGCCCCTCCCCCGCGACCTGGTAGCGGACAGTGGCCCCACCCCGGCTGTGACTCCCAGGTAAGCTGTACCAGGCTACACACAGCTTACCTGAACAACACGACTCCACCTACGACTCGCACCTAGTTGTTGTGGCGTGTGCTAAGTTAATATAGGCATGTCACACAACTAACACACACATGCATCTCTCTACACTCGCGTAGACTCACGCGTGGGTCACGGCTGCGGGCCCGTGGCCTCTCGCAACACTGGACGGTGTCACACAACACATTGCCGCCCATACACACACGTCGGCCCCTTAGTCCGGACCGCAACTGGCTAGCTCTGGAAACGGGACGGACGGGAGCCACACATCCACTGTAGGTGCGTCGTAAGTCGGCACCTCTGTCGCTGGTCGTCCTCCGCTGGGCCTCCTCCGGGAAACCGGGGGTCTCACCTGGTGGGGATGGACCGCCGGGGTGCTGTGAAGCAAGCAGTGCCGTACAAGCGGCGCTGTGGCGCGCCTGCAGAAACTCTCACAGCAACCACCCACATGGGCACGTATTGCTGTTGCGTGCCCACAAGGCCCAGCCAATATGGCAAAAAAAATGACGGGCCCGTATTTACGGGCCGAGGTATGGCATCCGCGGCCAGGGGGCGAAGCCCCGGGACCGCCTGCCGCGTCCCCTTGCGGGGACGCAGCGCAAATCATCTCTCGTAAATTCGTTTATACTGCGACTGAACTCCGTTTCGGTAGCACGTGTGTACTCTACGATTTCATAATGCCGCCCAAGACAAGTGGTAAAGCCGCCAAGAAGTCTGGCAAAGCCCAGAAGAACATCTCCAAGACCGACAAGAAGAAGAAGAAGCACAAGAGGAAGGAGAGCTACGCCATCTACATCTACAAGGTGTTGAAGCAGGTGCACCCCGACACCGGTATCTCCAGCAAGGCCATGTCCATCATGAATTCGTTCGTGAACGACATCTTCGAGCGTATCGCCGCCGAAGCTTCCCGCCTCGCCCACTACAACAAGAGGTCGACCATCACGTCCAGGGAGGTGCAGACGTCCGTCAGGCTCCTGCTGCCCGGTGAACTCGCCAAGCACGCCGTCAGTGAAGGCACCAAGGCCGTCACCAAATACACCAGTTCCAAGTGAGCGATCGGCAGCGCTAATGTCGCCGACGCTCCGTCTCGACGCCTCGCCTCGTGTGTGTAGTATGCAGTGTTAAACCCGGTGCGCTTGTTCGTGTGTCTTGTTGGCTGTGATGCGTGTGTAAATTGTGCTAGTGTCTTCGTAATGTGCATGCATGCATGTATGTATGTACACATGTATTTACGTACGAGACGCGCACGACGCACGCATCGCGAACAAACCACGACAAACGTCTGGACGCGCACGCACTCGCACCTTGGGATGGCAGGAGAAACAACAAAAGGCCCTTTTCAGGGCCACAAATATGTTCATGTGATTCTCAATTCACATTTCTGAAATCGGAATATCGTCAAAACGTTACACGCTCTCTCTCTCTCTCTCTCTCTCTCTCTCTCTCTCTCTCACGTAATAACTATAGCAAAGTTATACACAACAAACAAAATAGGTATACATTTTTTATACATTAATGTAACAAGCAATATTCATCAAACTGAACACGCATGCATGCACGCACACTGAATAATAGTGCAGTAGGTAGGTATTTAAAGAAACATTAAATGGGTAATTCCAAAAAATAAAATCGACACGTACGTACGTACCTACCTACCTACTTAGTTAAGTTAAATAAACGCTCGTATTCTTTCTTAGAACACAGCGTAGTTCTATCGTTATGACATGTGTGGCATAACAATTTACGTACGTAGATTAGTATTGTATTGTTTCTGGTTTTTCTTATTATAGTACCTAAGTACCTACCTATATCATAAGGTTAAAACTAAGAATTAATAAAGTTAAAAGAAAATTCTTGTCGATTTATTTTACAAAGTTTAGTTAGTTAGTCCGACGTACCGTAGAGGGCGCGCCGGTGCTTGCAGGTTGCCCACGGTATAAATAGGACCGAAATGCGCGATGGCACGTTTAGGATTCGCCTGCGGTCCGTGGAAGTGGTCACCTACGACATCTACGACGTTAGCAACCTACTTTCGCCGGGAGCCTTTCGTTTTGTGCTGCCCTCTGGAGGCACGCTACGGAACTCCCGTATCGCACGGACCGCTTTATACCTTTCCCTGTGTTCGCACAAGTGCCTAGCACTGGTGCGAGCACAGGGGAAGCCACCGTGCTGCCCGGTGCCTCGCGCACCGTTGCGGTCGCGATATCCGCAAAGGACAAAGTGAGTGAGTGAGTGAGAAAAAAAGAAGATGCCAAAGCCTGGCGCCCGCGGCTCACTGGGCCGCGGCGAAGCCGGCGAAGAAAACCTTCGCCCAGGGCCGGATCGGGCGACGTCGCTGCCGGATATTGGCGACGCGTCGTCCGGTGCGGCGCCGGCCGGACCCTCCCCTCCTCCCAGCGAGGAGAAGAAGAGGTCTGGCACGAAGAAGAAGCCCGGAAGTGACGAGCCGGGACCTAGCATGGCGGCGGCTGCGCACGGACCGTCGACGTCTGCGGCGCCTGCGCGCGTTGCGCCGTCACCGTCGCCGAGCCGGCCGCATGCCGTGGCCATTCGCCCGCCCGCCTTCCGACCGGTGCCGATACAGGCACCAGAGCCCGCCTCCGCCTATCAAGGCCGCTCGCAGCAGGCGCGCAACACTGCGCCCACGGCGCGAGTGCCGGCGCGCGAGCCCGCGCCTCCCGCACGGCAGCCAGTGCCACTCGCACGGCAGCCTGTGCCAGCAGTGCGGACTCCCGCGCCGACATCAGCGCCCACGCAGCGCCCTCCCGCGGCCTCCACCCGCACCCCCGCGCCCACAGCGCCCGCACCAGCGCCACCTGTGCGCACAAGCGCGCGCCAAGCGACGCGCCACACCGCCGGCCAACAACCCGCCGCGTCGACAGCGCCCCCTGGGGCTGCGTCCGCGGCGCCCACATCCAGCCGCAACACTACATCCGGGACGATTGCCAGGCAACCACTGCCGGCAAAACAAGTCCCGGACTCGCCGGCGCCGCCTCGCGCCTCGGCCTACGACTCGCCGGCAGGGCTGTCGGCATGCTCGTCGCGAGCCGGCTCGAGCATGTCGATAGCGTCTGTTGGGTCGGTCGACTCTGGGCCAGGCGCACGAGCGAGGCGCACCCCATCGCCATCACCGACGCCGTCGCTGGAGTTCGAATACGAACTCCGGCGGGAGCCACGCCCGCAGCGACGCCGCCGAAGCTCAGGCGATGAAGAAGAGGAGGCGAAGAGGCACTGCCTCGACCCGCCGCGGCCACAGCGCGAACGCGCGCCGCTGCGCGACCGGGACGCTGGCACTTCGCCTTCTTATGCGGAGATGGCTCGCACGCCTCCCGCATCACCGTCACCGACGCCATCTTTTGAGGAGGAGACACATAGGGTGAGTGTCTCACAAAATTATGATTCCCCCCCCCAACCGGTGCCCCCCACCCCTCAGAACGAGCATGGAGAGGCCACCGTCCAGCCCAAGCCGAAGCCGCCCAAGCGGCCTAGGTATCCTCCGCTGGTAGTGGAGAGGCTGCCAGGATGGGCCGCCCACTTTAGGGCCCTTAGGGAGAAACTGGGGCACCCCCCCAACGCCCGACCGTACGGCGCTGGGGTTCGTTTTTCACCCGAAAGTGAAAACGAATACAGGGTGGTCCAGAGGTACCTAACGGGCCTGGAAAAGGAAAGCGGCGTCTCATGGTTCGCCTACTCGCTGCCGGCGGAGCGAAGCTTTAAGGTGGCCATAACGGGGCTACCGGCTGACACTCTCCCTGAGGAGATCATGGAGGAACTCCGCGCGCTAGGGCACGAGCCGGAGTACGTGCGCCACATACGGGCGCGCCAAGGAAGACCCGGCTGCGTGTTCCACGCTGTCCTTAAACGGACACAGGACTCGCGGACTCTCTTTGACACCACCGAGTTTATGCTCATGCGTGGTGTCAGGATCGAGGCCTGGCGGGGAAAGCGTGGGCCCGCCCAATGTCACCGGTGCCAAAAATTCAGGCACTCGTCCCACCATTGCCACCGGCCGCTCGCCTGCGTCCGCTGTGGAGAGGGGCACACAGCGCGTGATTGCCCCCGCCCACGGGAGGAGCCGGCAACATGCGCCAACTGCGGGGGTGATCACCCTGCAAGTAATATAAAGTGTCCCGTATTCCAAACGGAAATACGGCACAGGCGAGCGGGTACAGTCGCCGCCACGTCCGCCTCACGCCGACCACAAGCGGTCAGCGAAAGGCGAACTGACGTGGCCGCCAACGAAGCCCAAGGCGAGTCCCTGATGGCACCGGCTAACGGGCCCACCAACAGGGGAGAAGCCCCCCCTCCCTCCTCTAGGCGGAGGAAGCGGAAGAAGAAGCGAGGGCGCAAGGGGAACAAGCCCGCGCCTTCCGCCGCTCCCGAAGGGAACATTCGGGCCGACCTTGCCAACGTGGCACAGGCTGTCGACCCAAAAACAAATGAGGCGGCCAATAAGACCGCCCACAATAACCAATCATCGAGGCCATCAGCCGGCGCCGGTAAAGCGCAGCAGCCGGCACAGCCCCCGCTAGGGGCGACGCCGAGCGCTGCCAAACCGGCCGGCGCCGGCAAATCCGACAAGGAATTTACAGCCTGTGCCATCCAGCTTCTGATGAGCCTGATAAGGGCCATCAAGGAAGGCCAAGATGCAGGGCTGATCATCCTCGACGGCATGGCCAAGTTACTCACCCTGTATAATGGCTAAGCCGTTGAGGATGATTCACTGGAATGCCCGCGGCCTTCGAGGCAAGGTCGCCCCCCTCCGCCGTCTCCTCCTTGAAGAAGACATAGACGTGGCGCTAGTAAGCGAGACGCATCTGGGGCCTGGGGATAAACTCAAGGTCTCGGGATACCTCGCCTACAGGAAAGACGAGAGGTCGGCTACCAACACGAGCTACCGTGGTCTGGCGGTACTGGTACGACGTAGGGTCGTCCATCAAGAACTCCCCGTGCCGTCACTAGGCACGTTCTATGCGCTGGGTGTGCAGCTACACTTTGCCGGCGAGGATCTCGCCATCTACTCGGCCTACAGGCCCCCCAAGGACCCATTGGTCCCAAGGGAGCTGGGGGCCCTACTTGAAGCCCACAGCGCGACGATCCTCGCTGGTGATCTAAA
The DNA here is from genome assembly GCA_932274075.1 of Diarsia rubi. Taxonomy (NCBI): domain Eukaryota; kingdom Metazoa; phylum Arthropoda; class Insecta; order Lepidoptera; family Noctuidae; genus Diarsia; species Diarsia rubi. The sequence goes on from OW026441.1 coordinate 5,820,049, forward strand.
CTGCAAGCACCCGGCGTGGAACTCCGCCGTGACAAACACGGGAGGGAGACGACTCTACGCGGATGCCGAAGCCCACGGCTACACGGTGTCCGGCCCAGAGGCGCCAACCCACTACCCAGACGCTGCAACATACATGCCGGATGTGCTGGACATCGTGGCCCACCGTGGGCTAACATGCCAGATCACCCAACAAGTGCTCGACGACGAGATGGGGAGTGATCATCACCCTGTCCTCGTCGTCCTCACAGGTACGCCGACCCGACTGTCGTCCTTAGCGCCACGTCGGAAGACAGACTGGGAAGTCTTCAGAGAAAGGACCGAGGCCACTACTCCGACTCGGCCCGTGATTACCTCCGCAGACGTCGATCAATTAGCGGACGATGTCACTGCCTGCATACGGAGCGCCTTAGACTCGGCGACTACGTCAGTGCCGCAGGGAACCGGGCACCAGCCGCCCCTCCCCGCGCACCTACAGCGGATGATCGCCGAGAAGAGGCGCCTTCGCAAGCAGTGGCAACAACTAAGATGCCCAAGCTTAAAGAGAAAGCTAAACCGTCTTGCGGAGACGATAAAGGCCGAGTTACGGAGCCGGGAAGCCGAGGGTTGGGAGGACCGCATCGATGCGGCGGCCGACAGCTGGCCCTCCGCCCACAGACTTTGCCGCCAGTTAACGAATACCCCAGCCCCGGTTCGCCCGCTACTGGACAGCGGCGGGGCGCTCAAGTACGTGGCAGACGACCGGGCGGAGGTCTTCGCCGAACACCTGGAGCGTCAGTTCCGACCAAACCCGACAAGCGACGTCGACCATGTCGCAACAGTCGAGAAACACCTTGGGGACTACTTCGCAGCGCCGATAGCTCCCGAAGAAGATGCCATCTTTTTCTCGCCTGGGGCAGTCAGACGCGCCATCCTTAGGACGAAGCCAAGGAAGGCTCCCGGTGCTGACGGTATCACGAACGCAGTGCTGCGCCAACTGCCGCACCGCATGGTTGCGGCCCTGGCGCGCCTGTTCACCGCGATACTGCGCACCGGGACGTTCCCGGCCTCGTGGAAGGAAGGGCGCGTCATTATGCTGCCCAAGGCGGGGAAAAACATTTTGAAGCCGGAGAGCTATCGGCCCATAACGCTGCTAGCAACCATCTCCAAGGTGTTTGAGAGACTCCTGTTGCGGCATCTCCAGCCGCATATCGACCCGCGGCCCGAACAATTCGGGTTTAGGTCGGAACACAGCACGACGCTTCAGCTGTCGAGGGTACTGCACCAAATGGCTCAGGCCAGTAACAAGAAGGAGTATTCGGTTGCGGTATTCCTCGACATGGAGAAGGCCTTCGACCGTGTCTGGCACGACGGCCTGATCTACAAGTTGTCCACGTCCGACGCGCCTCGCCGCGTCGTAAAGGTGGTCCAGTCCTTTCTCTCTGACAGGAGCTTCCGAGTGGTGGTCGATGGCGCGCTCTCCAGCGCCCGCCCAGTGAGGGCCGGCGTGCCGCAGGGCAGCTGTGTGTCGCCGCCGTGTTACTCACGTTACACCGACGACATCCCCACGACGCCAGAGGCGATGCTCGCGCTGTACGCCGACGACGCCGCGTACATTACTACATCGCTTAACGCGAAGTACGCGGCGGTCAAGATGCAGCGCGCGCTAGACCTGCTGCCAGACTGGCTGTCCAAGTGGCGGCTGTCGGTTAACGTGGGTAAGACGCAGGCGATGGTCACCGGCTTTGCGCGCCTCCCACCACCCCTGACGCTACAAGGCGCCGACGTCGAGTGGTCGCCCCGGGTTAAGTACCTGGGTGTCACCATCGACCGTCGGCTCACCATGGGGCCACATGTCCGCCAGGTCGCGGCACGGACAATGGTTGCCCGCAACCAACTCCGTCCAGTGCTCTCGTCCCCCCGCCTCCCGCTGCGTGTCAAGCTGGGCGTGTATAAAACTTATATACGCTCAGTATTGACGTACGCCGCCCCCGCCTGGTTCGCCCTCACGAGCGAGGGCCACAGGAAGCTCCTCCGCACGCAGCAGAACCTTGCGCTGCGGACAATCGTCGGTGCCCCTCGCTACGTGAGGAACGACGTCATCAGTCGAGACCTCGGGACTGAGAGCCTGGACGACTTCATCCGCCGCCTTGCGTCGGTAATGTTCGCGCGTGCCGACGCATCTGCTTGGCCCCACGTCAAGCACATTGCGCCCTGGCACGCGCGCCCTCCCGACGCGAAGCCCCTCCCCCGCGACCTGGTAGCGGACAGTGGCCCCACCCCGGCTGTGACTCCCAGGTAAGCTGTACCAGGCTACACACAGCTTACCTGAACAACACGACTCCACCTACGACTCGCACCTAGTTGTTGTGGCGTGTGCTAAGTTAATATAGGCATGTCACACAACTAACACACACATGCATCTCTCTACACTCGCGTAGACTCACGCGTGGGTCACGGCTGCGGGCCCGTGGCCTCTCGCAACACTGGACGGTGTCACACAACACATTGCCGCCCATACACACACGTCGGCCCCTTAGTCCGGACCGCAACTGGCTAGCTCTGGAAACGGGACGGACGGGAGCCACACATCCACTGTAGGTGCGTCGTAAGTCGGCACCTCTGTCGCTGGTCGTCCTCCGCTGGGCCTCCTCCGGGAAACCGGGGGTCTCACCTGGTGGGGATGGACCGCCGGGGTGCTGTGAAGCAAGCAGTGCCGTACAAACGGCGCTGTGGCGCGCCTGCAGAAACTCTCACAGCAACCACCCACATGGGCACGTATTGCTGTTGCGTGCCCACAAGGCCCAGCCAATATGGCAAAATAATGACGGGCCCGTATTTACGGGCCGAGGTATGGCATCCGCGGCCAGGGGGCGAAGCCCCGGGACCGCCTGCCGCGTCCCCTTGCGGGGACGCAGCGCAAATCATCTCTCGTAATGGCACGTTTATTCACTCTCGTACGTTCGAAGTGTGTACACTCGCGCGCCCGTTGCGTGAATTTTTCTGTTACTTTGTTATTATTTCATCTCCCGTTTCGTGTTTGCAATGGCCCGTACCAAGCAGACCGCTCGTAAATCCACCGGTGGTAAGGCACCGAGGAAGCAGCTCGCCACAAAGGCTGCGCGCAAGAGCGCACCGGCCACCGGCGGCGTTAAGAAACCCCATCGCTACAGGCCCGGAACTGTGGCGCTCCGTGAGATTCGTCGCTACCAGAAGAGTACCGAGCTGTTGATCCGCAAGCTTCCGTTCCAGCGTCTCGTGCGTGAGATCGCACAGGACTTCAAGACCGATCTCCGTTTCCAGAGCTCCGCCGTCATGGCGTTGCAGGAGGCTAGCGAGGCTTACCTCGTCGGTCTCTTCGAAGACACCAACCTGTGCGCGATTCACGCGAAGCGCGTCACCATCATGCCCAAGGACATCCAGTTGGCTCGCAGGATCAGAGGCGAACGCGCTTAAACTGCTGCTGCATCAGCATACGTCACAACACGCGTGACTGCCTTCGTGCAGTGCGTTTGTGACTATGCGTTCACACAAAAGGCCCTTTTCAGGGCCACATATGTATCAGATTATAAGATATTTCTTTATGTCGGAAGAAGTCACAAAAACGTTACCTTACCTACCTACTGGAATTTATTTGCTAAACACAAAAATTTTACACACACAATAATCATACAACCTACCTACCTACCTACCTACCTACCTAGCTAGCTAGCTAGCTAGTTAGGTACTTACTTATTTACAAACTAATTAAATAAACAACAGAGACGAAACTTACTTTTTCTTTACTAAGTAAGCACCGCAGTCAGTGAGTGAAGGTTTCATACGTCTTAAATATTATATGCGTAACGGTCTACTTTACTATTATTATTAATTATCACTACGATACTTACGATATTACAAAATAAAATGCAATTTTAGATGCATTGATGAAACGATAGGTAAATTAATGTTTCGCGACGACTAAACAACGTAGTTGAGCGAACCAGCCAACCAACGACGAGCATCGGGGCGCCTCGCCCCCCGCACCTTTCGGCTCTTGCCTACCGCCCCGCTGAGCTGCGCGTAGCATATAAATATAAGGAGGCCTGCGTACTCAAAAAATATCAGTCGTTCGCGTTGCTCGTGCGCGCACACTCGTTCCTGAATTTTGTTTTGAAACCCCACTGCTGAGAAGATGACCGGTCGCGGTAAGGGAGGAAAGGGTCTGGGAAAAGGAGGAGCCAAGCGTCACAGGAAGGTACTTCGTGATAACATCCAGGGTATCACAAAGCCCGCCATCCGTCGTCTGGCTCGCAGAGGCGGCGTGAAACGTATCTCCGGTCTGATCTACGAAGAAACTCGCGGTGTGCTTAAAGTGTTCCTAGAGAACGTCATCCGTGACGCCGTCACTTACACCGAGCACGCCAAGAGGAAGACCGTCACCGCCATGGACGTCGTCTACGCTCTGAAGCGCCAGGGTCGCACCCTGTACGGTTTCGGCGGTTAAACGTGTCGTCTCTGCGCAACCAGCAGCTGATCTACATAATGTGTGTGTGCGGACGTGTGCGTGTTGCGTTCGTTCGTTGCGAATGAACAAAATCGTACCGTTTCACCGTGCGTGTGTAGATGCGCACATCAAAAAAGGCCCTTTTCAGGGCCGCATATGATTCGAAACAATTAAAAGGTTTCTTTAATGGAATTGTCGTCAAAAAACGTACCTACATAATATATATCTGTTATTTATTTATACCACACACAGAAAGGAAGTCACTGTTCACATGAGTACCTAGTAGTTACTTACCTACCTAGTGTTGTTTAGTCTTCGAGATGGGGGATGAAATGAAATAGCTAGAAGTATACTTGAATGATTCCTTTATTTATTTCTTAATTAATATACACCGATAATCACATCGGGCTTAAATCTAAAGTGTCGATCGTTTACGCATAATTATATTTGCACACGCACACTTCTTCGGTCTTCCTTCTTTCGCCGTCGTCGTCTCGGGTCGGTGCCTACCTTTTTAGATACCAAATACTTAAATACCTACGTAGGTATGATGCACGCCTGTCTGAACCTGTAAAATATAAAAGAAAACATTAGATACCCTAACACTAAAATATTAAAAAATGTACCTCTACCTACCGTACTCGCGTACAGCTATTCGTCCGCCCGTTCGTCGTTGCGCGTGCAGTTTGATAATGTCGTGTTGTTGTTAATGTACCTACTTACCTACAGCAGAGGTAGGTACAACATCGTGCATGATACACTGTATTATTCTAAGGAGTTAATCATTTATTATTTCGCGTACAAATATTTAGCATTACAGGCTGGCTGTAGCCCAGCCGGTGGCTTAGAGGACGCTGTGTGTACGACGTACGGTACGGTACCTACGCGGGCCAGAGCGACGACGACGACGACGACGACGACGCACTGTCGATCGGCTGTTGTCGTGACTTTGATGTAGGTACGCTTTCTGATGCTATAATCGCAGTCTTCGCGATGTCCACTCCTCGAACGAATATTAGTACTTGTATAATATTAATAGGTTGCACGTCCTGGACGGAGTCGTCCGTCCTTAGCGGTTCGGCGGTCGCGGTGTTTTACGACGGTTCACTTTTAGGTCGATAATACCTTCGCAACGGCGTGTGATATCGACGAAGTGCTGTCGCCACACACGCTCGATATCCTCCTTGTTGACGCGTCGACCTCGATCCCGGCTAACTATCAATTTTATAGAGAAAATAACGTTTTGAACTCGACCCGACCTACGCTTCGTACTCAGTCGTCAAAATAAAACACCGCCACGGTCCGAACGCGCACCGCACTCCGTCTGCGTTCGCACTTCGGCATACTCCACTTCATGAACTATCCGAAAACGCAAACGACACTCGAACTGCGACTCGTTAACTATTATTTTTGTTTATTTTATTAGATACGTGTTAGTGAAAACTTTCAAGCGTTCATACGAGAAAACGTCGCGCGACATCGCGGCGCTCGTTACGGTAAAGTTACGTCGTACCTGAGCGTACGTTTACGAAACTTGTAAATCCTATAAGTGGCGACATCTAAGTCTCTCACCTCTTATTCGAATCTTCGTGTGTGATTCGTTCGTTCGGTTACGTTCATCGATAATTTGTTGCAATGGCAGACACAGCAGTAGCTACCGAGGCTCCGGCACCCGCTACACCAGCGAAGAAGGCGGCGAGACAGGCCGGCGGAGCCGGTGCCGCGAAGAAACCGAAGGCGAAGCCGACCCATCCCAAAACATCCGAGATGGTCAACAGCGCTATCAAGGAGATGAAGGAGCGCAGCGGATCCTCCCTGCAGGCGATCAAGAAGTACATCGCGGCCCAGTACAAGGTCGACGCTGAGAAACTGGCTCCGTTCATCAGGAAATATCTGAAGAGCGCCGTCGAATCTGGCGCGCTGATCCAGACCAAGGGCAAGGGCGCCTCCGGTTCGTTCAAGCTAGAATCGAAATCGGCCGCGTCGAAGAAACCCGCCACCGCCGCAGCTGGCAAGGCCGCCGGCAAGGCGACCGCCTCTGCCGCCGCGAAGACGAAGAAGGCGACCGCCTCTGCGGCTGGAGCCAAGACCAAGAAGGCAGCAGCCGCCGCAGCGTCCGCCTCCGCAGCCTCTTCACCGTCCAAGGCCAAGTCGTCGGCCGCCGCCGCTAAGGACAAAAAGGCCGCCGCCGCTAAGAAGAAGCCGGCACCGAAGAAGGCAGCCGCACCCGCCAAGGCGAAGGGCGCCGCAGCTCCGAAAGCTAAGAAGACAGCCAAGCCGCCGACCAAGAAACCGAAAGCGCCTAAACCCAAGAAGGCCGCCGCTACACCCAAGTCGAAGCCGGCAGCCAAGAAAGCGTCCGCCGCTAAGAAGTAAGCGACGGTCGCGTTCGCGTTACACCGGCGACGACGGAGACAACGACGACAGCGGGGCGCAGTCGGCTGAACACCAGATAACAAACAACTTACACACGCAAACAGAGCAGCTGCTGCAGATGAGTGTGTGATGATAAGTGTGCGTGCGTCTTGCCTATAGTGCGTGTGCTGTGTACATTGTATTATGCACGGTAGAGAGGCGCGCGCTTGCTTTGTGCGTTTTCATCAACGCGCCCAACCGCGCGCACGTAGTACGTATGCGTCCATCATCGTCCTCGGGGAAAAGAGAGTGTGTGGAACGCGCTCGACGTGTCGAGAGCTCGTCACCCGTCACCAAGGCGGCACGGCGGGCACCGAGATGCTTAACGAGTTGCGTAAATGCGCGCTCTCAATTCGCGGCGCTCTCCGAGCGCACACCAAAAAGCCCTTTTCAGGGCTAACAAAACTATCATGAATATGAAAAATATTCATTTCTTTAATACGGAGAGAGAGAGTCATAACGTTTTATATATAATTATACTCGCTTAGGTACACATACATATAGATCTCGCAAAATTCAACCTACTTACCTACGTTTTATAAGTACATCATACCTAGTTCTAACTACAATTAGAATATCTAGGACTGTAGGTAGTTTTTACATAGGGTCTAGAATTAATAAAACAATAATATCATATTTTACAGTTAGGTAAAGTTCTAAAATCGAAACGTCCATTCCCAACCATAATATTGTTGCACTCGCGAGAGGCGCGCCTGCGCGCTTCGTGAATTTGTTTCTTCGTTAGCTCCGTACCCCTCCCACTGACACAGCTACGCGGCGCGGGTATAAAAACGCGCGGTGGGTATGTTTGAAAAACAGTACAAGATTCCCTCGTCGCGCGCACAGTCGTACGCGTGTTTCGTCGTTTTCGTGTGTTAAACCCAAACTCTACCTACCATGTCTGGTCGCGGCAAAGGTGGCAAGGTGAAGGGAAAGGCAAAGTCCCGTTCCAACCGTGCTGGTCTTCAGTTCCCTGTGGGTCGTATCCACAGGCTGCTTCGCAACGGAAACTACGCCGAGCGCGTCGGTGCCGGTGCCCCCGTCTACTTGGCCGCCGTGATGGAGTACCTGGCTGCTGAGGTTCTCGAGTTGGCCGGCAACGCCGCTCGGGACAACAAGAAGACCAGGATCATCCCGCGTCATCTTCAATTGGCCATCCGCAACGACGAGGAGCTGAACAAACTGCTCTCCGGTGTGACGATCGCTCAAGGTGGTGTGCTGCCTAACATCCAGGCTGTGCTCCTGCCCAAGAAGACCGAGAAGAAGGCTTAGACGTCGCCGTCGTGCTACACACACACGGCGACATCTGACCGTGATGCATCGTGCGAGTGCCCCGCACGCGTGTTTCGATATAATATTTATGCTATTTGTATACGTATTATGTCGTTTGTTTGCGCGATGCTCTCCGCTCGCATGCATTCAAAACAAAAGGCCCTTTTCAGGGCCACAATATTATTCGTCAACTATATACTTAATACAAAGACAGTTTCTTTATCTGCGTTATCGTCTAAACGTAAAAATCATCTACCTAATATAATTCATGTACCTATACAAGAACTACCTATTACAGTATACAGTATACAGTACCTACCTACCTGAAGTAGATACCAGTTAGTTAGTTCTACCTTGTCATGTAGGTGTTAAATTAAATTGAATGAATCAATCAATCGGGAAATGATCGATTTCTCGTCGGACGGAGCATTAGGTACAAAATAATGTGAATGTAAACAGTATGCATACACAGACACAATATTAAATTTATGTAAATAAAGCAGGCAATTTAAAAAATATTATGAGGTCGAATGAATGAAACAAAAATACTTAGGTACTTAGTGTAAATGTAAATTTTTGTTTTAGTTTGTGCTATATGTTATATATACCCATTTCTAATATAATTATATAGGTATAATACCTAGTTAGTTGGAATTGGAATTGATATCAATATATCGCTACTTCGGGGAAGAAAGGGCGTAAAAGCCACTTTTGGCCAAAATGAGTTAATAATGCAACTTTGTTTAGTTTTCGACGCTCTATCGATCTGTATATTTAAAATTTCAATATTCCCAAAAAAATGGCTTTTACCCCCATGATTTTTTTCTCACCAAAACCATTTTTATTAAAAAAAATTGACGTATATGACATTATTTAATTATTTCAAATTAATAAGGGCGTATCACCATAGTATGAAAGAATATTTGGTCGTAAATACAATATTTATTACGTAATGACTTTTAATAAAAAGAAAGTAAAAGATAAAAAAAATAAAGAAGAATACGATTACAAGCAATAAAATTAAAAAAGTAAGAAAACGAAACAAAAAACAGAAAAGGAAATAGAAAAAAAAGAAGATTACTAATTATTGTCAATTTGATTTGATTTATGAATGAATAAAACTGATTTGCATCTTAACTAAATTTATTTATTTAATACACCAATACCTACCTAGTAGAATAAATTACAAACATACCATTATTTTATACTATTTTATCAATTTTAGTTAATTTATTTCTTAATTAATTAATATTAGATGATAGTAATTATTTATCACAGTTAACTTAAAATTTAAATTAATGAAAATAATCAAAGTTCAATTCAATTAAATCTTTTCTTTTGTTTCACTATTCATGAATCGTGTGCATTTAACTTAACAGGTAGGTAACCTAATTCGTTATAATAAATTTTGTAATATAGAACTATGATAAATCAGATAATAATAATTATTATGCTATTATTTTGAGCATCCCTCGGGTATCCCCTCTCCCCGCGCTTTGGATTAGGAGCGCGGTGATTGGTCCGCCGCTGCGTTGAATCACTCACCGCTTGCCGCAACTGTGTACCGCGTGCGAGCGTATAAATACCACTTCTGAAAATAAATTCGTTTATACTGCGACTGAACTCCGTTTCGGTAGCACGTGTGTACTCTACGATTTCATAATGCCGCCCAAGACAAGTGGTAAAGCCGCCAAGAAGTCTGGCAAAGCCCAGAAGAACATCTCCAAGACCGACAAGAAGAAGAAGAAGCACAAGAGGAAGGAGAGCTACGCCATCTACATCTACAAGGTGTTGAAGCAGGTGCACCCCGACACCGGTATCTCCAGCAAGGCCATGTCCATCATGAATTCGTTCGTGAACGACATCTTCGAGCGTATCGCCGCCGAAGCTTCCCGCCTCGCCCACTACAACAAGAGGTCGACCATCACGTCCAGGGAGGTGCAGACGTCCGTCAGGCTCCTGCTGCCCGGTGAACTCGCCAAGCACGCCGTCAGTGAAGGCACCAAGGCCGTCACCAAATACACCAGTTCCAAGTGAGCGATCGGCAGCGCTAATGTCGCCGACGCTCCGTCTCGACGCCTCGCCTCGTGTGTGTAGTATGCAGTGTTAAACCCGGTGCGCTTGTTCGTGTGTCTTGTTGGCTGTGATGCGTGTGTAAATTGTGCTAGTGTCTTCGTAATGTGCATGCATGCATGTATGTATGTACACATGTATTTACGTACGAGACGCGCACGACGCACGCATCGCGAACAAACCACGACAAACGTCTGGACGCGCACGCACTCGCACCTTGGGATGGCAGGAGAAACAACAAAAGGCCCTTTTCAGGGCCACAAATATGTTCATGTGATTCTCAATTCACATTTCTGAAATCGGAATATCGTCAAAACGTTACACGCTCTCTCTCTCTCTCTCTCTCTCTCTCTCTCTCTCTCTCACGTAATAACTATAGCAAAGTTATACACAACAAACAAAATAGGTATACATTTTTTATACATTAATGTAACAAGCAATATTCATCAAACTGAACACGCATGCATGCACGCACACTGAATAATAGTGCAGTAGGTAGGTATTTAAAGAAACATTAAATGGGTAATTCCAAAAAATAAAATCGACACGTACGTACGTACCTACCTACCTACTTAGTTAAGTTAAATAAACGCTCGTATTCTTTCTTAGAACACAGCGTAGTTCTATCGTTATGACATGTGTGGCATAACAATTTACGTACGTAGATTAGTATTGTATTGTTTCTGGTTTTTCTTATTATAGTACCTAAGTACCTACCTATATCATAAGGTTAAAACTAAGAATTAATAAAGTTAAAAGAAAATTCTTGTCGATTTATTTTACAAAGTTTAGTTAGTTAGTCCGACGTACCGTAGAGGGCGCGCCGGTGCTTGCAGGTTGCCCACGGTATAAATAGGACCGAAATGCGCGATGGCACGCCACATCGCCGTCTGACCGCCGCCGCGTACGGACGTGTATCGCTACCTGCGCTACCCCCCGCCCGCCGCTATCAGTGTCACCGGTTCGTCGCGCGTCCCCAGCGCTGTGACGTCATCCGTAGTCTCAGACTACACCCGTCGAATAATTGGTGTCTTTTTCAAGACAACTTTTGTTCATCTATTTCTGTTTGAGAGAAACATCGTCAAAACGTTGTGCCCCCTCAGGGAAAAACCACAGTTTCGTGGTTCTTGGTGGAAACCTTACGGTGCCAACGAAGCCAAGAGGGTGGTGCCCCAATCCTACCCGCCAGACCCCTTCAGGGCGAGGCTACCCATTGGAGTCGAGAGCTAGGAGCTTGGCCTTGGGGGATCTCCTAGTCAAACCTAGTCTCTGGTTCTCTCCACAGCTACACACCTAGTGTCGGTTGGGTGTGTCTACCCCTTCGCACTAGACCCCAATAGGGCCCTGTCGCACAATAAGACTGGCGATAGGTTTACAAGCTTAGGGCACACCAGTAGGTACACACCTCCCCTGTCACACACACCATCCCCCCTGACAGGGAGGCCACACACACCCCCGGGCCCGTCCACCCGGGGAGTTAGGTTGTTAGGGTGTTAGGCCTTGTAGGGTTTTAATTTCGTCATGACGACTAATTTTTAGTTGTTTAATTTTTTCAATATGTCTGAAGTCAGTCAACTCCGCGAGGAGTTGGATGCCCTCAGACGTATATTACAGGAGCTCCTCGACTCGAGCGATTTCGTCCGAGAGAGGTATGGAGGCAAGCTGGCTGCGCTCCGACGGCCCGTTATCGCCGATTTTAGCGATGCACTTGACAGCCCCCTGTCACCTCCGCCCGCCGATCAAGGCATTCCTTTGAGGAAAGCCGCCCCGATTTCTAAGAAACCAGGTGTTTCTACGGAACCCGCCGTCCAGTCATCATCGTCGTTGTCAACACCTATTGTTTCAGGGACAAAGGCAAAATCCGCCGCCTCGAGTTCTACGAAGCCCGCCAACGTGACAGCAGCCGCCCCATTACCTGCTATTGTTTCAGGTACAAAGGAGACCGCCGCCGCACCTGCGTCCATTTCTGAGAAAATGGATACCTCAGTTCCTTTGTCTGACAATGGCTCATTGTCAGACAGCTCAAATAACCCATCGTCCGATGACGATTATCAGCTTGTCGGCAAGGGCAAGCGTAAGAAGGGCAAAAACTCACAAGCGAGCTTACCCAAAAAGCTTGTAGCGACCGCAGTGGTCCCTACACCTGTGAGCTCCTGCCCTTCTTCGCCCGCCCCAGCCACTCAGGCTACACCAATTAGCCGCCCGTCTAGCCCTATGGCTATTAACTCTGCTCCGATAGTTCCTCGGAAGCAAAAGCCCCCGCCCCCTATCTACATTCACGAGAAAGGGAAATGGACAGAAGTGTCCAAGATGTGTGCGGATCGCAAGATTCAGTACACAAACGCCCGCGCTACTCAAATTGGTATCAAGGTGATGGTGCCCTCGTCCTCGGACTTCAGGGAACTCACCCGCCACCTTCGCGAAAGGCATATTGCCTTTCATACGTACTCCCTTCCCGAGGAGAAGCCTCACCGTGTGGTGATTAGGCGGATCCCTAAGGAAATACCGTCTTCTGAGATCAAAGATGATCTCATACTTCAGGGGGTGCCAGTAATAGCTGTGCACCGCCTTCACAAAGCGCGCGGCGGAGACCTGTACGACATGGTATTGGTCGTCTGTGACCGCGTTGAAGGCCATCACCCTATTTTTAAGGTGAAGGCCGTCTGCTCGCTATCGGGCATTATCATTCAGAAGCCTAACAGCCTCTCTATAATTGGACAGTGTCACCGCTGTCAGTTGTACGGCCATAGCGCCAACAATTGTTTCGCGCCTCATAGGTGCGTAAAATGCCTGGGAAACCATGGCACCTCAGAATGCCCTCGTCCTAAGGACATCTCACAGTGCACAGAGCCGCCTAGTTGCGTTCTCTGCGGCCAATCGGGTCACCCGGCTAACTACCGTGGCTGCCCAAAAGCTCCCAAAGTTTCGTCCGCGAAGCTGGCCAAGCGCGCCATCGCTCGCCAAATCAGAGAGGGCTCTTACAAAGTACCATCTTCCCAGATGCCAGATCGTCTTGGTCCTCAGCGACCCTTCCACTGGGATGCTCTCAACAGCCAAAAAGAGTTTCCCCCTCTCGGCAAAAAGCAACCCACCCCTCTTCCGGGATTAATGGATCAGCCTGTTATTCCCGTCAATTCTGCAGTTTCCGAAACTGTGCCCCCTCCAAGGGAGGCCTTCTCAGCACCAGCCAATCCTCGTCGCTCGGAGCCCTTCAGGCCCGTGAACACGACAGCCCCCCAAAATCAGTCGAACTATGAGACGATTTTGGGAGCCTTCCACTGGTTCGCCACTGACGAAGCCGACCGTTGCGCGGCTGAAATCAGGGAGGCGAACTTTGATGGAGAAAAGCTTGGGAAGATTTTCCTCAAGTACAACCTCAAAGAGTCACTCCGTGGAATCAATTACAAAAAACAATAATGGGTACCACAAAATTATCCTGCGGCCTACCCAGATCCCTCAAGTTAGGTTTCTTTAATGCCAACGGTGGCATTAAAACACAGCGCGATGAGATCGCCGCCTTTCTTCGCGACCATCTCATCGATGTTTTCCTCGTGCAAGAGACTTTCCTCAAGCCGAGTCACCGCGACCCAAAAATTGCAAACTTTCGCATGGTACGCAATGATCGGGTTCGCTGCCATAAGGGCGGTACGCTCATTTACTACCGCAAAGAATTACACTGCATCCCCATCGATGCCCCACCACTTGTTTCTCTACTAGAGGTTTCAGTCTGTCGGCTCGGTATGACCGGCCATCCACCGGTTCATATTATCTCGGCTTATATGCCCCCTACTCTCACTCCTGAAGATCACGGTCTTCTGGACAAGGACCTCACAGTCCTCTTCGGCTTGAGTGATGCCGTTATCTTAGCGGGTGATCTCAATGCCAAACATCCTGCCTGGAACAGCGCGACCACGAACCCTAGGGGGAAAGTCGTGTTTAGCCTTGGCGAGAAGCTTCACTTCGACACTATCGCTCCCATGGAGCCTACCCACTACCCGGGTACCATTGACCATCGTCCAGACGTGCTCGATATAGCGCTGCTCAAGAACATCAACCTCAGGTTGCGTTCCATCGAGACGCTACATGAGCTCCACTCTGATCATCGTCCAGTGTTAATGCACTTGGTTCCTCGGTCGGGTCCTTCTGACCCCAGCCAGCCTCCTGCGACCATTACGATCACCGACTGGAAGAAATTAGGCGAAAAGCTGAAATCGACCACGTCGCCGCACCTGGACGAGATCCCCGATCATATTGTCTCAGTCGCAGACACGACGGCCGCCATCAACTCGTTTACAGCTCACGTTCAGTCCGTTATTACGGAGTGCTCGCGGGAGGTACCGGAGATGAGTGATCATCGCTGGAAACTACCCGCGGACATACGCGATCTGATAACCGAGAAGAACGCGGCCATACGTGCCTACAGTAGTTGGCCAAATGAGTCAAACAAAACCCACATGCGTAACTTGCAGCTTGCTGTAAAGAAACGCACTAGTGAGTTTCGTAACACTCAGTGGGACAACATGCTCAGCGACCTCGAGCCAACCCATCAGGCTTTCTGGCAACTGCAACGCAAGTTGCGTGCCACCGATGAGGCTTCGATGCCCCCTCTCAATCGACCAGACAAGAGCGTCGCCTTTGACGACTCCGAGAAGGCTGAATGCCTGGCAGACAGCCTGGAAGCTCAGTGCACCAATAGTTCTCAACCGGTCGACAAGCGTCATCTTGATAAGGTGAACGCAGTAGTCGATCACAAAACTAACCTACCACCTGTGGAAGACCCTGATAACCCTCTGCCTGAAGTGACTCCCACTGAAGTGCAAGAGATCGTTAACAGGCTTCTGCCTCGGAAAGCACCGGGCTCCGACGGCATCACCAACAGGGTGATTAAACTTTTACCTCCTCAACTCATAGTGCTACTGGCTGGCATCTTCAATGCTGCCCTAGCTAATAATATTTTTCCGCAAATTTGGAAAGAGGCCACTGTAATAGGTTTTCCCAAGCCAGGCAAACCTAAGGCCGAGCCGTCGAGCTACCGGCCAATCAGTCTCCTGACCACGCTCGGCAAAATCTATGAAAGGCTTATTTATAAGCGGCTCAAAGATTATGTCGAAGCAAAGAGCCTCATTCCGGACGAGCAGTTCGGATTCAGGACCGAGCACTCGTGTATTCATCAGGTTCATCGCATCGTCGAACACGTCAGCGCTGGTTTTCAGCGTGGCCTGATGACAGGCGCGTTATTTTTCGATATAGCGAAAGCATTCGACAAAGTCTGGCACAACGGCTTAATATACAAGCTGTACCAAATGGGAGTGCCTGACCGTCTCGTGCTCATCTTACGGGACTTTTTGTCGAATCGCACTTTCCGCTATCGCATAGGAGAAGCTCTGTCTTCCCCGCATCCGATTCGTGCTGGAGTCCCTCAGGGCTCCGTACTTTCCCCTTTAGTTTTCACGCTGTTTACTAGCGATATCCCAAAGATCAAGAAGGCTCAAATAGCCCTATTCGCTGATGACACGGCTATTTTCTATTCCGGTCGCGAACAAGGCGCTATCGCGCGATCTCTACAGTCGGCAGCCAATGCGCTTAGCGCGTGGTTCCGAAAGTGGAGGATCGAAGTAAATCCGGACAAAAGTCAGGCGGTACTTTTCACCAAACCTCGACTTTCGCGTCCCCCACCACGTCCGATCACAATGTACGGTAAGCCTATCCACTGGGAGAAGCAAGCCAAGTACTTGGGAGTCATACTCGACCATCACCTTTCCTTCGGGAAGCATATAAGAGCAGCTCGTAACAAAGCGGCCTTTGCCATGAGTAGACTCCACTACATTCTTCAAACAAAGAGCAAATTGTCACTCAAGTGCAAGTTGCGGCTTTACACCTCAGTGATCCGACCAATTATGACATACGCTTGTGTCGTATTTGCTCACTCTCATTCGCGTCACATCCACACGATGCAAACTCTACAAAACCGACTTCTCCGTAGGATCACCGGAGCCCCGTGGTTCATCCGTAATTCCAGTCTTCATTTAGATCTTAAAATGCCCACCCTTCTTCAATTCATGAAACGCCTTTCCAAGCGCTTCTTTGATTCTGCAGTCAAGCATAGGAACCCTCTGGTCACATCGGCCGCCCGATACGAACCATCGCGTATTAGCAAGACCCGCCGTCCGCGGCATACTCTTATCACTCCTGATGACCCTATTACTATTCTTCAAGAAAGCAGTAGGGAAACCAGTACTCTTAGGAAGAACAGACATAAATATCCGTCATTCCGACCGCGCCGCCGCGGTCCGTCGTCGCGGAATCCCATTTCAAGCCCCCCCCGACCCTCGCCAGAGCCAGCCCGCGATGCTGAGCCAGTAGTTTTAAACCAGCCCTTAAATAACATCACTCAGATCCAGCCTGTCCCCTTGCTGCCCTCCCCCAGTGACGTCCTAAGCCGAGGTCCGTACCCCACAGGGGGTGCCCTTAGCGATTTGTCACTTAGTTTGTAAGTTTTTGCCCTGGCTGGAGGCCTTAAACTCAAGGCACCCACAGGGATTTGCCCGGTTAAGCAGAAGACAGTCTCCTAGACTGAACTGCGAGATGCCATTTATAAAAAAAAAAAAAAAAAAAAAAAAAAAACGATGGCACGTTTATTCACTCTCGTACGTTCGAAGTGTGTACACTCGCGCGCCCGTTGCGTGAATTTTTCTGTTACTTTGTTATTATTTCATCTCCCGTTTCGTGTTTGCAATGGCCCGTACCAAGCAGACCGCTCGTAAATCCACCGGTGGTAAGGCACCGAGGAAGCAGCTCGCCACAAAGGCTGCGCGCAAGAGCGCACCGGCCACCGGCGGCGTTAAGAAACCCCATCGCTACAGGCCCGGAACTGTGGCGCTCCGTGAGATTCGTCGCTACCAGAAGAGTACCGAGCTGTTGATCCGCAAGCTTCCGTTCCAGCGTCTCGTGCGTGAGATCGCACAGGACTTCAAGACCGATCTCCGTTTCCAGAGCTCCGCCGTCATGGCGTTGCAGGAGGCTAGCGAGGCTTACCTCGTCGGTCTCTTCGAAGACACCAACCTGTGCGCGATTCACGCGAAGCGCGTCACCATCATGCCCAAGGACATCCAGTTGGCTCGCAGGATCAGAGGCGAACGCGCTTAAACTGCTGCTGCATCAGCATACGTCACAACACGCGTGACTGCCTTCGTGCAGTGCGTTTGTGACTATGCGTTCACACAAAAGGCCCTTTTCAGGGCCACATATGTATCAGATTATAAGATATTTCTTTATGTCGGAAGAAGTCACAAAAACGTTACCTTACCTACCTACTGGAATTTATTTGCTAAACACAAAAATTTTACACACACAATAATCATACAACCTACCTACCTACCTACCTACCTACCTAGCTAGCTAGCTAGCTAGCTAGCTAGTTAGGTACTTACTTATTTACAAACTAATTAAATAAACAACAGAGACGAAACTTACTTTTTCTTTACTAAGTAAGCACCGCAGTCAGTGAGTGAAGGTTTCATACGTCTTAAATATTATATGCGTAACGGTCTACTTTACTATTATTATTAATTATCACTACGATACTTACGATATTACAAAATAAAATGCAATTTTAGATGCATTGATGAAACGATAGGTAAATTAATGTTTCGCGACGACTAAACAACGTAGTTGAGCGAACCAGCCAACCAACGACGAGCATCGGGGCGCCTCGCCCCCCGCACCTTTCGGCTCTTGCCTACCGCCCCGCTGAGCTGCGCGTAGCATATAAATATAAGGAGGCCTGCGTACTCAAAAAATATCAGTCGTTCGCGTTGCTCGTGCGCGCACACTCGTTCCTGAATTTTGTTTTGAAACCCCACTGCTGAGAAGATGACCGGTCGCGGTAAGGGAGGAAAGGGTCTGGGAAAAGGAGGAGCCAAGCGTCACAGGAAGGTACTTCGTGATAACATCCAGGGTATCACAAAGCCCGCCATCCGTCGTCTGGCTCGCAGAGGCGGCGTGAAACGTATCTCCGGTCTGATCTACGAAGAAACTCGCGGTGTGCTTAAAGTGTTCCTAGAGAACGTCATCCGTGACGCCGTCACTTACACCGAGCACGCCAAGAGGAAGACCGTCACCGCCATGGACGTCGTCTACGCTCTGAAGCGCCAGGGTCGCACCCTGTACGGTTTCGGCGGTTAAACGTGTCGTCTCTGCGCAACCAGCAGCTGATCTACATAATGTGTGTGTGCGGACGTGTGCGTGTTGCGTTCGTTCGTTGCGAATGAACAAAATCGTACCGTTTCACCGTGCGTGTGTAGATGCGCACATCAAAAAAGGCCCTTTTCAGGGCCGCATATGATTCGAAACAATTAAAAGGTTTCTTTAATGGAATTGTCGTCAAAAAACGTACCTACATAATATATATCTGTTATTTATTTATACCACACACAGAAAGGAAGTCACTGTTCACATGAGTACCTAGTAGTTACTTACCTACCTAGTGTTGTTTAGTCTTCGAGATGGGGGATGAAATGAAATAGCTAGAAGTATACTTGAATGATTCCTTTATTTATTTCTTAATTAATATACACCGATAATCACATCGGGCTTAAATCTAAAGTGTCGATCGTTTACGCATAATTATATTTGCACACGCACACTTCTTCGGTCTTCCTTCTTTCGCCGTCGTCGTCTCGGGTCGGTGCCTACCTTTTTAGATACCAAATACTTAAATACCTACGTAGGTATGATGCACGCCTGTCTGAACCTGTAAAATATAAAAGAAAACATTAGATACCCTAACACTAAAATATTAAAAAATGTACCTCTACCTACCGTACTCGCGTACAGCTATTCGTCCGCCCGTTCGTCGTTGCGCGTGCAGTTTGATAATGTCGTGTTGTTGTTAATGTACCTACTTACCTACAGCAGAGGTAGGTACAACATCGTGCATGATACACTGTATTATTCTAAGGAGTTAATCATTTATTATTTCGCGTACAAATATTTAGCATTACAGGCTGGCTGTAGCCCAGCCGGTGGCTTAGAGGACGCTGTGTGTACGACGTACGGTACGGTACCTACGCGGGCCAGAGCGACGACGACGACGACGACGACGACGCACTGTCGATCGGCTGTTGTCGTGACTTTGATGTAGGTACGCTTTCTGATGCTATAATCGCAGTCTTCGCGATGTCCACTCCTCGAACGAATATTAGTACTTGTATAATATTAATAGGTTGCACGTCCTGGACGGAGTCGTCCGTCCTTAGCGGTTCGGCGGTCGCGGTGTTTTACGACGGTTCACTTTTAGGTCGATAATACCTTCGCAACGGCGTGTGATATCGACGAAGTGCTGTCGCCACACACGCTCGATATCCTCCTTGTTGACGCGTCGACCTCGATCCCGGCTAACTATCAATTTTATAGAGAAAATAACGTTTTGAACTCGACCCGACCTACGCTTCGTACTCAGTCGTCAAAATAAAACACCGCCACGGTCCGAACGCGCACCGCACTCCGTCTGCGTTCGCACTTCGGCATACTCCACTTCATGAACTATCCGAAAACGCAAACGACACTCGAACTGCGACTCGTTAACTATTATTTTTGTTTATTTTATTAGATACGTGTTAGTGAAAACTTTCAAGCGTTCATACGAGAAAACGTCGCGCGACATCGCGGCGCTCGTTACGGTAAAGTTACGTCGTACCTGAGCGTACGTTTACGAAACTTGTAAATCCTATAAGTGGCGACATCTAAGTCTCTCACCTCTTATTCGAATCTTCGTGTGTGATTCGTTCGTTCGGTTACGTTCATCGATAATTTGTTGCAATGGCAGACACAGCAGTAGCTACCGAGGCTCCGGCACCCGCTACACCAGCGAAGAAGGCGGCGAGACAGGCCGGCGGAGCCGGTGCCGCGAAGAAACCGAAGGCGAAGCCGACCCATCCCAAAACATCCGAGATGGTCAACAGCGCTATCAAGGAGATGAAGGAGCGCAGCGGATCCTCCCTGCAGGCGATCAAGAAGTACATCGCGGCCCAGTACAAGGTCGACGCTGAGAAACTGGCTCCGTTCATCAGGAAATATCTGAAGAGCGCCGTCGAATCTGGCGCGCTGATCCAGACCAAGGGCAAGGGCGCCTCCGGTTCGTTCAAGCTAGAATCGAAATCGGCCGCGTCGAAGAAACCCGCCACCGCCGCAGCTGGCAAGGCCGCCGGCAAGGCGACCGCCTCTGCCGCCGCGAAGACGAAGAAGGCGACCGCCTCTGCGGCTGGAGCCAAGACCAAGAAGGCAGCAGCCGCCGCAGCGTCCGCCTCCGCAGCCTCTTCACCGTCCAAGGCCAAGTCGTCGGCCGCCGCCGCTAAGGACAAAAAGGCCGCCGCCGCTAAGAAGAAGCCGGCACCGAAGAAGGCAGCCGCACCCGCCAAGGCGAAGGGCGCCGCAGCTCCGAAAGCTAAGAAGACAGCCAAGCCGCCGACCAAGAAACCGAAAGCGCCTAAACCCAAGAAGGCCGCCGCTACACCCAAGTCGAAGCCGGCAGCCAAGAAAGCGTCCGCCGCTAAGAAGTAAGCGACGGTCGCGTTCGCGTTACACCGGCGACGACGGAGACAACGACGACAGCGGGGCGCAGTCGGCTGAACACCAGATAACAAACAACTTACACACGCAAACAGAGCAGCTGCTGCAGATGAGTGTGTGATGATAAGTGTGCGTGCGTCTTGCCTATAGTGCGTGTGCTGTGTACATTGTATTATGCACGGTAGAGAGGCGCGCGCTTGCTTTGTGCGTTTTCATCAACGCGCCCAACCGCGCGCACGTAGTACGTATGCGTCCATCATCGTCCTCGGGGAAAAGAGAGTGTGTGGAACGCGCTCGACGTGTCGAGAGCTCGTCACCCGTCACCAAGGCGGCACGGCGGGCACCGAGATGCTTAACGAGTTGCGTAAATGCGCGCTCTCAATTCGCGGCGCTCTCCGAGCGCACACCAAAAAGCCCTTTTCAGGGCTAACAAAACTATCATGAATATGAAAAATATTCATTTCTTTAATACGGAGAGAGAGAGTCATAACGTTTTATATATAATTATACTCGCTTAGGTACACATACATATAGATCTCGCAAAATTCAACCTACTTACCTACGTTTTATAAGTACATCATACCTAGTTCTAACTACAATTAGAATATCTAGGACTGTAGGTAGTTTTTACATAGGGTCTAGAATTAATAAAACAATAATATCATATTTTACAGTTAGGTAAAGTTCTAAAATCGAAACGTCCATTCCCAACCATAATATTGTTGCACTCGCGAGAGGCGCGCCTGCGCGCTTCGTGAATTTGTTTCTTCGTTAGCTCCGTACCCCTCCCACTGACACAGCTACGCGGCGCGGGTATAAAAACGCGCGGTGGGTATGTTTGAAAAACTTGGTATCAAGGTGATGGTGCCCTCGTCCTCGGACTTCAGGGAACTCACCCGCCACCTTCGCGAAAGGCATATTGCCTTTCATACGTACTCCCTTCCCGAGGAGAAGCCTCACCGTGTGGTGATTAGGCGGATCCCTAAGGAAATACCGTCTTCTGAGATCAAAGATGATCTCATACTTCAGGGGGTGCCAGTAATAGCTGTGCACCGCCTTCACAAAGCGCGCGGCGGAGACCTATACGACATGGTATTGGTCGTCTGTGACCGCGTTGAAGGCCATCACCCTATTTTTAAGGTGAAGGCCGTCTGCTCGCTATCGGGCATTATCATTCAGAAGCCTAACAGCCTCTCTATAATTGGACAGTGTCACCGCTGTCAGTTGTACGGCCATAGCGCCAACAATTGTTTCGCGCCTCATAGGTGCGTAAAATGCCTGGGAAACCATGGCACCTCAGAATGCCCTCGTCCTAAGGACATCTCACAGTGCACAGAGCCGCCTAGTTGCGTTCTCTGCGGCCAATCGGGTCACCCGGCTAACTACCGTGGCTGCCCTAAAGCTCCCAAAGTTTCGTCCGCGAAGCTGGCAAAGCGCGCCAACGCTCGCCAAATCAGAGAGGGCTCTTACAAAGTACCATCTTCCCAGATGCCAGATCGTCTTGGTCCTCAGCGACCCTTCCACTGGGATGCTCTCAACAGCCAAAAAGAGTTTCCCCCTCTCGGCAAAAAGCAACCCACCCCTCTTCCGGGATTAATGGATCAGCCTGTTATTCCCGTCAATTCTGCAGTTTCCGAAACTGTGCCCCCTCCAAGGGAGGCCTTCTCAGCACCAGCCAATCCTCGTCGCTCGGAGCCCTTCAGGCCCGTGAACACGACAGCCCCCCAAAATCAGTCGAACTATGAGACGATTTTGGGAGCCTTCCACTGGTTCGCCACTGACGAAGCCGACCGTTGCGCGGCTGAAATCAGGGAGGCGAACTTTGATGGAGAAAAGCTTGGGAAGATTTTCCTCAAGTACAACCTCAAGGAGTCACTCCGTGGAATCAATTACAAAAAACAATAATGGGTACCACAAAATTATCCTGCGGCCTACCCAGATCCCTCAAGTTAGGTTTCTTTAATGCCAACGGTGGCATTAAAACACAGCGCGATGAGATCGCCGCCTTTCTTCGCGACCATCTCATCGATGTTTTCCTCGTGCAAGAGACTTTCCTCAAGCCGAGTCACCGCGACCCAAAAATTGCAAACTTTCGCATGGTACGCAATGATCGGGTTCGCTGCCATAAGGGCGGTACGCTCATTTACTACCGCAAAGAATTACACTGCATCCCCATCGATGCCCCACCACTTGTTTCTCTACTAGAGGTTTCAGTCTGTCGGCTCGGTATGACCGGCCATCCACCGGTTCATATTATCTCGGCTTATATGCCCCCTACTCTCACTCCTGAAGATCACGGTCTTCTGGACAAGGACCTCACAGTCCTCTTCGGCTTGAGTGATGCCGTTATCTTAGCGGGTGATCTCAATGCCAAACATCCTGCCTGGAACAGCGCGACCACGAACCCTAGGGGGAAAGTCGTGTTTAGCCTTGGCGAGAAGCTTCACTTCGACACTATCGCTCCCATGGAGCCTACCCACTACCCGGGTACCATTGACCATCGTCCAGACGTGCTCGATATAGCGCTGCTCAAGAACATCAACCTCAGGTTGCGTTCCATCGAGACGCTACATGAGCTCCACTCTGATCATCGTCCAGTGTTAATGCACTTGGTTCCTCGGTCGGGTCCTTCTGACCCCAGCCAGCCTCCTGCGACCATTACGATCACCGACTGGAAGAAATTAGGCGAAAAGCTGAAATCGACCACGTCGCCGCACCTGGACGAGATCCCCGATCATATTGTCTCAGTCGCAGACACGACGGCCGCCATCAATTCGTTTACAGCTCACGTTCAGTCCGTTATTACGGAGTGCTCGCGGGAGGTACCGGAGATGAGTGATCATCGCTGGAAACTACCCGCGGACATACGCGATCTGATAACCGAGAAGAACGCGGCCATACGTGCCTACAGTAGTTGGCCAAATGAGTCAAACAAAACCCACATGCGTAACTTGCAGCTTGCTGTAAAGAAACGCACTAGTGAGTTTCGTAACACTCAGTGGGACAACATGCTCAGCGACCTCGAGCCAACCCATCAGGCTTTCTGGCAACTGCAACGCAAGTTGCGTGCCACCGATGAGGCTTCGATGCCCCCTCTCAATCGACCAGACAAGAGCGTCGCCTTTGACGACTCCGAGAAGGCTGAATGCCTGGCAGACAGCCTGGAAGCTCAGTGCACCGATAGTTCTCAACCGGTCGACAAGCGTCATCTTGATAAGGTGAACGCAGTAGTCGATCACAAAACTAACCTACCACCTGTGGAAGACCCTGATAACCCTCTGCCTGAAGTGACTCCCACTGAAGTGCAAGAGATCGTTAACAGGCTTCTGCCTCGGAAAGCACCGGGCTCCGACGGCATCACCAACAGGGTGATTAAACTTTTACCTCCTCAACTCATAGTGCTACTGGCTGGCATCTTCAATGCTGCCCTAGCTAATAATATTTTTCCGCAAATTTGGAAAGAGGCCACTGTAATAGGTTTTCCCAAGCCAGGCAAACCTAAGGCCGAGCCGTCGAGCTACCGGCCAATCAGTCTCCTGACCACGCTCGGCAAAATCTATGAAAGGCTTATTTATAAGCGGCTCAAAGATTATGTCGAAGCAAAGAGCCTCATTCCGGACGAGCAGTTCGGATTCAGGACCGAGCACTCGTGTATTCATCAGGTTCATCGCATCGTCGAACACGTCAGCGCTGGTTTTCAGCGTGGCCTGATGACAGGCGCGTTATTTTTCGATATAGCGAAAGCATTCGACAAAGTCTGGCACAACGGCTTAATATACAAGCTGTACCAAATGGGAGTGCCTGACCGTCTCGTGCTCATCTTACGGGACTTTTTGTCGAATCGCACTTTCCGCTATCGCATAGGAGAAGCTCTGTCTTCCCCGCATCCGATTCGTGCTGGAGTCCCTCAGGGCTCCGTACTTTCCCCTTTAGTTTTCACGCTGTTTACTAGCGATATCCCAAAGATCAAGAAGGCTCAAATAGCCCTATTCGCTGATGACACGGCTATTTTCTATTCCGGTCGCGAACAAGGCGCTATCGCGCGATCTCTACAGTCGGCAGCCAATGCGCTTAGCGCGTGGTTCCGAAAGTGGAGGATCGAAGTAAATCCGGACAAAAGTCAGGCGGTACTTTTCACCAAACCTCGACTTTCGCGTCCCCCACCACGTCCGATCACAATGTACGGTAAGCCTATCCACTGGGAGAAGCAAGCCAAGTACTTGGGAGTCATACTCGACCATCACCTTTCCTTCGGGAAGCATATAAGAGCAGCTCGTAACAAAGCGGCCTTTGCCATGAGTAGGCTCCACTACATTCTTCAAACAAAGAGCAAATTGTCACTCAAGTGCAAGTTGCGGCTTTACACCTCAGTGATCCGACCAATTATGACATACGCTTGTGTCGTATTTGCTCACTCTCATTCGCGTCACATCCACACGATGCAAACTCTACAAAACCGACTTCTCCGTAGGATCACCGGAGCCCCGTGGTTCATCCGTAATTCCAGTCTTCATTTAGATCTTAAAATGCCCACCCTTCTTCAATTCATGAAACGCCTTTCCAAGCGCTTCTTTGATTCTGCAGTCAAGCATAGGAACCCTCTGGTCACATCGGCCGCCCGATACGAACCATCGCGTATTAGCAAGACCCGCCGTCCGCGGCATACTCTTATCACTCCTGATGACCCTATTACTATTCTTCAAGAAAGCAGTAGGGAAACCAGTACTCTTAGGAAGAACAGACATAAATATCCGTCATTCCGACCGCGCCGCCGCGGTCCGTCGTCGCGGAATCCCATTTCAAGCCCCCCCCGACCCTCGCCAGAGCCAGCCCGCGATGCTGAGCCAGTAGTTTTAAACCAGCCCTTAAATAACATCACTCAGATCCAGCCTGTCCCCTTGCTGCCCTCCCCCAGTGACGTCCTAAGCCGAGGTCCGTACCCCACAGGGGGTGCCCTTAGCGATTTGTCACTTAGTTTGTAAGTTTTTGCCCTGGCTGGAGGCCTTAAACTCAAGGCACCCACAGGGATTTGCCCGGTTAAGCAGAAGACAGTCTCCTAGACTGAACTGCGAGATGCCATTTAGAAAAAAAAAAAAAAAAATGTTTGAAAAACAGTACAAGATTCCCTCGTCGCGCGCACAGTCGTACGCGTGTTTCGTCGTTTTCGTGTGTTAAACCCAAACTCTACCTACCATGTCTGGTCGCGGCAAAGGTGGCAAGGTGAAGGGAAAGGCAAAGTCCCGTTCCAACCGTGCTGGTCTTCAGTTCCCTGTGGGTCGTATCCACAGGCTGCTTCGCAACGGAAACTACGCCGAGCGCGTCGGTGCCGGTGCCCCCGTCTACTTGGCCGCCGTGATGGAGTACCTGGCTGCTGAGGTTCTCGAGTTGGCCGGCAACGCCGCTCGGGACAACAAGAAGACCAGGATCATCCCGCGTCATCTTCAATTGGCCATCCGCAACGACGAGGAGCTGAACAAACTGCTCTCCGGTGTGACGATCGCTCAAGGTGGTGTGCTGCCTAACATCCAGGCTGTGCTCCTGCCCAAGAAGACCGAGAAGAAGGCTTAGACGTCGCCGTCGTGCTACACACACACGGCGACATCTGACCGTGATGCATCGTGCGAGTGCCCCGCACGCGTGTTTCGATATAATATTTATGCTATTTGTATACGTATTATGTCGTTTGTTTGCGCGATGCTCTCCGCTCGCATGCATTCAAAACAAAAGGCCCTTTTCAGGGCCACAATATTATTCGTCAACTATATACTTAATACAAAGACAGTTTCTTTATCTGCGTTATCGTCTAAACGTAAAAATCATCTACCTAATATAATTCATGTACCTATACAAGAACTACCTATTACAGTATACAGTATACAGTACCTACCTACCTGAAGTAGATACCAGTTAGTTAGTTCTACCTTGTCATGTAGGTGTTAAATTAAATTGAATGAATCAATCAATCGGGAAATGATCGATTTCTCGTCGGACGGAGCATTAGGTACAAAATAATGTGAATGTAAACAGTATGCATACACAGACACAATATTAAATTTATGTAAATAAAGCAGGCAATTTAAAAAATATTATGAGGTCGAATGAATGAAACAAAAATACTTAGGTACTTAGTGTAAATGTAAATTTTTGTTTTAGTTTGTGCTATATGTTATATATACCCATTTCTAATATAATTATATAGGTATAATACCTAGTTAGTTGGAATTGGAATTGATATCAATATATATATATATTTTTTTTTTTTTTTCAATCACGAGCGTCACAACGACGCCCGCCCGCTCGCTCCCTTCACCTCCCTCTCGGGTATCCCCTCTCCCCGCGCTTTGGATTAGGAGCGCGGTGATTGGTCCGCCGCTGCGTTGAATCACTCACCGCTTGCCGCAACTGTGTACCGCGTGCGAGCGTATAAATACCACTTCTGAAAATAAATTCGTTTATACTGCGACTGAACTCCGTTTCGGTAGCACGTGTGTACTCTACGATTTCATAATGCCGCCCAAGACAAGTGGTAAAGCCGCCAAGAAGTCTGGCAAAGCCCAGAAGAACATCTCCAAGACCGACAAGAAGAAGAAGAAGCACAAGAGGAAGGAGAGCTACGCCATCTACATCTACAAGGTGTTGAAGCAGGTGCACCCCGACACCGGTATCTCCAGCAAGGCCATGTCCATCATGAATTCGTTCGTGAACGACATCTTCGAGCGTATCGCCGCCGAAGCTTCCCGCCTCGCCCACTACAACAAGAGGTCGACCATCACGTCCAGGGAGGTGCAGACGTCCGTCAGGCTCCTGCTGCCCGGTGAACTCGCCAAGCACGCCGTCAGTGAAGGCACCAAGGCCGTCACCAAATACACCAGTTCCAAGTGAGCGATCGGCAGCGCTAATGTCGCCGACGCTCCGTCTCGACGCCTCGCCTCGTGTGTGTAGTATGCAGTGTTAAACCCGGTGCGCTTGTTCGTGTGTCTTGTTGGCTGTGATGCGTGTGTAAATTGTGCTAGTGTCTTCGTAATGTGCATGCATGCATGTATGTATGTACACATGTATTTACGTACGAGACGCGCACGACGCACGCATCGCGAACAAACCACGACAAACGTCTGGACGCGCACGCACTCGCACCTTGGGATGGCAGGAGAAACAACAAAAGGCCCTTTTCAGGGCCACAAATATGTTCATGTGATTCTCAATTCACATTTCTGAAATCGGAATATCGTCAAAACGTTACACGCTCTCTCTCTCTCTCTCTCTCTCTCTCTCTCTCTCTCTCTCACGTAATAACTATAGCAAAGTTATACACAACAAACAAAATAGGTATACATTTTTTATACATTAATGTAACAAGCAATATTCATCAAACTGAACACGCATGCATGCACGCACACTGAATAATAGTGCAGTAGGTAGGTATTTAAAGAAACATTAAATGGGTAATTCCAAAAAATAAAATCGACACGTACGTACGTACCTACCTACCTACTTAGTTAAGTTAAATAAACGCTCGTATTCTTTCTTAGAACACAGCGTAGTTCTATCGTTATGACATGTGTGGCATAACAATTTACGTACGTAGATTAGTATTGTATTGTTTCTGGTTTTTCTTATTATAGTACCTAAGTACCTACCTATATCATAAGGTTAAAACTAAGAATTAATAAAGTTAAAAGAAAATTCTTGTCGATTTATTTTACAAAGTTTAGTTAGTTAGTCCGACGTACCGTAGAGGGCGCGCCGGTGCTTGCAGGTTGCCCACGGTATAAATAGGACCGAAATGCGCGATGGCACGTTTATTCACTCTCGTACGTTCGAAGTGTGTACACTCGCGCGCCCGTTGCGTGAATTTTTCTGTTACTTTGTTATTATTTCATCTCCCGTTTCGTGTTTGCAATGGCCCGTACCAAGCAGACCGCTCGTAAATCCACCGGTGGTAAGGCACCGAGGAAGCAGCTCGCCACAAAGGCTGCGCGCAAGAGCGCACCGGCCACCGGCGGCGTTAAGAAACCCCATCGCTACAGGCCCGGAACTGTGGCGCTCCGTGAGATTCGTCGCTACCAGAAGAGTACCGAGCTGTTGATCCGCAAGCTTCCGTTCCAGCGTCTCGTGCGTGAGATCGCACAGGACTTCAAGACCGATCTCCGTTTCCAGAGCTCCGCCGTCATGGCGTTGCAGGAGGCTAGCGAGGCTTACCTCGTCGGTCTCTTCGAAGACACCAACCTGTGCGCGATTCACGCGAAGCGCGTCACCATCATGCCCAAGGACATCCAGTTGGCTCGCAGGATCAGAGGCGAACGCGCTTAAACTGCTGCTGCATCAGCATACGTCACAACACGCGTGACTGCCTTCGTGCAGTGCGTTTGTGACTATGCGTTCACACAAAAGGCCCTTTTCAGGGCCACATATGTATCAGATTATAAGATATTTCTTTATGTCGGAAGAAGTCACAAAAACGTTACCTTACCTACCTACTGGAATTTATTTGCTAAACACAAAAATTTTACACACACAATAATCATACAACCTACCTACCTACCTACCTACCTACCTAGCTAGCTAGCTAGCTAGCTAGCTAGCTAGTTAGGTACTTACTTATTTACAAACTAATTAAATAAACAACAGAGACGAAACTTACTTTTTCTTTACTAAGTAAGCACCGCAGTCAGTGAGTGAAGGTTTCATACGTCTTAAATATTATATGCGTAACGGTCTACTTTACTATTATTATTAATTATCACTACGATACTTACGATATTACAAAATAAAATGCAATTTTAGATGCATTGATGAAACGATAGGTAAATTAATGTTTCGCGACGACTAAACAACGTAGTTGAGCGAACCAGCCAACCAACGACGAGCATCGGGGCGCCTCGCCCCCCGCACCTTTCGGCTCTTGCCTACCGCCCCGCTGAGCTGCGCGTAGCATATAAATATAAGGAGGCCTGCGTACTCAAAAAATATCAGTCGTTCGCGTTGCTCGTGCGCGCACACTCGTTCCTGAATTTTGTTTTGAAACCCCACTGCTGAGAAGATGACCGGTCGCGGTAAGGGAGGAAAGGGTCTGGGAAAAGGAGGAGCCAAGCGTCACAGGAAGGTACTTCGTGATAACATCCAGGGTATCACAAAGCCCGCCATCCGTCGTCTGGCTCGCAGAGGCGGCGTGAAACGTATCTCCGGTCTGATCTACGAAGAAACTCGCGGTGTGCTTAAAGTGTTCCTAGAGAACGTCATCCGTGACGCCGTCACTTACACCGAGCACGCCAAGAGGAAGACCGTCACCGCCATGGACGTCGTCTACGCTCTGAAGCGCCAGGGTCGCACCCTGTACGGTTTCGGCGGTTAAACGTGTCGTCTCTGCGCAACCAGCAGCTGATCTACATAATGTGTGTGTGCGGACGTGTGCGTGTTGCGTTCGTTCGTTGCGAATGAACAAAATCGTACCGTTTCACCGTGCGTGTGTAGATGCGCACATCAAAAAAGGCCCTTTTCAGGGCCGCATATGATTCGAAACAATTAAAAGGTTTCTTTAATGGAATTGTCGTCAAAAAACGTACCTACATAATATATATCTGTTATTTATTTATACCACACACAGAAAGGAAGTCACTGTTCACATGAGTACCTAGTAGTTACTTACCTACCTAGTGTTGTTTAGTCTTCGAGATGGGGGATGAAATGAAATAGCTAGAAGTATACTTGAATGATTCCTTTATTTATTTCTTAATTAATATACACCGATAATCACATCGGGCTTAAATCTAAAGTGTCGATCGTTTACGCATAATTATATTTGCACACGCACACTTCTTCGGTCTTCCTTCTTTCGCCGTCGTCGTCTCGGGTCGGTGCCTACCTTTTTAGATACCAAATACTTAAATACCTACGTAGGTATGATGCACGCCTGTCTGAACCTGTAAAATATAAAAGAAAACATTAGATACCCTAACACTAAAATATTAAAAAATGTACCTCTACCTACCGTACTCGCGTACAGCTATTCGTCCGCCCGTTCGTCGTTGCGCGTGCAGTTTGATAATGTCGTGTTGTTGTTAATGTACCTACTTACCTACAGCAGAGGTAGGTACAACATCGTGCATGATACACTGTATTATTCTAAGGAGTTAATCATTTATTATTTCGCGTACAAATATTTAGCATTACAGGCTGGCTGTAGCCCAGCCGGTGGCTTAGAGGACGCTGTGTGTACGACGTACGGTACGGTACCTACGCGGGCCAGAGCGACGACGACGACGACGACGACGACGCACTGTCGATCGGCTGTTGTCGTGACTTTGATGTAGGTACGCTTTCTGATGCTATAATCGCAGTCTTCGCGATGTCCACTCCTCGAACGAATATTAGTACTTGTATAATATTAATAGGTTGCACGTCCTGGACGGAGTCGTCCGTCCTTAGCGGTTCGGCGGTCGCGGTGTTTTACGACGGTTCACTTTTAGGTCGATAATACCTTCGCAACGGCGTGTGATATCGACGAAGTGCTGTCGCCACACACGCTCGATATCCTCCTTGTTGACGCGTCGACCTCGATCCCGGCTAACTATCAATTTTATAGAGAAAATAACGTTTTGAACTCGACCCGACCTACGCTTCGTACTCAGTCGTCAAAATAAAACACCGCCACGGTCCGAACGCGCACCGCACTCCGTCTGCGTTCGCACTTCGGCATACTCCACTTCATGAACTATCCGAAAACGCAAACGACACTCGAACTGCGACTCGTTAACTATTATTTTTGTTTATTTTATTAGATACGTGTTAGTGAAAACTTTCAAGCGTTCATACGAGAAAACGTCGCGCGACATCGCGGCGCTCGTTACGGTAAAGTTACGTCGTACCTGAGCGTACGTTTACGAAACTTGTAAATCCTATAAGTGGCGACATCTAAGTCTCTCACCTCTTATTCGAATCTTCGTGTGTGATTCGTTCGTTCGGTTACGTTCATCGATAATTTGTTGCAATGGCAGACACAGCAGTAGCTACCGAGGCTCCGGCACCCGCTACACCAGCGAAGAAGGCGGCGAGACAGGCCGGCGGAGCCGGTGCCGCGAAGAAACCGAAGGCGAAGCCGACCCATCCCAAAACATCCGAGATGGTCAACAGCGCTATCAAGGAGATGAAGGAGCGCAGCGGATCCTCCCTGCAGGCGATCAAGAAGTACATCGCGGCCCAGTACAAGGTCGACGCTGAGAAACTGGCTCCGTTCATCAGGAAATATCTGAAGAGCGCCGTCGAATCTGGCGCGCTGATCCAGACCAAGGGCAAGGGCGCCTCCGGTTCGTTCAAGCTAGAATCGAAATCGGCCGCGTCGAAGAAACCCGCCACCGCCGCAGCTGGCAAGGCCGCCGGCAAGGCGACCGCCTCTGCCGCCGCGAAGACGAAGAAGGCGACCGCCTCTGCGGCTGGAGCCAAGACCAAGAAGGCAGCAGCCGCCGCAGCGTCCGCCTCCGCAGCCTCTTCACCGTCCAAGGCCAAGTCGTCGGCCGCCGCCGCTAAGGACAAAAAGGCCGCCGCCGCTAAGAAGAAGCCGGCACCGAAGAAGGCAGCCGCACCCGCCAAGGCGAAGGGCGCCGCAGCTCCGAAAGCTAAGAAGACAGCCAAGCCGCCGACCAAGAAACCGAAAGCGCCTAAACCCAAGAAGGCCGCCGCTACACCCAAGTCGAAGCCGGCAGCCAAGAAAGCGTCCGCCGCTAAGAAGTAAGCGACGGTCGCGTTCGCGTTACACCGGCGACGACGGAGACAACGACGACAGCGGGGCGCAGTCGGCTGAACACCAGATAACAAACAACTTACACACGCAAACAGAGCAGCTGCTGCAGATGAGTGTGTGATGATAAGTGTGCGTGCGTCTTGCCTATAGTGCGTGTGCTGTGTACATTGTATTATGCACGGTAGAGAGGCGCGCGCTTGCTTTGTGCGTTTTCATCAACGCGCCCAACCGCGCGCACGTAGTACGTATGCGTCCATCATCGTCCTCGGGGAAAAGAGAGTGTGTGGAACGCGCTCGACGTGTCGAGAGCTCGTCACCCGTCACCAAGGCGGCACGGCGGGCACCGAGATGCTTAACGAGTTGCGTAAATGCGCGCTCTCAATTCGCGGCGCTCTCCGAGCGCACACCAAAAAGCCCTTTTCAGGGCTAACAAAACTATCATGAATATGAAAAATATTCATTTCTTTAATACGGAGAGAGAGAGTCATAACGTTTTATATATAATTATACTCGCTTAGGTACACATACATATAGATCTCGCAAAATTCAACCTACTTACCTACGTTTTATAAGTACATCATACCTAGTTCTA
This sequence comes from Diarsia rubi, assembly GCA_932274075.1. NCBI lineage: Eukaryota > Metazoa > Arthropoda > Insecta > Lepidoptera > Noctuidae > Diarsia > Diarsia rubi. The sequence goes on from OW026441.1 coordinate 5,853,169, forward strand.
ACTACAATTAGAATATCTAGGACTGTAGGTAGTTTTTACATAGGGTCTAGAATTAATAAAACAATAATATCATATTTTACAGTTAGGTAAAGTTCTAAAATCGAAACGTCCATTCCCAACCATAATATTGTTGCACTCGCGAGAGGCGCGCCTGCGCGCTTCGTGAATTTGTTTCTTCGTTAGCTCCGTACCCCTCCCACTGACACAGCTACGCGGCGCGGGTATAAAAACGCGCGGTGGGTATGTTTGAAAAACAGTACAAGATTCCCTCGTCGCGCGCACAGTCGTACGCGTGTTTCGTCGTTTTCGTGTGTTAAACCCAAACTCTACCTACCATGTCTGGTCGCGGCAAAGGTGGCAAGGTGAAGGGAAAGGCAAAGTCCCGTTCCAACCGTGCTGGTCTTCAGTTCCCTGTGGGTCGTATCCACAGGCTGCTTCGCAACGGAAACTACGCCGAGCGCGTCGGTGCCGGTGCCCCCGTCTACTTGGCCGCCGTGATGGAGTACCTGGCTGCTGAGGTTCTCGAGTTGGCCGGCAACGCCGCTCGGGACAACAAGAAGACCAGGATCATCCCGCGTCATCTTCAATTGGCCATCCGCAACGACGAGGAGCTGAACAAACTGCTCTCCGGTGTGACGATCGCTCAAGGTGGTGTGCTGCCTAACATCCAGGCTGTGCTCCTGCCCAAGAAGACCGAGAAGAAGGCTTAGACGTCGCCGTCGTGCTACACACACACGGCGACATCTGACCGTGATGCATCGTGCGAGTGCCCCGCACGCGTGTTTCGATATAATATTTATGCTATTTGTATACGTATTATGTCGTTTGTTTGCGCGATGCTCTCCGCTCGCATGCATTCAAAACAAAAGGCCATTTTCAGGGCCACAATATTATTCGTCAACTATATACTTAATACAAAGACAGTTTCTTTATCTGCGTTATCGTCTAAACGTAAAAATCATCTACCTAATATAATTCATGTACCTATACAAGAACTACCTATTACAGTATACAGTATACAGTACCTACCTACCTGAAGTAGATACCAGTTAGTTAGTTCTACCTTGTCATGTAGGTGTTAAATTAAATTGAATGAATCAATCAATCGGGAAATGATCGATTTCTCGTCGGACGGAGCATTAGGTACAAAATAATGTGAATGTAAACAGTATGCATACACAGACACAATATTAAATTTATGTAAATAAAGCAGGCAATTTAAAAAATATTATGAGGTCGAATGAATGAAACAAAAATACTTAGGTACTTAGTGTAAATGTAAATTTTTGTTTTAGTTTGTGCTATATGTTATATATACCCATTTCTAATATAATTATATAGGTATAATACCTAGTTAGTTGGAATTGGAATTGATATCAATATATATATATATTTTTTTTTTTTTTTCAATCACGAGCGTCACAACGACGCCCGCCCGCTCGCTCCCTTCACCTCCCTCTCGGGTATCCCCTCTCCCCGCGCTTTGGATTAGGAGCGCGGTGATTGGTCCGCCGCTGCGTTGAATCACTCACCGCTTGCCGCAACTGTGTACCGCGTGCGAGCGTATAAATACCACTTCTGAAAATAAATTCGTTTATACTGCGACTGAACTCCGTTTCGGTAGCACGTGTGTACTCTACGATTTCATAATGCCGCCCAAGACAAGTGGTAAAGCCGCCAAGAAGTCTGGCAAAGCCCAGAAGAACATCTCCAAGACCGACAAGAAGAAGAAGAAGCACAAGAGGAAGGAGAGCTACGCCATCTACATCTACAAGGTGTTGAAGCAGGTGCACCCCGACACCGGTATCTCCAGCAAGGCCATGTCCATCATGAATTCGTTCGTGAACGACATCTTCGAGCGTATCGCCGCCGAAGCTTCCCGCCTCGCCCACTACAACAAGAGGTCGACCATCACGTCCAGGGAGGTGCAGACGTCCGTCAGGCTCCTGCTGCCCGGTGAACTCGCCAAGCACGCCGTCAGTGAAGGCACCAAGGCCGTCACCAAATACACCAGTTCCAAGTGAGCGATCGGCAGCGCTAATGTCGCCGACGCTCCGTCTCGACGCCTCGCCTCGTGTGTGTAGTATGCAGTGTTAAACCCGGTGCGCTTGTTCGTGTGTCTTGTTGGCTGTGATGCGTGTGTAAATTGTGCTAGTGTCTTCGTAATGTGCATGCATGCATGTATGTATGTACACATGTATTTACGTACGAGACGCGCACGACGCACGCATCGCGAACAAACCACGACAAACGTCTGGACGCGCACGCACTCGCACCTTGGGATGGCAGGAGAAACAACAAAAGGCCCTTTTCAGGGCCACAAATATGTTCATGTGATTCTCAATTCACATTTCTGAAATCGGAATATCGTCAAAACGTTACACGCTCTCTCTCTCTCTCTCTCTCTCTCTCTCTCTCTCTCTCTCACGTAATAACTATAGCAAAGTTATACACAACAAACAAAATAGGTATACATTTTTTATACATTAATGTAACAAGCAATATTCATCAAACTGAACACGCATGCATGCACGCACACTGAATAATAGTGCAGTAGGTAGGTATTTAAAGAAACATTAAATGGGTAATTCCAAAAAATAAAATCGACACGTACGTACGTACCTACCTACCTACTTAGTTAAGTTAAATAAACGCTCGTATTCTTTCTTAGAACACAGCGTAGTTCTATCGTTATGACATGTGTGGCATAACAATTTACGTACGTAGATTAGTATTGTATTGTTTCTGGTTTTTCTTATTATAGTACCTAAGTACCTACCTATATCATAAGGTTAAAACTAAGAATTAATAAAGTTAAAAGAAAATTCTTGTCGATTTATTTTACAAAGTTTAGTTAGTTAGTCCGACGTACCGTAGAGGGCGCGCCGGTGCTTGCAGGTTGCCCACGGTATAAATAGGACCGAAATGCGCGATGGCACGTTTGGATTCGCCTGCGGTCCGTGGAAGTGGTCACCTACGACATCTACGACGTTAGCAACTACTTTCGCCGGGAGCCTTTCGTTTTGTGCTGCCCTCTGGAGGCACGTTGCGGAACTCCCGTATCGCGCGGACCGTTCTATCTCTTTCCCTGTGTTCGCACAAGTGCCTAGCACTGGTGCGAGCACAGGGGAAGCCACCGTGCTGCCCGGTGCCTCGCGCACTGTTGCGGTCGCGATATCCGCAAAGAACAACCAGTGAAGACCTGCAAGAAAAAGATGCCAAAGCCTGGCGCCCGCGGCTCACTTGGCCGCGGCGAAGCCGGCGAAGAAAATCCGCATCCAAGGCTGGATCGGGCGACGTCGCTGCCGGATATTGGCGACGCGTCGACCGATGTGGCGCCCGCTGGACCCTCCCCTCCTCCCAGCGAGGAGAAGAAGAGGTCTGGCATGAAGAAGAAGAAGGAGCCGGGACCAAGCATGGCGGCGGCTGCGCCCGGGCCGTCGACGTCTGCGGCGCCTGCGCGCGTTGCGCCGTCACCGTCGCCGAGCCGGCCGCATGCTGTGGCCATTCGCCCGCCTGCCTTCCGCCCGGTGCCGATACAGGCACCAGAGCCTGCCTCCGCCTACCAAGGCCGCTCGCAACAAGCGCGCAACGCTGCGCCCATGGTGCGAGTGCCGGCGCGCGAGCCCGCGCCTCCCGCACGGCAGCCGGTGCCACTCGCACGACAGCCTGTGCCAACAGCGCGGACACCCGCGCCGACATCCGCGCTCACGCAGCGCCCTCCCGCGGCGTCCACCCGCACCCCCGCGCCCACAGCGCCCGCACCAGCGCCACCTGTGCGCACGAGCGCGCGTTCAGCGGCGCATCACACCGCTGGTCATCAACCCGCCGCGTCGACAGCGCCCCCTGGGGCTGCGTCCGCGGCGCCCACACCCAGCCGCAACAATAAAACCGGGACGAGTGCCAGGCAAGTACTGCCGGCAAAACAAGTCCCGGACTCGCCGGCGCCGCCTCGCGCCTCGGCCTACGACTCGCCGGCAGGGCTGTCGGCATGCTCGTCGCGAGCCGGCTCGAGCATGTCGATAGCGTCTGTTGGGTCGATCGACTCTGGGCCAGGCGCACGAGCCAGGCGCACCCCATCGCCATCACCGACGCCGTCTCTGGAGTTTGAATACGAACTCCGGCGGGAGCCACGCCCGCAGCGACGCCGCCGAAGCTCAGGCGATGAAGAAGAGGAGGCGAAGAGACACTGCCTCGACCCGCCGCGGCCACAGCGCGAACGCGCGCCGCCGCGTGACCGGGACGCTGTTACTTCGCCTTCTTACGCGGAGATGGCCCGCACACCTCCCGCATCACCGTCACCGACGCCAACAATTCAGGAGGAGACACAAAGGGTGAGTGTCTCTGACAATTATGTTTCCCCCCCCCAACCGGTGCCCCCTACCCCTCAGAACGAGCATGGAGAGGCCACCGTCCAGCCTAAGCCGAAGCCGCCTAAGCGGCCTAGGTATCCTCCGCTGGTAGTGGAGAGGCTGCCAGGATGGGCCGCCCACTTTAGGGCCCTTAGGGAGAAACTGGGGCACCCCCCCAACGCCCGACCGTACGGCGCTGGGGTTCGTTTTTCGCCCGAAAGCGAAAACGAATATAGGGTGGTCCAGAGGTACCTAACGGGCCTTGAAAAAGAAAGCGGCGTCTCGTGGTTCGCCTACTCGCTGCCGGCGGAGCGCAGCTTTAAGGTGGCCATAACGGGGCTACCGGCCGACACTCTCCCTGAGGAGATTATGGAGGAACTCCGCGCGCTAGGGCACGAGCCGGAGTACGTGCGCCACATCCGGGCGCGCCAAGGAAGACCCGGCTGCGTGTTCCACGCTGTCCTTAAGAGGACACAGGACTCGCGGACTCTCTTTGACACCACCGAGTTTATGCTCATGCGTGGTGTCAAGATCGAGGCCTGGCGGGGTAAGCGTGGGCCCGCCCAATGTCACCGGTGCCAAAAATTCAGGCACTCGTCCCATCACTGCCACCGGCCGCTCGCCTGCGTCCGCTGTGGAGAGGGGCACACAGCGCGTGATTGCCCCCGCCCACGGGAGGAGCCGGCAACATGCGCCAACTGCGGGGGTGATCACCCTGCAAGTAACATAAAGTGTCCCGTATTCCAAACGGAAATACGGCACAGGCGAGCGGGCACAGTCGCCGCCACGACCGCCTCACGCCGACCGGACACGGTCACCGAGAGGCCGAAGGAAGTGACCTCCACTGAGGCCCAAGGCGAGTCGCTTATGGCGCCGGCCAACGGGCCCACCAACAGGGGAGAAGCCCCCCCTCCCTCCTCTAGGCGGAGGAAGCGGAATAAGAAGCGAGGGCGCAAGGGGAACAAGCCCGCGCCTTCCGCCGCTCCCGAAGGGGACACTCGGGCCGATCTTGCCTACGTGGCACAGGCTGACGTCCCAACAGCTAGTGAGGCGGACACAAAGACCGCCCACCAACAAACATCGAGGCCAGCAGCCGGCGCCGGTAAAGCGCAGCAGCCGGCACAGCCCCCGCTAGGGGCGACGCCGAGCGCTGCCAAACCGGCCGGCGCCGGCAAATCCGACAAGGAATTTACAGCCTGTGCCATCCAGCTTCTGATGAGCCTGATAAGGGCCATCAAGGAAGGCCAAGATGCAGGGCTGATCATCCTCGACGGCATGGCCAAGTTACTCACCCTGTATAATGGCTAAGCCGTTGAGGATGATTCACTGGAATGCCCGCGGCCTTCGAGGCAAGGTCGCCCCCCTCCGCCGTCTCCTCCTTGAAGAAGACATAGACGTGGCGCTAGTAAGCGAGACGCATCTGGGGCCTGGGGATAAACTCAAGGTCTCGGGATACCTCGCCTACAGGAAAGACGAGAGGTCGGCTACCAACACGAGCTACCGTGGTCTGGCGGTACTGGTACGACGTAGGGTCGTCCATCAAGAACTCCCCGTGCCGTCACTAGGCACGTTCTATGCGCTGGGTGTGCAGCTACACTTTGCCGGCGAGGATCTCGCCATCTACTCGGCCTACAGGCCCCCCAAGGACCCATTGGTCCCAAGGGAGCTGGGGGCCCTACTTGAAGCCCACAGCGCGACGATCCTCGCTGGTGATCTAAACTGCAAGCACCCGGCGTGGAACTCCGCCGTGACAAACACGGGAGGGAGACGACTCTACGCGGATGCCGAAGCCCACGGCTACACGGTGTCCGGCCCAGAGGCGCCAACCCACTACCCAGACGCTGCAACATACATGCCGGATGTGCTGGACATCGTGGCCCACCGTGGGCTAACATGCCAGATCACCCAACAAGTGCTCGACGACGAGATGGGGAGTGATCATCACCCTGTCCTCGTCGTCCTCACAGGTACGCCGACCCGACTGTCGTCCTTAGCGCCACGTCGGAAGACAGACTGGGAAGTCTTCAGAGAAAGGACCGAGGCCACTACTCCGACTCGGCCCGTGATTACCTCCGCAGACGTCGATCAATTAGCGGACGATGTCACTGCCTGCATACGGAGCGCCTTAGACTCGGCGACTACGTCAGTGCCGCAGGGAACCGGGCACCAGCCGCCCCTCCCCGCGCACCTACAGCGGATGATCGCCGAGAAGAGGCGCCTTCGCAAGCAGTGGCAACAACTAAGATGCCCAAGCTTAAAGAGAAAGCTAAACCGTCTTGCGGAGACGATAAAGGCCGAGTTACGGAGCCGGGAAGCCGAGGGTTGGGAGGACCGCATCGATGCGGCGGCCGACAGCTGGCCCTCCGCCCACAGACTTTGCCGCCAGCTAACGAATACCCCAGCCCCGGTTCGCCCGCTACTGGACAGCGGCGGGGCGCTCAAGTACGTGGCAGACGACCGGGCGGAGGTCTTCGCCGAACACCTGGAGCGTCAGTTCCGACCAAACCCGACAAGCGACGTCGACCATGTCGCAACAGTCGAGAAACACCTTGGGGACTACTTCGCAGCGCCGATAGCTCCCGAAGAAGATGCCATCTTTTTCTCGCCTGGGGCAGTCAGACGCGCCATCCTTAGGACGAAGCCAAGGAAGGCTCCCGGTGCTGACGGTATCACGAACGCAGTGCTGCGCCAACTGCCGCACCGCATGGTTGCGGCCCTGGCGCGCCTGTTCACCGCGATACTGCGCACCGGGACGTTCCCGGCCTCGTGGAAGGAAGGGCGCGTTATTATGCTGCCCAAGGCGGGGAAAAACATTTTGAAGCCGGAGAGCTATCGGCCCATAACGCTGCTAGCAACCATCTCCAAGGTGTTTGAGAGACTCCTGTTGCGGCATCTCCAGCCGCATATCGACCCGCGGCCCGAACAATTCGGGTTTAGGTCGGAACACAGCACGACGCTTCAGCTGTCGAGGGTACTGCACCAAATGGCTCAGGCCAGTAACAAGAAGGAGTATTCGGTTGCGGTATTCCTCGACATGGAGAAGGCCTTCGACCGTGTCTGGCACGACGGCCTGATCTACAAGTTGTCCACGTCCGACGCGCCTCGCCGCGTCGTAAAGGTGGTCCAGTCCTTTCTCTCTGACAGGAGCTTCCGAGTGGTGGTCGATGGCGCGCTCTCCAGCGCCCGCCCAGTGAGGGCCGGCGTGCCGCAGGGCAGCTGTGTGTCGCCGCCGTGTTACTCACGTTACACCGACGACATCCCCACGACGCCAGAGGCGATGCTCGCGCTGTACGCCGACGACGCCGCGTACATTACTACATCGCTTAACGCGAAGTACGCGGCGGTCAAGATGCAGCGCGCGCTAGACCTGCTGCCAGACTGGCTGTCCAAGTGGCGGCTGTCGGTTAACGTGGGTAAGACGCAGGCGATGGTCACCGGCTTTGCGCGCCTCCCACCACCCCTGACGCTACAAGGCGCCGACGTCGAGTGGTCGCCCCGGGTTAAGTACCTGGGTGTCACCATCGACCGTCGGCTCACCATGGGGCCACATGTCCGCCAGGTCGCGGCACGGACAATGGTTGCCCGCAACCAACTCCGTCCAGTGCTCTCGTCCCCCCGCCTCCCGCTGCGTGTCAAGCTGGGCGTGTATAAAACTTATATACGCTCAGTATTGACGTACGCCGCCCCCGCCTGGTTCGCCCTCACGAGCGAGGGCCACAGGAAGCTCCTCCGCACGCAGCAGAACCTTGCGCTGCGGACAATCGTCGGTGCCCCTCGCTACGTGAGGAACGACGTCATCAGTCGAGACCTCGGGACTGAGAGCCTGGACGACTTCATCCGCCGCCTTGCGTCGGTAATGTTCGCGCGTGCCGACGCATCTGCTTGGCCCCACGTCAAGCACATTGCGCCCTGGCACGCGCGCCCTCCCGACGCGAAGCCCCTCCCCCGCGACCTGGTAGCGGACAGTGGCCCCACCCCGGCTGTGACTCCCAGGTAAGCTGTACCAGGCTACACACAGCTTACCTGAACAACACGACTCCACCTACGACTCGCACCTAGTTGTTGTGGCGTGTGCTAAGTTAATATAGGCATGTCACACAACTAACACACACATGCATCTCTCTACACTCGCGTAGACTCACGCGTGGGTCACGGCTGCGGGCCCGTGGCCTCTCGCAACACTGGACGGTGTCACACAACACATTGCCGCCCATACACACACGTCGGCCCCTTAGTCCGGACCGCAACTGGCTAGCTCTGGAAACGGGACGGACGGGAGCCACACATCCACTGTAGGTGCGTCGTAAGTCGGCACCTCTGTCGCTGGTCGTCCTCCGCTGGGCCTCCTCCGGGAAACCGGGGGTCTCACCTGGTGGGGATGGACCGCCGGGGTGCTGTGAAGCAAGCAGTGCCGTACAAGCGGCGCTGTGGCGCGCCTGCAGAAACTCTCACAGCAACCACCCACATGGGCACGTATTGCTGTTGCGTGCCCACAAGGCCCAGCCAATATGGCAAAAAAAATGACGGGCCCGTATTTACGGGCCGAGGTATGGCATCCGCGGCCAGGGGGCGAAGCCCCGGGACCGCCTGCCGCGTCCCCTTGCGGGGACGCAGCGCAAATCATCTCTCGTATGGCACGTTTATTCACTCTCGTACGTTCGAAGTGTGTACACTCGCGCGCCCGTTGCGTGAATTTTTCTGTTACTTTGTTATTATTTCATCTCCCGTTTCGTGTTTGCAATGGCCCGTACCAAGCAGACCGCTCGTAAATCCACCGGTGGTAAGGCACCGAGGAAGCAGCTCGCCACAAAGGCTGCGCGCAAGAGCGCACCGGCCACCGGCGGCGTTAAGAAACCCCATCGCTACAGGCCCGGAACTGTGGCGCTCCGTGAGATTCGTCGCTACCAGAAGAGTACCGAGCTGTTGATCCGCAAGCTTCCGTTCCAGCGTCTCGTGCGTGAGATCGCACAGGACTTCAAGACCGATCTCCGTTTCCAGAGCTCCGCCGTCATGGCGTTGCAGGAGGCTAGCGAGGCTTACCTCGTCGGTCTCTTCGAAGACACCAACCTGTGCGCGATTCACGCGAAGCGCGTCACCATCATGCCCAAGGACATCCAGTTGGCTCGCAGGATCAGAGGCGAACGCGCTTAAACTGCTGCTGCATCAGCATACGTCACAACACGCGTGACTGCCTTCGTGCAGTGCGTTTGTGACTATGCGTTCACACAAAAGGCCCTTTTCAGGGCCACATATGTATCAGATTATAAGATATTTCTTTATGTCGGAAGAAGTCACAAAAACGTTACCTTACCTACCTACTGGAATTTATTTGCTAAACACAAAAATTTTACACACACAATAATCATACAACCTACCTACCTACCTACCTACCTACCTAGCTAGCTAGCTAGCTAGCTAGCTAGCTAGTTAGGTACTTACTTATTTACAAACTAATTAAATAAACAACAGAGACGAAACTTACTTTTTCTTTACTAAGTAAGCACCGCAGTCAGTGAGTGAAGGTTTCATACGTCTTAAATATTATATGCGTAACGGTCTACTTTACTATTATTATTAATTATCACTACGATACTTACGATATTACAAAATAAAATGCAATTTTAGATGCATTGATGAAACGATAGGTAAATTAATGTTTCGCGACGACTAAACAACGTAGTTGAGCGAACCAGCCAACCAACGACGAGCATCGGGGCGCCTCGCCCCCCGCACCTTTCGGCTCTTGCCTACCGCCCCGCTGAGCTGCGCGTAGCATATAAATATAAGGAGGCCTGCGTACTCAAAAAATATCAGTCGTTCGCGTTGCTCGTGCGCGCACACTCGTTCCTGAATTTTGTTTTGAAACCCCACTGCTGAGAAGATGACCGGTCGCGGTAAGGGAGGAAAGGGTCTGGGAAAAGGAGGAGCCAAGCGTCACAGGAAGGTACTTCGTGATAACATCCAGGGTATCACAAAGCCCGCCATCCGTCGTCTGGCTCGCAGAGGCGGCGTGAAACGTATCTCCGGTCTGATCTACGAAGAAACTCGCGGTGTGCTTAAAGTGTTCCTAGAGAACGTCATCCGTGACGCCGTCACTTACACCGAGCACGCCAAGAGGAAGACCGTCACCGCCATGGACGTCGTCTACGCTCTGAAGCGCCAGGGTCGCACCCTGTACGGTTTCGGCGGTTAAACGTGTCGTCTCTGCGCAACCAGCAGCTGATCTACATAATGTGTGTGTGCGGACGTGTGCGTGTTGCGTTCGTTCGTTGCGAATGAACAAAATCGTACCGTTTCACCGTGCGTGTGTAGATGCGCACATCAAAAAAGGCCCTTTTCAGGGCCGCATATGATTCGAAACAATTAAAAGGTTTCTTTAATGGAATTGTCGTCAAAAAACGTACCTACATAATATATATCTGTTATTTATTTATACCACACACAGAAAGGAAGTCACTGTTCACATGAGTACCTAGTAGTTACTTACCTACCTAGTGTTGTTTAGTCTTCGAGATGGGGGATGAAATGAAATAGCTAGAAGTATACTTGAATGATTCCTTTATTTATTTCTTAATTAATATACACCGATAATCACATCGGGCTTAAATCTAAAGTGTCGATCGTTTACGCATAATTATATTTGCACACGCACACTTCTTCGGTCTTCCTTCTTTCGCCGTCGTCGTCTCGGGTCGGTGCCTACCTTTTTAGATACCAAATACTTAAATACCTACGTAGGTATGATGCACGCCTGTCTGAACCTGTAAAATATAAAAGAAAACATTAGATACCCTAACACTAAAATATTAAAAAATGTACCTCTACCTACCGTACTCGCGTACAGCTATTCGTCCGCCCGTTCGTCGTTGCGCGTGCAGTTTGATAATGTCGTGTTGTTGTTAATGTACCTACTTACCTACAGCAGAGGTAGGTACAACATCGTGCATGATACACTGTATTATTCTAAGGAGTTAATCATTTATTATTTCGCGTACAAATATTTAGCATTACAGGCTGGCTGTAGCCCAGCCGGTGGCTTAGAGGACGCTGTGTGTACGACGTACGGTACGGTACCTACGCGGGCCAGAGCGACGACGACGACGACGACGACGACGCACTGTCGATCGGCTGTTGTCGTGACTTTGATGTAGGTACGCTTTCTGATGCTATAATCGCAGTCTTCGCGATGTCCACTCCTCGAACGAATATTAGTACTTGTATAATATTAATAGGTTGCACGTCCTGGACGGAGTCGTCCGTCCTTAGCGGTTCGGCGGTCGCGGTGTTTTACGACGGTTCACTTTTAGGTCGATAATACCTTCGCAACGGCGTGTGATATCGACGAAGTGCTGTCGCCACACACGCTCGATATCCTCCTTGTTGACGCGTCGACCTCGATCCCGGCTAACTATCAATTTTATAGAGAAAATAACGTTTTGAACTCGACCCGACCTACGCTTCGTACTCAGTCGTCAAAATAAAACACCGCCACGGTCCGAACGCGCACCGCACTCCGTCTGCGTTCGCACTTCGGCATACTCCACTTCATGAACTATCCGAAAACGCAAACGACACTCGAACTGCGACTCGTTAACTATTATTTTTGTTTATTTTATTAGATACGTGTTAGTGAAAACTTTCAAGCGTTCATACGAGAAAACGTCGCGCGACATCGCGGCGCTCGTTACGGTAAAGTTACGTCGTACCTGAGCGTACGTTTACGAAACTTGTAAATCCTATAAGTGGCGACATCTAAGTCTCTCACCTCTTATTCGAATCTTCGTGTGTGATTCGTTCGTTCGGTTACGTTCATCGATAATTTGTTGCAATGGCAGACACAGCAGTAGCTACCGAGGCTCCGGCACCCGCTACACCAGCGAAGAAGGCGGCGAGACAGGCCGGCGGAGCCGGTGCCGCGAAGAAACCGAAGGCGAAGCCGACCCATCCCAAAACATCCGAGATGGTCAACAGCGCTATCAAGGAGATGAAGGAGCGCAGCGGATCCTCCCTGCAGGCGATCAAGAAGTACATCGCGGCCCAGTACAAGGTCGACGCTGAGAAACTGGCTCCGTTCATCAGGAAATATCTGAAGAGCGCCGTCGAATCTGGCGCGCTGATCCAGACCAAGGGCAAGGGCGCCTCCGGTTCGTTCCAGCTAGAATCGAAATCGGCCGCGTCGAAGAAACCCGCCACCGCCGCAGCTGGCAAGGCCGCCGGCAAGGCGACCGCCTCTGCCGCCGCGAAGACGAAGAAGGCGACCGCCTCTGCGGCTGGAGCCAAGACCAAGAAGGCAGCAGCCGCCGCAGCGTCCGCCTCCGCAGCCTCTTCACCGTCCAAGGCCAAGTCGTCGGCCGCCGCCGCTAAGGACAAAAAGGCCGCCGCCGCTAAGAAGAAGCCGGCACCGAAGAAGGCAGCCGCACCCGCCAAGGCGAAGGGCGCCGCAGCTCCGAAAGCTAAGAAGACAGCCAAGCCGCCGACCAAGAAACCGAAAGCGCCTAAACCCAAGAAGGCCGCCGCTACACCCAAGTCGAAGCCGGCAGCCAAGAAAGCGTCCGCCGCTAAGAAGTAAGCGACGGTCGCGTTCGCGTTACACCGGCGACGACGGAGACAACGACGACAGCGGGGCGCAGTCGGCTGAACACCAGATAACAAACAACTTACACACGCAAACAGAGCAGCTGCTGCAGATGAGTGTGTGATGATAAGTGTGCGTGCGTCTTGCCTATAGTGCGTGTGCTGTGTACATTGTATTATGCACGGTAGAGAGGCGCGCGCTTGCTTTGTGCGTTTTCATCAACGCGCCCAACCGCGCGCACGTAGTACGTATGCGTCCATCATCGTCCTCGGGGAAAAGAGAGTGTGTGGAACGCGCTCGACGTGTCGAGAGCTCGTCACCCGTCACCAAGGCGGCACGGCGGGCACCGAGATGCTTAACGAGTTGCGTAAATGCGCGCTCTCAATTCGCGGCGCTCTCCGAGCGCACACCAAAAAGCCCTTTTCAGGGCTAACAAAACTATCATGAATATGAAAAATATTCATTTCTTTAATACGGAGAGAGAGAGTCATAACGTTTTATATATAATTATACTCGCTTAGGTACACATACATATAGATCTCGCAAAATTCAACCTACTTACCTACGTTTTATAAGTACATCATACCTAGTTCTAACTACAATTAGAATATCTAGGACTGTAGGTAGTTTTTACATAGGGTCTAGAATTAATAAAACAATAATATCATATTTTACAGTTAGGTAAAGTTCTAAAATCGAAACGTCCATTCCCAACCATAATATTGTTGCACTCGCGAGAGGCGCGCCTGCGCGCTTCGTGAATTTGTTTCTTCGTTAGCTCCGTACCCCTCCCACTGACACAGCTACGCGGCGCGGGTATAAAAACGCGCGGTGGGTATGTTTGAAAAACAGTACAAGATTCCCTCGTCGCGCGCACAGTCGTACGCGTGTTTCGTCGTTTTCGTGTGTTAAACCCAAACTCTACCTACCATGTCTGGTCGCGGCAAAGGTGGCAAGGTGAAGGGAAAGGCAAAGTCCCGTTCCAACCGTGCTGGTCTTCAGTTCCCTGTGGGTCGTATCCACAGGCTGCTTCGCAACGGAAACTACGCCGAGCGCGTCGGTGCCGGTGCCCCCGTCTACTTGGCCGCCGTGATGGAGTACCTGGCTGCTGAGGTTCTCGAGTTGGCCGGCAACGCCGCTCGGGACAACAAGAAGACCAGGATCATCCCGCGTCATCTTCAATTGGCCATCCGCAACGACGAGGAGCTGAACAAACTGCTCTCCGGTGTGACGATCGCTCAAGGTGGTGTGCTGCCTAACATCCAGGCTGTGCTCCTGCCCAAGAAGACCGAGAAGAAGGCTTAGACGTCGCCGTCGTGCTACACACACACGGCGACATCTGACCGTGATGCATCGTGCGAGTGCCCCGCACGCGTGTTTCGATATAATATTTATGCTATTTGTATACGTATTATGTCGTTTGTTTGCGCGATGCTCTCCGCTCGCATGCATTCAAAACAAAAGGCCATTTTCAGGGCCACAATATTATTCGTCAACTATATACTTAATACAAAGACAGTTTCTTTATCTGCGTTATCGTCTAAACGTAAAAATCATCTACCTAATATAATTCATGTACCTATACAAGAACTACCTATTACAGTATACAGTATACAGTACCTACCTACCTGAAGTAGATACCAGTTAGTTAGTTCTACCTTGTCATGTAGGTGTTAAATTAAATTGAATGAATCAATCAATCGGGAAATGATCGATTTCTCGTCGGACGGAGCATTAGGTACAAAATAATGTGAATGTAAACAGTATGCATACACAGACACAATATTAAATTTATGTAAATAAAGCAGGCAATTTAAAAAATATTATGAGGTCGAATGAATGAAACAAAAATACTTAGGTACTTAGTGTAAATGTAAATTTTTGTTTTAGTTTGTGCTATATGTTATATATACCCATTTCTAATATAATTATATAGGTATAATACCTAGTTAGTTGGAATTGGAATTGATATCAATATATATATATATTTTTTTTTTTTTTTCAATCACGAGCGTCACAACGACGCCCGCCCGCTCGCTCCCTTCACCTCCCTCTCGGGTATCCCCTCTCCCCGCGCTTTGGATTAGGAGCGCGGTGATTGGTCCGCCGCTGCGTTGAATCACTCACCGCTTGCCGCAACTGTGTACCGCGTGCGAGCGTATAAATACCACTTCTGAAAATAAATTCGTTTATACTGCGACTGAACTCCGTTTCGGTAGCACGTGTGTACTCTACGATTTCATAATGCCGCCCAAGACAAGTGGTAAAGCCGCCAAGAAGTCTGGCAAAGCCCAGAAGAACATCTCCAAGACCGACAAGAAGAAGAAGAAGCACAAGAGGAAGGAGAGCTACGCCATCTACATCTACAAGGTGTTGAAGCAGGTGCACCCCGACACCGGTATCTCCAGCAAGGCCATGTCCATCATGAATTCGTTCGTGAACGACATCTTCGAGCGTATCGCCGCCGAAGCTTCCCGCCTCGCCCACTACAACAAGAGGTCGACCATCACGTCCAGGGAGGTGCAGACGTCCGTCAGGCTCCTGCTGCCCGGTGAACTCGCCAAGCACGCCGTCAGTGAAGGCACCAAGGCCGTCACCAAATACACCAGTTCCAAGTGAGCGATCGGCAGCGCTAATGTCGCCGACGCTCCGTCTCGACGCCTCGCCTCGTGTGTGTAGTATGCAGTGTTAAACCCGGTGCGCTTGTTCGTGTGTCTTGTTGGCTGTGATGCGTGTGTAAATTGTGCTAGTGTCTTCGTAATGTGCATGCATGCATGTATGTATGTACACATGTATTTACGTACGAGACGCGCACGACGCACGCATCGCGAACAAACCACGACAAACGTCTGGACGCGCACGCACTCGCACCTTGGGATGGCAGGAGAAACAACAAAAGGCCCTTTTCAGGGCCACAAATATGTTCATGTGATTCTCAATTCACATTTCTGAAATCGGAATATCGTCAAAACGTTACACGCTCTCTCTCTCTCTCTCTCTCTCTCTCTCTCTCTCTCTCTCACGTAATAACTATAGCAAAGTTATACACAACAAACAAAATAGGTATACATTTTTTATACATTAATGTAACAAGCAATATTCATCAAACTGAACACGCATGCATGCACGCACACTGAATAATAGTGCAGTAGGTAGGTATTTAAAGAAACATTAAATGGGTAATTCCAAAAAATAAAATCGACACGTACGTACGTACCTACCTACCTACTTAGTTAAGTTAAATAAACGCTCGTATTCTTTCTTAGAACACAGCGTAGTTCTATCGTTATGACATGTGTGGCATAACAATTTACGTACGTAGATTAGTATTGTATTGTTTCTGGTTTTTCTTATTATAGTACCTAAGTACCTACCTATATCATAAGGTTAAAACTAAGAATTAATAAAGTTAAAAGAAAATTCTTGTCGATTTATTTTACAAAGTTTAGTTAGTTAGTCCGACGTACCGTAGAGGGCGCGCCGGTGCTTGCAGGTTGCCCACGGTATAAATAGGACCGAAATGCGCGATGGCACGTTTATTCACTCTCGTACGTTCGAAGTGTGTACACTCGCGCGCCCGTTGCGTGAATTTTTCTGTTACTTTGTTATTATTTCATCTCCCGTTTCGTGTTTGCAATGGCCCGTACCAAGCAGACCGCTCGTAAATCCACCGGTGGTAAGGCACCGAGGAAGCAGCTCGCCACAAAGGCTGCGCGCAAGAGCGCACCGGCCACCGGCGGCGTTAAGAAACCCCATCGCTACAGGCCCGGAACTGTGGCGCTCCGTGAGATTCGTCGCTACCAGAAGAGTACCGAGCTGTTGATCCGCAAGCTTCCGTTCCAGCGTCTCGTGCGTGAGATCGCACAGGACTTCAAGACCGATCTCCGTTTCCAGAGCTCCGCCGTCATGGCGTTGCAGGAGGCTAGCGAGGCTTACCTCGTCGGTCTCTTCGAAGACACCAACCTGTGCGCGATTCACGCGAAGCGCGTCACCATCATGCCCAAGGACATCCAGTTGGCTCGCAGGATCAGAGGCGAACGCGCTTAAACTGCTGCTGCATCAGCATACGTCACAACACGCGTGACTGCCTTCGTGCAGTGCGTTTGTGACTATGCGTTCACACAAAAGGCCCTTTTCAGGGCCACATATGTATCAGATTATAAGATATTTCTTTATGTCGGAAGAAGTCACAAAAACGTTACCTTACCTACCTACTGGAATTTATTTGCTAAACACAAAAATTTTACACACACAATAATCATACAACCTACCTACCTACCTACCTACCTACCTAGCTAGCTAGCTAGCTAGTTAGGTACTTACTTATTTACAAACTAATTAAATAAACAACAGAGACGAAACTTACTTTTTCTTTACTAAGTAAGCACCGCAGTCAGTGAGTGAAGGTTTCATACGTCTTAAATATTATATGCGTAACGGTCTACTTTACTATTATTATTAATTATCACTACGATACTTACGATATTACAAAATAAAATGCAATTTTAGATGCATTGATGAAACGATAGGTAAATTAATGTTTCGCGACGACTAAACAACGTAGTTGAGCGAACCAGCCAACCAACGACGAGCATCGGGGCGCCTCGCCCCCCGCACCTTTCGGCTCTTGCCTACCGCCCCGCTGAGCTGCGCGTAGCATATAAATATAAGGAGGCCTGCGTACTCAAAAAATATCAGTCGTTCGCGTTGCTCGTGCGCGCACACTCGTTCCTGAATTTTGTTTTGAAACCCCACTGCTGAGAAGATGACCGGTCGCGGTAAGGGAGGAAAGGGTCTGGGAAAAGGAGGAGCCAAGCGTCACAGGAAGGTACTTCGTGATAACATCCAGGGTATCACAAAGCCCGCCATCCGTCGTCTGGCTCGCAGAGGCGGCGTGAAACGTATCTCCGGTCTGATCTACGAAGAAACTCGCGGTGTGCTTAAAGTGTTCCTAGAGAACGTCATCCGTGACGCCGTCACTTACACCGAGCACGCCAAGAGGAAGACCGTCACCGCCATGGACGTCGTCTACGCTCTGAAGCGCCAGGGTCGCACCCTGTACGGTTTCGGCGGTTAAACGTGTCGTCTCTGCGCAACCAGCAGCTGATCTACATAATGTGTGTGTGCGGACGTGTGCGTGTTGCGTTCGTTCGTTGCGAATGAACAAAATCGTACCGTTTCACCGTGCGTGTGTAGATGCGCACATCAAAAAAGGCCCTTTTCAGGGCCGCATATGATTCGAAACAATTAAAAGGTTTCTTTAATGGAATTGTCGTCAAAAAACGTACCTACATAATATATATCTGTTATTTATTTATACCACACACAGAAAGGAAGTCACTGTTCACATGAGTACCTAGTAGTTACTTACCTACCTAGTGTTGTTTAGTCTTCGAGATGGGGGATGAAATGAAATAGCTAGAAGTATACTTGAATGATTCCTTTATTTATTTCTTAATTAATATACACCGATAATCACATCGGGCTTAAATCTAAAGTGTCGATCGTTTACGCATAATTATATTTGCACACGCACACTTCTTCGGTCTTCCTTCTTTCGCCGTCGTCGTCTCGGGTCGGTGCCTACCTTTTTAGATACCAAATACTTAAATACCTACGTAGGTATGATGCACGCCTGTCTGAACCTGTAAAATATAAAAGAAAACATTAGATACCCTAACACTAAAATATTAAAAAATGTACCTCTACCTACCGTACTCGCGTACAGCTATTCGTCCGCCCGTTCGTCGTTGCGCGTGCAGTTTGATAATGTCGTGTTGTTGTTAATGTACCTACTTACCTACAGCAGAGGTAGGTACAACATCGTGCATGATACACTGTATTATTCTAAGGAGTTAATCATTTATTATTTCGCGTACAAATATTTAGCATTACAGGCTGGCTGTAGCCCAGCCGGTGGCTTAGAGGACGCTGTGTGTACGACGTACGGTACGGTACCTACGCGGGCCAGAGCGACGACGACGACGACGACGACGACGCACTGTCGATCGGCTGTTGTCGTGACTTTGATGTAGGTACGCTTTCTGATGCTATAATCGCAGTCTTCGCGATGTCCACTCCTCGAACGAATATTAGTACTTGTATAATATTAATAGGTTGCACGTCCTGGACGGAGTCGTCCGTCCTTAGCGGTTCGGCGGTCGCGGTGTTTTACGACGGTTCACTTTTAGGTCGATAATACCTTCGCAACGGCGTGTGATATCGACGAAGTGCTGTCGCCACACACGCTCGATATCCTCCTTGTTGACGCGTCGACCTCGATCCCGGCTAACTATCAATTTTATAGAGAAAATAACGTTTTGAACTCGACCCGACCTACGCTTCGTACTCAGTCGTCAAAATAAAACACCGCCACGGTCCGAACGCGCACCGCACTCCGTCTGCGTTCGCACTTCGGCATACTCCACTTCATGAACTATCCGAAAACGCAAACGACACTCGAACTGCGACTCGTTAACTATTATTTTTGTTTATTTTATTAGATACGTGTTAGTGAAAACTTTCAAGCGTTCATACGAGAAAACGTCGCGCGACATCGCGGCGCTCGTTACGGTAAAGTTACGTCGTACCTGAGCGTACGTTTACGAAACTTGTAAATCCTATAAGTGGCGACATCTAAGTCTCTCACCTCTTATTCGAATCTTCGTGTGTGATTCGTTCGTTCGGTTACGTTCATCGATAATTTGTTGCAATGGCAGACACAGCAGTAGCTACCGAGGCTCCGGCACCCGCTACACCAGCGAAGAAGGCGGCGAGACAGGCCGGCGGAGCCGGTGCCGCGAAGAAACCGAAGGCGAAGCCGACCCATCCCAAAACATCCGAGATGGTCAACAGCGCTATCAAGGAGATGAAGGAGCGCAGCGGATCCTCCCTGCAGGCGATCAAGAAGTACATCGCGGCCCAGTACAAGGTCGACGCTGAGAAACTGGCTCCGTTCATCAGGAAATATCTGAAGAGCGCCGTCGAATCTGGCGCGCTGATCCAGACCAAGGGCAAGGGCGCCTCCGGTTCGTTCAAGCTAGAATCGAAATCGGCCGCGTCGAAGAAACCCGCCACCGCCGCAGCTGGCAAGGCCGCCGGCAAGGCGACCGCCTCTGCCGCCGCGAAGACGAAGAAGGCGACCGCCTCTGCGGCTGGAGCCAAGACCAAGAAGGCAGCAGCCGCCGCAGCGTCCGCCTCCGCAGCCTCTTCACCGTCCAAGGCCAAGTCGTCGGCCGCCGCCGCTAAGGACAAAAAGGCCGCCGCCGCTAAGAAGAAGCCGGCACCGAAGAAGGCAGCCGCACCCGCCAAGGCGAAGGGCGCCGCAGCTCCGAAAGCTAAGAAGACAGCCAAGCCGCCGACCAAGAAACCGAAAGCGCCTAAACCCAAGAAGGCCGCCGCTACACCCAAGTCGAAGCCGGCAGCCAAGAAAGCGTCCGCCGCTAAGAAGTAAGCGACGGTCGCGTTCGCGTTACACCGGCGACGACGGAGACAACGACGACAGCGGGGCGCAGTCG
This sequence comes from Diarsia rubi, assembly GCA_932274075.1. Lineage (NCBI taxonomy): Eukaryota > Metazoa > Arthropoda > Insecta > Lepidoptera > Noctuidae > Diarsia > Diarsia rubi. The sequence continues at coordinate 5,873,613 of OW026441.1, forward strand.
GCTGAACACCAGATAACAAACAACTTACACACGCAAACAGAGCAGCTGCTGCAGATGAGTGTGTGATGATAAGTGTGCGTGCGTCTTGCCTATAGTGCGTGTGCTGTGTACATTGTATTATGCACGGTAGAGAGGCGCGCGCTTGCTTTGTGCGTTTTCATCAACGCGCCCAACCGCGCGCACGTAGTACGTATGCGTCCATCATCGTCCTCGGGGAAAAGAGAGTGTGTGGAACGCGCTCGACGTGTCGAGAGCTCGTCACCCGTCACCAAGGCGGCACGGCGGGCACCGAGATGCTTAACGAGTTGCGTAAATGCGCGCTCTCAATTCGCGGCGCTCTCCGAGCGCACACCAAAAAGCCCTTTTCAGGGCTAACAAAACTATCATGAATATGAAAAATATTCATTTCTTTAATACGGAGAGAGAGAGTCATAACGTTTTATATATAATTATACTCGCTTAGGTACACATACATATAGATCTCGCAAAATTCAACCTACTTACCTACGTTTTATAAGTACATCATACCTAGTTCTAACTACAATTAGAATATCTAGGACTGTAGGTAGTTTTTACATAGGGTCTAGAATTAATAAAACAATAATATCATATTTTACAGTTAGGTAAAGTTCTAAAATCGAAACGTCCATTCCCAACCATAATATTGTTGCACTCGCGAGAGGCGCGCCTGCGCGCTTCGTGAATTTGTTTCTTCGTTAGCTCCGTACCCCTCCCACTGACACAGCTACGCGGCGCGGGTATAAAAACGCGCGGTGGGTATGTTTGAAAAACAGTACAAGATTCCCTCGTCGCGCGCACAGTCGTACGCGTGTTTCGTCGTTTTCGTGTGTTAAACCCAAACTCTACCTACCATGTCTGGTCGCGGCAAAGGTGGCAAGGTGAAGGGAAAGGCAAAGTCCCGTTCCAACCGTGCTGGTCTTCAGTTCCCTGTGGGTCGTATCCACAGGCTGCTTCGCAACGGAAACTACGCCGAGCGCGTCGGTGCCGGTGCCCCCGTCTACTTGGCCGCCGTGATGGAGTACCTGGCTGCTGAGGTTCTCGAGTTGGCCGGCAACGCCGCTCGGGACAACAAGAAGACCAGGATCATCCCGCGTCATCTTCAATTGGCCATCCGCAACGACGAGGAGCTGAACAAACTGCTCTCCGGTGTGACGATCGCTCAAGGTGGTGTGCTGCCTAACATCCAGGCTGTGCTCCTGCCCAAGAAGACCGAGAAGAAGGCTTAGACGTCGCCGTCGTGCTACACACACACGGCGACATCTGACCGTGATGCATCGTGCGAGTGCCCCGCACGCGTGTTTCGATATAATATTTATGCTATTTGTATACGTATTATGTCGTTTGTTTGCGCGATGCTCTCCGCTCGCATGCATTCAAAACAAAAGGCCATTTTCAGGGCCACAATATTATTCGTCAACTATATACTTAATACAAAGACAGTTTCTTTATCTGCGTTATCGTCTAAACGTAAAAATCATCTACCTAATATAATTCATGTACCTATACAAGAACTACCTATTACAGTATACAGTATACAGTACCTACCTACCTGAAGTAGATACCAGTTAGTTAGTTCTACCTTGTCATGTAGGTGTTAAATTAAATTGAATGAATCAATCAATCGGGAAATGATCGATTTCTCGTCGGACGGAGCATTAGGTACAAAATAATGTGAATGTAAACAGTATGCATACACAGACACAATATTAAATTTATGTAAATAAAGCAGGCAATTTAAAAAATATTATGAGGTCGAATGAATGAAACAAAAATACTTAGGTACTTAGTGTAAATGTAAATTTTTGTTTTAGTTTGTGCTATATGTTATATATACCCATTTCTAATATAATTATATAGGTATAATACCTAGTTAGTTGGAATTGGAATTGATATCAATATATATATATATTTTTTTTTTTTTTTCAATCACGAGCGTCACAACGACGCCCGCCCGCTCGCTCCCTTCACCTCCCTCTCGGGTATCCCCTCTCCCCGCGCTTTGGATTAGGAGCGCGGTGATTGGTCCGCCGCTGCGTTGAATCACTCACCGCTTGCCGCAACTGTGTACCGCGTGCGAGCGTATAAATACCACTTCTGAAAATAAATTCGTTTATACTGCGACTGAACTCCGTTTCGGTAGCACGTGTGTACTCTACGATTTCATAATGCCGCCCAAGACAAGTGGTAAAGCCGCCAAGAAGTCTGGCAAAGCCCAGAAGAACATCTCCAAGACCGACAAGAAGAAGAAGAAGCACAAGAGGAAGGAGAGCTACGCCATCTACATCTACAAGGTGTTGAAGCAGGTGCACCCCGACACCGGTATCTCCAGCAAGGCCATGTCCATCATGAATTCGTTCGTGAACGACATCTTCGAGCGTATCGCCGCCGAAGCTTCCCGCCTCGCCCACTACAACAAGAGGTCGACCATCACGTCCAGGGAGGTGCAGACGTCCGTCAGGCTCCTGCTGCCCGGTGAACTCGCCAAGCACGCCGTCAGTGAAGGCACCAAGGCCGTCACCAAATACACCAGTTCCAAGTGAGCGATCGGCAGCGCTAATGTCGCCGACGCTCCGTCTCGACGCCTCGCCTCGTGTGTGTAGTATGCAGTGTTAAACCCGGTGCGCTTGTTCGTGTGTCTTGTTGGCTGTGATGCGTGTGTAAATTGTGCTAGTGTCTTCGTAATGTGCATGCATGCATGTATGTATGTACACATGTATTTACGTACGAGACGCGCACGACGCACGCATCGCGAACAAACCACGACAAACGTCTGGACGCGCACGCACTCGCACCTTGGGATGGCAGGAGAAACAACAAAAGGCCCTTTTCAGGGCCACAAATATGTTCATGTGATTCTCAATTCACATTTCTGAAATCGGAATATCGTCAAAACGTTACACTCTCTCTCTCTCTCTCTCTCTCTCTCTCTCTCTCTCTCTCTCACGTAATAACTATAGCAAAGTTATACACAACAAACAAAATAGGTATACATTTTTTATACATTAATGTAACAAGCAATATTCATCAAACTGAACACGCATGCATGCACGCACACTGAATAATAGTGCAGTAGGTAGGTATTTAAAGAAACATTAAATGGGTAATTCCAAAAAATAAAATCGACACGTACGTACGTACCTACCTACCTACTTAGTTAAGTTAAATAAACGCTCGTATTCTTTCTTAGAACACAGCGTAGTTCTATCGTTATGACATGTGTGGCATAACAATTTACGTACGTAGATTAGTATTGTATTGTTTCTGGTTTTTCTTATTATAGTACCTAAGTACCTACCTATATCATAAGGTTAAAACTAAGAATTAATAAAGTTAAAAGAAAATTCTTGTCGATTTATTTTACAAAGTTTAGTTAGTTAGTCCGACGTACCGTAGAGGGCGCGCCGGTGCTTGCAGGTTGCCCACGGTATAAATAGGACCGAAATGCGCGATGGCACGTGACACTCGCCGTCTGACCGCCGCCGCGTACGGACGTGTATCGCTACCTGCGCTACCCCCCGCCCGCCGCTATCAGTGTCACCGGTTCGTCGCGCGTCCCCAGCGCTGTGACGTCATCCGTAGTCTCAGACTACACCCGTCGAATAATTGGTGTCTTTTTCAAGACAACTTTTGTTCATCTATTTCTGTTTGAGAGAAATATCGTCAAAACGTTGTGCCCCCTCAGGGAAAAACCACAGTTTCGTGGTTCTTGGTGGAAACCTTACGGTGCCAACGAAGCCAAGAGGGTGGTGCCCCAATCCTACCCGCCAGACCCCTTCAGGGCGAGGCTACCCATTGGAGTCGAGAGCTAGGAGCTTGGCCTTGGGGGATCTCCTAGTCAAACCTAGTCTCTGGTTCTCTCCACAGCTACACACCTAGTGTCGGTTGGGTGTGTCTACCCCTTCGCACTAGACCCCAATAGGGCCCTGTCGCACAATAAGACTGGCGACAGGTTTACAAGCTTAGGGCACACCAGTAGGTACACACCTCCCCTGTCACACACACCATCCCCCCTGACAGGGAGGCCACACACACCCCCGGGCCCGTCCACCCGGGGAGTTAGGTTGTTAGGGTGTTAGGCCTTGTAGGGTTTTAATTTCGTCATGACGACTAATTTTTAGTCGTTTAATTTTTTCAATATGTCTGAAGTCAGTCAACTCCGCGAGGAGTTGGATGCCCTCAGACGTATATTACAGGAGCTCCTCGACTCGAGCGATTTCGTCCGAGAGAGGTATGGAGGCAAGCTGGCTGCGCTCCGACGGCCCGTTATCGCCGATTTTAGCGATGCACTTGACAGCCCCCTGTCACCTCCGCCCGCCGATCAAGGCATTCCTTTGAGGAAAGCCGCCCCGATTTCTAAGAAACCAGGTGTTTCTACGGAACCCGCCGTCCAGTCATCATCGTCGTTGTCAACACCTATTGTTTCAGGGACAAAGGCAAAATCCGCCGCCTCGAGTTCTACGAAGCCCGCCATCGTGACAGCAGCCGCCCCATTACCTGCTATTGTTTCAGGTACAAAGGAGACCGCCGCCGCACCTGCGTCCATTTGTGAGAAAATGGATACCTCAGTTCCTTTGTCTGACAATGGCTCATTGTCAGACAGCTCAAATAACCCATCGTCCGATGACGATTATCAGCTTGTCGGCAAGGGCAAGCGTAAGAAGGGCAAAAACTCACAAGCGAGCTTACCCAAAAAGCTTGTAGCGACCGCAGTGGTCCCTACACCTGTGAGCTCCTGCCCTTCTTCGCCCGCCCCAGCCACTCAGGCTACACCAATTAGCCGCCCGTCTAGCCCTATGGCTATTAACTCTGCTCCGATAGTTCCTCGGAAGCAAAAGCCCCCGCCCCCTATCTACATTCACGAGAAAGGGAAATGGACAGAAGTGTCCAAGATGTGTGCGGATCGCAAGATTCAGTACACAAACGCCCGCGCTACTCAAATTGGTATCAAGGTGATGGTGCCCTCGTCCTCGGACTTCAGGGAACTCACCCGCCACCTTCGCGAAAGGCATATTGCCTTTCATACGTACTCCCTTCCCGAGGAGAAGCCTCACCGTGTGGTGATTAGGCGGATCCCTAAGGAAATACCGTCTTCTGAGATCAAAGATGATCTCATACTTCAGGGGGTGCCAGTAATAGCTGTGCACCGCCTTCACAAAGCGCGCGGCGGAGACCTGTACGACATGGTATTGGTCGTTTGTGACCGCGTTGAAGGCCATCACCCTATTTTTAAGGTGAAGGCCGTATGCTCGCTATCGGGCATTATCATTCAGAAGCCTAACAGCCTCTCTATAATTGGACAGTGTCACCGCTGTCAGTTGTACGGCCATAGCGCCAACAATTGTTTCGCGCCTCATAGGTGCGTAAAATGCCTGGGAAACCATGGCACCTCAGAATGCCCTCGTCCTAAGGACATCTCACAGTGCACAGAGCCGCCTAGTTGCGTTCTCTGCGGCCAATCGGGTCACCCGGCTAACTACCGTGGCTGCCCAAAAGCTCCCAAAGTTTCGTCCGCGAAGCTGGCCAAGCGCGCCAACGCTCGCCAAATCAGAGAGGGCTCTTACAAAGTACCATCTTCCCAGATGCCAGATCGTCTTGGTCCTCAGCGACCCTTCCACTGGGATGCTCTCAACAGCCAAAAAGAGTTTCCCCCTCTCGGCAAAAAGCAACCCACCCCTCTTCCGGGATTAATGGATCAGCCTGTTATTCCCGTCAATTCTGCAGTTTCCGAAACTGTGCCCCCTCCAAGGGAGGCCTTCTCAGCACCAGCCAATCCTCGTCGCTCGGAGCCCTTCAGGCCCGTGAACACGACAGCCCCCCAAAATCAGTCGAACTATGAGACGATTTTGGGAGCCTTCCACTGGTTCGCCACTGACGAAGCCGACCGTTGCGCGGCTGAAATCAGGGAGGCGAACTTTGATGGAGAAAAGCTTGGGAAGATTTTCCTCAAGTACAACCTCAAAGAGTCACTCCGTGGAATCAATTACAAAAAACAATAATGGGTACCACAAAATTATCCTGCGGCCTACCCAGATCCCTCAAGTTAGGTTTCTTTAATGCCAACGGTGGCATTAAAACACAGCGCGATGAGATCGCCGCCTTTCTTCGCGACCATCTCATCGATGTTTTCCTCGTGCAAGAGACTTTCCTCAAGCCGAGTCACCGCGACCCAAAAATTGCAAACTTTCGCATGGTACGCAATGATCGGGTTCGCTGCTGGATAAGGGCGGTACGCTCATTTACTACCGCAAAGAATTACACTGCATCCCCATCGATGCCCCACCACTTGTTTCTCTACTAGAGGTTTCAGTCTGTCGGCTCGGTATGACCGGCCATCCACCGGTTCATATTATCTCGGCTTATATGCCCCCTACTCTCACTCCTGAAGATCACGGTCTTCTGGACAAGGACCTCACAGTCCTCTTCGGCTTGAGTGATGCCGTTATCTTAGCGGGTGATCTCAATGCCAAACATCCTGCCTGGAACAGCGCGACCACGAACCCTAGGGGGAAAGTCGTGTTTAGCCTTGGCGAGAAGCTTCACTTCGACACTATCGCTCCCATGGAGCCTACCCACTACCCGGGTACCATTGACCATCGTCCAGACGTGCTCGATATAGCGCTGCTCAAGAACATCAACCTCAGGTTGCGTTCCATCGAGACGCTACATGAGCTCCACTCTGATCATCGTCCAGTGTTAATGCACTTGGTTCCTCGGTCGGGTCCTTCTGACCCCAGCCAGCCTCCTGCGACCATTACGATCACCGACTGGAAGAAATTAGGCGAAAAGCTGAAATCGACCACGTCGCCGCACCTGGACGAGATCCCCGATCATATTGTCTCAGTCGCAGACACGACGGCCGCCATCAACTCGTTTACAGCTCACGTTCAGTCCGTTATTACGGAGTGCTCGCGGGAGGTACCGGAGATGAGTGATCATCGCTGGAAACTACCCGCGGACATACGCGATCTGATAACCGAGAAGAACGCGGCCATACGTGCCTACAGTAGTTGGCCAAATGAGTCAAACAAAACCCACATGCGTAACTTGCAGCTTGCTGTAAAGAAACGCACTAGTGAGTTTCGTAACACTCAGTGGGACAACATGCTCAGCGACCTCGAGCCAACCCATCAGGCTTTCTGGCAACTGCAACGCAAGTTGCGTGCCACCGATGAGGCTTCGATGCCCCCTCTCAATCGACCAGACAAGAGCGTCGCCTTTGACGACTCCGAGAAGGCTGAATGCCTGGCAGACAGCCTGGAAGCTCAGTGCACCGATAGTTCTCAACCGGTCGACAAGCGTCATCTTGATAAGGTGAACGCAGTAGTCGATCACAAAACAAACCTACCACCTGTGGAAGACCCTGATAACCCTCTGCCTGAAGTGACTCCCACTGAAGTGCAAGAGATCGTTAACAGGCTTCTGCCTCGGAAAGCACCGGGCTCCGACGGCATCACCAACAGGGTGATTAAACTTTTACCTCCTCAACTCATAGTGCTACTGGCTGGCATCTTCAATGCTGCCCTAGCTAATAATATTTTTCCGCAAATTTGGAAAGAGGCCACTGTAATAGGTTTTCCCAAGCCAGGCAAACCTAAGGCCGAGCCGTCGAGCTACCGGCCAATCAGTCTCCTGACCACGCTCGGCAAAATCTATGAAAGGCTTATTTATAAGCGGCTCAAAGATTATGTCGAAGCAAAGAGCCTCATTCCCGACGAGCAGTTCGGATTCAGGACCGAGCACTCGTGTATTCATCAGGTTCATCGCATCGTCGAACACGTCAGCGCTGGTTTTCAGCGTGGCCTGATGACAGGCGCGTTATTTTTCGATATAGCGAAAGCATTCGACAAAGTCTGGCACAACGGCTTAATATACAAGCTGTACCAAATGGGAGTGCCTGACCGTCTCGTGCTCATCTTACGGGACTTTTTGTCGAATCGCACTTTCCGCTATCGCATAGGAGAAGCTCTGTCTTCCCCGCATCCGATTCGTGCTGGAGTCCCTCAGGGCTCCGTACTTTCCCCTTTAGTTTTCACGCTGTTTACTAGCGATATCCCAAAGATCAAGAAGGCTCAAATAGCCCTTTTCGCTGATGACACGGCTATTTTTTATTCCGGTCGCGAACAAGGCGCTATCGCGCGATCTCTACAGTCGGCAGCCAATGCACTTAGCGCGTGGTTCCGAAAGTGGAGGATCGAAGTAAATCCGGACAAAAGCCAGGCGGTACTTTTCACCAAACCTCGACTTTCGCGTCCCCCACCACGTCCGATCACAATGTACGGTAAGCCTATCCACTGGGAGAAGCAAGCCAAGTACTTAGGAGTCATACTCGACCATCACCTTTCCTTCGGGAAGCATATAAGAGCAGCTCGTAACAAAGCGGCCTTTGCCATGAGTAGGCTCCACTACACTCTTCAAACAAAGAGCAAATTGTCACTCAAGTGCAAGTTGCGGCTTTACACCTCAGTGATCCGACCAATTATGACATACGCTTGTGTCGTATTTGCTCACTCTCATTCGCGTCACATCCACACGATGCAAACTCTACAAAACCGATTTCTCCGTAGGATCACCGGAGCCCCGTGGTTCATCCGTAATTCCAGTCTTCATTTAGATCTTAAAATGCCCACCCTTCTTCAATTCATGAAACGCCTTTCCAAGCGCTTCTTTGATTCTGCAGTCAAGCATAGGAACCCTCTGGTCACATCGGCCGCCCGATACGAACCATCGCGTATTAGCAAGACCCGCCGTCCGCGGCATACTCTTATCACTCCTGATGACCCTATTACTATTCTTCAAGAAAGTAGTAGGGAAACCAGTACTCTTAGGAAGAACAGACATAAATATCCGTCATTCCGACCGCGCCGCCGCGGTCCGTCGTCGCGGAATCCCATTTCAAGCCCCCCCCGACCCTCGCCAGAGCCAGCCCGCGATGCTGAGCCAGTAGTTTTAAACCAGCCCCTAAATAACATCACTCAGATCCAGCCTGTCCCCTTGCTGCCCTCCCCCAGTGACGTCCTAAGCCGAGGTCCGTACCCCACAGGGGGTGCCCTTAGCGATTTGTCACTTAGTTTGTAAGTTTTTGCCCTGGCTGGAGGCCTTAAACTCAAGGCACCCACAGGGATTTGCCCGGTTAAGCAGAAGACAGTCTCCTAGACTGAACTGCGAGATGCCATTTAGAAAAAAAAAAAAAAAAAAAAAAAAAAAAAAAAACGGAGGCCCGGTTATTCACTCTCGTACGTTCGAAGTGTGTACACTCGCGCGCCCGTTGCGTGAATTTTTCTGTTACTTTGTTATTATTTCATCTCCCGTTTCGTGTTTGCAATGGCCCGTACCAAGCAGACCGCTCGTAAATCCACCGGTGGTAAGGCACCGAGGAAGCAGCTCGCCACAAAGGCTGCGCGCAAGAGCGCACCGGCCACCGGCGGCGTTAAGAAACCCCATCGCTACAGGCCCGGAACTGTGGCGCTCCGTGAGATTCGTCGCTACCAGAAGAGTACCGAGCTGTTGATCCGCAAGCTTCCGTTCCAGCGTCTCGTGCGTGAGATCGCACAGGACTTCAAGACCGATCTCCGTTTCCAGAGCTCCGCCGTCATGGCGTTGCAGGAGGCTAGCGAGGCTTACCTCGTCGGTCTCTTCGAAGACACCAACCTGTGCGCGATTCACGCGAAGCGCGTCACCATCATGCCCAAGGACATCCAGTTGGCTCGCAGGATCAGAGGCGAACGCGCTTAAACTGCTGCTGCATCAGCATACGTCACAACACGCGTGACTGCCTTCGTGCAGTGCGTTTGTGACTATGCGTTCACACAAAAGGCCCTTTTCAGGGCCACATATGTATCAGATTATAAGATATTTCTTTATGTCGGAAGAAGTCACAAAAACGTTACCTTACCTACCTACTGGAATTTATTTGCTAAACACAAAAATTTTACACACACAATAATCATACAACCTACCTACCTACCTACCTACCTACCTAGCTAGCTAGCTAGCTAGCTAGCTAGTTAGGTACTTACTTATTTACAAACTAATTAAATAAACAACAGAGACGAAACTTACTTTTTCTTTACTAAGTAAGCACCGCAGTCAGTGAGTGAAGGTTTCATACGTCTTAAATATTATATGCGTAACGGTCTACTTTACTATTATTATTAATTATCACTACGATACTTACGATATTACAAAATAAAATGCAATTTTAGATGCATTGATGAAACGATAGGTAAATTAATGTTTCGCGACGACTAAACAACGTAGTTGAGCGAACCAGCCAACCAACGACGAGCATCGGGGCGCCTCGCCCCCCGCACCTTTCGGCTCTTGCCTACCGCCCCGCTGAGCTGCGCGTAGCATATAAATATAAGGAGGCCTGCGTACTCAAAAAATATGGATTAGCCAGTCGTCCACAGAGAGCGCACGTCCGATCGTTCCGTACCGCTGCCACTCGCCCGCTCACAGTCGTCGCGCGCGCACGTAGGCCTCCGTTGCCGTACCGTGCCCCCCGACTCACCGCGAACCGCCGCGTATCGCGAACAAAGTTCGACGTGAATTTCTCTGCTACCGTCCGAACCGTTTTATAAATCGTGCTAGAACAAAGAAACTTTTTCAAACAAAAGAAAAATAACGACTCCAGTGCGCGATTTTAGTGTTGTGTTAGCTGTGTTCTCATGGGTACCCGGTGCCTGTGAGCACACAGCAGGCATCCAAGTGCTTCCCGGTGCATAAAACATCAGCTCACCGTAGCGGTTGCGGGGGACGACCACGAAAAATAATTCCGTTGACTTTTAAAAAACATTCCGTCGCAATGGAAAATTCCACTTGTGATTAAATTAATTAAATAAACTTTTAACGATGAAGACACCGCCCGCGGACCGGGCGGCGCCGCTCCCGGTCACAGGGGGCCCGCCGCCTGGCGCCGCGCCGCCTGCAAACGCAGCAGAGCCACCACCACCTCCATCATCACCACCACCAGCTCGGTCATCACCTTCACCGCCGCCGGCAAGAGGCGTCGCAGGTACCGTAAAGAACCCAGCAGTGTCGGTGCGCCCGTCCACCTTCCGGCCTGTGCCAACCCAGGCCCCGGGGCCCGCCGGCTCGTGCAACCGCACGCCCGCCTCGCGCGCCACCGCTCCCGTCCCGCGCACCTCGGCGCAGCCGGTCCGCGCTACCGCGCCACCCGCGCCCCGCACGGCGCCCGCAAACACCCGCGCCGCCGCGTCCGCCGCCGGCTCGTCGCGAGTGCTCAACCTGCCGCCCGCGCAACCGCGCGCCTCTGCCGCCTCCGCCCGCACGGCGGACAGCGCGTCGCCCGCGCCACCCCGCTTGCTGGCAGGCGCATCCCGTGCCGCGCAAACCCACGTGCCGCAATCGCCGCCGCCTCCTAGGACCTCCGCCCGGGACTCCCCAGCCGCGATGTCGCCCTACTCATCCAGAGAGGGGAGCGATGTCTCGAGCCTGGAGGACTCCGCGACCGGCCGCCGCGACGTGTCACTCGACACGCCCGCACGCTCCGGCCCGCCGAGCGAAGACGAGGAGGAGGAAGAAGACATGGAGGTGAGTCCCCCAAAAAATGCTGACACCACTGAAGGTCATGGCTTCGAGGCCAGGGCCCAGCGCCGCCCGAGGAGTTCGGACGATGAGGCCGCCGAAGAGGCCAAAAGGGTGTGCACAGCCGCCCCGCTCCCGCAGCGCGACACACGCGCCCGGGTCGGCGCTGGCTCGCCCACCTTTGCCCAGATGGCCCAACGAGCGGCCTCGAACCAGCTCAACAAAGACCTGCAACAGGACGCGCCCTCCGCGGCAACCCCTGCTGAAGGCGCGAAAGCAGCCACGGACGCTGCAGCACAACAACAAAAAAAGAAGAAGCCTAGATATCCTCCGCTAGTAGTGGAAAAATTACCCAACTGGGCCACCCACTTTAGGGCAGTGAGTGTATCTCTGGGCCACCCACCGAACGCTCGGCCTTACCAGGGGGGAATCAAATTCCTCCCGGAGAGCGACGACGAGTACAGGACGGTCCAGCGGTACCTCACAGACCTGGAAAGGTCGGAGGGCATCAGTTGGTTCTCCTACTCGCTGCCGGCGGAGCGCAGCCTAAAGGTGGCCATACGGGGGTTGCCCGCGGACACAAACCCCGAAGATATAGAAGAGGAGCTCAGGCTGCTGGGATACCAGCCGGAGTACGTGCGCAATATTAAGGCGCGTGGAGGACGACCCGGCTGCATATTTCACGCAGTCATGAGGAGGCAGGCCGACTTCCGATCCATTTATGACGTCACGACACTCATGTGCATGCGTGGCGTCCGTATAGAGGCCTGGCGGAGCAAGGGAGGGCCGGCACAGTGCCACAGGTGCCAAAAGTTCCGGCACAGCTCGCAGCAGTGCCACCGTCCGCTCGCTTGCGTGCGCTGCGGTGAGGAGCACGCCGCCCGAGACTGCCCACGCCCGAGAACCGAACCCGCTACCTGCGTAAACTGCGCAGGTAGCCACCCAGCGTGCAGCCGCGACTGCCCTGTGTTCCGGAAGGAGACCCGGAACAAGCGAGCGGGCACTGTCGCCATCACCATAGACAGACAGAGCCGGCCGGCGAACAATGCCGCGCCGGCAAACAATGCCGCGCCCACACAGACGGGCGCGAGCGAACTGGAAGCGCAGAATGCACCTCATCTGATGGCGGCAGGGAACGAGCCCTCCGACAGGAACGCTCCCACCTCGAGGCGGAGGAAGAAGAGGGGGCGCGGGGGAAGGAACAGGGGGAAGAAACCCCAACCACCCGCGCCTCAAGAGAGGCATGAGACCACCCCTGCCAAGGCGCAGGAGGAACAATCGCCGGTGCCAAGCACTGAAGCGGATGCCGGCAACAAATACAACAACAAGAAGAAGGGGAAGCGGGAGGAAAATACCCCCCCCCAACCTCACACCGCCCCCGCTGACGCCCTGTCGGCGCAAGCGGGCGATAAGAGAGACTCTCAAGCCGGCACTCGCGGCACACATAGAAACGCGCCTAATATTTCAAATAAAGAGTTTACCTCCTGCGCCATCAAGCTCCTGATGGACCTCATCAAGGCCATCAGGCAGGGACAGGACGCGGGCGCGGTAATCCTCGACGGGCTGGCAGAGTTACTCGTCCTTTACAATGGCTAGCTCGTTGAGATTACTGCATTGGAATGCCCGCGGCCTTAGAAAAAAGGTTGCCCCACTCCGCCTCCTCCTCAAGGAACAACGGATCGACGTGGCGCTCATCTCAGAGACACTCCTGGGACCTGCGGACCGGCTCAGGTTCCCGGGATACATCGTCTATAGGAGGGATGAGAAGTCGCCGCTCGGCATCGTCTACCGCGGACTGGCAGTATTGGTGAGCCGCAGAGTGGTTCACCAGCCGCTCCCCGAGCAACCTACCTCGACCTTCAGCGTGCTAGGGGTTCAGCTGCATGTCGCCGGCGAGGACCTGAACATCTACGCCGCCTACCACCCGCCCGGCTCCCCGCTCAACTTGGCGGAGCTAAGGGCGGTGCTATCGCCACCAACCCTGCATCCGACACTCCTCGCTGGTGACATGAACATCAAGCACCCGGCCTGGAACAGCCGCGTCACCAACGCTTGGGGAGGACGGCTACTCACCGACTCCATGGCCCACGGATACACGGTGTCCGGCCCCGACACTCCGACTCACTACCCAGACTGCGCCACCCAATCACCCGACGTGCTAGACATCGTGGTCCACAAGGGCCTGGGCTGCCAGCTCACGCAACAGGTGATAGACGACGAGATGCAGTCAGACCATCAGCCGGTACTCGTCGTCCTGTCTGAGATGCCGACCAGACTCTCGCCTCCTGCGCCACGTCGATCAACGGACTGGCAACAGTTCGTGGAAGCGATGGAGGCCACCACTCCTACTTGGCCCGTACAGACCGCCGCAGACGTCGACGGGCTAGCCGAGGAGCTCACCGCTTGCATCCAGCGCGCCCTAGAGGGCGCCACCACCACCATGCCGCCATCAAAGGGAATGGCCTACAAGCCCCTCCCCGCCCACCTCAAGCATCTAATAGCGCAGCGTAAGCGACTACGCAAGCGGTGGCAGGATACCGGCTGCCCGACCATAAAGCGGGACTTAAACCGTCTCGCGGAGAGGGTCAGGGCCAAGCTACAGGAGCACAACTCCGCGAGCTGGGAGGAACGTATCGACGCCGCGGAGGGGGACTGGCCGTCGATACACAGGCTCTGCAGGCAGCTTGCGAACACCCCAGCTCCGGTGCGTCCACTTCGCCACAGCGACGGGGCGCCACGGTACGCCGCACAGGACCGCGCAGAGATCTTCGCCGATCACCTGGAGCGTCAATTCACACCAAACCCAGCTGCTGACCCCGAGCACATCGCAGCAGTCGAGAGGCACCTTGGAGAATACTTTGCCACGCCGATAGCTCCCGACGAGGCACCAATTCACTTCTCCCCTGGGGCAGTTAGACGCGCCATCCTAAGGACAAAGCTGAGGAAGGCCCCCGGCGCGGACGGCGTGCCCAACGCAGCGCTGCGCCACCTGCCATACCGTACGGTAGCGGCGCTGGCGCGCCTGTTCACGGGCATCCTCCGCACAGGGGTTTTTCCGGCTGTCTGGAAGGAAGGGCGCGTCATCATGCTGCCCAAGCCCAGGAAGGACGTATTGAGGCCTGAGAGCTATCGGCCGATCACTCTCCTCTCCACTATCTCCAAGGTGTTTGAGCAACTCCTGCTGCGACACCTGAACCCGCACATTACGCCGCGCCCAGAGCAGTTTGGGTTCCGTGCGGCGCACTCTACGACGCTCCAGTTGTCCAGGGTGCTGCACCTCCTCGCGGGCGCCGTCAACAAGAAGGAGCGCGCGGTCGCAGTATTCCTGGACATGGAGAAGGCCTTTGATCGCGTGTGGCACGCCGGTCTGATATACAAGATGTCACTGTCAGACGCGCCTCGTCGCTTGATACAGGTGGTCTCCTCGTTTCTCTCAAACCGTACTTTCAGGGTGGCCGTAGACGGCGCGCTCTCGGACGCCCGCCCAGTAGCGGCCGGCGTGCCGCAGGGCAGCTGTGTCTCTCCGGGTGCCTACTCCTGCTTCACCGACGACATCCCCACCACACCTGGCACCACGCTCGCGCTGTACGCAGACGACGCCGCGTACTTAGCGACATCGCTTAATATAAACCACGCGGCGGCGAAGATGCAGCGCGCGCTAGATCTCCTGCCTGAATGGCTCGCCAAATGGAGGTTGTCGGTGAACGTGGGAAAGACACAGGCAATCGCCGTCGGCGGCTGCAAAATACCGCCACCCCTGACTCTTCAGGGAGCCGACGTTTCGTGGTCGCCCCAGGTAAAGTACCTAGGGGTCACCATTGACCGTCGGCTCTCAATGGGCAGCCACGTCAAGCAGGTAGTCGACAGGTGCCGGACAGCGCGGTACCTACTGCGTCCGGTGCTCCGATCCCGCCTCCCGCTGCGGGCCAGGCTGGCCGTGTACAAAACGTACCTGCGCCCCATCATCACGTACGCCGCCCCAGCCTGGCTCGCCCTCACTAGCGAGTCCAACATGAAGAAACTCCGTGCGCAACAAAGCATCGCGTTGCGCAACATTGTCGGTGCGCCTCGCTATGTGAGGAACGCCACCATCCAGCGGGACTTGGAAATCGAGAGCCTGGACGACTTCTGCCGCCGCCTCGCGTCAAACATGTTCGCGCGGGCCGACGCGTCCACCTGGCCCCAGGTCAAGGACATAGCGCCATGGCACGCGCGGCCACCTGACGCGAGGCCCTATCCCCGTGACCTCCTACCTGCAGACGTTGGCTAGCCCCACCGGTCTCGACGTACACCGGGTAATGTCGTTACACCTACACGCGACTTACCCAAACAATACGACTCCACACTCACTACACTCACCCGTAGTGCGCTGTGTGCTAAGTTAATATAGGCACAGCGCGCCGCGACTCATTCACACACGAACTTTACACACGAAAGAACCCACGCGACGAACGTGCGGCACTAGCTCGCCGTTCGATCGTAAACATGAGAGGTGTCACACAGACACATTGCCGCTCACACACACACACATACGGCCCCTGTCCCGCGCCGTGCTCGGCTCGACCTGAAAGCGACCGCGGGCGGGGGTCAACCCCTTGCGGTGGGGAGCGTCAGAGCCACCCCTGGCTGGTAAGCTGTCCGCCGGGCCTCCTCCGGGTAACCGGGGGTCTCACCTAGCGGCGGCTGTCCGCCGGGGTGGCGGGAAAAAAGCTGCGCCATTCGCATGGCGCCGCGGCGCTCCCACCAGCCACAGATGACACCAACACACAGGCAGGTGACGTGAGCCCACGCACCTGCCGCAGTCCAAGGCCCATGTAGGCCGCCCCAGACGAGAGGTGTCCGCAGTGACGGACACAAGTGACACCTCGGGGAAAAGACGTAGGTCTAAAACCCGTACTGCGCGCCCCCTGGCGGGGTAAGCAGAGACTGCCCACGACTCAAAAAATATCAGTCGTTCGCGTTGCTCGTGCGCGCACACTCGTTCCTGAATTTTGTTTTGAAACCCCACTGCTGAGAAGATGACCGGTCGCGGTAAGGGAGGAAAGGGTCTGGGAAAAGGAGGAGCCAAGCGTCACAGGAAGGTACTTCGTGATAACATCCAGGGTATCACAAAGCCCGCCATCCGTCGTCTGGCTCGCAGAGGCGGCGTGAAACGTATCTCCGGTCTGATCTACGAAGAAACTCGCGGTGTGCTTAAAGTGTTCCTAGAGAACGTCATCCGTGACGCCGTCACTTACACCGAGCACGCCAAGAGGAAGACCGTCACCGCCATGGACGTCGTCTACGCTCTGAAGCGCCAGGGTCGCACCCTGTACGGTTTCGGCGGTTAAACGTGTCGTCTCTGCGCAACCAGCAGCTGATCTACATAATGTGTGTGTGCGGACGTGTGCGTGTTGCGTTCGTTCGTTGCGAATGAACAAAATCGTACCGTTTCACCGTGCGTGTGTAGATGCGCACATCAAAAAAGGCCCTTTTCAGGGCCGCATATGATTCGAAACAATTAAAAGGTTTCTTTAATGGAATTGTCGTCAAAAAACGTACCTACATAATATATATCTGTTATTTATTTATACCACACACAGAAAGGAAGTCACTGTTCACATGAGTACCTAGTAGTTACTTACCTACCTAGTGTTGTTTAGTCTTCGAGATGGGGGATGAAATGAAATAGCTAGAAGTATACTTGAATGATTCCTTTATTTATTTCTTAATTAATATACACCGATAATCACATCGGGCTTAAATCTAAAGTGTCGATCGTTTACGCATAATTATATTTGCACACGCACACTTCTTCGGTCTTCCTTCTTTCGCCGTCGTCGTCTCGGGTCGGTGCCTACCTTTTTAGATACCAAATACTTAAATACCTACGTAGGTATGATGCACGCCTGTCTGAACCTGTAAAATATAAAAGAAAACATTAGATACCCTAACACTAAAATATTAAAAAATGTACCTCTACCTACCGTACTCGCGTACAGCTATTCGTCCGCCCGTTCGTCGTTGCGCGTGCAGTTTGATAATGTCGTGTTGTTGTTAATGTACCTACTTACCTACAGCAGAGGTAGGTACAACATCGTGCATGATACACTGTATTATTCTAAGGAGTTAATCATTTATTATTTCGCGTACAAATATTTAGCATTACAGGCTGGCTGTAGCCCAGCCGGTGGCTTAGAGGACGCTGTGTGTACGACGTACGGTACGGTACCTACGCGGGCCAGAGCGACGACGACGACGACGACGACGACGCACTGTCGATCGGCTGTTGTCGTGACTTTGATGTAGGTACGCTTTCTGATGCTATAATCGCAGTCTTCGCGATGTCCACTCCTCGAACGAATATTAGTACTTGTATAATATTAATAGGTTGCACGTCCTGGACGGAGTCGTCCGTCCTTAGCGGTTCGGCGGTCGCGGTGTTTTACGACGGTTCACTTTTAGGTCGATAATACCTTCGCAACGGCGTGTGATATCGACGAAGTGCTGTCGCCACACACGCTCGATATCCTCCTTGTTGACGCGTCGACCTCGATCCCGGCTAACTATCAATTTTATAGAGAAAATAACGTTTTGAACTCGACCCGACCTACGCTTCGTACTCAGTCGTCAAAATAAAACACCGCCACGGTCCGAACGCGCACCGCACTCCGTCTGCGTTCGCACTTCGGCATACTCCACTTCATGAACTATCCGAAAACGCAAACGACACTCGAACTGCGACTCGTTAACTATTATTTTTGTTTATTTTATTAGATACGTGTTAGTGAAAACTTTCAAGCGTTCATACGAGAAAACGTCGCGCGACATCGCGGCGCTCGTTACGGTAAAGTTACGTCGTACCTGAGCGTACGTTTACGAAACTTGTAAATCCTATAAGTGGCGACATCTAAGTCTCTCACCTCTTATTCGAATCTTCGTGTGTGATTCGTTCGTTCGGTTACGTTCATCGATAATTTGTTGCAATGGCAGACACAGCAGTAGCTACCGAGGCTCCGGCACCCGCTACACCAGCGAAGAAGGCGGCGAGACAGGCCGGCGGAGCCGGTGCCGCGAAGAAACCGAAGGCGAAGCCGACCCATCCCAAAACATCCGAGATGGTCAACAGCGCTATCAAGGAGATGAAGGAGCGCAGCGGATCCTCCCTGCAGGCGATCAAGAAGTACATCGCGGCCCAGTACAAGGTCGACGCTGAGAAACTGGCTCCGTTCATCAGGAAATATCTGAAGAGCGCCGTCGAATCTGGCGCGCTGATCCAGACCAAGGGCAAGGGCGCCTCCGGTTCGTTCAAGCTAGAATCGAAATCGGCCGCGTCGAAGAAACCCGCCACCGCCGCAGCTGGCAAGGCCGCCGGCAAGGCGACCGCCTCTGCCGCCGCGAAGACGAAGAAGGCGACCGCCTCTGCGGCTGGAGCCAAGACCAAGAAGGCAGCAGCCGCCGCAGCGTCCGCCTCCGCAGCCTCTTCACCGTCCAAGGCCAAGTCGTCGGCCGCCGCCGCTAAGGACAAAAAGGCCGCCGCCGCTAAGAAGAAGCCGGCACCGAAGAAGGCAGCCGCACCCGCCAAGGCGAAGGGCGCCGCAGCTCCGAAAGCTAAGAAGACAGCCAAGCCGCCGACCAAGAAACCGAAAGCGCCTAAACCCAAGAAGGCCGCCGCTACACCCAAGTCGAAGCCGGCAGCCAAGAAAGCGTCCGCCGCTAAGAAGTAAGCGACGGTCGCGTTCGCGTTACACCGGCGACGACGGAGACAACGACGACAGCGGGGCGCAGTCGGCTGAACACCAGATAACAAACAACTTACACACGCAAACAGAGCAGCTGCTGCAGATGAGTGTGTGATGATAAGTGTGCGTGCGTCTTGCCTATAGTGCGTGTGCTGTGTACATTGTATTATGCACGGTAGAGAGGCGCGCGCTTGCTTTGTGCGTTTTCATCAACGCGCCCAACCGCGCGCACGTAGTACGTATGCGTCCATCATCGTCCTCGGGGAAAAGAGAGTGTGTGGAACGCGCTCGACGTGTCGAGAGCTCGTCACCCGTCACCAAGGCGGCACGGCGGGCACCGAGATGCTTAACGAGTTGCGTAAATGCGCGCTCTCAATTCGCGGCGCTCTCCGAGCGCACACCAAAAAGCCCTTTTCAGGGCTAACAAAACTATCATGAATATGAAAAATATTCATTTCTTTAATACGGAGAGAGAGAGTCATAACGTTTTATATATAATTATACTCGCTTAGGTACACATACATATAGATCTCGCAAAATTCAACCTACTTACCTACGTTTTATAAGTACATCATACCTAGTTCTAACTACAATTAGAATATCTAGGACTGTAGGTAGTTTTTACATAGGGTCTAGAATTAATAAAACAATAATATCATATTTTACAGTTAGGTAAAGTTCTAAAATCGAAACGTCCATTCCCAACCATAATATTGTTGCACTCGCGAGAGGCGCGCCTGCGCGCTTCGTGAATTTGTTTCTTCGTTAGCTCCGTACCCCTCCCACTGACACAGCTACGCGGCGCGGGTATAAAAACGCGCGGTGGGTATGTTTGAAAAACAATCGACCACGTCGCCGCACCTGGACGAGATCCCCGATCATATTGTCTCAGTCGCAGACACGATGGCCGCCATCAACTCGTTTACAGCTCACGTTCAGTCCGTTATTACGGAGTGCTCGCGGGAGGTACCGGAGATGAGTGATCATCGCTGGAAACTACCCGCGGACATACGCGATCTGATAACCGAGAAGAACGCGGCCATACGTGCCTACAGTAGTTGGCCAAATGAGTCAAACAAAACCCACATGCGTAACTTGCAGCTTGCTGTAAAGAAACGCACTAGTGAGTTTCGTAACACTCAGTGGGACAACATGCTCAGCGACCTCGAGCCAACCCATCAGGCTTTCTGGCAACTGCAACGCAAGTTGCGTGCCACCGATGAGGCTTCGATGCCCCCTCTCAATCGACCAGACAAGAGCGTCGCCTTTGACGACTCCGAGAAGGCTGAATGCCTGGCAGACAGCCTGGAAGCTCAGTGCACCGATAGTTCTCAACCGGTCGACAAGCGTCATCTTGATAAGGTGAACGCAGTAGTCGATCACAAAACTAACCTACCACCTGTGGAAGACCCTGATAACCCTCTGCCTGAAGTGACTCCCACTGAAGTGCAAGAGATCGTTAACAGGCTTCTGCCTCGGAAAGCACCGGGCTCCGACGGCATCACCAACAGGGTGATTAAACTTTTACCTCCTCAACTCATAGTGCTACTGGCTGGCATCTTCAATGCTGCCCTAGCTAATAATATTTTTCCGCAAATTTGGAAAGAGGCCACTGTAATAGGTTTTCCCAAGCCAGGCAAACCTAAGGCCGAGCCGTCGAGCTACCGGCCAATCAGTCTCCTGACCACGCTCGGCAAAATCTATGAAAGGCTTATTTATAAGCGGCTCAAAGATTATGTCGAAGCAAAGAGCCTCATTCCCGACGAGCAGTTCGGATTCAGGACCGAGCACTCGTGTATTCATCAGGTTCATCGCATCGTCGAACACGTCAGCGCTGGTTTTCAGCGTGGCCTGATGACAGGCGCGTTATTTTTCGATATAGCGAAAGCATTCGACAAAGTCTGGCACAACGGCTTAATATACAAGCTGTACCAAATGGGAGTGCCTGACCGTCTCGTGCTCATCTTACGGGACTTTTTGTCGAATCGCACTTTCCGCTATCGCATAGGAGAAGCTCTGTCTTCCCCGCATCCGATTCGTGCTGGAGTCCCTCAGGGCTCCGTACTTTCCCCTTTAGTTTTCACGCTGTTTACTAGCGATATCCCAAAGATCAAGAAGGCTCAAATAGCCCTATTCGCTGATGACACGGCTATTTTCTATTCCGGTCGCGAACAAGGCGCTATCGCGCGATCTCTACAGTCGGCAGCCAATGCGCTTAGCGCGTGGTTCCGAAAGTGGAGGATCGAAGTAAATCCGGACAAAAGTCAGGCGGTACTTTTCACCAAACCTCGACTTTCGCGTCCCCCACCACGTCCGATCACAATGTACGGTAAGCCTATCCACTGGGAGAAGCAAGCCAAGTACTTGGGAGTCATACTCGACCATCACCTTTCCTTCGGGAAGCATATAAGAGCAGCTCGTAACAAAGCGGCCTTTGCCATGAGTAGGCTCCACTACATTCTTCAAACAAAGAGCAAATTGTCACTCAAGTGCAAGTTGCGGCTTTACACCTCAGTGATCCGACCAATTATGACATACGCTTGTGTCGTATTTGCTCACTCTCATTCGCGTCACATCCACACGATGCAAACTCTACAAAACCGACTTCTCCGTAGGATCACCGGAGCCCCGTGGTTCATCCGTAATTCCAGTCTTCATTTAGATCTTAAAATGCCCACCCTTCTTCAATTCATGAAACGCCTTTCCAAGCGCTTCTTTGATTCTGCAGTCAAGCATAGGAACCCTCTGGTCACATCGGCCGCCCGATACGAACCATCGCGTATTAGCAAGACCCGCCGTCCGCGGCATACTCTTATCACTCCTGATGACCCTATTACTATTCTTCAAGAAAGCAGTAGGGAAACCAGTACTCTTAGGAAGAACAGACATAAATATCCGTCATTCCGACCGCGCCGCCGCGGTCCGTCGTCGCGGAATCCCATTTCAAGCCCCCCCCGACCCTCGCCAGAGCCAGCCCGCGATGCTGAGCCAGTAGTTTTAAACCAGCCCTTAAATAACATCACTCAGATCCAGCCTGTCCCCTTGCTGCCCTCCCCCAGTGACGTCCTAAGCCGAGGTCCGTACCCCACAGGGGGTGCCCTTAGCGATTTGTCACTTAGTTTGTAAGTTTTTGCCCTGGCTGGAGGCCTTAAACTCAAGGCACCCACAGGGATTTGCCCGGTTAAGCAGAAGACAGTCTCCTAGACTGAACTGCGAGATGCCATTTAGAAAAAAAAAAAAAAAAATGTTTGAAAAACAGTACAAGATTCCCTCGTCGCGCGCACAGTCGTACGCGTGTTTCGTCGTTTTCGTGTGTTAAACCCAAACTCTACCTACCATGTCTGGTCGCGGCAAAGGTGGCAAGGTGAAGGGAAAGGCAAAGTCCCGTTCCAACCGTGCTGGTCTTCAGTTCCCTGTGGGTCGTATCCACAGGCTGCTTCGCAACGGAAACTACGCCGAGCGCGTCGGTGCCGGTGCCCCCGTCTACTTGGCCGCCGTGATGGAGTACCTGGCTGCTGAGGTTCTCGAGTTGGCCGGCAACGCCGCTCGGGACAACAAGAAGACCAGGATCATCCCGCGTCATCTTCAATTGGCCATCCGCAACGACGAGGAGCTGAACAAACTGCTCTCCGGTGTGACGATCGCTCAAGGTGGTGTGCTGCCTAACATCCAGGCTGTGCTCCTGCCCAAGAAGACCGAGAAGAAGGCTTAGACGTCGCCGTCGTGCTACACACACACGGCGACATCTGACCGTGATGCATCGTGCGAGTGCCCCGCACGCGTGTTTCGATATAATATTTATGCTATTTGTATACGTATTATGTCGTTTGTTTGCGCGATGCTCTCCGCTCGCATGCATTCAAAACAAAAGGCCCTTTTCAGGGCCACAATATTATTCGTCAACTATATACTTAATACAAAGACAGTTTCTTTATCTGCGTTATCGTCTAAACGTAAAAATCATCTACCTAATATAATTCATGTACCTATACAAGAACTACCTATTACAGTATACAGTATACAGTACCTACCTACCTGAAGTAGATACCAGTTAGTTAGTTCTACCTTGTCATGTAGGTGTTAAATTAAATTGAATGAATCAATCAATCGGGAAATGATCGATTTCTCGTCGGACGGAGCATTAGGTACAAAATAATGTGAATGTAAACAGTATGCATACACAGACACAATATTAAATTTATGTAAATAAAGCAGGCAATTTAAAAAATATTATGAGGTCGAATGAATGAAACAAAAATACTTAGGTACTTAGTGTAAATGTAAATTTTTGTTTTAGTTTGTGCTATATGTTATATATACCCATTTCTAATATAATTATATAGGTATAATACCTAGTTAGTTGGAATTGGAATTGATATCAATATATATATATATTTTTTTTTTTTTTTCAATCACGAGCGTCACAACGACGCCCGCCCGCTCGCTCCCTTCACCTCCCTCTCGGGTATCCCCTCTCCCCGCGCTTTGGATTAGGAGCGCGGTGATTGGTCCGCCGCTGCGTTGAATCACTCACCGCTTGCCGCAACTGTGTACCGCGTGCGAGCGTATAAATACCACTTCTGAAAATAAATTCGTTTATACTGCGACTGAACTCCGTTTCGGTAGCACGTGTGTACTCTACGATTTCATAATGCCGCCCAAGACAAGTGGTAAAGCCGCCAAGAAGTCTGGCAAAGCCCAGAAGAACATCTCCAAGACCGACAAGAAGAAGAAGAAGCACAAGAGGAAGGAGAGCTACGCCATCTACATCTACAAGGTGTTGAAGCAGGTGCACCCCGACACCGGTATCTCCAGCAAGGCCATGTCCATCATGAATTCGTTCGTGAACGACATCTTCGAGCGTATCGCCGCCGAAGCTTCCCGCCTCGCCCACTACAACAAGAGGTCGACCATCACGTCCAGGGAGGTGCAGACGTCCGTCAGGCTCCTGCTGCCCGGTGAACTCGCCAAGCACGCCGTCAGTGAAGGCACCAAGGCCGTCACCAAATACACCAGTTCCAAGTGAGCGATCGGCAGCGCTAATGTCGCCGACGCTCCGTCTCGACGCCTCGCCTCGTGTGTGTAGTATGCAGTGTTAAACCCGGTGCGCTTGTTCGTGTGTCTTGTTGGCTGTGATGCGTGTGTAAATTGTGCTAGTGTCTTCGTAATGTGCATGCATGCATGTATGTATGTACACATGTATTTACGTACGAGACGCGCACGACGCACGCATCGCGAACAAACCACGACAAACGTCTGGACGCGCACGCACTCGCACCTTGGGATGGCAGGAGAAACAACAAAAGGCCCTTTTCAGGGCCACAAATATGTTCATGTGATTCTCAATTCACATTTCTGAAATCGGAATATCGTCAAAACGTTACACGCTCTCTCTCTCTCTCTCTCTCTCTCTCTCTCTCTCTCTCTCACGTAATAACTATAGCAAAGTTATACACAACAAACAAAATAGGTATACATTTTTTATACATTAATGTAACAAGCAATATTCATCAAACTGAACACGCATGCATGCACGCACACTGAATAATAGTGCAGTAGGTAGGTATTTAAAGAAACATTAAATGGGTAATTCCAAAAAATAAAATCGACACGTACGTACGTACCTACCTACCTACTTAGTTAAGTTAAATAAACGCTCGTATTCTTTCTTAGAACACAGCGTAGTTCTATCGTTATGACATGTGTGGCATAACAATTTACGTACGTAGATTAGTATTGTATTGTTTCTGGTTTTTCTTATTATAGTACCTAAGTACCTACCTATATCATAAGGTTAAAACTAAGAATTAATAAAGTTAAAAGAAAATTCTTGTCGATTTATTTTACAAAGTTTAGTTAGTTAGTCCGACGTACCGTAGAGGGCGCGCCGGTGCTTGCAGGTTGCCCACGGTATAAATAGGACCGAAATGCGCGATGGCACGTTTATTCACTCTCGTACGTTCGAAGTGTGTACACTCGCGCGCCCGTTGCGTGAATTTTTCTGTTACTTTGTTATTATTTCATCTCCCGTTTCGTGTTTGCAATGGCCCGTACCAAGCAGACCGCTCGTAAATCCACCGGTGGTAAGGCACCGAGGAAGCAGCTCGCCACAAAGGCTGCGCGCAAGAGCGCACCGGCCACCGGCGGCGTTAAGAAACCCCATCGCTACAGGCCCGGAACTGTGGCGCTCCGTGAGATTCGTCGCTACCAGAAGAGTACCGAGCTGTTGATCCGCAAGCTTCCGTTCCAGCGTCTCGTGCGTGAGATCGCACAGGACTTCAAGACCGATCTCCGTTTCCAGAGCTCCGCCGTCATGGCGTTGCAGGAGGCTAGCGAGGCTTACCTCGTCGGTCTCTTCGAAGACACCAACCTGTGCGCGATTCACGCGAAGCGCGTCACCATCATGCCCAAGGACATCCAGTTGGCTCGCAGGATCAGAGGCGAACGCGCTTAAACTGCTGCTGCATCAGCATACGTCACAACACGCGTGACTGCCTTCGTGCAGTGCGTTTGTGACTATGCGTTCACACAAAAGGCCCTTTTCAGGGCCACATATGTATCAGATTATAAGATATTTCTTTATGTCGGAAGAAGTCACAAAAACGTTACCTTACCTACCTACTGGAATTTATTTGCTAAACACAAAAATTTTACACACACAATAATCATACAACCTACCTACCTACCTACCTACCTACCTAGCTAGCTAGCTAGCTAGCTAGCTAGCTAGTTAGGTACTTACTTATTTACAAACTAATTAAATAAACAACAGAGACGAAACTTACTTTTTCTTTACTAAGTAAGCACCGCAGTCAGTGAGTGAAGGTTTCATACGTCTTAAATATTATATGCGTAACGGTCTACTTTACTATTATTATTAATTATCACTACGATACTTACGATATTACAAAATAAAATGCAATTTTAGATGCATTGATGAAACGATAGGTAAATTAATGTTTCGCGACGACTAAACAACGTAGTTGAGCGAACCAGCCAACCAACGACGAGCATCGGGGCGCCTCGCCCCCCGCACCTTTCGGCTCTTGCCTACCGCCCCGCTGAGCTGCGCGTAGCATATAAATATAAGGAGGCCTGCGTACTCAAAAAATATCAGTCGTTCGCGTTGCTCGTGCGCGCACACTCGTTCCTGAATTTTGTTTTGAAACCCCACTGCTGAGAAGATGACCGGTCGCGGTAAGGGAGGAAAGGGTCTGGGAAAAGGAGGAGCCAAGCGTCACAGGAAGGTACTTCGTGATAACATCCAGGGTATCACAAAGCCCGCCATCCGTCGTCTGGCTCGCAGAGGCGGCGTGAAACGTATCTCCGGTCTGATCTACGAAGAAACTCGCGGTGTGCTTAAAGTGTTCCTAGAGAACGTCATCCGTGACGCCGTCACTTACACCGAGCACGCCAAGAGGAAGACCGTCACCGCCATGGACGTCGTCTACGCTCTGAAGCGCCAGGGTCGCACCCTGTACGGTTTCGGCGGTTAAACGTGTCGTCTCTGCGCAACCAGCAGCTGATCTACATAATGTGTGTGTGCGGACGTGTGCGTGTTGCGTTCGTTCGTTGCGAATGAACAAAATCGTACCGTTTCACCGTGCGTGTGTAGATGCGCACATCAAAAAAGGCCCTTTTCAGGGCCGCATATGATTCGAAACAATTAAAAGGTTTCTTTAATGGAATTGTCGTCAAAAAACGTACCTACATAATATATATCTGTTATTTATTTATACCACACACAGAAAGGAAGTCACTGTTCACATGAGTACCTAGTAGTTACTTACCTACCTAGTGTTGTTTAGTCTTCGAGATGGGGGATGAAATGAAATAGCTAGAAGTATACTTGAATGATTCCTTTATTTATTTCTTAATTAATATACACCGATAATCACATCGGGCTTAAATCTAAAGTGTCGATCGTTTACGCATAATTATATTTGCACACGCACACTTCTTCGGTCTTCCTTCTTTCGCCGTCGTCGTCTCGGGTCGGTGCCTACCTTTTTAGATACCAAATACTTAAATACCTACGTAGGTATGATGCACGCCTGTCTGAACCTGTAAAATATAAAAGAAAACATTAGATACCCTAACACTAAAATATTAAAAAATGTACCTCTACCTACCGTACTCGCGTACAGCTATTCGTCCGCCCGTTCGTCGTTGCGCGTGCAGTTTGATAATGTCGTGTTGTTGTTAATGTACCTACTTACCTACAGCAGAGGTAGGTACAACATCGTGCATGATACACTGTATTATTCTAAGGAGTTAATCATTTATTATTTCGCGTACAAATATTTAGCATTACAGGCTGGCTGTAGCCCAGCCGGTGGCTTAGAGGACGCTGTGTGTACGACGTACGGTACGGTACCTACGCGGGCCAGAGCGACGACGACGACGACGACGACGACGACGCACTGTCGATCGGCTGTTGTCGTGACTTTGATGTAGGTACGCTTTCTGATGCTATAATCGCAGTCTTCGCGATGTCCACTCCTCGAACGAATATTAGTACTTGTATAATATTAATAGGTTGCACGTCCTGGACGGAGTCGTCCGTCCTTAGCGGTTCGGCGGTCGCGGTGTTTTACGACGGTTCACTTTTAGGTCGATAATACCTTCGCAACGGCGTGTGATATCGACGAAGTGCTGTCGCCACACACGCTCGATATCCTCCTTGTTGACGCGTCGACCTCGATCCCGGCTAACTATCAATTTTATAGAGAAAATAACGTTTTGAACTCGACCCGACCTACGCTTCGTACTCAGTCGTCAAAATAAAACACCGCCACGGTCCGAACGCGCACCGCACTCCGTCTGCGTTCGCACTTCGGCATACTCCACTTCATGAACTATCCGAAAACGCAAACGACACTCGAACTGCGACTCGTTAACTATTATTTTTGTTTATTTTATTAGATACGTGTTAGTGAAAACTTTCAAGCGTTCATACGAGAAAACGTCGCGCGACATCGCGGCGCTCGTTACGGTAAAGTTACGTCGTACCTGAGCGTACGTTTACGAAACTTGTAAATCCTATAAGTGGCGACATCTAAGTCTCTCACCTCTTATTCGAATCTTCGTGTGTGATTCGTTCGTTCGGTTACGTTCATCGATAATTTGTTGCAATGGCAGACACAGCAGTAGCTACCGAGGCTCCGGCACCCGCTACACCAGCGAAGAAGGCGGCGAGACAGGCCGGCGGAGCCGGTGCCGCGAAGAAACCGAAGGCGAAGCCGACCCATCCCAAAACATCCGAGATGGTCAACAGCGCTATCAAGGAGATGAAGGAGCGCAGCGGATCCTCCCTGCAGGCGATCAAGAAGTACATCGCGGCCCAGTACAAGGTCGACGCTGAGAAACTGGCTCCGTTCATCAGGAAATATCTGAAGAGCGCCGTCGAATCTGGCGCGCTGATCCAGACCAAGGGCAAGGGCGCCTCCGGTTCGTTCAAGCTAGAATCGAAATCGGCCGCGTCGAAGAAACCCGCCACCGCCGCAGCTGGCAAGGCCGCCGGCAAGGCGACCGCCTCTGCCGCCGCGAAGACGAAGAAGGCGACCGCCTCTGCGGCTGGAGCCAAGACCAAGAAGGCAGCAGCCGCCGCAGCGTCCGCCTCCGCAGCCTCTTCACCGTCCAAGGCCAAGTCGTCGGCCGCCGCCGCTAAGGACAAAAAGGCCGCCGCCGCTAAGAAGAAGCCGGCACCGAAGAAGGCAGCCGCACCCGCCAAGGCGAAGGGCGCCGCAGCTCCGAAAGCTAAGAAGACAGCCAAGCCGCCGACCAAGAAACCGAAAGCGCCTAAACCCAAGAAGGCCGCCGCTACACCCAAGTCGAAGCCGGCAGCCAAGAAAGCGTCCGCCGCTAAGAAGTAAGCGACGGTCGCGTTCGCGTTACACCGGCGACGACGGAGACAACGACGACAGCGGGGCGCAGTCGGCTGAACAC
The DNA here is from genome assembly GCA_932274075.1 of Diarsia rubi. NCBI lineage: Eukaryota > Metazoa > Arthropoda > Insecta > Lepidoptera > Noctuidae > Diarsia > Diarsia rubi. The sequence continues at coordinate 5,902,850 of OW026441.1, forward strand.
CAGATAACAAACAACTTACACACGCAAACAGAGCAGCTGCTGCAGATGAGTGTGTGATGATAAGTGTGCGTGCGTCTTGCCTATAGTGCGTGTGCTGTGTACATTGTATTATGCACGGTAGAGAGGCGCGCGCTTGCTTTGTGCGTTTTCATCAACGCGCCCAACCGCGCGCACGTAGTACGTATGCGTCCATCATCGTCCTCGGGGAAAAGAGAGTGTGTGGAACGCGCTCGACGTGTCGAGAGCTCGTCACCCGTCACCAAGGCGGCACGGCGGGCACCGAGATGCTTAACGAGTTGCGTAAATGCGCGCTCTCAATTCGCGGCGCTCTCCGAGCGCACACCAAAAAGCCCTTTTCAGGGCTAACAAAACTATCATGAATATGAAAAATATTCATTTCTTTAATACGGAGAGAGAGAGTCATAACGTTTTATATATAATTATACTCGCTTAGGTACACATACATATAGATCTCGCAAAATTCAACCTACTTACCTACGTTTTATAAGTACATCATACCTAGTTCTAACTACAATTAGAATATCTAGGACTGTAGGTAGTTTTTACATAGGGTCTAGAATTAATAAAACAATAATATCATATTTTACAGTTAGGTAAAGTTCTAAAATCGAAACGTCCATTCCCAACCATAATATTGTTGCACTCGCGAGAGGCGCGCCTGCGCGCTTCGTGAATTTGTTTCTTCGTTAGCTCCGTACCCCTCCCACTGACACAGCTACGCGGCGCGGGTATAAAAACGCGCGGTGGGTATGTTTGAAAAACAGTACAAGATTCCCTCGTCGCGCGCACAGTCGTACGCGTGTTTCGTCGTTTTCGTGTGTTAAACCCAAACTCTACCTACCATGTCTGGTCGCGGCAAAGGTGGCAAGGTGAAGGGAAAGGCAAAGTCCCGTTCCAACCGTGCTGGTCTTCAGTTCCCTGTGGGTCGTATCCACAGGCTGCTTCGCAACGGAAACTACGCCGAGCGCGTCGGTGCCGGTGCCCCCGTCTACTTGGCCGCCGTGATGGAGTACCTGGCTGCTGAGGTTCTCGAGTTGGCCGGCAACGCCGCTCGGGACAACAAGAAGACCAGGATCATCCCGCGTCATCTTCAATTGGCCATCCGCAACGACGAGGAGCTGAACAAACTGCTCTCCGGTGTGACGATCGCTCAAGGTGGTGTGCTGCCTAACATCCAGGCTGTGCTCCTGCCCAAGAAGACCGAGAAGAAGGCTTAGACGTCGCCGTCGTGCTACACACACACGGCGACATCTGACCGTGATGCATCGTGCGAGTGCCCCGCACGCGTGTTTCGATATAATATTTATGCTATTTGTATACGTATTATGTCGTTTGTTTGCGCGATGCTCTCCGCTCGCATGCATTCAAAACAAAAGGCCCTTTTCAGGGCCACAATATTATTCGTCAACTATATACTTAATACAAAGACAGTTTCTTTATCTGCGTTATCGTCTAAACGTAAAAATCATCTACCTAATATAATTCATGTACCTATACAAGAACTACCTATTACAGTATACAGTATACAGTACCTACCTACCTGAAGTAGATACCAGTTAGTTAGTTCTACCTTGTCATGTAGGTGTTAAATTAAATTGAATGAATCAATCAATCGGGAAATGATCGATTTCTCGTCGGACGGAGCATTAGGTACAAAATAATGTGAATGTAAACAGTATGCATACACAGACACAATATTAAATTTATGTAAATAAAGCAGGCAATTTAAAAAATATTATGAGGTCGAATGAATGAAACAAAAATACTTAGGTACTTAGTGTAAATGTAAATTTTTGTTTTAGTTTGTGCTATATGTTATATATACCCATTTCTAATATAATTATATAGGTATAATACCTAGTTAGTTGGAATTGGAATTGATATCAATATATATATATATTTTTTTTTTTTTTTCAATCACGAGCGTCACAACGACGCCCGCCCGCTCGCTCCCTTCACCTCCCTCTCGGGTATCCCCTCTCCCCGCGCTTTGGATTAGGAGCGCGGTGATTGGTCCGCCGCTGCGTTGAATCACTCACCGCTTGCCGCAACTGTGTACCGCGTGCGAGCGTATAAATACCACTTCTGAAAATAAATTCGTTTATCCCTTCAGGGTTATTTCCAGTACGCTAGACGTATTTTACTCTCCCCGCGCGAGAGCGATGGCCCGCGAGCTAGTCGAGTGCAAGGGTAGTTTTCTCGAGGTAGCAAAAGTAATCACTACTTACTCGGACGTTCAGGAAGCTCTTCTCAATCTTCCCCACAATAGGTTGTAATGGATCGCACACCCATTAAAAGACTAAAGCCGAAATCCCTCCGGATAGGGACTTTCAATGCCAATAGTCTGACGGGACAGAGGGACCAGATCGCGATGTTCCTTCGGGAACATGATCTTGACATCTTGCTCGTTCAAGAGACCTTCCTCAAACCGCATCAACGGGACCCGAACATTGCGAACTTTCGCTTAGTCCGCAATGATAGAACTCGGTGTCACAAGGGAGGTACTCTTATCTACTACAGAGCGTCCCTCTACTGCATACCTGTGGACTCACCAACATTTGTTACGGAACTCGAGGTCTCTGTCTGCCGGCTGGGCATGACTGGACACCTGCCTATCACGATTGTCTCGGCTTATTGGCCACCACGTGCCACTTCCGACGATAACCTCTCCGTCAGGGCGGACCTTACCACTCTCCTTGGCTTAAGTGACTCTGTCCTAGTGGCGGGCGATCTTAACGCCAAGCACCTCTCTTGGAATAGCCATACGGCGAACTCCAGAGGCAGGGTACTGGCTGACTTATGTTCCCCCCTTGACTTTGACGTTATTGCTCCTATGCACCCTACCCATTATCCTAACGATATCAACAAACGACCCGATGTCTTGGACGTTGCGCTTTTTAAGAACGTCAACCTCAGGTTGCATTCTATAGAGGCGCTTGACGAACTCGACTCGGACCACAGACCGGTGATATTAGAGCTCGCCCCAAGATCTGGGCTGCTCGATCCTTCCCAGCCCCCTCTACGAGTGATCACGGACTGGGAGAAAGTAAGCACGTTGCTGAAATCGACCGAATCCCCGCATTTAGACCGCATACCTGATCTCATCGAAACTGTAGCTGCCACGGAGGCTGCGATCGACTCGTTCACGAATCACGTACAGTCCGTTTTGAACGAGTGTTCAAGGGAGGCTCCGGTGGTGGACGACCACCGCTGGAAACTCCCACAGGATGTGCGTGATTTGATTACTGAGAAAAACGCGGCCATCCGAGCTTACAGATCATTCCCCTGCGTCAATAACAAACACTTTATGCGCTACTTACAGCGTAAAGTAAGTGGATGCGTCAAAGAGGTGCGTGAAGGACGTTGGGAAAAGATGCTCGATGAACTCGAACCCACCCACCAAGCATTCTGGGATCTTCAGAGGAGACTACGCGCCCCTGGAGTAGTCACTATGCCTCCCCTCACCCGCCCGGACAATACGATCGCCTTCGATGACGAAGAAAAGGCTGAATGCCTGGCCGACAGTCTCGAGTCTCAGTGCTCACCCAGCCTCCTACCAATGGACCCTGCTCACCTTGCAGAGGTGGACGCTGAGGTTGAACGTAGGGCCTCTGCACCAGTCTACGAAGATCCTGATGAACCTCTACCCCTCGTCACTTGTGATGAGGTGGATACGATCATCAGAGGACTCAAACCCCGGAAAGCCCCCGGCTCGGATGGCATCACAAATAGGGTGTTCAAACTGTTTAGTCCGGCTCTTATTGTGTTGATGACCGCCATCTTCAATGCCGCTCTCAAACACAATATGTTTCCACAGGCCTGGAAAAGGGCGACCGTTATCGGTATCCCGAAGCCGGGAAAGCCCCGATCCTCGCCCAGTAGTTATAGACCGATTAGCTTGCTCAGTGTGTTCGGCAAAGTCTACGAAAAACTTATTTATAAGCGGCTCAGAGACTATGCCGAGACAAAGGGCCTCATACCAAAAGAGCAGTTTGGGTTCAGAACCCAACACTCTTGCGTACAACAGGTGCACCGTATCGTCGAGCATGTCAGCTTGAATTTTCAACGCGGGACAATGACGGGTGCCCTGTTCTTCGACATCGCGAAAGCGTTCGACAAGGTCTGGCACAACGGGCTGATATACAAGTTGTATCAGCTTGGTGTGCCGGATCGTCTCGTACTCATACTACGGGACTTTTTGTCGGATCGCTCGTTTCAATATCGCATAGAAGGAGCACTTTCTGCACCTCATCAGATCAGAGCTGGAGTCCCCCAGGGCTCTGTTCTCTCTCCGTTAGTGTTCACCCTATTTACTAGTGACATCCCTAAAGGTCCTAAGGCTCAGTTAGCGCTCTTTGCTGACGACACGGCAATTTTTACATCCAGCCGGAGCCTCGATACCATCGCTAGGACGCTCCAACGCTCTGCCAACGCACTAGGCGATTGGTTCAGAAAATGGAGAATCGAAGTCAACCCCGACAAGAGCCAGGCGGTGCTTTTCACCAGACCGCACAGCCGCTTTCTCCCTAACCCCAGACCTATCACCATGTTTGGGAAGACCATCTCTTGGGAGAAAAAAGCAAAATACCTGGGAGTGATCTTAGATCAGCGGTTAACCTTCGCAGAGCATATAAAGACGGTGCGCTCGCGCGCCGCTTTCGCTCTGGGAAGATTACACTCCCTGCTTAACTCACGCAGCAAATTGTCACGTAGGTGCAAATTGCGCATTTACACAGCGTGTATCCGGCCGATCATGACTTACGCATGCCCAGTGTTTGCACACACTAAACCTAGATTTATCCACAGGATGCAGACATTGCAAAACCGCTTCCTCCGGAAAATCACGGGAGCCCCGTGGTTCGTTAGGAATGAACGACTCCATGTCGACCTTAGGATGCCTACCATCCAGCAGTTCATGAAACGCCTTACAAAGCGTTTCTTTGACTCTTCTGCCAAGCATCCTAACCCCCTCGTGGCCTCGGCCGCCCGATACACCCCCACGAGGATAGGGAAGATCCGTCGCCCTAAGCACACCTTAACAGATCCCGATGATCCAATTACCATATTACAAGAGAGTCGTAGGGAAACCAGTACCGTTCGCAAATACATAAACAGACCGCGAAATTCGTTCCGGCCCCGCCGCCGAGGCCTTTCGCGACGCCCCCGTAACTTACCCTCCCAACCTTTGATCGACGAGCCGGCCCCGGTGGCCGGACCAGTAGTAATGATTAATAATTCCCCAAATAATCAGACCCAGCCAATTTGCTGCCCTCCCCCAAATGACTCACTAAGTCGAGGTCCGAGCCCCACAGGGGGTGCCCTTAGTGATCAGTCATTTTAAATGTAAATTTTTTGCATGCCCTGGCTGGGGGCCTTAATTTTTGAGGTCACCACAGGAATGTCCGGTTAAGCAGTAAACCATCCTCTCTAGAGATGAACTGCGAGTGGCCCTTACAAAAAAAAAAAAAAAAAAAAAAAAAAAAAAAAAAAAATAAATTCGTTTATACTGCGACTGAACTCCGTTTCGGTAGCACGTGTGTACTCTACGATTTCATAATGCCGCCCAAGACAAGTGGTAAAGCCGCCAAGAAGTCTGGCAAAGCCCAGAAGAACATCTCCAAGACCGACAAGAAGAAGAAGAAGCACAAGAGGAAGGAGAGCTACGCCATCTACATCTACAAGGTGTTGAAGCAGGTGCACCCCGACACCGGTATCTCCAGCAAGGCCATGTCCATCATGAATTCGTTCGTGAACGACATCTTCGAGCGTATCGCCGCCGAAGCTTCCCGCCTCGCCCACTACAACAAGAGGTCGACCATCACGTCCAGGGAGGTGCAGACGTCCGTCAGGCTCCTGCTGCCCGGTGAACTCGCCAAGCACGCCGTCAGTGAAGGCACCAAGGCCGTCACCAAATACACCAGTTCCAAGTGAGCGATCGGCAGCGCTAATGTCGCCGACGCTCCGTCTCGACGCCTCGCCTCGTGTGTGTAGTATGCAGTGTTAAACCCGGTGCGCTTGTTCGTGTGTCTTGTTGGCTGTGATGCGTGTGTAAATTGTGCTAGTGTCTTCGTAATGTGCATGCATGCATGTATGTATGTACACATGTATTTACGTACGAGACGCGCACGACGCACGCATCGCGAACAAACCACGACAAACGTCTGGACGCGCACGCACTCGCACCTTGGGATGGCAGGAGAAACAACAAAAGGCCCTTTTCAGGGCCACAAATATGTTCATGTGATTCTCAATTCACATTTCTGAAATCGGAATATCGTCAAAACGTTACACGCTCTCTCTCTCTCTCTCTCTCTCTCTCTCTCTCTCTCTCTCACGTAATAACTATAGCAAAGTTATACACAACAAACAAAATAGGTATACATTTTTTATACATTAATGTAACAAGCAATATTCATCAAACTGAACACGCATGCATGCACGCACACTGAATAATAGTGCAGTAGGTAGGTATTTAAAGAAACATTAAATGGGTAATTCCAAAAAATAAAATCGACACGTACGTACGTACCTACCTACCTACTTAGTTAAGTTAAATAAACGCTCGTATTCTTTCTTAGAACACAGCGTAGTTCTATCGTTATGACATGTGTGGCATAACAATTTACGTACGTAGATTAGTATTGTATTGTTTCTGGTTTTTCTTATTATAGTACCTAAGTACCTACCTATATCATAAGGTTAAAACTAAGAATTAATAAAGTTAAAAGAAAATTCTTGTCGATTTATTTTACAAAGTTTAGTTAGTTAGTCCGACGTACCGTAGAGGGCGCGCCGGTGCTTGCAGGTTGCCCACGGTATAAATAGGACCGAAATGCGCGATGGCACGTTTATTCACTCTCGTACGTTCGAAGTGTGTACACTCGCGCGCCCGTTGCGTGAATTTTTCTGTTACTTTGTTATTATTTCATCTCCCGTTTCGTGTTTGCAATGGCCCGTACCAAGCAGACCGCTCGTAAATCCACCGGTGGTAAGGCACCGAGGAAGCAGCTCGCCACAAAGGCTGCGCGCAAGAGCGCACCGGCCACCGGCGGCGTTAAGAAACCCCATCGCTACAGGCCCGGAACTGTGGCGCTCCGTGAGATTCGTCGCTACCAGAAGAGTACCGAGCTGTTGATCCGCAAGCTTCCGTTCCAGCGTCTCGTGCGTGAGATCGCACAGGACTTCAAGACCGATCTCCGTTTCCAGAGCTCCGCCGTCATGGCGTTGCAGGAGGCTAGCGAGGCTTACCTCGTCGGTCTCTTCGAAGACACCAACCTGTGCGCGATTCACGCGAAGCGCGTCACCATCATGCCCAAGGACATCCAGTTGGCTCGCAGGATCAGAGGCGAACGCGCTTAAACTGCTGCTGCATCAGCATACGTCACAACACGCGTGACTGCCTTCGTGCAGTGCGTTTGTGACTATGCGTTCACACAAAAGGCCCTTTTCAGGGCCACATATGTATCAGATTATAAGATATTTCTTTATGTCGGAAGAAGTCACAAAAACGTTACCTTACCTACCTACTGGAATTTATTTGCTAAACACAAAAATTTTACACACACAATAATCATACAACCTACCTACCTACCTACCTACCTACCTAGCTAGCTAGCTAGCTAGCTAGCTAGCTAGTTAGGTACTTACTTATTTACAAACTAATTAAATAAACAACAGAGACGAAACTTACTTTTTCTTTACTAAGTAAGCACCGCAGTCAGTGAGTGAAGGTTTCATACGTCTTAAATATTATATGCGTAACGGTCTACTTTACTATTATTATTAATTATCACTACGATACTTACGATATTACAAAATAAAATGCAATTTTAGATGCATTGATGAAACGATAGGTAAATTAATGTTTCGCGACGACTAAACAACGTAGTTGAGCGAACCAGCCAACCAACGACGAGCATCGGGGCGCCTCGCCCCCCGCACCTTTCGGCTCTTGCCTACCGCCCCGCTGAGCTGCGCGTAGCATATAAATATAAGGAGGCCTGCGTACTCAAAAAAACCGTAGCCACGCACCCCCCTGTGTCACCCGACAGGGGGAGAACTCATCCCTGGGCTTAACCCCCCCGGGGAGTTAGGTTTGGTCTAGGGCCCTTCTGGCCATCGGACAGCTTTCGCAATAACTATCGAGTTTGTTTGTGTTTTTCTTCTCGGTGGTTGCGATAGGAAAAACACACGGGTGGGTTCTTTTCTGGGGAACTGTCCGCCCGGGGTGCTCACGTTTACGTGTCGCCTCGGGGCTTGTTTAGGAGCTTAGCATCCGTTAATCCCTCCCCCCGCGTTTCCTCCACTATGGAGCGCCTACTTCTAGGCTTTATCAAGGAGGCACTGGCCTCAAATCCGATACTAGCGGAGAAGTACGGTGATCTTCTCACCGATATCTTCCCGTCATTATTCACCTCGCCCTCATCAACCCCCGGGGATATTGAGGGGGAATCGCCGTCTACACCCCTAGCGACTCTCGAGTCGCAGGAGACTTCTATGTCACCTACTCGCGCACCACCGTCTCCGTCGCCTCTCTCTCCGGATGAGATGGAAGTGGTCGCTACTTTTTCGTCTTGCGAGGGCTCGGAGGATGAGCTCTCTACTTCCTCCCCATCTGAGGAGGAATATCAAGTTGTAGCGGGTAAGCGCAAGAAGGGGCGCAGCGCGAAGGCCAACAAGGCCAAGAAACCCGTCGCGGATCGCGCGACCCCCCCTCCCGCTCCCATAGTGCCCCCCCACCCGTCGTCCCCTACGGACCTCACGCCTCTACAGGCCCAGACTGTCCCCAGTCGCCCATCTAGCCCTATGGCTACCAACTCTGCTCCGATTATTCCTCGGAAACAGAAGCCCCCTCCCCCCATCTATATCCACGAGAAGGGGAAATGGACCGAAGTGTCCAAACTATGTGTGGATCGTAAGATCCAATACACAAACGCCCGCGCTACGCAATTGGGCATAAAGGTGTTGGTGCCCACGTCTTCGGACTTCCGGGAACTCACCCGCCACCTTCGCGAAAGGCATATTGCCTTCCACACATACTCACTTCCAGAGGAGAAGCCTCACCGCGTGGTGATCAGGCGGATCCCTAAGGAAATACCGTCGTCTGAGATCAAAGATGATCTCCTACTTCAGGGGGTGCCAGTTCTAGCTGTGCACCGCCTCCACAAAGCGCGCGGCGGAGACCTGTATGACATGGTCCTGGTCGTCTGTGACCGTGTCGAAGGGCATCACCCGATCTTTAAGGTAAAGGCCGTCTGCTCACTCTCGGGCATAGTCATTGAGAAGCCTAACAGCCTCTCCACAATAGGGCAGTGTCACCGCTGTCAATTGTACGGCCATAGCGCCAATCATTGTTTCGCGCCTCACAGGTGCGTAAAGTGCCTGGGCAACCATGGCACCTCCGATTGCCCTCGTCCTAAGGACATCTCTTTGTGCACAGAGCCGCCTAGTTGCGTTCTCTGCGGCCAAATTGGACACCCGGCTAATTACCGTGGCTGTCCAAAAGCCCCCAAAACTTCCTCCGCGAAGCTGGCTAAGCGCACCAGCGCTCGCCAAGTCAGGGAGGGTACAAATAAGCTACCATCCTCCCAAATGCCAGAACGTCTTGGTCCTCAGCGACCCTTTCATTGGAGTGCGCTGAACAGCCAGAAGGAGTTCCCCTCTCTGGGTAAGCCACAGACTACCCCCCCCAACATTCCCGGGCTCATGGATCAGCCCATTAACTCACCCACACTACCAGCTAGGGACATCATCCCATCATCACCCCTCCCTCGTCGCCCGGAGCCTTTCAGCCCCGCGGCCTCGAACGCGCCCCAGGAATCGACTTCCTTCGACACAATAATGGACGCATTTCACTGGTTCGTTACCGACGAAGCCGACCGTTGTGCGGCTGAAATCAGAGCAGCGAACTGGAACGGGCACAAGCTGAAGGAGATCTTCCACTCCTACAAGCTGGACCAGTCATTGAGAAAACTAAAATTTGATCGATAATGGGTACCACAAATATATCCTGCGGCCTACCCCGATCCCTTAAGTTAGGTTTCTTTAATGCCAACGGCATTAAAAATCAGCGTGATGAGATAGCCGCCTTTCTTCGCGACCATCTCATTGACATTTTTCTCGTTCAAGAGACTTTCCTCAAGCCGAGCCATCGCGACCCAAAGATTGCAAATTTTCGTATAGTTCGCAACGACCGGGTTCGCTGTCATAAGGGCGGTACGCTCATCTATTACCGCAAGGAACTGCATTGCATACCTATTGATCCCCCCCCACTTGCATCCTTATTAGAGGTTTCAGTCTGTCGGCTTGGCATGACCGGTCATCCACCGGTACATATCATCTCGGCTTACATGCCCCCTACACCTACTGCTGAAGACCACGGACTTCTTGACAAGGACCTTACGGCCCTTTTCGGCTTGAGTGATTCCGTGATTTTAGCGGGAGATCTCAACGCCAAACATCCTGCCTGGAACAGTGTGACTATGAACCCTAGGGGGAAAGTCGTGTTCAATCTAGGAGAGAAGCTTCACTTCGACACTATCGCTCCTATGGAGCCTACCCATTACCCGGGTACCACTTACCAACGTCCCGATGTGCTCGACATAGCGCTGCTCAAAAACATCAACCTCAGGTTGCATGTTATTGAGACGTTACACGAGCTTCATTCTGATCATCGTCCAGTGTTCATGCACCTGATTTCTCGCTCGGGTCTCTCCGATCCGAGCCAGCCTTCTATTAACATTACTATCACCGACTGGAAGAAGGTAGGCGAAAAGCTGAAATCTACCACGTCACCTCACCTGGACGAGATCCCCGACCATATTGTCTCAGTCGCAGACACTACGGCCGCGATCAACTCGTTTACAGCTCACGTCCAGTCCGTTCTCGCGGAGTGTTCGAGGAAGGTTCCGGAGATGAGTGATCATCGATGGCGACTGCCCGAGGACATACGTGCACTGATAACCGAGAAGAACGCGGCCATACGTGCCTACAGTAGTTGGCCTAATGAGTCGAACAAAGCCCACATGCGCAATTTGCAGCTTGCTGTGAAGAAACGCACCAGTGAGTTTCGTGACACCCAGTGGGACAACATGCTCAGCGACCTCGAGCCAACCCATCAGGCTTTCTGGCAGTTGCAGCGCAAGCTGCGTGCCACCGGAGAGGCTACAATGCCCCCTCTCAATCGATCAGACAAGAGCGTCGCTTTTGACGACTCTGAGAAGGCTGAATGCCTGGCCGACAGCCTGCAAGCTCAATGTACCGATAGCTCTCAACCGGTAGACAAGCGGCATCTTGATAAGGTGAACGCGGAAGTCGAACGTAGAGCTAAACTCCCCCCTGTTGAAGACCCAGATGCGCCTCTGCCTGAAGTGACTCCCGCTGAAGTGCAAGACATCGTTAACGGCCTTCTGCCTCGGAAAGCGCCTGGCTCCGATGGCATTACCAACAGGGTGATTAAACTCTTACCCCCACAGCTTATAGTGCTATTGGCCGCCATCTTCAATGCCGCCTTAGCCAACAACATTTTTCCCCAAATCTGGAAAGAGGCCACTGTTATCGGTATACCAAAGCCAGGTAAACCTAAGGCCGAGCCCTCAAGCTACCGGCCGATCAGTCTCCTGACCACACTCGGCAAAATCTATGAAAGGCTTATTTATAAGAGACTCAAAGATTTCGTCGAAGCAAAGAGTCTCATTCCAGACGAACAGTTTGGCTTCAGGACCGAACACTCGTGCATCCAACAGGTTCACCGCATCGTAGAACACGCCACCGCTGGGTTCCAGCGTGGTTCGATGACTGGTGCCCTGTTCTTTGATATAGCCAAAGCATTTGACAAAGTCTGGCACAACGGCTTAATATATAAGCTGTATCTTCTGGGAGTGCCGGACCGTCTCGTTCACATTCTTCGGGACTTTTTGTCAAATCGTACTTTCCGCTACCGCATTGGTGAAGCTCTGTCTTCCCCCCACCCGATACGTGCTGGAGTCCCTCAGGGTTCAGTACTCTCCCCCTTAGCCTTCACGCTGTTCACTAGCGACATCCCTAGACCCAAATCCTCTCAGAGAGGTAAGGCTCAAATAGCCCTTTTCGCAGATGACACGGCTATTTACTATTCCGGTCATAATTCAGATACCATCGCTCGAACTCTACAGAAGGCTGCCGATGCGCTTAGCGCCTGGTTCCGGAAGTGGAGGATCGAAGTGAACCCGGACAAAAGTCAGGCGGTACTTTTCACCAAACCTCGACTTAATCGTCCCCTACCGAGGCGGATCACAATGTACGGCAAGCCTATCCCTTGGGAGAAGCAAGCCAAGTACTTAGGAGTCATACTCGACCACCACCTCTCCTTCGGGAAACATATAAGAGCAGCTCGCAACAGAGCGGCCTTCGCCATGGGTAGACTCCACTCCATGCTGCAGGCAAAGAGCAAATTGTCGCTTAACGGCAAGATGCGCCTTTATACTGCAGTGATCCGACCTATTATGACATACGCGTGTGTCGTATTTGCACAATCCCATCCCCGCCACATCCACACGATGCAGACCTTACAGAATCGTCTACTCCGTAAGATCACCGGAGCCCCCTGGTTTGTCCGCAATAACAGTCTACATATAGACCTCAAAATACCAACCATTCGACAATTCATGAAGCGCCTTTCCAAGCGCTTCTTTGACACCGCTGTCAAACATAGGAATCCTCTGATCGCATCGGCCGCCCGATACGAGCCATCGCGTATAAGTATGGTCCGCCGTCCGCGGCATACTCTCATCACTCCCGACGACCCTATCACCATTCTTCAGGAAAGCAGTAGGGAAACCAGTACACTTAGAAAAAACAAACACAGATATCCGTCATTCCGACCGCGCCGCCGCGGTCCGTCGTCGCGAAATCCCGTATCAAGCCCCCCCCGACCCTTGCTAGAGCCAGCCCGCGATGCTGAGCCAGTAGTTTTAAACCAGCCCCTAAATAATCTCACTCTGATCCAGCCTGTCCCCTTGCTGCCCTCCCCCAGTGACGTCCTAAGCCGAGGTCCGTACCCCACAGGGGGTGCCCTTAGCGATCTGTCACTTAGTTTGTAAGCTTTGCCCCTGGCTGGAGGCCTTAAACTCAAGGCATCCACAGGAATTGTCCGGTTAAGCAGAAGCCAGTCTCATAGACTGAACTGCGAGATGCCACTACCAAAAAAAAAAAAAAAAAAAAAAAAGTACTCAAAAAATATCAGTCGTTCGCGTTGCTCGTGCGCGCACACTCGTTCCTGAATTTTGTTTTGAAACCCCACTGCTGAGAAGATGACCGGTCGCGGTAAGGGAGGAAAGGGTCTGGGAAAAGGAGGAGCCAAGCGTCACAGGAAGGTACTTCGTGATAACATCCAGGGTATCACAAAGCCCGCCATCCGTCGTCTGGCTCGCAGAGGCGGCGTGAAACGTATCTCCGGTCTGATCTACGAAGAAACTCGCGGTGTGCTTAAAGTGTTCCTAGAGAACGTCATCCGTGACGCCGTCACTTACACCGAGCACGCCAAGAGGAAGACCGTCACCGCCATGGACGTCGTCTACGCTCTGAAGCGCCAGGGTCGCACCCTGTACGGTTTCGGCGGTTAAACGTGTCGTCTCTGCGCAACCAGCAGCTGATCTACATAATGTGTGTGTGCGGACGTGTGCGTGTTGCGTTCGTTCGTTGCGAATGAACAAAATCGTACCGTTTCACCGTGCGTGTGTAGATGCGCACATCAAAAAAGGCCCTTTTCAGGGCCGCATATGATTCGAAACAATTAAAAGGTTTCTTTAATGGAATTGTCGTCAAAAAACGTACCTACATAATATATATCTGTTATTTATTTATACCACACACAGAAAGGAAGTCACTGTTCACATGAGTACCTAGTAGTTACTTACCTACCTAGTGTTGTTTAGTCTTCGAGATGGGGGATGAAATGAAATAGCTAGAAGTATACTTGAATGATTCCTTTATTTATTTCTTAATTAATATACACCGATAATCACATCGGGCTTAAATCTAAAGTGTCGATCGTTTACGCATAATTATATTTGCACACGCACACTTCTTCGGTCTTCCTTCTTTCGCCGTCGTCGTCTCGGGTCGGTGCCTACCTTTTTAGATACCAAATACTTAAATACCTACGTAGGTATGATGCACGCCTGTCTGAACCTGTAAAATATAAAAGAAAACATTAGATACCCTAACACTAAAATATTAAAAAATGTACCTCTACCTACCGTACTCGCGTACAGCTATTCGTCCGCCCGTTCGTCGTTGCGCGTGCAGTTTGATAATGTCGTGTTGTTGTTAATGTACCTACTTACCTACAGCAGAGGTAGGTACAACATCGTGCATGATACACTGTATTATTCTAAGGAGTTAATCATTTATTATTTCGCGTACAAATATTTAGCATTACAGGCTGGCTGTAGCCCAGCCGGTGGCTTAGAGGACGCTGTGTGTACGACGTACGGTACGGTACCTACGCGGGCCAGAGCGACGACGACGACGACGACGACGACGCACTGTCGATCGGCTGTTGTCGTGACTTTGATGTAGGTACGCTTTCTGATGCTATAATCGCAGTCTTCGCGATGTCCACTCCTCGAACGAATATTAGTACTTGTATAATATTAATAGGTTGCACGTCCTGGACGGAGTCGTCCGTCCTTAGCGGTTCGGCGGTCGCGGTGTTTTACGACGGTTCACTTTTAGGTCGATAATACCTTCGCAACGGCGTGTGATATCGACGAAGTGCTGTCGCCACACACGCTCGATATCCTCCTTGTTGACGCGTCGACCTCGATCCCGGCTAACTATCAATTTTATAGAGAAAATAACGTTTTGAACTCGACCCGACCTACGCTTCGTACTCAGTCGTCAAAATAAAACACCGCCACGGTCCGAACGCGCACCGCACTCCGTCTGCGTTCGCACTTCGGCATACTCCACTTCATGAACTATCCGAAAACGCAAACGACACTCGAACTGCGACTCGTTAACTATTATTTTTGTTTATTTTATTAGATACGTGTTAGTGAAAACTTTCAAGCGTTCATACGAGAAAACGTCGCGCGACATCGCGGCGCTCGTTACGGTAAAGTTACGTCGTACCTGAGCGTACGTTTACGAAACTTGTAAATCCTATAAGTGGCGACATCTAAGTCTCTCACCTCTTATTCGAATCTTCGTGTGTGATTCGTTCGTTCGGTTACGTTCATCGATAATTTGTTGCAATGGCAGACACAGCAGTAGCTACCGAGGCTCCGGCACCCGCTACACCAGCGAAGAAGGCGGCGAGACAGGCCGGCGGAGCCGGTGCCGCGAAGAAACCGAAGGCGAAGCCGACCCATCCCAAAACATCCGAGATGGTCAACAGCGCTATCAAGGAGATGAAGGAGCGCAGCGGATCCTCCCTGCAGGCGATCAAGAAGTACATCGCGGCCCAGTACAAGGTCGACGCTGAGAAACTGGCTCCGTTCATCAGGAAATATCTGAAGAGCGCCGTCGAATCTGGCGCGCTGATCCAGACCAAGGGCAAGGGCGCCTCCGGTTCGTTCAAGCTAGAATCGAAATCGGCCGCGTCGAAGAAACCCGCCACCGCCGCAGCTGGCAAGGCCGCCGGCAAGGCGACCGCCTCTGCCGCCGCGAAGACGAAGAAGGCGACCGCCTCTGCGGCTGGAGCCAAGACCAAGAAGGCAGCAGCCGCCGCAGCGTCCGCCTCCGCAGCCTCTTCACCGTCCAAGGCCAAGTCGTCGGCCGCCGCCGCTAAGGACAAAAAGGCCGCCGCCGCTAAGAAGAAGCCGGCACCGAAGAAGGCAGCCGCACCCGCCAAGGCGAAGGGCGCCGCAGCTCCGAAAGCTAAGAAGACAGCCAAGCCGCCGACCAAGAAACCGAAAGCGCCTAAACCCAAGAAGGCCGCCGCTACACCCAAGTCGAAGCCGGCAGCCAAGAAAGCGTCCGCCGCTAAGAAGTAAGCGACGGTCGCGTTCGCGTTACACCGGCGACGACGGAGACAACGACGACAGCGGGGCGCAGTCGGCTGAACACCAGATAACAAACAACTTACACACGCAAACAGAGCAGCTGCTGCAGATGAGTGTGTGATGATAAGTGTGCGTGCGTCTTGCCTATAGTGCGTGTGCTGTGTACATTGTATTATGCACGGTAGAGAGGCGCGCGCTTGCTTTGTGCGTTTTCATCAACGCGCCCAACCGCGCGCACGTAGTACGTATGCGTCCATCATCGTCCTCGGGGAAAAGAGAGTGTGTGGAACGCGCTCGACGTGTCGAGAGCTCGTCACCCGTCACCAAGGCGGCACGGCGGGCACCGAGATGCTTAACGAGTTGCGTAAATGCGCGCTCTCAATTCGCGGCGCTCTCCGAGCGCACACCAAAAAGCCCTTTTCAGGGCTAACAAAACTATCATGAATATGAAAAATATTCATTTCTTTAATACGGAGAGAGAGAGTCATAACGTTTTATATATAATTATACTCGCTTAGGTACACATACATATAGATCTCGCAAAATTCAACCTACTTACCTACGTTTTATAAGTACATCATACCTAGTTCTAACTACAATTAGAATATCTAGGACTGTAGGTAGTTTTTACATAGGGTCTAGAATTAATAAAACAATAATATCATATTTTACAGTTAGGTAAAGTTCTAAAATCGAAACGTCCATTCCCAACCATAATATTGTTGCACTCGCGAGAGGCGCGCCTGCGCGCTTCGTGAATTTGTTTCTTCGTTAGCTCCGTACCCCTCCCACTGACACAGCTACGCGGCGCGGGTATAAAAACGCGCGGTGGGTATGTTTGAAAAACAGTACAAGATTCCCTCGTCGCGCGCACAGTCGTACGCGTGTTTCGTCGTTTTCGTGTGTTAAACCCAAACTCTACCTACCATGTCTGGTCGCGGCAAAGGTGGCAAGGTGAAGGGAAAGGCAAAGTCCCGTTCCAACCGTGCTGGTCTTCAGTTCCCTGTGGGTCGTATCCACAGGCTGCTTCGCAACGGAAACTACGCCGAGCGCGTCGGTGCCGGTGCCCCCGTCTACTTGGCCGCCGTGATGGAGTACCTGGCTGCTGAGGTTCTCGAGTTGGCCGGCAACGCCGCTCGGGACAACAAGAAGACCAGGATCATCCCGCGTCATCTTCAATTGGCCATCCGCAACGACGAGGAGCTGAACAAACTGCTCTCCGGTGTGACGATCGCTCAAGGTGGTGTGCTGCCTAACATCCAGGCTGTGCTCCTGCCCAAGAAGACCGAGAAGAAGGCTTAGACGTCGCCGTCGTGCTACACACACACGGCGACATCTGACCGTGATGCATCGTGCGAGTGCCCCGCACGCGTGTTTCGATATAATATTTATGCTATTTGTATACGTATTATGTCGTTTGTTTGCGCGATGCTCTCCGCTCGCATGCATTCAAAACAAAAGGCCCTTTTCAGGGCCACAATATTATTCGTCAACTATATACTTAATACAAAGACAGTTTCTTTATCTGCGTTATCGTCTAAACGTAAAAATCATCTACCTAATATAATTCATGTACCTATACAAGAACTACCTATTACAGTATACAGTATACAGTACCTACCTACCTGAAGTAGATACCAGTTAGTTAGTTCTACCTTGTCATGTAGGTGTTAAATTAAATTGAATGAATCAATCAATCGGGAAATGATCGATTTCTCGTCGGACGGAGCATTAGGTACAAAATAATGTGAATGTAAACAGTATGCATACACAGACACAATATTAAATTTATGTAAATAAAGCAGGCAATTTAAAAAATATTATGAGGTCGAATGAATGAAACAAAAATACTTAGGTACTTAGTGTAAATGTAAATTTTTGTTTTAGTTTGTGCTATATGTTATATATACCCATTTCTAATATAATTATATAGGTATAATACCTAGTTAGTTGGAATTGGAATTGATATCAATATATATATATATATTTTTTTTTTTTTCAATCACGAGCGTCACAACGACGCCCGCCCGCTCGCTCCCTTCACCTCCCTCTCGGGTATCCCCTCTCCCCGCGCTTTGGATTAGGAGCGCGGTGATTGGTCCGCCGCTGCGTTGAATCACTCACCGCTTGCCGCAACTGTGTACCGCGTGCGAGCGTATAAATACCACTTCTGAAAATAAATTCGTTTATACTGCGACTGAACTCCGTTTCGGTAGCACGTGTGTACTCTACGATTTCATAATGCCGCCCAAGACAAGTGGTAAAGCCGCCAAGAAGTCTGGCAAAGCCCAGAAGAACATCTCCAAGACCGACAAGAAGAAGAAGAAGCACAAGAGGAAGGAGAGCTACGCCATCTACATCTACAAGGTGTTGAAGCAGGTGCACCCCGACACCGGTATCTCCAGCAAGGCCATGTCCATCATGAATTCGTTCGTGAACGACATCTTCGAGCGTATCGCCGCCGAAGCTTCCCGCCTCGCCCACTACAACAAGAGGTCGACCATCACGTCCAGGGAGGTGCAGACGTCCGTCAGGCTCCTGCTGCCCGGTGAACTCGCCAAGCACGCCGTCAGTGAAGGCACCAAGGCCGTCACCAAATACACCAGTTCCAAGTGAGCGATCGGCAGCGCTAATGTCGCCGACGCTCCGTCTCGACGCCTCGCCTCGTGTGTGTAGTATGCAGTGTTAAACCCGGTGCGCTTGTTCGTGTGTCTTGTTGGCTGTGATGCGTGTGTAAATTGTGCTAGTGTCTTCGTAATGTGCATGCATGCATGTATGTATGTACACATGTATTTACGTACGAGACGCGCACGACGCACGCATCGCGAACAAACCACGACAAACGTCTGGACGCGCACGCACTCGCACCTTGGGATGGCAGGAGAAACAACAAAAGGCCCTTTTCAGGGCCACAAATATGTTCATGTGATTCTCAATTCACATTTCTGAAATCGGAATATCGTCAAAACGTTACACGCTCTCTCTCTCTCTCTCTCTCTCTCTCTCTCTCTCTCTCTCTCACGTAATAACTATAGCAAAGTTATACACAACAAACAAAATAGGTATACATTTTTTATACATTAATGTAACAAGCAATATTCATCAAACTGAACACGCATGCATGCACGCACACTGAATAATAGTGCAGTAGGTAGGTATTTAAAGAAACATTAAATGGGTAATTCCAAAAAATAAAATCGACACGTACGTACGTACCTACCTACCTACTTAGTTAAGTTAAATAAACGCTCGTATTCTTTCTTAGAACACAGCGTAGTTCTATCGTTATGACATGTGTGGCATAACAATTTACGTACGTAGATTAGTATTGTATTGTTTCTGGTTTTTCTTATTATAGTACCTAAGTACCTACCTATATCATAAGGTTAAAACTAAGAATTAATAAAGTTAAAAGAAAATTCTTGTCGATTTATTTTACAAAGTTTAGTTAGTTAGTCCGACGTACCGTAGAGGGCGCGCCGGTGCTTGCAGGTTGCCCACGGTATAAATAGGACCGAAATGCGCGATGGCACGTTTATTCACTCTCGTACGTTCGAAGTGTGTACACTCGCGCGCCCGTTGCGTGAATTTTTCTGTTACTTTGTTATTATTTCATCTCCCGTTTCGTGTTTGCAATGGCCCGTACCAAGCAGACCGCTCGTAAATCCACCGGTGGTAAGGCACCGAGGAAGCAGCTCGCCACAAAGGCTGCGCGCAAGAGCGCACCGGCCACCGGCGGCGTTAAGAAACCCCATCGCTACAGGCCCGGAACTGTGGCGCTCCGTGAGATTCGTCGCTACCAGAAGAGTACCGAGCTGTTGATCCGCAAGCTTCCGTTCCAGCGTCTCGTGCGTGAGATCGCACAGGACTTCAAGACCGATCTCCGTTTCCAGAGCTCCGCCGTCATGGCGTTGCAGGAGGCTAGCGAGGCTTACCTCGTCGGTCTCTTCGAAGACACCAACCTGTGCGCGATTCACGCGAAGCGCGTCACCATCATGCCCAAGGACATCCAGTTGGCTCGCAGGATCAGAGGCGAACGCGCTTAAACTGCTGCTGCATCAGCATACGTCACAACACGCGTGACTGCCTTCGTGCAGTGCGTTTGTGACTATGCGTTCACACAAAAGGCCCTTTTCAGGGCCACATATGTATCAGATTATAAGATATTTCTTTATGTCGGAAGAAGTCACAAAAACGTTACCTTACCTACCTACTGGAATTTATTTGCTAAACACAAAAATTTTACACACACAATAATCATACAACCTACCTACCTACCTACCTACCTACCTAGCTAGCTAGCTAGCTAGCTAGCTAGCTAGTTAGGTACTTACTTATTTACAAACTAATTAAATAAACAACAGAGACGAAACTTACTTTTTCTTTACTAAGTAAGCACCGCAGTCAGTGAGTGAAGGTTTCATACGTCTTAAATATTATATGCGTAACGGTCTACTTTACTATTATTATTAATTATCACTACGATACTTACGATATTACAAAATAAAATGCAATTTTAGATGCATTGATGAAACGATAGGTAAATTAATGTTTCGCGACGACTAAACAACGTAGTTGAGCGAACCAGCCAACCAACGACGAGCATCGGGGCGCCTCGCCCCCCGCACCTTTCGGCTCTTGCCTACCGCCCCGCTGAGCTGCGCGTAGCATATAAATATAAGGAGGCCTGCGTACTCAAAAAATATCAGTCGTTCGCGTTGCTCGTGCGCGCACACTCGTTCCTGAATTTTGTTTTGAAACCCCACTGCTGAGAAGATGACCGGTCGCGGTAAGGGAGGAAAGGGTCTGGGAAAAGGAGGAGCCAAGCGTCACAGGAAGGTACTTCGTGATAACATCCAGGGTATCACAAAGCCCGCCATCCGTCGTCTGGCTCGCAGAGGCGGCGTGAAACGTATCTCCGGTCTGATCTACGAAGAAACTCGCGGTGTGCTTAAAGTGTTCCTAGAGAACGTCATCCGTGACGCCGTCACTTACACCGAGCACGCCAAGAGGAAGACCGTCACCGCCATGGACGTCGTCTACGCTCTGAAGCGCCAGGGTCGCACCCTGTACGGTTTCGGCGGTTAAACGTGTCGTCTCTGCGCAACCAGCAGCTGATCTACATAATGTGTGTGTGCGGACGTGTGCGTGTTGCGTTCGTTCGTTGCGAATGAACAAAATCGTACCGTTTCACCGTGCGTGTGTAGATGCGCACATCAAAAAAGGCCCTTTTCAGGGCCGCATATGATTCGAAACAATTAAAAGGTTTCTTTAATGGAATTGTCGTCAAAAAACGTACCTACATAATATATATCTGTTATTTATTTATACCACACACAGAAAGGAAGTCACTGTTCACATGAGTACCTAGTAGTTACTTACCTACCTAGTGTTGTTTAGTCTTCGAGATGGGGGATGAAATGAAATAGCTAGAAGTATACTTGAATGATTCCTTTATTTATTTCTTAATTAATATACACCGATAATCACATCGGGCTTAAATCTAAAGTGTCGATCGTTTACGCATAATTATATTTGCACACGCACACTTCTTCGGTCTTCCTTCTTTCGCCGTCGTCGTCTCGGGTCGGTGCCTACCTTTTTAGATACCAAATACTTAAATACCTACGTAGGTATGATGCACGCCTGTCTGAACCTGTA
The DNA here is from genome assembly GCA_932274075.1 of Diarsia rubi. Lineage (NCBI taxonomy): Eukaryota > Metazoa > Arthropoda > Insecta > Lepidoptera > Noctuidae > Diarsia > Diarsia rubi. The sequence continues at coordinate 5,924,518 of OW026441.1, forward strand.
AAATATAAAAGAAAACATTAGATACCCTAACACTAAAATATTAAAAAATGTACCTCTACCTACCGTACTCGCGTACAGCTATTCGTCCGCCCGTTCGTCGTTGCGCGTGCAGTTTGATAATGTCGTGTTGTTGTTAATGTACCTACTTACCTACAGCAGAGGTAGGTACAACATCGTGCATGATACACTGTATTATTCTAAGGAGTTAATCATTTATTATTTCGCGTACAAATATTTAGCATTACAGGCTGGCTGTAGCCCAGCCGGTGGCTTAGAGGACGCTGTGTGTACGACGTACGGTACGGTACCTACGCGGGCCAGAGCGACGACGACGACGACGACGACGACGCACTGTCGATCGGCTGTTGTCGTGACTTTGATGTAGGTACGCTTTCTGATGCTATAATCGCAGTCTTCGCGATGTCCACTCCTCGAACGAATATTAGTACTTGTATAATATTAATAGGTTGCACGTCCTGGACGGAGTCGTCCGTCCTTAGCGGTTCGGCGGTCGCGGTGTTTTACGACGGTTCACTTTTAGGTCGATAATACCTTCGCAACGGCGTGTGATATCGACGAAGTGCTGTCGCCACACACGCTCGATATCCTCCTTGTTGACGCGTCGACCTCGATCCCGGCTAACTATCAATTTTATAGAGAAAATAACGTTTTGAACTCGACCCGACCTACGCTTCGTACTCAGTCGTCAAAATAAAACACCGCCACGGTCCGAACGCGCACCGCACTCCGTCTGCGTTCGCACTTCGGCATACTCCACTTCATGAACTATCCGAAAACGCAAACGACACTCGAACTGCGACTCGTTAACTATTATTTTTGTTTATTTTATTAGATACGTGTTAGTGAAAACTTTCAAGCGTTCATACGAGAAAACGTCGCGCGACATCGCGGCGCTCGTTACGGTAAAGTTACGTCGTACCTGAGCGTACGTTTACGAAACTTGTAAATCCTATAAGTGGCGACATCTAAGTCTCTCACCTCTTATTCGAATCTTCGTGTGTGATTCGTTCGTTCGGTTACGTTCATCGATAATTTGTTGCAATGGCAGACACAGCAGTAGCTACCGAGGCTCCGGCACCCGCTACACCAGCGAAGAAGGCGGCGAGACAGGCCGGCGGAGCCGGTGCCGCGAAGAAACCGAAGGCGAAGCCGACCCATCCCAAAACATCCGAGATGGTCAACAGCGCTATCAAGGAGATGAAGGAGCGCAGCGGATCCTCCCTGCAGGCGATCAAGAAGTACATCGCGGCCCAGTACAAGGTCGACGCTGAGAAACTGGCTCCGTTCATCAGGAAATATCTGAAGAGCGCCGTCGAATCTGGCGCGCTGATCCAGACCAAGGGCAAGGGCGCCTCCGGTTCGTTCAAGCTAGAATCGAAATCGGCCGCGTCGAAGAAACCCGCCACCGCCGCAGCTGGCAAGGCCGCCGGCAAGGCGACCGCCTCTGCCGCCGCGAAGACGAAGAAGGCGACCGCCTCTGCGGCTGGAGCCAAGACCAAGAAGGCAGCAGCCGCCGCAGCGTCCGCCTCCGCAGCCTCTTCACCGTCCAAGGCCAAGTCGTCGGCCGCCGCCGCTAAGGACAAAAAGGCCGCCGCCGCTAAGAAGAAGCCGGCACCGAAGAAGGCAGCCGCACCCGCCAAGGCGAAGGGCGCCGCAGCTCCGAAAGCTAAGAAGACAGCCAAGCCGCCGACCAAGAAACCGAAAGCGCCTAAACCCAAGAAGGCCGCCGCTACACCCAAGTCGAAGCCGGCAGCCAAGAAAGCGTCCGCCGCTAAGAAGTAAGCGACGGTCGCGTTCGCGTTACACCGGCGACGACGGAGACAACGACGACAGCGGGGCGCAGTCGGCTGAACACCAGATAACAAACAACTTACACACGCAAACAGAGCAGCTGCTGCAGATGAGTGTGTGATGATAAGTGTGCGTGCGTCTTGCCTATAGTGCGTGTGCTGTGTACATTGTATTATGCACGGTAGAGAGGCGCGCGCTTGCTTTGTGCGTTTTCATCAACGCGCCCAACCGCGCGCACGTAGTACGTATGCGTCCATCATCGTCCTCGGGGAAAAGAGAGTGTGTGGAACGCGCTCGACGTGTCGAGAGCTCGTCACCCGTCACCAAGGCGGCACGGCGGGCACCGAGATGCTTAACGAGTTGCGTAAATGCGCGCTCTCCGAGCGCACACCAAAAAGCCCTTTTCAGGGCTAACAAAACTATCATGAATATGAAAAATATTCATTTCTTTAATACGGAGAGAGAGAGTCATAACGTTTTATATATAATTATACTCGCTTAGGTACACATACATATAGATCTCGCAAAATTCAACCTACTTACCTACGTTTTATAAGTACATCATACCTAGTTCTAACTACAATTAGAATATCTAGGACTGTAGGTAGTTTTTACATAGGGTCTAGAATTAATAAAACAATAATATCATATTTTACAGTTAGGTAAAGTTCTAAAATCGAAACGTCCATTCCCAACCATAATATTGTTGCACTCGCGAGAGGCGCGCCTGCGCGCTTCGTGAATTTGTTTCTTCGTTAGCTCCGTACCCCTCCCACTGACACAGCTACGCGGCGCGGGTATAAAAACGCGCGGTGGGTATGTTTGAAAAACATTTCCGATCACAATGTACGGTAAGCCTATCCACTGGGAGAAGCAAGCCAAGTACTTGGGAGTCATACTCGACCATCACCTTTCCTTCGGGAAGCATATAAGAGCAGCTCGTAACAAAGCGGCCTTTGCCATGAGTAGGCTCCACTACATTCTTCAAACAAAGAGCAAATTGTCACTCAAGTGCAAGTTGCGGCTTTACACCTCAGTGATCCGACCAATTATGACATACGCTTGTGTCGTATTTGCTCACTCTCATTCGCGTCACATCCACACGATGCAAACTCTACAAAACCGACTTCTCCGTAGGATCACCGGAGCCCCGTGGTTCATCCGTAATTCCAGTCTTCATTTAGATCTTAAAATGCCCACCCTTCTTCAATTCATGAAACGCCTTTCCAAGCGCTTCTTTGATTCTGCAGTCAAGCATAGGAACCCTCTGGTCACATCGGCCGCCCGATACGAACCATCGCGTATTAGCAAGACCCGCCGTCCGCGGCATACTCTTATCACTCCTGATGACCCTATTACTATTCTTCAAGAAAGCAGTAGGGAAACCAGTACTCTTAGGAAGAACAGACATAAATATCCGTCATTCCGACCGCGCCGCCGCGGTCCGTCGTCGCGGAATCCCATTTCAAGCCCCCCCCGACCCTCGCCAGAGCCAGCCCGCGATGCTGAGCCAGTAGTTTTAAACCAGCCCTTAAATAACATCACTCAGATCCAGCCTGTCCCCTTGCTGCCCTCCCCCAGTGACGTCCTAAGCCGAGGTCCGTACCCCACAGGGGGTGCCCTTAGCGATTTGTCACTTAGTTTGTAAGTTTTTGCCCTGGCTGGAGGCCTTAAACTCAAGGCACCCACAGGGATTTGCCCGGTTAAGCAGAAGACAGTCTCCTAGACTGAACTGCGAGATGCCATTTAGAAAAAAAAAAAAAAAAAAAAAAATGTTTGAAAAACAGTACAAGATTCCCTCGTCGCGCGCACAGTCGTACGCGTGTTTCGTCGTTTTCGTGTGTTAAACCCAAACTCTACCTACCATGTCTGGTCGCGGCAAAGGTGGCAAGGTGAAGGGAAAGGCAAAGTCCCGTTCCAACCGTGCTGGTCTTCAGTTCCCTGTGGGTCGTATCCACAGGCTGCTTCGCAACGGAAACTACGCCGAGCGCGTCGGTGCCGGTGCCCCCGTCTACTTGGCCGCCGTGATGGAGTACCTGGCTGCTGAGGTTCTCGAGTTGGCCGGCAACGCCGCTCGGGACAACAAGAAGACCAGGATCATCCCGCGTCATCTTCAATTGGCCATCCGCAACGACGAGGAGCTGAACAAACTGCTCTCCGGTGTGACGATCGCTCAAGGTGGTGTGCTGCCTAACATCCAGGCTGTGCTCCTGCCCAAGAAGACCGAGAAGAAGGCTTAGACGTCGCCGTCGTGCTACACACACACGGCGACATCTGACCGTGATGCATCGTGCGAGTGCCCCGCACGCGTGTTTCGATATAATATTTATGCTATTTGTATACGTATTATGTCGTTTGTTTGCGCGATGCTCTCCGCTCGCATGCATTCAAAACAAAAGGCCCTTTTCAGGGCCACAATATTATTCGTCAACTATATACTTAATACAAAGACAGTTTCTTTATCTGCGTTATCGTCTAAACGTAAAAATCATCTACCTAATATAATTCATGTACCTATACAAGAACTACCTATTACAGTATACAGTATACAGTACCTACCTACCTGAAGTAGATACCAGTTAGTTAGTTCTACCTTGTCATGTAGGTGTTAAATTAAATTGAATGAATCAATCAATCGGGAAATGATCGATTTCTCGTCGGACGGAGCATTAGGTACAAAATAATGTGAATGTAAACAGTATGCATACACAGACACAATATTAAATTTATGTAAATAAAGCAGGCAATTTAAAAAATATTATGAGGTCGAATGAATGAAACAAAAATACTTAGGTACTTAGTGTAAATGTAAATTTTTGTTTTAGTTTGTGCTATATGTTATATATACCCATTTCTAATATAATTATATAGGTATAATACCTAGTTAGTTGGAATTGGAATTGATATCAATATATATATATATTTTTTTTTTTTTTTCAATCACGAGCGTCACAACGACGCCCGCCCGCTCGCTCCCTTCACCTCCCTCTCGGGTATCCCCTCTCCCCGCGCTTTGGATTAGGAGCGCGGTGATTGGTCCGCCGCTGCGTTGAATCACTCACCGCTTGCCGCAACTGTGTACCGCGTGCGAGCGTATAAATACCACTTCTGAAAATAAATTCGTTTATACTGCGACTGAACTCCGTTTCGGTAGCACGTGTGTACTCTACGATTTCATAATGCCGCCCAAGACAAGTGGTAAAGCCGCCAAGAAGTCTGGCAAAGCCCAGAAGAACATCTCCAAGACCGACAAGAAGAAGAAGAAGCACAAGAGGAAGGAGAGCTACGCCATCTACATCTACAAGGTGTTGAAGCAGGTGCACCCCGACACCGGTATCTCCAGCAAGGCCATGTCCATCATGAATTCGTTCGTGAACGACATCTTCGAGCGTATCGCCGCCGAAGCTTCCCGCCTCGCCCACTACAACAAGAGGTCGACCATCACGTCCAGGGAGGTGCAGACGTCCGTCAGGCTCCTGCTGCCCGGTGAACTCGCCAAGCACGCCGTCAGTGAAGGCACCAAGGCCGTCACCAAATACACCAGTTCCAAGTGAGCGATCGGCAGCGCTAATGTCGCCGACGCTCCGTCTCGACGCCTCGCCTCGTGTGTGTAGTATGCAGTGTTAAACCCGGTGCGCTTGTTCGTGTGTCTTGTTGGCTGTGATGCGTGTGTAAATTGTGCTAGTGTCTTCGTAATGTGCATGCATGCATGTATGTATGTACACATGTATTTACGTACGAGACGCGCACGACGCACGCATCGCGAACAAACCACGACAAACGTCTGGACGCGCACGCACTCGCACCTTGGGATGGCAGGAGAAACAACAAAAGGCCCTTTTCAGGGCCACAAATATGTTCATGTGATTCTCAATTCACATTTCTGAAATCGGAATATCGTCAAAACGTTACACGCTCTCTCTCTCTCTCTCTCTCTCTCTCTCTCTCTCTCTCTCACGTAATAACTATAGCAAAGTTATACACAACAAACAAAATAGGTATACATTTTTTATACATTAATGTAACAAGCAATATTCATCAAACTGAACACGCATGCATGCACGCACACTGAATAATAGTGCAGTAGGTAGGTATTTAAAGAAACATTAAATGGGTAATTCCAAAAAATAAAATCGACACGTACGTACGTACCTACCTACCTACTTAGTTAAGTTAAATAAACGCTCGTATTCTTTCTTAGAACACAGCGTAGTTCTATCGTTATGACATGTGTGGCATAACAATTTACGTACGTAGATTAGTATTGTATTGTTTCTGGTTTTTCTTATTATAGTACCTAAGTACCTACCTATATCATAAGGTTAAAACTAAGAATTAATAAAGTTAAAAGAAAATTCTTGTCGATTTATTTTACAAAGTTTAGTTAGTTAGTCCGACGTACCGTAGAGGGCGCGCCGGTGCTTGCAGGTTGCCCACGGTATAAATAGGACCGAAATGCGCGATGGCACGTTTATTCACTCTCGTACGTTCGAAGTGTGTACACTCGCGCGCCCGTTGCGTGAATTTTTCTGTTACTTTGTTATTATTTCATCTCCCGTTTCGTGTTTGCAATGGCCCGTACCAAGCAGACCGCTCGTAAATCCACCGGTGGTAAGGCACCGAGGAAGCAGCTCGCCACAAAGGCTGCGCGCAAGAGCGCACCGGCCACCGGCGGCGTTAAGAAACCCCATCGCTACAGGCCCGGAACTGTGGCGCTCCGTGAGATTCGTCGCTACCAGAAGAGTACCGAGCTGTTGATCCGCAAGCTTCCGTTCCAGCGTCTCGTGCGTGAGATCGCACAGGACTTCAAGACCGATCTCCGTTTCCAGAGCTCCGCCGTCATGGCGTTGCAGGAGGCTAGCGAGGCTTACCTCGTCGGTCTCTTCGAAGACACCAACCTGTGCGCGATTCACGCGAAGCGCGTCACCATCATGCCCAAGGACATCCAGTTGGCTCGCAGGATCAGAGGCGAACGCGCTTAAACTGCTGCTGCATCAGCATACGTCACAACACGCGTGACTGCCTTCGTGCAGTGCGTTTGTGACTATGCGTTCACACAAAAGGCCCTTTTCAGGGCCACATATGTATCAGATTATAAGATATTTCTTTATGTCGGAAGAAGTCACAAAAACGTTACCTTACCTACCTACTGGAATTTATTTGCTAAACACAAAAATTTTACACACACAATAATCATACAACCTACCTACCTACCTACCTACCTACCTAGCTAGCTAGCTAGCTAGCTAGCTAGCTAGTTAGGTACTTACTTATTTACAAACTAATTAAATAAACAACAGAGACGAAACTTACTTTTTCTTTACTAAGTAAGCACCGCAGTCAGTGAGTGAAGGTTTCATACGTCTTAAATATTATATGCGTAACGGTCTACTTTACTATTATTATTAATTATCACTACGATACTTACGATATTACAAAATAAAATGCAATTTTAGATGCATTGATGAAACGATAGGTAAATTAATGTTTCGCGACGACTAAACAACGTAGTTGAGCGAACCAGCCAACCAACGACGAGCATCGGGGCGCCTCGCCCCCCGCACCTTTCGGCTCTTGCCTACCGCCCCGCTGAGCTGCGCGTAGCATATAAATATAAGGAGGCCTGCGTACTCAAAAAATATCAGTCGTTCGCGTTGCTCGTGCGCGCACACTCGTTCCTGAATTTTGTTTTGAAACCCCACTGCTGAGAAGATGACCGGTCGCGGTAAGGGAGGAAAGGGTCTGGGAAAAGGAGGAGCCAAGCGTCACAGGAAGGTACTTCGTGATAACATCCAGGGTATCACAAAGCCCGCCATCCGTCGTCTGGCTCGCAGAGGCGGCGTGAAACGTATCTCCGGTCTGATCTACGAAGAAACTCGCGGTGTGCTTAAAGTGTTCCTAGAGAACGTCATCCGTGACGCCGTCACTTACACCGAGCACGCCAAGAGGAAGACCGTCACCGCCATGGACGTCGTCTACGCTCTGAAGCGCCAGGGTCGCACCCTGTACGGTTTCGGCGGTTAAACGTGTCGTCTCTGCGCAACCAGCAGCTGATCTACATAATGTGTGTGTGCGGACGTGTGCGTGTTGCGTTCGTTCGTTGCGAATGAACAAAATCGTACCGTTTCACCGTGCGTGTGTAGATGCGCACATCAAAAAAGGCCCTTTTCAGGGCCGCATATGATTCGAAACAATTAAAAGGTTTCTTTAATGGAATTGTCGTCAAAAAACGTACCTACATAATATATATCTGTTATTTATTTATACCACACACAGAAAGGAAGTCACTGTTCACATGAGTACCTAGTAGTTACTTACCTACCTAGTGTTGTTTAGTCTTCGAGATGGGGGATGAAATGAAATAGCTAGAAGTATACTTGAATGATTCCTTTATTTATTTCTTAATTAATATACACCGATAATCACATCGGGCTTAAATCTAAAGTGTCGATCGTTTACGCATAATTATATTTGCACACGCACACTTCTTCGGTCTTCCTTCTTTCGCCGTCGTCGTCTCGGGTCGGTGCCTACCTTTTTAGATACCAAATACTTAAATACCTACGTAGGTATGATGCACGCCTGTCTGAACCTGTAAAATATAAAAGAAAACATTAGATACCCTAACACTAAAATATTAAAAAATGTACCTCTACCTACCGTACTCGCGTACAGCTATTCGTCCGCCCGTTCGTCGTTGCGCGTGCAGTTTGATAATGTCGTGTTGTTGTTAATGTACCTACTTACCTACAGCAGAGGTAGGTACAACATCGTGCATGATACACTGTATTATTCTAAGGAGTTAATCATTTATTATTTCGCGTACAAATATTTAGCATTACAGGCTGGCTGTAGCCCAGCCGGTGGCTTAGAGGACGCTGTGTGTACGACGTACGGTACGGTACCTACGCGGGCCAGAGCGACGACGACGACGACGACGACGACGCACTGTCGATCGGCTGTTGTCGTGACTTTGATGTAGGTACGCTTTCTGATGCTATAATCGCAGTCTTCGCGATGTCCACTCCTCGAACGAATATTAGTACTTGTATAATATTAATAGGTTGCACGTCCTGGACGGAGTCGTCCGTCCTTAGCGGTTCGGCGGTCGCGGTGTTTTACGACGGTTCACTTTTAGGTCGATAATACCTTCGCAACGGCGTGTGATATCGACGAAGTGCTGTCGCCACACACGCTCGATATCCTCCTTGTTGACGCGTCGACCTCGATCCCGGCTAACTATCAATTTTATAGAGAAAATAACGTTTTGAACTCGACCCGACCTACGCTTCGTACTCAGTCGTCAAAATAAAACACCGCCACGGTCCGAACGCGCACCGCACTCCGTCTGCGTTCGCACTTCGGCATACTCCACTTCATGAACTATCCGAAAACGCAAACGACACTCGAACTGCGACTCGTTAACTATTATTTTTGTTTATTTTATTAGATACGTGTTAGTGAAAACTTTCAAGCGTTCATACGAGAAAACGTCGCGCGACATCGCGGCGCTCGTTACGGTAAAGTTACGTCGTACCTGAGCGTACGTTTACGAAACTTGTAAATCCTATAAGCAGCGTTGCCAATCTGTGGGGAATTCCCCAAACTGCGGGGATTTTCAGTCCGATTGGGTAATTTGTGGGGAGAGCGTTTATGTGGGGAAAACGCGGGGAATTTAGACATTTACACGAGAACTAAACTAAGAAGTCATAAAAGTAGTATGTGCCTTACCTACATTACAAAAATGTGTTAACTGATATGTTATGTACTTTTTTATTTTTACATTGTTTATAATTATATAATTTTTTGTTAAAGTATTTATAAATTATGTAAATTTAATTCAACATTAACTCAACATATTCGGCAGAAAGGTTTTATAGTTTCTTTTATGGCAACATTCAATGATCATCAAAATGTATCAGGGAAAACCTTGTTTATTACTTTAGTTCGTAATCGTAAGTTTCGTAACGAACTATACAGAGTATTGCAGTCATTGCAGACAACTGTTGGCTGAACATAATAATACTGCACTGCTTGTTGTTATTTACTTTAATGCTAATAATTAAGCTTTTGTGCAAATATGGACAAGTGGTTGTTAAAATAAAAGGAAAAGATAATAAGGACGACGATAATTCCAAGGTATGTTATAAAACGAATATTCAGTAGTCAGTAAGTATTATACCTACATTACATTATATTACTCTGCTCTTGGCTTGCAATTGCAAGGTGATGACGATCCGCAAATATACTGGGCCAAAATATTCCGTCTTAAAAGCAGTGCAGATCATGAAATGTTTTTAAATTTGAAACACGCAATAAGCCTATTGCTCGTTCTACCTTTCTCAAACGCATTTGTTGAAAGAAAATTTAGCGTTCTGAAAATTTGAAAACAGATAATCGTAATCGCCTACGCACTGACACTGTAGTTGCGCTTATGGCCATTAGAGAAGTTGAAGAAAGGAGGGAGTTTAAAATTTGATCCTTCGAATGACATGTTAACCAAAAAAATTTGGCGAAATGAAGAGGTGCAGTAGATTTATTTATTTATTTTTTATTTTAAGTATTTACAAATGTAAAAACTTCAGTTTTTTTTTAAATTAATAAATAAATATGTTTGATTTATATAAATAGTGCTTTTATTTCTTTGATGACAATTTGTGGGGAAAATGTGGGGAATATTGATATTATTTTCCCCAAAATTGGGGATTTTCAATCAGGTTTTTGGGTAATCTGGACCGTGGACATCGGCAACACTGCCTATAAGTGGCGACATCTAAGTCTCTCACCTCTTATTCGAATCTTCGTGTGTGATTCGTTCGTTCGGTTACGTTCATCGATAATTTGTTGCAATGGCAGACACAGCAGTAGCTACCGAGGCTCCGGCACCCGCTACACCAGCGAAGAAGGCGGCGAGACAGGCCGGCGGAGCCGGTGCCGCGAAGAAACCGAAGGCGAAGCCGACCCATCCCAAAACATCCGAGATGGTCAACAGCGCTATCAAGGAGATGAAGGAGCGCAGCGGATCCTCCCTGCAGGCGATCAAGAAGTACATCGCGGCCCAGTACAAGGTCGACGCTGAGAAACTGGCTCCGTTCATCAGGAAATATCTGAAGAGCGCCGTCGAATCTGGCGCGCTGATCCAGACCAAGGGCAAGGGCGCCTCCGGTTCGTTCAAGCTAGAATCGAAATCGGCCGCGTCGAAGAAACCCGCCACCGCCGCAGCTGGCAAGGCCGCCGGCAAGGCGACCGCCTCTGCCGCCGCGAAGACGAAGAAGGCGACCGCCTCTGCGGCTGGAGCCAAGACCAAGAAGGCAGCAGCCGCCGCAGCGTCCGCCTCCGCAGCCTCTTCACCGTCCAAGGCCAAGTCGTCGGCCGCCGCCGCTAAGGACAAAAAGGCCGCCGCCGCTAAGAAGAAGCCGGCACCGAAGAAGGCAGCCGCACCCGCCAAGGCGAAGGGCGCCGCAGCTCCGAAAGCTAAGAAGACAGCCAAGCCGCCGACCAAGAAACCGAAAGCGCCTAAACCCAAGAAGGCCGCCGCTACACCCAAGTCGAAGCCGGCAGCCAAGAAAGCGTCCGCCGCTAAGAAGTAAGCGACGGTCGCGTTCGCGTTACACCGGCGACGACGGAGACAACGACGACAGCGGGGCGCAGTCGGCTGAACACCAGATAACAAACAACTTACACACGCAAACAGAGCAGCTGCTGCAGATGAGTGTGTGATGATAAGTGTGCGTGCGTCTTGCCTATAGTGCGTGTGCTGTGTACATTGTATTATGCACGGTAGAGAGGCGCGCGCTTGCTTTGTGCGTTTTCATCAACGCGCCCAACCGCGCGCACGTAGTACGTATGCGTCCATCATCGTCCTCGGGGAAAAGAGAGTGTGTGGAACGCGCTCGACGTGTCGAGAGCTCGTCACCCGTCACCAAGGCGGCACGGCGGGCACCGAGATGCTTAACGAGTTGCGTAAATGCGCGCTCTCAATTCGCGGCGCTCTCCGAGCGCACACCAAAAAGCCCTTTTCAGGGCTAACAAAACTATCATGAATATGAAAAATATTCATTTCTTTAATACGGAGAGAGAGAGTCATAACGTTTTATATATAATTATACTCGCTTAGGTACACATACATATAGATCTCGCAAAATTCAACCTACTTACCTACGTTTTATAAGTACATCATACCTAGTTCTAACTACAATTAGAATATCTAGGACTGTAGGTAGTTTTTACATAGGGTCTAGAATTAATAAAACAATAATATCATATTTTACAGTTAGGTAAAGTTCTAAAATCGAAACGTCCATTCCCAACCATAATATTGTTGCACTCGCGAGAGGCGCGCCTGCGCGCTTCGTGAATTTGTTTCTTCGTTAGCTCCGTACCCCTCCCACTGACACAGCTACGCGGCGCGGGTATAAAAACGCGCGGTGGGTATGTTTGAAAAACAGTACAAGATTCCCTCGTCGCGCGCACAGTCGTACGCGTGTTTCGTCGTTTTCGTGTGTTAAACCCAAACTCTACCTACCATGTCTGGTCGCGGCAAAGGTGGCAAGGTGAAGGGAAAGGCAAAGTCCCGTTCCAACCGTGCTGGTCTTCAGTTCCCTGTGGGTCGTATCCACAGGCTGCTTCGCAACGGAAACTACGCCGAGCGCGTCGGTGCCGGTGCCCCCGTCTACTTGGCCGCCGTGATGGAGTACCTGGCTGCTGAGGTTCTCGAGTTGGCCGGCAACGCCGCTCGGGACAACAAGAAGACCAGGATCATCCCGCGTCATCTTCAATTGGCCATCCGCAACGACGAGGAGCTGAACAAACTGCTCTCCGGTGTGACGATCGCTCAAGGTGGTGTGCTGCCTAACATCCAGGCTGTGCTCCTGCCCAAGAAGACCGAGAAGAAGGCTTAGACGTCGCCGTCGTGCTACACACACACGGCGACATCTGACCGTGATGCATCGTGCGAGTGCCCCGCACGCGTGTTTCGATATAATATTTATGCTATTTGTATACGTATTATGTCGTTTGTTTGCGCGATGCTCTCCGCTCGCATGCATTCAAAACAAAAGGCCCTTTTCAGGGCCACAATATTATTCGTCAACTATATACTTAATACAAAGACAGTTTCTTTATCTGCGTTATCGTCTAAACGTAAAAATCATCTACCTAATATAATTCATGTACCTATACAAGAACTACCTATTACAGTATACAGTATACAGTACCTACCTACCTGAAGTAGATACCAGTTAGTTAGTTCTACCTTGTCATGTAGGTGTTAAATTAAATTGAATGAATCAATCAATCGGGAAATGATCGATTTCTCGTCGGACGGAGCATTAGGTACAAAATAATGTGAATGTAAACAGTATGCATACACAGACACAATATTAAATTTATGTAAATAAAGCAGGCAATTTAAAAAATATTATGAGGTCGAATGAATGAAACAAAAATACTTAGGTACTTAGTGTAAATGTAAATTTTTGTTTTAGTTTGTGCTATATGTTATATATACCCATTTCTAATATAATTATATAGGTATAATACCTAGTTAGTTGGAATTGGAATTGATATCAATATATATATATATTTTTTTTTTTTTTTCAATCACGAGCGTCACAACGACGCCCGCCCGCTCGCTCCCTTCACCTCCCTCTCGGGTATCCCCTCTCCCCGCGCTTTGGATTAGGAGCGCGGTGATTGGTCCGCCGCTGCGTTGAATCACTCACCGCTTGCCGCAACTGTGTACCGCGTGCGAGCGTATAAATACCACTTCTGAAAATAAATTCGTTTATACCGCTCAAGTACGTGGCAGACGACCGGGCGGAGGTCTTCGCCGAACACCTGGAGCGTCAGTTCCGACCAAACCCGACAAGCGACGTCGACCATGTCGCAACAGTCGAGAAACACCTTGGGGACTACTTCGCAGCGCCGATAGCTCCCGAAGAAGATGCCATCTTTTTCTCGCCTGGGGCAGTCAGACGCGCCATCCTTAGGACGAAGCCAAGGAAGGCTCCCGGTGCTGACGGTATCACGAACGCAGTGCTGCGCCAACTGCCGCACCGCATGGTTGCGGCCCTGGCGCGCCTGTTCACCGCGATACTGCGCACCGGGACGTTCCCGGCCTCGTGGAAGGAAGGGCGCGTCATTATGCTGACCAAGGCGGGGAAAAACATTTTGAAGCCGGAGAGCTATCGGCCCATAACGCTGCTAGCAACCATCTCCAAGGTGTTTGAGAGACTCCTGTTGCGGCATCTCCAGCCGCATATCGACCCGCGGCCCGAACAATTCGGGTTTAGGTCGGAACACAGCACGACGCTTCAGCTGTCGAGGGTACTGCACCAAATGGCTCAGGCCAGTAACAAGAAGGAGTATTCGGTTGCGGTATTCCTCGACATGGAGAAGGCCTTCGACCGTGTCTGGCACGACGGCCTGATCTACAAGTTGTCCACGTCCGACGCGCCTCGCCGCGTCGTAAAGGTGGTCCAGTCCTTTCTCTCTGACAGGAGCTTCCGAGTGGTGGTCGATGGCGCGCTCTCCAGCGCCCGCCCAGTGAGGGCCGGCGTGCCGCAGGGCAGCTGTGTGTCGCCGCCGTGTTACTCACGTTACACCGACGACATCCCCACGACGCCAGAGGCGATGCTCGCGCTGTACGCCGACGACGCCGCGTACATTACTACATCGCTTAACGCGAAGTACGCGGCGGTCAAGATGCAGCGCGCGCTAGACCTGCTGCCAGACTGGCTGTCCAAGTGGCGGCTGTCGGTTAACGTGGGTAAGACGCAGGCGATGGTCACCGGCTTTGCGCGCCTCCCACCACCCCTGACGCTACAAGGCGCCGACGTCGAGTGGTCGCCCCGGGTTAAGTACCTGGGTGTCACCATCGACCGTCGGCTCACCATGGGGCCACATGTCCGCCAGGTCGCGGCACGGACAATGGTTGCCCGCAACCAACTCCGTCCAGTGCTCTCGTCCCCCCGCCTCCCGCTGCGTGTCAAGCTGGGCGTGTATAAAACTTATATACGCTCAGTATTGACGTACGCCGCCCCCGCCTGGTTCGCCCTCACGAGCGAGGGCCACAGGAAGCTCCTCCGCACGCAGCAGAACCTTGCGCTGCGGACAATCGTCGGTGCCCCTCGCTACGTGAGGAACGACGTCATCAGTCGAGACCTCGGGACTGAGAGCCTGGACGACTTCATCCGCCGCCTTGCGTCGGTAATGTTCGCGCGTGCCGACGCATCTGCTTGGCCCTGTTGTGGATGGAGAATAGATAGAGAGTGGCAGCGACCTAAGATTAGCACGTGGGTGCCTCAGCCAATAAATGGATCCGGTGCAGTGCAGGAATTCGGAGTGTAGATAAATAAGAACTTCGGTAGTCAATTGTCCAGTTTATTTCTCAGAATAAACTGAGCAGCAATTACAATGTCAAATGATTAGAGCGGATTTAATAATCAACACACTTACATCAAGGGGGTTCAAGACAAGAAGAGCGAGCAGACAGAGAAATATATCGAAGACATCTTAAGCTTATGTCAAGTGTCAAACTGACATACACAAATATTTGACACTGACAGTTAATATTAAAGATATTGTTAGGATTACATGCACTTAATTCAACACTACCCCTTAATCGAAACAATATCATGCCAAACAATCAATTAAAACTCTTAGGTACTTACTCTAGAGCTATACACAAAAAAAAACTCTACAACTCAACTAATAAATAGTACTTACTATCCTCTATGGCTCTACAATCCATTACAATGTCAATTGAGTTAACTTTACACTTTACAAAAAAAAAACAGCATTTAATGGTCAGTACCTATTTTATCTACCTATATTACATTCCAGTCAACAATGTTATTCATATAGATAGACAGTCATTTGTAAATAATTATGTGTGAACTAATTAAAATAAACTTTTACATAATTGACTTTGTCAGACTTTAACATTCATATCATTTACAAACTTATCATGTTTCACAGCACCTAGTGGCTTTGTAAGAACATCTGCTATCATACAATCGGTCTGCAAATAATTCATTGTCACAGAATCTGTTTTAACAAAATCTTTTACAAAGTGATACCTTATGTCTATATGCTTAGTACGTTTATGACAATATTCTGTGACTTGTAACAATCTCTGAGCTGACTGATTATCATTGTAAATTGTTACCTTACATTCTCTAAGCATGACCTCATACATAAAATTTCTAATGAAGCAAATGTCTTTACACACATCTGTTATTGCTAAATATTCGGCTTCAGTACTAGATAGCGCTACACAACGTTGCTTACGTGACTCCCAATTAATAACATTATTCCCCAGTTTTACAACAAACCCTGTGTATGACCTTCTATCATTGGGATCATTGGCCCAATCAGCGTCTGCAAAAGCAGTCAAATTCAATTTTCCCCCTTTATAAAAATATAAAGAATAGTTAATTGTACCTGCTAAATATCGCAAAATCCTTTTAGCTGCCTGCCAATGAGTTATATCAAAACAGTTGTTAAACTGGCTTAACTGACTACAGGCAAATGAGATGTCTGGTCTAGTACATACAGATAAATACATAAGACATCCCATGAGCTGCCTATAATTATACTGCTCATCACTTATGCTAGTTTCACCCTTAACTAGCTTACAGTTGGTAGGCATAGGAGTTTTTACAACTTTACAATTTTCCATACCAAAGCGTTTTAACAATCTCCTTATGTACTCAGACTGATTTATTTTCATTATTCCCTTTACTTTATCTCTCACAATATTAATTCCCAAACAATTTTTCAAACTTCCCAAGTTTTTAACATTGAAATTTTCTTCAAGCAAAGCAAAGACTTCATTACACTCAGTACTGTAAAATACATAAAAGTCATCCACATATAAAGCTATTATTGTTATATGTTTATCACACCTTTTTATATACACACAAGGTTCGCACTTACTTTGTATATATCCATTACTTGTCAACAAATTATTTACTTTTTGATTCCAAATTCTACTTGCCTGTTTAAGGCCATATATACCTCTTAACAGTAAACAAACCTTGTCTTTACAATTATTATCACTAAAGCCAGGAGGCTGTTCCATATAGATAGTTTCCTGAAGGTCACCATTTAAAAACGCAGTTGTTACATCAATATGATCAATATTAAGATTTAATTCAGTAGCTAATGAAAATAATATTCTCATGGTACTATGACGAACTACAGGGGAAAAAGTATTGTTATAATCTAACCCTTTTACTTGAGTAAAACCCCTGGCAACCAAACGTGCTTTGAATTTATCAAAATTACCATTAGCATCATATTTAGCTTTATAAATCCATTTACATTTAACAACATTTTCATTAGATGGCCTATCAACTAACCTCCATACATTGTTAGAAATCAGAGATTCATATTCACTTTGCATTGCAGCCTGCCATTCATTTCTATCAGGAGAACTTACAGCTTCCTCATACGATTGAGGTTCGACAAATGGAATACCTTGTGCAATCAAAGAAAAATCTGTTTCATAGTCATTGTACTTTACCGGTGGCCTAGTACTACGCACGGGACGCTGTCTCACGGCTGGTGAGTTTTGAGGTGATGTCACACGCTGCTCGCAGGCTCCACCCATTGGGGACACAGCAGGGACATCCTCGTCCTCGCTACCAGTGCAGTACTCCTCATCAGATTCTGAAAAAACCATAATGCCATCTGTAATTTCTTTAGATACAGACTGTTCATTGGAACAAATATTTTGACTAGAATTAATAGCGTCATCATTAATGGAATTAGAATTACTAACATTATTATCATAAAGACTTTTACTCGATTGATCCATTAAATTATCATTAAAATTCAAATTATCCATTTCACTAGTCAATTCATAATAAATACATTCATTGTTAGTATTATCCATGTCATGAAAATCTTTATAAAATTTGTTTTCAATAAATGCCACAGTTCTGGACAAAATAACTTTAGAAGGAACTGATGGGTCCAACAACCTATAACCTTTTGAAGTTTCAGAATACCCAACAAAAACATACCTTTTGCTTTTAGGGTCTAACTTACAACGTTTTTGTTCAGGAATCAAAGAGTATGCCATACACCCAAATACATGGAGGTGACTAAGATCTGGTTTAGATCCGGTCCAAACCTCCTCTGGTGTAAGTCCTGAAAGAGCAGAGGTGGGGCACCTGTTCTTTAGATAAATTGCAGTCATGACCGCCTCACCCCAATATCGCCCACAGAGACCAGCACCTCTCAGCATACACCGAACCTTCTCCAAAAGTGTCCTGTTTAGGCGTTCACTGACGCCGTTTTGGCTGGGACAATATGGTACAGTCGTTTGGTGAATAATTCCTTGCTGTTTCAAAAATTGAGAAAAATTATCATTACAATATTCACCACCCCCATCAGACCTCAAAATCTTTACTGATAACCCCAATTGCTTCTCTACTAAATTTTTAAAAGTAATAAAATGAGAAAATACCTCCGACTTGTGCTTCATTAAATATCCAAAGGTCTTCCTGGTGTAGTCATCGGTAAACGTTACCAAGTATTTCGCTCCACTCCAGCTGCTCTCAGGTAACGGCCCACAAACATCAGAATGAATCAACTCGAGAGACTGGGTAGCTCGCCTTGCCTCTCCAACCGGAAACTGCTTGGCAGCCATCTTTCCCTCCAAACATGGCACACATTCCTTCAAAACCTGAACATTGTCAGTTTGAAACAGAACACCAGTTGCACTACCATTCTTCAAAGCACACAAACCTTGTATACTAATGTGACCTAACCTCTTGTGCCAAATATCAACAGGCACAGCATGAGCAGCAACCTGTGCGCTCTGGGTCTCTTGTCTATCACACATGAGAGAAGAATGCACACCTTGCGAATACCTACTAGATTGACACACCCCCAATTTAACCATAAATAAACCATTGACCTTTAAAGCACACAATATTGGGTTACCAGAAGCTTTAATGCTCTTGTCATGAACAAAACATCCCCGTTCATTAAATAATACAGTGTAACCTTTCTGCGTAAGACAGCTGACAGACAATAAATTATGAGAAAGTTTAGGCACATACAAAACATTTAAAAGTTTTCTCACCACATTTCCAGTTCTTATATGAATAGTTCCTTTACCTAAACACTCCATCTTTTCATCATTTGCGATGCTGATAACATTGTTACAGTCTTTAAGCTCATTAAACAAAGTTCTATCATTACACATGTGAGCGGAACACCCAGAGTCAACCAACCAACTATCTTGAGATTTCACGATGAAAGCTGTAGCTACAAGCGATGAATCTTCTGGATTCGCCTTTTCTCTCTTCATCTTGAAGCACTTCGACTTAATATGTCCAGGTTTTTTGCAATAGTGACAGATGACCTTGCTCTTGAATGGTTCTCTTTTTCTTTTTGATATGTAAGCAGTATCACTATTGTTTAAGTTACTTTTCCTGAATTCTTCCTGAATAAGTCTAGCACGAACCAGCTCACTTGATAACTCGTTGGTAATGCATGCTGTTTCTAGGTTAGAAACTAACGCGTCGAACTCCTGGGGTAGGCCACTGAGGAGTAATTCCGCAACCTCAGCATCTTCAATAACTTTTCCAATATCCGCAAGCTGCTGAACACGTGTCATTATTCCATCAATGTATTCTGTCATTGACGCAAATTGTCCATATTCGGTATGATGCAGCTGTCTTAGTAATAGCACTCGCCTGTACAGACCTTTGTCCTCAAAGGTATTAGCAAGCCGCTGCCATGCGTCCTTTGCCGTGTTACAGTGTCTCACATGCTGGTAACACGCCGCCTTCACACTAAGGCATATTCGTGCCAGAGCTCGTTGATCTCTCAATAAATCTGTCTCAGTGTCCGCAGTACTTACGATAGTTTCGATACGATCCCAAAACCCTTCAAGGGATAAAACCATCTTCATTTGAAACTTCCATGTATTGTAATTTCCGACACCTTCTAGTTTCTCAATATGAATGCCACCGCCGAGCGAGGACATTGCTCCACCGGCACTAGGCAACATGACTCCATTTCCAGATAACCTGCCATCCATGACGACCACGTGTACGTGCACGCACACACGCCGGAACGTCAAGGAAAACACCAACACCAAATCTTCTTTAGAACCACGTTTATGAGATTGGCCTTAGGTATATAGGACTGGGCCCATAACCTGTTGTGGATGGAGAATAGATAGAGAGTGGCAGCGACCTAAGATTAGCACGTGGGTGCCTCAGCCAATAAATGGATCCGGTGCAGTGCAGGAATTCGGAGTGTAGATAAATAAGAACTTCGGTAGTCAATTGTCCAGTTTATTTCTCAGAATAAACTGAGCAGCAATTACAATGTCAAATGATTAGAGCGGATTTAATAATCAACACACTTACATCAAGGGGGTTCAAGACAAGAAGAGCGAGCAGACAGAGAAATATATCGAAGACATCTTAAGCTTATGTCAAGTGTCAAACTGACATACACAAATATTTGACACTGACAGTTAATATTAAAGATATTGTTAGGATTACATGCACTTAATTCAACAGGCCCCACGTCAAGCACATTGCGCCCTGGCACGCGCGCCCTCCCGACGCGAAGCCCCTCCCCCGCGACCTGGTAGCGGACAGTGGCCCCACCCCGGCTGTGACTCCCAGGTAAGCTGTACCAGGCTACACACAGCTTACCTGAACAACACGACTCCACCTACGACTCGCACCTAGTTGTTGTGGCGTGTGCTAAGTTAATATAGGCATGTCACACAACTAACACACACATGCATCTCTCTACACTCGCGTAGACTCACGCGTGGGTCACGGCTGCGGGCCCGTGGCCTCTCGCAACACTGGACGGTGTCACACAACACATTGCCGCCCATACACACACGTCGGCCCCTTAGTCCGGACCGCAACTGGCTAGCTCTGGAAACGGGACGGACGGGAGCCACACATCCACTGTAGGTGCGTCGTAAGTCGGCACCTCTGTCGCTGGTCGTCCTCCGCTGGGCCTCCTCCGGGAAACCGGGGGTCTCACCTGGTGGGGATGGACCGCCGGGGTGCTGTGAAGCAAGCAGTGCCGTACAAACGGCGCTGTGGCGCGCCTGCAGAAACTCTCACAGCAACCACCCACATGGGCACGTATTGCTGTTGCGTGCCCACAAGGCCCAGCCAATATGGCAAAATAATGACGGGCCCGTATTTACGGGCCGAGGTATGGCATCCGCGGCCAGGGGGCGAAGCCCCGGGACCGCCTGCCGCGTCCCCTTGCGGGGACGCAGCGCAAATCATCTCTCGTAATTCGTTTATACTGCGACTGAACTCCGTTTCGGTAGCACGTGTGTACTCTACGATTTCATAATGCCGCCCAAGACAAGTGGTAAAGCCGCCAAGAAGTCTGGCAAAGCCCAGAAGAACATCTCCAAGACCGACAAGAAGAAGAAGAAGCACAAGAGGAAGGAGAGCTACGCCATCTACATCTACAAGGTGTTGAAGCAGGTGCACCCCGACACCGGTATCTCCAGCAAGGCCATGTCCATCATGAATTCGTTCGTGAACGACATCTTCGAGCGTATCGCCGCCGAAGCTTCCCGCCTCGCCCACTACAACAAGAGGTCGACCATCACGTCCAGGGAGGTGCAGACGTCCGTCAGGCTCCTGCTGCCCGGTGAACTCGCCAAGCACGCCGTCAGTGAAGGCACCAAGGCCGTCACCAAATACACCAGTTCCAAGTGAGCGATCGGCAGCGCTAATGTCGCCGACGCTCCGTCTCGACGCCTCGCCTCGTGTGTGTAGTATGCAGTGTTAAACCCGGTGCGCTTGTTCGTGTGTCTTGTTGGCTGTGATGCGTGTGTAAATTGTGCTAGTGTCTTCGTAATGTGCATGCATGCATGTATGTATGTACACATGTATTTACGTACGAGACGCGCACGACGCACGCATCGCGAACAAACCACGACAAACGTCTGGACGCGCACGCACTCGCACCTTGGGATGGCAGGAGAAACAACAAAAGGCCCTTTTCAGGGCCACAAATATGTTCATGTGATTCTCAATTCACATTTCTGAAATCGGAATATCGTCAAAACGTTACACGCTCTCTCTCTCTCTCTCTCTCTCTCTCTCTCTCTCTCTCTCACGTAATAACTATAGCAAAGTTATACACAACAAACAAAATAGGTATACATTTTTTATACATTAATGTAACAAGCAATATTCATCAAACTGAACACGCATGCATGCACGCACACTGAATAATAGTGCAGTAGGTAGGTATTTAAAGAAACATTAAATGGGTAATTCCAAAAAATAAAATCGACACGTACGTACGTACCTACCTACCTACTTAGTTAAGTTAAATAAACGCTCGTATTCTTTCTTAGAACACAGCGTAGTTCTATCGTTATGACATGTGTGGCATAACAATTTACGTACGTAGATTAGTATTGTATTGTTTCTGGTTTTTCTTATTATAGTACCTAAGTACCTACCTATATCATAAGGTTAAAACTAAGAATTAATAAAGTTAAAAGAAAATTCTTGTCGATTTATTTTACAAAGTTTAGTTAGTTAGTCCGACGTACCGTAGAGGGCGCGCCGGTGCTTGCAGGTTGCCCACGGTATAAATAGGACCGAAATGCGCGATGGCACGACACTCGCCGTCTGACCGCCGCCGCGTACGGACGTGTATCGCTACCTGCGCTACCCCCCGCCCGCCGCTATCAGTGTCACCGGTTCGTCGCGCGTCCCCAGCGCTGTGACGTCATCCGTAGTCTCAGACTACACCCGTCGAATAATTGGTGTCTTTTTCAAGACAACTTTTGTTCATCTATTTCTGTTTGAGAGAAATATCGTCAAAACGTTGTGCCCCCTCAGGGAAAAACCACAGTTTCGTGGTTCTTGGTGGAAACCTTACGGTGCCAACGAAGCCAAGAGGGTGGTGCCCCAATCCTACCCGCCAGACCCCTTCAGGGCGAGGCTACCCATTGGAGTCGAGAGCTAGGAGCTTGGCCTTGGGGGATCTCCTAGTCAAACCTAGTCTCTGGTTCTCTCCACAGCTACACACCTAGTGTCGGTTGGGTGTGTCTACCCCTTCGCACTAGACCCCAATAGGGCCCTGTCGCACAATAAGACTGGCGACAGGTTTACAAGCTTAGGGCACACCAGTAGGTACACACCTCCCCTGTCACACACACCATCCCCCCTGACAGGGAGGCCACACACACCCCCGGGCCCGTCCACCCGGGGAGTTAGGTTGTTAGGGTGTTAGGCCTTGTAGGGTTTTAATTTCATCATGACGACTAATTTTTAGTTGTTAATTTTTTCAATATGTCTGAAGTCAGTCAACTCCGCGAGGAGTTGGATGCCCTCAGACGTATATTACAGGAGCTCCTCGACTCGAGCGATTTCGTCCGAGAGAGGTATGGAGGCAAGCTGGCTGCGCTCCGACGGCCCGTTATCGCCGATTTTAGCGATGCACTTGACAGCCCCCTGTCACCTCCGCCCGCCGATCAAGGCATTCCTTTGAGGAAAGCCGCCCCGATTTCTAAGAAACCAGGTGTTTCTACGGAACCCGCCGTCCAGTCATCATCGTCGTTGTCAACACCTATTGTTTCAGGGACAAAGGCAAAATCCGCCGCCTCGAGTTCTACGAAGCCCGCCATCGTGACAGCAGCCGCCCCATTACCTGCTATTGTTTCAGGTACAAAGGAGACCGCCGCCGCACCTGCGTCCATTTGTGAGAAAATGGATACCTCAGTTCCTTTGTCTGACAATGGCTCATTGTCAGACAGCTCTAATAACCCATCGTCCGATGACGATTATCAGCTTGTCGGCAAGGGCAAGCGTAAGAAGGGCAAAAACTCACAAGCGAGCTTACCCAAAAAGCTTGTAGCGACCGCAGTGGTCCCTACACCTGTGAGCTCCTGCCCTTCGTCGCCCGCCCCAGCCACTCAGGCTACACCAATTAGCCGCCCGTCTAGCCCTATGGCTATTAACTCTGCTCCGATAGTTCCTCGGAAGCAAAAGCCCCCGCCCCCTATCTACATTCACGAGAAAGGGAAATGGACAGAAGTGTCCAAGATGTGTGCGGATCGCAAGATTCAGTACACAAACGCCCGCGCTACTCAAATTGGTATCAAGGTGATGGTGCCCTCGTCCTCGGACTTCAGGGAACTCACCCGCCACCTTCGCGAAAGGCATATTGCCTTTCATACGTACTCCCTTCCCGAGGAGAAGCCTCACCGTGTGGTGATTAGGCGGATCCCTAAGGAAATACCGTCTTCTGAGATCAAAGATGATCTCATACTTCAGGGGGTGCCAGTAATAGCTGTGCACCGCCTTCACAAAGCGCGCGGCGGAGACCTGTACGACATGGTATTGGTCGTTTGTGACCGCGTTGAAGGCCATCACCCTATTTTTAAGGTGAAGGCCGTCTGCTCGCTATCGGGCATTATCATTCAGAAGCCTAACAGCCTCTCTATAATTGGACAGTGTCACCGCTGTCAGTTGTACGGCCATAGCGCCAACAATTGTTTCGCGCCTCATAGGTGCGTAAAATGCCTGGGAAACCATGGCACCTCAGAATGCCCTCGTCCTAAGGACATCTCACAGTGCACAGAGCCGCCTAGTTGCGTTCTCTGCGGCCAATCGGGTCACCCGGCTAACTACCGTGGCTGCCCAAAAGCTCCCAAAGTTTCGTCCGCGAAGCTGGCCAAGCGCGCCAACGCTCGCCAAATCAGAGAGGGCTCTTACAAAGTACCATCTTCCCAGATGCCAGATCGTCTTGGTCCTCAGCGACCCTTCCACTGGGATGCTCTCAACAGCCAAAAAGAGTTTCCCCCTCTCGGCAAAAAGCAACCCACCCCTCTTCCGGGATTAATGGATCAGCCTGTTATTCCCGTCAATTCTGCAGTTTCCGAAACTGTGCCCCCTCCAAGGGAGGCCTTCTCAGCACCAGCCAATCCTCGTCGCTCGGAGCCCTTCAGGCCCGTGAACACGACAGCCCCCCAAAATCAGTCGAACTATGAGACGATTTTGGGAGCCTTCCACTGGTTCGCCACTGACGAAGCCGACCGTTGCGCGGCTGAAATCAGGGAGGCGAACTTTGATGGAGAAAAGCTTGGGAAGATTTTCCTCAAGTACAACCTCAAAGAGTCACTCCGTGGAATCAATTACAAAAAACAATAATGGGTACCACAAAATTATCCTGCGGCCTACCCAGATCCCTCAAGTTAGGTTTCTTTAATGCCAACGGTGGCATTAAAACACAGCGCGATGAGATCGCCGCCTTTCTTCGCGACCATCTCATCGATGTTTTCCTCGTGCAAGAGACTTTCCTCAAGCCGAGTCACCGCGACCCAAAAATTGCAAACTTTCGCATGGTACGCAATGATCGGGTTCGCTGCCATAAGGGCGGTACGCTCATTTACTACCGCAAAGAATTACACTGCATCCCCATCGATGCCCCACCACTTGTTTCTCTACTAGAGGTTTCAGTCTGTCGGCTCGGTATGACCGGCCATCCACCGGTTCATATTATCTCGGCTTATATGCCCCCTACTCTCACTCCTGAAGATCACGGTCTTCTGGACAAGGACCTCACAGTCCTCTTCGGCTTGAGTGATGCCGTTATCTTAGCGGGTGATCTCAATGCCAAACATCCTGCCTGGAACAGCGCGACCACGAACCCTAGGGGGAAAGTCGTGTTTAGCCTTGGCGAGAAGCTTCACTTCGACACTATCGCTCCCATGGAGCCTACCCACTACCCGGGTACCATTGACCATCGTCCAGACGTGCTCGATATAGCGCTGCTCAAGAACATCAACCTCAGGTTGCGTTCCATCGAGACGCTACATGAGCTCCACTCTGATCATCGTCCAGTGTTAATGCACTTGGTTCCTCGGTCGGGTCCTTCTGACCCCAGCCAGCCTCCTGCGACCATTACGATCACCGACTGGAAGAAATTAGGCGAAAAGCTGAAATCGACCACGTCGCCGCACCTGGACGAGATCCCCGATCATATTGTCTCAGTCGCAGACACGACGGCCGCCATCAACTCGTTTACAGCTCACGTTCAGTCCGTTATTACGGAGTGCTCGCGGGAGGTACCGGAGATGAGTGATCATCGCTGGAAACTACCCGCGGACATACGCGATCTGATAACCGAGAAGAACGCGGCCATACGTGCCTACAGTAGTTGGCCAAATGAGTCAAACAAAACCCACATGCGTAACTTGCAGCTTGCTGTAAAGAAACGCACTAGTGAGTTTCGTAACACTCAGTGGGACAACATGCTCAGCGACCTCGAGCCAACCCATCAGGCTTTCTGGCAACTGCAACGCAAGTTGCGTGCCACCGATGAGGCTTCGATGCCCCCTCTCAATCGACCAGACAAGAGCGTCGCCTTTGACGACTCCGAGAAGGCTGAATGCCTGGCAGACAGCCTGGAAGCTCAGTGCACCGATAGTTCTCAACCGGTCGACAAGCGTCATCTTGATAAGGTGAACGCAGTAGTCGATCACAAAACTAACCTACCACCTGTGGAAGACCCTGATTACCCTCTGCCTGAAGTGACTCCCACTGAAGTGCAAGAGATCGTTAACAGGCTTCTGCCTCGGAAAGCACCGGGCTCCGACGGCATCACCAACAGGGTGATTAAACTTTTACCTCCTCAACTCATAGTGCTACTGGCTGGCATCTTCAATGCTGCCCTAGCTAATAATATTTTTCCGCAAATTTGGAAAGAGGCCACTGTAATAGGTTTTCCCAAGCCAGGCAAACCTAAGGCCGAGCCGTCGAGCTACCGGCCAATCAGTCTTCTGACCACGCTCGGCAAAATCTATGAAAGGCTTATTTATAAGCGGCTCAAAGATTATGTCGAAGCAAAGAGCCTCATTCCCGACGAGCAGTTCGGATTCAAGACCGAGCACTCGTGTATTCATCAGGTTCATCGCATCGTCGAACACGTCAGCGCTGGTTTTCAGCGTGGCCTGATGACAGGCGCGTTATTTTTCGATATAGCGAAAGCATTCGACAAAGTCTGGCACAACGGCTTAATATACAAGCTGTACCAAATGGGAGTGCCTGACCGTCTCGTGCTCATCTTACGGGACTTTTTGTCGAATCGCACTTTCCGCTATCGCATAGGAGAAGCTCTGTCTTCCCCGCATCCGATTCGTGCTGGAGTCCCTCAGGGCTCCGTACTTTCCCCTTTAGTTTTCACGCTGTTTACTAGCGATATCCCAAAGATCAAGAAGGCTCAAATAGCCCTATTCGCTGATGACACGGCTATTTTCTATTCCGGTCGCGAACAAGGCGCTATCGCGCGATCTCTACAGTCGGCAGCCAATGCGCTTAGCGCGTGGTTCCGAAAGTGGAGGATCGAAGTAAATCCGGACAAAAGTCAGGCGGTACTTTTCACCAAACCTCGACTTTCGCGTCCCCCACCACGTCCGATCACAATGTACGGTAAGCCTATCCACTGGGAGAAGCAAGCCAAGTACTTGGGAGTCATACTCGACCATCACCTTTCCTTCGGGAAGCATATAAGAGCAGCTCGTAACAAAGCGGCCTTTGCCATGAGTAGGCTCCACTACATTCTTCAAACAAAGAGCAAATTGTCACTCAAGTGCAAGTTGCGGCTTTACACCTCAGTGATCCGACCAATTATGACATACGCTTGTGTCGTATTTGCTCACTCTCATTCGCGTCACATCCACACGATGCAAACTCTACAAAACCGACTTCTCCGTAGGATCACCGGAGCCCCGTGGTTCATCCGTAATTCCAGTCTTCATTTAGATCTTAAAATGCCCACCCTTCTTCAATTCATGAAACGCCTTTCCAAGCGCTTCTTTGATTCTGCAGTCAAGCATAGGAACCCTCTGGTCACATCGGCCGCCCGATACGAACCATCGCGTATTAGCAAGACCCGCCGTCCGCGGCATACTCTTATCACTCCTGATGACCCTATTACTATTCTTCAAGAAAGCAGTAGGGAAACCAGTACTCTTAGGAAGAACAGACATAAATATCCGTCATTCCGACCGCGCCGCCGCGGTCCGTCGTCGCGGAATCCCATTTCAAGCCCCCCCCGACCCTCGCCAGAGCCAGCCCGCGATGCTGAGCCAGTAGTTTTAAACCAGCCCTTAAATAACATCACTCAGATCCAGCCTGTCCCCTTGCTGCCCTCCCCCAGTGACGTCCTAAGCCGAGGTCCGTACCCCACAGGGGGTGCCCTTAGCGATTTGTCACTTAGTTTGTAAGTTTTTGCCCTGGCTGGAGGCCTTAAACTCAAGGCACCCACAGGGATTTGCCCGGTTAAGCAGAAGACAGTCTCCTAGACTGAACTGCGAGATGCCATTTAGAAAAAAAAAAAAAAAAAAAAAGATGGCACGTTTATTCACTCTCGTACGTTCGAAGTGTGTACACTCGCGCGCCCGTTGCGTGAATTTTTCTGTTACTTTGTTATTATTTCATCTCCCGTTTCGTGTTTGCAATGGCCCGTACCAAGCAGACCGCTCGTAAATCCACCGGTGGTAAGGCACCGAGGAAGCAGCTCGCCACAAAGGCTGCGCGCAAGAGCGCACCGGCCACCGGCGGCGTTAAGAAACCCCATCGCTACAGGCCCGGAACTGTGGCGCTCCGTGAGATTCGTCGCTACCAGAAGAGTACCGAGCTGTTGATCCGCAAGCTTCCGTTCCAGCGTCTCGTGCGTGAGATCGCACAGGACTTCAAGACCGATCTCCGTTTCCAGAGCTCCGCCGTCATGGCGTTGCAGGAGGCTAGCGAGGCTTACCTCGTCGGTCTCTTCGAAGACACCAACCTGTGCGCGATTCACGCGAAGCGCGTCACCATCATGCCCAAGGACATCCAGTTGGCTCGCAGGATCAGAGGCGAACGCGCTTAAACTGCTGCTGCATCAGCATACGTCACAACACGCGTGACTGCCTTCGTGCAGTGCGTTTGTGACTATGCGTTCACACAAAAGGCCCTTTTCAGGGCCACATATGTATCAGATTATAAGATATTTCTTTATGTCGGAAGAAGTCACAAAAACGTTACCTTACCTACCTACTGGAATTTATTTGCTAAACACAAAAATTTTACACACACAATAATCATACAACCTACCTACCTACCTACCTACCTACCTAGCTAGCTAGCTAGCTAGCTAGCTAGCTAGTTAGGTACTTACTTATTTACAAACTAATTAAATAAACAACAGAGACGAAACTTACTTTTTCTTTACTAAGTAAGCACCGCAGTCAGTGAGTGAAGGTTTCATACGTCTTAAATATTATATGCGTAACGGTCTACTTTACTATTATTATTAATTATCACTACGATACTTACGATATTACAAAATAAAATGCAATTTTAGATGCATTGATGAAACGATAGGTAAATTAATGTTTCGCGACGACTAAACAACGTAGTTGAGCGAACCAGCCAACCAACGACGAGCATCGGGGCGCCTCGCCCCCCGCACCTTTCGGCTCTTGCCTACCGCCCCGCTGAGCTGCGCGTAGCATATAAATATAAGGAGGCCTGCGTACTCAAAAAATATCAGTCGTTCGCGTTGCTCGTGCGCGCACACTCGTTCCTGAATTTTGTTTTGAAACCCCACTGCTGAGAAGATGACCGGTCGCGGTAAGGGAGGAAAGGGTCTGGGAAAAGGAGGAGCCAAGCGTCACAGGAAGGTACTTCGTGATAACATCCAGGGTATCACAAAGCCCGCCATCCGTCGTCTGGCTCGCAGAGGCGGCGTGAAACGTATCTCCGGTCTGATCTACGAAGAAACTCGCGGTGTGCTTAAAGTGTTCCTAGAGAACGTCATCCGTGACGCCGTCACTTACACCGAGCACGCCAAGAGGAAGACCGTCACCGCCATGGACGTCGTCTACGCTCTGAAGCGCCAGGGTCGCACCCTGTACGGTTTCGGCGGTTAAACGTGTCGTCTCTGCGCAACCAGCAGCTGATCTACATAATGTGTGTGTGCGGACGTGTGCGTGTTGCGTTCGTTCGTTGCGAATGAACAAAATCGTACCGTTTCACCGTGCGTGTGTAGATGCGCACATCAAAAAAGGCCCTTTTCAGGGCCGCATATGATTCGAAACAATTAAAAGGTTTCTTTAATGGAATTGTCGTCAAAAAACGTACCTACATAATATATATCTGTTATTTATTTATACCACACACAGAAAGGAAGTCACTGTTCACATGAGTACCTAGTAGTTACTTACCTACCTAGTGTTGTTTAGTCTTCGAGATGGGGGATGAAATGAAATAGCTAGAAGTATACTTGAATGATTCCTTTATTTATTTCTTAATTAATATACACCGATAATCACATCGGGCTTAAATCTAAAGTGTCGATCGTTTACGCATAATTATATTTGCACACGCACACTTCTTCGGTCTTCCTTCTTTCGCCGTCGTCGTCTCGGGTCGGTGCCTACCTTTTTAGATACCAAATACTTAAATACCTACGTAGGTATGATGCACGCCTGTCTGAACCTGTAAAATATAAAAGAAAACATTAGATACCCTAACACTAAAATATTAAAAAATGTACCTCTACCTACCGTACTCGCGTACAGCTATTCGTCCGCCCGTTCGTCGTTGCGCGTGCAGTTTGATAATGTCGTGTTGTTGTTAATGTACCTACTTACCTACAGCAGAGGTAGGTACAACATCGTGCATGATACACTGTATTATTCTAAGGAGTTAATCATTTATTATTTCGCGTACAAATATTTAGCATTACAGGCTGGCTGTAGCCCAGCCGGTGGCTTAGAGGACGCTGTGTGTACGACGTACGGTACGGTACCTACGCGGGCCAGAGCGACGACGACGACGACGACGACGACGCACTGTCGATCGGCTGTTGTCGTGACTTTGATGTAGGTACGCTTTCTGATGCTATAATCGCAGTCTTCGCGATGTCCACTCCTCGAACGAATATTAGTACTTGTATAATATTAATAGGTTGCACGTCCTGGACGGAGTCGTCCGTCCTTAGCGGTTCGGCGGTCGCGGTGTTTTACGACGGTTCACTTTTAGGTCGATAATACCTTCGCAACGGCGTGTGATATCGACGAAGTGCTGTCGCCACACACGCTCGATATCCTCCTTGTTGACGCGTCGACCTCGATCCCGGCTAACTATCAATTTTATAGAGAAAATAACGTTTTGAACTCGACCCGACCTACGCTTCGTACTCAGTCGTCAAAATAAAACACCGCCACGGTCCGAACGCGCACCGCACTCCGTCTGCGTTCGCACTTCGGCATACTCCACTTCATGAACTATCCGAAAACGCAAACGACACTCGAACTGCGACTCGTTAACTATTATTTTTGTTTATTTTATTAGATACGTGTTAGTGAAAACTTTCAAGCGTTCATACGAGAAAACGTCGCGCGACATCGCGGCGCTCGTTACGGTAAAGTTACGTCGTACCTGAGCGTACGTTTACGAAACTTGTAAATCCTATAAGTGGCGACATCTAAGTCTCTCACCTCTTATTCGAATCTTCGTGTGTGATTCGTTCGTTCGGTTACGTTCATCGATAATTTGTTGCAATGGCAGACACAGCAGTAGCTACCGAGGCTCCGGCACCCGCTACACCAGCGAAGAAGGCGGCGAGACAGGCCGGCGGAGCCGGTGCCGCGAAGAAACCGAAGGCGAAGCCGACCCATCCCAAAACATCCGAGATGGTCAACAGCGCTATCAAGGAGATGAAGGAGCGCAGCGGATCCTCCCTGCAGGCGATCAAGAAGTACATCGCGGCCCAGTACAAGGTCGACGCTGAGAAACTGGCTCCGTTCATCAGGAAATATCTGAAGAGCGCCGTCGAATCTGGCGCGCTGATCCAGACCAAGGGCAAGGGCGCCTCCGGTTCGTTCAAGCTAGAATCGAAATCGGCCGCGTCGAAGAAACCCGCCACCGCCGCAGCTGGCAAGGCCGCCGGCAAGGCGACCGCCTCTGCCGCCGCGAAGACGAAGAAGGCGACCGCCTCTGCGGCTGGAGCCAAGACCAAGAAGGCAGCAGCCGCCGCAGCGTCCGCCTCCGCAGCCTCTTCACCGTCCAAGGCCAAGTCGTCGGCCGCCGCCGCTAAGGACAAAAAGGCCGCCGCCGCTAAGAAGAAGCCGGCACCGAAGAAGGCAGCCGCACCCGCCAAGGCGAAGGGCGCCGCAGCTCCGAAAGCTAAGAAGACAGCCAAGCCGCCGACCAAGAAACCGAAAGCGCCTAAACCCAAGAAGGCCGCCGCTACACCCAAGTCGAAGCCGGCAGCCAAGAAAGCGTCCGCCGCTAAGAAGTAAGCGACGGTCGCGTTCGCGTTACACCGGCGACGACGGAGACAACGACGACAGCGGGGCGCAGTCGGCTGAACACCAGATAACAAACAACTTACACACGCAAACAGAGCAGCTGCTGCAGATGAGTGTGTGATGATAAGTGTGCGTGCGTCTTGCCTATAGTGCGTGTGCTGTGTACATTGTATTATGCACGGTAGAGAGGCGCGCGCTTGCTTTGTGCGTTTTCATCAACGCGCCCAACCGCGCGCACGTAGTACGTATGCGTCCATCATCGTCCTCGGGGAAAAGAGAGTGTGTGGAACGCGCTCGACGTGTCGAGAGCTCGTCACCCGTCACCAAGGCGGCACGGCGGGCACCGAGATGCTTAACGAGTTGCGTAAATGCGCGCTCTCAATTCGCGGCGCTCTCCGAGCGCACACCAAAAAGCCCTTTTCAGGGCTAACAAAACTATCATGAATATGAAAAATATTCATTTCTTTAATACGGAGAGAGAGAGTCATAACGTTTTATATATAATTATACTCGCTTAGGTACACATACATATAGATCTCGCAAAATTCAACCTACTTACCTACGTTTTATAAGTACATCATACCTAGTTCTAACTACAATTAGAATATCTAGGACTGTAGGTAGTTTTTACATAGGGTCTAGAATTAATAAAACAATAATATCATATTTTACAGTTAGGTAAAGTTCTAAAATCGAAACGTCCATTCCCAACCATAATATTGTTGCACTCGCGAGAGGCGCGCCTGCGCGCTTCGTGAATTTGTTTCTTCGTTAGCTCCGTACCCCTCCCACTGACACAGCTACGCGGCGCGGGTATAAAAACGCGCGGTGGGTATGTTTGAAAAACAGTACAAGATTCCCTCGTCGCGCGCACAGTCGTACGCGTGTTTCGTCGTTTTCGTGTGTTAAACCCAAACTCTACCTACCATGTCTGGTCGCGGCAAAGGTGGCAAGGTGAAGGGAAAGGCAAAGTCCCGTTCCAACCGTGCTGGTCTTCAGTTCCCTGTGGGTCGTATCCACAGGCTGCTTCGCAACGGAAACTACGCCGAGCGCGTCGGTGCCGGTGCCCCCGTCTACTTGGCCGCCGTGATGGAGTACCTGGCTGCTGAGGTTCTCGAGTTGGCCGGCAACGCCGCTCGGGACAACAAGAAGACCAGGATCATCCCGCGTCATCTTCAATTGGCCATCCGCAACGACGAGGAGCTGAACAAACTGCTCTCCGGTGTGACGATCGCTCAAGGTGGTGTGCTGCCTAACATCCAGGCTGTGCTCCTGCCCAAGAAGACCGAGAAGAAGGCTTAGACGTCGCCGTCGTGCTACACACACACGGCGACATCTGACCGTGATGCATCGTGCGAGTGCCCCGCACGCGTGTTTCGATATAATATTTATGCTATTTGTATACGTATTATGTCGTTTGTTTGCGCGATGCTCTCCGCTCGCATGCATTCAAAACAAAAGGCCCTTTTCAGGGCCACAATATTATTCGTCAACTATATACTTAATACAAAGACAGTTTCTTTATCTGCGTTATCGTCTAAACGTAAAAATCATCTACCTAATATAATTCATGTACCTATACAAGAACTACCTATTACAGTATACAGTATACAGTACCTACCTACCTGAAGTAGATACCAGTTAGTTAGTTCTACCTTGTCATGTAGGTGTTAAATTAAATTGAATGAATCAATCAATCGGGAAATGATCGATTTCTCGTCGGACGGAGCATTAGGTACAAAATAATGTGAATGTAAACAGTATGCATACACAGACACAATATTAAATTTATGTAAATAAAGCAGGCAATTTAAAAAATATTATGAGGTCGAATGAATGAAACAAAAATACTTAGGTACTTAGTGTAAATGTAAATTTTTGTTTTAGTTTGTGCTATATGTTATATATACCCATTTCTAATATAATTATATAGGTATAATACCTAGTTAGTTGGAATTGGAATTGATATCAATATATATATATATTTTTTTTTTTTTTTCAATCACGAGCGTCACAACGACGCCCGCCCGCTCGCTCCCTTCACCTCCCTCTCGGGTATCCCCTCTCCCCGCGCTTTGGATTAGGAGCGCGGTGATTGGTCCGCCGCTGCGTTGAATCACTCACCGCTTGCCGCAACTGTGTACCGCGTGCGAGCGTATAAATACCACTTCTGAAAATAAATTCGTTTATACTGCGACTGAACTCCGTTTCGGTAGCACGTGTGTACTCTACGATTTCATAATGCCGCCCAAGACAAGTGGTAAAGCCGCCAAGAAGTCTGGCAAAGCCCAGAAGAACATCTCCAAGACCGACAAGAAGAAGAAGAAGCACAAGAGGAAGGAGAGCTACGCCATCTACATCTACAAGGTGTTGAAGCAGGTGCACCCCGACACCGGTATCTCCAGCAAGGCCATGTCCATCATGAATTCGTTCGTGAACGACATCTTCGAGCGTATC
Source organism: Diarsia rubi (assembly GCA_932274075.1). NCBI lineage: Eukaryota > Metazoa > Arthropoda > Insecta > Lepidoptera > Noctuidae > Diarsia > Diarsia rubi. Next base: position 5,959,121 of record OW026441.1, read on the forward strand.
GCCGCCGAAGCTTCCCGCCTCGCCCACTACAACAAGAGGTCGACCATCACGTCCAGGGAGGTGCAGACGTCCGTCAGGCTCCTGCTGCCCGGTGAACTCGCCAAGCACGCCGTCAGTGAAGGCACCAAGGCCGTCACCAAATACACCAGTTCCAAGTGAGCGATCGGCAGCGCTAATGTCGCCGACGCTCCGTCTCGACGCCTCGCCTCGTGTGTGTAGTATGCAGTGTTAAACCCGGTGCGCTTGTTCGTGTGTCTTGTTGGCTGTGATGCGTGTGTAAATTGTGCTAGTGTCTTCGTAATGTGCATGCATGCATGTATGTATGTACACATGTATTTACGTACGAGACGCGCACGACGCACGCATCGCGAACAAACCACGACAAACGTCTGGACGCGCACGCACTCGCACCTTGGGATGGCAGGAGAAACAACAAAAGGCCCTTTTCAGGGCCACAAATATGTTCATGTGATTCTCAATTCACATTTCTGAAATCGGAATATCGTCAAAACGTTACACGCTCTCTCTCTCTCTCTCTCTCTCTCTCTCTCTCTCTCTCTCTCTCACGTAATAACTATAGCAAAGTTATACACAACAAACAAAATAGGTATACATTTTTTATACATTAATGTAACAAGCAATATTCATCAAACTGAACACGCATGCATGCACGCACACTGAATAATAGTGCAGTAGGTAGGTATTTAAAGAAACATTAAATGGGTAATTCCAAAAAATAAAATCGACACGTACGTACGTACCTACCTACCTACTTAGTTAAGTTAAATAAACGCTCGTATTCTTTCTTAGAACACAGCGTAGTTCTATCGTTATGACATGTGTGGCATAACAATTTACGTACGTAGATTAGTATTGTATTGTTTCTGGTTTTTCTTATTATAGTACCTAAGTACCTACCTATATCATAAGGTTAAAACTAAGAATTAATAAAGTTAAAAGAAAATTCTTGTCGATTTATTTTACAAAGTTTAGTTAGTTAGTCCGACGTACCGTAGAGGGCGCGCCGGTGCTTGCAGGTTGCCCACGGTATAAATAGGACCGAAATGCGCGATGGCACGTTTATTCACTCTCGTACGTTCGAAGTGTGTACACTCGCGCGCCCGTTGCGTGAATTTTTCTGTTACTTTGTTATTATTTCATCTCCCGTTTCGTGTTTGCAATGGCCCGTACCAAGCAGACCGCTCGTAAATCCACCGGTGGTAAGGCACCGAGGAAGCAGCTCGCCACAAAGGCTGCGCGCAAGAGCGCACCGGCCACCGGCGGCGTTAAGAAACCCCATCGCTACAGGCCCGGAACTGTGGCGCTCCGTGAGATTCGTCGCTACCAGAAGAGTACCGAGCTGTTGATCCGCAAGCTTCCGTTCCAGCGTCTCGTGCGTGAGATCGCACAGGACTTCAAGACCGATCTCCGTTTCCAGAGCTCCGCCGTCATGGCGTTGCAGGAGGCTAGCGAGGCTTACCTCGTCGGTCTCTTCGAAGACACCAACCTGTGCGCGATTCACGCGAAGCGCGTCACCATCATGCCCAAGGACATCCAGTTGGCTCGCAGGATCAGAGGCGAACGCGCTTAAACTGCTGCTGCATCAGCATACGTCACAACACGCGTGACTGCCTTCGTGCAGTGCGTTTGTGACTATGCGTTCACACAAAAGGCCCTTTTCAGGGCCACATATGTATCAGATTATAAGATATTTCTTTATGTCGGAAGAAGTCACAAAAACGTTACCTTACCTACCTACTGGAATTTATTTGCTAAACACAAAAATTTTACACACACAATAATCATACAACCTACCTACCTACCTACCTACCTACCTAGCTAGCTAGCTAGCTAGCTAGCTAGCTAGTTAGGTACTTACTTATTTACAAACTAATTAAATAAACAACAGAGACGAAACTTACTTTTTCTTTACTAAGTAAGCACCGCAGTCAGTGAGTGAAGGTTTCATACGTCTTAAATATTATATGCGTAACGGTCTACTTTACTATTATTATTAATTATCACTACGATACTTACGATATTACAAAATAAAATGCAATTTTAGATGCATTGATGAAACGATAGGTAAATTAATGTTTCGCGACGACTAAACAACGTAGTTGAGCGAACCAGCCAACCAACGACGAGCATCGGGGCGCCTCGCCCCCCGCACCTTTCGGCTCTTGCCTACCGCCCCGCTGAGCTGCGCGTAGCATATAAATATAAGGAGGCCTGCGTACTCAAAAAATATCAGTCGTTCGCGTTGCTCGTGCGCGCACACTCGTTCCTGAATTTTGTTTTGAAACCCCACTGCTGAGAAGATGACCGGTCGCGGTAAGGGAGGAAAGGGTCTGGGAAAAGGAGGAGCCAAGCGTCACAGGAAGGTACTTCGTGATAACATCCAGGGTATCACAAAGCCCGCCATCCGTCGTCTGGCTCGCAGAGGCGGCGTGAAACGTATCTCCGGTCTGATCTACGAAGAAACTCGCGGTGTGCTTAAAGTGTTCCTAGAGAACGTCATCCGTGACGCCGTCACTTACACCGAGCACGCCAAGAGGAAGACCGTCACCGCCATGGACGTCGTCTACGCTCTGAAGCGCCAGGGTCGCACCCTGTACGGTTTCGGCGGTTAAACGTGTCGTCTCTGCGCAACCAGCAGCTGATCTACATAATGTGTGTGTGCGGACGTGTGCGTGTTGCGTTCGTTCGTTGCGAATGAACAAAATCGTACCGTTTCACCGTGCGTGTGTAGATGCGCACATCAAAAAAGGCCCTTTTCAGGGCCGCATATGATTCGAAACAATTAAAAGGTTTCTTTAATGGAATTGTCGTCAAAAAACGTACCTACATAATATATATCTGTTATTTATTTATACCACACACAGAAAGGAAGTCACTGTTCACATGAGTACCTAGTAGTTACTTACCTACCTAGTGTTGTTTAGTCTTCGAGATGGGGGATGAAATGAAATAGCTAGAAGTATACTTGAATGATTCCTTTATTTATTTCTTAATTAATATACACCGATAATCACATCGGGCTTAAATCTAAAGTGTCGATCGTTTACGCATAATTATATTTGCACACGCACACTTCTTCGGTCTTCCTTCTTTCGCCGTCGTCGTCTCGGGTCGGTGCCTACCTTTTTAGATACCAAATACTTAAATACCTACGTAGGTATGATGCACGCCTGTCTGAACCTGTAAAATATAAAAGAAAACATTAGATACCCTAACACTAAAATATTAAAAAATGTACCTCTACCTACCGTACTCGCGTACAGCTATTCGTCCGCCCGTTCGTCGTTGCGCGTGCAGTTTGATAATGTCGTGTTGTTGTTAATGTACCTACTTACCTACAGCAGAGGTAGGTACAACATCGTGCATGATACACTGTATTATTCTAAGGAGTTAATCATTTATTATTTCGCGTACAAATATTTAGCATTACAGGCTGGCTGTAGCCCAGCCGGTGGCTTAGAGGACGCTGTGTGTACGACGTACGGTACGGTACCTACGCGGGCCAGAGCGACGACGACGACGACGACGACGACGCACTGTCGATCGGCTGTTGTCGTGACTTTGATGTAGGTACGCTTTCTGATGCTATAATCGCAGTCTTCGCGATGTCCACTCCTCGAACGAATATTAGTACTTGTATAATATTAATAGGTTGCACGTCCTGGACGGAGTCGTCCGTCCTTAGCGGTTCGGCGGTCGCGGTGTTTTACGACGGTTCACTTTTAGGTCGATAATACCTTCGCAACGGCGTGTGATATCGACGAAGTGCTGTCGCCACACACGCTCGATATCCTCCTTGTTGACGCGTCGACCTCGATCCCGGCTAACTATCAATTTTATAGAGAAAATAACGTTTTGAACTCGACCCGACCTACGCTTCGTACTCAGTCGTCAAAATAAAACACCGCCACGGTCCGAACGCGCACCGCACTCCGTCTGCGTTCGCACTTCGGCATACTCCACTTCATGAACTATCCGAAAACGCAAACGACACTCGAACTGCGACTCGTTAACTATTATTTTTGTTTATTTTATTAGATACGTGTTAGTGAAAACTTTCAAGCGTTCATACGAGAAAACGTCGCGCGACATCGCGGCGCTCGTTACGGTAAAGTTACGTCGTACCTGAGCGTACGTTTACGAAACTTGTAAATCCTATAAGTGGCGACATCTAAGTCTCTCACCTCTTATTCGAATCTTCGTGTGTGATTCGTTCGTTCGGTTACGTTCATCGATAATTTGTTGCAATGGCAGACACAGCAGTAGCTACCGAGGCTCCGGCACCCGCTACACCAGCGAAGAAGGCGGCGAGACAGGCCGGCGGAGCCGGTGCCGCGAAGAAACCGAAGGCGAAGCCGACCCATCCCAAAACATCCGAGATGGTCAACAGCGCTATCAAGGAGATGAAGGAGCGCAGCGGATCCTCCCTGCAGGCGATCAAGAAGTACATCGCGGCCCAGTACAAGGTCGACGCTGAGAAACTGGCTCCGTTCATCAGGAAATATCTGAAGAGCGCCGTCGAATCTGGCGCGCTGATCCAGACCAAGGGCAAGGGCGCCTCCGGTTCGTTCAAGCTAGAATCGAAATCGGCCGCGTCGAAGAAACCCGCCACCGCCGCAGCTGGCAAGGCCGCCGGCAAGGCGACCGCCTCTGCCGCCGCGAAGACGAAGAAGGCGACCGCCTCTGCGGCTGGAGCCAAGACCAAGAAGGCAGCAGCCGCCGCAGCGTCCGCCTCCGCAGCCTCTTCACCGTCCAAGGCCAAGTCGTCGGCCGCCGCCGCTAAGGACAAAAAGGCCGCCGCCGCTAAGAAGAAGCCGGCACCGAAGAAGGCAGCCGCACCCGCCAAGGCGAAGGGCGCCGCAGCTCCGAAAGCTAAGAAGACAGCCAAGCCGCCGACCAAGAAACCGAAAGCGCCTAAACCCAAGAAGGCCGCCGCTACACCCAAGTCGAAGCCGGCAGCCAAGAAAGCGTCCGCCGCTAAGAAGTAAGCGACGGTCGCGTTCGCGTTACACCGGCGACGACGGAGACAACGACGACAGCGGGGCGCAGTCGGCTGAACACCAGATAACAAACAACTTACACACGCAAACAGAGCAGCTGCTGCAGATGAGTGTGTGATGATAAGTGTGCGTGCGTCTTGCCTATAGTGCGTGTGCTGTGTACATTGTATTATGCACGGTAGAGAGGCGCGCGCTTGCTTTGTGCGTTTTCATCAACGCGCCCAACCGCGCGCACGTAGTACGTATGCGTCCATCATCGTCCTCGGGGAAAAGAGAGTGTGTGGAACGCGCTCGACGTGTCGAGAGCTCGTCACCCGTCACCAAGGCGGCACGGCGGGCACCGAGATGCTTAACGAGTTGCGTAAATGCGCGCTCTCAATTCGCGGCGCTCTCCGAGCGCACACCAAAAAGCCCTTTTCAGGGCTAACAAAACTATCATGAATATGAAAAATATTCATTTCTTTAATACGGAGAGAGAGAGTCATAACGTTTTATATATAATTATACTCGCTTAGGTACACATACATATAGATCTCGCAAAATTCAACCTACTTACCTACGTTTTATAAGTACATCATACCTAGTTCTAACTACAATTAGAATATCTAGGACTGTAGGTAGTTTTTACATAGGGTCTAGAATTAATAAAACAATAATATCATATTTTACAGTTAGGTAAAGTTCTAAAATCGAAACGTCCATTCCCAACCATAATATTGTTGCACTCGCGAGAGGCGCGCCTGCGCGCTTCGTGAATTTGTTTCTTCGTTAGCTCCGTACCCCTCCCACTGACACAGCTACGCGGCGCGGGTATAAAAACGCGCGGTGGGTATGTTTGAAAAACAGTACAAGATTCCCTCGTCGCGCGCACAGTCGTACGCGTGTTTCGTCGTTTTCGTGTGTTAAACCCAAACTCTACCTACCATGTCTGGTCGCGGCAAAGGTGGCAAGGTGAAGGGAAAGGCAAAGTCCCGTTCCAACCGTGCTGGTCTTCAGTTCCCTGTGGGTCGTATCCACAGGCTGCTTCGCAACGGAAACTACGCCGAGCGCGTCGGTGCCGGTGCCCCCGTCTACTTGGCCGCCGTGATGGAGTACCTGGCTGCTGAGGTTCTCGAGTTGGCCGGCAACGCCGCTCGGGACAACAAGAAGACCAGGATCATCCCGCGTCATCTTCAATTGGCCATCCGCAACGACGAGGAGCTGAACAAACTGCTCTCCGGTGTGACGATCGCTCAAGGTGGTGTGCTGCCTAACATCCAGGCTGTGCTCCTGCCCAAGAAGACCGAGAAGAAGGCTTAGACGTCGCCGTCGTGCTACACACACACGGCGACATCTGACCGTGATGCATCGTGCGAGTGCCCCGCACGCGTGTTTCGATATAATATTTATGCTATTTGTATACGTATTATGTCGTTTGTTTGCGCGATGCTCTCCGCTCGCATGCATTCAAAACAAAAGGCCCTTTTCAGGGCCACAATATTATTCGTCAACTATATACTTAATACAAAGACAGTTTCTTTATCTGCGTTATCGTCTAAACGTAAAAATCATCTACCTAATATAATTCATGTACCTATACAAGAACTACCTATTACAGTATACAGTATACAGTACCTACCTACCTGAAGTAGATACCAGTTAGTTAGTTCTACCTTGTCATGTAGGTGTTAAATTAAATTGAATGAATCAATCAATCGGGAAATGATCGATTTCTCGTCGGACGGAGCATTAGGTACAAAATAATGTGAATGTAAACAGTATGCATACACAGACACAATATTAAATTTATGTAAATAAAGCAGGCAATTTAAAAAATATTATGAGGTCGAATGAATGAAACAAAAATACTTAGGTACTTAGTGTAAATGTAAATTTTTGTTTTAGTTTGTGCTATATGTTATATATACCCATTTCTAATATAATTATATAGGTATAATACCTAGTTAGTTGGAATTGGAATTGATATCAATATATATATATTTTTTTTTTTTTTTTTCAATCACGAGCGTCACAACGACGCCCGCCCGCTCGCTCCCTTCACCTCCCTCTCGGGTATCCCCTCTCCCCGCGCTTTGGATTAGGAGCGCGGTGATTGGTCCGCCGCTGCGTTGAATCACTCACCGCTTGCCGCAACTGTGTACCGCGTGCGAGCGTATAAATACCACTTCTGAAAATAAATTCGTTTATACTGCGACTGAACTCCGTTTCGGTAGCACGTGTGTACTCTACGATTTCATAATGCCGCCCAAGACAAGTGGTAAAGCCGCCAAGAAGTCTGGCAAAGCCCAGAAGAACATCTCCAAGACCGACAAGAAGAAGAAGAAGCACAAGAGGAAGGAGAGCTACGCCATCTACATCTACAAGGTGTTGAAGCAGGTGCACCCCGACACCGGTATCTCCAGCAAGGCCATGTCCATCATGAATTCGTTCGTGAACGACATCTTCGAGCGTATCGCCGCCGAAGCTTCCCGCCTCGCCCACTACAACAAGAGGTCGACCATCACGTCCAGGGAGGTGCAGACGTCCGTCAGGCTCCTGCTGCCCGGTGAACTCGCCAAGCACGCCGTCAGTGAAGGCACCAAGGCCGTCACCAAATACACCAGTTCCAAGTGAGCGATCGGCAGCGCTAATGTCGCCGACGCTCCGTCTCGACGCCTCGCCTCGTGTGTGTAGTATGCAGTGTTAAACCCGGTGCGCTTGTTCGTGTGTCTTGTTGGCTGTGATGCGTGTGTAAATTGTGCTAGTGTCTTCGTAATGTGCATGCATGCATGTATGTATGTACACATGTATTTACGTACGAGACGCGCACGACGCACGCATCGCGAACAAACCACGACAAACGTCTGGACGCGCACGCACTCGCACCTTGGGATGGCAGGAGAAACAACAAAAGGCCCTTTTCAGGGCCACAAATATGTTCATGTGATTCTCAATTCACATTTCTGAAATCGGAATATCGTCAAAACGTTACACGCTCTCTCTCTCTCTCTCTCTCTCTCTCTCTCTCTCTCTCTCTCACGTAATAACTATAGCAAAGTTATACACAACAAACAAAATAGGTATACATTTTTTATACATTAATGTAACAAGCAATATTCATCAAACTGAACACGCATGCATGCACGCACACTGAATAATAGTGCAGTAGGTAGGTATTTAAAGAAACATTAAATGGGTAATTCCAAAAAATAAAATCGACACGTACGTACGTACCTACCTACCTACTTAGTTAAGTTAAATAAACGCTCGTATTCTTTCTTAGAACACAGCGTAGTTCTATCGTTATGACATGTGTGGCATAACAATTTACGTACGTAGATTAGTATTGTATTGTTTCTGGTTTTTCTTATTATAGTACCTAAGTACCTACCTATATCATAAGGTTAAAACTAAGAATTAATAAAGTTAAAAGAAAATTCTTGTCGATTTATTTTACAAAGTTTAGTTAGTTAGTCCGACGTACCGTAGAGGGCGCGCCGGTGCTTGCAGGTTGCCCACGGTATAAATAGGACCGAAATGCGCGATGGCACGTTTATTCACTCTCGTACGTTCGAAGTGTGTACACTCGCGCGCCCGTTGCGTGAATTTTTCTGTTACTTTGTTATTATTTCATCTCCCGTTTCGTGTTTGCAATGGCCCGTACCAAGCAGACCGCTCGTAAATCCACCGGTGGTAAGGCACCGAGGAAGCAGCTCGCCACAAAGGCTGCGCGCAAGAGCGCACCGGCCACCGGCGGCGTTAAGAAACCCCATCGCTACAGGCCCGGAACTGTGGCGCTCCGTGAGATTCGTCGCTACCAGAAGAGTACCGAGCTGTTGATCCGCAAGCTTCCGTTCCAGCGTCTCGTGCGTGAGATCGCACAGGACTTCAAGACCGATCTCCGTTTCCAGAGCTCCGCCGTCATGGCGTTGCAGGAGGCTAGCGAGGCTTACCTCGTCGGTCTCTTCGAAGACACCAACCTGTGCGCGATTCACGCGAAGCGCGTCACCATCATGCCCAAGGACATCCAGTTGGCTCGCAGGATCAGAGGCGAACGCGCTTAAACTGCTGCTGCATCAGCATACGTCACAACACGCGTGACTGCCTTCGTGCAGTGCGTTTGTGACTATGCGTTCACACAAAAGGCCCTTTTCAGGGCCACATATGTATCAGATTATAAGATATTTCTTTATGTCGGAAGAAGTCACAAAAACGTTACCTTACCTACCTACTGGAATTTATTTGCTAAACACAAAAATTTTACACACACAATAATCATACAACCTACCTACCTACCTACCTACCTACCTAGCTAGCTAGCTAGCTAGCTAGCTAGCTAGTTAGGTACTTACTTATTTACAAACTAATTAAATAAACAACAGAGACGAAACTTACTTTTTCTTTACTAAGTAAGCACCGCAGTCAGTGAGTGAAGGTTTCATACGTCTTAAATATTATATGCGTAACGGTCTACTTTACTATTATTATTAATTATCACTACGATACTTACGATATTACAAAATAAAATGCAATTTTAGATGCATTGATGAAACGATAGGTAAATTAATGTTTCGCGACGACTAAACAACGTAGTTGAGCGAACCAGCCAACCAACGACGAGCATCGGGGCGCCTCGCCCCCCGCACCTTTCGGCTCTTGCCTACCGCCCCGCTGAGCTGCGCGTAGCATATAAATATAAGGAGGCCTGCGTACTCAAAAAATATCAGTCGTTCGCGTTGCTCGTGCGCGCACACTCGTTCCTGAATTTTGTTTTGAAACCCCACTGCTGAGAAGATGACCGGTCGCGGTAAGGGAGGAAAGGGTCTGGGAAAAGGAGGAGCCAAGCGTCACAGGAAGGTACTTCGTGATAACATCCAGGGTATCACAAAGCCCGCCATCCGTCGTCTGGCTCGCAGAGGCGGCGTGAAACGTATCTCCGGTCTGATCTACGAAGAAACTCGCGGTGTGCTTAAAGTGTTCCTAGAGAACGTCATCCGTGACGCCGTCACTTACACCGAGCACGCCAAGAGGAAGACCGTCACCGCCATGGACGTCGTCTACGCTCTGAAGCGCCAGGGTCGCACCCTGTACGGTTTCGGCGGTTAAACGTGTCGTCTCTGCGCAACCAGCAGCTGATCTACATAATGTGTGTGTGCGGACGTGTGCGTGTTGCGTTCGTTCGTTGCGAATGAACAAAATCGTACCGTTTCACCGTGCGTGTGTAGATGCGCACATCAAAAAAGGCCCTTTTCAGGGCCGCATATGATTCGAAACAATTAAAAGGTTTCTTTAATGGAATTGTCGTCAAAAAACGTACCTACATAATATATATCTGTTATTTATTTATACCACACACAGAAAGGAAGTCACTGTTCACATGAGTACCTAGTAGTTACTTACCTACCTAGTGTTGTTTAGTCTTCGAGATGGGGGATGAAATGAAATAGCTAGAAGTATACTTGAATGATTCCTTTATTTATTTCTTAATTAATATACACCGATAATCACATCGGGCTTAAATCTAAAGTGTCGATCGTTTACGCATAATTATATTTGCACACGCACACTTCTTCGGTCTTCCTTCTTTCGCCGTCGTCGTCTCGGGTCGGTGCCTACCTTTTTAGATACCAAATACTTAAATACCTACGTAGGTATGATGCACGCCTGTCTGAACCTGTAAAATATAAAAGAAAACATTAGATACCCTAACACTAAAATATTAAAAAATGTACCTCTACCTACCGTACTCGCGTACAGCTATTCGTCCGCCCGTTCGTCGTTGCGCGTGCAGTTTGATAATGTCGTGTTGTTGTTAATGTACCTACTTACCTACAGCAGAGGTAGGTACAACATCGTGCATGATACACTGTATTATTCTAAGGAGTTAATCATTTATTATTTCGCGTACAAATATTTAGCATTACAGGCTGGCTGTAGCCCAGCCGGTGGCTTAGAGGACGCTGTGTGTACGACGTACGGTACGGTACCTACGCGGGCCAGAGCGACGACGACGACGACGACGACGACGCACTGTCGATCGGCTGTTGTCGTGACTTTGATGTAGGTACGCTTTCTGATGCTATAATCGCAGTCTTCGCGATGTCCACTCCTCGAACGAATATTAGTACTTGTATAATATTAATAGGTTGCACGTCCTGGACGGAGTCGTCCGTCCTTAGCGGTTCGGCGGTCGCGGTGTTTTACGACGGTTCACTTTTAGGTCGATAATACCTTCGCAACGGCGTGTGATATCGACGAAGTGCTGTCGCCACACACGCTCGATATCCTCCTTGTTGACGCGTCGACCTCGATCCCGGCTAACTATCAATTTTATAGAGAAAATAACGTTTTGAACTCGACCCGACCTACGCTTCGTACTCAGTCGTCAAAATAAAACACCGCCACGGTCCGAACGCGCACCGCACTCCGTCTGCGTTCGCACTTCGGCATACTCCACTTCATGAACTATCCGAAAACGCAAACGACACTCGAACTGCGACTCGTTAACTATTATTTTTGTTTATTTTATTAGATACGTGTTAGTGAAAACTTTCAAGCGTTCATACGAGAAAACGTCGCGCGACATCGCGGCGCTCGTTACGGTAAAGTTACGTCGTACCTGAGCGTACGTTTACGAAACTTGTAAATCCTATAAGTGGCGACATCTAAGTCTCTCACCTCTTATTCGAATCTTCGTGTGTGATTCGTTCGTTCGGTTACGTTCATCGATAATTTGTTGCAATGGCAGACACAGCAGTAGCTACCGAGGCTCCGGCACCCGCTACACCAGCGAAGAAGGCGGCGAGACAGGCCGGCGGAGCCGGTGCCGCGAAGAAACCGAAGGCGAAGCCGACCCATCCCAAAACATCCGAGATGGTCAACAGCGCTATCAAGGAGATGAAGGAGCGCAGCGGATCCTCCCTGCAGGCGATCAAGAAGTACATCGCGGCCCAGTACAAGGTCGACGCTGAGAAACTGGCTCCGTTCATCAGGAAATATCTGAAGAGCGCCGTCGAATCTGGCGCGCTGATCCAGACCAAGGGCAAGGGCGCCTCCGGTTCGTTCAAGCTAGAATCGAAATCGGCCGCGTCGAAGAAACCCGCCACCGCCGCAGCTGGCAAGGCCGCCGGCAAGGCGACCGCCTCTGCCGCCGCGAAGACGAAGAAGGCGACCGCCTCTGCGGCTGGAGCCAAGACCAAGAAGGCAGCAGCCGCCGCAGCGTCCGCCTCCGCAGCCTCTTCACCGTCCAAGGCCAAGTCGTCGGCCGCCGCCGCTAAGGACAAAAAGGCCGCCGCCGCTAAGAAGAAGCCGGCACCGAAGAAGGCAGCCGCACCCGCCAAGGCGAAGGGCGCCGCAGCTCCGAAAGCTAAGAAGACAGCCAAGCCGCCGACCAAGAAACCGAAAGCGCCTAAACCCAAGAAGGCCGCCGCTACACCCAAGTCGAAGCCGGCAGCCAAGAAAGCGTCCGCCGCTAAGAAGTAAGCGACGGTCGCGTTCGCGTTACACCGGCGACGACGGAGACAACGACGACAGCGGGGCGCAGTCGGCTGAACACCAGATAACAAACAACTTACACACGCAAACAGAGCAGCTGCTGCAGATGAGTGTGTGATGATAAGTGTGCGTGCGTCTTGCCTATAGTGCGTGTGCTGTGTACATTGTATTATGCACGGTAGAGAGGCGCGCGCTTGCTTTGTGCGTTTTCATCAACGCGCCCAACCGCGCGCACGTAGTACGTATGCGTCCATCATCGTCCTCGGGGAAAAGAGAGTGTGTGGAACGCGCTCGACGTGTCGAGAGCTCGTCACCCGTCACCAAGGCGGCACGGCGGGCACCGAGATGCTTAACGAGTTGCGTAAATGCGCGCTCTCAATTCGCGGCGCTCTCCGAGCGCACACCAAAAAGCCCTTTTCAGGGCTAACAAAACTATCATGAATATGAAAAATATTCATTTCTTTAATACGGAGAGAGAGAGTCATAACGTTTTATATATAATTATACTCGCTTAGGTACACATACATATAGATCTCGCAAAATTCAACCTACTTACCTACGTTTTATAAGTACATCATACCTAGTTCTAACTACAATTAGAATATCTAGGACTGTAGGTAGTTTTTACATAGGGTCTAGAATTAATAAAACAATAATATCATATTTTACAGTTAGGTAAAGTTCTAAAATCGAAACGTCCATTCCCAACCATAATATTGTTGCACTCGCGAGAGGCGCGCCTGCGCGCTTCGTGAATTTGTTTCTTCGTTAGCTCCGTACCCCTCCCACTGACACAGCTACGCGGCGCGGGTATAAAAACGCGCGGTGGGTATGTTTGAAAAACAGTACAAGATTCCCTCGTCGCGCGCACAGTCGTACGCGTGTTTCGTCGTTTTCGTGTGTTAAACCCAAACTCTACCTACCATGTCTGGTCGCGGCAAAGGTGGCAAGGTGAAGGGAAAGGCAAAGTCCCGTTCCAACCGTGCTGGTCTTCAGTTCCCTGTGGGTCGTATCCACAGGCTGCTTCGCAACGGAAACTACGCCGAGCGCGTCGGTGCCGGTGCCCCCGTCTACTTGGCCGCCGTGATGGAGTACCTGGCTGCTGAGGTTCTCGAGTTGGCCGGCAACGCCGCTCGGGACAACAAGAAGACCAGGATCATCCCGCGTCATCTTCAATTGGCCATCCGCAACGACGAGGAGCTGAACAAACTGCTCTCCGGTGTGACGATCGCTCAAGGTGGTGTGCTGCCTAACATCCAGGCTGTGCTCCTGCCCAAGAAGACCGAGAAGAAGGCTTAGACGTCGCCGTCGTGCTACACACACACGGCGACATCTGACCGTGATGCATCGTGCGAGTGCCCCGCACGCGTGTTTCGATATAATATTTATGCTATTTGTATACGTATTATGTCGTTTGTTTGCGCGATGCTCTCCGCTCGCATGCATTCAAAACAAAAGGCCCTTTTCAGGGCCACAATATTATTCGTCAACTATATACTTAATACAAAGACAGTTTCTTTATCTGCGTTATCGTCTAAACGTAAAAATCATCTACCTAATATAATTCATGTACCTATACAAGAACTACCTATTACAGTATACAGTATACAGTACCTACCTACCTGAAGTAGATACCAGTTAGTTAGTTCTACCTTGTCATGTAGGTGTTAAATTAAATTGAATGAATCAATCAATCGGGAAATGATCGATTTCTCGTCGGACGGAGCATTAGGTACAAAATAATGTGAATGTAAACAGTATGCATACACAGACACAATATTAAATTTATGTAAATAAAGCAGGCAATTTAAAAAATATTATGAGGTCGAATGAATGAAACAAAAATACTTAGGTACTTAGTGTAAATGTAAATTTTTGTTTTAGTTTGTGCTATATGTTATATATACCCATTTCTAATATAATTATATAGGTATAATACCTAGTTAGTTGGAATTGGAATTGATATCAATATATATATATATTTTTTTTTTTTTTTCAATCACGAGCGTCACAACGACGCCCGCCCGCTCGCTCCCTTCACCTCCCTCTCGGGTATCCCCTCTCCCCGCGCTTTGGATTAGGAGCGCGGTGATTGGTCCGCCGCTGCGTTGAATCACTCACCGCTTGCCGCAACTGTGTACCGCGTGCGAGCGTATAAATACCACTTCTGAAAATAAATTCGTTTATACTGCGACTGAACTCCGTTTCGGTAGCACGTGTGTACTCTACGATTTCATAATGCCGCCCAAGACAAGTGGTAAAGCCGCCAAGAAGTCTGGCAAAGCCCAGAAGAACATCTCCAAGACCGACAAGAAGAAGAAGAAGCACAAGAGGAAGGAGAGCTACGCCATCTACATCTACAAGGTGTTGAAGCAGGTGCACCCCGACACCGGTATCTCCAGCAAGGCCATGTCCATCATGAATTCGTTCGTGAACGACATCTTCGAGCGTATCGCCGCCGAAGCTTCCCGCCTCGCCCACTACAACAAGAGGTCGACCATCACGTCCAGGGAGGTGCAGACGTCCGTCAGGCTCCTGCTGCCCGGTGAACTCGCCAAGCACGCCGTCAGTGAAGGCACCAAGGCCGTCACCAAATACACCAGTTCCAAGTGAGCGATCGGCAGCGCTAATGTCGCCGACGCTCCGTCTCGACGCCTCGCCTCGTGTGTGTAGTATGCAGTGTTAAACCCGGTGCGCTTGTTCGTGTGTCTTGTTGGCTGTGATGCGTGTGTAAATTGTGCTAGTGTCTTCGTAATGTGCATGCATGCATGTATGTATGTACACATGTATTTACGTACGAGACGCGCACGACGCACGCATCGCGAACAAACCACGACAAACGTCTGGACGCGCACGCACTCGCACCTTGGGATGGCAGGAGAAACAACAAAAGGCCCTTTTCAGGGCCACAAATATGTTCATGTGATTCTCAATTCACATTTCTGAAATCGGAATATCGTCAAAACGTTACACGCTCTCTCTCTCTCTCTCTCTCTCTCTCTCTCTCTCTCTCTCTCTCACGTAATAACTATAGCAAAGTTATACACAACAAACAAAATAGGTATACATTTTTTATACATTAATGTAACAAGCAATATTCATCAAACTGAACACGCATGCATGCACGCACACTGAATAATAGTGCAGTAGGTAGGTATTTAAAGAAACATTAAATGGGTAATTCCAAAAAATAAAATCGACACGTACGTACGTACCTACCTACCTACTTAGTTAAGTTAAATAAACGCTCGTATTCTTTCTTAGAACACAGCGTAGTTCTATCGTTATGACATGTGTGGCATAACAATTTACGTACGTAGATTAGTATTGTATTGTTTCTGGTTTTTCTTATTATAGTACCTAAGTACCTACCTATATCATAAGGTTAAAACTAAGAATTAATAAAGTTAAAAGAAAATTCTTGTCGATTTATTTTACAAAGTTTAGTTAGTTAGTCCGACGTACCGTAGAGGGCGCGCCGGTGCTTGCAGGTTGCCCACGGTATAAATAGGACCGAAATGCGCGATGGCACGTTTATTCACTCTCGTACGTTCGAAGTGTGTACACTCGCGCGCCCGTTGCGTGAATTTTTCTGTTACTTTGTTATTATTTCATCTCCCGTTTCGTGTTTGCAATGGCCCGTACCAAGCAGACCGCTCGTAAATCCACCGGTGGTAAGGCACCGAGGAAGCAGCTCGCCACAAAGGCTGCGCGCAAGAGCGCACCGGCCACCGGCGGCGTTAAGAAACCCCATCGCTACAGGCCCGGAACTGTGGCGCTCCGTGAGATTCGTCGCTACCAGAAGAGTACCGAGCTGTTGATCCGCAAGCTTCCGTTCCAGCGTCTCGTGCGTGAGATCGCACAGGACTTCAAGACCGATCTCCGTTTCCAGAGCTCCGCCGTCA
Organism: Diarsia rubi; assembly: GCA_932274075.1. Classification (NCBI taxonomy): domain Eukaryota; kingdom Metazoa; phylum Arthropoda; class Insecta; order Lepidoptera; family Noctuidae; genus Diarsia; species Diarsia rubi. The sequence goes on from OW026441.1 coordinate 5,975,520, forward strand.
TGGCGTTGCAGGAGGCTAGCGAGGCTTACCTCGTCGGTCTCTTCGAAGACACCAACCTGTGCGCGATTCACGCGAAGCGCGTCACCATCATGCCCAAGGACATCCAGTTGGCTCGCAGGATCAGAGGCGAACGCGCTTAAACTGCTGCTGCATCAGCATACGTCACAACACGCGTGACTGCCTTCGTGCAGTGCGTTTGTGACTATGCGTTCACACAAAAGGCCCTTTTCAGGGCCACATATGTATCAGATTATAAGATATTTCTTTATGTCGGAAGAAGTCACAAAAACGTTACCTTACCTACCTACTGGAATTTATTTGCTAAACACAAAAATTTTACACACACAATAATCATACAACCTACCTACCTACCTACCTACCTACCTAGCTAGCTAGCTAGCTAGCTAGCTAGCTAGTTAGGTACTTACTTATTTACAAACTAATTAAATAAACAACAGAGACGAAACTTACTTTTTCTTTACTAAGTAAGCACCGCAGTCAGTGAGTGAAGGTTTCATACGTCTTAAATATTATATGCGTAACGGTCTACTTTACTATTATTATTAATTATCACTACGATACTTACGATATTACAAAATAAAATGCAATTTTAGATGCATTGATGAAACGATAGGTAAATTAATGTTTCGCGACGACTAAACAACGTAGTTGAGCGAACCAGCCAACCAACGACGAGCATCGGGGCGCCTCGCCCCCCGCACCTTTCGGCTCTTGCCTACCGCCCCGCTGAGCTGCGCGTAGCATATAAATATAAGGAGGCCTGCGTACTCAAAAAATATCAGTCGTTCGCGTTGCTCGTGCGCGCACACTCGTTCCTGAATTTTGTTTTGAAACCCCACTGCTGAGAAGATGACCGGTCGCGGTAAGGGAGGAAAGGGTCTGGGAAAAGGAGGAGCCAAGCGTCACAGGAAGGTACTTCGTGATAACATCCAGGGTATCACAAAGCCCGCCATCCGTCGTCTGGCTCGCAGAGGCGGCGTGAAACGTATCTCCGGTCTGATCTACGAAGAAACTCGCGGTGTGCTTAAAGTGTTCCTAGAGAACGTCATCCGTGACGCCGTCACTTACACCGAGCACGCCAAGAGGAAGACCGTCACCGCCATGGACGTCGTCTACGCTCTGAAGCGCCAGGGTCGCACCCTGTACGGTTTCGGCGGTTAAACGTGTCGTCTCTGCGCAACCAGCAGCTGATCTACATAATGTGTGTGTGCGGACGTGTGCGTGTTGCGTTCGTTCGTTGCGAATGAACAAAATCGTACCGTTTCACCGTGCGTGTGTAGATGCGCACATCAAAAAAGGCCCTTTTCAGGGCCGCATATGATTCGAAACAATTAAAAGGTTTCTTTAATGGAATTGTCGTCAAAAAACGTACCTACATAATATATATCTGTTATTTATTTATACCACACACAGAAAGGAAGTCACTGTTCACATGAGTACCTAGTAGTTACTTACCTACCTAGTGTTGTTTAGTCTTCGAGATGGGGGATGAAATGAAATAGCTAGAAGTATACTTGAATGATTCCTTTATTTATTTCTTAATTAATATACACCGATAATCACATCGGGCTTAAATCTAAAGTGTCGATCGTTTACGCATAATTATATTTGCACACGCACACTTCTTCGGTCTTCCTTCTTTCGCCGTCGTCGTCTCGGGTCGGTGCCTACCTTTTTAGATACCAAATACTTAAATACCTACGTAGGTATGATGCACGCCTGTCTGAACCTGTAAAATATAAAAGAAAACATTAGATACCCTAACACTAAAATATTAAAAAATGTACCTCTACCTACCGTACTCGCGTACAGCTATTCGTCCGCCCGTTCGTCGTTGCGCGTGCAGTTTGATAATGTCGTGTTGTTGTTAATGTACCTACTTACCTACAGCAGAGGTAGGTACAACATCGTGCATGATACACTGTATTATTCTAAGGAGTTAATCATTTATTATTTCGCGTACAAATATTTAGCATTACAGGCTGGCTGTAGCCCAGCCGGTGGCTTAGAGGACGCTGTGTGTACGACGTACGGTACGGTACCTACGCGGGCCAGAGCGACGACGACGACGACGACGACGACGCACTGTCGATCGGCTGTTGTCGTGACTTTGATGTAGGTACGCTTTCTGATGCTATAATCGCAGTCTTCGCGATGTCCACTCCTCGAACGAATATTAGTACTTGTATAATATTAATAGGTTGCACGTCCTGGACGGAGTCGTCCGTCCTTAGCGGTTCGGCGGTCGCGGTGTTTTACGACGGTTCACTTTTAGGTCGATAATACCTTCGCAACGGCGTGTGATATCGACGAAGTGCTGTCGCCACACACGCTCGATATCCTCCTTGTTGACGCGTCGACCTCGATCCCGGCTAACTATCAATTTTATAGAGAAAATAACGTTTTGAACTCGACCCGACCTACGCTTCGTACTCAGTCGTCAAAATAAAACACCGCCACGGTCCGAACGCGCACCGCACTCCGTCTGCGTTCGCACTTCGGCATACTCCACTTCATGAACTATCCGAAAACGCAAACGACACTCGAACTGCGACTCGTTAACTATTATTTTTGTTTATTTTATTAGATACGTGTTAGTGAAAACTTTCAAGCGTTCATACGAGAAAACGTCGCGCCCGACTGCCCGACTCCCGACTCCGACTCCGACATTAGTTATAATAATATTACTTAGATGGCTCGCGCTTTTTATAACTGCGCAGCAGGTGAGCGTGACGTGGGCGTGGCGTAGGCGTGGCGACGGCTGCGCTCGACCAATCACAGATTTCCGCGCATTTGATTGGTCGATCGTTTGACACATTTTCGTCATTTCATTTTTTTCATTTTCTGAACGTTGTTAGGAATTAGCTGTCTAAAACCAGTATTTAAATAATAAAAAAAAATCTCGAATAACATTTTTTTTTTGGAAGATCTATTCGGTTTATTATTTTTAACAGACTTCAAAAAAGTAGAAAGTTCTCATACATCGATTTTTCTTATGTATGTTTCTCGATTTCTTAAAGATGGCTGGACCTTTTTTTTTCGTTTAGAAGGGTATATTTCCCAGGTGGTTGCTCGGTGTGGTCCCATTTCAATTTGGTGAAGATCTGATGAAGAACTTCGGAGATTCCTCAATAAATGATAGCAAATGGATTGCTGAAATCTCATGTCTGTATTGAAATTTTTTTTCATTTGTTAGATAGGTTATATTATTTGTAAAAAAAAAAAATCTAAAATAATAGACAGTAAAATTTCGAAAAAATACAATATCAAAAGGTAAAATGTTACAAAGTCAGGAAGCGATTCGCGGTTCTCAATAAGGTAAAGTTCCGAAGATAGGTGGTAAGCTGTGAATGCGATCGCAGCGCTCCCACTGAAATGTACACTTGCGGCAGTTTCGGTAACTTCTGCCCCATTCTGCCAATATTGTTATGAAAAGAAAAAACGAATAATGTTATTTTTCCCATCGGAATTGCTTATGAGACAGAATTACATATTATACGCGGTTGACTCAAAAACTACTACGCTGCATCTGATCACTGGAGACACGTAAAGTTTTTGTTTTCGGAAGATTTTGCGTATTATACCGGAACCTCATTTTGACCTAGTGGAGGGCCAGGTGAGGCCAAATAAACAAAGGCTGTCCAAAAGCTCGTTTTGTTCGCTCATACGCAAGAAACCGAGGACTGCGACAGAAAACGCCCACAATTGGCTGGGCTGAGGTAAACCAAACTCCAACAGGAAACGACTAGAAATATGCTCACATGATGATGTGGCTCGGGAGGTAAAGGATCACTCCATCCGCGTACTCTCAGACAGCATGGCAGTCCTGCTGGCTCCTTAAGGAGCCACACGGTGAATTCCGGGCTAATGCACGAGTGTCACCAACGCCTGCACCAGGTTGGTAACCTCAATAATAGAGGTAACCATTCAATGGATCAAAGGACATAGCGACTCCCGAGGCAACGATGACGCGGACGAGCTCGCTCGAAGGGGCTTGAGCATGGCTGCGGTGGGGCCAGAACCCATCGCGCCGCTCCTTTCGGCTATCTTCGCACGCTGGTAAACGTACCAAAGAACTTCACGCCAAGCTGTGGCTAGACCACGGCGAGTGTAGGCAGGCCAAGAAGGCGCTTCCCGCCATCGACGCCCGCCTCACCAAACCAAACGGTACTTTTAACAAGCACCTCTTTGTTATAGGAGTCCTAGATAGACCTCTGTGTTGAGCCTGCATGGAGGAAGAAGAAACAGCAGCCCACGTGTTCCTGCACTGTCCGGGGGTTGCCCCATACAGGGCCAAATACTTCGGTGAAACAGGTACTATCCGCGAGATTGCTTTTCTCGGGGAGCTGGGGTGGATCGAGAGATATTTCCACCCGCACGCAAAATTCGCTATAGCGTGATATCACTCAAAACGGTCTAACATTTGCGTCAATTAAATCCAGAAAGTGCAAATGGAGGATCCCCATTTGGCCAGGTTATGTCAACAGCGGCCAACCTAGACCTGTCATCTGTTATGAAATGAAATTTTGTGTGTATAGTTAAGTGTGTATCCGACTGTAGATGCTCTTCTGGATTGATAAAATGTGGAGGGATGAGATCATAGAAATATGAAAATGAGATCTTTTTTTTTCTGCAGTTTGCATTGTCATTGTCAGTGTACAGTTTGCATTTTTCGTCTGACGCAACGTCCTCTAGGGTGGTCTGGTCGTATATATCAAAAAGCTTTTACAGCTCTTTGAGCAAGGAGCATGACGTTTTGATGCCTGTTAAGGTGGCAACTACCTCGTTCATGGTGCAGTTATGGCTGCCAAACCGTAATCGATGCCACACTGGGCTTGCGAACTCACCAGCAGAAAAAACAGTCATAGTCTTGTTGCGTGGCGCCGGTGGATTTATGGCGACGAAAAATGTTATTTCTAGATGCGATAACTTGGGACTAGGAATAACATTTTTCGCCACGATATGCGAAGAGCCCTTAGCACAGTATAATTATATCATACAGTATTGTAACTTGGCCGTATATTTGAAATAAATACCTACAGCCGTGTTAGCGACGATACGTAAATACTGTGATGTCATTTCGATTAGGATAGATTTAGTTATTATTACGATGTTTTTAAGTGTTTCTTAAATTAGCTACAGCTCTGCTTAAACCCTTCGGGTACGATGTTATAAGTGTTGTGCATTCCTACCGCCTGGCGGCGCTAGCTGTAGGTTAAGTACTACGGAACGTTACCATGACGGGAGCCGTTTCGCAGCTTAACCCCCTAAGGATTACAGGCGTAATGTTAAGTGTTGTGCATTCCTGCCGCCTAGCGGCGCTAGTCGTAGGTTTAAGTATTGTAAGGTCAGGTACCATGGAACATTACCATAACGAGAGCCGTTTCAGTATTTTTGTAATTTTAAGGTGTAAATTAAGGTTTTTATATATTGTCTTTGTTTTGTTATGTAAAATAAGTTAGTCCTAAGATTAGGAACATAAGAAAAACTATGTGAGGGATGTTTTACCACTAAAAAACAAGTAAGGCTAATTTTCCCGCGTTCCCACCAGCAGTAAGGTTACCTTTTCCCGCGTAAATGCACTAAAAGGCTTGTGCGCATGCGCAGACTATGGGATCGTGATTGGTCAGCGCCTTTAGCAATTAGAATATAAATATGGGAACATTTTCGGTGGAAAAGCCCCCTGGCTGGAGGCCTTAAACTCAAGGCATCCACAGGAATTGTCCGGTTAAGCAGAAGCCAGTCTCATAGACTGAACTGCGAGATGCCACTACCAAAAAAAAAAAAAAAAAAAAAAAGGTGGAAAAGCATTCCGAATCCGACTGCGACTTAAGTAAGAAACCTGAAGAATAAACTAGAAGAAATACTCCGAAGAAGTGTCATTATTTCACCCTCCACTGCACACTCTCCAGTCGACATCCCGCCAGCAAACCCGCTCCACTCAACATCACAACAAACTCTCACGAGCGCAACAAGCCGCGCGGTACGTAAATATGCGATAGGGCTGCAGTATTAGGCGCCCGCCTCCAGTATTTTAATTAGATATGCCATTTAGTTTTGTGATTTTATTTATTTTTTTTTGTTATATAAACAAATAAAATACTTTGTGAATTAAATAAGTAGGAAGTGTTCAATAAAAATGCGTGTTGTTTTTTGATTAATAGATTTAACTAATAAACCATGTTTATGTTTGAATAACAAATCGGTCTTATAAATTTGCGACCGAAAAAACATGGTCAAGGTGGAGAAAAAGGAATATCTTTTATTTGGTAACAGCACCTGCAGCTACTTTACAATTTATTTATATGTTTCGTTTTAAATGAATATTTTCTCCATTATTAATTTATTAAAAGTTAATTTTAATTAAAAGTATCTCTGGATGCGTTGTTGGCGAATTCATGCAACTAAAAACAGCACAATATTTCCTACTCGTCATATTACATAAGGTTCTTTAAAATGTTCCAGTTTTTTTTTCTGCAAGCGCGAGATTTTAAAGCGACTGTTATTCAGGTTAGCGCTAGAAATGCTAGTATCTTAAGCTACTTAAAATATCAAAGATGTATTCTTTGATCACTTTACAACCTTGCGCCTGGGTATAACTTGGTTGCAATAACTATAGTCAATGCAGATACTTCGTTACGAAATGAAAAGGCGTCAGCGACCAGAGAAACAACTCTCGTTTAGCTCCAAGAATTAGTTGATTGTACAGAAAGTTAGCAAATAAAATCGGCAATCTCTTCCAAAACTTTCAATACCATTATCATTCCTTAAATAACTAACAAATCGAAATAAATCGAACTTATACGTATGTCTAAAAGTACGCCGTATTTGATGATAACAGATTTATATGAATTGATTTTCACTGAAAATAAGCAAAAATATATAATTTAATACGATACGGTGTTCATAACCCGAAATTCACATTTAATTCTTTAAAAACAATAGATAAATGATTTTTAAGTGAGCCTACAACAAAAAGGACTGCAATCAGTTGCAGTTTTAGTTTTTATAGCACCAAGAGTGTTGTAAGGATACTTATGACCCGGGGCTGCGGATTGTTCAAAAGAGACACCGTGGCCCCGGAAACAAAGGGCAGAGGGGCAAAAGGAACATGGGTGGTTTTGAGTCAGTGCAAGTCTGACACTTCCTTCCACTCGATCAACCTCTTGCACTCGCAGTTTAATAATGTTCTTACTTTATTCATTCATCGGAGATAATTAGAGGTAGTAAAATAAACAAAAAGTTTGAAAGGATGAAATAGTATATCAAAAGCTGAATTTATGTTTTCTTGTTTGTACATATACTTCTTAGCAACTTAGTAGTCTGGCTCTTTGGGCTTGTGGTCTCGAATGCGAACGCGAATTTGTGTGTGTGTGTGTGTGTGTGTATGTGCAATAGGCACACTACAAGAAGAACAGCCTATTGCCCAGCTCATAAGGGACAGTCCACTCTGCCAACAATCATTTTCAGGATGCTGTTCTGAGTGCTACGCAAACGTGACAGTCGTGTTTGGTCGTCTAAAGCCGGCTTTTGACTATGGGATGTAAAATATTAAATGGGATATAATATTTTATCGCTCTTCATACATTTTGTACGTGATCGTTCACACTGTGCTTTATTACATTTTATTGACTAGCAATCTACGAATAGTCGTTACCCCGTTTTAATTTTCACTATAAAATAAGGCAATGAAATAATTCTCGTAGAGCAGTGTTTCAATAAGTTTATTAATTATTTTTTTCATGAGTGGTATTGCTACTCGATACTAGGTGGCGCTCTCTTTAATTTTTAGACAGATATAATTATAATGATTTATGGAAATTGTAAGCGACGATACGTAAATATGTGATATTATTTCGATTAGGATAGATTAGTTATTAACACAATGTTGTAAGTGTTTTTTTAAAATTAGCTACAGCTGTGCCAAAACCCTTCGGGCACCGATGTTATAAGTGTTGTGCATTTCTGCCGCCTGGCAGCGCTAGCTGTAGGTTAAGTACTATGGAACGTTACCATGACGGGAGCCGTTTCAGTATTTTTGTAATTTATGGTGTTTATTTATGTTAGTCCTAAGATTATGAACAAAAGTAAAACCTTGTAAGGGATGTTTTACCACTAAAAACACTAAGGCTATTTTCCCGCGCTCCCTCTACCTTTTCCCTCGTAAAATGCACCAAAAGGCATTGCGCATAATTATATTATGTGCAAACTATGGCGTCGTGATTGGCCAGCGCCTTCAGCAATCACAATAATAATATTTTAAAGGCGAAAGTTTGTGAGTGTGTATGTTTGTTACTTCTTCACGTAAAAACTACTGGACGGATTTGGATAAAATTTGGTACACAGATAGTTTATAACCTGGATTAACACATAGGATAGGTTTAATCCCGATTTTATATTTCTCGTGGGATAATTTTCGAGTTGTAGCGGGTGAAGCCGCTGGCAACAGCTAGTTAGGATATAAAAATGGGAACATTTCGGTGGTAAAGGATTCTGAATCCGACTGCGACATAAGTAAGAAACCTGAAGAATAAAACTAGTTATTATTTTACTCTACCACCGCACAGGCGCACACTCTCCAGTTGACATCCCGCCAGCAAACCCGCTCCACTCAACAACACAACATACGCTCACACGAGCGCAACAGAAATTTTACGTTAAAAGACGTCAAAATTCAATTGTTTTGAATGCAATTAGTTTAAAATGTCACTTTATTCACACATTCGCATTATTCTAATAATAGGACTGAGTTTTAGGTTTTATCAAAAAAATGTTAAAAAAAATCCTAAGATGTTTGAGTGGTTCGTTTTCAATGTTGATGTATAAATCACATTCACGCAGTGTATATTATCTACTTAGTTATTTTCACACACGTTTCAGTCATTTTTGTACGTTTAACAAACTTTAACACACTTGTAAATACTGTTATACGAATTCACTATTTTTATTTTATTGTATGCTATGGATCACGTTGGAAGTGGCGCCACCTCAACTTATTGTTTAGCTACTGCCCGCTAGATGCCGTATAATAATAATTCGCAATATTTTAGGATTCCAAAGATGTTAGAACCATGTTTGTGATTGTGTTTAAGAAAATTTGAATCGACAGGTTATCAAAACATTGTTTCTTTGACAACTTTCAAAAGAATTCACACACAATATCACACTTGCTATAAGACCAACGTTGTAGCTTCTGCTACTATCCGAGAGATGTCGTTGCAAGGCGTTACTAAGATTTTAATCATAATTTATTTTAGTGTTCAGTAAGCAAGAAAAGGCAGAACCGTGATACGGTAGAACAATATCGGTACATATACGTATATTGTACAATTTTATTATCTTTTAGGGCCACGCCGTGGCCAAAATCGGAACTATCATATATATAATATATCATATAACTGTCACTGACGCGAAAATGATTTTTGTCAACAATAAATGAGAATTTACTACTAAGTACACGCCCGGTTTAACCACCTTTGGAATAACCAGCGTGATGTTTCGGAAACGCTTGAAACCATTAAAGATTTTTACTTGCGGTCCTCAAAAACGTAGCTCAATAGACATTACAAAATAAACAGCATTAAAAACAAATATAAAAGCATATTTAAAGCGTGCAAATATCGCAACCAGCCTGCATTATTAAAAAACAAAACAAATGCATGTTTGACGTCAACAGCCTGAAGAATGACGCGACGGACGTTACGTCACGAAGGCGCGAGTTTGATTCTTCCCCGCCGTCGACTTTCATTGTTCATGCGCCTGTTACCTATAGCACTAAGCACTAAGCAGGCCTATTTACACAAAGCGGATAAAAGCCTATGAAGCTAAGCCTCGTTAGACCGTAGGCCTTAGTAAACACCCTCCAAAATCCTAATACCTAATAACATGTTTAGAGCAGTTTGTTTTGATCTTCAGGTTAGCGTTTGTCTAGGTTGGCCGGTGGATGGGTGACCACTAATTAAGTACCTGCCTACTTACTGAGTTACTTTGAGCCTCGGAATGCACGTTAAGACGTTGGTCCCGGAGATTTCAATTGCAAATCGTTAAGTAAGTATCCCGAAAGTCTGACTGCAGTCTAGTCTAGTCTAGTCTAATCAGTGTTATCAAGGGGTATCGTAGGTATTACCCAGCACATTTTTTACGATATTAGATATTTGGCATAATAGTTAATTTGATACCTTTTCTAGATTTCCAGTTATAAAAATAAAAAATTAAATTAATAAAAAATTTCGCAATAAACTTTGGAAGAAGAATTTCGGGTAGGTATCTTGATGTTCGAATCGAAGCATTTGTGAGAACAGGCTACAGGGTCTGCATTTATTATATCTATGGGGTCTGCTGGCCACACTACACACTAAGGCCCGGTTTCTAAGTTTTTATAATATTGTTTATAAATTGATATAGGTAAGTTAGGTATTCGTTTTCAATACGTTTATAAGTTAATAGGTACTATTCCAGAACTAGTCACTTCTAATTCGCTGAATTTGAGTTTTTTTTTGGCCTGTTGAAAATAATCAAATAAGGGGTTATTTGATTATTTTCAACAGGCCAAAAAAAAATCTCATATTTAGCGAATTCTCTTGGGCAGAGCGAAAGGGAGTGTCAGACTTCTACTGACTAAAAATCACCCATGTTCCTTCTGAGCCCTATATGTCGAGGCCGCAGTAAGTTGTGAATAACCCGCAGCCCTTCTAATTCGCTACTTATATAACGATTCCACAATTTTATGACAAACACGAGTATTTAAGACAATTTTATGTTCAATAGATCACAATCAATGGCAATAGGCTTGCCCCTAAATAAACACAATTACACAACCAAACCCCTAAAACATAACTGGGATGTGGGTACACTGTACACATCTGCCTAACCCTTCGGGGATTACAGGCGTGATGTCTTTAAGATCATAAATTCATAACCCACAACTTGAAATAAACAAGTTAAACATATTAATGCAAAAAAAAACATAAAACAAAACACACACTTTGTTCCAATAAAATAATGATAATATAAACGAACTCAAACCAAAATATATACACTAAAATAATTATAAAACACGTCTACGTCTACACTCGTATACCGCAAAAGTTCCAAAAACACAAGATGCACAAAGTGAAACTGAAAGCCTACTTACGCTTTGATCTTCCTTTGGAACACCATGATGTCCTGTCCACATCTGCTCCAGGTCACAATGACTCTCCGCTGCTTTGATGCTGCTTCAGTGCTTCCACTAGCACTTGCACTGCACTCATCACTGATGCTATGATCTTGGTCAGCTATCGCAAGCAATCCACTTGCCCGACCAAGGTTGATGCACAAAAAACTACACCACACTGACCACACCACCGGAACAACCCAACATTAGGTAGGCGTCACCAACTTTCACAAATGCACTCCTGCTGCACTCAATACGTTGGCAAGGTTGAAGATGTAGTGCCGTTATAATCATAACATATGTTATAGGAACAAGTTGTTAAAGCATTATGCATAAAAAAAAATTGTCCCAGTTAGACGTCGGAGAATCTTAACACCGCGATTCAGGATTCGTCATAAACAGAGCAACGCCATCTATTGGCTATAAAGTTCCCAATTTTTGCGTAGAGCTCTACCTTTACAGGCCGGCTGCAATCTTCTTCTATGGAAGGAAGATGGAAGATAGGGTAATCAAAATATAATGTTTCTGTTTATTCATGTTTGCATGACATTTTGATTAGGAAATATGTTATTTTAAATATCTTGACAACAAATATATGTAACTTTGACTTGTACTTCTCGTCTTGGAAGAGGACTTTTGGTCGCAGAGGGGCGTGTTAGGTTAAGGTTTATATCTATGGGTCTTTGTTAGCTGAAAATAAATAAATTATATTCTATTAGTACACTCACATTTCGTCAGTTAAGTATGTTTATGTCCCGTGTTTTAGGGGACGAGTTCATTGATATTAACTGGGTACAAGACCAATAAGTACCACTTTGGGGAATCGATCCGAGGACCTGATTGCACAGCCGTCGCGCTTACGAACACTAAATCAAAGAGGCAGTTATAAGTATGTATTTCTTTTGTTCAGAATTTACGTTGTCCTGTTGTAGTTGTTGGTTAGTAACGTGTGGTTACATAGATAGCGGTGTTGTATTATTTAAATATTAACAAAAAGCATTGGACCCACGGATGCCCCTTTTTATTTTTTTTATTTTTTGGCCGATGGAAAATCATCAAAAACCACCCTTACTCCTTCTTAGCCCTATATGTCGAGGCCGCGGTAACTTGTGAACAACCCGCAGCCCCGACGGGATTTGGCTCTCTGAGGTGCGCGTGGAACACGAACGCGCATACTCATTTTGTATTTTAAGAAACTCAAACTTTTGTTTGTTAGTTGCTGTTCTGTTGATTTCTCGTCGCTCGCAGTCTGTCGCTCACTTACTGCCGCACTCAGAGAGCTTTAATGATTACTTAGGCCATCATTAGTTAGTAATTCTATGACCCAAAGTTTTGTCACTCAAAACTTTAATTTACAGTCACTCGTTCAAATACTACTCAAAAAAACAACCTTAATTTGTGACGTAATTGTGCAGTTTCATTTTCGCCATTATCCTACGCCAGTTTTAAAATAGAATGGGAGAAATAAAAAAGTCGCATATTCAGTGATAAACTTAATTAATTTAATTTCAATGTCAGATTACAGAGATCCACAATGGTTAGTAACAATTGGAACTTAAAAACTATGTTAGTAAGGTTTCAAAAATTCAATCACAAAAACACATACTTATAATTACAATTAATTTCCAAATACATTTAAAACACACATTAGCACACTTTATTTATTTTGCAGTAAACATAATAAAAAAACGCAAGGGTATACGCAAGGGGATAAACGCAAGGGTTGCATGAGTTTTTCGAAATAATTGGTATGGTTCTGTCCGTTATTTGTCAGTGTTTTTTTTTTTCATATTTTTATTATGTAGTATCATGGAAGCATGTTAGCATTTGCATATATTGCGGGTTTCAATGTGTCCCTCATTTAAACTAACATATTGATGATTTTTATTAAAATTATTTGGCTACGAAAAAATACTTTAATTTTAAAAACCATCTAAAAATAAATAAGGCTTGAATTTTAAAAGTAACGAAACGATCAAAATAATACAAATCTATTGTAAATTTTAAAACAAAACAGTACAATAAAGCACTAATACCGGCTGGCCAGGTGTTCACCTTCACCATAAATCATATTTGCTCGAAAATAAGGAACACAAAGGAACTGCGAAAAGAGTTGTTCGCCACATTTCTGCGTCATCTCTGAAACAATGGTTTGGTGACATTGTGAGAACAAACAACGCCGCTGCTACCCATAACTGTATTGTACAACATCATTAACAGCTTAAAGCTAGTATGTAGTAAGTATTTGCGTGGTAATGAAAAGTTTTTAACTTTTTCAGTAAACATTATTAAATTTGTTTTTGTGGTTTAGATGATTAATACATATATAACTCTTTATATGAAAGGCCATGGTCATATTTTGTTCGAAATAGAGCAAGACACTGACCGCCAAATTTCACGAAAAATATTGGAAACGTGTTTCTTGTTTTATCAAATTAATAAATTTTACGACAATAAAACGTGTCAAAGATAGCGGCTTGTGAGGTCACTTTCTGGGTAAAAAATGTACTAAACTTGTGACGTCACGCGACTTGATGCGACTTTTCGAAGCACTGTATCGTCTTTTTTTTTTTTGTTGGGTGAAAAATCATCGAATAACCCAGAAGTGTGACACTCCCTTTTGCCCAAGAGCGGGAGCTCTTGGGCAGAGCGAAAGGGAGTGTCAGACTTCTACTGACTAAAAACCACGCATGTCTTCATCTTTTCTTGTGTCCATTATTTTATGGGAATCTCTGGAAATCTATCTTTATTCGAAATGTTTTCATTTGAAAAGAAGGTTTAAAATTGTTGGTACACCACGTTATAACTTAAAGTTTCGGAAGGGCGAAGTCACCTAACACAGGCATTTTTTGTCTAAAAGGTTACTTCTAACACTAGATGTAGTACTTATCTTGTGAATGAAAATAAATTACTTTGTATTTTGTATCTCACGGAATAATTCGATTTTTTTGGTGAAATACTCTAAGTATCGCAAAACCATAAGAAATTGTAAATTTCGCTACCCTGGCGCTTCTACTTAAAGGGAGTCCTAGGTAGTTCTTGGTCCATCTATATACCATTAAACCTCAAATCAAAACGAGTGATAAGACTGGAACATAATGTCTGATTAGAAGAGAATAGTTTTAAGTTTCGATGTGATTTTCTTATAACCCATTTCAAGTGGTAAAACCTCGCAATATAATATTATTACCATTAATACATCGTAATAATCAGTATTTATTTTTGCATTTAAGAAAAAGTAAGTCTTTGTTTTCTGTGTGTATATTGTTAAAATCACATTAATTGTTAGAAGTTATTAGTATTAGTACCTATCTACCTTTTTATACTCCGTTTTTAACAGTAGCTTTTGTGATTTTAGTTTTTTTGCACGGAAATATAAGGTGCTTAATTCATCGGTCAATGTTCTGATTTGGATGCTGCTAGTCTGGTCTAATTTAGTTACTTTCATAGTAGTATACTGTCGTGTGATATTTTATTATGGGGACGAGCTGCAGATATTGAGTTTTTTATTCTGCAAAAAAAAACCATAGGCGCACAGTGTTCATTTTGTTTCCATTTTTAACAGGAATTATGGTAATATAAGATTATGCATTTTTTACCGTTGAATATCGGTTTCAATAGTAAATGTGTTGTATTAGGGTAAGGTGTTAAGATAAAAAAAATGATATTACACAAAATTTTGTCTCTCGACCTCATCGGTTTGATGTAATCACGAAATATAAAATAAACCATTAGTACAAATACACAGCTTTAAAATAAAAAAATGGCTTAATATTAAATAATTCTTTATTTTTTATAAACGCCTAAATTAAAGTATAGATGAAAAACAGTGGTGGCCCAGTGGTTGCGGCCCCAATTTACGAACAATAAGTCATGGGTTCGAACCCAGGCAGCAGGCCGCGCAGGCCGCAGCAGGCGCAGGCGGCTGCTGCAGGCAGCTGGGTTCTGCTGCTCTGCTGTGCTCCCGCGCATCTACCAACGCGGTGAGAAGCACGCATCTGCACGGCCGCCCTGCCGCGAGCCGCCTTTAAACTGTGACGCCTACGCGTCCGGCACCAGACGACGGCGTGGCCGTGTAGACAGCGGCCTGCCGCCGCTACCTACTGGCCGTCTGCGCTGCCGCTACCTGCCTACCACCAACGCTGCCTAGGGCTAGTTGCCCTGAGCCCGCTGCCCACCTGGTCGACCGCCCTGCCGCGCGTCCCTACCGACGCGTGAGGTCGCCTGACCCGGCCTACCTACCGTGCGTGGCGATCGACGTCTTCTGGCGACTCAGGGCAGTACCGTATTCCTACCTTCAGTGACAGTGCGTGACCTTAGACCCTAGAACCCCTATTTTGTATGAGTAGTACCTAAAAACATTCATAAAAGCACTACGCTACAGTGGCTGGTGCAGGCGCGGTTTCTTTGAAATTATTTTTTTCAATTATTGATGAAGACAATCCCATGTTATGGTGATACAGTAGATGAAATGATTGAATTACGAAATAATTCATAGAACGACTTGAACTTTAAACAAAACACCGTTAATGCGATTCTATGAAATTATCATACTTAAAGACTAAAATAGCGATAATAAAACTATTTAAAAAAAAAATACACGTATTTGTAACTAGCCACACCAATCAGTAGAAAATATTTTCTTTAATTTGATATTAAAAAGAATAGACTGATTAAAAAAAAGTAGTAAAAAACTAAGAAACCCGACTGAAAAAACTGAAAAGCAAAAAACAAGCACATTTTAAATTAAACGAAACTTGGAAGCAGGCGGGGTCCATTCTATTTTCATTTCATAATTTAATATTCAAATGAACCCCAAGTTTTGTTTAATTTAAAATGTGCTTGGTTTTAGCTTTTCAGTTTTTTCAGTCGGGTTTTTTTTTAGTTTTTTAACGACTTTTTTTTATTTTCAACTTTTTAGTTCTTTTGTGTTCGTTCTTATGTTGGTCGCGTAAAGTTCTTCGCAGATGATTTAACTTTTGATATTGTTTATTGGATTTGTGACTTTGAATTTATTTTAAACATATAAGTGTAATATATTTTTGTAATTTCCTTTTGAAACCCTTCATTTTGATACCCCACTCGATGGTAATGGATTTTTTTTTAGTTTCAAATTCGCGATATGGCCCCCAATATGTGGAAACTTGTAATTGGCCTTCTTCTACTTGTTAATTCTACTACTCAAATGTTTTAGCTGTAAGTTTTCTTAAAATAAATAAAATAAAATAAAAAATAAAAATATCCACAATTTTTCCTTTGTTTTTTAATGTTAATGTAGCCATTGACACTCGCGCCCTCAAGACAAATCTAACGACGTATATTTTATCCAAATCCCTTTATCCGTTTAGGAGTTATGAGGGAATGAAGAAACGGACATACATACATACATACACGCCAAACACATAACCCTCCTTTTGGGCTCCGCCGCAGTCGGGTAAAAAGCGTGGAGTACTTTTTAAGATTTTAAATGACTTCGTTTTTACCAAAAAAAATAATTACGAAATTTTTATTGGCACCTAGCTATAAAAGCGTGACTTTTAAAACGATTATAAGTAATAGTAGTAGGACGGACAGTAGGACGGAACATGCTAAAATGAAAAAAAAAATGATAAAATAAATAAAAATAAAATACCTAATAAAATGATATTATAAATGATATATAATTATATCATTACCGTAAAAACTACTATCATCATCAACGAAAAAAATATACAAAGTGATCTTAATGAAAGCACTTACCAGATCTGCAATACAGCTACAACACTCACACACTTCTATCACAGTAATAATATTTTTTTAGTAACACACAAGTATTTAATTACACAAGCACAAAGTACAAGCACAAGCACAAGTACAAACACAAGTATTAAATTTATTATTTATTTTAAAGTGTCTTGTTAGTTTAATTAAAAGTTTTTATTTAATAATGAATATAGTTAGCGTACTCTACTTAATAAATTGACCATCTTACTATGTGTGAATTGCGAATTAAAACTATTTTATCACATTATAAAAAAATACACCAAACACTACAACTACAACTAAAAATCACTTGAAATAGAACTACCAAAAATACTGTGAAAAGAACACACTTTTAATAGCACTACTCTGAATAAACTTCACTAAAGATAGATAAATATAGAAAAAGTTCAGCACTCGTTTTGGCATGGCTACCACGCACCGCGACGGTTCGCGCTAGACTGACTGACGCAGGACACTGGCACGCTGCAACGTAAGGGTCAACTCACACCGAGACGCGACGCGACGCGACGCGACGTGACGATACTAGAAGAGGCCAGTGATTTTGGGCTGCGAGGCGCGCCCGCCGCGAGACGCATCGCGCAAATGTGTATCTTTTCGTGTACAAAATAAAGTTGTATTTTGAGTTACCCTTTTAAAGTGTGCGCGCAGCGTCGCGTCTCGGTGTGAGCTGACCCTAAGCGAGCGACTACAGCGGGTCTGATGGTCACTTCAGCAAATCATAATAATTATGAATTGCGCAAAAACACGTAAAATGGAACTTTCATAATAATAGTAACTGCGTCTGTGAATATTTAGGAAAATAAATCAAAGTAGTAAAATAATATGATTTGCGTTAAAATTCGTAAAACGGTCACACACGCAGTTACTAATATTATGAAAGGTCGATTTGACGATTATTAACGCAATTCATATTCTGATCTGCTAAAGTGGCAATTTTAGACCCCCAGTCCTCTCACAGTTAGTATGTACCTCTGACAGCTGAGACAGTTTTGACTTTGAACCATATTTCCTATAATTATGCGACAACTAAAGAATAATCTGAAATACCATTTAATCTAAGTCTGAATAAATTCATGCGGTTGAAACTAGCGCCGTGCATTGTCCATGGGTTCCTTCCTACACCGTCTGCTTTCTTCCTTGTTTATTTGACAAATATTGGTAAAAACTAAATCATTTGAATACATCTTAAAAAGCACTTCACGCTTGTTTTCTCTCTTTGAAATTGTTGATAATATTTTCTAATGTTTAGTTCGGCTGGTGCTAAAAGCGTCTTTATTTTGTTTTTTTTTTTTAAGTTTAATTATTATCGCTATTTTACTGCCGCACTCAGAGAGCTTTAATGATTACTTAGGCCATTACTTAGTAAAGGTTTTGACAGTTTTGTCATACAATAGTATGTCAAACCTTTACTAAGTGACGGAATTTAAGTAAACATTAAATATCTCTGAGTACCGCAGTTAGTCTTTAAACAGCCTTAAAGTATTATGTTAAAAATAGGTTATCAAGTCGTTCTTTATATTGTTTCGTAATCCAATCATTTCATGAAATGTATAACAAATTAACAACACAACACCACACACAACATAACAATGTGTCTATAACATGGGATTATCTCTAAAAATAATTGAAAAAATAATATTTTCTGTTTTATTTTTACGAAATTGCTAAGCTTAAATTATGAAATAAAAAAGTATTATTAGATTCGCGTTTACACCGCACAGTGATCAATTTCAAACATTTAGGGGGACATAATTTTATAAAAAAGTGAGATTGCGAATTTAAAAGTATTTTTATAACATTTAATAGTGTTGATAAATAGTTTTCATCTACATTGTACTTTAATGTAGGCGTTTATAAAAATAAAGATTTATTTAATATTAAGCAAATGTTTGACTATAAAACAATTGATTTATTTGATATTTTGCCATTACATCAACCGATGAGGTCGATAGATAAAATATTGTATAAGTTTTAACACTTTTGAAATGGGTTACAAGAAAATCACATCAAAATTCCAAACTATTCTCATCTAATCAGACATTATCTTCCAGTCTTATCACTCGTGTTGCTTGGTGGTTTAATGTTATACAGACCAAGAACTACCAAGAACGTCTTAAAAAAGAAAGAAGCGCCAGGGCAGCGAAATTTATAATTCCCTATGGTTTTTGCAATTCGCCGGTCAAAACAGAATATTATCGTGGCCGTAATACGTAACCACAAAAACAACCCTTCCCGTCTTATTACAAAACGTGGTCTAAAAATGTTCCGGGTTTAGTACAAGGTTTAATTAATGACCTTGACTAAACGTTATAACAAAGGAGTTTGATGCTAGTCCTAGAACAATCTATGGTATCAAAATACGCCAAAGTCCGTGACCCCTAGTTTAATTATGGTACTAAATGGTCAAATGATGGTTTTCGTTGATTTATCTTAGTATTTTAGCCGAACTGTAGGTTATATAATGCGTCAACTTTAACTTGTACATAATTGAGTGCATCAAATACTGCGTGTACGTAATCTAACATGTCAGTTTTATCTTTCGCTAACCATTTCTTCTGAAATACAATTATTTACACTCCTTTTTTTTTCTTAATTTCATTAATGCACACGCCACACACTATCTTACCACAAAGAATACTGTTCTTTTACTTGTATTAAATTAATAATCTTGAAGTGACACCGGACATTTAGTTTACTTTAAGTTGTAACATAAACATTTCGATAACATTACTCGTATTACGCGCGCCGCCTCCGTTAAACGCGCTAGATCGATAGTCGTTACAAAAAAAAAATCGGGATAAAAACTATCCTTTGTGTTAATCGAGGTTACTTACTAATATTTACAAAAAAGTCCAAAACTTTGAAGTTTGCAATGCGCGCAATAACTTACTATTATGTAGCTTTAAGCTGCGTTTATGATATTGTTGTACACGGCGGCGTTTGTTCTCACAAATGTAGCAAACAGCTTTATCGCAGTTCCTTTGTGTTTCTTATCTTCGAGCTAATGAGCAAATATGATTTATGGCGGCGGTGAACACCTGGCTTGACGGTATTAGTGGTTTATCGTTCTGTTTTGTTTTAAAATAACGATTGGTTTGTGCAATTTTGAACTTTTTACCTCAAAAATTCGAAGACATGTGACATCTGACATGTGACATGTGACGACACGGTTGGCGCAGTGGTTAAGCGATTGACTGCTGCGCAGCATGTCGCGGGTTCGATTCCCGCACGGAACAAATATTTGTACGACCTACAAGTATTTGTTCCGAGTCTGGGTGTTTTTCTATCTATTTAATATGTATGTATTTACAAAAAAAAAATGTATATAAGTAGTTTATCAGCCATCTCGTTACCATAACACAAGCATTAGGTTGCTTAGCTTGGGACTAGATGGCGTTGTGTGAAATGTCCAAGGATATTTTTTTATTTTTTATTTTTATCTACCAACACGCACTGGGCCCGCGTGGTGGATTATATAATAGCCCATCCCTCTCCTAGAGAGGAGGCCTGAGCCTGAGTCCCTGCAGTGGGAACATTATAGGCTGATGATGAATAAAAAAATATTATCCTGAAATGATAAGAAATTACAATTACATAGGTAGTGCTTTCACAACACACTCAGAATACCTATTAAATGACATCGCGTCAGTATTCCCAGACGATTAAGGCGAGTAAAAGCTACTTTTAATAATAGTGCCTGAGTGCCTGACTAACTGCCGCACTCAGAGAGCTTTAATGATTACTTAGGCCATCACTTAGTACAGGTTTTGACAGTTTTGTCATAAAGTATGTCAAACCTTTACTAAGTGACGGCTTAAATAATCATTAAATATCTCTGAGTACGGCAGTTAGATTCGGTTTTTCAACCTTTATCATCTGACGAATTAGTTTGTCATTTTGACAGTGTTTGTATAGGCAATCTGTCAAAACACCACATTTAGTCCTCAGATAAAAGTTAACTGGCGATTGAAAAACCGGCCCTTAAACATGTAATGTGTGTTTTTACATGGGTTTTTACTTACATTTTTGGACATTATCAACCTGAAAATTTAAGCATTCGTCCTCCCTAGGTAGCTTCATGCTCATTTCCTGGAGGCATAGCTTTTATTGACCTATTTGTTTTTAATTCTTACTTTTCTTATGTTCAGAAATTCTTTCAAAATTATAAAATGACAATCATCCCCTTCCTCTCGGACCTCGGTGACGAGCACACGTCTCATAAATCTGCGCAGTTTTATTTAATTATTTTTAAATCAAATTTAAGCTCAAAAAATCAGTGCAAGATAATTGAAGTGCCAAATGTCCAGGAGCTACACCTTTCTCCAAGACCTAAATATTAATTTATTAGGTGTGGGGATAATCAAATGTTAGGTTCCAATGTGAAAAATAACTATAACATGCGATTTATCGCAAATAACATTTTAATTTATTTATTTTTGTAACGATTGTTTTTGTTAGCAACACTGAATGAGTTGGGTGTAATGATCATTTTTGGAATCTATGGAAAATACATAGAAATGGCGGGCTACGGATTTTAAAACATTATTCGTAAAGATCTTGGCTAAAGTAATAATTATATTGTTGATTATTATTGTAGTCGTCTAAAACCAGAATATTTTATATAACAACAGAATAAACACTTATACTGAACAGCAGCAGTTTTATTACAATTCAGAAGTGGTAAGTACACGCCTATGTACAATGTAGAGTAGACAGTCATACATAATACATGATTTGCTTTTATTACACGTATTGTATTCCATAGATATTGAATTATGATTTTGTTAGAGTTGTAATAATCAAATACCTTGTAACGTTGCACCTTGAAGTAACGAATTAAAAGTTAAGTTTAGGTTAAAATGCTTAATGTTAAGAAATCTATGTACAATCAACTATACTATATTTACACAAAACTTTAAAACTAATCTATTATAATACTGTAAAATCAACCTACATTTAAATAAACCTTTAAAATTAAATTAATATAGTACGGAACCTACGAGACTATTAATCTGTAAAGGTCCTCGCATCTATGTGCCCGCGCATCTACAAAACGATCATTTACCGAGCATTGCCGAGGACTCGCGATTCGGGTGAGTTCGGTACGGATGATGACTAGTCGTTTTGAGAGCACCACGGGTGACGGCTGTGTCCTTCGCTCCGAAATTATCTAAATAATTTCTATTTTATACTTCGCGAAATCCCTCTAGGGTAAGTTTCCATGTATTTTATTAGAAGGGCTTTCTGTAAGGTGTTCTATAATTTCCTAACCTAGTTTATGCTGTATTTCTTCCTATTTTCCTTCTCGGGACACTGTAACCTTTGGACCTTGAACCGTGATGCCCACAGCTCTGCTTACGCTTCCATTTCTGTCTGGATTTCCAGGATTTTTTGGTCTACCCATCAACCCTTCGCCACGTTGTGGTCCCAAGGACGCTTAGAGGAAGATCTCCTGCTGCAGGGTGACGCCTCCCTATCCTACGCTGAGCTTGACGACGGAGTCATTGCAGAATCCTGGAACTGGACCGTTGGTTGCGGTCAGCTGACAGAGGCCGGAAGACCATTTTCTTAGGAGTCGGTTCAGGCCAGTGTACCCTACCACCTTTAACCTCTGCAATTAAGACGTGAGGCGGCCACGGAAGTTTAGGAGAGTAAATGACAAGTGAAACATACCTCGCTTCTTATTTCGAACCCCTATATACCTATCTGCTGACACCCTCCTAAAGGTAAGTGTCACAGTGGCGCCTTCAACGTGTGTTTCCAGTGGCCTAATCACGTCTTGATTTTTTTTTCCCCTGAAATACAGCTGTTGCTTCAATCTACCTACCTACATTGTTGCTGTGAACGTGAAGGTGACATTCTACGCAAAGCGAACTGGTACGTACTTTCTTATACATTAACTGTTATCTTTCTCATTCATTTCCATTTCCATGCCTATTAGTGTCAGGTAATTGTTAACTGTTACGTATTGGTCATATTAATTCTTACACTAAATTGTGACAAAGTTATAACTGTTTAATTGTGTTTCACCCAGTACCTACACTAGTAAAAAAAAAAAAAAAAAAGGAGATTGAAAACCTTTCTTACGTTGAATAGCAATCTTGTTATACGTAACAGTTCGCACAGCTACAATCTTCTTAGTTTTCCATTACTTTCAAATTCATTCTTCTTTTTCTTTCATTTCATCTTGTCACCAATCGTAAAAGGTAGTTAGTACACTTTCATTTGTAAAGAACATCAAATTAAATCATTTCATAGTCTATTCTTACATTGTGTTCATTTTTTTTTTCAAACCTCTGGTAAACATGGAAACGTACCCTATAAAATTTTTTGTTCTCAACAAAAACGAACTAACGTATGAAGTGCTCATTAGGGGCGAAGAACCTGCATCAACCGTACTCGAACTGCGTAAACAAATAAATAAATTAACACCTATTATACCAACCTCTGATATTTGCGAATCGGGAATCGAACCGGATGTCGATATTTCTGGCGTTGGTGTTTCTATGAACGAACTTACGACTCGTGTAAAATCTTTAGAGGATAAGTTTGATTCCAATCTTTTCGAACGTACTAAAGCGTTATGTAATCATGTGTACCACCGCATAAAAAGAATTGATTGCTCGGATTCTAAACACTCTGATAAAGTAAAGTCTCTGTCAAAAAATTTAACGTCCCTAATTAATAAAATAAATTCAATTAATACATCTGCTAACCCTAGCTATGAGCCTGTTGCGAGTGTTCAAACAGCTGTGGATACCATACCTAACGTATCGACGTATTGCGACCGCTCGCACATTGGTGAACTACAAAAACTGAGATATAACGGTAAATCTTGTGTACACGCTTTCGTGCAGAGGGTAAACGAGTATAGTACTGCGCGCAATATACCCTCTATTAAGTTGTTAATGTATGCTACGGAAATATTCACAGGCGATGCGTTGCATTGGTACCGTAGTATTAAAGATTCAGTTACCACTTGGGATGAGTTGATAGTTTTGTTAATAGAGGATTTCAGTCAGTTTGATTACGACTACCGCTTATTGTCTGAGATACGTAACAGAACACAGGGTGATACGGAGAACATAACTATTTATTTTGCTAAAATGTCTGAATTGTTTTCGAGACTAACTAAAAATATATCTGAACAAGAGAAACTAGATATCTTAATGCATAACATAAGACCATGTTATTCTAGTGTATTGGCTTCAAATACAAATTCAATTAATACGATGTTAAATTTAAGAAACTTATGTAAGAATTTTGAGAAAATACAGTCTCTGACTTCACAATTTAGAGAACCACCAAAAGTGTCGTCTGATACTTTGGCTCCTGACCTAGCATTTTCTAAAGCTACCGAACAAAGTACTGGTAAATCTAGCTATTATAATCAACATAGGTACAATAATAACTCAAAACATAATTATAATTCTTCTTATAAGCCTAAAGATAAGCCGGATGTTGCTGCAATTACTACTTCCGATTCTAAGGCTAAACCGGTATATTGTCCTCGCTGTCGTAATTCCGAACATTCCTTGAACCAATGTAAAGCGGATAGGTTTTTAATTTGCTTTAAGTGTGGTACAAAGGACGTTAAATACCCTAATTGTGCTAAGTGTCATTCGAAGTCACAAGGAAAAAACTAGCTAGTGAAGATTGCTGTGGTGAAAAGGCTCTGAAACCTAATATTAATTTTATTGATTCAAATAGAAATAAAAACTTTGATGAAAATGATTGGAGGGACTGGCTTTTGACAATCAAAACCTTCTTTTCTAGCTATTTCATTACAACAATCTTCGATAAAAAACCAAAGGATGATCTACGACCGTACGCGACTATCCAAGTACGTAACACAAATCTCTGCGGTTTACTTGATTCCGGTTCTACAGTAACTATTTTAGGTAATAACTCTCATTTACATTTTGTTTCATTGGGCCTAGAACTCAAAAACTCTGCCAAAACTTTTACAGCTGCTGGTGGACAGAATTTAACATCTACAGGATTTATTAATCTACCCGTAACTTTTGAAAATCAATTCCACATATTGAAAGCTTACGTCATACCTTCTGTAAAGTCAACCTTAATACTAGGCATTGACTTTTGGACTAAATTTAATTTGTTTCCTAAGTTTCATAATTCAATTTCTATCCTTAATGCCGCAACCAATAATAGTGACGTCACTACAATGTCAGAATCTACTAGTGTAGTGCATTCCTACAATGAATTGACTGAAGCCCAGCGTGTAACAGCTGATAACATCATTGAACAATTTAAAAATATTTCAACTGAGAAACGTGGATTGGGTAGAACTACTCTTGTAAAACACCATATTGATACTGGTGATTCCTTACCTATTAGGCAAAGATATTACAGGGTCTCTCCTGAGAAACAACGTATTTTATCGGAACAATTGGATGAAATGATATCGCTGGGTGTTGTTGAAGAGTGTGAGAGTCCATGGTCTTCACCTGTACTATTGACTCCTAAGAAGGACGGTAAACTTAGATTCTGTCTAGATAGTCGTAAATTGAATTCGGTTACTAAAAAGGACGCCTACAAGTTGCCTTATATTTCTGAAATTTTGGATAATTTAAATAATGCAAAATACCTAAGTAGCATCGATTTATCCAAAGCCTTCTGGCAAATTCCTATTTCAGAAGACGATAGAAACAAGACTGCTTTCTATATTCCTCATCGCGGTACTTTCAGATTTGTTACTATGCCCTTCGGGTTGACAAATTCCCCTGCTACTCAACAGAGGCTCGTCGATACATTATTCTATGGGCCTGAGTTTGAAAACTCTGTCTTCGTCTACATCGATGACATTGTCATAATAAGCTCTAATTTCGAAAATCATATATCACTTCTTCTAAAAGTTCACAAAAAATTAAGTATGGCAAATCTAACCATAAACTATGAAAAATCAGTTTTCTTCCGTAATCAACTTAAATATCTAGGTTACGTCATTGATTCAAAAGGTCTACATGTCGATTCAGATAAGATTGACACTATCTTAAATTACCCCACACCTACAAATAAAAAAGACGTAAAGAGATTTCTTGGAATCGCGTCATGGTATCGTAAGTTTGTTCCAAAATTTAGTTCTATTGCTGGCCCTCTAAACAAACTTACTTCCACTAGTAAAAAATCTAATCCCTTTCTTTGGTCTACCGAAGCTGAGGAATCTTTTACAAAACTTAAAGAACTTCTTGTCTCTGCTCCGATTCTTTCATGTCCTAACTTTGACCTACCGTTTGAAGTCCATACCGACGCTAGTGACTATGGTGTTGGAGGTCTATTAACTCAGACTATAGATGAAGTAGAACACCCTATAGCCTATACAAGTAGAACCTTGACTGGGTCGGAGAGGAATTACAGCATCACTGAGAGAGAAGCTCTCGCTGTACTAGTAGCCTTAGAACACTGGAGATGCTACCTTGATAATGGCAAAAAGTTTATCGTATATACAGATCATTCAGCTCTCAAGTGGTTCCTTAACCTAAATAACCCTACTGGACGTCTAGCTCGTTGGGGTGTTCGTCTCTCAGCGTTCAATTTCGAAATTAAACACCGCCGTGGTGTGGATAATGTCATCCCTGATGCACTGTCTCGTGCATGCCAAGTTGCAGCTATAGACACTAATCCTAACACGGTAGCTGCTTGTGATCAATGGTATTTAAATATATATAACGGTTGCCAAAATTCTCCTACGTCTTTCCCTAATTACTTAGTAAAAAACAATCGCTTATTCCGATACATGCAAACTAAACATCCCCTTAATAAGGAGTTTGAGTGGAAGGAGGTGATTCCTACTGATTCTAGAACAGAAATCATTTTACAAAACCATTCAGAACCAACTGCAGGTCATTTTGGGATATTTAAAACCTACAAGCGGCTAAGTCTCCGATACTACTGGCCTGGAATGCATGCTGATGTCGTAAAAGCGGTCACGTCATGTGACATCTGTATTGCACATAAACACCAAACTCATTCCCCCCTAGGTGAAATGGGTAGGCCTAAACAATGTTCTAGACCTTTTCAGATGATTAGCGTAGATCTAGTAGGTCCACTACCGACCACTAGAAAACAAAACTCCTACATCCTAGTCGTGACTTGTTGCTTTAGTAAGTACTGCTTATTATTTCCAATAAAGCGCGCGACAGCTGAAATTGTTACCAAGATCCTAGAGGAACATGTATTTCTAATACATGGCATACCTTCTACAGTGATACTTGATAATGGTAAACAGTTCGTAAGTGCTACGCTAAGACAGATGTTTGACAAATATAAGGTACCTAAATTACATTTTACTCCTAAATACTCACCACATGTAAACACAGTCGAGCGATACAACAAAACTATAATGACCGCCATTTCAACGTTTATCACTACCGACCAACGAGTTTGGGATCAGCTGATACCTAAAATACAATTCGCCGTGAATAGTTCTGTTAACGAGGTAACCGGTTTTACTCCTTCGTTTCTAGTATTCGGGCGTGAACTAATTACTTGTGGGTCGCACTATGTTGATACGGAAAACGATGAAGATCTTGTCTTTCAACCACGCGATTCCTACGCTGAGAACTTAGGTGTGTTATCTAATATATTTAATAAGGTTCAAGCACTATTACTGCAGGCTCATAGTAGGAATTGTCAACATTATAATTTACGCAGAAAACCTGCAGAGTTTAGTGTCGGTGATGTGGTTTGGAAAAGAACTTTCTATCAGAGTGATAAAGACAAATATTTTAATAAAAAATTAGCTGCGAAATTCATAAAATGTAAAGTTATTGGTAAAAAATCTCCACTTGTTTATGAACTTACTGACATGTCTGGTAAACCACTAGGTTCTTGGCATATCAAAGACATCAAACTTATCAACTATAAAGCCTAAAGTCTATACTTAACTTATCGTATCCTAGCCTTAATTTATACAAAAACCTACTACTTAAACTCAAATGTGTTAAATAATTAATGCTATTTTAATACATTTAAACTAACTAATTGAGTATAATTATTGATAATTAATTATTACTCTGTTGTTATGGTCTCAAGTCATTATTAATAGACTCGATGATTTTATGAAAGATGACTATTTGCGTGAGGTATGAAAGATTATTCCGTATGTATTAGTCAGTTTGGTTTAGTTTAGTAGTGCTAGTCGGATTTTGCATCTAGTACGCAAAATCCTACGCTTTTTGGCGGGGTACTGTAACGTTGCACCTTGAAGTAACGAATTAAAAGTTAAGTTTAGGTTAAAATGCTTAATGTTAAGAAATCTATGTACAATCAACTATACTATATTTACACAAAACTTTAAAACTAATCTATTATAATACTGTAAAATCAACCTACATTTAAATAAACCTTTAAAATTAAATTAATATAGTACGGAACCTACGAGACTATTAATCTGTAAAGGTCCTCGCATCTATGTGCCCGCGCATCTACAAAACGATCATTTACCGAGCATTGCCGAGGACTCGCGATTCGGGTGAGTTCGGTACGGATGATGACTAGTCGTTTTGAGAGCACCACGGGTGACGGCTGTGTCCTTCGCTCCGAAATTATCTAAATAATTTCTATTTTATACTTCGCGAAATCCCTCTAGGGTAAGTTTCCATGTATTTTATTAGAAGGGCTTTCTGTAAGGTGTTCTATAATTTCCTAACCTAGTTTATGCTGTATTTCTTCCTATTTTCCTTCTCGGGACACTGTAACCTTTGGACCTTGAACCGTGATGCCCACAGCTCTGCTTACGCTTCCATTTCTGTCTGGATTTCCAGGATTTTTTGGTCTACCCATCAACCCTTCGCCACGTTGTGGTCCCAAGGACGCTTAGAGGAAGATCTCCTGCTGCAGGGTGACGCCTCCCTATCCTACGCTGAGCTTGACGACGGAGTCATTGCAGAATCCTGGAACTGGACCGTTGGTTGCGGTCAGCTGACAGAGGCCGGAAGACCATCTTCTTAGGAGTCGGTTCAGGCCAGTGTACCCTACCACCTTTAACCTCTGCAATTAAGACGTGAGGCGGCCACGGAAGTTTAGGAGAGTAAATGACAAGTGAAACATACCTCGCTTCTTATTTCGAACCCCTATATACCTATCTGCTGACACCCTCCTAAAGGTAAGTGTCACAACCTTTAAAATTACATGATTTAGCAATAATTAAATAGGCCAGAACAAGAAAATTATACCTGAATGTTTTCTTTTTTTTTTTAATGAATTTTTAATACTTATTTCTTGTACGGGGTATCTCGGAACAAATGTTTTATTTTTGAATTAGGAGCACCGTTTTCAAGATATTTTTGGAAATACTGTACAGTCCTTTTTTTATATCATTTATATTGTTGTTAGTTTGGTGTATTTGTTCAAACGCAATTTTATTTCTGTTTTATGGGTTTCGAACTATGCCACGTGATCGAGCGACATCCCGACCTACCTCGCGGCGCTTGTCAACGCCAATAAGGGGTCCATCGTGCCACGCAGCTGGGGCGCGATCGACGGCGAAAGACAACGGCAGTGCTAGGCGAAACAGCCAGGGGCGCCTTCGAAGTCGAAGTCGCCATGCAGCTGAAGCCAGATCAAGAGCGGGTAGCGGTGGCAGTGCGAGGCGAATCCGAAGTCGCAATCGCGGTCGCAGTCGCAGTCTTAGCCGGAGCCCCTCTTCGTTGAGTCTACGCGAGAAGGAGCTAGAACGAGAACGGGAGCGCCTCAACGCTTTGGAAAACGAGGTGATCAGAGCACGTAATCGCCTATCGTCAAAGCGCCGATATAGTCCACGTTCTCGTGAAGCTTCTGTACATCGCGAAGATTATGCTAAGTCAACTCGTCACTGTACAAATAATCGCAACAACTATGATAATGGTTCTAATAATGTGGAACAACCTGTGAGATCAAGTAGCGTTTCTTTTAGTGTTAAAGTTATAGCTCATTTGTTAAGTTCTGTTAAACAACTCGCGTCCCAGCCATCAACAACTATACCGATGAACCGTAGTAGTGATTCTAAGAATATCTTAGCAGAGTTTAACCCTTCATTGAAAAACCAACGTATTGACGTATGGCTTAAGAAAGTTAACGAGTGCGCTTCTGTTTATGGATGGGACGAGATAACAACCATTCATCACGCTATGCAAAAACTTCAGGGATTGGCCAAAACTTTTTTTTTTAAACTTGGTACGAAAGTTTAAATTCTATTTTGTTTATGTGGCCTGAGTGGCAAGAAAAGTTACTGAGTGCATTCCCATTCGAACAAAATTATGGCCAAGCTCTAGAAGAAATGCTGAAGCGGGGAAGTAGATACAACGAACCCATTGAAAACTATTTTTATGTTAAATTATCTCTTTTAAATCAGTGTGACATTTACGATAAACGCGCGGTTGACTGTATTATTTACGGTATTGGTGATGAGTCATTAAAATCTGCGGCGTTGGCATTAAGGTGCACTCATCCCGATCAATTATTGCAGTATCTAATGAGTAGCAAAGATAATAATGTCGGCGAACGCGTTGCTAACTCTCGATTCAGATCAGGAAACGATTCAGGCTTCTGAGATGCTAAACCAACAACCAAAACTAATGGCTCCTCAACTTTTATTTGTTTTAATTGTAAAGAAAAGGGACATATTTTCTCTAGATGTCCAAATCCTCTTGTAAAGTGTACTAAGTGTAGTAAAGTTGGTCATAGTGCTGATAAATGTCATTCCAATTTTGACAACAACAGTCAACAAGGTCCAAGCAAAACTTTGCTTATTTCACAGTAAAAATTAATGGTCGGAATGTAAAGTCTTTTATAGATTTTGGTAGCGAAGTCTCGTTGATTACCGAGTCTCTTGGACTGGAAATAGGACTTCAGCATGACCGTGTACAAACTGTTTTGAAAGGTTTTGGTAACGAATTAGTACAATCGGTAGGAAAAGTTAACGTTGAACTTTCTGTAGATGAGGTACTCGCTAACATTACATGCCGTGTGGTGAGTGACAAATATTTGGATGTACCGGTTTTAGTTGGTCAGACTTTCACAGAACAGCCTCACGTTGTTGTGCATAAGACTGCCACAGAATTACAATTTATGAATGTTGATGACGAATAGCCATTTTCAAAAAATCATACAGATAAGGATAATGTTGTCAAAGTTAGTGTGCTCAACAGCGTGATGTTATGCGGCAGAGCTTCGGTAAAAGTCTCAGTAGAGCCGCATTGCGAGGGGTACATTATGTTAGTTGACAAGTTGTTAGGTAAGCCGCATCAGCAGTGTGTAGTGGCGGGTGGATTACACTTAGTTAAACATGGGAGAACGGTTGTCGATTTAACACCTCTTAGTTCAGAATTCTCATTACCCTCAGGGTCAAAGCTAGGTAGAGCAGTAGTCGTTAAGGTTGTAAATCGAGTTCTTGAACCAGATGAGTCAGTCTCTTCAAAACTCCCTAATAGTCTTGAAATTAGTCAGATTCGAGTAGGAGAGTCTATAACTAATTTGACAGAGTAAGGTTATTCGATCTATTGCAAAAATACAGGCACTGTTTTGCGTCTTCGTTCAAAGAACTTGGCTGCACTAATGCCGTAGAGATGAGCATAGAAATTAACAGCAAGACACCGGTCGTTTACCGTCCATATCGTTTGGCCCACATTGAACGTCAAAAGGTTCGCGAAATGGTAGATGACATGCTCGACGACGGTATCATCAGAGAGTTGCCATCCGAGTATGCAAGTCCTATTGTATTGATTTGCAAAAAGGATGGCAAGCTCAGGTTATGCATTGATTATAGGATGCTCAATTCTATAACGGTAAAAGAACGTTACCCCATGCCAATAATAGATGATGAAATTGCTAGGTTGTCCGGACAAGCTTGCTTTCTCTCTATAGATTTAGCATCCGGTTATTACCAAGTGCCTATCGCTGAAAACTTAAAACCACTGACTTCTTTCGTGACACCGGACAGTCAATACGAATTTAATCGTATGCCGTTTGGTTTAGCAAATGCGCCAGCCGTCTTTCAGCGTATGATGAATAAGATGTTGGGTTCTGCGCGGTTTAATGAAGCTACAGCATACTTGGATGATCTTCTTATTTACGGAACAAGCGTAGATAACTGCTTGGTTAAGTTAGACCACATTTTACAGTTGCTTGAGAAGGCTAACTTAACTCTTAACTTAACCAAATGCGAATTTCTGAAAATAAGTTAGATTACTTAGGGTATGAAATTAGCTCTGCGGGCGTTAGGCCTGGTATTAAAAAGAAACAGTCGGTAACAGATTTCCCTCGTCCCTCGAATCAGCATGGTGTGCGCCAGTTTTTTTGGGGCCTGTGGACGGTGAGTAACGGGCTAGTAGCCCGCCGTCAGTCCGTCTTATGACGTCGCGTCTGCTGGTTGTTCGAAAGAGATACAGCGGCCTCGACACCAAAGGGTAAAGAAGGTACGGGTGGTTTTTATTCAGTAGAAGTCTGACACTCCCTTTTGCTCTGCCCAGAGCGGGAGGGGTTAATTGATTATTCCCCCCCCCCCCCCGCAAAAAACATGGATATTATCTTGTGAAAGTACCTACTGTAGTTGCCCATTCCAAAGCGTAGATCACTATGGAGAATAATACGCAAGAAGAAACGAAATCTATTTATGTACGACCGCCAGACGAGCCCTGCGTGAGCGCTGCCACGCTGTGGGGCGACTACAATAAACAAATAGCAACCACGCACATGGACGCGCGTTGCAGAGATGCGCCCACTAAGTTTGACTTCAAGGCCACCAAACGATGGGCCCGTTATCTCGGGCCAAAGCATGGCCAGGGGGCGACGCCCCGTGATCACCAGGCGCATCCCCATGTGGAGGCGCAACGACATCCATGGAATAGTAAGGCATCTTCAAAAACAAATACTAAACATATTGATAAATAAATGCTATTACTCACTACAGGAATATCTGGACGATAATTCTATAATTTCTGCTTCAGAAAATTGTACCTAACCCATTTTGACTATTTAGATTTTTATTTTATTTTTGACATTAGCATTATTATTGACGGCAAGTAACTTAATCTCTTTGACATTTTTTAAAATTAATTATATCCCCAAATTAATATTAATGTTGCGCTCGTGAGAGAGTTTGTTGTGATGTTGAGTGGAGCGGGTTTGCTGGCGGGATGTCGACTGGAGAGTGTGCAGTGGAGGGTGAAATAATGACACTTCTTCGGAGTATTTCTTCTAGTTTATTCTTCAGGTTTCTTACTTAAGTCGCAGTCGGATTCGGAATGCTTTTCCACCGAAAATGTTCCCATATTTATATTCTAATTGCTAAAGGCGCTGACCAATCACGATCCCATAGTCTGCGCATGCGCACATGCCTTTTAGTGCATTTACGCGGGAAAAGGTAACCTTACTGCTGGTGGGAACGCGGGAAAATTAGCCTTACTTGTTTTTTAGTGGTAAAACATCCCTCACATGGTTTTTCTTATGTTCCTAATCTTAGGACTAACTTATTTTACATAGCAAAACAAAGACAATATATAAAAACCTTAATTTACACCTTAAAATTACAAAAATACTGAAACGGCTCTCGTTATGGTAATGTTCCATGGTACCTGACCTTACAATACTTAAACCTACGACTAGCGCCGCTAGGCGGCAGGAATGCACAACACTTAACATTACGCCTGTAATCCTTAGGGGGTTAAGCTGCGAAACGGCTCTCGTCATGGTAACGTTCCGTAGTACTTAACCTACAGCTAGCGCCGCCAGGCGGTAGGAAAGCACAACACTTAAAACATCGTACCCGAAGGGTTTAAGCAGAGCTGTAGCTAATTTAAGAAACACTTAAAAACATCGTAATAATAACTAAATCTATCCTAATCGAAATGACATCACAGTATTTACGTATCGTCGCTAACATTCTCCCCCACGGTGCGTAGCACTTCATCCTCTGGGGGCGACGATACGGCGGGAACCAGCACGATGATCCGACGGGAGGGGCGGCGAAGTACTCCTCCCGATGTCCGCACGTCCAGCACTCTAATTCTTCGGCCTTCTTTAAGTGTTCTTCTTCTAGGGGAAGGTACAGCCGCTTATTTTTGTTAAGGGTGGCGGGTTGATTTGAGGTCGGCGTATCTTTCTTCTGGGTTTTTCTCTGAGGTTTCCAGGTTTCGTCCTTCTGGCGAGTGGCGGCGGTAGTCGCTTTACGGGCCTTCTTCAATAGGTGGTATGTGAAGGTAACCACCCTGGCCGTAGTGCGCAGTAGTCGCTCCCAGCTTGAAAACCTCTCTGGGTCCAGAAGGGTGTCTTCTGTAGCCTTGATCGCCATCACCTTCTGTTTGTTTTTCTCTTCTGGCATGATACCTTCTTGTTTGAAGTCGTGAAAAGGCCACTCTTCTTCTGGATGACGGAGAAATGATGGACCTTTGAACCACCTAGCGCTGTGGTCAAATTCTATTGGAGTTCCCCTTGTGGCGTCGTCAGCTGGATTTTCTTTAGTCGGTACCCATCTCCACTCTTCTGGCTTGGTCTTCTCTTCAATTTCTGCTAGGCGATTGGCCACGAAAGTTTTGAATTTTCGGGGTTCCGCTTGTATCCATTGCAGTACCGTGCTGGAGTCTGTCCAGTAAGTTTTCTTTGATATTTCCAGCTCAGACTCTTCTTCAACCGTGGCGGCTAGTCTGCTGCCGAGCAAGGCTGCTTGTAGCTCTAACCTCGGAATTGAAACTGGTTTCGTCGGCGTTACTCTTGCTTTGCCGGCGATCATGGAGACATGGACTTTGCCGTTGGGTTCGACTGTCCTCCAGTAGACAACTGCGGCGTAGGCCTCTTCACTTGCATCGGTGAACGTGTGCAGTTGACCTTTTATGCCGCGGGGTGAGATGCATCTTGGAATCTTCAGACTTGCTAACGCTGATACTTCTTCTAGGTAGTGCATCCAGGTTTCTCTTTGTGGTTCGTTGATAGGTTCGTCCCAGTCTATCTTTGTTCGCCAGATGTCTTGAATTAATTTCTTTCCTTGTATCAAGACTGGTGTTGCGAAGCCCATTGGGTCAAAGGTGGACATCACTGCGCTTGTAACTTCTCTTTTTGTTGGAGTCCATAAACCGTCTTGCAGGTCCTTTGACGTGTTACGCAGCCCAATATTGAAAGCTAGTGTGTCTTCTTTTACCAGCCATCTTAGCCCCAGAGTCTTTTCTTCTTTTGTCAATTGCAGAGAATCTTCTGTATTGGTGTCTTCTACTTCTGATAGTACCCCCGAATTGTTACTGGCCCAACCCTTTAGATGGAAGTTCGCTGTTGCGTGAATATCTTTGACTTCTTTTGATATCTTCTTTGCTTCAGCTGCAGACGCGAAGCTCTGTAGATAGTCGTCCATGTAGTGGTTTCTATTTATGGCTTTTACTGCGTCGGGATGAGTGTTCTTGAATTCTTCTGCATTCTTGTTCATCACATATATAGCTGTTGCTGGTGATGACGCTGCTCCAAAGATGATTGACGACATTCTGTACTCTTCGGGCTTGCCAGTCCTTCGGTTTCCACGCCACAGGAACCTGAGGCTGTCTCGGTCATCTTCTCTTATTTTGACCCGAAGGAACATATCTTGGATGTCGGCCATGACAGCCACTGGTCCTTCTCTGAAACGCAGTAGTACGCCAAATAGTGACTGCAATAGGTCTGGGCCTGACAGCAAGGAGTCATTCAGGCTCTTCCCTTCAAACTTGGCAGCAGCGTCGAACACTATTCTCAGCTTCTTCTTAATAGGATGCACGACTGCGAAGTGGGGTAAGTAGAATGTTCTTCCTTTAGTTGATGTTTTCGTAGCTTTCTCCGCGTAACCCTTTTCAATAAGACTCTGGATCTGCTTTTCGTAGTCTTCTTTAGCTTCTTGGTCTCGATCCAACTTCTTTTCAATGTTGATCAGGCGTCGATTTGCTAGATTGTAGTTGTTGGGCAGAGTTTCATCTTCTTTTTTCCACAGAAGTCCTGTTTCATATTGACCGCTTGACAGTTTCCTTGTAGTTTTCTCGAGAACTTCTAATGCTCTTCTGTCGCTGTCATTGGTTGGCGACCGATTTTGAATACCGAGAGATTCCAATTGAAAATGTTCTCGGACGATTTCTTCAATACTTTCTTCTTCAGTGGTCGATCTGCCGTAGTGAGTAAAGTTTACTAAGGCAGTCGCCCCTGTTTCGCATCCGTGTAACACCCACCCTAGGTAAGTGAGGGAAGCTACAGGATCGGATGGTTTGCCCTTCTTTAGTCTTCTTGTCACTATCAGCCCCCAGTTGTCTTGACCTATCAGCAGCTTGGGTCTATCGGTGACGTAGAGGAGTTGACTTTCGATTGCCCTTAGATGTTCGCAGTTTCTCACAGTGTCCTTGTTTATACATTGCTCG
This sequence comes from Diarsia rubi, assembly GCA_932274075.1. NCBI lineage: Eukaryota > Metazoa > Arthropoda > Insecta > Lepidoptera > Noctuidae > Diarsia > Diarsia rubi. Next base: position 6,011,820 of record OW026441.1, read on the forward strand.
GACAGCTTCAGGTCGTCGATAGTTCTTGCTATGATAGATCTCTTCTGTCTTTTGTGAGCCCCTTTTATTTTGAACTCGATCTTCTGAGAGCTATCTTTTCTTAGCACCTTCCCGCCGACTGTTTCGATTGTGAGTTTTTCTTGCTTCCCTTCGAGTCCAATCTTCTCAGCAACTGATGCGTCTAATAGTGTGACTGTTGAGCCCTCGTCCAATAATGCAAGGACTCGGACTTGGCCTTTCGGACCATAGAGGTCCACTGGGATGATCTTCAGGTATGCCTTTTCTTCTCCTCTTGCGTTGTGGATTGAAGCAACCTTTTCTTCTGACGTGCTGCCTTTGTCTTCTTTTTCAACTGGAACTGGTGGTTTGTCAGAGTGCAGGATTGTATGATGCCATCTTTTGCACACCTTGCAGACTGGAGCTTTGCAGTTGATTCTTGAGTGCTTGAACCGAAGGCATTTGAAGCATATCCTAGCCTTCTTGATCATATCCCATTTTTCATTTAGGCTAGCTTCCTTAAACTGCTTGCATTCTAGTGGGAAATGCTCTTCTTCGCAGAATGGACATGACTTCTTGTAGTTTTCTTTCGATGTTTCTTGCACTGAATGTACGGGTCTTCTTATTCCCTTCTTTTGCTCCGAGGGCACTTCAGGTGGAGCAAAGTCCCCACACATATCGGCTTCTGTTTCTAAAAACGCTTCGACAAGGAGTAGTTCTTGCATGTCTTCTTCTCTTCTGCTTCTGTGATAGGCAAACCAACGAAACTTCATAGATGTTGGCATTTTTTCGACGATAATTCTCAGCGTTTCAGGAGAACTGAGATATTGTGGTTTCTTTAAGGCTTTGATTGTCTCGACGGCGTTCTTCACTTTGCTTGCGAATACGCATATGTCAGTTGGGGTTTCGCCGACTTTTGACAGGTTCTTCATCTTCTCTAGTTCAGCTAATGCCAGCGCTCCAGGTCTTCCGAATCTTGCTTCCAGACCTTTGATTACTTCACGAGGGTCTTCGGCAGTGAACAGCAGGCTTTGGACGGCTTCTCTAGCTTTTCCTTGGATTGCTATTCTTAGGCGCGCTAAGTTCTGGTTGTTGCTGAACGAAGCGGCCATATCTTCGTATGATCTCTTAAAAGCCAACCATTCTTCACAGGTCCCGCTGAAGTGAGGGAGTTCGACGTGCTTCGATGAAACGGTGTCACGTGACTTCTCGGATAGCTTGACTATGACTGAAGCCAACTCCTGCATGTCGCTCTTCTTTTCTTCTGTCTCAGTCGGCCTCTGATTCTTGTTAGGTCGGTCCCCGGTTGTAATGAACCAGTGTTCGACCTCTTGAGTTCGTTCATACAGCTCTTCTTGTCCGGCACCATCTTCTTCTTCTGATTCTGCAGTCAGAAGTTCTAGTTCGGCTTGAGCAACTTTTGATCGTGCTTCGGCCAGTTGTAGTTCCCTTAGTGCCAAGGTCATTCTTGCTTGCGCTTCTGCTCTCTTCCTATGCGACGAGCGAACAGAATGGTAGTCTAGATCGCGGGTCGACTTCTTAGGGTGAGGCCGCTGCAGACTCTCTTCTCTGGACGTTGGTATGCTTCCATCGTTCAGACGCATTTTCACTGCGACACTTCTTTCTTGAATCTGCGGCGTTGAATGACTCTCTTCTAGGTTAACGGGAATCGACGCTTCACTGGTGCGGGTCGGGGGCGTGGTATGAGTCACTTCCCCCAATGTTGATTCCTTTCCGGCGCTGTCCTTGGGATGAAGTTCGGGTTGTTGAAGTTCTTGTACGCTGTTCGGCGGCGATCTTCTTGTGAGCGTCGATCGGTTAGAAATCGACGTGTTCGTAGTCGCCGCGCTTGTAGCTTCACTCGGCGTATTCATACTCCAGTCCGTCGAACTGGTACCCGTGGTACCCGAAGTAGCGTTACTTTCACTCGTAGTTGTAGTCTTCGACTGCACTGATCTTGACCTTGTATTCGTAGGCATCTTCCCAGTTTTCTTGAACCCAATCCGGCTTTCGAAGGACCAATTGTTGCGCTCGTGAGAGAGTTTGTTGTGATGTTGAGTGGAGCGGGTTTGCTGGCGGGATGTCGACTGGAGAGTGTGCAGTGGAGGGTGAAATAATGACACTTCTTCGGAGTATTTCTTCTAGTTTATTCTTCAGGTTTCTTACTTAAGTCGCAGTCGGATTCGGAATGCTTTTCCACCGAAAATGTTCCCATATTTATATTCTAATTGCTAAAGGCGCTGACCAATCACGATCCCATAGTCTGCGCATGCGCACATGCCTTTTAGTGCATTTACGCGGGAAAAGGTAACCTTACTGCTGGTGGGAACGCGGGAAAATTAGCCTTACTTGTTTTTTAGTGGTAAAACATCCCTCACATGGTTTTTCTTATGTTCCTAATCTTAGGACTAACTTATTTTACATAACAAAACAAAGACAATATATAAAAACCTTAATTTACACCTTAAAATTACAAAAATACTGAAACGGCTCTCGTTATGGTAATGTTCCATGGTACCTGACCTTACAATACTTAAACCTACGACTAGCGCCGCTAGGCGGCAGGAATGCACAACACTTAACATTACGCCTGTAATCCTTAGGGGGTTAAGCTGCGAAACGGCTCCCGTCATGGTAACGTTCCGTAGTACTTAACCTACAGCTAGCGCCGCCAGGCGGTAGGAATGCACAACACTTATAACATCGTACCCGAAGGGTTTAAGCAGAGCTGTAGCTAATTTAAGAAACACTTAAAAACATCGTAATAATAACTAAATCTATCCTAATCAAAATGACATCACAGTATTTACGTATCGTCGCTAACAGTCTTTATCAATAAATTAAAACAAGTTTTAATAACCAATAGCTACTACACTATTGACGAATATTTTAACGATAAATTTCAACAACAATAAAAACTATTTTGACATAATACCTAAAAAAACTTAAAAAGTATTTAATTTATTTTAATTATTAATAATATGATTCGTGCAATATATAAAATAAAACACATAAATATAACTTTAAACTAAATATTTAAATACCTTCATAGCAAATAATACGACTATCTTACTGATACTACACACATCAAAAGTGTCTAGGGATCAAGCCTTTTTATGCGGATTTCTTGAGATTGAGATGTGGCTTTGTAATAAATTTATGATTTTATAAATTTATATGGATCCTTTTTGGTGCATTTCATAATTTGAATCAGGAACTGTGAATCAAATTCTAGTAAAAGATGAAAATCAGCTGTCAATATTTTCCCTATAAAAACATACAACGCATTGAAGACATTATTAGTGCTCTGTTTCCCTACTACTGATTAAAACCAACGTTATTATGGAGCGGCGACGTCATTTAAGCAGGGAAGAAATGCTCAGAGCCGTGGGAATGATAGAAGCTGGTTCCCGGCAACGTACTGTGGCTTTAGCTCTGAATACAAGTCAGAGTGTTATCAGTCGACTTTGGACACGTTACCGAAGCACTGGTACCGTGGCTGAGCGCCATGGAGGACGGTATCGCTGCACCACACGGAGACAAGACCGATACATTCAAATCTTAACTCGAAGAGCTCCAACAATAACCGCCATGATGTTAGCCGTGAGGCTTCATCACTCTTCAGGGAACTTAATTAGCGACCAAACAGTCAGAAACCGCTTGCATGAAGTGAACCTTCATTCCCGAAGACCGCTACGGGTACCACCTATAGCTTGCCCAAGGGATGTAGATAAAATAATAAATAATTTAAGTAGTGATAAGTCTGAAGGTATAGATAAAATTAGAGTTAAGGAAATAAAAATGTTAAAATCTAAACTAAGCCCTGTATTAGCTTTATTTATTAATTTGTGTGTTGAAACGGGCTTATATCCTGATCAGTTAAAAACGGCATTAATAAGACCCATATTTAAACAGGGTGTGCATAGTGAGTACTCAAATTATAGGCCAATAGCTATACTGTCTGTAATAAATAAAATTGTGGAAAAGTACATTATGAACCAGGTTAGTGTTTTCCTAGAGAGCAACAATATATTGTCAGATGCACAGCATGGCTTCCGACGTGGACGGAGCACGGCGACGGCTTTGGCACAGTTTGCCGACGACGTCAATGATTGTTTGGATCAGAGGAAGCAGGTGGTGGTGGTCTACATTGATTTCAAAAAAGCATTTGATACTCTGGAACACCACCAGCTGCTTCAAGCTATGGAGGAATGTGGAGTCGCGGGACCACTGAACCGGTGGTTCCGTGCCTACCTTACAGACCGGACACTGCGAACTGTCATTGACGGCGTCGTGGGAGAGCCCAGATGCGTCACGTGCGGTGTGCCGACCGGTTCCGTGTTTGGTCCCTGTAGCTGGTGAAGGGTGGTGTTTAGAACACACAAAACGCACTCAGTCTTTTTTAAACGATTTATTCACGGGGTGCGACACACATTACATGGATAAAATGGTTGACGACTGATTTATATAATTTTGGGGTACACGAAATAAAAACAGAAAACAAAGTACCCTCAAATTCTTACAAAAAAAAAAATCTAGTAATTGAGCGTCGCTTACACTCCCACCCCTAGTGCTGATTGTGCTCAGCACTCATCTCCAAATGAAATAGGAGCGACGCGAGCCGCGGAACGCCGCCAGGTGCCCGTCCGGGTCTTCACGTCGACCTGCCGGATGCGGCCGTCTTTAGAGCGAATGACCTGCTGGACAACACCTTTCGGCCACACGTTCCTGGGAGAGGCTGGATCAACCACTAACACTAAGTCACCTACCTTTAGAGGCTTCTGCTCCTCGTTCCATTTTCTTCTTGGCAGCAGGTGTGGGAGAACTTCTCTAAGCCATCGCTGCCAGAACATGTCGCTCAGCCTCTGAGCCTTCCGCCATTGTTTTTTCAAAAACAGGTCTGAGTCATCGAACGATCCAATGACCGGAAGACCCGAGGCTGAACCAAGAAGAAAATGATTAGGAGTCAAGCTTTCAGCAGTTCCAGGTTCTACGGAGACGTGTGAAAGGGGACGACTATTAACTATATTTTCTACCTCGGCCATCAGTGTGCTCAAGACTTCTTCTCTGGGAGCCCGCTCATTCAAAATTACCTTAAGGGTAGTTTTTACGCTTCGTATGAGACGTTCCCACGCCCCACCCCAGTGGGGACTAAGCGGCGGTATAAAATTAAATACCATCCCGTTGTTAGCCGCTTCAATTTTCAGCGCCTCGTTGTCTAAATCCTGCATGGACTTCTGCAGCTCTTTGTCGGCGCCTCGCAGATTGGTTCCGTTGTCGGAGTAAAGATGGCGGGGCCAACCACGTCTGGCCGCCATTCGTCGTAGAGCCATGATGAGCGAGTCCGTGGTGAGTGACTGCACCAATTCAACGTGCACGGCTCGGACAGTGAGGCACGTGAAAAGAGCACCATATCGTTTTTCACGGCGACGTCCCACTGTGACCTCCATTGGCCCAAACAAATCAAGCCCACAAAAGGAAAAGGGGCGCTGATGATGCGCCACCCGAGCTGAAGGTAAGTCACCCATTCTGGGTACTCGAGGCGTAGCTTTGCGTATGTTACAAAGCATACATTTTGACACCACATGCTTAACTGTAGGCCTAAGCCTAATTAGCCAATATTTTTGTTTAAGGTCGTTGACCACGGTCTCCTGATTGCCATGAGCTGCTTTGACATGGTAATGTCGAACAATCAGGTGAGCTATAGGGTTCCGGCCGTCTAGAATTACCGGTTTCTTTACCTCCAGGCTTACCTCGGCAGCAGCGTCGATTCGACCGTTAGCGCGGAGAACGTCGTGTTCATCGAGAAACGGACATAAGGTAAGCAGTTTGCTAGTTTTCGATACACTTTTACCATTTTGTATTGCAGATATTTCCTCGGCGAACGTCTCAAGTTGAGCTCGGCGTAGTAGAAGATGCTCCGCCCTCTCGAGAGTGAGGCAATCCAAGTCGGTGGTGCGCCCTCTGCATCTATCAACGAACATCAAAACCACTGCCGTACTTCGTAGCAACCTGAGCCATGAAGAAAACCGGAGGGGATCCGGAACCGGTAAGTTACTTCTTAGTACAGGTAAGTCTTTTGTAACCATGACAGTTTCAGCAAGTGTTTCATTTGTTTCAGATTGGCAGACATCGGCGGGCCACGATGACTCATCTAGGTACAAAAATAAAGGTCCTGAAAACCACTCATTTTTAAAAATAGAATAATTGAAATCCTCTCGTGTGGCCAAGTCCGCAACATTCAATTTAGTAGGTACGTATCTCCACTCATTTATACGTGTCAGATCGTCGATCTCACCCAAACGGTTGGCTTCGAAAATATTATACGTACGCGTATTATTTCGAATCCAATGTAAAACAGTTGTCGAATCGCACCAAAATACCCGTTTCTCGACTTGTAACTTATGCTCCCTCATAATGGTGTCTGCTAATCTAGCAGCAAGAAGCGCAGCTTGTAATTCCGAACGAGGTATCGTCAGTGGTTTTACAGGTACGACTCGACACTTACTCGCAATAAATGCAACGTGAACAACATTCTTATCTATCCAGCGCCAATATGCTACGGCGCTCATAGCTTTTGACGATGCATCGCTATAAACATGCAACTGTAGGTGGCTATAGCGAGGCGGTGAGTTTGGTTCTGCTGTCGCGTGCGCAGCTGTTGACTCGCCGGGAGAGGGCTGCGGGGTGTGCGGGTGGCCGGGGGGCGAGCCCGCCGTACAGTGGACTCCTACCTTGTTTACGCGTCTCGTTGAATGGTAGCACCTAGGTATGCGTATGCTATCTACTACCTTAAGTATATCAACCCACTTACACCACCGTTCGTAAATATCAGTAGGTACGGCGTCGTCCCAGCTGATCCGTAGCCGCCATAAATCTTGCAACAGTATTCGTCCTTGAATAGTGAAGGGCGATAAAAAACCAAAGACATCAAAAATGGACATGACCACCTGAAGCATTATTCGTTTCGTAGGTATTTCTTTACCTTGAATAACGTGTTCTGGAATTTTCTTCAGTGACACATCGAATCCCAATTCGTCAGTACCAGGGAACCATATGAGACCGAGTGTACGCTCACCTTCCGACTGGTGATCTATTTTAAATCTGACCGCGGCCGTACCTAAAGTATCTTTAGGGACAGAGTTCAAAACTTGAACACTGTTGCTGGTCCAATCACGAATCTGGAACCCGCCTTGTCGGTGGATGTAAGAAATATTTTTTACCATCTCAATAACACTCTTATCATCGGGCAAACTATCTATATAGTCATCCATGTAGTGCGACTTTTGTATAGCACGCACAGCTTCGGGCATAGATGACTCATAGCGCATAGCGTTTTTATTTTTTATGTACTGACTTACAAAGGGAGAACAGTTTGCACCGAATACAAGTGATGTCATGATGAAGGTTTTTACCTTTTCTTTAGGGCTGTCTCTCCACAGAAATCTAAATGCATGCTGGTCGCTCGGCTGAACTTTGACCCTGAGAAAGAAATCTTTAATGTCACCTGATACTGCTATTAAATTTTCCCGAAAGCGCAGCATTATACCAAATAGTGATGGCAGCAAATCCGGGCCTGTATGCAGGTAGTCGTTAAGACATAAACCGTTTACCTTTGCAGCCGAGTCGAACACCAACCGTAATTTTTTCTTATTGGGGTTATCAATCCCAAAATGAGGCAAATACCATGTTTTTGCTGTAGTATCAATTTCTGTTAATTCTCTTGCAAAGTTATTTTCAAATAAATGCTTAATCCTATCCCTGTACCTTTCTGAAAATCCTTGGTCTCTTTCCATCTTCCTCTCTATACCTTTCAGCCTTTTCAGCGCCGTCGGGTAGGAGTCAGGCATGTGGCAATCGTCGTTCTTCCACGGCAATCCAACCCACCACTGGCCATCGATTAGTTTGGCAGTCTTCTCCAGCTTAGCTACGGCAAGTAAATCATTTCTATTCTGACGAGGCTTACCACAAACACCCATCGACTCCAACGCGAATGAGCGCTTCACCTCATCGTGTAGGTCTTGTAGCTGCCGGTCTTGCTGGCACGAAGGAGCGGGCGCTGGCGCTGCGCAGCATGCCGCGTCTAACACCAGTGTCGCGTGAGTAGCGGGCGCGGGCCTAGCGGCGCTCCGAGGCACGTGCCACTTACCATGGACACACCAACCTAGGGGCGTGAGTGTAGCGAACGGCTCAAAAGAACTACCTATATTAATTTCTATCGGTAAAATTAGGTGATAGTTATCCTGACCTAGTAATATTTCAGGTTTCAAATCGGTAGAACATAACAAATGCTTAATAGCAGACAGACTTTTGTATTTACTGCAATCTACTGCAGACAAACTATGTACAGGTAAATTTAAATTCTTTACAGCACGAGCTCTAATAGTATATTTCTTATTGTCCATACCAGAAAGACTCACGTCCGTGATGATCGATGCACAAGATAGTTCATCATTCCAGGCTCCGCGTACACGTATCGTTTCGGGCTGGCCGCGCAAACCCGCGCGCTCAGCTAGTTTATCACTTATCAATGAAACGGTCGACCCGTCGTCGAGTAACGCGCTAGTGTTTATTATACCGTTAGCACTATGTATACTTATAGGTACTACCTTCAATAACACTTTGCACTCACTATCACTTGCGTTTATGTTCGACACGATTTCCGCACTAGAACTGGGGACGGCGGACGTAGGCACCGACGTTGCCGCCGCCGGCGCCGGCTGCCGCTCCTGCGGCGCGGGCGCGGCTGGCGGCGCCGCACGCTGGGACTCGGGGCGCCGCTCGGTAGACGTGGGATAATGCAGCAGTGGGTGATGGGGCTGTCCGCAGCCATCTTTATCGCAGTTTGGGGCTGGGCAGGTATCTCGGTCATGACATGAAAGTAGGCATTTAAAACATAAGCCACTACGTTTTACAAATTGCCAACGAACTTTGCGAAGAGCCTTCTTGAATTTATTACAAACTGTTATCTTTTTATGCGAGCTAGTTTTGCAGAATAAGCATTCATCGCTTTCGTTAGTGTGCATCAATACTGTTTGTGAGCGAGATTGGGTGTACTCGTTATGTTTATGTTTGTGTTGATCGCTGCGCGTAGACACAAAGTAGGTATTCGATGTAGTAGAAACTTTAACAGCTTCTTCTTTCAGAAAGTCAGATAATATTACCAATCGTGACCTCTTGCCTTCTGTTATCGGTACGAAACTGTAGTCTGCCCACTTGGATAATAGAATCGTAGGTAGTTTCGCTAAAATTACCGATACAACACTGATACCTTGTAGGTATTCCTCTCGGCCGACTGCGCGTACAGCTTCCATAAAGTTTTGTATTTTGACCGAGAAGGACACAATATCTTTGTGGTAATCTTGAGATATAGGTTGTAACTTTCTAATTTCGTGCACGAGCTTCGATAAAATGTACTCAGGGTTACCGAACCTCAGCTTCAATGTAGACATAATAGTTTCAGGAGTTGATGCGCTCACGAGCAAAGCTGATACGGCTTCCTTAGCAGCTCCACGGAGACACTTTCTCAATCTCCACATATTTTCCTTAGGGGTGAAACTACACAGCTCCGTTGATTCCTCAAATGCTTGTTTGAATTGCAGCCATTCCAAGGGATCGCCGGAGAACTCAGGGAGCTCCCGGGGCGTGCATATACGGCTGAGTAGGTTCGTGCTCGGCGCGTGACTGGTGGAAGCAGCGGCGAGATCTCTCAGTGCGCTGGCTAGCATCTGGACTGTACCATCTTTGCTGGTGGTGGCGGCCAGCGCCGGTGTGGGCGCGGGCGGGCCAGCCGTGATCCACGCGGGCGGTGCTACACACGGCGCCTGCGCTTTCTGTGCCGGCGGTATAAAAGGCGCCGCCGGCGGTCCAGCTTGTTGACACTGCTCACCCGTATATAAACCTTCATCGGGGGCGGGCAGGCCCTTGGTCAGTTCCTGATAACTGCGCTCCATCCATTCTTCAACGCGGCTTCGACTTTGGCTACCATCGTGTGAACTGTATTCTTCGTCTAGGCTAGCTAGATCGGCATCTAGCTTTTTATTTATTAGGTCCATGTGAATCTGCGCCTTCTGCCTTTCTGCCTCCAGAATAAGCTGCTGCCGTCTCGCCCGCATTGACGAAGTGGAACCTTTCAATGATTTCGAGCTCCGACGTTCATCTTTACGTGATGCGGGTAGCAGGGGCGGCGGCTGTTCCGACTTGATACTGCTAGCTGGCATAGCTGTTCGACTCGAGATAGGATTCTTGATCGTATCACTACCTTTCGTCTTCGTAGTTTCCAATGTCGAAGTAGGGTCCTGGGGTTTTGATAGCGGCATGTCACCATCCGGTTTGACGCTTTCCGCCTCATCGCGCACGCGATTGCGCCGCGCTGAACTACGCGTATTCACCATCTTTTGCGGCGCGCCTGGTGTTCTAAACATAAATCCGGCCGAAGGACACTGTAGCTGGTGAAGGGTGGTGTTTAGAACACACAAAACGCACTCAGTCTTTTTTAAACGATTTATTCACGGGGTGCGACACACATTACATGGATAAAATGGTTGACGACTGATTTATATAATTTTGGGGTACACGAAATAAAAACAGAAAACAAAGTACCCTCAAATTCTTACAAAAAAAAAATCTAGTAATTGAGCGTCGCTTACAGTCCCGTCGGATACATCATGCATGTCAACAGCATGTGCCATGTGGTTCGCAACTGTCGTATATACATGTATGCTGACGATACCTGTTTAGTGTTTGCAGATAAAGAATTAGATGTAATTGAAAAGAATATTCAGGAGGATTTAACCAATATAATTAAATGGGCTCATGATAATGGAATCATAATAAATATTAATAAAACTAAGTGTATGCGTATACGGTCCCCTTATCTTAAAAATAGTGAACGTCTCCCGCGCGTAGTGGGGCACAGTTATGAGTGCCTACACGACGACGGCATGACGAAGTGTGAGTGTGCAGATATTGAGGTTGTGGAGCAATACAAGTACTTGGGTCTAACCATTGATAAAAGCTTCTCGTGGAAAATACACATAACGCACCTATGTGACAAAATCCGACTAGTGCTTGTAAAGTTCCACCACCTCAGTTCTGTACTGGAGAGGGCCACTTTGTATACGGTCTACTATGCGCTGGTAGACTCGCTACTTTCATATGGACTGGCATGCTACGGTAATACATTTAAAACATATTTAGACAAGATAAAATTATTACAAATCAGATTTATGAAATTATTAGTTGATAAAAATACAAAAAAACGTTGTAAAGATAGTGAATACGAAGAATTATTTTTGGAATGTAAGATGTTGCCGGTTCATCGAAAGGTGATGTTGTTATTAGCTATAGATAATTACTGTAAGGATGAGTTTAAAATCAGGACGGTATGCATAAGACCCCAAAGAAATAAATGTTTTAAAAGATATGTGGTACCCACGTGTAACAACTATTATGGACGAAGAGGGAGAAAGTACTTAGTCCCAACAATTTATAACGATATACCATCAGAGTTAGAAAGTAGCTGTACCACAAAAGTGGCTTTTAGGAATAAAGTGGAAAAGTTTTTATTTTCCACTTTTTGTCAAAACCTCGTGGATGGAGATGTATAACTGCCGTGCTGTTCTGTAAACATCTCACATGTGTCACATCATTCATTCACTCATTTTAGATCCTAGATATCCTTATAAAAAGTAATTTTTTAAGTACCTAATTAAGATTAATTATAAATGGGAGCTGCATCTGCCAACAAACTGTTTTACAGTTTGGCGGAAGTATTATTTGTGAAAATGACTTTTTGCCATGAATAAACGCTTTATTTATTTTATTTTATTTTTTTTTATTTAGCAATGCACAATCGTAGGATTCGATATCAATGGGCTCTTGAACACAGAAATTGGGCAGAAGAACAATGGCGTTTCGTGTGCTTTTCTGATGAGTCTCGTTTTGGTATGAGACCGGATACAAGACGTATACGACACTGGAGAACCCCTGGACGCCAACAGCGATTAAAATCCTGCCAGGAAGTCCATCCTTATAGTGGTGGAACCATCATGGTATGGGCGGGTATTTGGATCGGCGGAAGAACTGAGTTGATTTGGATCAGAGGCAACCTCAACGCTCAAATTTATGCTGAGACGATTGTATCAGACGTCATCGTTCCTCTACAAGTGCAAATCGGTCCCTTATTTCAGTTAATGCATGATAATGCACGACCGCACACCGCAAGAGTTGTAAGACAGACTCTCGCCGCAGCTAACATCAATGTCCTGCCCTGGCCTGCTCAGTCGCCAGACTTGAACCCGATTGAGCATGCATGGGATATGCTACAGAGAAGAGCTCTGCCGAATATGGAGGGTATCCAGTCGCAAGAAGACCTTTTTTTGTTGTTGCAACGAACATGGGCGGCCATTCCACAGCGTGATTTGGATGAACTCATTTTGAGTATGCCAAACCGATGTTCTTGTGTTGTTAGTGTTCGCGGTAGAAACACGGATTATTAATTGTTTAAGTTACCCAATAAAATTTTAAAGAAAACTGTTATTTCAGTCTTTTTTTCGAACTTTAATGTTAGTGGTTCAAATGTCAAAAATCCCTTTATTAGGAAAATGGCAAATTTCCTTATTAATGCAAAGGTGACTTGGTTTATCGTTACTGTGACAAACGAAAACACTTTATTTGATGAATCCTTAAAGAAAATTTTAATTAATATCAATCAGGAGAAAAGTTATTGCAAAAATATATGTTGATCCCTAGACACTTTTGATGTGTGTATTTTAAACTACACTCGAGAGCAATGAATCCGGGTCACTTAAAGAATCCTAAAAATCTCGGAAACTAAAAATGCTAGGTTAATGCAATAAATTGTATTTAATAGACAATGTAATACTCCTTAAATGAAGGTATTAAAACTTCTTAGTTATTGTAAAGTTATATCATAAAAAAATCAAATTCGAAAAAGGGGCACTTGCGAAGATGGAACTACGAAATTACAGCATTTGGTTTTGCTTTTGTTTGTAATCTGTCATTTATGTGGGTACATAAACCATGTTGATAGTGCTCTATATTCATTATTCAAGCTGAAATTATGTCGCTTACGCCTGAAGAATGCACCAGAATACTTACAATGCTGGAAACCGGCCGGAGTCAGCGCGATACAGCCAGGACTGTCGGTGTGTCGCTGTCAACAGTACAAAGAGTTCTCCGACGTTACGAAGAAACTGGTTCTTACCTACGCAGACCAGGAACGGGCAGAACCAGGTGTACCACAGCACGAGAAGACCGATACTTGGTGAACACCATGCTTCGAAATCGCTTTCTCACAGGAACTGAACTCACAAATCAGTTTCGACGCCTCGGAGGAAGTAATCCAAGTGCATGGACAGTAAGACGTCGGCTTGCTGAATCTAACTTAAAACCCCTTAGACCTGCAAACGGCCCTAAACTGGAGCGTGGGCATCGTATTTCAAGACTAAGATATGCCCAGAGCCACGTAAATTGGAGTATTGAAGATTGGTCAAAAGTTATGTTCTCCGACGAATCAAAATTTATGCTCTACAAGCACGATGGAAGACACAGAGTGTATCGAAGACCAGGGGAAAGATTCAAGCAAGCATGCATCGAAGAAAAAGTAGCCTACGGTGGTGGGTCTGTACTTGTGTGGGCCGGAATTTCTTCTGAAAGTCGCACAGAGCTGGTGATCATAGAAAACGGCTCTTTAACTAGCGTAAGATATGTGGAAGAAATCCTCAATGATCACGATGGTCCATTTATGGTCAATTTAGGTGAGGATGCTATATTTATGCATGACAATACCCGACCTCATACAGGTAGGATTGTGAATGACTACCTTCAAGAGATGAACATTACTCGTATGGAGTGGCCAGCGCGCAGCCCGGATATCAACCCGATCGAGCATGAAGAACTATTGTGTACTTAAGTGTGATAAAATCTGTAAAATACCATATTTCAGGCAAATAAATGAATCTATCTATCATGCTTGGGACGAGCTAGGCAGATGCGTAAAACAACGAAACCCTCCCCCAATCACGCTTCGTGAGCTCAAAATTGCTCTCACAGAGGAATGGGAGAATATTCCCCAAAATCGTATAAGGAACTTGGTGTACAGCATGCCAAACCGCGTAAACGCAGTAATGGAAGCACGAGGAGGCAATACGAAGTATTAAAATTCAAGAAAATCGTAATAAAGTTCAAAAATTTCATGTTTCCTATTTTTGTTTTAAGGAGAGATCAGCAGTTTTTTTCTTTATGTAATTTTGTGTTAATAAAATGTATGGTGACTCATATTTTTTTTACTTTCATTTAAGGAGTATTACATTGTCTATTAAATACAATTAATTGCATTAACCTATCATTTTTAGTTTCCGAGATTTTTAACATTCTTTAAGTGACCCAGATTCATTGCTCTCGAGTGTAATATTATTTATTTTGTTATTCTATTAAAAAGACGCTCATCCTCTCTCCTATAAAAAATTAACTTTGCTGTGCCCGACAGGGTCCATAATTGATTCTATGTTTTAACATACCAACTGTTATATGTACCTACACATTATGGAATGCAATAAAGTATTGAGTATTGAGTAGGAATTTTGGAGAAATTGCAATAATTTGTTCTTTTTCTTCAAAATGCCGCTATATTGGCATTTTTGTACTTTTTTTTCTGTCTAAAGGGTTCAATTAGAGTGTACAAATTGGGAATCCACTTTCCGACAACATTAATTTATTAATCCTAAAAAACTTAGAATTTCTTCGATGGTTTCCTATGCTCTAATTGTCTCAATTGCTTTGATGTTGTTATTATGTGGTTTAATACCTGACGGTGAAAGCTCGTGGCCCAAAATTGTATTGTTTTTTAATTGAAAACACATTCGTTTTTATTGAGTAAAACATTGTTTTCTTTTAGTACTGGCAATACGTTCTTAAGCTTAGCATCATGTGTCCAAAGACTACTCTAACATCGTTTACAACTCCTTCGCATGGCAATAAGATTTTTCCAAATATATATATATTTTTTTAAGGTGCACAAGATATACCAAATATTAACCGTTTGTATCGGTAAAGCTTTGCCTGTAATAAACGTTGTGATTTCAGTAGTTCTTTCTTCTACTCGACGTGATGAAAATCGTTTTTTAAATCAATTTTGAGAAAAGAATTGCTTTACCAAATTTAGGAATCATTTATTCTATTGTCCATGATGGCTTTGTTGGCTGCACAGTGTTTCGAGAGAAATTGGAACTCGTCGATAAGACTGACACACAAGTGGAATTGTTTTATTTATTGTAATCTCTAATAGATTATTTGAATTCGGGTAATGGATTGGATGATCAATGAAATTTAGGTTAAAACCAATTTTTTGCACATTTAGCGAGACGTACCTACGGCAGTTTTTCATCTAAAGATTAGTTGACCCATTTTCTATAACATATTAAGTTACCAATGATTTTGAATCAGCCTTTATCTGTGCATCAACAACCCAATTATAACACTTTAAGTGGGTGTTTAGCACCGTAACCCATGAATGTTTTGTTTGGGGACGTTTGCTGGGACTATGACTTTGGATTTTTTCATGTGTTCCCAAGTTTTATCACATAAAACATTGGAGGTACTACCGGAATCAATTGGGTGTTTTAATGTTTGTTCCTCTATAGAGGTAGGCTCTTCTTTGGTGTTATCCAGTTTGGGTTTCTTAATTTGCCTGTTGTTATTTGGTTGTATTTGTTGTTTTGCTAACTATAAGCAGTGTTTCTTTTGTTGGCCCTTGTTTTGCAGTGTTTCATTGCAGGTAATGGCCTTTGAATCTACATTTCCTGCAAATTGCATTAATTGCAGGGCAGGAACTGTTATCACCTTTGTGATTTCTGCTGCCACATTGGCTGCGGGGTAACTTATATCACCTTTGTGATTTCTGCTGCCACACTGGCTGCAGCGGAATTATTATCACCTTTGTGAATTCAACCTCTTTTTTAGGTGTACATTTTGTACTTTTTGTGACAATTTTGTTAAGGCGGGTACTTGTGGCATTTGTACTTTGGCTATCGCGCAAATTGTTCATTTGCCGTTCTACGGCTTCTAAACAATTTGCCATTTACAATTTACAAATTTTTTTTTTTTGCTATTTTATTTTTGCAATTTTTTCAACTGCTGCTGTATCACCAAGTATAAAAATATTTTTTAAATCGAATACACTGTGATGACCAGGGTTCTAAGTGTAATTTTGAGGAATGCAAAGAAAAGCATGGGTTATATAATACATTTACTGATCAGCTAGAATTTTAAATTTCCTCACAAACTAAAAGCTAAAACCTTAATAACTAAACAACAAAAAGAAAATAAAAGTAAATAACATGCACACAAAAGAAAATACAACAAAATAACAGTGTAAAATCTAAAACTAAATGTCTCGACGAGGAAAAAAAAGAATGTCTGTGACTGGGTTCGAACTCGATACCACAGCAATGCAAGTCGACGTGCTATACCCCGAGACCAAATGGCTTCTTAGGGACAGTGGCGAATATGTCAAGCTGTTTCGCGAGAATCCGTACTGTGTCGCTTCACCAATCGAAGCTGGAATTAATTCACAATATTGTGTCTGACTGAGAAGGGCGTTTCCGTAGGCTGAGGACAAAGTTATAATAAAGTCAGCCTTGCAAAACATCGCGAACGATACAACCAACCTACACTTCGTAAAGTAGACGTAAACACTTACCCCGTTACTTCTATCACTCGCTTACACACTCATGACATTGTACCAACGACTACACGTTTAACTTAACAATGATCCGTTGCAGTACTACTATATGCAAACAATGATGACTGTAAACAAAGGAGATTAGTTTCATCACGGAGCAACCGTTTTGGTGCTGTCTTCCAACGACAACTCTCCGGTCCCAATCTTGTGCCGTTACCCTCACTTGTAAATTGTCAAAAAAATAACTAATTATTGCTATTGTGGCGAGCCTAGTAACGCCATCTATTGTTAAACTTGACAACTAAATTATTGGACACTACAATATCCCCTCTCCTCTAAAGAATCCAACCGGATTCAAACCAAACGTTTAAGGTCACAAGAGTGCCATTTCCCTAAATCCTTGCCTCTGAAACTCGTTAATCTGTAAATGTCGCCTGATATCTTCTCTGCTATGACCGCTTTTTCAAACTTAGGGGCCAATTTAGACATAAAAGCCTTATCAGCATTCGACAGGAGTTTAGTGCGTTTCCATACCAGATCACCAACTTTATAATCGCAAATGCGACGTCTCTTGTTGTACAGTTTGCTGTTGGTCTCGTGTGATTGCCTTATCCTTTCACCCACCTCGTCATAAATCCTACCACGGAAGGCTATATTTCTTTCAAATTTTCCTTTGTTGAAGGTAATCGGTATGTCTGGTTCGAAGCTATAGGGTTTCATGCCCTGGACCACAGTCTCGCGTCCAAAAAACAAATATGCCGGTGTTTTTCCCGTCACTTCATGAACAGATGTTCTGATTGCATGTCCTATGTGTGGTATATACTTGTCCCATTCTTTGTGATTATCTTCAACGTAAGAAGCTATAGCCGAGCCAATGACTTTATTTACCCGCTCAGTGGGGTTGGCCTGGGGATGGTAGAAAGGGGTATACCATAGCTTTACACCGTACCCTGATGCAAGATCCTTAAACTGGTTGGATACAAATTGCTTTCCATTGTCACAAACTATAACACTAGGAGTTCCATACATTAAGAATATTTGTTCCTCCAGTATTTGAGCTATAGTTGACGACTTTCCATTCCTGAGTGGATAAAGAAAACAGAATTTACTGAACCAGCATGTTATGACTAGCAGCATAGTATTGCCATGCTTAGATTTCGGAAAAGGCCCCATTAGGTCCATAGAAATTATTTGAAAGGGTTCTGTTACCTGTCTTTGCTTTCCCATTAAGCCAGACGGTCTAGTTTGTGAGTGCTTATATTTTGCACATACTTCACATTTCCGTACGTAGTTTTTAATGTCCTGGATCAATGTCGGCCAAAAATATTGCTGTCTCGCGCGGTTTACCGATTTTTTAACACCAAAGTGGCCAGCTGTGGGGTCATCATGACATTTTTTTAGGATTTCTTGACGTAGCTTTTCTGGTATCACAAGTTTCCAACTATCATTTTCATTGGGAAATTGTTTTAATTTCAAGTATTTCCATAGTTGACCTTGACTGATTTCCCATTCTGAGTCATTCTTTCCAGAAAGCACGAAATCCTCTTTTGATTTATACCATTCATCTTTATCTTCTGGTCTTATCTCTAATAGGTTAATTTCTTCTTCAATCGCTCTTGATAAAGCATCCGGCACAGTGTTATATTTGCCTTTGCGATGGATTATTTCATAATCAAATTGTTGTAAGCGCATAGCCCACCTTGCCAAACGCCCATGAGGGTCTTTATTCCGGTGCAGCCACTGAAGTGCACTATGGTCCGTTATGACTTTAAAATGACTCCCTTCAATATATGGACGAAACTGTTCTACTGCGTGCAAAACACTTAATAGTTCTCGCTCAGACGCTGAGTACTTGCATTCTCTTTCTGAAAGTTTTCTGCTCGTATAAGCAATGGGAACCTCCAGACCATCGGTTATTTGAATTAAAACTCCCCCAGTCCCCCTGTTAGAAGCGTCACACTGTACAGAGAAGGCTTTTGTGAAGTCTGGCACTCTTAACACAGGTGTTGACGTCAAGGCAGTCTTTAGATTTAAGAAAGACTCTTCAGCCTCCTTATTCCATACAATGCATTTAGTATTTTTGCCTCCCTTGGTTAGTTCATGTAGTGGTGCTGCGACAATGGCAAAATTTTCTACAAACCGCCTGTACCAACTAGCTAAGCCAATAAATCGCTTAAGCTCCGTATAAGTTGTAGGCCTGGGATATTCGAGTATGGCTTTTACTTTATCCGGGTCTGTGCGTAACCCTTCTTTGTCTACAATGTAGCCCAAGTATTTTAAAGACGATCTTGCAAATACGCATTTCTCCTGGTTGATCGTTAATCCTGCCTGTCTAAGCTGATTTTTTACATGTGACAACGACGATAAATGGCCTTCAAAACTGGCGTCACATATTACGATATCATCCAGATACGTGAACACTCTACCTTCAAATTCTGGCGTGAACAAACGATCCATTAGGCGTTGTTGAGTTTGAGATGCATTACTCAGACCAAATGGCATGACTTTGAACTGATAAAGTCCTTTTCCTGCTAGTCCGAAAGCTGTCTTTTCCTTACTTGTTTCTTCAAGTGGTATCTGCCAGAAGGCTGATCGTAGATCTATAGTTGACAGAAACTGAGCATTTTTAAGACTGTCTAAGATTGTGGTAACCCTAGGCAAAGGATAAGAGTCTTTTACTGTAACTTTATTTAACTGACGGCTGTCGAGGCACAATCGATTTTTTCCCGAAGATTTCTTCACCAGTAATACAGGAGAACGCCATGAACTGAAGGAGGGTTCTATCACATCATTGTCCAGCATATCCTGAATTTCCTTCTCAAGTTCTGCCATAATTGGAGGAGCCAAGGGGTATTGTCTATGCTTAATGGGCAAACTGTCCCCGGTGTCAATTCTATGTTCGATCAACGATGTTCTTCCTAATCCTTTACCAATTTCTGTTGCCATTTCGTCTAACAATTTATCTAGGCGCTCTTTCTGTTGAGCAGAAAGTTCATCCCGCGAAATTACTGGTTGTGAGTGTTGTGATACGCTAATTTCCGTAATGTCAGCCATCAATCTCCCTGCCCCTATAGCTAAGTTAAATGACTCGAAAAAATTCATTCCTAATATAATATCATGTTTTAGGCAGTCCATGATATAAAAATCTAACACTTTGTATCTTCCCATAAACTCAATAGGTAAATGAACAATAGAATCCATTGTATGATTTGTGCCATCTGCCGTTGAGATCATTTCTTTGGCGACTTTTTGTTCTGAAAACCCTAATTTCATAATTTTAATTGCGAATTTCCGCGAAATTACCGAAACAGTAGCTCCAGAGTCCAATAATCCCACAAACGGCTGATTAATAACTTTTATTTCAGCAAAATACCGATTGTCTTGACTATGCTTGCTAATATTACAGACATTTCCTGTTTTAAAAAAATTCGATACTGTAAGTAGCCATTGCTGCCAGTCATCTGGGGTAGAATGACTTAGTTTTTCGGGGTGCGATCGGCCGGCATCGACTCCGAATTGTCGTTTCCCTTATCTGTAGCATTGCATGAACACTTATTTGTGGTTTTCCCAAAGCGTCCACATTTGTAGCAGAAGAGTCTTTGTTTTGGCAATTTACAATCCTTGAAACGATGCCCTGGAGTTCTGCAGTTCCAGCATTTTGTTAAAAGTACTCCCTTATTATCCATGGCTGCCAGCTCAGTCGTGTTTTCATTTCGTGATGTCGTTGAAATAGTTCCCTTATATGCTAAATCCCTTTCCAAAGATTGATCACTTTGAGTTGGTTCCTTGAAATTATCGCAGCTTAACTTGGTGCGTTCAATAATTCTTAGAACTGATGTCAATTCGCTCACTGAATTAAAGGTGTCTCGACATATAGCCTTTTGAAAGTAGGGCTGTAAATTCCTTCTGAGTATCATCAATTTCTGTTTTTCAGGAATGGGGGTGGGTAGTCGATTAAACATATTTTGCATTATAGCAATATAAACCAAAATGCTCTCCTGGCTGCTTTGAGTTCTCCGTTTAATCTCCTCCAATAGCTCCTCTTGGTAATACGGTCGCTGAAATGTGTCCAACAGCAGCCTCACTAATTGAGCCCAATTTGTTACTACACCTTTATTGGCCCTAAACCATATCAATGCTTCTTCTTCGAAGAAGTCTATGGCATATCGAAATAAGTCTTCATCGACCGCATTACGAGCCTCTTTAAGTTCCTCTATTCTTTCCAAGAACGCGTTCACACTTACCGTGCCCTTACCACTAAACTTGACCCCCCAATCCTTTATGGGAACCAACTTCCGTTTGTAGAAACCATCATCAAATGTGGAAGACCTTTGTAAGCCTGGATGCCGTGAGGAAGGACTAGGTCTCTCTAAGGTTGCGCGTGGAATGTCAGGGACGACTGTAGACTGGGAGGCACGATTCTGGTGAGTCTCCGCGTCACCAACATTTGGTAAGGCAGTTTTCCCTGAGTTTCGGCACTTTTCCAATTGCTCAATTATTTGCATAGCCTCTTCGCCCAGAGACTTCTGTAAGATGTCTTTATCATGTTCGGAAATAATATCCTCTTCCTCATCTTCTTCTTGCTCAAGCTGCCTTAGCGACGATAAGGTATCCTGGATGTTCTTTAGCAATGTCAAATGTCTCTCAATGTCACTAGGCTCAGAAGTAATAACTAGTTTAGCGCGGTTTGATAAATGTGTTAAACGAGAGTGTATACGCCTAAGAAACGAGTGTTCAGGACTGTGCGATGCTTCAGATACAAGTGAAACTATTGCCGATAGTTTCTTTTCACAAATCAATATTTCATTATGCGGATTTTCACTGCAGAATTTAGGAACTTTAAAGGAAATAGTCGACTCGCCCGATTGTTCTCGAACCAGAATTTCACGCAAAAATTTTCGCATAGTCGCCACGGTCTTACAATCCGAAATCCCCCGACAAGCCAATTCAAACTCAAGCTCATCTTTATGCAGTGCGTTAACATCCATGATGTGATAAAGTTATCAAAATCAGTAAACAAAACAATTCTATAATAACAAATCTTATAGGTAGCAACAAAACTGTCGAACTTGTAAAGTCGTGTAAAAGTAAAGACAAAAGTGTTTTGGTTACGAACGTTTGTACAAAATATATGTATTAAACCTTAATACCCTGAATGACCATTATCATATACATTATACGCCTTGCTTATCTTTCATTCAATTTACCCGTGGGCGCCAATGTGATGACCAGGGTTCTAAGTGTAATTTTGAGGAATGCAAAGAAAAGCATGGGTTATATAATACATTTACTGATCAGCTAGAATTTTAAATTTCCTCACAAACTAAAAGCTAAAACCTTAATAACTAAACAACAAAAAGAAAATAAAAGTAAATAACATGCACACAAAAGAAAATACAACAAAATAACAGTGTAAAATCTAAAACTAAATGTCTCGACGAGGAAAAAAAAGAATGTCTGTGACTGGGTTCGAACTCGATACCACAGCAATGCAAGTCGACGTGCTATACCCCGAGACCAAATGGCTTCTTAGGGACAGTGGCGAATATGTCAAGCTGTTTCGCGAGAATCCGTACTGTGTCGCTTCACCAATCGAAGCTGGAATTAATTCACAATATTGTGTCTGACTGAGAAGGGCGTTTCCGTAGGCTGAGGACAAAGTTATAATAAAGTCAGCCTTGCAAAACATCGCGAACGATACAACCAACCTACACTTCGTAAAGTAGACGTAAACACTTACCCCGTTACTTCTATCACTCGCTTACACACTCATGACATTGTACCAACGACTACACGTTTAACTTAACAATGATCCGTTGCAGTACTACTATATGCAAACAATGATGACTGTAAACAAAGGAGATTAGTTTCATCACGGAGCAACCGTTTTGGTGCTGTCTTCCAACGACAACTCTCCGGTCCCAATCTTGTGCCGTTACCCTCACTTGTAAATTGTCAAAAAAATAACTAATTATTGCTATTGTGGCGAGCCTAGTAACGCCATCTATTGTTAAACTTGACAACTAAATTATTGGACACTACAACACGTTTCTGGTATTTGATCTATAAGATTTTCATCTTCTTTGGCACAGTTGCATTTTGTGCTTTCACGCCTCAATCGAATTAGGAATGTTCCAATTTTTTTCTTCCTATTCTTGTCTCATTAATCGGAAAATGTGTCTTTCAAATAAATAACCTTGTTTCGGGTTAAACACTCTTCCAACTTTTAACCGCGATATCGTAAATGGCAGTCGCGTTTGGATCAGTCGAATGAGCTTCGGGTAAATTGAAATATATGACTTAAAATGCTATGCCTCCGGAATGCAGTAAAATTTCACGTTTATTATTTTGATCCCTGGTATTTGTTGCTATAAAATATTTCTAAAGCAGGTTTCCATTTTACTCAACGGCAGCCTTGGAGATTGAGTTTGGCTTTTTGGCACATTTGATTGGTTCTATCGCAGGTATTTGTTATTAAGACATGTTGATCGATTTGTAAATAATGGAGAGGAAACCTCACCATAATATAATACATTTCAAGATCGATTCGACAAGTTTACTATAACTTTAACACAATGACTTGTTGTTTAGTGTTAAAATAAACGAGTCCCGTCACAAAGGAATACGTAACGTTCAACTTTGTTTATTTGGTTTACATTTATCGTATCCGGCTAAAGAACTTTGTGACTTCATTTAGCACTTAAGATAAAGAAACTCTAGTCGACAAATCTTTAAAAGTAACATACCCTTATACTCTTCAAGTGTCCCTTATATTTGTTACTAAACCAAACGGGCACTTAACATAGAGGTGATTTATTATTTTATGTGACGATAGCCAGAGCAAATGCATTCTAGATTTAGTTAAAATCATTAGCCTTTAACGGATTTCAGTTTTAATAGCAGATAATTAAATCTACATTACTTCGGGGTTGTCGAAGGGGCACTTGTTTAAAACTGGGACTTTCCGAGTAGTGTTCTCGTGGTACATATCAAACCCTTGTTCAGTTTTAATAGCAGATAAATTAATTTATCTACATTACTTTGACATTGTCGAAGGAGTACTTGGTTAAAACTGGAGTTTACTGTGTTATTTGCGAACGGATTTGGTCAACAATACGTATAGGTTAGGGCAGTACCTTTATCACATCACACTAATATTATAAAATTGAAAGTTTGTGAGTGTGTATGTTTGTTACTTCTTCACGTCTAAACGGCTGGAGCGATTTTAATAAAATTTGATATGGAGTTACCTTGGATTAACACATAGGATAGTTTTTATCCCGATTTTATCTTCCCGTGGGTTAATTTTAGAGTTGTAGCGGGTGAAACCGCTGGCAACAGCTAGTACAAAATAAAGAAAGAAATGGATTATGTCAGCACTATATTCGTCACACACACGATCCTTGTTAAATGAGTAAATGATGTTTAGTTTATATTTTGTTTCACAAACACCTTTACAGGTCAAAATGTTATGCAGTATCTACATCATTTCTGAGCACATCAGCAGATAGCCGACGTAGATTTTGCATAGACAAAGAAACAAATTGTAATTATAAGTTATTTATTAAAACATACAAGAAAGTATATTCTTTAAGAGCGCTTTTTTTTTTACCATAACACCAGTTATTCGTGAAGGAATAGGCAGAAGTGTATCAAGAACTATTCGACCAAAACCCATGTTTTTTTTTTTACACAATAAACTATAATATAATTTATTGTTGTTGACCAATTTCCGTAAGCAGGTATATAATTTGAGTTACAAATTCACTTACTGCGCTTTTTACTCGTCGCCAATGTTGTGTTCACTAGAATCACTTGTAGGCTTTTGGGGTTTAGATTAAAACCTCTCAATATTTCAGTAAGTAGTGTGCAACTCGAAGGGTCCGTCTGCTTGCCTCAAGGGCTAGTTCAGGACTGTTCTACGACGTTACCGTCGAGCCGCTTGCTACGTTTATTTGTAAATATCACAAATAGGTATTTAATTGGATTCGGCCTCTCTATATATTATATAATAAAATAAAATAATTATAAAACATATATATATAAAAAATATATATTTCTCGATGGCATGTAAAGCCAAGTCAGTTCATAGGCCACATAAAAACTGATAGCAGGTTAACCACACAACAGAGAAGAAGGACCGTGCCCCCGCCCCGGTCCGGAGAACTTAACCGTTTGCTAATTTCTGTCGTCATGTTACATTATAATGCACCTGCACCTGGAAATCCCAATAACTCTAGAGAAAGCGAAGCGCTATCTAGAGATATACAAAGATAGATTAACAAACTATCCTAATTCCATTTCACGATCACTATTGATGCCAAATCATGCTAAGAGACTCAAGAAAACTGATATTATGCTGTCTGATTAAGCAGAATTTGGATACTGGTCCTGATTCCATAAAAAATATGGTTGTGATTTATCTTTCCACACATCTGATCATAGTCAGTGGTGCTGGTGACTCATAGCCACCTTATAGCAGATGAGGAACAAAAACAAATGTTACATTATAATATTATTTTATTTCAGCCATATCTCCAGCTGTGGGTGCAGTTGTCACATATCTAGCTTCAAGTTCGTCTTGCAGGTAAACAAATATGTTTTTCTATCAGTGAACACTCAGACCGCACGCGTCTAGCGGCGTAAAGCCCATACAAATTACTTTTCGGAATCTCGGGTGATCCCCTGAAAAATAAAACCAGAGAAAAGTACATTTTGAAATAAGTGGAGAAAGTTTGTTATTGCGTTCGAAGTGGAATTCACAACCGAGCTGCAGGCGAGGCTGTTATGGAGCCGACAACTGATGGGAACGATGCATCACCCTAAGGTAGACTGGTAGAAAATGCCCAAGGCCGCCTTTATACATTTTGATTACCAGTGCATAAAGTTTTAATAAAAATAATAAAATACTCGTACCTACAGGGAATTACAATATCCCTTGGTTAGACGAATTTCAGACTTTCAGGCCACTGACTGACCTCTAACGAGTGTCAAAGATCTACAAATGAACAGTCGGGACCATCAGCCTTTTTTTTTTTTTTTTGGTGGGTATAAAATCATCGAATAACCCCTCCCGCTCTTGGGCAGAGCGAAAGGGAGTGTCAGACTTCTACTGACTAAAAACCACCCATGTTCCTTCTTCGCCCTCTATGTCGAGGCCGCGATAACCAGAGGACTACCCGCAGCCCCGACAGGCGGGACCATCAGCCTTACGTGCTTTTCGAGACACGGGGGAAACTCGGTTTGTAATGGACGGTCACCTATCCCCGGATCTACCTAAGCAAGCACGGCTTAACCTGAAGATGTAGCTCTTTTCAAATGTACAGATGCCAGCAAGCTACCCGAAACTGTCAATTGCCAATCAGTTTTGAATCTGACGTTTCAGCGATAAAGTTGAAAATCTTTTATTGACAGATTGTTTTTAGCTTCATAGCGTCTGTGCCACTACTAAACATGAAGATAAGATAAATTAATAATTTAATACGAATGCCTTTCTACGTTCCAGGAGTAATGAATTCACATGTCTGAATAGCTCCTGCATCAGTGCTGTTTCTGTGTGCGATGGTAACTGGGATTGTGCCGATGGCTCCGAAGAAGTCTCCTGCTATTCTAGTGCCAATTTGTAAATATTCTTCTTCTTTATGAATAGATTATAATAGGTTTTGCCCACGGTTTCGCTCCTGTTGTATTTGTAAATGATGGTAGGTAACGTTCGTTCGTTCGTCTTTCAGTGCATCATTCTAAGCCCTCTTTTTTTTGAGGTTGGGAAATCATCAAACGACTCCTCCCGCTCTGGGCGGAGCAGAAGGGATTGTCAGACTTATACTGACTAAAACCCACCCACGTTCCTTCTTAGCCGAGGCCGCGCCATCTCTTTCGAAGAACCCCGCAGCCCCGACGGGGTCCACAAACCACTTAAATCGACATTTTTCGTCGGTTATTAACAAAACAGCTGTTTTCAACAAAATACCTACACGGTAAAAATGTATTGAATAGTAGATTATTTAATCGGTTCAAAAATCCCAAAGGTGATTGTTATATCTATTGATCTAATCAAAGCCATTTTATTTACAGAAATCTGACGGATGCTGCAGTTACACATTGGAGGTCTAAAAGGCAGGCGAAATGTGGGTAGGTGCATAAGTTAATCTTGTACAGACCCCAACACCAAAAACCTGTCAATTCTATATTAATACATTTTCCACTTTATCCCTATAGCAATAGGTTCATAGTTGATATGGAAAATTTGATAGTTTCGGGTAGTTTGATAAGCTAGCGTTTTAAAAACGTTAAGTCTAACTGCCGCCCTCAGAGTCGTTTAAAGATTACTTAAGCCATCACTTAGTAAAGTCGGAGGCCATGGGCTTCCATGGACGTGGGAATGCGCTGCCGTCGGGATCCCAGTTAATGGTGGGAGGGGTTTCCATCGGCGTCGAGTGTACTTTGAAGTACCTAGGACTCGTCCTCGACAGCCGGTGGAACTTCGTGGAGCACTTCCGACGTTTGGCTCCCAGACTGGAGCGGGCCGGGGCTGCCTTTAGGTGGCTCTTGCCCAATCTGGGGGGGCCAAACGCCTCCTGCCGGAGGCTCTACGCGGGGATCGTGCGGTCCATGGCCCTTTACGGGGCGCCGGTGTGGGCGCCTGCTTTGAGGAAGCGGGCCGCCCACTACCTGAACGTGCCCCAGAAGGTCATGGCCGTAAGAATGGTACGGGGGTACCGCACGATCTCCCGCGAAGCGGCGAACCTCCTTGCCGGATTGCCGCCGTGGGATCTGGAGGCGATAGTCCTCGCGCGCCTGCATCAATGGCGCGCGGAGGCGCTGCGCCGGGGGGTCACTCCGCTGCCGCGGCAAATTGCTGCGCGGCGGACAGACCTCCGGTGCGATCTCATGGCGACATGGAGACAGCGACTGTCGCAACCCCGTGCAGGGCACGCCACGATAGTGGCGGTAAGTCCCCTCTTTGAGGAGTGGCTTGAGAGGCGCCACGGCGCCCTCACCTTCCGTCT
Organism: Diarsia rubi; assembly: GCA_932274075.1. NCBI lineage: Eukaryota > Metazoa > Arthropoda > Insecta > Lepidoptera > Noctuidae > Diarsia > Diarsia rubi. Next base: position 6,039,531 of record OW026441.1, read on the forward strand.
GACGCAGGTCCTCACCGGACACGGTTGTTTCGGGAGGTACCTGCACCGAATCAGGCGGGAGGAAACGCCCGGATGCCACCATTGTGAGGATCGGCCGGAGGACACGGTGGAGCACACAGTGGAGGTGTGCCCCGCTTGGGCGGAGCCCCGCCGTGTTCTCGTAGCGGCGATCGGCGGCGGCGACCTCTCGCGCCCGGCCCTGGTGCAAGCCATGGTCCGGGGCGAGGAGGAATGGGACGCCGTCGCCTCCTTCTGCGAAGCAGTGATGCTGGCGAAGGAGGTGGCGGAACGCGAGAGGGAGAGAACCTCTCGTCCCAGCCGCCGCGGGAGGCGCTCCGGGCGTCGGGGGTCCCGCGATGACCTCCGGCCACCGTAGACGCGGGCCTGTGGACGGTGAGTGATGGGCTAACTCGCCGTCCGTCCGTCTCACGACGAAAACAGGCCGTGTCGACGGCGCGTTCGTGTTCCACGCGCGCCTCAAAGAGATGTCAGCAACATGGGAGGGGCCCGAAAGGGCCGACGCCTGTCGGGGCCGCGGGTAGTCCAACGGTTATCGCGGCCTCGACATAGAGGGCCTAGAAGGAACATGGGTGGTTTTTAGTCAGTAGAAGTCTGACACTCCCTTTCGCTCTGCCCAAGAGCGGGAGGGGTTATTCGATGATATTACAACCACCAAAAAAAAAAAAAGAAAAAACCATCACTTAGTAAAGATTCGATATACTTTTGTATGACAAAACTGTCAAAACCTTAACTAAGTGAAGGCCTAAGTAATTATTAAATGTCATTTATACCGCAGTAAGTGACGGCTTTAAGTAATTATTTAAAAATATCTGAGTACTATTATTTATTATTTCCACTTTGACATCTGGAATTTAAACTTCCTTACTTAAACTTTTCAAATAGCTTGGTCATTCTCTCATTACGCTGTACCTCAGCCTTCAAGTTTTCATCTTCTTCAACCTTTCACCACCCAATGCTGAGTGTAGGTCTCTTCCAGTGCACGCCATTCTTCCCGGTTTTTCGCCTTTCGCATCCAGTTCTTTCCTGCTCTCCAACAAGGTCGTCGGTCCAACGCATCGGTTGCCTGCCCACATTTCTATGCCCTATGACACCAATATAAGCAATAGCCCAAGTATGTTATCATTTAGCGAAAAACAGCTGCACTCTAGGCCTCCACTCAAGCACCCGACTACCCCACCTGTTGTCCTGTCTACGGCATATAATTATGGCCCGCCCACTTCCATTTTCGGCTAGCGATCACATGGGGTATGTCGACCAATTTCGTTCTCTTCCGGATCTCTGTGTTCCTGATTCGATCGTATTCGGATTCGTAGAGAGATGCCTAACATAGCCCGTTCCATGGCTCTTTGGGTGACTTGGAGCTTGTGCATCACCTGCTTTGTCAGCGTCCATGACTCGGCTCCGTAGACCATAACTGGTAGGACACATTGTTCAAATGCCCGACGCTTGAGGTTAATGGGAATGCTTGTACTCTTGAACACTTCGGACAGTTTGCCAAAAGGTCCCCAGCCTAGGCGGATGCGGCGCTCAATCTCGCTATTTTGTCCGAATTTGGCAAGATTCAAGGTTTGTCCCAAGTAGTCATATTCATTGACTCTTTCTATGACATTCCCATGCACAGTAATGTGATCTATGTCGGAATCGTTGCACATTATTTTAGTTTTCGATGTGTTCATCTTTAGCCCAACAAGTTTGCATGCTGAATCATAATCGGTGCAGCATGTCTTCTTCCATACTCTTCTCTTCTCCTTCACACAGTCCAATCATCGTACCTTTAATCTTCCTTAACTCTTATTAGCCATCCACATTCACACTCAATACCCTCAGACCTCCACGAAGGACGGTGGCAAATAGTGTAGTGTCTATTTCCTCAAAAATGTTTTTATTAAACGTTTTCCAAAACATATCAGTGGCAATGCAGAGACGGTTCGTGTATAACCGTGGATGGGCGGTGTGACGGCAAGTACGACTGCCCTGACAAAAGCGACGAGACTCACGCTCTATGCAGAGACAACACGTAAGACTATACACAAGAATATTACTCCCAAACCCAACTCAATCAAATACATAATAAAAATTGAACATGTCGACGCTTCCCGCTGTCTAAACGCTGCGGAAGAACCCAGAACTAAAATAAACGAACAAACTATGCTAAAAGTATCGCGATTTTGAGGTGGAAGCTCCAAGGTACTAGGAAGCCCGCATGGATTCGAATTTTCTTAGGTTTTTTGCAATTTGTCGGTCGGTGTCAGATTATATGTATAATAAAATAAGATTCGCGACTTTACTAAGTAATAGTCACACTAATATTATAAAGGCGAAAGTTTGTGAGTATGTGAGTGTGTATGTTTGTTACTTCTTCACGCAAAAACTACTAAACGGATTTGGATAACATTTCGTACACAGATAGTTTATAACCTGAATTAACAAATAGGATAGTTTTTATCCCGTTTTATCTTCCCGTGGGATAATTTTCGAGTTGTAGCGGGTGAAGCCGCTGGCAACAGCTAGTCACTAATAATGATTAAAATCGCCAATACAACCCTCTCAGTTCATTTAACTTCCTTGAATGCCTTTTTATCAGAAGTCACTCAATGGAATTAAATCAACTCTAGAGGATTGTATTAATGATTTTAATTATTATATCCCTGTAAATTCATACGCATTACGTGCGCGAATCATATTTTAATCAACATAAAACCTGATACTGACCTGCAAATTGCAAAAAAAAAACGTAAGAAAAATTGAGTTTCGTGGACTTCCTTGGCAAAACCACTTTAAACTCGCCACCTAAAGTGGTCGCACTGTACCTTATCTTCGATACATTTCTCCGTCAGATGCCAACGCAACTGGTTCAGGTGTACATACGGCGCCTGCGTGGATGGAACAGCTCCTTGCAATGGTGTCGTCGAATGCGTTGACCAGTCCGACGAACTGCTGCTCAGGTGTCAGAAACAGAGCAGGGTCCCTAAGTAAGTAGTCTTCCTGAGCACCACTCATGGGGGTTATCTTCACAAAAGTCCTCGACCGCCGAAGATACCGAGATCTCGGAGTCGGAGACCTAGGTTAGCTGCTGCAGCTGGTTGCTTGCGGAGTATCACCGATGTTCTGAGGAAGTAGCCAACCAAGCGGCGACATTTTCAGAAACAAAGGTGCTGTTGAATACTAGTGTTTAGCTGCATCTACTAAGAAACGATGAATGTAGCTGCGCCCCCGTGAGAGGGCGCTGTTGATAGTCATGGGGCGTCGCCCCCTGCCTGCGGAAGCTATATATCTCAGCCTAGGCCTACGGGCCTATCATTATAGGACCTAGCGAGCAACACGCGCTAATGTGTGTGGTTATAAATTTGAAATAGTTTAGGCAGATGATACAACAGGTAGAACCTGAGGGGCTGCGGGATGTTGTAAGATACCGCCGCCTCGACATAAAGGGCTAAGAAGGAACATGGGTGGTTTTTAGTCAGTAGAAGTTTCACACTCGCTTTCGCTCTGCCCAAGAGCGGAAGGGGTACTGTTATTTGATGATTTTCCACCCGCCAAAAAAAAAAGAAAAAAGGGTAGAACCTCAGCCCGTCGTGACTGCAGGATGTTTTAAGAGATACCGCGGCCTCGACATATAGGGTTATGAAGGAACATGGGTGGTTTTAAGTCAGTAGTATTAATTTATTAGGTGTGGGGATAATCAAACTTCACTCTTTAGGTTAACTTTCAATATGAACTTTTAATTTAACCTTTATATTGTATTGAGAAGTAATGTGACTAGTTCCTAGCACACGAACGGGACGAAAGAAATACTGAACGGAGGCCAGGCGCGTACGAATGAATAGGTTCTTTGTCTCAGAAATATAAACAGATTAATATTTGCTGCTAAGTAATTTCTTAGAAACTCAACACGCCCCCTCAAAAATTAATCGGTAGTTATACAAACAAAAATCGATATAAATCGACTACCTAACTAAATCACATTAACTTCCAAATACTTGCTGGGGAATTACAATTTGGTCCAACATTCGTTCGAGGGTTGAGGAAAACCCAGTAAAACCTTCAACCAGACCAATTCAAATGAAAATCAATACTTAAGTTAAATATAACTGACTTAAGTTCATCAAAAATATGTACTTCAGTTGTACTCATTAAGTTATGTACACACTATATCATATTATATAATTATAATGTGTGTACACTATACACTTATTTACACTATCGCTGTACTCCCATTTGAGATCTTAGCTTTTGGAAAGTGATTGCAGGTAGAGCTTTTGTCAATGCATCGGCCAACTGTTCACCTGTGGGAATATAATTTAATGTTATTACATTTTTCTCAACTTGTTCCCGAGAAAAGTGATATTTTATGTCAATATGTTTTGACCGTTTATGACATGTTGGGTTATTGGCTATACTTATACAGCCATTATTGTCTTCATAAATGACAATTGGTACAGTGATCAGTATATTTATACTGGCCGCTAGAGACTTAAGCCACAATGCTTCTCTAACTGCCTCAAACAATGCCATATACTCGGCTTCAGTTGAAGAAGCCGCGACTGACGATTGTTTTCGTGTATTCCAGGAAATTGTGCACTGATTAAAAAGTTTAAACAAGTACCCAGTTGTACTCTTTCTATCATGTGTATCATTGCCACCCCAATCTGAGTCTACGTACCCACACAAAATATCATTGTATTTACACCTCTTGTAAACCAATTTTAGATTAGTTGTGCCTTTTAAGTACCTTAGTACCCGTTTAAGACATTGCCATAACTCTTTATTATTTTTGTGTGTGTACCTACTCAGGATGTTTACACTGACGCTTAAATCGGGCCTAGTACAAAGCATAATATACATAAGGCATCCTATGACGTTTCGACAGGGTGTGTCATATTTCTCCTCAGAGTTCAATGCGTCATAATTTAACTTATTTTCTAAGGGGGTCGACACAGGTTTACACTCGTGCATATTAAACTTAGTTAAGACTGTTTTGATGTATGCACTTTGATCCAACAGCATTTGATCACTTTCTCTAGTGATTTTTATGCCTAGAAACAGTTTTATTTCATTTAAATCGGTCATTTCGAATTTGCTCATTAAATATGTTTTGAAATTAGTCATCGTATTAAAGTCATCACATACTACTACTAAATCATCAACGTAAAGCACTACGTATATATTTTTACATATATTCCCTCTATCTAGTATGTATATACATCTGTCAACTGATGAATTCTGAAATCCTTTTTCTTTTAAAGCGTGTTCGAATACTTCGAACCAACATCTAGCCGCTTGTTTAAGCCCATATAACGCCTTTTTTAATTTACAAACATAACCTTCTTTACATGATATACCTTCAGGAACCCTTAAATAGATTTCCTCTTTTAATTTACCATTAAGGAAGGCAGTTTTAACGTCCAAATGATGAATTAATAAATTAAACTGATTTGCAAAGCTAATAATGAATCTAAAACTGGCTATTCTCGCAACAGGTGCAAATGTTTCGTTGTAGTCTGTCAGATACTCTTGACTAAATCCTCGCGCAACTAAACGGGCCTTATATCGTTGAGGATATCCAAATTCATCATTTTTGACAGTAAAAATCCATTTACAATCTACGATGTTTTTGTTTGGCGGTCGTGGTACTAAAGTCCACGTTTCGTTTTTATGTAATGAATTAATTTCCTCCCTAATTGCGCTTTCCCATTTATATCTATCATTTCTATATTTATGTAAACCTGTGTCGACCCCCTTAGAAAATAAGTTAAATTATGACGCATTGAACTCTGAGGAGAAATATGACACACCCTGTCGAAACGTCATAGGATGCCTTATGTATATTATGCTTTGTACTAGGCCCGATTTAAGACATTGCCATAACTCTTTATTATTTTTGTGTGTGTACCTACTCAGGATGTTTACACTGACGCTTAAATCGGGCCTAGTACAAAGCATAATATACATAAGGCATCCTATGACGTTTCGACAGGGTGTGTCATATTTCTCCTCAGAGTTCAATGCGTCATAATTTAACTTATTTTCTAAGGGGGTCGACACAGGTTTACATCATTTTTGACAGTAAAAATCCATTTACAATCTACGATGTTTTTGTTTGGCGGTCGTGGTACTAAAGTCCACGTTTCGTTTTTATGTAATGAATTAATTTCCTCCCTAATTGCGCTTTCCCATTTATATCTATCATTTCTATATTTAATTTCTGCAAATGATTTTGGTAAACTGTATAAAACAGACTCAGCGCACATCAAATAGTCTTTGTGATCAATTTCATTATAAGACACAGGGGTTTTGTCTTTAATCCTGTCACTCCTCCTTAATCCAGTATTTTTGTTTGTACTTTCAATAGAACTACTCATTGAATTATCAAAACGTACCTTGCTTAGCGTATCATGGTTCGATTTGCGAATTTTAGCAGGATTTTCATCTTGCCCACTAGATTTTAAACTATCTAGTTTCTTTTCAACATGGTCTGACCCACTAGATTTTAAACTATCTAGTTTCATTTCAACATGGTCTAACCCACTAGATTTTAAACTATCTAGTTTCTTTTCAACATGGTCTGACCCACTAGATTTTAAACTATCTAGTTTCATTTCAACATGGTCTGACCTACTAGATTTTGTACTATCTAGTTTTATTCCATGGTCACGAGACTTTTTTTTTGACACTGATTTAGAAGACACAATGTCCTTATCAGTTTTGTCATGAGAACTTCCAATATTCCCTTCAGGCTTCCAAGAAGGCCTGGACCTCAAAAAGGCAGTTTCGTCCACGATAACATCTCTGACCACTACAAACTTTTCGCAATCTGGCTTCCAAACTTTATAACCATTTGGTACATAGCCCACCAGAATACCTTTCCATGATTTATCATCAAATTTAGCTTTGGTCGTTTTGTTATGCACATAAACAGTTGATCCAAAAATCTTTAAAAATTTTACTTCAGGTTTCTTATCGTGCCACATCTCATATGGTGTTTTTAAAAGTTTGAGAGCTTTAGTCGGTGTTAAATTTATTAAGTAAACAGCAGTCAAAACTGCTTGACCCCAAAAAACTTTATCTAATCGTGCACCACTTAAGATTGAACGAGCTTTCTCAGTAATGGTTCTCACCATCCTTTCAGAGACACCATTTTGCTGTGGAGTTCTAGGAACTGTTAAATGGTATGAAATACCCTTTTCAGCACAGTAGTTCTTCATTTCGGCGGATAAATACTCACCACCGTTATCGCAAAACAAGTTAGCTACCTTTAAATTAAATTTAGCTTCACTTTTTGCAACAAAGTCTTTAAACGCTGCAAATACGTCTGATTTGTATGTTATCAGATACGTAACGCAATAATGAGTATACTGGTCAACAAACATTACGAAATAGTTTTTATTTTCAACGGTCGTTGGAGTGATAGGACCACAGACATCAGAACTGACAGCAAATAGAGGTCGATTTATGTGAGTTTTGTCCTTGGTGTGATTAAACGGAAGTCGGCTTTGCTTTCCATAAATGCAAGCTTCACACAATTCGTCATCCGGTACTACAGTGCTTAATTTACTTACGTCTTTAAACAACTCGTGCCGTTTTATTTCTATAAATTTGTTTTTACTCAAGTGACCGAGGCGCTGATGCCATAATTTATAATTATTTTTGTCACTAATGCATGCTTGGGAAACAAGACGACACACGTTTACCGACACTACAAAATCTACAGCAATTAGATTATTAAAAGACATACCTTTCATTACTGTTTTACCATTTTTGCATATCCTTGCACCGTCAGTACTGAATATGACAGTGTAGCCAGCTCGCTGCATTTTAGATACCGACAGCAAATTGTACGGTACCTCAGGACAGTACAGAACACCATCCAAACATCCCTGGACACCCATGTTGCTAGTAACCTGCAGGGTACCTCTTTTCGTAGCTGAAATAAATTCGCCATTTTTAGCAACTGACATTTTAAGTGGTGTATCTAAAACAACAAAGTTAGTAAACAAGTCTTCTCTATTGATGATGTGATTCGAGGCGCCGGAATCCAGAATAAAAGTAACTTTGTTTTCATCGTCTTGCGTTTCATGTTCGCCGGTCATGAAAGCAAATCCTGAGAACTCATTCGATGCTGACTGTTTATTTTGGCTTATCTTGACTGACTGTAGTGTTCTTAGTCAGTCATTGTTATTATTGCCCTTTTGCTGATTCCTTTGTTTTAAATGGTAACAATCATTCCGTTTATGTCCTTTACGCCCACAGTGATGACATTTTACGAACTTAGCGTTCTCTTTCCTGCGTTTTATATATTTATTTGACTGTTTGTTTTCAAATTTTCTTTTCTTCGACTTGTCATTGTTTTGCATTTCTATTTGCAACACTTTTTCGCTCATTTCGCCTGACTCATTTTTCAACTTCACTTCATGGTCCAATAGCCGTGTTTTAACGAAAGCTAACGTTATATTATCTTCCGATAACGTCTCGATCGCTGTAATGACTCCGTCATAAGATGAGGGTAAACTTAGTAGTAAATGAGCCACTTTATCGGTTTCTTCTAACTTCGCACCAGCAGCAAGTAGTTCAGTGATGAGATCATTGAACGTTGTAAAATGTTGTATGAGCGACACTTCACTTTTTAATTTCAACGACAACAACTTTTTTCTTAGTGCCAACTGCGTCGCGATACTCTTACGTTCGTACAACGTATCTAAATTTTTTTAAATATATTTTGCCGAAACATCTTCTTTAGCGAAACCAAGATAAGAATCGGAAAGATATTCTATGATCACACTTTTGGCAATTTTATTGTTTTTCTCCCAATTTTCGTTGCCAGGTACTGGGTCTTCGTCGATAATGTTTATCACATTTATTTCACTTAGCAACGCACGAATACGAAACTTCCATACACTGTACTTCTCACCGTCGAATGGCTTGATATTTCTTTTAACCTTGAAATAGTCCATTTTTTATTTTTATTTTTTATTTATTGTTCAACGGCAGATTTTCAAAACTATTGTTCAACACAGTGAATATTTCACTCGCGCACACCTGGGCACATAACCTATTAATTTATTAGGTGTGGGGATAATCAAACTTCACTCTTTAGGTTAACTTTCAATATGAACTTTTAATTTAACCTTTATATTGTATTGAGAAGTAATGTGACTAGTTCCTAGCACACGAACGGGACGAAAGAAATACTGAACGGAGGCCAGGCGCGTACGAATGAATAGGTTCTTTGTCTCAGAAATATAAACAGATTAATATTTGCTGCTAAGTAATTTCTTAGAAACTCAACAAGTAGAAGTCTGACAAGAGCGGGAAGGGTTATTTGAAGATTTCCCACCCCAAAAAAAAAAGGTTAGAACCTCGGCAAAATTGTTCGATCAGCTAGAGGAACAACGTTTATTTAAGTGTAAAAGTACAAAATATGAAAATATAAAGACTGAAAGTGATTTTATATGTTCCTATAGAAGACAAGTTCAGTTTTTGTTAATTTGTAAAAAAGTTTACGATTTTTGTTTGTAATTTGTCAATTAAACTTTATTATTGCTATTTTATCGTTTTATTTATTTAAATAGAATACAAACAATTATTTCAACCTTTATGGCATGATAAATAATGATCGCGAAAAATATTGAATACGTGTTTTTTGTTTTATCAAATTAATAAAAATTTACGAACATAAAACGTGTCAAAGATCATGAGTGGGGGTTTATAACGTCACTTATTTATGGGTAAAAAAGTACTCACCTTGTGACGTCACACGACTGGACACGACTTTTTGAAGTACTGTATCGTCATTTTTTGTTTACGTGAAAAATTAAAAAAAGTGTCCGTTATTTTTTGAAAATTTATCTGTCGGAATAATTAGATTTTTTTGGTGAAATACTAATAATCAAAAATCAACTCGGCCTCTTCCAAGTGCACCGCAACATCTTGTTCCCCACCTTCTCCGATTCTCCTTACTTTATTTTCTGATTGGTATCTCGTAGGTGATCTTCTGCTTAACTGCACAATCCTGTGAGTGCGATGATAGTGAGCCCTGCAGGATTTGTACGACCAAAAGCTTGACCCGCTGTGGTTTAGCTCTGCTAGGGGAGGGCAACAAAGCATATGCTGGATTGAATTAAAAATTCCACCTTCCTGTCTGTCTGTCCTGGCCATTTTTTTGTGTCACTGACTTGTGACTTGGCAGGGCCACAGGCCATCACGGATTTTAATTTTGATAACACAACATTTTTGTCGTTAATTTGTCCAAATCACCAAATATCAGAATTGGTCGTTAACTGGTTCAAAAGATATAAGGGTTTATAGATGGTTGGTAGGGTGTGGGTGGGCTTTTAAATTTATATCTCAAAAACTATAGCACCTAGCAAAGATCTGTTTTCTCCTATATTTTGTCGCCAATTTGTCCAAATTTGTCACCAAATATCAGAATTTATCGCTCACTAGTTCAAAAGATATAAGGGTTTATTATAGGTGGCCCTGCTGTAGAGTCTCCCCAGCAGGGCCAAATTTATATCTCAAAAACTAGAGCCCCTAGCAAAGATCTGTTTTCTCCTATATTTTGTTTTCCAATTCGTCATTCGCAAATAGGTAAATAAACAAACTAGGTCTAAGGGATTTTTTCTTTAGTCATCCACCGGAAGTACAGTAAGGTTTGTTTGCGTAAAAAACCTTCCTTATTCCCTGTCTAAATAGTATATAAATCGTCATTTTTTCACGGGCGAAGCCGCAGGCAAAAGCTAGTTAATAATATTTTTAAGGTACCTAATAAATCATTTTATATTTCATTTCACCTAAATTAAGATAAAATAAAAACTCAACCCGTCTATACCCACAACATATCACTCACAATCATAACACAAACAATAACATAACACAAATCATACACACATAAACAACACACATCAAACGAATTATTATTCTAACGTAAATAAGAGCTTAACATCGTAAAGCAGTTGCATGCGACTGTACATCTTAACACCAAATAGACCAAGAGCCAGGTTTAATGTTTTCAAAGAAGTTCATGCCATTCTAATCTAGTAACTTAAAACATATAAGTATATTCCATATATTATTAGAAATATTTTTTCTTGGCAATTTTTCGTGAACTCTTCGATCTAGCTCTTGGACTACACCTTACTAATTGAACCCATTAAATCTCCTAAACTAAGACTCGACTAAATCTGTAACTTGGGGACAATTTTGGACAAATTGGCGACAAAATATAAAAGAAAACAGATCTTTGCTAGGTGCTCTAGTTTTTGAGATATAAATTTGGCCCTGTTGGGAAGACTCTTTCCAGCAGGGCCACCTATAAACCCTTATATCTTTCGAACCAGTGAACGACAAATTGTGATATTTGGTGACAAATTTGGACAAATTAACGACAATTTTTTTTGTTTTCAAAATTAAAATGCCTTTTGGTAGCCCTGCCAGAGTCAGCGACACTGCTATAAGAAATGGTGGCTCAATCACAGAACTCGTTTGTTTTAGCCTATAATGTTCCCACTACAGGGCTATAATCCACCACTCAGGCCTAGTGTGGGTTGGTGATGTTGGTACATGTATTCGTTTTTTTTTTGGTTTTAAGTCATGCCGGTTTCCTCATGATATTTTCCTTCACCGTTTTTTTTTTTTTTTTTTTTTTTCCTTGTTAGTAAGAACCAAGTTCTTACTAGTTAATTGCAATCTAGCCTAAGAAGACTAATAAACAATTTAAATCTAACTTATTATGCTACGTTATAAATTATGTTAATGCTAAGAATAGTGTCCATAATTAGGTATGCACTTTTACACACGTTCGTAACACTTCCTTAGAGTCTGGTAAAATTGATAAAACACTTTGTTCATGTGTTATATAAATAGCACAACATTGTTACTATTATTGATTCACTTACTGTTAGCGACGATACGTAAATACTGTGATGTCATTTCGATTAGGATAGATTTAGTTATTATTACGATGTTTTTAAGTGTTTCTTAAATTAGCTACAGCTCTGCTTAAACCCTTCGGGTACGATGTTATAAGTGTTGTGCATTCCTACCGCCTGGCGGCGCTAGCTGTAGGTTAAGTACTACGGAACGTTACCATGACGGGAGCCGTTTCGCAGCTTAACCCCCTAAGGATTACAGGCGTAATGTTAAGTGTTGTGCATTCCTGCCGCCTAGCGGCGCTAGTCGTAGGTTTAAGTATTGTAAGGTCAGGTACCATGGAACATTACCATAACGAGAGCCGTTTGAGTATTTTTGTAATTTTAAGGTGTAAATTAAGGTTTTTATATATTGTCTTTGTTTTGTTATGTAAAATAAGTTAGTCCTAAGATTAGGAACATAAGAAAAACCATGTGAGGGATGTTTTACCACTAAAAAACAAGTAAGGCTAATTTTCCCGCGTTCCCACCAGCAGTAAGGTTACCTTTTCCCGCGTAAATGCACTAAAAGGCATGTGCGCATGCGCAGACTATGGGATCGTGATTGGTCAGCGCCTTTAGCAATTAGAATATAAATATGGGAACATTTTCGGTGGAAAAGCATTCCGAATCCGACTGCGACTTAAGTAAGAAACCTGAAGAATAAACTAGAAGAAATACTCCGAAGAAGTGTCATTATTTCACCCTCCACTGCACACTCTCCAGTCGACATCCCGCCAGCAAACCCGCTCCACTCAACATCACAACAAACTCTCTCACGAGCGCAACAATTGGTCCTTCGAGCCGGATTGGGTTCAAGAAAACTGGGAAGATGCCTACGAATACAAGGTCAAGATCAGTGCAGTCGAAGACTACAACTACGAGTGAAAGTAACGCTACTTCGGGTACCACGGGTACCAGTTCGACGGACTGGAGTATGAATACGCCGAGTGAAGCTACAAGCGCGGCGACTACGAACACGTCGATTTCTAACCGATCGACGCTCACAAGAAGATCGCCGCCGAACAGCGTACAAGAACTTCAACAACCCGAACTTCATCCCAAGGACAGCGCCGGAAAGGAATCAACATTGGGGGAAGTGACTCATACCACGCCCCCGACCCGCACCAGTGAAGCGTCGATTCCCGTTAACCTAGAAGAGAGTCATTCAACGCCGCAGATTCAAGAAAGAAGTGTCGCAGTGAAAATGCGTCTGAACGATGGAAGCATACCAACGTCCAGAGAAGAGAGTCTGCAGCGGCCTCACCCTAAGAAGTCGACCCGCGATCTAGACTACCATTCTGTTCGCTCGTCGCATAGGAAGAGAGCAGAAGCGCAAGCAAGAATGACCTTGGCACTAAGGGAACTACAACTGGCCGAAGCACGATCAAAAGTTGCTCAAGCCGAACTAGAACTTCTGACTGCAGAATCAGAAGAAGAAGATGGTGCCGGACAAGAAGAGCTGTATGAACGAACTCAAGAGGTCGAACACTGGTTCATTACAACCGGGGACCGACCTAACAAGAATCAGAGGCCGACTGAGACAGAAGAAAAGAAGAGCGACATGCAGGAGTTGGCTTCAGTCATAGTCAAGCTATCCGAGAAGTCACGTGACACCGTTTCATCGAAGCACGTCGAACTCCCTCACTTCAGCGGGACCTGTGAAGAATGGTTGGCTTTTAAGAGATCATACGAAGATATGGCCGCTTCGTTCAGCAACAACCAGAACTTAGCGCGCCTAAGAATAGCAATCCAAGGAAAAGCTAGAGAAGCCGTCCAAAGCCTGCTGTTCACTGCCGAAGACCCTCGTGAAGTAATCAAAGGTCTGGAAGCAAGATTCGGAAGACCTGGAGCGCTGGCATTAGCTGAACTAGAGAAGATGAAGAACCTGTCAAAAGTCGGCGAAACCCCAACTGACATATGCGTATTCGCAAGCAAAGTGAAGAACGCCGTCGAGACAATCAAAGCCTTAAAGAAACCACAATATCTCAGTTCTCCTGAAACGCTGAGAATTATCGTCGAAAAAATGCCAACATCTATGAAGTTTCGTTGGTTTGCCTATCACAGAAGCAGAAGAGAAGAAGACATGCAAGAACTACTCCTTGTCGAAGCGTTTTTAGAAACAGAAGCCGATATGTGTGGGGACTTTGCTCCACCTGAAGTGCCCTCGGAGCAAAAGAAGGGAATAAGAAGACCCGTACATTCAGTGCAAGAAACATCGAAAGAAAACTACAAGAAGTCATGTCCATTCTGCGAAGAAGAGCATTTCCCACTAGAATGCAAGCAGTTTAAGGAAGCTAGCCTAAATGAAAAATGGGATATGATCAAGAAGGCTAGGATATGCTTCAAATGCCTTCGGTTCAAGCACTCAAGAATCAACTGCAAAGCTCCAGTCTGCAAGGTGTGCAAAAGATGGCATCATACAATCCTGCACTCTGACAAACCACCAGTTCCAGTTGAAAAAGAAGACAAAGGCAGCACGTCAGAAGAAAAGGTTGCTTCAATCCACAACGCAAGAGGAGAAGAAAAGGCATACCTGAAGATCATCCCAGTGGACCTCTATGGTCCGAAAGGCCGAGTCCTTGCATTATTGGACGAGGGCTCAACAGTCACACTATTAGACGCATCAGTTGCTGAGAAGATTGGACTCGAAGGGAAGCAAGAAAAACTCACAATCGAAACAGTCGGCGGGAAGGTGCTAAGAAAAGATAGCTCTCAGAAGATCGAGTTCAAAATAAAAGGGGCTCACAAAAGACAGAAGAGATCTATCATAGCAAGAACTATCGACGACCTGAAGCTGTCCGAGCAATGTATAAACAAGGACACTGTGAGAAACTGCGAACATCTAAGGGCAATCGAAAGTCAACTCCTCTACGTCACCGATAGACCCAAGCTGCTGATAGGTCAAGACAACTGGGGGCTGATAGTGACAAGAAGACTAAAGAAGGGCAAACCATCCGATCCTGTAGCTTCCCTCACTTACCTAGGGTGGGTGTTACACGGATGCGAAACAGGGGCGACTGCCTTAGTAAACTTTACTCACTACGGCAGATCGACCACTGAAGAAGAAAGTATTGAAGAAATCGTCCGAGAACATTTTCAATTGGAATCTCTCGGTATTCAAAATCGGTCGCCAACCAATGACAGCGACAGAAGAGCATTAGAAGTTCTCGAGAAAACTACAAGGAAACTGTCAAGCGGTCAATATGAAACAGGACTTCTGTGGAAAAAAGAAGATGAAACTCTGCCCAACAACTACAATCTAGCAAATCGACGCCTGATCAACATTGAAAAGAAGTTGGATCGAGACCAAGAAGCTAAAGAAGACTACGAAAAGCAGATCCAGAGTCTTATTGAAAAGGGTTACGCGGAGAAAGCTACGAAAACATCAACTAAAGGAAGAACATTCTACTTACCCCACTTCGCAGTCGTGCATCCTATTAAGAAGAAGCTGAGAATAGTGTTCGACGCTGCTGCCAAGTTTGAAGGGAAGAGCCTGAATGACTCCTTGCTGTCAGGCCCAGACCTATTGCAGTCACTATTTGGCGTACTACTGCGTTTCAGAGAAGGACCAGTGGCTGTCATGGCCGACATCCAAGATATGTTCCTTCGGGTCAAAATAAGAGAAGATGACCGAGACAGCCTCAGGTTCCTGTGGCGTGGAAACCGAAGGACTGGCAAGCCCGAAGAGTACAGAATGTCGTCAATCATCTTTGGAGCAGCGTCATCACCAGCAACAGCTATATATGTGATGAACAAGAATGCAGAAGAATTCAAGAACACTCATCCCGACGCAGTAAAAGCCATAAATAGAAACCACTACATGGACGACTATCTACAGAGCTTCGCGTCTGCAGCTGAAGCAAAGAAGATATCAAAAGAAGTCAAAGATATTCACGCAACAGCGAACTTCCATCTAAAGGGTTGGGCCAGTAACAATTCGGGGGTACTATCAGAAGTAGAAGACACCAATACAGAAGATTCTCTGCAATTGACAAAAGAAGAAAAGACTCTGGGGCTAAGATGGCTGGTAAAAGAAGACACACTAGCTTTCAATATTGGGCTGCGTAACACGTCAAAGGACCTGCAAGACGGTTTATGGACTCCAACAAAAAGAGAAGTTACAAGCGCAGTGATGTCCACCTTTGACCCAATGGGCTTCGCAACACCAGTCTTGATACAAGGAAAGAAATTAATTCAAGACATCTGGCGAACAAAGATAGACTGGGACGAACCTATCAACGAACCACAAAGAGAAACCTGGATGCACTACCTAGAAGAAGTATCAGCGTTAGCAAGTCTGAAGATTCCAAGATGCATCTCACCCCGCGGCATAAAAGGTCAACTGCACACGTTCACCGATGCAAGTGAAGAGGCCTACGCCGCAGTTGTCTACTGGAGGACAGTCGAACCCAACGGCAAAGTCCATGTCTCCATGATCGCCGGCAAAGCAAGAGTAACGCCGACGAAACCAGTTTCAATTCCGAGGTTAGAGCTACAAGCAGCCTTGCTCGGCAGCAGACTAGCCGCCACGGTTGAAGAAGAGTCTGAGCTGGAAATATCAAAGAAAACTTACTGGACAGACTCCAGCACGGTACTGCAATGGATACAAGCGGAACCCCGAAAATTCAAAACTTTCGTGGCCAATCGCCTAGCAGAAATTGAAGAGAAGACCAAGCCAGAAGAGTGGAGATGGGTACCGACTAAAGAAAATCCAGCTGACGACGCCACAAGGGGAACTCCAATAGAATTTGACCACAGCGCTAGGTGGTTCAAAGGTCCATCATTTCTCCGTCATCCAGAAGAAGAGTGGCCTTTTCACGACTTCAAACAAGAAGGTATCATGCCAGAAGAGAAAAACAAACAGAAGGTGATGGCGATCAAGGCTACAGAAGACACCCTTCTGGACCCAGAGAGGTTTTCAAGCTGGGAGCGACTACTGCGCACTACGGCCAGGGTGGTTACCTTCACATACCACCTATTGAAGAAGGCCCGTAAAGCGACTACCGCCGCCACTCGCCAGAAGGACGATACCTGGAAACCTCAGAGAAAAACCCAGAAGAAAGATACGCCGACCTCAAATCAACCCGCCACCCTTAACAAAAATAAGCGGCTGTACCTTCCCCTAGAAGAAGAACACTTAAAGAAGGCCGAAGAATTACTTATAAAAATGAGTCAAAACGACAGTTTCGCTACAGATATAAAGAATATAAAAGCAGAAAAACTCTTTGAAAACGCAAGTCGACTCAAGAAGATCGATGTTTATATTGGAGACGACGGAATCATCAAGTTAAGAAGTAGGACGCCGAAGTTCAATGATGCAAGCGAAAGAAGAATGAATCCCATCATTCTAGACGGAAAACAGAAGATAACGCGTCTCATTATACAACATTATCACAAGAAGTTTCTTCACGGAAATACTGCTACAGTAATGAACGAGATTCGTCAAAAATATTGGATCCTGGGTCTAAGAGCGACTTTAAAGGCGGTCGCACACAGCTGCCAATGGTGCAAGACAAGGAAGAGTCTACCGGACATACCCCCTATGGGAGACCTACCGAGCGAGAGACTACAACATCATCAGTTCCCATTCACTTGCGCAGCCGTAGACTACTTCGGGCCAATGCAAGTCACCGTCGGAAGAAGAACTGAGAAGCGCTGGGGGGCATTATTTACCTGTCTCACCACCAGAGCCGTACATCTAGAGTTAGTGCCCTCTCTTAGCACAAGCTCGATGATTATGGCACTTCGACGAATGGCAGCCAGAAGAGGAACTCCAAAGACCATATTCAGCGACAACGGGACAAACTTCGTCGGGGCCAAAAGGGAACTGGAAGAGGCCGCGCAAGAGAAGGGCATCAAATGGAAGTTTATTCCGCCAGGAGCCCCGAATATGGGGGGCGCCTGGGAGAGACTCGTGCGAACAGTCAAGACGGCGTTGGCAGTGGTTCTCCATGAAAGAAGTCCACCCGAAGAAGTACTCCATACATTAATGACCGAGGTCGAGCACATCGTCAATTCTAGACCCCTCACCTCAGTCAGCATGGACCCTGCAGACGAAGAAGGTCTAACCCCGAACCACTTCCTGCTGGGGAGATCCTGCGGAGCAATGGCACCGGGAGAATTCGACGACACCGAGCTTATAAGGAAGGCAAATTGGAGAACCTCTCAGAGACTCGCAGATCATTTTTGGAAAAGATGGATCAAAGAGTACCTACCTCTCCTTATGCCAAGGAAGCTCGAAGGAAAAGAAACCAAAGACCCAAAGGAAGGAGATATCGTGTTAATAGTGGACGCCACGCTACCACGAAATTCATGGCCCCGTGGAGAAGTCATCAAGAAGTATCCTGGACCAGACGGAAGAACTAGAGTGCTGGACGTGCGGACATCGGGAGGAGTACTTCGCCGCCCCTCCCGACGGATCATCGTGCTGGTTCCCGCCGTATCGTCGCCCCCAGAGGATGAAGTGCTACGCACCGTGGGGGAGAATGTTAGCGACGATACGTAAATACTGTGATGTCATTTCGATTAGGATAGATTTAGTTATTATTACGATGTTTTTAAGTGTTTCTTAAATTAGCTACAGCTCTGCTTAAACCCTTCGGGTACGATGTTATAAGTGTTGTGCATTCCTACCGCCTGGCGGCGCTAGCTGTAGGTTAATTACTACGGAACGTTACCATGACGGGAGCCGTTTCGCAGCTTAACCCCATAAGGATTACAGGCGTAATGTTAAGTGTTGTGCATTCCTGCCGCCTAGCGGCGCTAGTCGTAGGTTTAAGTATTGTAAGGTCAGGTACCATGGAACATTACCATAACGAGAGCCGTTTGAGTATTTTTGTAATTTTAAGGTGTAAATTAAGGTTTTTATATATTGTCTTTGTTTTGTTATGTAAAATAAGTTAGTCCTAAGATTAGGAACATAAGAAAAACCATGTGAGGGATGTTTTACCACTAAAAAACAAGTAAGGCTAATTTTCCCGCGTTCCCACCAGCAGTAAGGTTACCTTTTCCCGCGTAAATGCACTAAAAGGCATGTGCGCATGCGCAGACTATGGGATCGTGATTGGTCAGCGCCTTTAGCAATTAGAATATAAATATGGGAACATTTTCGGTGGAAAAGCATTCCGAATCCGACTGCGACTTAAGTAAGAAACCTGAAGAATAAACTAGAAGAAATACTCCGAAGAAGTGTCATTATTTCACCCTCCACTGCACACTCTCCAGTCGACATCCCGCCAGCAAACCCGCTCCACTCAACATCACAACAAACTCTCTCACGAGCGCAACACTTACACTACACTAATTCAAATGGTTTAGTTCTCTTTAGTCTACGCACTATGTCTGTGTTGTCTAACAGCTGGATTGCCTCAACATTCACGTGTCGATGGAGTCTGTGTTCGTGGGCTTCAGCAAATTTTTGTATGATGGTGGTGACGAATTCCATGTCGAGGTCACGGTGGAGGTCATCGTTTCTTATGTACCAGGGTGCATTTACAGCAGCCCTGAGTACTTTATTTTGGAACTGTTGAATTATTTTGACGTTGGTTGGCTTAGTACAGCCCCAAAGTTGGATACCATACGTCCAAATTGGCATCAGAATATGCTTGTATATTATCAACTTATTATGTATTGATAAACAGGATTTCCTTCCCAGTAACCAATACAAACGTTTATAACGAATATCGAGTTCCTGTTTTTTCTTTTTGATATGGGCTTTCCAACGCAGCTTGGCGTCGAGAGTTATGCCAAGGTATTTGGCTGTATTAGCATAAGGTATTTGCATACCATTTATGTAGAGTGGGTGGTAGTCACTGTGTTTGTTTGTGAAGTTAATGTGAACTGATTTTGACTCATTCAGATTGATCTTCCACTTTTGTGTCCAGTCGTAAACTTTGTTCACAGCTAGTTGAACTTTCTCTACTGCTTCTCTGTGGCTTGATCCGGTGGCCATAATAGCAGTATCATCTGCAAAGGTCGCTATGGTGCTGTTTTCCAGCTCTGGGATGTCACAAGTGTATAACAAGTACAAAATTGGGCCAAGCACACTTCCTTGAGGCACCCCAGCTTTTATGGTTTTTAGCCCGGAATATGCGTCCTCTTGGCGTATTCTAAACATTCTTTTAGTTAAATACGACTCTAGGATATCTACAAATTCTGGTAGCATGCGTCTGAGCTTAAATATGAGACCCTCATGCCAAACTTTGTCAAAAGCTTGCGCGACGTCTAAGAACACGGTAGCACAGACTTCTTTATTTTCTAGCGTTTTTTCAATAACATTAGTTATTCTATGTACCTGGTCTAACGTTGAGTGTTTTTCTCTGAAGCCAAACTGGTGATCTGGAACTAGGTTTTTATCTTCTATTACTGGTTTTATCCGTTTTAGTAACAGTTTTTCAAATAACTTTGATAGTACGGGTAACAGAGAAATGGGTCTGTATGATGATGCTTCGTGGGGAGGTTTCCCAGGCTTCGCAATCATAATGACTTCAGCAACCTTCCATGGCTCAGGTACATATTTTAAGATAAATGAAGCATTTATTAGTTTGGTCAGCTTTACTATGGCTTTGCGTGGGAGGCGTTTTAGAATTTCCCCTGTGATGAGGTCGTAACCGGGAGACTTTTTTGAGCTAATGTTGTTTTGAATTTCTCTCATTACTTCCTTAGGAGTCACAAGCTTGATTCTTTGGTTTTGTGATAAATTTACACTCTCATGTATTTCTACAGAGCTTTCGTTGGGTTGAAAGGTTTCTTCTAAATGTTGAGCAAATCGGAACGCCTTTTGGTCATTGCTTATTGCCCATTTTCCGTTGCTATCTCTGATGGGCGGTATTTGTATAATCTGCCTTTTTAGATTTCTCGTCGCTTTCCAAAGTGAGTAATTCAGAGATTCATCCTCAAATTGTAGAATTTTTCTCTTTAGTCGTTTAGTTAGGTTATTTAGTGTTGTTTTATGACGCGGGAACCTTGTTTGCTGCCACAACTTCCTTTGTTTTCTTTTCTCTGATAGTAAATCCACAATTTCTTTAGGATAGATAAATCCCTTATATTTGCGTTTTAGCTGAGGTGTATTGCTCCACGCACATTGTTGAATATTAATAATAAATTTGTTTACTTCTGAGTCAAGCTGATCTTGCGTTTTTATCGGAGTTTTAAGGTCGATAATATTATCTAGATCAAGAGCAAAACTGTCCCAATCTGTGGACTTATTAACCAAGGTTAAGTGGCTTTCTTTTAATAGGATTTTTTGACTTAGCATTAGTATAATCGGAGAATGGTCAGAGTCCATAGTAAAACTTTCCTCCAAACTGATGTAATTGGTGGATATATTTTTGCAGATGAAAAAATCTATAAGATCCGGTATTTTCTGGTGGTCAGTGGGCCAGTATGTAGGTTTGCCTGTACTCATTACTTCACAATGTGTTTCTTTAACTGCACTTAAGAGCTGTCTTCCTTTAGTTGTAGTAAGTCTTGAACCCCAATGCGTATGCTTAGCATTAAAATCGCCGCCTAGGATAAATCGCTGGCCTAATAATTCAAAAAGATGTAAGTATCGCTCTTTTCTTATCATGTGCCTAGGAGGCGAGTATATGGCTGCAATGGACACTTGACAAAACTTAGTTTTAACAGATACTGCCACTGCTTGAAAACAAAACTTCACCGTTTTGAGAGCAGCGGTGGTGATATAAATTATACAAAGTAATGCGCCTGCCTGGATTCGAACCCACGACGATCGATCCCTCGTTTGTTCGATATTAAAAAATAAAATGTTACACTTGCAGGTAGGTGGGTTTGGTTTGACAGAGCGGAATAGCACTACTGGCTCGCCAATCCTGAAGGTGGTGAGCCTGCCGTATGTCCCGTCGTGTTGGAAACACACGCCGGAGACCTTCATAGAGAACCTTCAAAGCGACAAGATTTGCGCCGGTTACCGCTCACCACAGGCTGGAGGACGTCTTATTTCAAGATCCTGATTGAACTTCACCAGGATCAATAAACCCAACAAAGTACCTACACAGAGAACATTGCTACATTCTCGAAAGATCCATAAGTATGCAGTACTGTGGTCATTGGGCAATCTGACATGTAAAGGTAAAGAAAAAACATGGTCTTATTAATAGTATACACAAGCAATTCAGAAATAACCGAATTCCCGATTTATTAAATTTTGCACCCAGCCCAACCGTTACCTCAGAGTGCATTTCTGATAATTCTTCTCAGAGTAATCAGGTACAAAACACCAGCCCCATCTAGTTACCCGACTGCGGCGAAGCCCAAAAGGAGGGTTATGTGTTTGGCGTGCATGTATGTTTGTATGTCTGTTTCTTTGTTCCCTCATAAATCCTAAACGGATGAAGGGATTTAAATAAAATGTACGTCGTTAGATTCGACTTGATGGCGCGAGTGTTACAGGATACATTAAAATTAAATACAAAGAAAAATGGCGAATTTTGGTGGCCAAATCAAATCCAAATCAAATCGAATAATTTATTCGCATAATATGGGTAAAAATATGGTACATAGTGCATTACATAATACTACAGTAAAGATCCTCATAGTCAGTGCGGGGCAGTGGTCCAACTGCTCTGTACAACTAGTTGGACCATGGGTCTTTACTAGGGGCAGTTGTCCAACTTTAAAAATAGTTGGACCACAGCACCTTTTGAGAGTTCCGTGATTCAATTCATTTAAAAAATAACTTGCCAACTCTAAAAACCTCAACTGCATCTTTATGTGTGTATGGTACCTACTGGTTTACGGTTATATTGAACCTCTTTGCAGTAAAATAGCAAAATTAAAGGCGGGTGACTAATTTTTAAACTTTATTTTTTTACAATGTATTACAACATTCAACGAAATTTATCTAAAGCATGACCTACAGTAATATCGCCTGAAATCAGTTGTAGCTGAATTTCTCTTATATAATCATCATTCTCAATTTGGACCTTACGCCTTTTGTGTGCGATTTCGCTTGATAAAGTTGTAAAATTTTCTAAAACATTTAAGAGACGTAACATTGTAACATTTTTTGCATTAATGCGCCGACTTAGTTTTGCATGTGAGCTTTCTAAAATGTTATTAGTCCTATGTCTCTCGCTAAATACGCTTATAACCAGAGAGAATTCATCAAAATTTCCTTTAATCCAATAACGCTCTATATATTGAATCAGTTTGTTCGCTTCAGTACCACTTTCTTTTTTTATGTAATCCCAGCCTTCTACAAATTTATCACTATGCAATAGTGGAAAAACTGAGCATAATGAAATAGTTCTTTTGACTCTTTTTGATTTACTTTTTGAGATACCTAATTTTTTTGCTTTTCTCCAAATACATTGTGACCAATGATAATAACAGCCTACAATTTTAACTGTTGGACAAAATTCTTTAATGCTGTTCAGAATAGACATTTCAAAGTCACAATGTAATATTTTTGGATTCCAATTTAACTGTGATCTTAGCATTTCAAATAACGCAAAATAAGTGGATTGCTTTTTATCACTTAGAAAAGCAAAAACCAAAGGCGCAACATTAGTAGACTCATTTGTGCTTCCCGTATCGCCAAATATAGTAAATAATTGTACGAACGGTCTGGGGCAACATTTAAAGGTTCCGTCCGCAAAATACTCATTTAACTTTTTCATCAATTCTCTTGCTTTTAATGAACAAAAAACTATTATACGCGTTTCTTCATAATAATAGTCAGTAAATAGAAAATCTTTAAATTTTAGTGGTACTTCTATTACTTCCGTATTAGAAAATACCGTTTTTGAAACACCCAATGATTGGTTTCTAGCATTATAAAGGCTATGTTTCAAATTTGAATATGATGGAAATGTAGTTAGTATCATAAGTTGTATTTTTGTATTTAGTTAAAGTATCGTTTTACAGTTTTGGAATAGGTTCATCGGAAACCTTTACTTGTGTTTTCAAGTTGTCTATTGATAGCGATATTTCATTTTGTACTTCATCTGGAACACAATTATCACAATGTGGCGTCGTGTTTACAACTTCTTCCTTTACCTAAAATTAAAGAAAATCTTCCATTAATTATTATTAACCGCGTTTCCGTAATAACTGTAGGATTGGACTGTAAATAGAAATTCAAGGATACATAGAATTACCTATAATACGTACTATATACTATTAATACCTACATTAACGGTCACCGATCCTTTGCAACTCATTTTCCTTTTATTTGCGCATCTCCAATATGCATTTCCACTTTTGTAAACACGAACTTTATAGTATTGACGACAATTCCATAGCATCACCGTTCCACCTTTTCTTTCCACATAAACACACGCAACCTCTTCATCCATTATCTTTTAAATATTATATTTGTAATTATTAGATAATTTTCTGTACAATTATGACAAATGCATTATATTATAATTGATAACAACCAGACAGTACCTACCTATTTACTGCAAAGAGGTTCAATATAACCGTAAACCCGTAGGTTCCATACAACAAAGCTGCAGTTGAGGTTTTTAGAGTTGGCAAGTTATTTTTAAATGAATTGAATCACGGAACTCTCAAAAGGTGCTGTGGTCCAACTATTTTTAAAGTTGGACAACTGCCCCTAGTAAAGACCCATGGTCCAACTAGTTGGACAGAGCAGTTGGACCACTGCCCCGCACTGCTCATAGTAACCATTTCTGGTATGCAAAACTTAAAACTACAGAGGTAGGTACACATTTACATTTTGGACTACATACCTACTAACTTAACTAGTTATTAAAATTATTACACTGATAAGAACTTAGTGAGGCGCTACACTAATTTTCTATTCTTATAACTAAGGTATTCCTGGGTCGCGGTTAACATTTATTGACTAACCAGGCGTACAATTTTTTCCGGAATAATGGAATAGATCTAAGGTCTTTCAGTTCATTAGGCAATTTGTTAAATAATTTAATTGACATCGGGTAACAATTTCTTCTATAAAGATCAGATTTTATGTTCGGCAAGGGAAAACTATTAGGATATCGGGTATTAAAATTACAGTAATCACCAAATTACATGATTCAAATATACAGGGTGTCCAAGAACCTGGCGTCCAACTGGATTCCCACGATGCCCCAAGTTCTAACAGTACTCAGAAAAATATTTTAAAAAATCCACCCCATGTACTTACAGAATTATACTGATTTCAAAAAAAAAGGGGAAATGAGCACCCTGTGACATACTTTTGAATGCTGTGACTGCTAATGCTGATAATTTCGATATTTCTTGGAGGTTTTGTAATCTAGGGTATTGCTGTGTCTAAATAGAATGTAAAAATAATGTACTTATTGTACCATTTTAAAATAAAATATTATTTTAACTAAAGGTGATATGGAAAACTATTGAATTTCGCAACTTTGACCGACTGTAGTGTAAAAAAAATGTACCAAAATAGTATGGCAAGTGACGTCAAATTTTGACGCGTTTATTCCTCTTTTTAAAAAGGTATAATACTTACACATTAATTTGAAAAAAAAAAATTTTGATAATATTTTTACTCAACAACCCAATTTTTACGATGTCTTACAGAATTCTTAGAAAGAAAAATTTACGACGAATTGAATCTAACCTCTAAAGAATTACTATTGTATGCTCATAAAAATAACAACAGGCCTCTCAAAAAACAGGTTAGACCGTAAGGGACGGTATGTGCATGCATCTCACCATAGTGATTCGTTATTACAACAGGAGGGAGCAAGACAGAAACTATCTTTGCGATTTGCTGGTTCTTCTTTATGGTACCCCATTATTCAGGTAAGAGTGAGGGAGAAAAAGGTTAGAGGTGCGAGTGAGATAGATAGTGACGCTATCTGGGATCGTGCTATTTAGGATAACAGTACGGTCAGTACGCGTCACTGCCTCCTGCCGTTACTACGCACCTCTCTCTTATTGTTACCATTGATCACGTACTACGATTTAAAGCTTTGTTTATTGGACTCGATTACTCTTTGTGCTCTGGACTTTGAAACGAACTCTTTACGACGACCTTTGCCTGTGTTTGGACAGTTTGTGTTTTGTGTGTGCTACCATGGCGACCTACACTCCGCAAGAATACGCAAATATGCACTACATTTATGGAGAATGTAGAGGTAATGGACGAGCTGCAGCGAGACTCTTTACAGAGAAAGGTATCCGAGGGCTACGCGATATCCCGACCATCGAGTTTTCATTAATGTGCACAGATCACTATGTGACGGGCGGTTCCCCAATCAAGTAGCTGGTGAAGGACGACCCGTAAATGACTTCATACGCGATGAAGTTTTAGAGGCGGTGTCGGCAAATCCAAGCATCTCTGTGCGAGGAATAGAAGCTGATACGGGGATACCGAAGAGCACAGCACACAGTATTCTCCAAAAAGAAGAATATCATCCGTACCACGTACAGCGAGTGCAAAGTCTTTTACCTCGAGACTATCCGAGCCGAGTCGCGTTTTGTGAAACAATCCTGCAAAAACATCGAGAAGACGAAAACTTTATCGACAAAATTTTGTGGTCAGATGAATCAACATTTAAGAAGGATGGCTACATGAACCTACACAACTTGCACGAGTGGCATGTGGAAAATCCGCACTTGATGCGAGAAGATAGATCCCAGTACCGGTTCAAAGTGAACATGTGGACCGGTATTCTCTGTGGGAATATTATTGGTCCATTTGAGATGCCCGAGAATTTGACTGGCGAATCATATTTAAATTTTCTTCAAAATGATTTGCCAAACTTACTAGAAGAGACCCCACCAGATATGTGGTTCCAACACGACGGCTGTCCAGCACATTTTCGCGTATCCGTTAGAGAGTTTTTGGACGAGCAATACCCGAACAGGTGGATTGGGCGATCAGGAACAATCCCGTGGCCAGCCCGCTCACCTGACTTAAATCCGCTGGATTTTTTTTTCTGGGGAACTATGAAGGAGCTCGTTTATGCGAAGCCCATTAATGACATCGCTGACCTTCGTGAGAAGATAACACAAGCAGTGCAGGTGATACGTCAAAAAAGTTACTCGCGAAACATAAAGCGGTCCTTTTTAAGGAGAGTGAGAGCTTGTATTGCCGCGGGTGGTCAACATTTTGAACATTTATTGTAATAAAATATCTTTAAACTAACATTCTTTGCTTTTATTCTACTGGGAACCCATCTACCTGTGTGTATTTCCTTCTTGCTCACTCTTGGAACCGAAGTAAATAATAGTAGTAACATAACAGTTTCTAAGATAAGAAAGGGTCCGACAGTTACCGTTAGTAGGTAGGCACTTCGTAAAAATTGGGTTGTTGAGTAAAAATATTATCAAAAATTTTTTTTTTCAAATTAATGTGTAAGTATTATACCTTTTTAAAAAGAGGAATAAACGCGTCAAAATTTGACGTCACTTGCCATACTATTTTGGTACATTTTTTTTACACTACAGTCGGTCAAAGTTGCGAAATTCAATAGTTTTCCATATCACCTTTAGTTAAAATAATATTTTATTTTAAAATGGTACAATAAGTACATTATTTTTACATTCTATTTAGACACAGCAATACCCTAGATTACAAAACCTCCAAGAAATATCGAAATTATCAGCATTAGCAGTCACAGCATTCAAAAGTATGTCACAGGGTGCTCATTTCCCCTTTTTTTTTGAAATCAGTATAATTCTGTAAGTACATGGGGTGGATTTTTTAAAATATTTTTCTGAGTACTGTTAGAACTTGGGGCATCGTGGGAATCCAGTTGGACGCCAGGTTCTTGGACACCCTGTATACATGTGCTGTTAGTAAATTAAGCTTTTGGAACAATGGTTTGCATGAAGTCAAAGAATAATCATCATTCTCCTGCCCTTATCCCAATTTATTTGGGGTCGGCGCAACACGTCTTTTTCTTCCATACTTCGGATCTCTATTTCTCGTCATGTCAGTAGTCACCTCCTTCCTAGCCATATCATCCTTCACACAGTCCATCCATCGTTTCTTTGGTCTTCCTCTACTCTTAAACCCATCTACATTCATACTCAACATTTTCCTCACAACACTATCTTCATTCCTTCGCATCACATGTCCATACCACGCCAATCGATTACCACACAATTTTTCATTCAACGGCGCCACTTTCAGACTTCCTCTTATGTACTCATTCCTTATTTTATCCATTCGCGTCACACCACACATTCCCCTTAGCATTCTCATCTCAGCCACATGCAATTGCCTTTAATTTATCCCTTTTGTGGCCCAACATTCTGATCCATACACGACAGCAGGTCTAACCATGGTTTTATAAATCTTCCCCTTGAGTTTAAGGGGAATGCGGGAGTCGCATATTGTTCCCGTGACCTGCCGCCATTTCATCCATCCAGTGCTAATTCTAAGCTTAACACTACGATCTATTTCGCCATCGCTTTGCACAAGTGAACCGAGATACCGAAAGTCGGAGCAAACTGGAAGAAGCACGCCATCTAGCGCTATGGCTCCAGAACTGGAGAGACCGCCGAAATCATAAAACATGTATTCAGTTTTGCTTCTGCTGATTTTCAGGCCAACATTCTCCAGCTTCTGTTGCCACTTCTCCAATCTGCTCTGGATCTCAGGTCCATCTTCACCGACAAGAACAATGTCGTCGGCAAACAGCACGCACCAGGGTGCCTCTTCTTGTATGTCCGACGTCAAAGTATCCATAATCAACAAGAAGAGGTAAGGGCTTAAAGCCGACCCTTGGTGCAAGCCTACCGCCACACTGAACTCATCGGTGTTGCCAGCAACTGACCGAACGTAGGTGCAAGATTGGCTGTACATAGCTCGAATTAACTCTACATACTTCCCTGGTATACCTTTCTCTTTCAAGGCCCACCACAACACATCCCGAGGTACCCTATCATACGCTTTCTCCAAATCGATGAACACCATGTGCAAGTTCTTGTGTGCACGTCTGTACAGTGCAAAAGTAGCGTCCGTTGTTCCTCGACCTGGCATAAACCCTAACTGATTTTGGGTGATCTCACTCTCCTCTCTTATTCTTTTCTCTATCACTTTCTCCCATACTTTCATACTATTGTGACAAGTCAAAGAATCAACATTACAAAGTGCGCGAATGCACTGTTTTTGAGCCAAGAATACTCTATTAAATTCCACGGAGCCATCCCATAATAGAATACCATATCGTAGGTTGGAGGCTACATATCCGTGATAAGCTTTTAAAGCTGTTTTTTGACTGGATATACGAGTAAGACGCCAAAGAGCGTAAACATATTTGTTAATTTTGTTGCAGATTTTATTCATGTGTAATTTCCATGAGATATCGCGGACTTGAAAAAAAAAATCCGTTACCTTCGAGTAGGGTATCAAAATGAGGGGTTTTAAAATGATTTCTTCTCCCTCGCCCCCTCCGCCCGCAAAGCCTCCCGCGGCCGAAGCCGGTTGGCAGGTGCCTGGGGAGAAACTAAAGGGGCGAAAGGCGGCCTAAAAGGCCAGACCGAGCCGAGCGCAAGCGCCGGTACAAAAGGCGGAGCGCCGCGGCGAGACTTGGCGCCCCAAAGACCGCGGCTGAAGACATTACACTACAGCCGGACGCGGTAAAGAGGAGCACGACGTACCGCGAGACGCTCACAAAAGCGAAGGCGATGGTGGACCTCGGGGAGCTCGGGATCACCGGGGGCCTCCAGCTTCGAGTCACCGCGACAGGGGCTCGAATGCTGGAGATTCCTGGGGAATCCAGCGTCAGCTTAAAGCTCAGGGCGTCCTTAAATAGGACGAAGTCCGTGTGTCCAGGCCCAACAAGTGCGCATCCTGGGTCTGGACGACTCCGAGGGAGAAGTGGTGGCCGCCGTCACTGCAGCCGGCGGGTGCTCTGCCGAGCAAATCAAGGGCACCTTCCGGACCGTGAGGGCATGCTCACCGTTACGGTATTAGCTACCCTGTGACGGCGGCGAAGACCATTGCGGAGGGCCACACCCTAAGGTAGGCTGGTTGAGGGCGCAGGTGAAGCTACTGGAGCCCAGACTTCTGAGGTGCTTCCCTGGACCTTAAATAATCATGGCATCCAACACCATTTGACAATGCCGTATACGCCGGAACAGAACGGGTGTAGTGAGAGACAACAGAATGTTATGTCCTATAGTCGTGCTCAACACCCTCGAATTGTACAATATTTTTTAGGTACAGAACCGATTGCAAGAGTTAATTCAGTTAAAGATCTTGGCGTTTTATTTGATTCGCGACTAACTTTCCATGATCATATGCAATCCCTAGCTACTGATTCTTAAAGAAGGCTAGGTTTCACTATCCGTAATGTGCGGGAATTTAACAACCCCCTGGCAATAAAATTAGTTTATATGGCTTTAGTCAGAAGTAAATTAGAGGCAGCTTCAATTATTTGGAACCCCTATGAATGTATTTACGCCTTGCTTCTGGAGAAGGTTCAAAAGATATTCCTTAGGTTTTTATTTAAGAAACTGTTTGGGTACTATCCCTTTCTGTATCCCACTAAATTTTTACAAGGAATGTTGTCATTCAACTCTCTCGAAGTCAGGCGTAATTACTTTTTACTTATGTTTGCCTGTCGTGTCCTTCGTGGTGAGTCGGATTCAGCTCAGCTTTTGAGACTTTTTGTTCCTCCCGTGCCCAAATACCAACTGAGACCACGTGGACACAATTTATTAGATGTTCCTTCTGCACGCACTGTATCCCACTTGAATTCTCCATTAGTTCGTGCCCTTGCCATGCTGAATACTCTACTGGCATCGACACCAGAATGTGATTTGTTTACTTCTAAGTGGGTTGATGTATGTCGTGTATGTTTGAGTTTCTGTGAGAGGATGAACGAAAGATGATTTTTCTTTGCTTGTTTTGTTTGATGATGCACAAAAGGCAACTTTTCTCTTTTTTGTTTATTATTTGTTATTTTTTTTGTTCCTGTACAATATCTATTGTGGTTATAGCTATAGTTTAATTTTTAATGTTAATTGTAATTTTTCTTTTGTGTGTTTATAGCATCGGTTTAGGTACTCTGTAATGTTGCTATAATTAATATTAAATAAATAAATAAACAGAACTTTGGTAGAAGCTGCTCGTACTATGATGCGAAGATCTTTCACTCTCCTGTTGGTCTGAGCTTGTCAACACGGCTGCTTATGTTCTGAATAAAACTGGGCCGACTTCTATAGAAGGAAAATCACCATTTGAGTTATGGTTTTCAAAGAAACCCTCAATAACATTTGAGAATCATTGGTAGTGAATGTTATGCTCATGTTCCAAAAGTAAAGAGAACGAAAATGACCAGAAAAGCTTAAAAATGTATTCTTATTGGTTATGATGGTGATGACGGTTATCGGTTACTAAGCATAAACAATGAATCAGATCCAACACATTAGAAGTGAGACGTAAGTGTGCGCTGTTGATGCACTACTATCTACTACTTAATTATAAAATTGACGACGGGACTACTTTAGCTCTTTGTTCACTGTTTGCTCCGGACCGACTGCGACGGTCACGGGCCTGTGCCTCCCGAGGCTTGTTAATTCTCTACTCCCACTGTGCGTACCCAAACTGCTCGATATGCGCCCACAACCCAGGTGATGAATCTGCTAAACGCCCTGATTGCTCAGGAACCGGATCTAGATCTGTTTATGATTAGTAATAAAGCTATGCTTAATTATTGCATACGATTTTTAAGTTAGTGTGAGTAAGTGTGTGTGATGTTGACTTGCTGCACGCGTTGGTGCAAACTGTAAGTGTAGCAAGTACCTGCTTAAATAAATAAATAAATAAACACTGATAAGGTCAAGAGACGTAATATTCAACGAGTTCAGACGCAAGTACTCTAAATGTGCCTCAAACATTGAATGATGGTGCTATAAAGCTGCCTGTCGGGGCTGCGGGTTGTTCACAAGTTACAGCGGCCTCGACATATAGGGCGGGCTCAGAAGGAACATGGGTAGTTTTAGTCAGTAGAAGTCAGACACTCCCTTTCGCTCTGCCCAAGAGCGGAAGGGGTTATATGAAAATTTTCCAGCCCCCAAAAAAAAATGGTGCTTTATACATAGCTTGCACAAAACCCAGAGTTACATCGTCGCACAAAGCACATTTCTGCGACTTATTGGCGACTAAATAAGGGAGAAAACACATCTTCGCTAGGTGCCCTAGTTTTGGAGATATAAATGTGGCCCTCCTGGGGAGACTCCAGATCGGCCACCTATAAGACCTTATCTTTTGAACCAGTGACCGACAAAACTTCTGTCAGTGACACAATATGTGAAACATAGGAACAAATAAATAATACACAAGTATTCTAATAAATTTATAATATATTTTAAAAAATTAAGTAAGTAGGTATGTATGTAACCCCCCCGACCTAAAAAAACTCTGAAAAGTTAAAAAAATAAAATTCTGAAACATTTGGACAAACGTTAATAGATTGTAAATAAGAATCATCTTGGTAACGTTACCTTTAAAAAAAACCGCTTCTAAATCAGTCCATTCTTTTAGAAGCTACGGCACACAAAACAAATAGACACATAAAACAACCCTCTTTGGTCGGGGGTTAAAAAAAGGTCGCACTCAGAGAACTTTAATGATTACTTAGGCCATGACTTAGTAACGGATTTAACAGTTTTGTCATACAAAAGTATGTTAAATTTTGACTAAGTAACGGCTTAACTAATCATTAAATATCTATGAGTAACGCAGTTAATCGTAACATTTTCATTAATTGTGACATTTTCATTTATTATAACTTAAAGTAACATTTATTTCTAAAAACATTTACGTAAGTACCTACAGATGCCACCAGCACATCAAGCTACTCCATCTGTCAAACATTTTAAATAGATTACAAACTTTATACCGATAGCATTAGGTTCATGGTTGATTACGAACGTTTCGGGTTGTTTTTTGTGCTGGCGTCTGTTTACTAAAGGCACGAAGGGAATTTGCATAAATTTTCTTTTTTTTTTTATTTCGATACGGAATGTAAAAATAATGACAAAAAGTAAAAACAAGACCAAAATCGGATTTTGTCCGTCGATCATGAACAATGACGTCATGAAAGTTATCGAATCTATCTGTCTAATCAGCAGTTTCAAATGCTTATATCTTAATACCTAGTATTAGTTCTAAATAAATATTCCAAAAACATTTAATTTTGCTATTTCTGACGTTAATACGCAAAAAAACATGCATTTACCTAATTATGTAATGTAGTCATTCTCAACATTTATTTATTTATTAACTAGCTGTTGCCAGCGGTAACTCGAAAATTATCCCACGAAGAAGATAAAATCGGGATAAAAACTATCCTATGTGTCAGCTAACTCCATACCAAATTTTATTAAAATCGCTCCTGCCGTTTAGACATGAAGAAGTAACAAACATACACACTCAAAAAAAGTTTCGCCGTTATAATATTAGTGTGATGCACAAAGTACACAGCATAGTTACACGCTAGGCTTAAAACTAGTGAGTACATGACCCTGGTAGGGCCCAGCAAGATAACTTAAAACTAACAATAATGTAGTATCTATCATAATATCACGTATATTAGGAACTTTCATAATTAAAATATTAAATTAAGTAATAGGTTATTTCACCAAAAAAATCTAATAAGTCCGTCTGTTAGATTATAGAAAAATATTGGACGAGTGTTTTATCAAATTAATAAAAATTAACAAAAATAAAAAGTGTCCAAGATCAAGACGTGACTTTGTGGGTAAAAGTACTAACCTTGTGACGTCACACGACTTGACACGACTTTTCGATACACTATATCGTCTTCATCTTTTGTATGTGAAAAAATAAAAAAAATATGTCCATAATTTTTTGGAAATCTCTCTGACGGACTAATTAGATTTTTTTTGGGGAAATACCCTATTTGAATAGGGTATTTCCCCAAAAAAAATCTAAGCTTGTATTTGGCTTTAAGTATACGAAAACAAACAAAAATAATATTTATTCAAATTTAACATGCAATTATAATTATATACACACTATTTTAACATTAATATCTTCCAAAATTTCTTGGATACTTTAATAACACATATCTAAGAGCAATTACTTTGAAGCAGTCTTACTGCCGCACTCAGAGAGCTTTAATGATTACTTAGGCCATCACTTAGTAATTAATGGTTTAACAGTTTTGTCATACAAAAATATGCCAAACCTTTACTAAGTGACGGCTTAAGTAATCGTTAAATATCTCTGAGCACGGCAGTTAAATACAGTGTTTTTGTGGAATAAACAGTTTCAGGTAATTTATTATAATTGTATAAATTTCTTCGGTATTCTGGGCTATTTTTGTACATTTTTAGTCTAGGTGCTAGTAAACTTAATTTAGGTTTTCGCCGCTCTTTTTTATCATAATTAAATAGTTATGTTTATGTCTATCTTCACAAAAAATGTGTTACAAAAGTTTAAGGTGAAGGCGACAAGGTAGGCCGCGAAATTCGAATTTTCTTATGTTTTTTTGCAAATTCCCGATCAGCGTCGTATGATAAATAAAATGGGATTCACGGCAATAACAAATGTTATTTGATGAAAACGGCATTCTTGAGACTTTTTTGAACTGGACGGTTGTATTGGTAATGTTAATCATTATTACTCAGTAAATAAACATTTGTTATTTTTATTTGACATACGACCGGAAAATTGCAAAAAAACGTAAGAAAATTCGAATTTCGCAAGCTACCTTGTTGCCTTCACCTTAACTCTGACATCTGCAATGGAGCATGTAGCTTATTGCAACAACTTAAGGAACAATGTCTTATGAGAGGAAATAACTCGACACCAACTCCATACATTCATTTTTAATGGCATCATTATCTGCTGTTTTTCCCAATTATGTTGGGATCGGCTTCCAGTTCAACCGGAAGCAGCTGAAAATCAGTAATTTACATGAAGCGACTGTCCATCTGAACTCCACAACCCAATTAGCACAGTGAGGTTTTCGAGGCACGGAGGTAGCTCGGTATAAAATGGATGGTCATTCAAGGAACGACCTAGGAAAGCGAGTGTGGATGGGTGTATTATTATACCCAAATTACAAACCGCGAGTTTCCTCCTCGCCTTTAAGTTGTTGGTCCCGGCTGTCGTTTGCAGATTTTAGACAGTCACGACAGGTAGTCAGTGGTCGGAATTCTGTCAACCAGGCTTACCAAGGGGGAGGTTATTACAACCCTGTACTAACTGCATTGTGGAGGTCAGACAGGCAGTCGCTCCTTGTAAAATACTGATATTCAGCTGTATCCGGTTACACTGCAAGCCGACCCCAATATAGGTAGTTGGGAAAAGACTATGCAGATGATGATGTGATTAAGGATTCCGGATTTTTGCTAATTTCGACGTATGACTATTTCCAAAAACATGATAAAACTCACTAACTTTTGCCAACTTCGTCTGGCACATCCCACAATAATACGTAATAAAATAATAATTTGTGTCATTGAACTTATAAATATCATTGTAGATCAACAAGTTCGTATACAGTCCTCTGTAGCATACGGCAACCAAATCCTTACTCTGGTCTTCGTAAACATATTTCTTTATTTCTTTCTGATCAATTTTGTCGTTCACTAAGAGTGTGTTAGTGTGAGATTTACTGTTTATATGTTCCAGACTGTCTTTTGTGTCTTCGTCACAGCATTTACAGAAGTACCCTCGAGGAGTTTTTGTCATATGATGAATTTCTAAAACTTTCGTTTCAGCTTTGCTATGATTCTTATCTTTTATATGATCAATGATATTCTTATTTGAATTGGATACATTTACATTACATAACTGACAGACCATGGTATTCGTATCGTTTGTGGAAGTCAAATATTTAATATAATAGTCGTCAATTTTTGCATCAGTTCTTAAAGACGCATTATTAAAAGTGGTACTTGTAGAACTAACATCGCCATTTCCGACTTTATTTTCTGTAAATTTGATATCATTTTGATTCAACTGAATGATTTTATTCTTTTGTTGTTTTCCATCGCCTCGAGCAGCAAAACAAGTACTTTTATCGTTTATTTTAGCCACTTTAGTATTTTTATCATTAATTTTAGAAGAATCAGTATTCATATTACCCAAATCAATAGCAATTTTATCGTTTATTTTAGCCACTTTAGTATTTTTGTCATTAATTTTAGTAGAATCAGTATTCATATTACCCAAATCAGTAGCAACATTCTTAACTATTTTACTACCTTCATTGTTTATTCTATTTAAATGAATTTTAGCAACAATATGATTTTTGATACCGGTTTTTAGTAAAGTTAAGTTACAAATATTACAGTAAAAAAGATTAGGATAATCAGGTGACCGTGTTATAGAATTCTGCACCATGACCTGTTTCACATGTTTGTTAGAAGTAACGTGGACAGCAAAGTTGTGTGTGTCAATGAAGAGTTTACAGACTTCACAATAAGTTTGGCCTTGTTGCTGAATGTGCTTGTCTTTGACTATCTTTCTATGGTATTTGTCAAGAGTATGATGAGACGAGTTTGTAAGGACTACGACGTTGCATAGCACGCAATGGCTTGAGACACTGTCAATCTGAAATTTAAAAAAATATTTAAGTTCAGTGCTGCTTGTGTGTTTCCAGTGGTCGCAAGGGCGACTGCTGCATGCTGCATTATTTTACTATTGATGTACACACAGTAGACAACACAGGAAAACACAACACAATATAATAGGGTAGTTAACCATAAAAATCTAATTAGTCCGTCAGATAGATTTCCAAAAAATATTGGACACGTATTTTTATTTTTTCACGTAAACAAACAATTAAGGCGATACAGTGCTTTAAAAACTCGTGTGACGTCATTTTCTGAGACATTAGTATGAAATTATTTATCAGTCAGTGACGTCACAACCCCCCACTCAAATCTTTGACGCGTTTTATCTTCGTCAATTTTTATTGATTTGATAAAACAAAAAATACGTATCGAATACTTTTCGTTAATCAAACAGACGGACTAATAAGAATCATTTTTTTAAAAGTCAGTAAACATCCAGAGGCTTCGCCCGCTACAACTCGGAAATTATCCCACGGGAAGATAAAATCGGTATAAAAACTATCCAGTGTTAATCCAGTTTATACACTATCTGTGTACCAAATTTTTTGGTTCACAGTTCTCACGAACAGTTGTTCAGTGTTTGCGTGATAGAGTAACAAACATACTTCCATACAAAAAAACTTTCACGTTTATATTAGTAAGAAGATAGATAGTGCTACTCCTGCCGGAGCTGCGGGTTGTTCGATAGAGATACCGCGGCCCCGGACACGAAGGGCTAAAATAACTTTAAAGAAGGAACATAAACGGCCTTATTACAAAAGTGGTTAAACCTTTTTTTTTTTTTGGCGGGTGGAATATCATCAAATAACCCCTCCCGCTCTTGGGCAGAGCGAAAGGGAGTGTCAGACTTCTACTGACTAAAAACCACCCATGTTCCTTCTTAGCCCTCTATGTCGATGCCGCGATAACTAGTGTAAACCCGCCCCTCCCATGTTGCTGACATCTCATTGAAGCGCGCGTGGAACACGAACGCGCCGTCGACACGGCCTGTTTTCGTCGTAAGACGGACGGACGGCGAGTTAGCCCATCACTCACCGTCCACAGGCCCGCGTCTACGGTGGCCGGAGGTCATCACGTGGCCCCCGACGCCCGGAGCGCCTCCCGCGGCGGCTTGGACGAGAGGATCTCTCCCTCTCGCGTTCCGCCACCGCCTTCGCTAGCGCTGCGAAGCAGTGGCTTCGCAGGAGGCGACGGCGTCCCATTCCTCCTCGCCCCGGACCATGGCTTGCACCAGGACCGGGCGCGAGAGGTCGCTGCCGCCGATCGAAGTGGTTAAACCTTTGTTTAATTTAGACTTGGTTTATCTCGCAAGCCGTCACTTTCTTTTGAATATTATCGAAGTGAGACGGCATGTGAGATAAACCAAGTCTAAGTTAAATCCAGGTTCATCCACTTTTGTAATAAGCCCGTTAAGGTTCTTAGTCAGCAGAAGTTTGACACTCCCTTCCGCTCCGCTTAGAGCGGGAGGAGTCAGTTGATGATTTACCACCGTCAAAAAAAAAACTGCTCGTATATCTCGTTGGTCTAGTGGTCGAAAGCGCGACTGCTAAGCAAGTGGTCGATTCCAGGGTCGGACAGTGATTTATTAAACGACTTCCAAAAGGAGGTGGTTCTCAATTCGTCGGTTTTTTTTATTATTTATGTTCCCCGATTACTCGAAAATGGCTGGACCGACTTCGATTTATACTTCCTAGGTGGTCCCATGATCATCAAGTCAGGATCTGATGATGGGATCCTGGAGAAATAGAGAGAACTCTTCAAATTTTAGAGGGACTCTTGAAGTGATTTGAGTAGTTTTTGGAAGAGTACCTTCTCGGAGTTTCATCCATTTCCATTTCACTTTGGTGAAGATCTCATAAAGAACTTCGGAGGTAGGCAACGGAACTCCTCAATAAATGATAGCAAATGGACTGGGGTTGCTGAAATCTCATGTCTATCGTTTACACTAGTTCATAACATAACATCACGCCGGTACGCTTTGAAGGGGTAAGCACATAATTATGACCACTAAAAAGTGAAAAATAAAAACTTTTTAACAAAAATTTAAACTGACTTCAACAAAAAATAAAACAAAAAAGGAAAAGCTTTAGAACAGAAATCTTCTGAAGTTGTTGGCAAAAAAATAAATTAAGCACACAAAAGTCACCGACTTTCTAGTCACATGCCAAATAAAAATACGCGAGAAAATGAAAATTTCGTCATGAAAAATAAACTTTTTGAATTTTAGTGACATTCCTGGTTGTGCCTGTACTCTTCATATAAAAGGCGACATGCGGGAGTACTTACTAGTAAGTACACCTCTGCCTAACCCTTCGGAGATTACAGGCGTGATGTTATGGCCTCCCCCTTAGAACGCCATAAAGAACGGCAGCCTGCCGTTTGCATCCTCGACTCGACTCGACTCGCATTATGTCGTCGGTCCACCTGGTGGGAGGCCTACCAAAGCTGCGTCTTCTGGTTCGTGATCGCCACTCGAGAACCTTCCTTCCCCATCGGTTGTCGGTTCTTCGAGCGATGTGTTGCCCATTGCCACTTCAACTTGCTAAGTCTGAGAACTATGTCGGTGACCCTGGTTCTTCGGCGGATTTCCTAATTTCGGATCTTATCGCACAAAGAAACTCCGAGCATAGCTCTCTCCATTGCTCATTGCGACTAGCGTGACTCTGAGCTTCTCTAAGAGGCCAGCAGTTAAGGACCATGTCTCTGAGCCATAAGTCATCACTAGCAACACACACTGGTTATAGACCCTTCTAAAGACACTGCGGAATGTGGCGTAGTTTCCCGAACGTCCTTGTGTTATAAAAATACAGTAATTCTTACCGTCCTAGCAAACTTCTTATTGATGGGCTTAAAAATGTTTCTTATGTGATTTTCGGTGATTTCGTGAGCTCTTGTGTCCTGAGATAACCACATCTTGCAAAGCTGGCAATAAATACTATTCATAACTGGCTTATAACTCTGGAAATGTTCTGGAGAAACCGTAAATACATCACCATTTAAATCCTCGATCCAAATTTTATTCAACATGATTATAGGTAGATTTACTCTCAACTTGTATTTTTTTAACATGGCTTTTAGGTAGTCTTCAAAACTTTTTGTTTTCTCCTCACTTGGAGGTTGAATTTTGTTGTCTTCATTGCTAGGACCTAGCATAGCTACTTTGTTGTTCGTTGTAGCATTCGTGTTGTTAGCTGTACAAGATATAGTATTAACAGGTTCAAAATCACTGTCATCATCCATTCTTTCATTGTTTAAAACAATATCATCTGCATCAGTGTGACTTCTATCTACATTTATTATTTTATAAAATTTACTTATAATTATTGCATCTTTATTTGATTTTGCGTGGAATTCTGATGACTCATGTTTTGTTTTGTTTTCTTTTTTAATAATCTTGGAGCAAGGAACGCAGTAATATGCCTCTTCATCGATTTTTTCGTCATGTTCAATGATATTTGTATCTATTTGTTTGGATAGTTTTTCAAGAACTTTCTGGTATATGTCTTTGATTGTTTTATGTTGTTCGCTGTCGTTGTGTTTATTGGAACATTTTACGGGAACATGTACGTTACAAATATGGCACTCGTAAGTGTCAGTAGGTTCTGAAAAAAAACGCAACGTGTAAAGATTTAAGATTCAATACGAGAAAAAAAACCGGCCAAGTGCATGTCGGACCACGCACAATGTAGGGTTCCGTAGTTGCCCATCAAAATATGTGAACTTACTAAACTGATTAACCACCCTGCCTACCTGCATACATTTTCAGTTTTAAGACCTGT
Organism: Diarsia rubi; assembly: GCA_932274075.1. NCBI lineage: Eukaryota > Metazoa > Arthropoda > Insecta > Lepidoptera > Noctuidae > Diarsia > Diarsia rubi. Next base: position 6,079,765 of record OW026441.1, read on the forward strand.
GCTCACATACTTTATATCATCATTTCAGTCAAAAGACGTCCACTGGTGGACATAGGCCTCCCCCTGGTGTCGCCACATTGACCGGTCCCGTGCGTCTCGCATCCTGCTGGTCCCCCCGCAACCTTCACCAGGTCATCGGTCCACGTAGTGGGAGGCCTTCCAACGCAACGTCTTCCGGTTCGCGGTCGCCACTCCAGAACCTTTCGGCCCCATCGGCCATCCGTTCTGCGAGCAATGTGCCCTGCCCATTGCCACTAAGTCTGGCGATTCTTCGGGCTACGTCTGTAACCTTGGTTCTGATGTGGATGTCCTCATTTCTGATTCGATCACAGAAGGAAACTCCGAGCATAGCCCTCTCCATTGCCCTCTGGGTGTCTTTGAGCTTTCTGATAAGAGTCATTGTGAGCGATCAAGTTTCGGTTCCGTATGTAATCACTGGCAACACACACTGGTTAACACATACATTATATATAGGAATATATTTTATACAGGTATGTTTTATACTACTACTCATAAACTTGTAATAGTAACCCTACGCTGTCATAGTTATCTTTTTAATTTCGTTATAATTATATGCTCACATGCACACGCTCAAACACAACCCGTATAGGTGGTTTAAGTAGCCAGACTTGTGAGTCTAACAAAAAATTGCACTTTATAGCTTAATATTTCACAAACAAATCCCTTTATCGAAAGTGTTTGAGCAAACTCACAATATTTTAGACCTATCCAATGACAGCCCACACTATCAGCTTCGCAAGAAAAAAAAAATCATTCCCTCTTTTATGTGTAAGTACTGGAGATACTTACCCTAAAAAAAAAACATTTTCCAGATTTTATTTTTCCACTTTGTCGGCGTAACTCATTTGATATTCATGCCAAATTACAGGTTTCTAGTACTAAGAGTCTCAGAGCAATCGTGCGAACGGGCGGACTAACACTGACGGACAGACTGACAGACGGACATGGCGAAACTATAACAATATTATAAAACAAAGTCCTCCGCCGCGTCTGTCTGGTCGCGATAAACTTAAAATCTACTGCACTGATTTTCATATTGCTTTCACCAAGATATAGAGTGGTTCTCAAGTAAAGTTTAAGTATATAATTTGACTGACATTCACACGGGCGAAACCGCGGGCATCAGCTAGTTTATAATATTAGTAAGGATGATGAACATAAATTGGATAAAATTCCATACCTGAATAGCATTGACTGACATTCACACGGGCGAAACCGCGGGCATCAGCTAGTTTATAATATTAGTAAGGATGATGAACATAAGTTGGATAAAATTCCATACCTGAATAGCATTCTTCTTCATTTAGAGGTTTTATCTGAGTGGTGGAACCCACATTCTTGCTGAAGTAATTCAAATACATACTGTCCTCGGGGTAGGTATAGTAGGTTTAAGACAGGTCTAGGTTAATTTTTCTGAAAAAAAAAACGTACAGAATAAAAAACTTAAAAGTAAATCCTAGTAAGTTAGGATGGGCAAGATAGATTTAGTGTACTGCCAGCAGAAACAATATTTATACACTAATCAACATTTTGGAAGCAATTTTTGCCTTCTGTTAACTAAATTAATATTTAGGGACCCACCTACACTATCTGCACTAATAATAATATTATAAATAATAATAATATATAATAATAATAATAATAATATTCCACAACTATCACACAACGCCATCTAGTCCCAAAGAGGAAATATTTGTATTTTAGTATGTAACAAATAAACTTTTTAAATTAATTCTTTCATCATTAGAAAGCTACATCTTCACCAAGTAACATGGGCTATTTTTATTTCCAAAAATAATTGGGGATCCCTATTAAAACTTGAATATTGTAAACCAAGGTGTAAAAAATAATGTATAAAATGTCTTTCACTGCATGAGTTGGGAAAACTTAGAACAAAACAATGTACTAAAATATTTAGGAACATAATATCAATAGTCAAGTCTGTGATAGCATATTATATCTATCTCACAATAACTGTAACTTTTACAATTAAAATTTAAGATTAAAAAGAATTAATTTTTGCGAAGCTTATACCCTTAATGAAGCTTGTAACTCATAAGGCTCAATCTTCTATAAAAATTATCCAATCACAGTGTTAGTTGCCATACTCCTCAGAAACAGCTTGACCGATTTTTATGAAATTTTGTGTGTAGATTCAGTAGGTGTGAACAACCTATTGTTGAGTACTTTTCACCCTCCTAAGGGCAATAGAACGATGAAGGTCTGAACAGTAATTAATTTGCTAAATAAGCTAGTAGCTGCTTGTGTTCTCAACTGAAGATTAAGATTAGGTGGTTTCATAAAGGGTGTAAAAGTACCCTAACGCAAACAAAGGGCATTTGTTCTCCCCACCACTGCGATCATTTTTTGGTTCTAGACCATACCTGGGAACCCCCTAGTTACGGAGATATTGGGTGTTAAAGTTCCAAAATTTTCACAGCTGTTTTTGTAAATCCTCCATGACCCGTTTACTATTCAAAGCATCCACTAGCACAATGTTTTAAGAATGCTACATTGAGTTTTACTGTAAAATGTGATTTTTGACCCCAAAAAGTCATTTACCATATGGGTACTTAGTTTGATGTACAGAATGCTTGGTTTACGTTTGTGTGAAGGGTTAGTTTACACCCTGTATATGAGAGGGGGAAATCACCAAATAACTCATCCCACTCAAGAGTGGCAGACTAGTTACGCCTTCGTGTACAGGGTCAGGGTATCACTTTCAAACAACTTCTCAGCAGCAGTCCAATCGCTCAGCCACTGCACCAACCGACGGCATGGTTGGTGCAGTGGCTGAGCCATTGGACTGCTGTGCTGTGTTGCAGGTTCAATCCCCGCACCAAACAAATATTTGTATGGCCTACAGATAGTTGTTTCAGGTCTGGCTGTCTGTGTATGTAAGTTTAAATGTTTGTGAACGCTCCCACGATACAGGAGACATTCCTAGTGAGGGGCGATGTTTTAAAAAAAAAGAAAAAACTCGCAGCCTCAGGCCCAGGATGACTCTGCCTTGGAGTGTAATTGTAATGTTGCCCTACAAACTATGTAGCACTTGATATCGTGTCTTGCCGGTCCTGTTATTTGCACATCACAGGAGCTGATGATGGCTACTGAAAGTAACTGATCGGACTCAGTTTGAATTGTCATTGACACGCTAAGAGTGCGGGTAGCCAAGTCTTCTTCTTCTTCTTTATGGGGTTCAGGTTTCCGCACTTAGTCCTTGAAGTGGACCATAGTGCGTGAGCCATGGTGGCCGATTACTCCAACCAGCCCACCTCCCTCCAGAAGCAGATCAGACTTCCCGGTCTCCTCAGGGCATCCGCAAGGGATCTTGGTGTTCCAAGGGTCTCCTCACGAATCTTGGTAACGCCTGTACACTCAAGGAGCACATGCGCCACCGTTTCCTCTGCCTCCATGCATGCTCTGCACAGGGGGCTATCAGTAGTAGCCAAGTAATTCGCTAACTCCCCCCTATGACGACCTGACGGATCTGACCCTTTGATAATCTATGCGTCACTATGTCGCTCTTTCTAACTATTGAGGTGCATAATGTACTAGTAGTACATTAGACCTCAATGATTCTAACCCGTTCTATCTCCTAGCTCTCTAGGATAATATGAGGGGGAGTACTTACGGTTTCCAGTCAGAATGCACGCACGATAAAGCAACTGCTACGAGTAGGTGGGCAGGAAGCTAGCTGCACGAACCGGTACTGGCCTACATGGTACTAATCGACACTAAACATTTTAACTCCATCTGAAATCCGTTTATGATTATGTTATTAAATTTCACAGAGGAAAATTAAGGATGGAAATGGAATCGGGTTGGCGGGACATACGATACGCAGGTCTACCAACTCGTTCTTTTTCTGAATCGGAGATAGAAATAGAAGGTCCGAAATGGTCTTGCAATGATGGTGTACTTATAAAACGAGCTCCAGTCTACAACTACTATATAAACTTACGATTGAATTATTGAAATTGGGCGATCGCTGCAGCAAGTGTTGAGTAGAGTTTGCAAGGCGAAGTGTGGCGCCTGCGATCCGATTTGTCCACAAAATTCAAAATTTTAACTCTCAACCAACCAGAGCACAGAGATTTTGACAAAACTTTTGGACGCGTTTATGAGAGTCGCTTCGAGTGAATCACAGCTGGCGCGTTCTATTCCCGAGCTGGAAATTGTTTATTTCTGGATACTAAGTCAGTTCCTGAAATTCATTATAAATTTACCTAGATTCATAAAATAAATGTATTTGAATTTTACTTATAACAAAACAAAAACGCAAAGGTCTGGATCCGGCATTACAATTTTTCACACATGGGTGGGTAGAACGTGGTAAAATTATTAACTGGCAAAGCTTTAGAGACGCGATGTCTAACGAAATCTAAACATGGTCCTAGTTCATCATTTTTCTAAATGTTTGAACAATTAACTGATAACGGTTCTCCACTAACTACTAACTTTACATAGTATTTAATCCAGTCAGTTGATACGTGCGCGTCACAGCAAACGAATGTCCGGTAATCTATTCCTACCGGCTCTTGTTGCAAAAGATACAATACGTGTTTTCGTTATTATTATAGGTATTATAAATAATATTAGAATTGTGATATTACTGTGATAATATTCGAAGTGTTTAATTATGAAACAAATACATAACCCTCCTTTTGGGCTTCGCCGCAGTCGGGTAAAAAAGTAAATGTGGACCACTATTAGTATAGTCATTGGTTTTGTCCAGCTCGTTTCGCCATATTCTACGAAGTTTCCTGCGACGCTTTCTGACTGTGTCAAGTGTTAACGTTAGTTTCATACGAAATATTTGGATTTTCACAGCCAGATAGTTCGAAGACAATAGATTGACCGACTTTTTGAAAAAAATACCTGACTTCCAAAAATTATACTAATAAGTTAAACACTACTTGCCATAAACAATACGTATCTAGGTACTAAATAAGCAAACTCATATACTACCAAGAAAATACACAATTTATATTAGAACCATCGCGAGTAGAAACAGCTTCTACAAAATTAAAAAATAATCTCCTAAATCAGTTCATAATTGAAGGAAATATCAAAGATAGAAACAAAAAGCTTACAGCCGGACATAGACCCTCCTCATTATTTGAAGTCGGTTGAAAAGTAGGAAGCTAGAGAGTTATAAATGTACCTAGAATATTATTGTATTACAAATAGCAGTATTTTCATGGAGTATCTTACTTTCTGACCTCGACAACACAGGTATCAGCACGCTACCTTTTGATAAGACTAATAGTCCGGCCACTTACTACCAAGTTTTTTTTTGGGGTGGAGAAATCATCAAATGATTCCTCCCGCTCTGGGCAGAGAGGTAAGGGCCTCCTTCGAACAACCCGCAGACCCGACGGGACCAACTTAATTAAAGAACAGCGAAGACCGCAGCCTAACGTGTTTTTCGAGGTCCGGAAGATACTTTACATGTAGTAGGCACTCACTTAACTACGGACCAACCTAGGCAATCGCGTCTTAGCCTTAGGATCTACCCGAGACACTTAATAATTAGCCAAGAGCTCCTCTTTGAGTAGGCTTTATAAAGTACCTACATATTCTAACTGCCAGACAACTAACTAAACTATAAAAACATACTCTTACTCTAATAACCATCCACTTCCTACTTATAAAACTCACTACATCTCACTACACTCTCCTCGTTTTTCAGCACGTATACAATATGTAAACGGACCCTCAACTACCTAAACGAAATCATTTCATTTACCATGCCATGCAGACACTCACACGAGTGCCGACGTCAGCACATGAGGCACATCGCGATCACCAGTAGCAGTAGGACTCCGCCATATTTGCTTATCACGTCTTGCGTTCCCATCGCGACGTTTGCAGCGCTTACGTTTCAGGCAACGATTGTTTCCAGTCGCCGCCCTACGTACTCACAGCTTACAGCTTTGTAATAGAACGGTGTGGTCATATTTAAGGATTTTAAAGGTCAATAGTTACAGTTTTAATTATGACCACATCTTTTGGATACAGATGGAAGTACGAGGGCGGTCGCTTTGTTTTTTCCAACGTATTTATCGACAACGTGTTCGTTTCAGCGAGTTGTTTACCAGCGTTTTATCCACGTTCATATTTAAAACTTTTCTCACGACATTCCTCATTCCTCCGCATCACGTGACAATCGATTACCACAGGCGCCACTATCAGACTTCCTCTTATACAAGGTATAAACGAACTTTTCGCGAAGCTGTTATCCATGCATTCCGTAATCAAACTAAGATACCTACTACTTTTGCCACCGACTTCAGAAACTGATTTTTCGAGGGTTCCGTAGTCAATATGGCCGTATACGCCCTAGGCGGTCCTTACATCGAAGATCTATAACTAACCTACTAACACACCAACTAACACAAAGTTATAATTAGGATATAAGATAAGTAACTCACTAACAAACTAACATACCTAACTCATTTCAATGTGTTTTTATCTCATAAACCGTGAAAGGAATAATAAAGCTTTTTATATTTTTTTATATTTATATTAGTCAATATGGAACCCTTTTAGTTTCGCTACGTCTGTCTGTCTGTCCGTCCGCACTATATTTCAGAGACTCTTAGTACCAGAGAGCTGTAATTTGGCATTTTTTAGGGTATCTCTAGTAAACATTAAAGTGGGGATGATTTTTAATTTCTAGCAAAGTCCATTGTTTGGGATGTCGTTGGATAGGTATTTAAAAAATATTTAGCTTTAAATTGCAATTTTTTGTTAGACTCAATACTTGTTGTGTTTGGGAGTGTGAAAAAAAATATAGTAGCATTTAACGAAAAAAAAAGGAAAACTATCACAGCTAACTATCGACCAACTTATAAAATGTACTTGTATGAAATATTTTCCTATACATCATTTATGGGAGCGCAGATCTCAAAATTGCAAATGTAAGTTCGTTTTATTTTTACAATAAAAATCATCGTTCGGAGGCAGGTAGGCAGGGTGCTATCAGTTCAGTAAGTTCAATATTTGGATGGGTAATTACAGAACCCTACATTGTGCGTGGTCCGACATGCACTTGGCCGGTTTTTTCTTCTAAAGTTTATTTTTACTCTTTATTGTAACACAACAGTCACTACAAATGTTACACAATGAAACAAAATATCTAATGTTATTCACTGAAAAAAAATGACGTAACGTTTCTTTCGCACGGTATCGGAATAGATACGTACGCGAGCGCTGAGGGGGCGCGCGATTCAACTGAGTGAATCTGCCCTAATAATATTATATTCTTTGGACTGAATTCTACATTAGGCTACATAAGGTTGATCCGTTTATCAGCTAGTTGTTTATAATATTTCTAGCAATATAAAAATTAATTATCAAAGACCATGGTTAGTTATCGTTAGGCATAACGTCTTTATAGTTTTGTCAGTTTGGCTGTGGTTAGTAATCCATTTTATGATACAACAATCTACCCACGCTTGTGTTATAAAATGTAATGCCGGATCCAGACCTTTGCATTCCTTTTTTGTAAGGAAAATTCAAATACATTTATTTTGGTGGTACACGTTAATTTAATGTAATTCAGAAACTAACAAAGTACTCCGAAAAAACCTCTTATCTTCCCTGGGAATAAACACCTTTGGATGTGTTCAAGCGTTATAGTTATAGTTGTTATAGTTTAAGCGCGCCAGGCTGTGATATACTCGAAGCGACTCGCGTAAACGCACCCATCACGTTTGTCACCTTAACTCCGCTCGATGACTGGTCACAAGTTTAAATATTTTTATTTTACCGACCAATCGGGCGCCACCTCACCTTGTTGGTTTGCTACCTCGACACTGCACCAGTGTTTCCAACAATACGATTTAAATCGTATTTATACGAACTTTTTAGATCTTGTACGATGTACGATCGAGTAATCGAAATCGTACTCAAAATATACGATCTTTTCAAATCTTAACCCATCATCATAACGAAGTAAAAAAAATAGATGATAAATTAAATTAATTTTTGAATATGAACGAGCTAAACTTTTTTTGTATTTTTAACCAACTTGACCGAATGCATTGCATTCAATAACTATTAATCTATCTTATTTGCACTTTAATTTTTCAAAATGGTCCCCTGGTTTAGTTGTGTTGCTAACAATTCTTGATTTGAATCGATTGAAATGATCACTTTTGCAATTATATATCATAATTATTTAAGTATGATTTGACAGTTTTAATTACGAGCAATGTGTTATTGTTATTGCTGTAAGCAACTGAAACTGTCAAAATGTACATACATAGGTAATCGCAAAACTCCCTTCGTGGTTAGGGATAGTCGGTCAGTACTGGCCCGGCCGCACATGCATTTATTTAATAGTTGAAATTAACTAGGGTTACTCCAGTACCAAAGGGGGCCCCAAGCTCAGATGTTAACGAATATAGGCCAGTAGCAGTACTGTCAGCTTTTGCTAAAGTCTTCGAGTCCGCGTTGTGTTCAACTATCCACTCGCAAGTAGCCTCTCAGCTCAACGATGCGCAGCATGGTTTCCGGGCGGGCCGTAGCACTAATTCTAATTTAATGTGTTTTTTAAATCAAGCCACCACAGTGCTGGACTCGGAGGCTGGTGCCCAACTGGATGTCGCTTACTTCGACTTCAGGAAGGCATTTGATAGTGTCGATAATGACATACTTTTAAGTAAATTTGCGGGGATGGGTTTTACCCCAGCTCTCTTGAAGTTCTTTGCTAGCTAGTTGGGCAACCGCAAGCAAATAGTAGAATACGCAGGTTACATCTCGGACTCGTATTTAACCCTTACAGGAGTTAGCCAAGGGACAAATTTAGGACCTTTAGAATTCATAATCATGATTAATGATCTTCCAGAAATAATGAAAGAAGCTAGCTGTTTATTATTTGCTGACGATCTCAAGCTATTCTTGCGTATCACTGACGAGTCGAGCTGCGAAAGGCTCCAGCGGGACATTGATAGAGTGGTAGCTTGGAGTGAAGTGAATAAACTACACTTCAATGTGACGAAGTGTAATGTAATGTCATTCACGCGGGCCGTGGTACCACGACGCCATGATTATCGTATGAACGGTCACGTCATATCGCGGGTGGAGTCAGTGCGAGATCTCGGGGTTACTTTCAATGGGGATCTTTCGTTTCGGGCTCACGTAGTGCAGGTCTGCAAAAAAGCGTTTAGAAATCTTGGTTTTGTGATGCGTGAAACCCGTGACTTCAATATGGCAGCAGTGAAAGCACTTTACAATGCGTTGGTGCGAAGCAACTTGGAAACTAGTGCTATCATCTGGAATCCTTATGAGGTGAAGTATTCTCAGATGCTAGAAAAAATGCAAAATAAATTTACCCGATATCTGTACTTAAGGCAGTTTGGGGTCTACCCTTTCTACCCGCTTATGTATCCAACTCTCTTTGTAATAGGGATGGTTGGGTACTATAAGTTGGAAGTAAGGCGCAACCTCGCTCTCGTAAAAACTGTTTTTATGGTTTTTCGTGGTATGTTAAATAATCCACAAATATTAGAATCGTTGGGATTACTTGTTCCAGACAGAAGGTTACGGTTGGGACCGGGGGAGGGGCTTTTTAAAGTCCCGGCATCGCGTACTAACATATTAAAGTTCGCACCAGTGATTCGAGCAATGCGAACACTGAATAGTGTGTCTCGGCGTTTGGACATATTTTCTTGTTCTTTGGCGGAATTCCAGAGGGTGACACTTAATATATTGTCCACTGTATAGCTGTGTTCCTACACAGACCCGCTACTTGGGACTGGACTTTTAACAATTTATGACTACTTTTGTTAGCACACACAGGTAAGACCCAATCTTACCTGTTAAAACAAATGTATGTGTTAATGAATAAATAAATAAATAAACTTACGAATTTAATTCAGGATGCATATTTGATGAAAAAGGCATTCTTGAGACCTTTATGTACTGAGACGATTGTATTGGGGATTTCAATAATTATTGCTCATTAGATAGACATTTGTTACTCCCGCGAATCCAAGGCCTCCTGGGAAATTGCAAATAACGTAAGAAAATTCGATTTTCGCGAGCTACCTTGTCGCCTTCACCATAATGATAAATAATGTTGATTTAAAATTATCTTTACATTACGTTTTAAAATTATTCACGTTGTTTTATTTTAATTTAATCACGGTCGTACTCTTTTTTTCCTTAAAATGTTGGCAAAATAAGATCTTTTAAAATCCAAGTATTCCAAGTCCATCACAATTATTCACAATGGTACAAAATCTTTTTAAAATATAAAGTTAGCAACACTGAGGTCTGAACGGCACACTGTCACACTGGCACAGAAATTGCACACCACCACAGAGTACCGGTACTTTTATTTGACTGACAGACACCACACCACACTTGCATAGATTAATAATTAATATACCGGTACACACTTGACACTTCACCACAGAGCACTATATAATACTGCACTTCACACTTGTGTCCTTGTGTCATGGAGCCGGCCGGGAGCGATCAGCGATCGCCTCTTTTCTTTCGACTTAAAAATCTACAATTCCATAATTAAATAGTTGGAATTGTAACTCTATCATAGAAGTACTTGAACACTACCAAACCATCATTTCACGATTTGCAAGTCCATAATGTACTTTCTAAGCCGGATCCAGAGAAAAAACGCGTTAGTAGGTAAGTACCTACATTAAATAATATTATTATGTCCTGCCATTCCGATTCCACTAGCTAATATTGAAAACTGTGTCATTCTGATCAACTAATTTCAGATGCAGGTAAGCTGTTCAGCGTCGAGTTCAAGCAATTCGTTCGTCGAAAGTACTATAGCCTACAGCTATGCCGTGCCGGTAGCGGGTGACAACTGTGACAAGTGCGTGAAGCTACCTACCTACCTTCTCGTAGCAGAGCGAAGTGCGCGCGTTCCTACTGGAAACCGTAAGTTCAAAAAAATAAGTATTGAAACCGTGGCATAGTGACGCGTAAATTACCTACCTACCTATAAAATTTAGAACTAGAAAGTTCCGCCGCGGGCTTCGCTTCATCGAGAATTAATTCAATTAATGCCGATGCATGCACCGCTGCGTGGGCGTGCACCGCCGCGTGCGACGCTTCGGCGGCCGGCTCTTCAGTATGACCTAATAGGTACTCGTAGGTGTTCTAGATTGGCTTTTTGGTGGCCATAACCGCGACTACTTCACTGTATTCATGTACAACGCCTGGATGCTGTTGGAGCTAAACAAGCTTGAGAACATTTAAATGCTTATACTTTACGAAGTTGGTGGCAAAAAAATAGATTTAAAAAACTATAACTCAACTTCCGATAAAATTACAGACAGGTAGAAAACAAGAAACTATTGGCTATTCTTACAAATCTACTGGCACCTCATTTATTAAACTCCTTTTATGTGCTATGGCGGAACATACAAACATAGACTGCCAAAATCATTACTCTTTCTTTTGGCTTTGTTATAGTCAAGTAGTGTAAAAGTTATTTTAGACTTTTTTTAACCAGTTTTTTTTTTAATTTGGTTTACCTAGCAAAAAGTTTGTGTTTTAATATTTTTTTTACAATTCTATATTTCTTACTCAGGTGTCAACTATCTGCTGAGCTGCAGGACTTTAAAACGGAAAGGATATTTTTGGACTAAAGGAAATAGATGATGAAAGAGATGGTCATTGTCGAAGCAATGTTCGAGGCCGCAGCTATCATAACCCGAAGGTACATAGAAAATAGTTGTTATTTTTAAAAGTTGCCCCACGCTAGGAACTTCTATCAACTATCTTTAGGCCATACAAATGTTTGTCCCGTGCGGAGATTGAACCCGTACCACGTAACACAGCTGTCAACTGCTTGAGCCACTGCACCAAACGTGTTGTCATAGTAACAACTCGCCAGCTGTCCGCCAAGTTGTAGGCAGAGGTGGGGACGGTAGCCATATTTAGCTATTAATGCTAAAACATGACATCATCAATATGGCAACTCTTGGAGGAGGCCAACCTTTGTCCTGCAGTGGTCATCTTTTGGCCTGCCCGTAAACTCTGAAGGGTCCTTCTTATCTTATCATGGGGTTTAGGTTTCCGCACTTAGTCCTTGAAGTGGACCATTGTGCGTGAGCAGTGGTGGCCGTTTACTCCAACCAGCCCACCTCACTGCAGAAGCAGATCAAACTTTCCGGTCTTTTCACGGCATCCGCAACGGATCTTGGAGTTCCCAGGGTCTCCTCGCGAATCTTGGTAACGCCAGTGCACTTGAGGAGCACGTGCTCTGCACAGGGGACTGTCAGTGATACCTAGGGTGTGGAAGTGTTTATTCAGTGAACAGTGTCCAGTGATGGTCCCCGCCACCAGACCCAGGCTATGTCTGTTCAGGTCCAGAAGACGCCTGCTCAGATTTGCATCCAGGGTCCAACTGAGGGTTTGACAGACATTTACTTATTAGTGTACCCACCCACATTCCACCAGTTATGTTACAGTACCATGTAACAGTAGGCGAGCCTTTTGCCATCAACAGGGCAGAAATGCAGATTTTAGTGGTTACTGTGTTTCTGAGGGTAAAACCATCCATCCAGAGACTTAATCTAGATTGACTTGAGTTATTACACCAGCACCAGCACACACCAGCTATTTTAAGAACAAAATGAAAAAAATATAACATTTAGGGTAATGGTTGAAAACGAGTATTTGTTTTGAATAAATAGGTACTGATGTTATTATCTTGACCACCATCATTTAGACTATCCGTGTACCAAATTTCATTCAAATGACAAAACCAAGGTTCAGTACTTTTGGCGTGAAAGTGCGACAAACAGACAGTTACTTTTGCATTTATATTAATAAGGATTACCATTCGATAATTTCTGACCGATTCTAGCGAAGCCACGGGCAAAAGCTTGTTTGAACGAATTGCTTAGTTTTAGTGCATACTCTCATTTGTGCATTCCAGAAGGCTAATTCTCGAACATTCCTCGTCAAGTAATGCTGATGACGTCGTGGTGTCTTCAGCCATTATCCACAGCAAGAGCCGAGCAGATCCGATGGTAGCCGAGCGCACACGATGGCAACCGAAGATACTGAAAAACTAATAAAACTTGAAGATTCGTGTTAAGTAGATCTTATGTATTGAATATTGCATTGTTTTTGTTTAGTTTTGTTTGGTAGTTTGTACATCTTTATGTATGCAGTACTTGTCATATGAAAGGATTTCTAATACCGGGCTTTAGGCACTAATCTGAGGAGCAGTACAGCCACTAGTGCTATTCGTAAACACATACACCAAATGCCCCCATCTGACCTCTGCTCGACGAGGCTGTAATGTTACATTCCTGCCGGGGCTGCGGGCTGTTTGCAGGAGATACCGCAGCTCTGGACACAAGGGCTAAGAAGGATCATGGGTGGATTTAAGTCAGTAGAAGTCACGCACTCCCTTCCGCTTCACCCAGAGCGGGGAGTCATTTGATGATATTCCACCATTCAAAAACAAAAAAAAAACTTTAAATTCCCCTAATAATAATTCGATCCAGCCTGTCCCTAGCTGCTCCCAATTAAAGAATTTTTTTTTTACGAATATGGATAATAATATTTCTAAATTGGGTATGATATTTGGATATTAGCGTACAAATCCTATTTAAAAAAAATAAACAACCAAATAAAAACAGATAGATGGAGTTATGAAAATTATAGTGTTAAAAATTAAGGCAGTCAACTTATCAAACAATTAAAAAACAGTTTAACAAAGATATACTAAGTCTCAAAAGGTCTCGGACTATGTCAGGGGGACGAGCAGAGTAGGAGTGGTTTTAGCTGGTTCGAGTCTGGCACTATCTCGCACAATAGTCGAGGTGTCAGTGGGGATTTACCACTCCTGCCAAAATAAGGTGGCAAACCAGGGAAGAGCCTCAGCATCCTCTAAATTTTCATTTAAGTTTTTATTTGTTCTTTTCTGTTACATAGCTTTGTTTATTTGTGTAAGTTATTTATGATTTAGATAGGCAAATATTGTTTTGTTTTTTAATTGTTCTATCTATTTTATCATTTGGTACTTTTATATTTTTCGGCAAGTCCTCTCTGGTGATAATGATTATAGGGAGCTGAATAACCTCCTTAGGGCAAGGAACATTGCCTTCCACACTTACTCCCTCCTAAGATATACTTAATGACTATGGGCAATAAACCCACCAGAGTGCTCATTTAGAATGTCCCAATCGAGATCTACCCAAAAAATCTCAGCGAACTACACGTTGGCAGGTTACAAGGTTACTTAGGGCTCACTTTAGTTACTCACCTCTCTGGTACATCCCTGTCAGATGCTGGTACACATTCTCGGGCTCTCGTCACTTGCTTCTCGCCAATAAGACAACATGGAAGTGCTTGTGGGTGGGTCGGTCTAGACCCCTCCCCCCACAAGTGTTTACACATCATAAAAGGGTCATCTTAAATGACCCCAACATTTTACTCTTACTATAGAGCCAAACTACCTGATGCAGCAGCTTGGTCGCAAAAGGAAACCCGTCCCATCCCCACGTCGATGCCTGAATCCAGGCCTTATTATCGCAGAAGCAGGCTTCTACCTGGGTACCAAGTGGTAACTTATCAAAAAGTTCCTCAAGCATGTGCTGAAAGATCCAGTACACAAATCCGCAGCTCCACACAGGGCGTTAAAGTGACTCTCTTCCGTCCTCTGACTACAATGAATTAATACTTGCATTGCTCTGCGTAATGTTTACTCCCCCCCCCATCTCCGGCGGAGAATTATATACCAATTCCTCCAAGGAACCATTCCGCTGCCGAGAGCCGTAGCGTACACCCGTGCTATACGACTCACGCCCGCTCCGCTCACTATCGCCATTCCTCTTGCACCTTCACTGTCTCGCTCTCCCCTATCCGTAGCCATCAGCGTTACGGGCGGCGGCGTAGCTGCGTAGACCGCGCAACTCAGCCTCCTCGTAGCTCGGCTACGAGGTTACGTCAGCGTTGCTACGCGAGTGCTACGCACTTGTTGTAGCGGTGCGTCCAAAGTGCCCCCCCCCCGGTCTTCGTCCCCTGCGGACCAGAAGCCCAGACTGTCCCCAGTCGGTCATGTAGCCAAAACGCGCGCTACACAGTTGGGCATTAAGGTGATCAATGGTTCCCACGTCCTCGGGCTTCCGGGAGCCCGCCATGTTCGGGAAAGGCATGTGTCTTACTTATTCCCTCCCAGAGGAGAAGCCTCACCGTGTGGTGATAAGGCGGATCCCTAAAGAGATTCCGTCCTCCGAGATTGAAGAGAATGCCGTTGGCATTAAAAAAAACACTTCTACAAATATCTTGTCACCAGTTATATCAAGGCCTCCGCTGCTATGTATATATTTGTGCGTTCATTGTTAACTTCAAGTTTTTCGTTTTTCTTTTTACTCTTTTCTACATAGCTTAATTTTTTGTCTTTTTTAGGTTAATATTTTCAGTTTATAGGTAAGTTATTATAGGTAGATATTAATGTATTTTTCTGTTTCTTGTTACTTAATGAAGACCAGGCAGATAGGGGGAAATCATAACACAACCAGGTCGCTAACTACCTGCGCTAGTTCTAAACGATTGTTTAGTGAAATGCCTCCTTATATTTCGCACTACTAAATGGTGCAGGGAAAGCGGAAGAAAGCGAACATCTCTTCCAAGGCCAAGAAGTAGGTGATGGCGAGAGCCCCCCCCCCCCTTCCCCCGTGGTCGTTCAAGCTAGGGGGCTTGAGACCGGGTCTCAAAGCGCGGACTCTGTCCCAGCGCTCCAGCCGCCCTCCTAGCTCCATGACTGACTGCCTTCTCGAGAGCCCCTCGTGACACAGCGGGGGGGTTAAAAGACCGCAACACCAACGCCCCCCCCGCTACTCCTCTCGAAGCACTTGGAGCTCCACATCTCCCCGTTCACTACGCACGTTACGCTCATCTGTTATCATAAGGAACTGTCCTGCACCCTACAGAACCCCCACCACTAGTAGCTCTACTGGAGGTATCAGTCTGCTAGCTTGGCATGACCGGTCCATAATATCATTTATACAATCATAGTTTTTTAGTTAAAGATGTTACCGTTCTCTTCGGCTTGACTGACTTCGTTATCTTAGCATCTCGATACCTAGCAAAACAGTTGCTAGTGGTGTGGTCGGCAGATATCCCGACCAGTAACTCCATCAGAATCCTCTTTCGTCTCCTCCTCTGAAGACGGCTATCAAGTCATCAGCAAGGGCAAGAGGTTCGCCTCACCGCGTCGCCGCGCCGTAGCTGCGTAGACCGCGCAACTCCGCCTCCTCGTAGTTCGGCTACGAGGTTACGTCAGCGCTGCGGTGTAGACTTTTAGTTTAGGCGTCTACGCGCCCAGCGCTTGTAGAGGTCCACCAAATTTTCGGTGCTACTTGGGGGATACCTAACGGTGCCAAGTGGGTAGTGAACTGACCCACCCCGCCCACCCCTTTAGTGGCCGGCAGTCAGTTGGAAGGGTTTGAGGTAGCGGCCTTGGCGGATCTCCTAGTAGCCCTCTTACTTTCTAACCCGTTTCCTTTAGCTGCACTCGGGACGGTTGGTGTGTTTACCCCAACGGCCCGGATCGGTCGAAAGATCCATAGGGCCCCGTCTAGCTAGTTACTAGCTTAGGGTACACCTTAGTCACTCACCCCCCTGTGTCACCCGACAGGGGGTAAAGACATCCCCGGGCTTACCCCCCCCGGGGAGTCAGGTTTGATCTAGGGCCCTTCTGGCCATCGGGCAGCTTTTGCCATAACTGCCTAGTTTGTTTGTGTTTTTCTTGGTGGCTGCGACAGAAAAAACCGAAAAAACCTGTCCGCCCGGGGTGCTCACGTTTACGTGTCGCCTCGGGGCGTGTTTAGGAGCTTAGTTTCCTTTCTGCCTCCCCCCGTGTTTTCCTCCATATCATTATGGAGCGCCTACTTTTAGGCTTTGTCAAGGAGGCGCTGGCCTCAAACCCAGTACTGGCGGAGAAGTACGGTACCATACTCACCGACATCTTCCCGTCACTTTTCTCCTCTCCCTCACCAACCCCCCTGGAAATTCAGGGGGACAACGCTTCGACTACACCCCTATCGGCTTTCGAGTCGCAGGAGCCTATATCTGTATCACCTACTCGTGCACCACCGTCTCCGTCGCGTCTCTCTCCGGAGGAGATGGAAGTGGTTGCCTCATTTTTGTCATGAGAGGGCTCAGAGGATGAGCTCTCTTCTTCCTCCCCGTTATCTGAGGAGGAATATCAATTGGTTGCGGGTAAGCGCAAGAAGGGACGTAGCGCGAAGGCCAGCAACAAGGCCAACAAACCCGTCTCGGATCGCTCGACCCCCCCTCCCGCCAAAGTGCCCCCTCGCTCTTCGTCCCCTGCTGACCAGAAGCCCAGACGGTCCCCAGTCGGTCATCTAGCCCTATGTCTATCAATTCTGCTCAGATATTTCCGATCGGAAGCAGAAGCCCCCCCCCCCCCATCTACATCCATGAGAAGGGGAAGTGGACAGAAGGGCCAAACGCCCGCGCTACACAGTTGGGCATTAAGGTGATGGTTCTCACGTCCTCGGGCTTCCGGGAACTCACCCGCCATCTTCGAGAAAGGCATGTGGCTTTTCATATCTATTCCCTTCCAGAGAAGCCTCACCGTGTGGTGACAAGGCGGATCCCAAAGGAGATTCCGTCTTCCGAGATTCGGGACGATCTCGTACTCCAGGGGGTGCCAGCACTAGCTGTGCACCGCCTTCATAAAACGCGCGGTGGAGACCTATACGACAAGGTGTTGGTCGTCTGTGACCGCGTCGAAGGGCATCACCCGATATTTAAGGTGAAGGCCATCTGCTCACTCTCAGGCATTATCATCGAGAAGCCTAACAGCATTACACGCCTCATAGGTGCGTAAAATGTCTGGGAAACCATGGCACCTCCGACTGCCCTCGTCCTAAGGACATTTCTCGGTGCACAGAGCCGCCTAGTTGCGTTCTCTGCGGCCAATCTGGACACCTGGCTAATTACCGTGGCTGCCGAAAAGCCCCCAAAGCTTCCCCCGCGAAGCGCACCAGCGCTCGCCAAGTCAGGGAGGGCACAAACAAGATACCATCCTCCCAGATGCCAGACCGTCTTGGTCCTCAGCGACCCTTCCACCGGGATGCGCTTAATAGCCAGGAGTTCCCCTTTCTGGGTAAGCCGCAACCTGCCCCCCTCAACATTCCCGGAAAAAAATCATTACTTCCCCAAAATCATCACCAGCTAGGGACACCATCGCATCATACCCTCCCGCCCCCTCGGCGCCCGGAGCCCCTCGGCCACGAACGCCCCCCATGAATCGTCGTCTTTCGACACGATCATGGACGCCTTTCACTGGTTTGTCACTGATGAAGCTGACCGTTGTGCGGCTGAAATCAGAGCAGCGAACTGGAACGGACATAAGCTCAAGATCTTCCACTCCTCTAAGCTAGACCAGTCATTAAGAAAACTCAAATTTGATGGATAATGGGTACCACAAAATTATCTTGCGGCCTACCCAGATACCCCATAAGTTAGGTTTTTTCAATGCCGTTCGCATTAAAAAACACTTTCTTCTACAAATATCTTGTCACCAGTTATATCAAGGCCTCCGCTGCTATGTATATATTTGTACGTTCTTTTTTAACTTCAAGTTTTTTCGTTTTTTTTTCTCTTTTCTACATAGCTTAATTTTTTGTCTTTTTTAGGTTAAGATTTTCAGTTTATAGGTAAGTTATTTATATTTTTTTTTTTTTAATATTTTTCTTGGTTTCACCGCGCCGTAATAATAACACAACCAGGTCGCCAACTACCTGCGCTAGTTCTAAACGATTGTTTAGTGAAATGTCTCCCTATATATTTCGCACTACTAAGTGGTGCAGGGAAAGCGGAAGAAGGCGAACATCTCTTCCAAGGTCAAGGCAGGTGATGGCGAGAGCGCACCCCCCCCCCCCGTGGTCGTTTTCAAGCTAGGGGGCTTCAGACGGGGTCTCAAAGTGCAGACGCTCAGTCCCAGCGCTCCCGCCGCCGCCCCCCTAGCTCCATGACTGCCTTCTCGAGAGCCCCTCGTGGCACACGCACCCCGGCTACCGAAGAAATCCCGACCACCTCCCCTGCTGTTCATTCACGGAAATGAACGGTAGTGTCGAGGGTGTGCGTTAGATCAACACTACACTAACGCCCGAGCTGTACAGCAGGGCATTAAAGTCACGGTGGCCTCCGCCGCAGATTTTTGAAAGCTCTCCTCCACGGAGATCAACGCATCTGCGGCGGAAGACTATCCCCGTTGAAGTGTTCACCGCATGCACTTCAAGGGAGGGGGCGAGGCCCTCAATATGGTGTTTTTCAAGCTGTTTTCAGCAAATACAGACTGAGTAATGCTCCGTGTACTATGAAGCCATTTTAAATTGGCCGCACTCACAAAAAGTTTTCTCTTCTCTTTTTAAGTTTATTTATAAAGAAAGCTATTATATTATTGCATAATAGGCTAAGTCGAAATTTTCTTCTACTTTAAAAAAACTCACATAGTATATAGCTTCAGTTATACTCACCTACCATCCCTGAGTTTCATACCGCGTTCCGTGGCCCGGAGGTCAGATTGGGGGTTGATAAAAATCACCTTGAAAAACTATTTTTTTTTGGAAAACTTATTTTTTTTTTTTCTAAGTTGCTAAACTTTATTCGTAAATCGGTTAGCCCGCGCGCTTTGCGTTTTCCGACGTATCGCACGTGCGGCTAGCCGACAAAAGAAAACCATAGCCCAAAAAAACATTATTTTTCCCTTTAAAAAAGGTTTTTTAAGGAAAACTATTTTTTTTTTCAGATTTAAGTTGTTTCATTACTATTTTTTTTTTGTATTTTTTAGGTTAAGATTTTTAATGAATAGGTTAAGTTATTATAGGTATTATTGTATGTGTCTTTATTTCTGTATTATTTGCACCCATTTCCAGATGCAAAATAAATATTATATAGAATATGAGGACACGGACAGGCCGTCCGTGTCCTCTCGTGCCGTCGTGGTGGGGCTTGAGTGTCTCAGTGATCTTTAGACCTCTGCCGGTAGAGTTACTCATAAAGGTCCAAGTGCGAGAGACCAGGCAAAGAGACACGCGAGGGGCACACCGCCAGATGTGAACAGTGTTCGAGTCTTCAGGCGGTGTACTCGTCGGAGGAAGGAACCTTTGCAGCAACATGAGTAAGACGAATCTGCCACGTCTCCTTCGGAGGCATAAGGCCCCTCGTAGTCCGGGCAGGCAACGTAAGTCTAAGTAAGGATGGGAATGCGAGGGTTCTGAGGCTGCTGCGGAGCACGCAGAGCGTTTCCGCAAGCCGCCCAAGGTAGGAGGAGGCTCGTTAGAAACTCCGCTTGTGGCTCCCCGGACGGCTTCCGTTTCAAGGCGGGAGCCACCGGAGCCAAATTGTTGGTAGAATCGTAATTCATTTCGTCCTCAATAGGACTCAAGACATCTTCGACGCACTTCGAACTACTGTTACAGAAAATATACATAAATACAGATCGCGTTTATTTTTATTTAATATTTTGTAGGTTTAGTTTTTCAGTATGAAGGCTAAATGTAATAAATAGGTTGTAAAATACTTCTTTTTTAATTTACACATTTTTGCTTGTATCTTTTTACAACTTTAATGTATTTTTAGAAAGTTTATATAATATATAATTATGTAACCCCGTCAGTTCGGAAGACGGAGAACTGGAACCTGTTTAAGTTGGCTGGAAATCGCTGTAATTAAATTAAATTCATATATTCAAGTAACAATTCGCGTGGTATTTGATTTTTTTAGATTATGAGTTTATTACAGCTAAAAACCAGATGGTAAAAGCATCTTACATTTGTGAAAATGTCGTCAATTCTTCAACGGTTGATATTTAGAAGTTTAATGACATTGTCAACCAACCCCCTCCACCAGATATTTAAATTTTTCCTTCAATAACAGTTTTTGGCTAAGACAACGACAGGCAGCTAGACCGCGCGGAGACGCGACGTTAGACATATCGCACGTAGGGCTAGATGAAATAATTTCCCAAACGCCCACCCTTCCACCTCTAGTCATAGTATACATATAGTAGGATAACGAACCAGTTACGTATTTCCTTTATTAAATCAGTTTTTTTTTGTTTTTTCGTCGTTTGTAAAATTTATTTTTTAGGTTAATATTTTCAGTTTGTAGGCTAGGTTATAATAGGATTGTATGTAGTTTTCTTAATTCATTTCCAGTTATTTGCACCTATTTTCAGATGCAAAATAAATATTTTATGGAATAGAAGTATTACATGTGATTCGTTTGAAACGATTAATTTCGCTTCTGCTTTCTGTATAGATACTTAGTACGTTTTTTTGTCAACTATAATAGTGATGTTTTCCTGCTCCATTTGAAAAGTAGTAGCCTACTTTTGGCCTTCGTCAAAGAGGTGCTGGCTTCGAAACCTATCCTGGCTGAGAAGTACAGCAGCGTACGGATTTCCCTTCGCTCACCAACCTCCCAGGAGGCTCTCTTCTACTCTTCTCATACACCCAGCGGCTTTCGAACCTCCGTGTCACCTTCTCGTGCACCACCTTCTCCGTTAGAAGATGGAAGTGGTTCCCACGTTCTCGTCCTGTGAGGGCTCGGAGCATGAGCTTTCCTCTTCCTCCTTCTCTGAAGAGGAATACCAACTGGTTGCGGGCAAGCACTCGAAGTGTCGTAGCGCAAAGGCCAAGAAGCCCGTCGCGGCTCGCTCGACCACCCCTCCCGCTTCTCCGGTGCCCCCCCGTCTTTTCTTTCACGTACGTTCCCTATGGACTCCACGCCGACAGAGGCCCCAGTCGCCCTTCCAGCCCTATGGCTACCAACTCTGCCCCGATAGTTGTGTGTAACTGTGTAGTGATAGTAGCAGAAGCCCCCCCCCCCCATCCATGAGAAGAGGAAGTAGACCGAAGTGTCCAAATTGTGTGCGGATGCCAACAACTGCTTGGCACTTCATAGTTATGGTGCTTTCACCACCACCCAGGGCAGTAAGTTTGAAGGGCATGGGCACGCGGCCCGGAGGGGTACCTACCTCTTAGTTCCGCTCTTGCTCACTGCACCAGAATGTATCGATGTTCGGTGGTATCAACAGCGCATAACATTGTCAAGCTCAAGAAAAAAAATACAAGATATTTGCTAAGACTAAGTCTTATCTCAGGATTTGGTTAAATTTCATTCAATTTAATTATTATGTTTAACCGACTGAGATTTCTGACGTATACATCGAGAATCACAATATAATACAATCAGAACTTACAGAAGACGAAGCCATGTCTTATTTGTCTGTTCCCTCAGGGTGTGGACAAATCCTGAAAGTCCGACGCATTCATAGGAAAATACATAGAGACGGTGCTAATGAATGGAAACCCACCGAAACATGTGTCCTGACCTTTGATGGACAGGTGCTGCCAAATAGGATATATTGTTGCTACACATCTCTCCCGGTTAAACAGTATATATATCCAACTATTCAATGCCGCAAGTGTTGCAGATTTGGATATGTGGCAAACCTGTGCAGGTCTAAACCACGCTGTAACAAGTGTGGCCACAATCACCCGGGTGATGGCTGTAATATTTCAGAGGGCGAGGCCTTCTGTGTGCTTTGTTCGGGGAACTAACTACTTTGCCGATAGCCAGTCATGTCCTGAATATGGCAGGCAGAAGGCAATTAAAACAGTCATGGCTGAGAAAATCATCCCTTATGTTGAGGCATGCAAAATTATCCCTACAGTTTCCCGCAAGTATGCCAATATGGTCAAATCCTTTCCTTCATCCCAGTCATATCGTAAAACAGGAACTTAAACATAGAACTCATGCCCCCTTTGTCCATCATATGACAAAATTGCTCATCAGCGTAGTCAGTTCTCCCCACCTCACAGTCCAATGGCTGTGCGCTTAATACTAAACATGTACCTAACAATATTGACTTTATCATTGAACTTCTTATAAAACTTCTACCTACTCTTATTTCTTCTTCCAACTTACAATCACCGCCCAACGTTGCCGATCAACTTGTTTCCTTACTTTTATCGATTAAAAATGGCGTCTCGCCTAGTATTCCTCCAGTGGAATGTGAGGAGCGTGTGGCATAAAAAGCACGACCTCATATTTCTCTTAAATAAATACAAGCCTCTAGCTTGTTCCATTGCTGAGACTTGGCTCACCCCAAGTCTGAGCTTCCGCATGCCTCACTTTAACATTCTCAGATGTGACAGATCTGATGGTTATGGAGGATCAGCTCTCCTTGTCAATAATCGGGTCCCACGTTCGCCCTTGTCCTTGCCTTCACTCACAGGAGAGATGAGTATTGCGGCAGGAAGGGTGGAGGGCATTACAGTGTTTTCGATATACATTGCTCACTTTCGGCCTGAATTTTTGGATATATTAAAAAAACACCTCAAATACTCATGGACCAATTATGGTCATGGGTGATTTTAACTGTCACCATTATAGATGGGGGTCCGAACACTGTGATGCCTCTTGGTTGAGATTTTGGATGATCTGGATCTTTGTATCCTTAATAAAAGGTTGCCCGACTCGCAGATCCCTTCCTGGACAACAAAAGAGTTGTGTTGATCTGACATTTTGTTCAGTTGAGTTGGCGGCTTCGGCCCATTGGGAATGTACGTCCTTGTCGCATGGTGGTGACCACTACCCCATAGTAATATCTTTGTTTAATAAAACTTAATTAGAGAAAAATTCTCCTCCACTTCTGAAATACATATACAAGGTGTTGATTTGCATCCTCGTCAAATTTCAGGAGGTTGTCCTAAAAGACATAAATAATCAATTAAAGTACGGTAGCGGGTAATAACTAATAAGCGCTGCCTTTTTTTTGTTGTTGAAATTTAACAGTATTTCAGAATTAAACCCTTAATTCAATACAAATAAAACAGAATCACCCGACTACGCACACAGCTACAATGCAGCTGAGCTGTGTGCGTGAGTGTCGACGTCTTACCTTCGAAATGCAAGCCGCGTGCGCTCGAGCGCGACCGAGCCATGACCGGTAGCAATCATTTTACCTAATTTTATTTCGAAAACCACCTACATTATTGTCATAAATTTCGCTTAATAACTAACTCATTTTTGAGCATCATTGGAATACGGATTAATCTTACTAATGACAGTAATACTAGTCGCCAAAGAAAAGTTCACTGACCTGATATCAGATGATTAATAAAATGTTAGTTTTGCTTTATCCTTCAACCTAAAGTTTTCGTAGTGATTTTGTTTTTATTTGTGGATTAACTAATTTTTGAGCATTATTGGAATACGGAAATCTTACTAATGACAGTAATACTAGTGCGCCAAAGAAAAGTTCACTGACCTGATATCAGATGATTAATAAAATGTTAGTTTTGCTTTATCCTTCAACCTAAAGTTTTCGTAGTGATTTTGTTTTTATTTGTGGATTAAATTGGTTGATTTGAAATTTTCTTTCCTACTTAACGGGCTTAGGACCGGCAATAATACCTACCTTAGTTGGTGTACCGATCCACTAAGTCTAAAAATGTTTTCTACGTTTGATGGAAATGGAAAGACGTGCTAATTAAGTGTATGTACCTACGTGGTGATACTTTCGACTCTTAGGTATTATTGGCGTAGTTAAAAATTTGAAATCAACTTATTTACACTAATAAAATTGATTAAGCTAACAACGTATTTACAAAATGTACAAATAAATAAATTACCTACTTAAGTTACCCGGAGGTATTGTTCAAAGTGGCCACCATCACACTCCTCGCACAATCGAGCACGACGTAGCTGGTTTTCCTTTACCGTAACACTAACACATTCGTTTTTAAAGTGTCGAAAGCACTAATGATCCTTGCACGTAATTCTGTTACACTTGTCACTTCCTCCGTGTAAACCCAACATATCCTCGACAACGTGACGCAACAGCTCCAGGTATTTGGCACTGTTGAGGTACCCATCAATGAAGTAGGGTCCAAGCACATGTTCCCCTATTATGCCAGCCCACACATTCAGTCCAAACCGCACTTGGAACGCATGCCGTTTGGTTACGTGCGGGTTATGGTAGCGGTGAGCCCACCAATGTTCGTTATGAACATTGTAGACGCCAACTCGAGTAAATAAACACTCGTCCACAGGATGTTGGCGTCTTGGTGTTCCAGCAACCAGCGAAAAAATGTAATCCGCACGGCATTATCACCTGGGTGAATGTCTTGTGCCTTGCGGTAGTGGAACGGGTGTTGCAGTTCACGCTTCAGTAGGCGCCACACTGTGGTGTGGTGCACTCCAAAGTGTTGACCAGCCTCCCGCGTGCTTGCCCGTGGGTCTCGCTCGAAGTACTCCAGGATATCTTCTTGCAAGGCGACAGGCAGGCCTACGCTGCCGCGAGCTTGAGCATGCCGGGGAACGTCAAACTGCCGATGATCCCGTAGTCTTTGCGTAGCAGCCAGCATGACGCTCTGTGATGGGGGTTCCCGATCGGGAAACATTTCGGTGAACATCTGGATGGCTCGTCGTAGGCTGTCTCCACTGATGGCATACAGACGGACCATCTCCACCAACTCGACATTTGAATAGTTGTCCGTCATCTTGCACTTTGTACCTACGTCTCAACGATGTACCGAGAAGCGAAATTCGCAAAGCACCCGCACGCTTCGGCGACATCAAACACACTGTTAGTTCCAGAGCCGCGGGGGCGCGGCTAGGAGCGTGCGCGCACCGTGATTGGGGTAGGATTGATTACCTACGAATTTATTGAATGAACGTTGCGTATGCGTTGTGTATGTATTGTTTGCTTTTGTTTGTGTGTAAAAGCGCGGTTATAGGGCTAGTAACAGACAGGCCGCGTTTAAATACGGCTGGTTTACACTTACGGATTTCCGCAAATAAGAAAAATAAATAAAAAAATACCTACCCATTTTATTGTTGATTTGGGTCGAGAATCATTAGCATAATTACGTCCTTGAATTTGACTAGGATGCAAATCAACACCTTGTATACTTGTCCAAACCAGATTGGGCATATTTTGTGTCAAGAAATCAAACACCTCAAGTATACAAAAGTAAATTATATTAATCCATCCAACATAATCACAAATATACTTATAAATAGCACAGTTACATTGAAGATATGTTCACCGTTCAACCGCTCAAGAGCGAATGCACAGAACATATACTCACCTACGGGAGAAGAATGTCAACTTCATACAAAAAAAATGCGGCAAGAAGCGATTAAGATGCCACCTATTGGTCGCCCCCTATAAACTTCTAGTGGCGGCAATTCTAAATATGTACTTACAGGTTTTAGTTTTTTAAGTTTTTTAAAGGTTTTAATAATAAAATAAGGAGATGATTTAAACAAAGTTTATTTAAAAGTTCAATTACAATCAAACCAACATCAATTCAATAAATATAAACAAACATCAAGAACAGAATTAAGTCTAACAGAAAAATATAGTTGCATAAATCAGTTCAGATTCAAATTTTAGTTCTAATTATACTTTTTACTTATTTGTGTGTATAAATTACAATAATATACTATTTAAAATAATTAATCAAGATGGTGAAACCAATAACAACACTACCTATTTTACAATCAAAATGTTAAAGATAATAAATATATGACTCATCTAAACATAATCCTGAGTATATTTTACACTAATTGTATTTTAGTGTCAACTAGGATTATAGTAAACAGAAAATGCTATAATTCAATATGCAAAAGCAAAAAAAAATATGTATTCATTACAATGTCTAGAGGTACTGATTTCTACTTTTTACATTATGCTCACCATGTATTTTATAGAATAGAATACCACCACCAATCACCAATTTAATATTGCAACAGTGCTTACAACTACAATTTGCAACGAAAAGTACAGTAAAACTTATGTATATTATTTCATTTACTGACCTCAAGGGTGATTGATTGTCAGGATAATTTTCCAATAAAACAGCACATTCTATATTTGTATATTGAAAAAATCAAACATGCTTTAAAATATTAATTTTCTATAAAAGAGTATATGTACTAAATAAAATGTGCTGTTTTATTGTTTCGAGATATAACATATTATGAGTTTAAAAAATAAAAAAAACTAGTGGGTCTTGCTGCAATCTTCGCGTGGCTAGGCCTGGGATATAGTTCAGTTAACTTTAAAAAAAAAAAACTACTGCATATATCATCCACACCCAACCCTCAATAGCTGGTGGTTTAGAGCGACATCCAACTAACTACAATGATTGGAAAACAATTTCATTTCCTTAAATAATTTCAGGTGTGCTGTTTTTCCAGTAAGGTTTGTTGAATGTTGTTTCCCTTTTCTCTAGTCTGGAGTGTTGCTGTTAAGGCAATCAAAAATGTTATCCATGTTTGCCACAAGAGAGTAGCTGTGACAGCAGCTTCAGTTGTTAGTTCACCTGAAAGATTATTATTAAAATTTGTTATCTTGGTCATAATTGCGATTTTGATGAATAATTGAGGCAGTTAAGATGAGTTTTATTTATTCATGTTAGTTACATTTGATGTTGTGATACAATATTAATGTAGATTAGTGATTAGATTACCTGTAGATATTTTACAATACATTCCAGCTGCAACAGAGTGACTTAAAACTTGAGTATTCATATTCGGGTTTAAGTGTTCTTGCTGCAAAGTAGGAGCAAACACGAAGTTGGGTTTACATTATCCAGCTCATAAAAATTCTTGATATGCAAACATTTAGCAATGCCTGTAAGTAAATGAAAATATAATTAATATACAATGCAGAACTTTTGAAACAATCAATTTTTATTTAATTAAACTGTTATTCATACCTTTGCCAGTTTGATCACAAAGTGTATGATCAAATTTCTAAAACATTTTAGTAGATGCGGTAGATCACACATTGATGGAATTAAGTGATCCTAAATTTCAAAGGTTCTGTGAAGTGGCTCTATCCATGTTACAGACAGATGCAGATATAATTAATCCAATATCAATACAATTATATACAACCTGAAAAATAGAAAATAATAATTATATTTCTTTTTTTGTATTGTATGGACGTAAATTAAGCAAAAGGAGTATGTAAGAATCGTAGTAGGTGGCGTTCTGTAGTTTCTGCCTACCCCTATGGGAAAAAGGTGTAAAGGACAATGGCGAAATCTTAGCTGAATTTATTTTGAGCGTCTAAAAGTGACTTATATACGAAGGCAGTTCCATTATTTTTTTACGTTTTTTCAAAGTATCACATTAACTAGTTAGGGCCGGATAAAAAAAATATTTTAAATGAAAAGTTAATTGATTTTTTCATTGACCTCGAGTGTTGCCATTTTATATTTATTCTGCCTAGTGACAGTAAACTCAGCATTATTGTGTTTTATTCAGTTTTAATTTGTTATTGTAATGAAACTGAGTAAATTAAGTAACAATACTGTTTATTTCTAAGTGGAAGTGTTCCTTGCTGGGAGGTAAAACCTTTGTACTGTAAAAATAAATAAATTACTTTCAATTAATGACTGGTAAAAAGACTAATACTTAGTTACAAATAATTGTGTTTGACAATGGTTGATTACGTCAGTGTCACAGACGCTTATGCGCTTGCGCTTTTTTGTTGATCTCTCATTGTACAGAAAATATATACAAATCGAAGCCACGTTATACTGGAAATGTAAAGCTTGATGAGCCGCCCTGTGTACATGATACCAATTGTATACCTATAGTAAGGCGTGCCAAAGAGTATTTATAACCACTGGGATTACCTACCTTTTAAAAAACATTGCATGCTGCAAAGACTGGGTAAGGAAAGTAGAAATACTAATGCAATGTTGTTACCATAGACATAACCTACAAAAGTTCATCACTGAATTTCTATTATTCTCGGCCTTCTCGAACCAAAATTCTTGCGCAGACTAATTCAGAAGTTGACGGCGAGTTAAACAAGATATTTTTCATTTAAAGACGACGGTATTTTACATCAGCTAAATTAATGTATGGGCGGCTGCCATTGTTCTTTATGTATGTATCAATGTGTCTGAAAAAAAAACATAGTTTGTAAGTATTTTTACTTGTTTTCGTTATTACCTCTTTAATGAGTACAGCAAGTCTATCTGCAGTCACAGAAGAACCAGATAGATAAAAAGTGAGTGGTTGAGAAAAAAGATAAAAAAGTAAGACCTTGTGCTATCTAATTACTATTCTGTAAAAATCTCGCTGTGACTACAAGGGAGTGAGCGTGAAGTGCGCTGTCATTGCCCAAGCATCCTGTAAAAATCAATGGAATGACAGCTCACTTAACACTCACTCTGCTTAAGAATTCAGGGTGATGATTACAGAATTGACCGGCAGGAAATGAATAATTTAATTGCTTAACTTAATTTAAAATGTTTGTATCGTGCGGTGTTAGTTTCGCTAAAACTCTAGAATCGGTGGACAAATTTCAATCATAATTTCTTTGTTTTTTTTAATTAGAAGTAAAAAAAAATGGAGTGGAATGAAGCATAATAACTTGTATCATGATACTTGGTATGTTTTATTACCTACAGTTTGCACTTATGATTAAACGAAAAATGAAGTATTAATACCATCATGACATCATGGAGCTATACATAATGATATCACAATCACTCTTTGCAGCGGAAACAAGATGGCTTTACACAGTACCTTGTCTGTAAATTATTAGTGTGTCTGATCAAAATTGTTCAATTTATGAAAACTTTAAATACTAGTATGTTTATAAATTACCTTAATTTAATTAATATCCTCTGGCACTGCATCTTTTTAGTTGAAAACTTGACGAAGGACATCCTATTAAAGTGTTTGTCACACAGCATTCTGTGTTCAGCATTCAATTTAATTGAAAGTTGTGTAGAAATCTCGTCGTTGGGCAAACAATATTTCGCCCATAACTCGCAACTGTAAAAGAATTGATGAGATTGATTAGAAAGGCAATAGGTACTTTTAAGTGTACAGCTAAAAGTGACTTTATCTAAAATATTGGTCAGTGGGTCGTCTTAGGGGCGGATTTAGATTGTACATACCGAAGGCTATTCCGTATTCCAGGTTTAGGAAATCGGAATAACTTTACACCCGGGTCGTCACGTGGCGAGCGCTCGCATTTGAAGCATTTTCTCTGATATTCCTTCATTTCTTAGAAAATGAAGTAGCCGCCATCAGGAAACCTAAAAAAATACAAATATATGGTATAATCTATGAGAAGATGCACTGAACTTATAAATGCTCTAAGAATCTCAATCTCGAAATCAAGTCTATATTTAACTTGAGTTAATCCCTGTTAAACGGAGGAGCAGCAGCTCGACTCGATTTAGGGAAATAAAAACAACGAAATATCAAGGTAAGGAATATCAAGGAATTATGAAAAAACGCAACAGGCAGTTTAGAAATTGTTTTAACTTTGTCAGGGAATATTTTATTTACGTTGATTTAGTTGCCATTGTGCAGAACCTTTACTTCCCCAAAGGTTTGTTAAACCGTATTCAAGTAATCTTGCTGAAGGTTTTATGCAAATTGTAATAGCAATTTAATATAACCTACCCAAATTAATAGTTATGAATACTTCAAACTTTAATAAAATAACAATATAAAAATTTCGCCATTAAAAGAATGTCCTCGAAACAGTTTTTGTTATTATGTCAAGCAACACATAAATATGTCACAAGTTTACAATATTGCTAGGCATAAAATATATGTTTTTTTTGTAATGGTAACATTTCTTACGTGCCCCCTGTCATACTGCCGCATGATTGGCTAACAAAGTTGACTGGCGCTGAGCGAATGCCTCGAGCTATCTAAAATGTCAGCCACAAGCTGAATGTTCCCCACTCTCACAGTGGGTCAACATTCAACTAGTTATTCGACCAATCAGAGCGAAGTACACAGCAGTATGTTCAATTGAGAGACTAAAATGCATCAAAGCTTATTATTAACAGTAAATAAATTATAATAATCTAAATAATAATTATTTAGTAATTATAAAATGTGAACAAACTTAAATACTTATATTTTACTAGCTAACAACTAAAACGGAAGTATTTAACTCATGCACCCACTAGCGCCATCTATCACAAGTGGAAAGAAGTTTGCTATTATTTTACAAAATCATTACATTCGGCCATCCGACATCGTGCGATCTCCTGACGCACGATCTTACAATTTAGATGAAAGTTAAACAAACGAACCTGTTACAAAAATCATTACATTCGGCTATACATTGATCTTAGATCCGCATTGGCATGATTTTGTTGTTATCTATGTTACTTCTTTTGGAGGAGGTTTAAGGATATCTATATTTGGGTTTTACTTAGACAATGAAACACCGCACGGTTGCAAGATGGACGACGACTTTTTATTCTCATAATTCAGTAACACAACTTGCATTGACAGTGGCGCCACGGCGCATAGCGGCTAATAGTGAAAACATTTGTTGCACAGATAAATAAGTATCATAGATATGCATTCATTTTAATACCCCCCCTCAACAAATATTTTCTTTCAATCTTTACATTCTATGTTTTACACTGTACTTTAATATACTTCAATTACACAAACAAATCTTAACTTGGCTGGCTATGCATTAACAATTCAACTTGTTTGAGAACTAACTTAGCTTATTTACTTTATTTTCCTATGCATGAATGGCCAGCTGATATGAATAGTACCTAACCTAAAAGTTTACAATTCACACAATAGCTTAAATTCTAATACAGTAACTTGACAAACTTTTCAAACAAAGTTTTACCTAAAGGTTTAGTGAGAAGATCTGCCAAGTTATCTTCTGTTTTAATATACTGCAAAGACATACATTTTTCTTTTATTTTGTCAATGATGAAGTGATATCTGATATCCAAGTGTTTAAGCCTTTTATTATTTCCATTGTTGAAAACCAATTTTATAACTGACTGGTTATCTTCATAAATAATCACATCATTAATGACAATATTGAAATCACATAACAAATTCTTTAACCAACATGCTTCTGTTACAGCCATACTTAATGCAATGTATTCAGATTCAGTGGATGATAGTGATACACTGAGTTGTTTCTTACAACACCATACTACACTACAATTAAACACTTTAAAAATGTAACCCGTTGTAGACTTTCTGTCTTGGGTGTCACCAGCCCAATCTGCGTCTACAAAGCCTTGCATTCCTGTGCCCGTGCTGCTGTATACTAATGCAAAATCTAAGGTTCCCTTTATATACCGTAGAATACGTTTTAATGACTTATACAACATAACACTAGCACAGTGTTGATATCTACTAAGAAAATAAACTGACACACATAAATCTGGTCGAGTACCACATACTGCATACATTAGGCTGCCTATAAGTTGTCTACACTTTCTTTCTATTATTGGATTTTCAGATTTTTCCCTTTTCAACAAATCAAACTTGTAATTCTGGTCTAATGGAGTTGATATAGGTTTGCAATTTGACATATTAAAACGTTCCAAGACTTTAGTTAAATATGTCTTCTGACTGATTATTGTTCTGCATTTATCTTGTTTGATATCTATGCCTAAATAACTAGTTGCTAACCCCAAGTCCTTCATTTTAAAGTTATTATGCAACTCTGTTTTGAAATTTTCTAAAACCTTATTTTCAGAACAAAACATAAGTATATCGTCTACAAATAGTAAAACGTATAGTTCACATCCGTTTAGTTTCCTATAATATAAACAATAATCATTTTTTGATCTATTGAAATTTTCTTTAGTCATGAACTCATCGAACTTTCTATTCCAGCATTTAGGGGAACTTTTCAAACCGTATAGGGATTTATTCAGTTTACATATTTTACCATTTGGTAGCTTTAGGTATACTATTTCATCTATATCACCATGTAAGAAAGCGCCTACCACATCCATTTGATGGACTGGAAGTTGTAGTTTATTGGCTACAGCTATAAATACTTTAAATGTTGGTAATTTGGCTACCGGAGAGTATACTTCTAAATCAGTGTCTGATTGCTCAAAACCTCTAGCAACTAACCTAGCCTTGTATACTTTTTCTCCACCTATTTGTTTGACTTTGAAACACCATTTACTTGATATAACTTTATTTCCACTTGGAATACTATTAACTTCGGTCCATGTATTGTTTTCTTTCAGGGTGTCTAATTCAATATTCATAGCCTTTTCCCATTCTTCTTTTTCTTCTGAATTTAATGCATCTTCCAGAGTGATTGGTTCAGTGTCAATGGATAAGAGGTTTGTGTCATACTCTGATAACCATGATGGTTTCTTTGTTACCCTACCTTTTCTTGTTACCTCTTGTGGTTTTTCTTGTTCTATTGCTTTATCAACTGAATACTCTTCTTCTGAATCTTCTGCAGACATTATTCTTTCCTCTTCTGGACTTGATATTCCCTCCATGGGAATTTCTAGATTCTCTTCTAGCTCTGGTGTCTGTGATCTGTCTTCTTCTTCACAGAAACTATGATATTCTTCTACTTCTTTGTTATCATTTTCTATTTCTTGCTTATCATTTTCCATTTCCTCTGTTTCAGAGTCTGTGATAGTAACCGAGGGTTTACTGTTCTGATCCTGTCTATTTTTACAAACCTTTTGCACATTAATAAACGTACCTTTTATGAATGTTACCTCTCTTTTTACAAGAACATCATTTTTATGTGGGAAATAAATTCTAAAACCTTTTGTTGTTTCACTATAACCTACAAAATATCCTATTTCAGCTTTACTATCCCATTTCTTACGCCGTTGGTCAGGGATATGTACTCCTACCTTTGATCCAAATACTTTCAAATTATTTATGTTGTAGGCTTGCTTTTTATACCAAAGTTCATAAGGAGTAACACCGTTTAATCTACTTTTACCAGTTCTGTTTAAGACATAAACAGCTGTGTTGACCGCTTCAGCCCATAGGGACTTGTCCAAACCACTTGACAATAGTATAGTTCTAGCTGCTTCTGTAACTGTGCGCATTTCACGTTCTATACACCCGTTTTGCTGAGGTGTGTATGGAACACTAGTTTGGTGGATAATACCTAAACTATCTAATAGAGATTTCAATTCTTTATTTGTAAATTCTAAGCCACAGTCTGACCTTATTGTTGTAACTTTGTATTCAAGATTCTTAATGACATATTTTAAAAAAGTTTTTATTTTGTTGTTTGTTTCATACTTATTTTTCAGAAAATAAACCTGTTTGTACTTTGTGTAATCATCTTTTATTAATAAGTAATATTTGGCACCGCCTAATGATGTGGTTTCCATAATACCACATAAATCCATGTGTAAAATTTGACCAGGCTGTTCTGCCCTATTTAGACTTTGTGGAAATTGTTGTTTATGAGTTTTGCCAAGGAGACATGGCTCACATGTGAGTTCCTCATGTTTATCTGCACTAAAATCAATGTTACACTTATTTAACATTATTTTTACTTGCTGTATGTCTTGGTGGCACATTTTTTGATGCCATTCTGTTAGACTATCAAAAGATTTACCTACATAAGCTTTTTCATCTGTATTGTATCTGAATTTCATGATAAATACATTATTTTTACGATAAGCTACAGCACTAACCTTTTCTTCATTATTTTTCCTCAAATAGCAACACTCTTTTTCAATTGTCATATTATAACCTCTATCTGCAGCTGAACTTGCTGAAAATAGATTTATTTTTATAGCAGGGACATGTAGGACATTATTTAATGTTGAACTGATCCACTCTTTACCATTATACGCCTCTAATTGTATAATACCTGTACCTACAGCTTTTATGACTTTACCGTCACCGATTATGATTGGTCGAGGACATTCTAACTCTTTGTATTTAGTAAACATGCTAACACTGCTACACATGTGCTCTGAAGCTCCACTATCCATTATCCACAGGCTGCTGTCTGATGTACTATAAAATGCTGATGACAACACGGACACAGGGAATGCATTACCTTGCTCGCTAGGCTCATTTTTCTTTACACCTTTATTTTTACTATTTTTGAACCAACAATCAACAGACTTGTGATTTGACCTTTTACAATAAACACAAATATTACTTTTTACCTTGTTTTTACAGTTCCTTTTTATGTGTCCTGTCTTGCCGCATTGGAAACACTTTCTGCTGGATCTGGATGCTAGTGCTGCTGACTCGTTACTGTCTTGCATGCAGGTCGTGGCACGCTGTTCCTCGATAAGTAGTCTTGCAGTTAGCTCCTCCATCGTGCGCTTCTCTGCTGGCACCGACTCCCATGCTGACACGAAGTGCTGATACTGAGAGGGAAGAGATGACGTAATTTTGGTTATAGCCATGCTCGTACTGACTTCTGCTTTGACGTTTTTCAGCTTGCATAACAGGCTCTCGAATCTGCCTAAAAATTCCGTGACTGTTTCTTTTTCTTCAAATTTCATTGAGAAAAATTTCTGTTGAAGAATGTGAACCGACAATTCTCCCCGTTGCTCGAATACTGTGTGTAGCTTGTTCCAAATTTCCTTCGACGTTTGGCAGCTCACAATTTGCGCAAGTACTTTTTCAGAAATGCGTGTGACCAAAATACTTTGAGCTTTGGCGTCCTTGTTCATCCATTTTTCGTATTCTTCTGCCTTACCATCTGAAGGAGGCTGGACTGTACCGTCCACGATGCTTAGAAGATCTGCCGCCCTTAAGATTATCTTGATTTTGTATGACCACGTGCACCAGTTTTCGACGCCTTCCAGTAGTTGTTGCTGGCCGACAAAACCAACTGCTGGCGTGTTTCCCAAGGATTCCATTGTATTATTGCTATACCGCAATGCTTAATATTCGTTCCTTGTTGAGATTGGACCTTTACCGGTCCGTCCGACGCGACGTTTTTCCGCGTGGAATTTTCCACTCGTCGTTGTCGTTTTAGCTGCTGATACCGCAGCGACCCCAAAATAATTCCTCTTGGAGATCTGACTCCTGTGAGCGGGATCTGGGCCCATAACCTTTTGGAGGAGGTTTAAGGATATCTATATTTGGGTTTTACTTAGACAATGAAACACCGCACGGTTGCAAGATGGACGACGACTTTTTATTCTCATAATTCAGTAACACAACTTGCATTGACAGTGGCGCCACGGCGCATAGCGGCTAATAGTGAAAACATTTGTTGCACAGATAAATAAGTATCATAGATATGCATTCATTTTAATAACTTCCAGCACTGGAAGGTGAACTACTAAAACCACTTGTCGATATTTTATGATCAGGGGAATGAACATTTATCCACGGTCGATTGAGATTACGCTTTTGAATGTATTTTTTTTTTTGTTTGCTGAAACCTGGAATTTCGGCAATTTGATATCGATCATTGCCCAAAACTTTTGTTAAGTACTTAGTTTAGACCTATAAATTTAAAGAGAAGTCTATCAAAATGTTATTAAAATTAGTTCAAGTAACCTTAATCAAATCATTTTCTTTATACGTATTAGCAAGGACCCTACCGGCATCATAATTAACACCATGAGTAGGTACTCGTATAAAACCATGACTGTCACAAAAACTTAAAAGTAGATGAAGTAAAAGAAGTACCGCGATCAGACACAATTCAAGATGGTAAGCCAAAGTCTTAATGTATTTTATCTGTTTTTCTCATTTGATTTACTATTTGACAGAATGATAATATGAACTTTCTTCATTTCTATTTTGTGATGTATAAATTTGTGAATGTTTTATGATTCTAATTGAATTATACATGCGGGCTGCCTATTCTGTTTCGTTACTCTTTGCTCTATGGATTTTATTATCTGGAAATAAACGTATTATTATTATTGTCATGAAATATGTTTACAAGAACTTTTAGTCGACTGGCCTGTTGGTCTAGTGGTTAGTGACCCTAACTGCTATGCCGGAGGTCGTGGGTTCGATTCCCACCCAGGACAAATGTTTGTGTGATGAGCACGATCATTTGTTCTGTGTCTGGGTGTAATTTATCTATAATATGTATGTATTTAGAAATATATAAGTATGTTTATCAGTTGTCTAGTACCCATAACACAAGCTCTGCTTAGCTTGGGACTAGATGGCGTTGTGTGATAGTTGTGAAATATTATTATTATTATTATTATTATTATTATTTAGTGCAGTCCTGGTTTTGGTGTATTTTACAGTTTTAACCAATAAAAATGTTGTAAAGCCGTCAACAGTAGTGAGATTGTAGGCATTCCAGTTTTTACTCTTTACGAATGGCCAAGGTGGTCGATCTGGATTGCGTGAAACAGAATGCTAACTTTTTCTATAGGATATAATTGTGCTGTCTTTTGCCTGAAAGTATCAACTTTATTTTGATGATGTATGATATTTGTGATAACATAATTATTCTTAATGTCTTTAGATTCGTAGTCAGATTCAGGTTTAAGAATTATGTAAATACGCGATATATCTGGCTCAGACATTTATTTCAGTCTTAATAAGAGGAGCTAATTTAGTCACGTCCTTTGTGATTTTGCTCTGGCAATTAAGGTATTTTTGGAAAATTTAAAGCATGGGCTGAAGATTGGACACGATAAGGAGACATTTACCTGCACTTATACTACTTCCTACCTGGTGTAAGGTATACTCTTCAACAGGTTTATTTCTGTTATAACCCTCTATATAACCATCGCCAGAATTATATGAACAGAGAAACTTCGATTAATTCGGATGTGTTTGTAACAGAATGTCTTACGGCAAGGAAAGTTTTAGGGAATTTAAGTTTAAGCCCAGGACTTTCATAAAAATAAAACGTACTGTCGTCTATATGAACCGTTATGGATGTTAATTAAGTAAAATTTTGGCCAATCAGTAAAGAACACTGCAAGAATCCATCATAAACGACAAGTTCATCGTCCACATTCAATTCAATTCCATTAAATGATATCTGAAGCCCTCAATAGCAAAATGTCTGTATTGTCAGTATTTTTAGATATAAGCAAAGCTTTTGATTTTGTCCCACATAATCGGTTACTTAATAAAATGGAAAAATACGACATAAGAGGCAAGGCGTACGACTGGCTTAAAAGTTATTTATCGAGTCGCCAGCAAAGAACGGCAATAACAAAAATTGAGAAAAACACACAAAAAAAACAAAAATTGACAAAACAACTTACTATTCTAACCTAAAAATAAATAGTTGTGGCGTGCCTCAGGGAAGCGTATTAGGGCCTCCGTTGTTTATCATATTATATATAAATGACTTTTGCAAGAGTCTAAAACATGATTGTACACTATTTGCTGATGACACTACTCTAATAATAAAATCATCAAATAGAAATGACTTGGTAACTGACGCTAACAATGAAATACTGACAGCAATGAAATGGCTAGAATTTAATAATTTACGTGTAAATATTGAAAAAACTAAATTAGTACAATTCCAATCATATAACTCTTTGATAAAACCACCACAAATTCGCTACAATGATTCAATCCTGGAACCCGTACCTTCAACCTTGTTCTTGGGGATAGTTATTGATGCAAAATTGAATTGGAAAGAACATATAAAAAAAAAAGTCTGCACTCGACTCGACAAATTTGTGTTTGCGCTTCGTAAATTGCATCGAATAGCCGGTAAAGAAACAGCCCTTAATGCGTATCATGGCTATGTTTCATCAGTGCTACGTTACGGCCTCGTAATATGGGGAAATTCAGTCGATGTGAACAGAGCATTTCTTGCGCAAAAAAAAAATGTGTTAGGGCTGTGTGTGGAGCAGAGTATTTAGACCATTGTAAGCCATTATTTAAAACTCTAAAAATTCTTCCACTTCCTTGCCTATATATTTTTGAGATTTGTATGTTTGTAAAAAGGTATCCGCACATGTTTCCGTCATATGAACACATTTCTAAAGGAGTGAAAAGCAGAAGCCCAAATAAATTACTTGCACCTAGCCAGAGATTACATTTATATAGCAGGAATTCCAATTGTATGGCAATAAAAATATTTAATAATTTACCCCCACGCATCAGAGTGTTACCTACTAATAAATTTAGAAAAACAATATTTGCTTGGCTTTTGGACAACTGCTTCTACACAGTTAATGAATTTTTAAATTATAAACTCTGACATTCTATTTTCATATATACCTATTGACTTGTATTGTGTTCTTTTTATTATTATTATTTTTTTAATTTGACATCTGGCATTATTGTATGTAGTAAATTTTGACATTAATTCATTAATGAATAACAATTGAGCATAAAAAAAACTTGGCATTGTATAAAAAATTCCCTATTTTTATATCAACTAATTTATTGAGGTTTTTTTTATTATTAGTGTTTAGATGACAAACTTATGCTTTCAATATAATATTGTCACTGTTTAGAAGTTGGCCACTTTCGTAAATGATTTTAATATTTCTACACCGGCAACGGTAGTGTATGTGATACTGTTTTATATTAAGATCTTGTACCTACCATATACTCAGAAATAAATACTATTCTATTCTATTCTATTCTAAACTTAAGGTTCATAAAGTCCTGTACAAGGGTGCAACCATGTAGTTATCAAAACCCTTGATTATTGCTAATTTAGAGATGGTTTTAAAGAGTTTAGGCTATAGGCGTCAGACACGCGCACGAGACTATATTCACTACTAAAATCGATTTACGCAATAAAAATATAATTTACTTGAACTGATTTGAAAAACTTGGGTACTCATTTAGAAATTGTTAGAGTTTTACGTTATGTACTTATGTGCCATCGCTTGATTTAGATTCTATTCATGGAGTAAGTGGTGTAAGTTTACAATTTTCATCATTATGCCCTACCCTAAAACACTTTAGACACTTTACAAGGGGTTTTGGACACTTGAAGTAAGGGTGTCCTTTACTACAACAATTAAAGCACACTATCGCACTATAGTTTGAAGTTGATGCTGAGACATGGTCATAACGCTTTTTATCAGTGGGGACAGTTTCTAAGGAAGTACGCTGAGAACTAAGAAAATGCAACAAGTCTTCCGGTTCATGACAATTTAATGCTTGTGCTCCATTTCTAATAGATTTATCATGAATACCGTGTGAGTTATGCAATCTACGGCTCTTTTACCACTTATGTCACATCTGTGCAGAAACATTAATTTGTCATAAAATATTCGGTAAAATTTTCATTACTACGAGACGTACAAGCTAACATGAAAATGTATAGTTTGCCTCTCGTCCCATTCATATATTACAGCACATTCATTAACCTTCCTAACCCAACTTTCAATACTCTGTGATTTACTTGAAGGATCGAACTCCGGGATCACATTGTTGAAATCGTTGTTGCTTAAGTTATAAGATCACTTACGTGTTCCTTCTTGAAAAACATCTAAAAGATTCAGTAATTCCCTTTTTGTCCAATCTGATGTCCTTTTGTCTCCATTGCTCGATACAGGAGTTATCCTTTTTCCTCTCGAAACCCTGATTGTCTGAACTTGCGGCTCTTGGTCCAGCTTTTTGTCATAATCAGACTCCATTACCTCAAAATTTGACAAAAAATGATTGGATCTCGAGTACTAATTATTTGCAAATACAAGAACATGATCTCATGACTCTGATGTAATACCCAATCTACATCTCCATAAACTTCGGAGTATTAACAGAACAATAAATCAGAATAATCAAATATAATAAAATATCCAAAAAACAAATATAATATACCATATATCTTTATTCAATCATAGCACACATGGCTAACTACTATTTTATTTAAATCTGACATAAGTATGTCAGTTTTCGTTAAAAAAATTAAAACAGGCTCTACTTACACGCTTGATGTTCACTGTATATGACCTTGGCACACCTGGCCAAAGATTCAAAATAAATTCATAAGCACACATGGCTCAAATCATAGGCATACTTAGCCTAATTTCATAAGCACACTTGGCTTAAATCATAGGCATACTTAGCCTAATTTCATAAGCACACTTGGCTTAAATCATAGGCATACTTAGCCTAAATTCATAAGCACACTTGGCCTAAATCATAGGCATACTTAGCCTTAATTCATGAGCACACTTGGCTGAAATCCTAGGCATACATAGCCTAAATTCATAAGCACACTTGGCTGAAATCCTAGGCATACATAGCCTAAATTCATAAGCACACTTGGCTCAAATCATAGACTTAGCACTCAGATTCATTAACACACTTGTCTTTAACTTTAAACACACATGGCCTAATAATTTATAATCAACTCGCTCATTTAACACTGTTTTTGTAGGCAAATCCCACTTCTGAGATGTCAAGAAATCAAACACCTCAAGTATACAAAAGTAAATTATATTAATCCATCCAACATAATCACAAATATACTTATAAATAGCACAGTTACATTGAAGATATGTTCACCGTTCAACCGCTCAAGAGCGAATGCACAGAACATATATACCCCTAAAGGGGAAGAATAACGACTCTATACAAATTTACTGAGGAAATTTTTCCTTACCGACCAGCGCCATCTATATTCCGCCCACCAAACTAGACAGTAGAAGCTAGGGCGGGAATTTCAAAGTTCAGTGCATTTTAAAGATTCTTTGTATTGCATTTTATGCACAAGTACAAAGCGTTTCTCGATAGTTTCCTTCACGATGATCAATTGTTGCTCAGCAATAATTGACATCATTCTGAAAAATATCACTATCGAGAAACACAGTGTACATAAAATGCTGAAATCAATATTTATGGAGTAGTCTAATAAGATAAAATAAACTTTAGTATTGAACTTATTTATTTCATGATAATAATTATAATTTATCAATTATTAATTTAGGCAACTATGACTAATTTTACATGAATAAATGTGTTTATCACATTCAGTAATAATAATTAATCACAAATTTCGTTGGCTAATTTAAAACACAAAACATAATATTCTAAAAATGAGATTATGTATACAATTTGAAAATACAGCACCTTCGACCATAATAAAAAGTATGATTTACTGTCATCAAAACCAAGACAAGGTCCAAATATAAGTTTACAATTTACAGAAATGTGTCATAGTTTATTATATATTATTACAGTTTAATGTAATAAAATAAATGGTTTGGAAGAGAGATACTTATTATTTTGGTTGAAGGCAGACAGATCTGACAATATAGCTTACCTATGGTCTATTAATTAAACAAGGTGTAAAATAATAAATACAGATATAACTATAATATTCCCACTACTGGAGGCCTCCCTCTCCCAGTGCGGGGATATCTGCACTAAAATTAACATAATTTATTCATATATAATTACTTATCCTCACTAAGTGACCGATTCATCAACGCAGAACTGGAGGTACCTTTTGTGAGGTAGACATTCACTAAGATTTTTGACAAACAAAAGAAATACTATCCGTCAAAGGGGTAAATAGGGGGATAGAACAGAAGTTTGCATGAAAAACCATCACTTAAGTAAAATCAATGAAAATTTAATGAAACACGTTTTTGAGCGATTTTGGAAACTTAAGGCCTAAGGCGTGAAATAAGGATAGGAAGTTTGTATGAGAATCTGGTATTGTTGAAGATTGAGTATTGAACATGAATAGTTAAATTATTGAATACAAATAAAAATAGGTGTTGTAGGTATTATCACCTTGGGTGAAAGCCTCAAATTCGTACGGAAGAATTCACAGGCAAAGGGCTAGTTGGTTTAGTCGAGTAATTACTAATTCTCGAAATGAATACAGTCTATAATTGAGTAATTCTTGAAATAAACAATTCTATGAATTACTGAATTTACAAATGACTGATTTTACAAATTACCGATTCTACAATTAGCTGATTCTACAAATAACTGTAATTTTTAGCTGGTAGTAAATATAAAGCAATGCTAAACACACACACAACATCACGCCTGTATTCCGCGAAGGGTTAGGTTTAATTTTTTTTTTTCAATGACAATGGGCTCGCCCTCCCATCATGTAAAATTAAACATAACTGGCGAAATGTGGTTGTACCTATTACAGCTAAACCCTCTGCCTAACCCTTCGGGGAATACAGGCGCAAACTACTAGCAGAAAATATGAGTCAGTTGTAGAATCAGTCAGTCATAGAATTATACATTTCAAGAATTTGTCATTATTCGACTAAACCGGCTAGTTGTACATTTATTTATGCATAATTATGTTCATTTTCCTTTTAAGTGCAGATTTACTCGCCTCTTCAGAAAATAATCTGTTTTTTACAATACAGTATCTCTTTATTGTAATGTGGAAGACACTATTAACTATGTAAGTTATATTCAATTCTTTGTGCTTCACGCAATCTTCGAGGAAGTCATAATTTATAGCGTTCTGTAACAATTGTGTTATTTTCATTTTTATATTCTCTTTATACGCCTCTTTCTCTAAAAATATATTTATTAAGCTTGCACTTTTCTCTACACAAGCTATTAAATTCTTTGAGGCGTATGTAAGAGATTTTTTTAAATTTTCATAATTTTTGAACTCTATAAAATTATGAACTCCCTCTGGCGTTTCGGAGACTAGATTTTTTTTACAATTATTACAACAGATTTTATTTTTTTTAATAATGAAGCCACAAACATATGCACATGCTTGTAGTTCGCTACTACCTTCCTCCAAGTTTTCTTCCAGAGAGGAAGTAATGTTTTCTTCTATTTCTTTTTCTATTATGTTAATTTCTTCAGATTGCTCTGTATCAGTGCATATGTCTGTGTCTGGTGTCAGCAATATTTTAAAATTGGTTATTATGGCATTGTTGCTATCTGACTCACAATTGCCTGAGCTAGTGTGTGCCATGTTGCTGATCACAGCAGTTTTTAATCCAGCAACAAATTGTCCAACTGTTGGGTTGCTATTGGACCCACAGTTGTAGCGTATGCAACCAAATAAATTTTCCAGTGGGTCCTGCTGGAGTCTTCTTGTAGACAAGCTTTTGATTGTTTTATATTTGGCACTAAGGTATCTCCAAATAATTTCTATACCATTGAGGGTCCAAATCCACCCATCTTTTGATGGTGGATTACCCTTACATCCCAAAAATTCAGCGGTTTTAAAAAATAATTTCATTTTATTGAACATTTGCAGATGTTCTGTAGAGTTTTTTATGTTTGTAGAATATTTTTTTCCTCTTCGTAGGTCTGGTGTCGACGCGTTTACACCATCAAACAGTTCATCCATATCTGTTATTAAATTAGCCGTTGCCACTGCTTCAGTCGGCATGTCTCCTGAAAATTCACAATAAATAAATTAAATCAACTTATAAAATGTACATGGTTAACACATTTTTTTTCAAACATAATGTATGAGAGAACATATTTTGCAACTGCAAATGTAAGTTTGATTTTAGTATTTAACCTAGACTATGGAACTCTTCCCTTTGTGCGTTCCGACAAGCACTTGGCCGGTTTTTTTATCTAATTTCGT
This sequence comes from Diarsia rubi, assembly GCA_932274075.1. Taxonomy (NCBI): domain Eukaryota; kingdom Metazoa; phylum Arthropoda; class Insecta; order Lepidoptera; family Noctuidae; genus Diarsia; species Diarsia rubi. The sequence continues at coordinate 6,124,073 of OW026441.1, forward strand.
GAACAACTTTATTTATTTTAAAATTATGGAAAGAAATATTCGACACCCTTACTACGCCTGTTTATTTTATATGGATTTTGGACATTTTATGGAAAAAAATTTTTTTTTCGTTTTCTGGTGTTCTCCTAAATTTCAACTGAATTGATCAAGTAGATTCGGAATAAATCGGCAGTGACAGATGGACAGACAGACAACCGAGTGATCCTATAAGGGTTCCGTTATCGGTTCCTTAAAACGGACAATATAATTACTAGAGGGTTTACCCTTTTTAAGAGAGAAACCCATCTTATCTTACTGTTAAAATTAAAGGGTGTTGACTTGTTTTTAAATATTCATAAGTATCATGCCTTACCTTTAGCTATTTTGGAATATATTCCTGCTGCAACCGAGTGGCTTAAAACTTGTGCTGCAAGTTTTACCCTCATTTTTTGCTTACTATTGGGGTCGAGATGTTCTCTTGTCAAGCATGGTGCATACACAAAGTTTGGATTATTATTGTCCAATTCATAGAATTCCCTGATGTGGCTCCATTTAGCGATTCCTGTAAAGTAATGATTAAAAGTATTATGTACATATTAAACTTTCTGTCTTATTATTAAAAAAAATATTAAGCTGTACATAGTGCACAAGTGCGACTGCACAGCACGAGGTCCCGGGTTTCATACCTAGGTTGGGCAAAGTGCTACTGGGTTTTTTCCAAAAAGAATTTCTCAGTAGCAGCTATGGAGTATGGATTTGTGTCCGGTTGATAGCAATAGGCTCACCCCCTATTACATGGGGTTTAAAAATAACTAAATAATTGTGTGTGTACTATCAGGTACACCTCTGCCTAGCACCAGACCTACCTGCCTAATAACAGACGAGTTGTTTTATGTACAATTATTTTTCTAAAAAACAAATGACTTACCAATTCCTTGTTTACTGTCTGATGTTATGTTGGTCCTAAACTTCACATCATACTTCATGAAAAGATTTCTGAAGCACTTCAGCAAGTGTGGTGTGTCAAATAGTGTGACAACTTTATGACTGCTCACTTCTATGTAGGGATTCTCAACAGAAGCCCCTAATAAACATAGAGCTCTCTTGTTGACTCCATCCAAGTCACAAACTGAAGCGCATATATTAAGGCCAGCATTAAAACAACAATTTAAAACCTGAAAGTATTTTAAGGCAGATTAGTGACAAATAAACTTAAAACATGATTATCATTCAAAATGAAGAAGCAATGCATACCTCCTTAATTAAAGCAGATAGTCTGTCAGCTGTGACAAACCCACTAGACAAATAATATGCCACTGGTTGCTTTATTTGCTTCCTAACTCCAACAACCATAAATACAAGGGCATATGAAGCTGCCTGTGGAGATCTACCTTGTGTAGCATGGTCTTGAAACCCTTCAATATGATCGGCCTTCGAGTTGTACCATAAATTTTTTCTTAGGGACATTTCATCCCACAACAATATGTACTCTCGTTCGGATGCCCCAAAGTATTTTGTTGTGTTTTTCAAAACTGTAAGTGTAGTTTTGTGTGTCCCCACATTCATCTTAAATCTTCCTAAGAGGGATTTTAATGTGCTGGGTGCTGGTAAACAAATCATTCTCCTCAATAATTTGTAACTGGTTGGTGACCTTTTATAGAGCCTCAATGCTATTATTTTAGCCTCCATGTTCCACCTGCGCCCGGGTTTCTTCCTTTTATAATTCTGCAGTTCTCCTTGCAGTAACAGTGCAAATGTTGAACTCATTTTTTTATTGAGGATTTTTTTGACCATTTCATTGTTACTAATAACATTTAAAAATGCTTCATTTTTTAAATGTTTTATGGTTTTTTGCAATCTATATACTTTATTCATACTACTTTTCAGATTCCGTATCAATATTTTATTTTTCTGATCACCTTGGTTTGAAGACTCGCACACAAACATTTCTGAATAATTGGTTTGAGGTATAATGTTTGCATCACATTCTTTCAAAGGATTAATGATTGTGGATGGACCGGCAACAGGTACAAATACTGCAGGTTCATCTGCCAGGTGAACACCAGGTACAGCTGTTCTGAATAACTTCTTCTCATTAAAGCATGTGCTTTTAAAATGTTTGCTGCAAAGCATCTTGTGTTTTGAATGGAGTTCATTCTGGAATTTTGGTGAAGACCAGGCTTCATTTGGAAAGCAATACTTTGCCCATAATTCACAACTGGAAATTAAAAAATATAAAAATTATTTTACCATAATAATCATATTCTTAATAAATTAAGCTTTATCTAAACTTAAAATCCAAACTTTCTGTATTTGCTTTGGTTAAAAGAGATGGGTCAGTGGGTCATCTTAGGGGCAGAGAATGTTGTATGCAAGAATAGATAATGATTTTTGGCAATGAAGGTTGGGACTTTAGCTGCGAGTATCAAATACATTAAATATAATTATGTATACATATTACGTGAGTCTGTGGTACAAAAAATATTGTATTCTATGGCCGGCCCTACACGGACTGCTTCAAGCTGATAAATGCATAGCAAACTAGTCTTCTACATACACACATACACGGAACTGCTCGGGCAGCCAATACTGACTGCTTCAAGCAGTCCGTGTATGGCCGGCTTATGCTGTCTTTATCGAATAGCATGAAAAGTACTTAAGTAGGTACATACCGAACAGCATTTTTTGCGCCAGGCTTCGGAAACCGATGCAAAGTGATGCTGGGATCTTTAGAAGGTGAAGATCCACACATGCTACAGATTCTAGTGTTTTCTTTCTGCGAACTCATCGCGAAATTAAACACAAAATCAAACAAGAGTCACTGTCTCAACACCGGGTCTATATTTCACAAATACACACTTAATTTCACCAAAACACAGCCACGGAGGAGCAAGCTCGACTCAACGTTAACAATGTTTGTAGAATTAATGAAACTAGTTTATTTAAAACAAATAAACAGTACAAGATAAAATAGTGCGCAAGCGATGGCAGGCGGATATTTTTCTTGTGACGTCAAATGTCAAAATCTCAATCAATATGGCGGGCGAGGGTTAGTGTTGCCACGTAATATCCCCTTTTACTTTGTTGTTGTGTATTTTAATCAATTAAAATTTGTTATATTTCTTAGCAAAATATTTTTTTACCATCAAAATAATAGCAAAAGGGCAATTTACTTTATAAATCGATTAATAAGCTCATTATTTTTGAGAATACGAAATCGTATTTTTGGTAGCAACATTATATACTTCATCTCTTTTACTCTGATGTTGTTGTCTCTCTCTTGTTTTCAAGCCCACCTACATCTCGTTCGTAGAACAAAGCTGACAGACCCTGAGCGAATGCCTCGAGCCCCAATCTATATTACTATACTCTATGCCTCGAGCTATCTAAAATGTCAGCCACAAGCTGAATGTTCCCCACTCTCACAGTGGGTCAACATTCAACTAGTTATTCGACCAATCAGAGCGAAGTACACAGCAGTATGTTCAATTGAGAGACTAAAATGCATCAAAGCTTATTATTAACAGTAAATAAATTATAATAATCTAAATAATAATTATTTAGTAATTATAAAATGTGAACAAACTTAAATACTTATATTTTACTAGCTAACAACTAAAACGGAAGTATTTAACTCATGCACCCACTAGCGCCATCTATCACAAGTGGAAAGAAGTTTGCTATTATTTTACAAAATCATTACATTTGTATCATTATTGGAGGATAAAATTAATGTTTTGCCAAATGTAAATTCAAGTTTGTTTGATCCTCCTGGTCACCACCATGCCAAGAGCTGCTATGAGGGTTTTGTTACAGCCATCACCTTCAGTGCTGATTCCTGCTTTCCATTGAAAAACAGTGCCGCAATAAAATTCCTTCACCACTGTGGTGGGATCCAGAGTGCACTTCAGCAGTCAGGGACAGGAATGAGGCCGAGGTTTGTTATAATGCAGATATGACCACCGAAAATCTTTTGGCATACTGTCAGATGTGCTACGATCTTTTGGCATACTTCCCTTCGCGGCTTGACAGCGAGCGTTGATCCGGTTTTCGCTGCTGCTTTTTAATTACGATTGTTGTGTTTCGCGTTCAATTTGCGGCTCGTGATTTGTTGCCGGTTGTGTGATTTTGTGTTGGGTGTTTGTGTAGTAAGTTTTTCTGGCATTTTAACGTCGGTTTTATTGGTAATAACTTAATTTTCGTTGGCATTCGGTGAGTACATTTATTTTTTTGGATGTGTGGGTACCTCGTTATAAACTTATCCGTCTTTTTTATTCTTAAACTGTTTACGATCTAATTACGTTTTAGGTTCAATTTAATAATCTATAATATGTCAACTATAAACGACGAACCTCCGAATCGCGGGAGAGAAATAATGCGCCGAAATGATAAAACACGCACCTCCGGTAATTCTAAGCGTTTGTTTAGCGAAATGTCTCCTACGTACATTTCGCCCGACGATAGATCAAAACGGCTTCAAATATCCAATTCACTTGAAAAGTCTTCGCCGTTATTAAGTGCCAGTCCAAGTGCAAGCCATGACGAGTATTACTCAGGCTACTTAGTTTCTCAGGCGTCTGCATATTTGACTTAAATTAATGAACTTGTTAATGACCAAGGTTACCGCATTAATGTTGCGAATAAATTTGCCATCATGGACATGACTCAGCGCATAACGTCCATTGTATCTTTGCTAGCCATAAAGTCATCCTCTAATGAAACGAAATTAGCTAATACGGAACGCGAATTGGATAAAATTAAATCAAATACCAATGTCAATACAAGTAACTGTAACAAAGTTTCGTATGCGGATTCCCTAAAATTTCGACTACCTAAAACCAAACTTGCACCGGTTGTCGACTCGCGCGCACCCAAACCTTGTGTCGTGGCTAACCCCACCGCTGAGCGATTAGCTGATTACACATCCTCCTCTGCTACTAAACAAGCACTCATGTATGCGATCAAGCCCAGTGATGATGGGTTTCAAATTGTAGGCAAAATCTGGCGTCGTATTACGTGTCGCTAATGATAGCCAAATTAAAAAATTGCAATCGGTCGACGCTATTAGGTCCGCCGGCCTGCGACTTGAAAAACCAAAAGGCCGAAAGCCTCGTATATTAGTTAGGGACGTGCCATCCGCAATGGAAGACAATGCTTTTTTGCACGCGTTGTACCGTCAAAACATTCAAGATGAACTGCCAATACGAGAGAATGATTTTATTAAATCAACTAAAATCTACCGTCGGCGTTCCTTAGATAACGGTTGCATGTGGATAGGCATTGAAATCGAGTCCAACGTGCGTAAACATTTAGTGTCTACTAAGGAAAAAATATTTATTGATTGGGCGACTTGCCGGTTCAATGACGACGTTGAAATAGTCCGTTTTCTACATTGTCAACAGTTCGGTCACGTTAAGAAATACTGCGTTAACAAGTCACCTACCTGTGCAAATTGCTCCGAAGCACATGAAACCAACGACTGTCCGCATAAGGACGTCGTCGTCCGCGTCCGCGTCGGCCGCTGTTTTACATGCTTCTAGCATGTAAAATAGCGGCCGACGCAATTTTAAGTGTTTACAACCGTTGCATTGCAGAAGGCGTTTTTCTCGTATATGGCGACGCGGCTTTATACGAATAATTCCGAAAAGTGGCGACAAGCCACCGGACCCTAAGTCTTACACTACTACCATCTTTGGGGAAACTCCTGGAGGGAAACTTCTTCAATGTACTACTGCGCACGAGAGACCGTGGACGCACACTTTTTAACACAACGTAACTAAAATAGCTAGATTACAGAAACCACAGACTGACGTCTGGGAGGAACTTTTGTCAGAATGGCAATGTAGGTGGGATAATTCCATCAAAGGTCGACACCTCCACCAGTTCTTTCCATCCGTTCGTGAGCGGCTGACCAGGACATGGCTGGAGGTGGATCACTGTGTTGCCCAATTTCTCACAGGTCATGGTAACTTTAAGAGTAAATTATTTTCCTTAAAGCTTGTTGCGTCGCCATTTTGTCAATGTTCTACATCTGACTGCGAATATGAACAATCTGCACATCACATTTTATGGGAGTGTAGTCTTGCGGGTTGGGTTAAATTTTGCACATCTTTGTCTCCCTCTATACCTGTGTCGGCAGTTTGGAAGAGCATCAATAGGTTCAGACATGGGTGCTCTCCATCAGTTTCTTCTCCAATCACTAGGGAAACAGCTGAACTTTTTTTTCACAAAATTGCTCCAGCAGACGTTCCACTTTTATCTGAATGTGTTAACATGCCCCTTCAAAATATGTCAGAGGATCCTTTTGATGCGCCATTTACTTTGGAGGAACTGAGTGTGGTACTCAGCCATGTCCGGGACTCAGCCCCGGGTATTGATGGTGTGCCATATTCTTTCATAACACATTCTGATGACAAGGCTAAAAACTTATTTTTGAAATATTCTAAATTTTGCGTATATTTATGGTTGGGTCCCAGATCAATGGAAATTGCAAATAGGTAATTCCACTTTTGAAACCAGGTAAACATGCAGATGATCCGAATGGTCTTAGGCCAATTGCTTTGTCTTCAGTCCTAGCCAAATTACTGGAGCACCTTATTAAAAACCGTCTTGAGTGGATTGTTGAGTCGAGAGACATAATGCCGAACTACCAATTTGGTTTTAGGAAAGGACTCGGTACTATGGACAGTGTTGGTACTTTAGTTGCGGACATCCACTTAGCTTTTTCAATAAATTAATCGGTTGTAGCTACCTTCCTGGCATTTCCTCTGCGTATGACAATGTACTTCTTCTAGTACTGAGGCAAAAATTGCAACAGCTGAGTCTACCGGTTAAGATGATACGATGTATATGTGAGCTACTGATGTCCCGCTCGCTGGTCCTAAAAGTCCAGGTAGAGGAGTTCGATGAGAGGCAGATATGGAAGGGACTCTCACAAGGATCTCCCCTCAGTCCCATACTGTACAACGTGTATATGGCGGATATTGGGTCCTGCTTAATGATAAATGATGTTAATTTTGCACAAGTCACTTTTTTAAAACTAGATGTGTTTCTTACTTGACTATTCTGAGAAGAAATATCAGAAACGCACTCTGAGGTAAGGGTTGGGCTGGGTGCAAAATTTAATAAATCGGGAATTCGGTTGTTTCTCAATAGCTAGTGTATACCATTATTTAGATCATGTTTATTTATTTTCCTTTAGATGCCAGATTGCCCAATGACTACAGTACTGCATACTATGGATCTTTCGATAATGTAGCAATGTTCTCTGTGTACTTTGATGGGTTTATTGGTCCTCCAGCTTGTGGTGAGCGGAAGGATCTGTCAGACTCGAACTGACTAACAATTGCACCGGGGTTCTTTGAAACTAGTGCGCCTTCCCGCAGGCAAACTATGTTGACCTGCGAGATGCCAGTAGCACAATAAAGGAATACATAGCCTCATCCTTTTTGAGAAGTCGGTTAAAAAGAAAAGAATGTTTTTTTTTTCTGGAGAGTGCAATTTTGATACCACTAAGGATTGATTTAAGTTTTCCTGTATTATCTTTGTTAATAAGGAGTGTTTGATAACTCACCCGCCGCAGAAGTCGTGGAAGAAATTTTTATCTGTAGGTACCTATGTATATCCTTTGTGTTTTGTAACTAAATAAACAAATAAATGATAATAACTATTAAAATGAATGCATATCTATGATACTTATTTATCTGTGCAACAAATGTTTTCACTATTAGCCGCTATGCGCCGTGGCGCCACTGTCAATGCAAGTTGTGTTACTGAATTATGAGAATAAAAAGTCGTCGTCCATCTTGCAACCGTGCGGTGTTTCATTGTCTAAGTAAAACCCAAATATAGATATCCTTAAACCTCCTCCAAAAGGTTATGGGCCCAGATCCCGCTCACAGGAGTCAGATCTCCAAGAGGAATTATTTTGGGGTCGCTGCGGTATCAGCAGCTAAAACGACAACGACGAGTGGAAAATTCCACGCGGAAAAACGTCGCGTCGGACGGACCGGTAAAGGTCCAATCTCAACAAGGAACGAATATTAAGCATTGCGGTATAGCAATAATACAATGGAATCCTTGGGAAACACGCCAGCAGTTGGTTTTGTCGGCCAGCAACAACTACTGGAAGGCGTCGAAAACTGGTGCACGTGGTCATACAAAATCAAGATAATCTTAAGGGCGGCAGATCTTCTAAGCATCGTGGACGGTACAGTCCAGCCTCCTTCAGATGGTAAGGCAGAAGAATACGAAAAATGGATGAACAAGGACGCCAAAGCTCAAAGTATTTTGGTCACACGCATTTCTGAAAAAGTACTTGCGCAAATTGTGAGCTGCCAAACGTCGAGGGAAATTTGGAACAAGCTACACACAGTATTCGAGCAACGGGGAGAATTGTCGGTTCACATTCTTCAACAGAAATTTTTCTCAATGAAATTTGAAGAAAAAGAAACAGTCACGGAATTTTTAGGCAGATTCGAGAGCCTGTTATGCAAGCTGAAAAACGTCAAAGCAGAAGTCAGTACGAGCATGGCTATAACCAAAATTACGTCATCTCTTCCCTCTCAGTATCAGCACTTCGTGTCAGCATGGGAGTCGGTGCCAGCAGAGAAGCGCACGATGGAGGAGCTAACTGCAAGACTACTTATCGAGGAACAGCGTGCCACGACCTGCATGCAAGACAGTAACGAGTCAGCAGCACTAGCATCCAGATCCAGCAGAAAGTGTTTCCAATGCGGCAAGACAGGACACATAAAAAGGAACTGTAAAAACAAGGTAAAAAGTAATATTTGTGTTTATTGTAAAAGGTCAAATCACAAGTCTGTTGATTGTTGGTTCAAAAATAGTAAAAATAAAGGTGTAAAGAAAAATGAGCCTAGCGAGCAAGGTAATGCATTCCCTGTGTCCGTGTTGTCATCAGCATTTTATAGTACATCAGACAGCAGCCTGTGGATAATGGATAGTGGAGCTTCAGAGCACATGTGTAGCAGTGTTAGCATGTTTACTAAATACAAAGAGTTAGAATGTCCTCGACCAATCATAATCGGTGACGGTAAAGTCATAAAAGCTGTAGGTACAGGTATTATACAATTAGAGGCGTATAATGGTAAAGAGTGGATCAGTTCAACATTAAATAATGTCCTACATGTCCCTGCTATAAAAATAAATCTATTTTCAGCAAGTTCAGCTGCAGATAGAGGTTATAATATGACAATTGAAAAAGAGTGTTGCTATTTGAGGAAAAATAATGAAGAAAAGGTTAGTGCTGTAGCTTATCGTAAAAATAATGTATTTATCATGAAATTCAGATACAATACAGATGAAAAAGCTTATGTAGGTAAATCTTTTGATAGTCTAACAGAATGGCATCAAAAAATGTGCCACCAAGACATACAGCAAGTAAAAATAATGTTAAATAAGTGTAACATTGATTTTAGTGCAGATAAACATGAGGAACTCACATGTGAGCCATGTCTCCTTGGCAAAACTCATAAACAACAATTTCCACAAAGTCTAAATAGGGCAGAACAGCCTGGTCAAATTTTACACATGGATTTATGTGGTATTATGGAAACCACATCATTAGGCGGTGCCAAATATTACTTATTAATAAAAGATGATTACACAAAGTACAAACAGGTTTATTTTCTGAAAAATAAGTATGAAACAAACAACAAAATAAAAACTTTTTTAAAATATGTCATTAAGAATCTTGAATACAAAGTTACAACAATAAGGTCAGACTGTGGCTTAGAATTTACAAATAAAGAATTGAAATCTCTATTAGATAGTTTAGGCATTATCCACCAAACTAGTGTTCCATACACACCTCAGCAAAACGGGTGTATAGAACGTGAAATGCGCACAGTTACAGAAGCAGCTAGAACTATACTATTGTCAAGTGGTTTGGACAAGTCCCTATGGGCTGAAGCGGTCAACACAGCTGTTTATGTCTTAAACAGAACTGGTAAAAGTAGATTAAACGGTGTTACTCCTTATGAACTTTGGTATAAAAAGCAAGCCTACAACATAAATAATTTGAAAGTATTTGGATCAAAGGTAGGAGTACATATCCCTGACCAACGGCGTAAGAAATGGGATAGTAAAGCTGAAATAGGATATTTTGTAGGTTATAGTGAAACAACAAAAGGTTTTAGAATTTATTTCCCACATAAAAATGATGTTCTTGTAAAAAGAGAGGTAACATTCATAAAAGGTACGTTTATTAATGTGCAAAAGGTTTGTAAAAATAGACAGGATCAGAACAGTAAACCCTCGGTTACTATCACAGACTCTGAAACAGAGGAAATGGAAAATGATAAGCAAGAAATAGAAAATGATAACAAAGAAGTAGAAGAATATCATAGTTTCTGTGAAGAAGAAGACAGATCACAGACACCAGAGCTAGAAGAGAATCTAGAAATTCCCATGGAGGGAATATCAAGTCCAGAAGAGGAAAGAATAATGTCTGCAGAAGATTCAGAAGAAGAGTATTCAGTTGATAAAGCAATAGAACAAGAAAAACCACAAGAGGTAACAAGAAAAGGTAGGGTAACAAAGAAACCATCATGGTTATCAGAGTATGACACAAACCTCTTATCCATTGACACTGAACCAATCACTCTGGAAGATGCATTAAATTCAGAAGAAAAAGAAGAATGGGAAAAGGCTATGAATATTGAATTAGACACCCTGAAAGAAAACAATACATGGACCGAAGTTAATAGTATTCCAAGTGGAAATAAAGTTATATCAAGTAAATGGTGTTTCAAAGTCAAACAAATAGGTGGAGAAAAAGTATACAAGGCTAGGTTAGTTGCTAGAGGTTTTGAGCAATCAGACACTGATTTAGAAGTATACTCTCCGGTAGCCAAATTACCAACATTTAGAGTATTTATAGCTGTAGCCAATAAACTACAACTTCCAGTCCATCAAATGGATGTGGTAGGCGCTTTCTTACATGGTGATATAGATGAAATAGTATACCTAAAGCTACCAAATGGTAAAATATGTAAACTGAATAAATCCCTATACGGTTTGAAAAGTTCCCCTAAATGCTGGAATAGAAAGTTCGATGAGTTCATGACTAAAGAAAATTTCAATAGATCAAAAAATGATTATTGTTTATATTATAGGAAACTAAACGGATGTGAACTATACGTTTTACTATTTGTAGACGATATACTTATGTTTTGTTCTGAAAATAAGGTTTTAGAAAATTTCAAAACAGAGTTGCATAATAACTTTAAAATGAAGGACTTGGGGTTAGCAACTAGTTATTTAGGCATAGATATCAAACAAGATAAATGCAGAACAATAATCAGTCAGAAGACATATTTAACTAAAGTCTTGGAACGTTTTAATATGTCAAATTGCAAACCTATATCAACTCCATTAGACCAGAATTACAAGTTTGATTTGTTGAAAAGGGAAAAATCTGAAAATCCAATAATAGAAAGAAAGTGTAGACAACTTATAGGCAGCCTAATGTATGCAGTATGTGGTACTCGACCAGATTTATGTGTGTCAGTTTATTTTCTTAGTAGATATCAACACTGTGCTAGTGTTATGTTGTATAAGTCATTAAAACGTATTCTACGGTATATAAAGGGAACCTTAGATTTTGCATTAGTATACAGCAGCACGGGCACAGGAATGCAAGGCTTTGTAGACGCAGATTGGGCTGGTGACACCCAAGACAGAAAGTCTACAACGGGTTACATTTTTAAAGTGTTTAATTGTAGTGTAGTATGGTGTTGTAAGAAACAACTCAGTGTATCACTATCATCCACTGAATCTGAATACATTGCATTAAGTATGGCTGTAACAGAAGCATGTTGGTTAAAGAATTTGTTATGTGATTTCAATATTGTCATTAATGATGTGATTATTTATGAAGATAACCAGTCAGTTATAAAATTGGTTTTCAACAATGGAAATAATAAAAGGCTTAAACACTTGGATATCAGATATCACTTCATCATTGACAAAATAAAAGAAAAATGTATGTCTTTGCAGTATATTAAAACAGAAGATAACTTGGCAGATCTTCTCACTAAACCTTTAGGTAAAACTTTGTTTGAAAAGTTTGTCAAGTTACTGTATTAGAATTTAAGCTATTGTGTGAATTGTAAACTTTTAGGTTAGGTACTATTCATATCAGCTGGCCATTCATGCATAGGAAAATAAAGTAAATAAGCTAAGTTAGTTCTCAAACAAGTTGAATTGTTAATGCATAGCCAGCCAAGTTAAGATTTGTTTGTGTAATTGAAGTATATTAAAGTACAGTGTAAAACATAGAATGTAAAGATTGAAAGAAAATATTTGTTGAGGGGGGGTATTAAAATGAATGCATATCTATGATACTTATTTATCTGTGCAACAAATGTTTTCACTATTAGCCGCTATGCGCCGTGGCGCCACTGTCAATGCAAGTTGTGTTACTGAATTATGAGAATAAAAAGTCGTCGTCCATCTTGCAACCGTGCGGTGTTTCATTGTCTAAGTAAAACCCAAATATAGATATCCTTAAACCTCCTCCAAAAATAACCATACTATCTTACGATTTTGGGTTTTTATTCAGTGCTTATCTATCCCACCCGACTGCATCTCAATGGAAACGAAGAACTCGGCCACATACAATTGCCAATCGTTCGGCACTTAGTGGCCCAACATTCTGATCCCTACCAAGACTATAAAGGCGATAAGGAGTGCGTCATCTAGCGCTTCGACTTCAGAATTGGAAAGACCTCTGAAATCGCAGAACGTCTTCAGTTCTATTTTTGCTGATTTTCAAATGTCACTCTGGCAGGGATTTTAATTTTGATAACACAAAATGTTGTCGTTAATTTGTCCAAATTTGTCACCAAATATCAGAATTTGTCGTTCACTGGTTTAATAGATATAATGGTTTATAGGTGGCCCTGCTGGAGAGTCTCCCCAGCAGGGCCACATTTATATCTCAAAAACTAGGGCACCTAGCCAAGATGTGTTTTCTCCCATATTTAGTCGCCAATTTGTCCAAATTTGTCCCCAAGTTACAGATTTAGTCGAAGACTTAGTTTAGAAGATATAATGAGTTCAATTAAGTAGTAAGGTATAGTCCAAGAGCTAGACCGAATTGAAAATTGCCATGAAAAAATATTTCTATTAATATATGGAATATACTTCTAGTTTTATCGTTAAAATCCCTTTTGGTGGCCCTGCCAGAGTCAGTGACACTGGTGGCCCTGCCTTAGTGAGTAACAAGATTTTCAATCCAATATTACCCAGTGTACGTCCCATTTCTCCCATCTACTCTAGATCTTCGCCATTTCAGGTCCGTCATCACCGACAAGAATAGTGTCGTCGGCAAACAGCGTGCACCAGGGGAGGGTGCCTCTTCCTATAAGTCAATAAAAAGTCTGTTGAAGCGTGTGTGTGTGTGTGTTTACTAGTGAGTTGTTGCTTGTGAATTATCATGTTGCGGGTGCGAGTGTGTTGTGTTGTGTGGGTATACTAATGTGTTGATGGCTGTGTATTAGTGTGCTGTTTGTGTATTAGCATGTTGTGTATATATTATTAGAGTGTGTTTATTATTAGTATGTTGTGTGTGTGTATGTACTACCAAATGTGTTGTTGGCTGTGTATTAGCATGTGTGTGTTTTTAGTGTGTCGTGTGTGTGTTGTTGGTTGTGTATTAGTCTGTTGTTTGTGTATTAGCATGTTGTGTGTGTGTGTGGTTGGTTGTGTATTAGTGTGATGTTGGTTAGGGTAATTGTGTTCAATAAAAACAAGCATAAATTAATTTTTTACTTATTTTATTAAGTCTTTATTTTCTGCATCTTAACATTTTTCATTATAATAAAACAAATTAAACAATAGTATTTTCAGTTAATTTAGCAATGATGTTTGAAACAAATTGACGCCTATGGTCCCCTCTTTTCACCTCGTCCACCTTCATACATACACACACGTTGGTTACGTGTACGACGGCTCTGAAGAACATCACAAATTGGCTATTTGACTACTGTTAAAAACTCACCAAAATGTTATGTTATTTCAAAGAACTAACAGAAATAACACGATATGTGACAAAAGTACCTAATAAAATCGATCAGAAAACGGCTTAGTCATAACTGATTTTAAATGACGTGCTAAAAAAGACAGCGCTACAGACATGTGACGTCATATTTCATACCGCCATAGTTACGTAGTACAAGTAGCCGTTTCGTGTTACAAGGATATAAAGTATCCCCACTACAAACTTGTAAATAAAGCAAATAGCTACTCCATTATTTTGTTTATTGGTTTTATGGCTTTTTTCACACTTCGTATTATTTCTGTTAGTTCTTTGAAATAACATAACATTTTCATGATTTTTAACAGTAGCCAAATAGCCAATTAGGTCAGTGAAAGACCTAGAGCGTTCCCACTCACATTTGCCTTGTGGTACCTTGTGGCCTACCGAACCTTTTGGAACAGTTTTGTTTTAATCCTGCCGATGAGGCGTGTATAGTATAGTCTTTCTTGCATTGAAGTGACATTAAACTTACGCTGCTTTATTAGTCGGGCACAGATTGTCAGCAACAACACGCAATACAACATTTTTCCATGCATGTTGTCCTCCTGGCCGTTTTTCGGTCACGTTATCTAAGTGCACTAGTGTAAACGAAGGCTGACTATGAAAGCAAATGAACACTCTCTGTTACTCTACTCTCATAGTCCGACGAAGTGGCAATCTGACATGACCGAATTAAAGAGATCAGGCTCAGGACGGACGGCGTAATGTGCTTTCTGAGAATACCCCCAATATATATATCATACATACCCCCCACTTACACACTCCGGAAGTTCGGTTTACATATACTGGTTGTTTGTTTGGTTTACAGATACTGGTTGTTTGTTTGTTTGGTTTACAGATACTGCTTGATAAAATCTGCATGTTTGATAACGGATGTGAAGGTGATGACTGTGTAGACGTTGCAGGCGTCCGAGGTACTCGGTGCAGTGGACACGATGCCTCTGAGGTAGTAGCGAGTGAAATCGAGCTCTGGTGCAGGAAAGGCCAGTCCTCCCCCACTGTCGCCTCTGCATAGAGCTGCCGTACCTGGGAAACGGACGCATTTTTTACTGTCACTGAATTGCGTTAAAATGCGTAAAATGACCTTTCATAATAGTAACTGCGTCTGTGACTATAATGCCTCTGTGACTGGGCATGATTAATAGTAACTGCGTCTGTGACTGGCATGCATTCAAGTACATTCGTGCGTATCCCCAACTGGTTTTAGCCGATCCGGCATCCCCAACACGTTTTTTTTCGTCTTACCTACCTACGTTACCTTATAACACTCAGATTCTAGTCGGTTGATTCAGTTTTGGGGGCATATAATCGGTTGCAACTGGATGCCGAAAAGAAGAAGAAGAAAGAAGTGTGCGTCGTCCAGCGGAGAGATGGGCAGACGACCATCGGCGGATAAACCTGGATGAGGCTGGCACAAGAAAAGAGAGACGTGACATCAGGCTGTCAATAATGATGAACTTGATACTGGTATTACATAGAGTGACTCACTTACCATCACTGTAACCGGCGCATATCTTGTCGCTTTGAAGGTTCTCTATGAAGGTCTCCGGCGTGTGTTTCCAACACGACGGGACATACGGCAGGCTCACCACCTTCAGGATTGGCGAGCCAGTAGTGCTATTCCGCTCTGTCAAACCAAACCCAGCTACCTGCAAGTGTAACATTTTATTTTTTAATGTCGAACAAACGAACGCCGTGGTGGCCCCGAATTACGAACAGTAAGTCGTGGGTTCGAACCCAAGCAGGAGCATTACTTTATATAATTTATATCACCACCACTGCTCTCAAAACGTTGAAGGAAAATATCGTGAGGAAACCGAACAGGTGGAGAACAAGATGTTGCGGTGCACTTGTAAGAGGCCGAGTTGATTTTTGATTATTAGTATTTCACCAAAAAAATCTTAATTATGCCGACAGATAAATTTTCAAAAAATCATGGATACATTTTTTTTAATTTTTCACGTAAACAAAAGATGACGATACAGTGCTTCGAAAAGTCGTGTCCAGTAGTGTGACGTCACAAGGTGAGTAGTATTTACCCACAAAGTGACATCATAATCCCCCACTCATGATCTTTGACACCTTTTATTTTCGTTATTTTTTTATTAATTTGATTAAACAAAAAACATGTATATATATAATCTAACAGACGGCATAATTAGATTTTTTTGGTGAAATACCTTATTCGTGTGTCTTTAAAATTATAGTTCTAGGACAAGCCTGTTTCTTTTTTTTTTTGGAGTCCACCCTCTTCTAAGTCATTAAATGACTCCTCAGTGTGTCAGACTTCTACTGACAAAAAAAACCAGCCCTTTGTAACCGGGGTCGCAGTATTATATTCGAATTTCTTATAGGCGCGCGTGAAACACGAACGCGCCGTCGACACGTGAGAGTCAAAATAGCGGGTGTACCATAGCAATTTAAATTATACCAACTACCAAACAAATGTACCTAAAACATACTATTTTGTACCTAGCTCTAAAAAATCTGTACCTCCTTCAGAACGAAATTATTTCGAAATTAAGGTACACCCGCCATATTGACATCAAGATGGCGGGTGTTCTATAATATTTTATTATTTAAGCATTACTCATAAAATGTGATTACACCAAAAAATTGTACCTAAAAAGTACCTCAAATAAATAGAAACACACTTGATCAGTGGGATAGTTCCTGAGAAATAAAACATGAATTATAGGTATGAATTGTAGGTATTTATTATTATGAATTATAGGTCTAGGTACTTTTATATATATATTTTAGGGATAATCATTAAATTATAAATCATGAATTTTAATAACGCGTCAAAGTTATTAAGTACCTCTTTATTTTCGTCCATACATAATGCAATTAGCGATAAGTGAATTCGGAGTTTTGGTTATAAAATTATTAAGATCATCAAAACATTTCCATTCAGCATTACGACGACAATGAGCCCGATAGTGACCAATATTGTGGATGTCTGTAACATCGCCGCCGGACGGTAAAAACTCAATTAATCCAAGAACTTCGTATTTTGTATTATATAAAACATAAATGTAACATAACCATATCAATATTCATGATAATTATCGTGTTTCCTTATACACAAGACACGGTTGTTTTATTTCTCAGGAACTATCCAACTGATCAAGTGTGTGTTTTTTTTTACTTGAGGTATTTTTTAGGTACAATTTTTTGGTATAATTATATTTTATGAGTAATGCTTAAATAATAAAATATTATAGAACACCCGCCATCTTGATGTCAATATGGCGGGTGTACCTTAATTTCGAAATAATTTCGTTCTGAAGGAGGTACAGATTTTTTAGAGCTAGGTACAAAATAGTATGTTTTAGGTACATTTGTTTGGTAGTTGGTATAATTTAATTTGCTATGGTACACCCGCTATTTTGACTCTCACGTCGACACGGTGACGGACGGACCGTGAGCAAGTCCATTACTCACCGTCCACAGGCCTGCGCCGCCTACGGTGGCCGGAAGCCATCACGTGGCAAAGCATATTTCTTCACGATGCTATTTTTCGCCGCTTTTAGTTCTTTTCTCAAGGCATGGCGCTTTTGAACGATTACCTTTCCCAAATTTCCCTCTTGCAGCTGCAGGTCATTGAACGTTGGTGAGAAGTTCAGGCACACCCGTCTGACGTAGTTGTGGTACTTGAATGGAATCTCCAGGATTAGGACCGCAATGTCGTCTTGTTGGTTCCCTTTAGCACCATAGTAGTGTTGCGTGAAATGAATTGATAATATCTGCAAAAAAAAAACAGTATGCTTAGGGAGCGATCAAGTATTACGTAACGCATTTTTTAGGGATTTTTGATCCCCCCCTCTCCTTCATGTAACGCGCCGTAACGTAACGTAACCACTAAGTGACCGCTTTTACCTAAAATTTTAAATTTTGAGAAAAAAACGTTTTAAAAAATTTGTAAGAGAATTTCTCTACGCGACCGTTGAGTTTTAGAAGGTTTAAAAAAAAACAAACGTAACGTAACACATAATTCAAACCGAACGCATCGTAACGTTTTATAAGACCCTCCACCCCCAAAGTTCGTTACGTAATACTTAAACGCTGTCTTAGATCCTGCCAGGGTTGCGTATTTTGTTTGAAAGAGTAGCGCGGCCCTGGAACGCAAAGGGATCACTTCATTGCGGCCAACTTCCAGTCTTACCTTATTTACATAGAGCGACTGACTATCTGACTTCCACAACCCAGTTAGTTCTGATACCCTTTAGTAAGACTGGTTGTTTGGCTCAGTCGCAAAATGTATCTTTCACATAATGTCGTTTTCGACGAATGTCTCTTTCGCAAAATGTCGCTGTAGGGCTAAACATTTTTTTTTTAACTTAAATCTCTTTTCTTGGGTAAGTATAGTTATCATTTAATAAGAAATCGGAAAATAACATATTTTTTATAAACCTGGCTTATTTTTTTTCTAAGTCCTAGCGCGACATTTTGCGAAAGAGACATTCTTTGAAAACGACATTGTGAGAAAGATACATTTTGCTACCAGTAGGTAGATATTTTGCGACCGAGCCGTCAAATTTTCGGGTCGACTACCTACCTGTAACAACTGTCAAAGATCTAAGCCGCTGCCTCCGTGGTCGAGTAGTTTAGGCGTTTGTGACCCGGTGGTCGTGGGTTCGATTCCCACAGCAAGGATACTTTGTAAAGTTGTTTCTCTGTTTGGCTTGAACCGCCTCATTGTCTGATAAAAGATGATTCCCTGCGAAGGCACGTATAAGTCCCGGCCGCCAAATGGCGGTCATCAAACCATGTCATAGGCCCTTGGGGCGGTTTAGAAACTCTGACACCCCTAGTGTCTTGGGGCTGTTTAGAAACTCTGACACTAGGGTGCGTGGGTGGGTTCGTTAGACCTTACTGCCCTGTGCCCACACGATAAGAGAGAGTGTTTATAAGATTTATACTTACGTTAGATCTCTGCACGTCTTCGTCTCTTGGATCGTCCCAGTCTCTGTACAGCTTGGCGGTGGCCACAGCGAAGAGAGAGGCACTTTCCGCACCAAACGTGCTCCAGAAACAATGACCAGCTAGAAATACCTATAGATTATTTTTTTTTAATCTAAACGTTGCCCCACACTAGGAATTTCTCCTGTATCGAGGGTGCGTTTACAAAAATTTAAACTCACACAGACAAATACCCAGACCCGGAACAACTACTATCTGTAGACCATACAAATATTTGTTCCGTGCGGGGATCGAACCCGCGACACGCAGCGCAGCAGTCCAATCACTCAGCCACTGCGCCAACCGTGCAGTCAAAATAAAGGTATAAGGAGTAAGGTTGTTTTTCCTTTAGATCAAAAATGGTAATTCTGGCCAAGACCACACCATAAATGAAATTATGATATTGAGTACCAGCGTTGTAACTTCTTTTAAATATTAGTGCACCATGCTGGCTTTTTTTTTTTAAATAACATCACGCCTGTTTTCCCTGCCGGGTTAGGCAGAGGTGTACCTAATAGTACGTACACCCATATTTCGCCAATAATGGGCGGGCCAATAGGGAATCGGACAAAAAAATAGAATTAGTCCGTCAGATACATTTAAAAAAAAATATTGACCTCATTATGTTTATTTTTTCACGTAAACAAAAAATGAAGACGATACAGCGCTTCGAAAACTCGTGCGACGTCTCATGTCAGTAAATTTTTTACTTACAAGTGACGTCACAAGCCTCGACTCATGATCTCTGATGCGTTTTATTATATCTTTGTAATTTTTTATTAATTTGATAAAACAGAAAACACCCATATTTAATATTTTTCGACAATCTAACTGACGGTTGGAGAGCAGTGATGGCCCAGTGGTGGAGAGCAGTGGTTGCGGCCCCGACTTACGAACAGTTAGTCGTGGGTTCGAACCCAGGCAGGCGCATTACTTTGTGTAATTTATTTCATCACCACTGCTCGCAAAGCGGTGAAGGGGAACATCGTGAGGAAACACTGGGCCCGCGTGGTGGATTATAGACCATCCTTCTCCTAGCGAGGAGGCCTGAGTCCTTGCAGTGGGAACAATATAGGCTGATGATGATGATGATGATGATGAACTGACGGACCAAACGGAATCATATTTATTCGAGTCAGTCCGATCCCCTATTGTCGTTAACGGGGCCCAAATCCAGGCTACTCAAATAAAAACCCTAATAACACTTTGCCCAACCCGGGAATCCAACCCAGGACCTCATGATCAGAAGTCGCACTTACAACGACGCACTTACGACTGACGCGACAATATATTTTTAACTTACCGGATAACACAACTGTTGTTGAGATAATAGTACCTCCGCAGATCAGATCGTGAGAAGGTTGCTTGGGAGGTCTTGGTTTGCGGTAGATCGCGACGTACCACGGCAGTTCGCCGCGCAACGACTTTTTGCCGCCAAAGATAAGGCTGTCACTGCTCGGAGTCACGCGGCCGCACTCTGAGGAAACATACAGCTTGGGGATAACATAGTAACACGCTTAGCTTTCCCTAAAGTTTTGGCATAGGTTCGTTTTGTTCATAAAACCAACAATTATAAACTTTAACGGTCGTTGATAAAACTTCGCAATGTCTCTTTCAAACAACCAGCGGAACATGGGTGGTTTTTAGTCAGTAGAAGTCTGTAACTCTCTACCGCTCTGCGCAGGGCGGTAGGGAGTCATTTGATGATTTCCAACCCCCTTCAAAAAAAGGGCTATACATACCTGGTTCGCAAGTAACGACACGGTTCCAGTCGCCATTGGCTTGACATGTCATATGGAGAACGTTATTCGAGACATAGTTGGGCTGGCATTCGGGCACGACGCGAGTGCCGGGAGGCATATAATCCTTGCAGGTCCGTGAGCCAGAACACTCATACCGGACCGAGATGTGAGGCTCCAGCTTACAGAATCCTGGAAAGAATTTTATTTACAAAGAAAGAAGGAAAGAAAATTTACTTACTTGTCGCTTATACATGCATACATCATCATCAGCCTATATAAGATAATGTTCCCACTGGCAGGGACTCAGGCCAGCTCTCTAGGAGTGAGATGGGCTATAATCCACCACGCGGGTCCAGTGCGGGTTGGTACTCGTAGATGTGAATATGTCTTGGATTTTTTTGGTTCAGAATTTTATGGATTACACACACATTCACATTAGGAGATCGGACTGAGTCAAAAGAATATGATTCTAACTAGTCAGTTAGATTATCGAAAAACATTGGATACGTCTTTTTTGTTTTATCAAATTCATAAAAAATTACGAAGATAAAACGCGTCATAGATCATGAGGGTTGTGACGTCATTTGTAGGTAAAAAATGTACTGACATGTGACGTTTTCGAGGAGAGTTGAGAGATTTTTCGAAGCACTGTAGGTATCGTGTTTATTTTTTATGTGAAAACAGAAAAAATATGTGTTCAATATTTTTTGGAAATCTGTCTCTTTCTTTTTTTTTAAATCGTTGCCCCTCACTAGGAATTTCTCCTGTATCGAGGGAGCGTTCACAAACATTTAATCTCACATACACAAATACCCAGACCCGAAACAACTACCTGTAGGCCACACAAATATTGGTTCCGTGCGGGGATCGAACTCGCTACACGCAGCGCAACAGTCCATTGCTTGAGCCATTGCGCCAACCGTGCCGTCATCTGACGGACTAAGTAATTAGTTTATTTTTGTCCGATCCCCTATTTCTATCTACTTATATACAACGTAGCCTCCAGGTGTCCCATGAGATGACAAGATCGAGAAGAACAGAGAAGTATGGATGAAGTAAACATGCTGCACAGATAATACAGACAACACAGATAATGAATTGGAAGCGAATGATAATGATACATGTAGCCTGCAATACTCACGAACACATTTCGGTGTGGGAGGGAAGGTCCCGTTGTGGCAGTAAGCAGACTTCCCTCCAACCAAACCATACCCTTCGTCACAGGTAACCACCAGAAACGCGAACGACAAGGCTTCACCAGGTTTCGACTCAGGAGAGTTTTCTATCAAGTAAGTGCCGTGCTCTGGGTATGGAGGTAGCAAGCACATCCCCGACGTAGATGCCCTGTGAAGGAAGAAAATTATAGTCCAGGATGCCAGCTTCATGGGTGGGTTTTAGTCTGTACAAGTCTCACACTCCGTTCCTCTCCGTCGAGAGCGGGTGGGGTTATTTTATGATATCCCAACCACCAAAGAAAAGGCCCCGTGCTCCACCTAGCTTATCTACTTGGTTGGAACACGGGTACCTAGACAATGGACGTTGGGTCCCGACATTATTGTGCTGTGATGCAGGGAAGGATGTCCACATTCACTATCCCAACCGACAGTCTTAGGGATTCACTGCCGGCTTCTCTGTTACCATTTTAAAATAAATCTGTTCAAGATTCTGGTGAATCGATCTCCTCTAGGCAAGCGTGCTCCTCCCTAGGCCGCAATGGAGTATGAGCCCCGAGGGGAGCCGCACTCCTTCCTTATCGTTTTTGATAACTTACGTGTTTGTACCGGCTGGCACGTTTCCAGTTGGAGGTCTGACGGCTGGCAACATTCTGTTGCACAGTTCCGCCGACTCGTCGGAACCGTCTGCGCAGTCATTTCTCTGAAAACAGAAGATAATTGTCAGCCATTCAATAGGGTTGTTCACAAAAAAATCTATTTTTTTTTTAATTAGTCGGTCAGATAGATTTTTTAACGTTCAGTGACATTTGACTCACTCAATTTTTTAATTTTTAATAAAACAAAAAGAAACTCAAATCTTTGACCCGTTTTATCTTCGTCAATTTTTATTGATTTGATAAAACAAAAAATACGTATCCAATATTTTTCGATAATCTAACAGACGGACTAATTAGAATAATTTTTTTTTGTCAGTAAACTTCCCTGTTTAAATATTGGTTCCTGATTTCAGACGTATTGATTATAAGCCTTACGATGTTTTTGATCCCGACCCATCTTGAGCAAGCGTGATGATCAATAATATATAGGTTGCGAGCCTAATGCCATCAACCGGGCACAAATCTAGATTCCTTGGTTGCTACGGAGAAAGTCCTGATGGAGTTTATTTTGCAAAAATACCTAAAAATTAACAAAACAAATTCTAGGGCGTCACCCCTCCCGGGGTGCAGACTAGTGGCAGATAAATATTCTTTCTTTCTTTCTCTTTAATTAATAAATCCACGTACCCCATTACAGTCGGAGCCCTTATCGACGCAAGCACCATACGCACACTGGAACAGATGCATGGGACATCGCTGCTCAGCACACGCGGCCACCGTCTCGTCGGAACCATCGGGGCAGGTTGGAGTACCGTCACAGGCGTCAGACGCCGAGATCATATTGCCGTCGAGACAACGGAACTTGCCACTAGAACAAAAATGGTGAAAATTTAAATTAAAGAAGAAGCTTTATAAAATTTATTGGGGTCAGTTTCAGGCCAGCGTTGTGACGCGCCTACAGAAAACATCATAGCAACCACGCACAGAAGCGCGTGTTGCTCGCTAGGCCCCATAATGATAGGCCTGTAGACATAGGCTGAGATATAGCTTCCGCGGGCAGGGGGCGACGCTCCGTGACTACCAACAGCGTCCTCTCACGGGGGCGAAGCTACATTCATCGTTTCTTAGTGGATGCAGCTAAACACTATTATTCAACAGCACCTTTGTTTCTGAAAATGTCGCCGCTTGGTTGGCTACTTCCTCAGAACATCGGTGATACTCCGCAAGCAACCAGCTGCAGCAGCTAACCTAGGTCTCCGACTCCGAGATCTCGGTATCTTCGGCGGTCGAGGACTTTTGTGAAGATAACCCCCATGTTTGGTGCTCAGGAAGACTACTTACTTAGGGACCTTGCTCTGTTTCTGACACCTGAGCAGCAGTTCGTCGGACTGGTCAACGCATTCGACGACACCATTGCAAGGAGCTGTTCCATCCACGCAGGCGCCGTATGTACACCTGAACCAGTTGCGTTGGCATCTGACGGAGAAATGTATCAAAGATAAGGTACAGTGCGACCACTTTAGGTGGCGAGTTTAAATTGGTTTTGCCAAGGAAGTCCACGAAATTCAATTTTTCTTACGTTTTTTTTTTTGCAATTTGCAGGTCAGTATCAGGTTTTATGTTAATTTAAATATGATTTGCGCACGTAATGCGTAGGTATGTATAAATTTATAGGGATATAATCATTAAAATCATTCATACAATCCTCTAGAGTACCTAATAGATTTAATTCCATTGAGTGACTGTATTTGATGAAAAAAGGCATTCCAGGACGTTAAATGAACTGAGAGGGTTGTATTGGTGATTTTAATCATTATTAGTCATTATTAATTAGTTAAGTCGCGAATATCGCGAAATCTTATTTTATTAAACATACAATCTGACACCGACCGACAAATTGCAAAAAAACCTAAGAAAATTCGAATCTATGCGGGCTTCCTAGTACCTTGGAGCTTCTACCTCAAAATCGCGATATTTTTAACATAGTTTGTTCGTTTATTTTAGTTCTGGGTTCTTCCGCAGCGTTTAGACAGCGGGAAGCGTCGACATGTTCAATATTTATTATGTATTTCATTGAGTTGGGTTTGGGAGTAATGTTGTTGTGTTTAGTCTTACGGGTTGTCTCTGCATAGAGCGTGAGTCTCGTCGCTTTTGTCAGGGCAGTCGTACTTGCCGTCACACCGCCCATCCACGGTTATACACGAACCGTCTCTGCATTGCCACTGATATGATCTGGAAAACGTTTAACAATAACATTTTAGAGGAAATAGACGACACTATTTGCCACCGTCCTTCGTGATGGTGGAGGTCTGAGGGTATTGAGTATGAATGTCGATGGCTAATAAGAGTTTAGGAAGATGGAAGAAGACACCGATTATGATTGACCATGAAAACTTGAAGGCTGAGGTACAGCGTAATGAGAGAATGACCAAGCTATTTGAAAAGTTTCATGTGGAAAGTATCAATTCCAGATGTCAAAGAGGAAATAATAATACTTAGATATTTTTTAATGATTAAGCCGTCACTTACTGCGGTACTCAGTGACATTTTAATAAAATCAAAATATTTTTATTTCACATAGGCCTACATGGGCACTTATAACACGTCGAAAAAAAGGTGCACTAATTACTTAGGCCATCACTTCGTAAAGGTTTTGACAGTTTTGTCATACAAAAGTATATCGAATCTTTACTAAGTGATGGCTTAAGTAATCTTTAAACGACTCTGAGGGCGGCAGTTAGACTTAACGTTTTTAAAACGCTAGCTTATCAAACTACCCGAAACTATCAAATTTTCCATATCAACTATGAACCTATTGCTATAGGGGTAAAGTGGAAAATGTATTAATAAAGAATTGACAGGTTTTTGGTGTTGGGGTCTGTTCAAGACTAATTTATGCACCTACCCACATTTCGCCTGCCTTTTAGACCTCCAATGTGTAACTGCAGCATCCGTCAGATTTCTGTAAATAAAATGGCTTTGATTAGATCGATAGATATAACAATCACCTTTGGAATCTTTGAACCGATTAAGGTGGAAGCTCACATCTGGCCCGCGAAATTCTAATTTTCTTACGTTTTTGGCAATTTGCAGGCCAGTGCTTGGTTGTATGTTTATGAAAATTTGATTTGCGACTGTAAGACGTATGAAGTTACCGAATTATAACCATCAAAATTATCAATACAACCCTCCAAGTTCATTTTCATGTCAAGATTGATTTTTGCATGTAAAAGTCATTCTTTAGTAATTTAGTCGTCGTTCTTTAGTAGTTAGTAATTTTGATGGTTATAATTCGGTAACTTCATACGTCTTACAGTCGCAAATCAAATTTTCATAAACATACAACCAAGCACTGGCCTGCAAATTGCCAAAAACGTAAGAAAATTAGAATTTCGCGGGCCAGATGTGAGCTTCCACCTTAAATAGTCTGCTGTTCAATACATTTCGACAGTGTAGGTATTTTGTTGAAAACAACTGTTTTGTTGATAGCCGACGAAAAATGTCGATTGAAGTGCTTAGTGGACCCCGTCGGGGCTGCGGGTTCTTTGAAAGAGATAGCGCAGTCTCGGACACAAATGGCTAAGAAGGAACGTGGATGGGTTTTTGTCAGTATAAGTCTGACAATCCCTGCTGCTCCGCCCAGAGCGGGAGGAGTCATTTGATGATTTCCCAACTTCCAAAAAAAAGAGGGCTTAGAATGATGCACTAATAAGGAACGAACGAAAGTTCCCTACCATCATTTACCATAACAGGAGCGAAACCGTGGGCAAAACCTATTATAATCTACTAGCTGACCCACGCAACTTCGTCTGCGTCACAATAATATATAGCTTAAAACCTTCCTCAATAGATCGACTATCCAACATAGTAATATTTTTTCAATTAGCTTTCTAATGTGGAAAGAATTTTCAAAGTCGTCAGAGTATTTTTTGAGTTGAATCGTAACAAACAAAAAATCTAATCTTTCCTCTCTTTAATATTAGTTTAGATTACCTTAGAATATATTATTAAAGTGAGATTACTATAGGTACATATCATCATCATCATCATCAGCCTTATATTGGTCCCACTGTACGGACTCAGGCCTCCTCTCTAGGAGAGGGATGGGCTATAATCCACCACGCGGGCCCAGTGCGGATTGGTAGATGTCACATTTATCTTCGAATTTTTGGTTCTAAGATATGCCGGTTTCCTCACGATGTTTTGCTTTACCGTTTTAAGAGCAGTGGCACGTGATGAAATAAATTACACAAAGTAATGCCTGCCTGGGTTCGAACCCACAACCAATTGTTCGTAAGTCAGGCTGCCACCACTGGGCCACTACTGCTCACAAAACAATATACAATAACACCTTGTAAATATTATGATGCAATAAATATTTTGAATTTGAATATCCCGGAGAATCTCCACGTATCTACATTGGGATGCGAGGGCCGGCGCCCTTTATGCGAGGGCCGGCGCCCCTTTATATTTGTTGCGTGGACATTTTTACATTGCGATATCTTCTAAGATATTTGTTTAAACTGTATAGAGTAAACAAATATTCTATAATAAATTTCCGTTCTAACAAACCCATTTATTTAGATATAAATTAATACCATATGAGTGAAATAAGCTTCGCAAAAAATAACTCTATTTAACGTAACATTTCAATGGTAAAAAATGGTTACAGTGAGTTAATCTTAATAGATAGATATATGCTGTCGCGGACTTTTTTGTAGAACTTTTAAAGAGGACCATTTCTTTAATACATGATATTTGCATAACTTAAAACATTTTCGCAGCGCACGCAACGGAGCTTCTGTTGCGTGCGCCGCGAAAATAGTTAAAGGTAGCTCAATAAGGAATATTATTTCCCGTTTATGCAACATTTTTCATTTATGCTCCACTCCTTTTGGTCGTAGCGTAATGTTATATAGCCTTCCTCGATAAATGGACTATCCAGCACAAAAAGTGATTTTTCAATTGTAACCAGTAGATCCTGAGATCTTAGCTTTCAAACAAACAAACTCTTCAGCTTTATAATATTGTATAGATTCCTAAAGAAGAAGATTACTTACAAATTGGCACTAGAATAGCAGGAGACTTCGTCGGAGCCATCGGCACAATCCCAGTTACCATCGCACACAGAAACAGCACTGATGCAGGAGCCATTCAGACATGTGAACTCATTACTCCTGGAACGTAGAAAGTCATTCGTGTTAAATTATTTATTTATCTTATCCTCATGTTTAGAAGTGGCACAGACGCAAAATTAGTCCGTCAGATAGATTTCTAAAAAATATTGGCCACGTATTAACTGCTATGCCTGAGGTCGTGGGTTCGATTCCCACCCAGGACAAATGTTTGTGTGATGAGCACGATCATTTGTTCTGTGTCTGGGTGTAATTTATCTATAATATGTATGTATTTAGAAATATATAAGTATGTTTATCAGTTGTCTAGTACCCATAACACAAGCTCTGCTTAGCTTGGGACTAGATGGCGTTGTGTGATAGTTGTGGAATATTATTATTATTATTATTTTTTCACGTAAACAAACAATGAAGACGATACAGTGCTTTGAAAACTCGTGTGACGTCATTGTCTAAGAGATTAGTATGACTCTTAGACAATGACGACAATGATTTCTTTACCGGTAAGTGACGTCACGATACGAGTATTTTATCTTCGTCAATTTTTATTGATTTGGTAAAACTAAAAATACGTACTTATCCGATATTTTCCGATAATCTAGGTAAGGCCTAATTAAATCATAAGTTAAGTGTGGTTAAGTCACTACAAGTACACATCCTTAATAAGCTAAAGGCAATCTGTCAATTAAAGATTTTCAACTTTATCGCTGAAATGTTAGATTCAAAGCTGATTGGCAATTGACAATTTCGGGTAGCTTGCTGGCATCTGTACATTTGAAGAGAGCTACATCTTCAGGTTAAGCCGTGCTTGCTTAGGTTGACCTGGGGATGGGTGACCGTCCATTACATACCGAGTTTCCCCCGTGTCTCGAAAAGCACGTAAAGCTGATGGTCCCGACTGTTCATTTGTAGATCTTTGACACTCGTTAGAGGTCAGTCAGTGGCCTGAAAGTCTGAAATTCGTCTAACCAAGGGATATTGTAATTGCCTGTAGGTACGAGTATTTTATTACACTTCTTGGACACTTCTATTGGCCCACCTTGTATTTTCAGTTTCGCTTGGTCCTAGCTAAAATTTTATATTAGGTCGAGCAAAAAGTTTTTTTATGCAGTTTTGAACCTGGCACATTCACAATTTCATTCAATAGTCTTTTTTTGAATTTCGAACACAGAATTTAAAGAAACAAAAGACAATTTGGAGCCTGTTTGTTGATATCAAACAATCGAATACTAAGAAAACTTGGTTTTATTGGTTTACTTGGATTTATTTCTTGAAAAAGTGATTGATCATTTCTTTGGTTTTGCAACAAACATTACTTAATCTTAACATTAAGGTGAGGTTCGATAGAACCTCACCTTAAGTATCCATAGATTATTGATAAATAATCTATGGATACTTCACCTGAAGTCGCCGCCCAAGCTGTGGCACTTATTCAGGCCGGACACAGTCAAAGAAACGTGAGAGCTCAACTTAATTTAAGTCGATCTGCGGTCCGAAATGTTTATCAGAGGTACCTAGAGACTGGCGGCTTTGTTCGTCGCCAAGGAAGGCCACGATCTCGGGTCACAACTCAAAGGCAGGATCGATTCATCGTGACGACCAGCTTGAGTAATCGTCACCTTACCTCCATTGAGATACAAAACCAACTTCGCGACTTCCACGGAGTATCTGTGAGCGCTCGAACTGTTCGAAGAAGGTTAAAAGAACGCGATATGGTACCACACAAGCCAGCTAATGGGCCCAAACTAACGCGAGCCCACCGAACAGCGCGCCTTCATTTCGCACGCAGTCATTTAAATTGGACACAGCAAGATTGGAGCCGTGTACTCTTTTCTGATGAGTCTAAAATTGTGTTACATGGCAATGATGGAAGGAAGAAGGTCTACCGACGTAAGGGAGAGCGTTTCGCACAATGCTGCTTTGAAGAGAGGGTTGCTTATGGCGGTGACTCATGGACTGTCTGGGGCGGTATATCCGCGAGCGGCAAAACTCAACTTGAGGTTGTTACAGGACCACGGCTGCCAACATTAAATGCTGAAAGGTACATTCGTGAGTGCTTAGAACCTCACGTGTCATACGCGGACTATGTGGGCCCAAATTTCCTTTTTATGCATGATAATGCAAGAGCCCATGCGGCCGGCATCTTCAGGGAATATCTTCGGGATGTGAACATCACAGTTATGGACTGGCCAGCCAGAAGCCCAGACATGAACCCCATTGAGCACATGTGGGACGAGCTAAAAAGACGTGTTAGGGCTCGTCAGCCAGTTGCCCAGACGATGCAGGAGTTGAAAACTGCCATAGAAGAGGAATGGGAGATGATCCCTCAAAATTTCATAGAGCGGTTGATAAACTCTATGCCTAATCGTATGAGAGCTGTGATAGATGCCCATGGAGGCAACACGCGTTATTAAATTAAACCTTTATTTGATAAAACATGTTTTTTATTCAAAAAACAAATGCCTTTAACAAGGCGCATATCCGACTTGTTAGGCGTAGCTCCATGTCGTATGGTATTCTGAATTCAAATTTAAAACAATACGATCGAAAAAGATGGTAAAATGTATCAGGTTTAAAACTGCATGATCAACAGTTTTTGTTCAATCTAGCAATCGTATTTCGGTAGGGGCCATCGAAACCTAAACTCTAAGGTG
Source organism: Diarsia rubi (assembly GCA_932274075.1). Classification (NCBI taxonomy): domain Eukaryota; kingdom Metazoa; phylum Arthropoda; class Insecta; order Lepidoptera; family Noctuidae; genus Diarsia; species Diarsia rubi. Next base: position 6,154,381 of record OW026441.1, read on the forward strand.
GGCCAATAGATGTGTCCAGAAGTGTATTTTTATTAAAACTTTATGCACTAGTAATCAAACTGTGTACAAAGGCGGACTTAACGCCTTGGGCATTTTCTACCAGTCTACCTTAGGGTGACGCAGAGACAATACAGTATTTCGTACTTCGTTCGCATCAGTTGTCGCCTCCATAATCAGCCTCGCCTGCAGCTCGGTTGTGAATTCCACCTCGAACGCAATAACAAACTTTCTCCACTTATTTCAAAATGTACTTTTCTCTGGTTTTATTTTTCAGGGGAACACCCGAGATTCCGAAAAGTAATTTGTATGGGCTTTACGCCGCTAGACGCGTGCGGTCTGAGTGTTCACTGATAGAAAAATATATTTGTTTACCTGCAAGACGAACTTGAAGCAAGATATGTGACAACTGCACCTACAGCTGGAGATATGGCTGAAATAAAATAATATTATAATGTAACATTTGTTTTTGTTCCTCATCTGCTATAAGGTGGCTATGATTCACCAGCACCACTGACTATGATCAGATGTGTGGAAAGATAAATCACAACCATATTTTTTATGGAATCAGGACCAGTATCCAAATTCTGCTTAATCAGACAGCATAATATCAGTTTTCTTGAGTCTCTTAGCATGATTTGGCATCAATAGTGACCGTGAAATGAAATCAGGATAGTTCGTCAGTCTATCTTTGTATTTCTCTAGATAGCGCTTCGCTTCTCCTAGAATTGTTGAAACTTCCAGGTGCTCATGTATTTCTGAGTTGTAAGTATACCAGGGTGCCGCTGCTAGGACCCTCAGGAATAATTTATTTAACACAGCCATGCAATCTTCCCACAAAAATTCAAATCCGACAACTTATCATCTTTCATTCATCCGCAAAATATCAAGATAATTTCCGAGGAATAGGTGACTTGGAGCGTGCAAAACGTGCGTGGCCAAATAGTTCGCTGAACTTCGCTGATTTCATTGTGCAGATCAGTAAGATCTAGAATCCCCATAATAATCTTAAATATAACAGTCCTCTGGCCGCGCGACCGTCTTACTTCTAGCGAATTGAAACTAACAGCAATTAAGCAAGCCAACAGGAATTAAGTGGGGTAAGTATGGTGATATCCTCACAATGCTTTCCTTCACCAAGTAATTTAATTATGCAATAGAAAAATCAGACGTACGTGTCTTGAGTTCGAGTTCAAGACTTGACTTGGCACGACGGCGCTGATATGGGTAAATCTCATAAAACAGACCCCACATTAAACCAGATGGCATGCTTGTTCCGCTAACAGGGCATAAAACAAGACTCCCAAGAGTCTACTGTTATATTATTCCTGATTTGCAAACTCAGTAACACCTTTTCGGGCCTGTGGATAAATCCCAAGATTGGCGGGTGGAAAATCATCGAATAACCCCTCCTGCTCTTGGGCAGAGCGAAAGGGAGTGTCAGACTTCTACTGACTAAAAACCACCCATGTTCCTTCTTAGCCCTCTATGTCGAGGCCGCGATAACTAGTGTACAACCCGCGGCCGCGGTACAACTCCAGTGCCCTTTGGGTGACTTTGAGCTTTCTGATGAGGCCCATTGTGAGCGACCTCGTTTCGGTCCCGTATTTAATCACTGGCAACACACACTGTTCATAGACTTTAGTCTTGAGACACTGTGGTGCTTAACATGACCTCTACTAAACTCAAGTAGGGACTGGGTAATATATCCCTTGGTAAGACTGACTGTCGAACTTTCGGGGCACTGACTACCTGATCCGACTGCCAGAGATCTACAAATCACAGTCATTGCAGGGACAGGGACCAACAGCTTAACGTACTTTCCAAGACACGGAGAAAACTTGTTATGTATTGGGTGCCCATGGTCACCCATCCACAGATAACCCAGGCAAGCGCGGCTTAACCTGCAGATTGATCTGAGCGGCGTGTTTTTAGTAAAACTATACTTATTAATACAAAGTAAACTGTTTACATGCTACTTACTCAATCAATTCAAGATAACTAAATTGTGTTATTAATACATAGTGTAAAATACAAGGAAAATTCATTGTTTAAACCAGACAGACAGCTAGAACCGGTTCAGCCGTTTACGAGAGCATTTAATAATTTATCCAAATTAAATTGTTTTTTTTTAGTCAATAAAACACTTTAATGCCAAAAGTTAGTAACATAACATCACGCTTTGTAATCCCTGAATTTTGCCAGTTATGTTTTACGTCCTGTCTAATTAGGGACGACCCTATTGCCATCAAAAGGGTACGAATCCTGACTCTTTGGCAGACTGAGAAATTCCTGATTTAAAATTCAATAATACCTTGCCTTTTGTGGGGGGGGATCATCAATTAACCCCTGCCTCTTTGGGCAGAGCGGAAGAGAGTGTCAGACTTCTATTGACTAAAAACCACTCATGTTCCTTCTTAGCCCTTTGTGTCAATACCGCGGTATCTCTTTCGAACAACCCGCAGCCCCGACGGGATTAATGCCTTGCCTGATCCGGGAATGTAACCCAGGATGACGTGCTCTACAGCGCGCTAGCGGCCAATAGATCAAGGGAACTAAAAACTCCATACTTTAAAAGCTTGCTTCATCATCATCATCATCTGCCCATAACCCATTTTATTTGCGGTCGGCAAAGCACCTATACGGTAGTAACTCAGACCAAATAAAAAGTGAAGTGAGGCCGGTCAAACTACACCTTTTTTAAACGTAATAAGGGATCGGACTGAGTCAAAAAAATGAGATTCTAATTAGTCCGTCAGTTAGATTATCGAAAAATATTGGATACGTGTTTTTGTTTTATCAAATTATTAAAAATTGACGAAGATAAGACGCGTCAAAGATCATGAGTCCCGGTTGTGACGTCATTTGTAGGTACAAATTGTACTGACATGTGACGTTTTCGAGGAGTTCATGAGTTTTCGAAGAACTGTACCGTCTTCATTTTTTGTTTATGTGAAAAAAGAAAAAATACGTGTTCAATATTTTTTGGAAATCTATCTGACGGACTAATTATTTATTTTTTCCGATCCCCTATTGATGTAGGAAAACATCGTGAGGAATCCTGGATTTGAGTTCGGCTTGAGCAAGCGTAGTGAATCAGCACTGGTGATTAATGCTAGTGCCTTCTACGTATGAGAAGAGGCTTTTGCCCAGCCGTGGGACAGCAATTAGATATTATTATATTCATCATCATCTGCCTAGCCCTTACCCAACTTTATTGGAGTTAGGTACCTTCCAGTCGAACCGGACGCAGCTGAAAATCAGTATTTTACATGGAGTGACTGCCTATCTGACCTACCAATCAAGCAAGCGCGGCTTACCCTGAAGATAGACCCGAGCGGTTGTTATTATTACATCTAAGGTAATGGTTTAGTAAATCTATAAGATGTGTTAATATTTTAAGTCATGTCTGAATCATAATAAGGAAAACACCACAAGGAACTCCGAATGACAAGTTTATCGATATAGGTATTCCTGTTAATTGGTTTGGCCAAAAGCGTCAATAACTTGTTTTATACATAGGTGAAGTCAGTGTGACCTGTCTGATTATTCTGAGATTCTGAGAAGCAACACTCAAACAATAATTTTGTTTTTTTATTTGTCTAAGGCATCTTGCAAGTCTACCTACTGTCGGCTGCTTAACTATACCATAAAGTGTCTTGACACAGGTATATAATCATTTTTAGGGGGGTGGGAAATGATCAAATAACCCCTCCCGCTCTTGGGCAGAGCGTAAAGGAGTGTCAGACATCTACTGGCTTAAATGCACCCATGTTCCTTCTTAGCCCTTGTGCCGAGGCCGCGGTATCTCTTGTGAACAACCCGCAGCTCCGACGACATCTAATAGGTACCTACGTCTTAAACCTAAGATAGTTCATGAAAATATCACGATTCGTATGAAAGCCAAGCTTGCCATTTTTTGCCTTCCTACTATGACGTGGTAAGCACTAATAATTTAAATTACAAATACAAATAAGTTTATAAACATTTTCCTGCCCTTGTTTTATTCTACGGGTCGGTGCAAGATATTTCCTTCTTGCATTTTCCCCTGTCAGACAAAGAGCATGTAATTTAACTGTCAGACGTCATGGAATCATTATTCATATCATGTCATTTGTCACACAATCCATCCATCTTTTCTTTTGCACAAATGGCACAATTGTTGGTAATAAAATACAAAATAGACAATGTAGTTTATAAAATGTCTAGTGTCTTTGACCATAACATTTTGCAAAACAATTCTTTATGCTCGGAAACTTAGAACTAACTTAACTTATGTTTTTGTAAAATCGAACCCTAATTTGAAAGGGAGTAATTTTTGCGCATTGGGGAATCCTCTCGCCACAGATTATAAAAATAATGCCTGTGGAGTTTCTTCTTCGAATACAAATATACGCTTTATTTTTTAGTTCATAACAAAGAAACACTTACCAATACTTATTAAAACTAAATTAGACACGAACATTTTGAACACACACTTATAATTTCACTTTTTGGCATTCATATCACTATTAATAATAAAGACCTTTTGCCGACCCATCCGCCTCGGCTGACCTGTTTGCAATAATGATAAGATCAAGGCTACAAGTGTCAGAGGAATGAGAATTACGTCACAGCAAGACGTCATTTTGTTAGTATACAGATATTTTATAATTGGTATATTAGTAACTTGAAACAATTTAATTTAAAGCCTTTGAGACCTGCGCTCCCCATACATAATGTATAGGAAAATATTTCATACAACTAAAGTTTAAAAGTTGGTCGACTATTACTCCTAAACTTGTAAAGCTGTGATAGTTTTCCTTTTATTTTCGTTATACAGAGTGTAAATTAACCCTTCACACATACGTCAACCAAGCATTCTGTACATCAAACTAAGTACCCCTACGCAAAAATGTTTGCTGGGAAACGACTTTTTTTGGGGTCAGAAATAATCTTTTTTGGTAAAACTCAATGTCTCACTCTTAAAACATTGTGCTAGTTGATGCTTTGAATAGTAAACGGGTCATGGAGTTAATTTAAGTAAAGTTATAACCTGAAAAACTAGTATTTACTTAAACAGCTGTGCAAAATTTGGAACTTTGACCCCCAATATCCCCCAATATACCCCAATACCTTAGCTAAAGAAAAAATGAGTGTTGATCGGATTGTCGCTTTCTCGCTTAGGTATTTTGTTTTTTTTTGTCCTCTGGTCGTCCAGCTATACAGCCAGTATTAAAAAAAATGGCACAGAATTTTCCGAAATCTATGTTATTTTAGAGAAATAGTTGAAACTAAATTATATTCAACTCATAAAAGGTGTAAAAGTAACCTTAACGCAAACGAAGGGCAAAAACACCCAGTATTAACTGGGTTGTGGAAGTCAGATATTCGATACCCTTTGGTAAGACTGGTATTCAGACTTTCAGGCCACTGACTACGTGTAACGACTGCCACAGATCTGTTTATGGCAGACGTGTCTTAACGTGCTTTCCGAGGCACGGAGGAAACTCGGTACCTACCTAGTAATGGATGGTCACCCATCCACGGACCAACCTAGGTAATCACGGCTTAACCTAAAGATCGATCCGAGAAGCAGTTATTATTAAAGAAAGAATTAGAATAACAAATGTAAAAACACCCACCAATGTTCCCTGAGCAGCATCCCTGCTGAATAAGTCCATCCATCCATCCATATAGGTACTGACTTGTAGCTTCATAAGTTCATACATAGACCGCGAAGTGCGCGTGATCTGCTACAGTAAGTAGTAGAGTAATTCCTCCGTTTGATGCCTCTTTGTCTGACCAGACAGTACGAAGACATGTCACACTTGCTGAAAAGTTTTAAACAAAATACCTATTATGTAAATCGCCGCCGTTTTTTTTTTCATGGGGTGTGTGAAATCGTCAAATGAGTGCTCCCGCTCTGGGCGGAGCGGTATAGGGAGTATCCGACTTCTACTGACTAAAAACCACCCATGTTCCTTCTTAGCTCTTTGTGTCCGAGGTCGCGGTGTCTCTTTCTTGTCGGCTCTTGCGGGCCCTGCCTTGTCACTGACATCTGTTTGAGGCGCACGTGAAACACGCACGCGTTGTCGACACGGCCTGTCGTCATCTTATGACAGACGGACGATGAGCTAGCCCATTACCTACTAATAGCCCACAGGCCCGCGCCTACGGTGGCTGGAAGCCATCACGTGGTCCCCGAGGTCCCCTGAACGCGTCCCGCCGCGGCTGGGACGAGTAATAGTCTGTTTTCGGTCAGAGGAACACGGGATGTAAAGTGATGGTTACCCATACATGGATCAAAGTAGGGACGCGGCCTAGCATGGAGAACGACCCGAGCCAGTCTAGCCGTTTTCTAGTGATAATGGATTCATACATGAATGTGACAATTGTATTTTTTTTCTTTTTTTTATAAATTGTTGCCCTACACTTAGCAATTTCTCCTGAATCGTGGGTGCGTTCACAAACATATAAACTCACATACACAAACAACCAGACCCGAAACAACTTATCTGTAGGCCTTACAAATATTTGTTCCGTGCGGGGATCGAACCCGCCGCGTCACGCAGCGCAACAGTCCAATCGCTCGGCCACTGCGCTAACCGTGCCGAATTTTAATTACTTTAAAAGTCAATATATTTAAAGTCAATACAGGTACAATAGGTTGTTTTTTTTTGTTTTTTTTTTTTTTTTTTTTTTGCGTTGTTTTTTTGAAGTCTGCTGGAGATACCTATAATAAACATATTATTATGTTATAGTAATATTTTGCGCTACAAACAAAAACCATTTGAAAAGAGATGCTTGAGAAATAAACGAACTGTGAAAATTTTCATCATACCTTCAGAACTAAATATTACAATTATAAGGTAGGAGTTGAAATAATATTAGTAAGGAATAAACTAAAACCTCTTAGCTTTTTTTTTCTGTAGTCTTTTTTTTAGTAAAACAACTACTTTTAATTTTCCTAATATTGTTCTTTTAATTAAAATTATTAAAAAATCGAAACATTTTTAGTCAAACAACAACGCCATCTAGGCGTTGATGTGTGTACTGAACCGCGGATTGCTGATTTAAATCGTTTTGCAACGTTGGGAAAATTTCAGTGTAAATGAAAATTTTAATAATTATGCCTTCAGTAAACGTACAGATACCTACAATGACCCATGAATTTCAAGATTAGCTTTAGAATCAGCATCTGGAAGAAACCAATACAAAACAATACGATTTTTCGATCTTGCAATTCAAGTAAAACTACTTTCTCGCTCACTCTTATACAATGTCGTCCTTTTCTTTTCAAACGTGATTGCTTTATCCAAATCGTTCGAATTCTAGAATGTTCTTTAAAAATCTGGCAACGTCGCGTCCATTTCCGGGACCTTCGTGTATTATAATGCCGGACCCAGACTCAGATAATTTTTTTTACCCAGCTAATAAAATCTGTTTTAAGTTTTCTAGGTTTATAAACTGGGTGTAAATGGATCCGTCACCAAGCGTTCAACCGAACATTATGTTGTTGTATTGTTGTATGTTGTATATGTATGATTGCTGGAAAAACGAGGTTTTATTGGTGTGAAAAATCAGGTTTTACGATAAAACTCAAACTCAAAACGTGCAGACGGATGCCTATAATATAGAACGGGCTATGGAGGTAATTAAAGAAAAGTAATTAGGTACCTCAAAAATAAGTATCAAAAAAAAATTTACCTCAAATGACTCTCAGGTCAAATAAAAATACAGCAATAACGGGGAGAGTAAAGTGTATTTCGGCTTCGTTAATAGTACATTGTAATCCAAGGGGTGAAAATTATTGTCGGGGCCGCGGGTTGTACACTAGTTATCGCGGCCTCGACATAGAGGGCTATGAAGGAACATGGGTGGTTTTTAGTCAGTAAAAGTCTGACACTCCCTTTCGCTCTGCCCAAGAGCGGGAGGGGTTAATCGATGATTTTACACCCGACAAAAAAAAAAATGGGCTGAAAATTACTTATCTAGGCCCGCCCGAGAGGGGGTTTGGTGCCCGTAACGTAGTGAGAGCGCTAATAGTTCGAGGGACTAAATAAGTAATTACCCGAGGTAAACACTGTGCTTTTCATTACGAATACGAGGAAACTAAAGATACTCGTTAGAACATAAAAGTTATTAGGTAAAGAAAAAATGAGTGTTGATCGGATTGTCGCTTTCTCGCTTATTTTGTTTTTTTTTGTCCTCTGGTCGTCCAGCAATACAGCCAGTATTAAAAAATGTGGCACAGAATTTTCCGAAATCTATGTTATTTTCGAGAAATAGTTGAAACTAAATTATATTCAACTCATAAAAGGTGTAAAAAGTAACCTTAACGCAAACGAAGGGCACTTGTTCTCTCCACCACTGCGATAATTTTTTGGTTCTACACCATACCTGGGAACCCCCTAGTTACGGAGATATGGGGGTCAAAGTTCCAAATTTTTCACAGTCGTTTTTTGTAAATAGGTACCAGTTTTTCAGGTTATAACTTTATTTAAATTACTTCCATGACCCCTTTACTATTCAAAGCACCCACTAGCACAATGATTCAAGAGTGCAACATTGAGTTTTACCGTAACATGTGATTTTTAACCCCAAAAAAAAAAGTTGTTTCTTATCTAATGATATTTTAAAAAGTAGGTACCTACATCCGCCATCCTGCCCGGCGAGCACGGCCTACAGTGACATGGCATGAGTCACACATTTTATCACAGTTTGGGCGATAAAACCGTTTTGTCTTAAATGCTAGCACGGCGGCGTAAGATAATTTCTTGATATGTGATATAACTTCTTGACGTTTAGTTGGGACTCCTATGTCTTATTTGCTACTAAGGGCGCACCCATTTTGTAACAAATGTCACATTTTGACAGATGAATATGCTCGTTTGTATCACGTTCGTTCGGAGGTGGTGATAAAAGTAAATTAAAAATATAAGTATATTTTTCTGCTTACTACTGCATCAAATGGCAGTAAATTATTATAATTATGTTCTTGCCCGAAGGCAAGAGGTCCAAAGTAGGAAAATATTCCGAAGAAACATTCGGGACTCCTCTAATCCGTTCGAGTTGCCAGACAGGGAGTTCCAACGGATTTTCCGCCTGACAAATATATTTCAAAACAAATCACATCAAACTTTTAAAAGAAAAACAGAACTTTTAGTTAGTAGCAAGTTATCAAATAATAAATAAAAAAAGAAAATGAAAGACGTGCCGCGTACGTGTTATATCAAAAATGAATTAGTACCCAAGAAAATTAAAAAGTTGTTTAACTGTATTTGAACTGTGCTCTTTTATACGTATTATTTTATTTGGTCGCCTATTCAGATGGTCATAGACATTTTTATTTTTTTAATATACTAGGTCACACTATGAAGTCAGCAACAAGAAAGACAAGTCGCGTCTTAAATTATATCACATGTGGTACCCGTGCTAGCATTTAAGACAAATTCTAAGACATGACATAATTTATAACGTCTTGTCACCAACGTCTTGGGTACGGTGCTCGCCCCGCGGATGTCAGACAGAACCGCGGGTGTACTGTTAACCAATGTGTGTAGCTACGTGCACGCTTGTAGATTTGTTACCTCTTGTGTACCTGCAGAAACACGTATTTAATAAACAAAATACTGTCAGGTTGTGGCGCAAAGTAAAAAAAACAATTTACATTCTTTGACATTCTTACTGTTTTACAAAATAGTGCGACGTTATAGAATATACATATAACAATCTTCGGTAATCGAACTCAGAACCTCCACATTAAACATGAAAATGGTGGTATTGTGGCCATACCAGGAATCCCGAATCCAGAACATTATAACATTTAGTCAATACTAGCTGCATCTCCCGATTAACAACCTTTCGCCTTTATAATATTAGTGTGATTGTGTGCCCTTATCGGGAATCATAACATGAAATTAACCGACACAAATTATACACAGACTCAGGACAACACTATTCTTATTTCGTTACCATTAAAATTAATTTAAAAATCCTATACCTACTGTCTCTTGTTTCATTTTGATTCTGAAAACAAACATCTTAATTCTATAAATCCTTCACATTTCGAAAACAACGTCATAGAAATAAAATCGTTTTTTTTTTTTAAGTTTTCGCAGTAACCTGACAGTAATTTGTTCATTTAATACTTGTTTTTGTATGTAAACAAGAGGTACCAAATGTACTTAAAGCGTAACTTAGCTAAGTTACGCTCTAAGTACATTTGGTGAACCGCAGAACCACGAGAACCGCGAGTGTACTTACTGCTAAGCAATGTGCGTAGCACGCACATTGACATTGATATCAGAAAGGCAGGTGTACCTAATTTGTAAAATATCTTTATACGGGTGTAGGTACACAGATTTTCAGGAGAGGTACGTAAAGGTACATAGAGGTACCAAATAACTGCAATTTTAGGCAGATCTGAAAAATACACCCGCCTTCAACGAAAAGATTTTTACAACTAATATACCTATTTAAAGAAAAAATGTTTTTTTTTTTAGGGAACTACACCGGTCTGAGTATTAAGCCATAAGTAAGCATTAAACATTAAATCCGCCTATAATTGCACCACTCTTGAACATAAAGTTTAAATAAATAAAGTCTGGTCTCGGCTTTACAATATTTTAAACACAATCATGGGTAGATCAACAAAAAATAATTAAATTATGAAGGTAGCTTGGTAGTAACTCGTACAGAAGCTTCGTTTTTCAAGACTTGCGCTATGTTGCCGCTCTTCTTATTCCCGATGGCCATCGCATCACGCGATGCTTGCAAACTTTTTACCTTTAAAATAGTTTTTATCTGCTAAATTACACGTGGTTGGTGATAAAATCAAATAAAATTGAAGATGTGGTAAGTCATTATTAATTCCAATTTAACTTAATCCAATCGGACCTCTGTTTATAGAATATGAGAAACATGTTGAGGTGACGCCATTTTCAAAGTATGGTCTTTGTTCGAACTTTCAATGAAATGCGCGGTTTGCATTTCTGTTTGTGCGATAATTAAACAAGAAAGCGAATAGTATTTGTGACATTATCTAAGTTTAACGCCATGGAACTTGGTTTTCGTGAACGCGATGCAAATGTAGCTAGTGCAATTAGTTGGACGAAAATCAAGACGAATATCGATATTTGAACTCGTTCAAACCGAACTTAATTAGTGAAAATGCCTCATCGTCTATAATATTACCCGTTCCCAGTTCTGGGACTCATATCTCTTTGTGAAAGGAAGGTAATGGAATATGTGAGATCCACCACGCGGATCCTTTTGCCGATTTTTGAGCATAAGCAGCTTATAATGTTCCGCTCCTGGGACACAGGAGTGGGAAACCTCCTCTCTATGAGAGGAAGTGGGCTATAATCTACCAAGCGTGACCAGTACGGGTTGCACCGGTTGGTACTATGTCACATGTTTTCGAATGTTTAGTTCTAGAACATGCCGGTTTCCTCACGATGTTTTCCTTTACCGTTTTGAGAGCAGTGGTGATGAAATAAATTACCTATATAAATCATTTATATAAATAAATGATTTATATAGGTAATTTATTTCATCATCTTATTTAATATAATCACATAATAATGCACCTGCCTGCAATCAACAATATTACTGGCGAAATTAATTAAATAAATCTCATAGCGAAGTAGGTGCATGGGCCTGGATACTTTTGGATTTATAATTCGAACCCAAACGTGCCCAAACCTAAAACTGAGATGCTACCTACCCCGTAAATAAAAAAAAATCAATTTTTCAGATAGTGACGTTTCACAAAGATTTACCGAACATTGCCGAGTCCACACGAACACTTACTCCATGTACACTCCAGTTGAAACTTTCACGTTTTCCAGGCTGCTTATAAGCCTTGGGAAGGGAATCCGCCCCTAAGACGACCCACTATGATACCACCGAATATACCACCGAATGTGGGTGTACTGCCCCATCAGGTCTTAAAAACAACATCGTTGAAATCCAACTAGAACTCAGCTGAAAAATGACGCAGGTAAATTACTGAAATAATGTTTAGGGCCGTGGGGTCCTAGTGCCCACAGCCTTTTTAAGGATATTTCCAAACGCCTTGTTGACGCTTCCACTGACCCAAGGGCTGGCTTTTTCTTTGGCCAGAGGCTAAGTGTTGCCATACAACGCGGCAACGCTGCCAGTCTCTTGGGCACTTTACCTGCAAACAGCGTTGAGGAGTTTTTCGATGCCCTTTTATAGTCAGTTTGTTGGTTAGTTTGGTTTATGAATTTAGTATAGTCTTACTTAAATCTCAATAAATCCTCTTGGTAAAACAAAAAAAAAGTTCGTGTATGTTTCGTGGTCAGGAACCCCCGCATTCGCCTCACACGTTTGATGTAAAAGGGAGCGAGTCGATATTTATGAACGAGGCACAAACCCCCAAACTTAGACTCCATAGCGGCAGTAGCAAATGATTGTAGCAAGGTGTGTAGGTTTCATAGATTTTTACGATTCGACGCGCGACGCCCGCGCCGCAACGCAGTGTTGTGGCCTCGCCGCGCGCCTGTAGATGTCGCGACTACAACCGTTGCGTCGTGGCGGTACTGTTTCTTTTTTTTTTTGCCACTGGCTTCCGAAAGTAAAGTTATTTTAGACTTTTACAGTGTTTTTTTTTTTTGATGAAATTAAATTCTAATATTTTGCAGGTCCGGATAGAATCAAGGAGATCTGCAGCTTCACGTTAGTTCTTCAATGGCCACGTCTTGTAAACATCGTCGGTGGCCGAAATAAGACGCAAAAGAAATGTCTGTGTGAAGAAAGATAGTCAATGCAGCGGCAACGTATAAATTAGTGGGTACGTGAGTTTTTTTCATTTGATTTATACACGTAAACTTAGACCTAACATGACTTCACGCTATAGAGGTTAAGAGCCCGAAGGGTTAGGCAAAGCGTGACCCTAATAGTACACCAACATTTCGCCAATTAGCACTACCTACATGTTATAAGTCCTCCGCTGCGTCTGTTCGCGATAAACTCAAAAACGACTGCACCGATTTTCATACTGTTTTATGTGTTTTTACCAATAAATACGAGTGTTTCTCAAAGGCGATTCAAGATCTACATAATTTGTCGCTATAACCGGTGGTCACGGCATCAGCTAGTGTTGTTATATTATTGAGTTTTATGTAATAGGGGGCGAGCCTTGCCATCGACAGGGCACAAATAAAAACTCCGTTCTGCTACTGAGAAATTACTGATGGAAAAACCCAATAACACTTTGCCCGACCAGCAGGGCTATTGCGTATCTTTTAAATAATAATAATAATATTCCACAACTATCACACAACGCCATCTAGCCCCAAGCTAAGCAGAGCTTGTGTTATGGGTACTAGACAACTGATAAACATACTTATATATTTCTAAATACATTGTAGTGTCCAATAATTTAGTTGTCAAGTTTAACAATAGATGGCGTTACTAGGCTCGCCACAATAGCAATAATTAGTTATTTTTTTGACAATTTACAAGTGAGGGTAACGGCACAAGATTGGGACCGGAGAGTTGTCGTTGGAAGACAGAACCAAAACGGTTGCTCCGTGATGAAACTAATCTCCTTTGTTTACAGTCATCATTGTTTGCATATAGTAGTACTGCAACGGATCATTGTTAAGTTAAACGTGTAGTCGTTGGTACAATGTCATGAGTGTGTAAGCGAGTGATAGAAGTAACGGGGTAAGTGTTTACGTCTACTTTACGAAGTGTAGGTTGGTTGTATCGTTCGCGATGTTTTGCAAGGCTGACTTTATTATAACTTTGTCCTCAGCCTACGGAAACGCCCTTCTCAGTCAGACACAATATTGTGAATTAATTCCAGCTTCGATTGGTGAAGCGACACAGTACGGATTCTCGCGAAACAGCTTGACATATTCGCCACTATCCCTAAGAAGCCATTTGGTCTCGGGGTATAGCACGTCGACTTGCATTGCTGTGGTATCGAGTTCGAACCCAGTCACAGACATTCTTTTTTTTCCTCGTCGAGACATTTAGTTTTAGATTTTACACTGTTATTTTGTTGTATTTTCTTTTGTGTGCATGTTATTTACTTTTATTTTCTTTTTGTTGTTTAGTTATTAAGGTTTTAGCTTTTAGTTTGTGAGGAAATTTAAAATTCTAGCTGATCAGTAAATGTATTATATAACCCATGCTTTTCTTTGCATTCCTCAAAATTACACTTAGAACCCTGGTCATCACATTGGCGCCCACGGGTAAATTGAATGAAAGATAAGCAAGGCGTATAATGTATATGATAATGGTCATTCAGGGTATTAAGGTTTAATACATATATTTTGTACAAACGTTCGTAACCAAAACACTTTTGTCTTTACTTTTACACGACTTTACAAGTTCGACAGTTTTGTTGCTACCTATAAGATTTGTTATTATAGAATTGTTTTGTTTACTGATTTTGATAACTTTATCACATCATGGATGTTAACGCACTGCATAAAGATGAGCTTGAGTTTGAATTGGCTTGTCGGGGGATTTCGGATTGTAAGACCGTGGCGACTATGCGAAAATTTTTGCGTGAAATTCTGGTTCGAGAACAATCGGGCGAGTCGACTATTTCCTTTAAAGTTCCTAAATTCTGCAGTGAAAATCCGCATAATGAAATATTGATTTGTGAAAAGAAACTATCGGCAATAGTTTCACTTGTATCTGAAGCATCGCACAGTCCTGAACACTCGTTTCTTAGGCGTATACACTCTCGTTTAACACATTTATCAAACCGCGCTAAACTAGTTATTACTTCTGAGCCTAGTGACATTGAGAGACATTTGACATTGCTAAAGAACATCCAGGATACCTTATCGTCGCTAAGGCAGCTTGAGCAAGAAGAAGATGAGGAAGAGGATATTATTTCCGAACATGATAAAGACATCTTACAGAAGTCTCTGGGCGAAGAGGCTATGCAAATAATTGAGCAATTGGAAAAGTGCCGAAACTCAGGGAAAACTGCCTTACCAAATGTTGGTGACGCGGAGACTCACCAGAATCGTGCCTCCCAGTCTACAGTCGTCCCTGACATTCCACGCGCAACCTTAGAGAGACCTAGTCCTTCCTCACGGCATCCAGGCTTACAAAGGTCTTCCACATTTGATGATGGTTTCTACAAACGGAAGTTGGTTCCCATAAAGGATTGGGGGGTCAAGTTTAGTGGTAAGGGCACGGTAAGTGTGAACGCGTTCTTGGAAAGAATAGAGGAACTTAAAGAGGCTCGTAATGCGGTCGATGAAGACTTATTTCGATATGCCATAGACTTCTTCGAAGAAGAAGCATTGATATGGTTTAGGGCCAATAAAGGTGTAGTAACAAATTGGGCTCAATTAGTGAGGCTGCTGTTGGACACATTTCAGCGACCGTATTACCAAGAGGAGCTATTGGAGGAGATTAAACGGAGAACTCAAAGCAGCCAGGAGAGCATTTTGGTTTATATTGCTATAATGCAAAATATGTTTAATCGACTACCCACCCCCATTCCTGAAAAACAGAAATTGATGATACTCAGAAGGAATTTACAGCCCTACTTTCAAAAGGCTATATGTCGAGACACCTTTAATTCAGTGAGCGAATTGACATCAGTTCTAAGAATTATTGAACGCACCAAGTTAAGCTGCGATAATTTCAAGGAACCAACTCAAAGTGATCAATCTTTGGAAAGGGATTTAGCATATAAGGGAACTATTTCAACGACATCACGAAATGAAAACACGACTGAGCTGGCAGCCATGGATAATAAGGGAGTACTTTTAACAAAATGCTGGAACTGCAGAACTCCAGGGCATCGTTTCAAGGATTGTAAATTGCCAAAACAAAGACTCTTCTGCTACAAATGTGGACGCTTTGGGAAAACCACAAATAAGTGTTCATGCAATGCTACAGATAAGGGAAACGACAATTCGGAGTCGATGCCGGCCGATCGCACCCCGAAAAACTAAGCCATTCTACCCCAGATGACTGGCAGCAATGGCTACTTACAGTATCGAATTTTTTTAAAACAGGAAATGTCTGTAATATTAGCAAGCATAGTCAAGACAATCGGTATTTTGCTGAAATAAAAGTTATTAATCAGCCGTTTGTGGGATTATTGGACTCTGGAGCTACTGTTTCGGTAATTTCGCGGAAATTCGCAATTAAAATTATGAAATTAGGGTTTTCAGAACAAAAAGTCGCCAAAGAAATGATCTCAACGGCAGATGGCACAAATCATACAATGGATTCTATTGTTCATTTACCTATTGAGTTTATGGGAAGATACAAAGTGTTAGATTTTTATATCATGGACTGCCTAAAACATGATATTATATTAGGAATGAATTTTTTCGAGTCATTTAACTTAGCTATAGGGGCAGGGAGATTGATGGCTGACATTACGGAAATTAGCGTATCACAACACTCACAACCAGTAATTTCGCGGGATGAACTTTCTGCTCAACAGAAAGAGCGCCTAGATAAATTGTTAGACGAAATGGCAACAGAAATTGGTAAAGGATTAGGAAGAACATCGTTGATCGAACATAGAATTGACACCGGGGACAGTTTGCCCATTAAGCATAGACAATACCCCTTGGCTCCTCCAATTATGGCAGAACTTGAGAAGGAAATTCAGGATATGCTGGACAATGATGTGATAGAACCCTCCTTCAGTTCATGGCGTTCTCCTGTATTACTGGTGAAGAAATCTTCGGGAAAAAATCGATTGTGCCTCGACAGCCGTCAGTTAAATAAAGTTACAGTAAAAGACTCTTATCCTTTGCCTAGGGTTACCACAATCTTAGACAGTCTTAAAAATGCTCAGTTTCTGTCAACTATAGATCTACGATCAGCCTTCTGGCAGATACCACTTGAAGAAACAAGTAAGGAAAAGACAGCTTTCGGACTAGCAGGAAAAGGACTTTATCAGTTCAAAGTCATGCCATTTGGTCTGAGTAATGCATCTCAAACTCAACAACGCCTAATGGATCGTTTGTTCACGCCAGAATTTGAAGGTAGAGTGTTCACGTATCTGGATGATATCGTAATATGTGACGCCAGTTTTGAAGGCCATTTATCGTCGTTGTCACATGTAAAAAATCAGCTTAGACAGGCAGGATTAACGATCAACCAGGAGAAATGCGTATTTGCAAGATCGTCTTTAAAATACTTGGGCTACATTGTAGACAAAGAAGGGTTACGCACAGACCCGGATAAAGTAAAAGCCATACTCGAATATCCCAGGCCTACAACTTATACGGAGCTTAAGCGATTTATTGGCTTAGCTAGTTGGTACAGGCGGTTTGTAGAAAATTTTGCCATTGTCGCAGCACCACTACATGAACTAACCAAGGGAGGCAAAAATACTAAATGCATTGTATGGAATAAGGAGGCTGAAGAGTCTTTCTTAAATCTAAAGACTGCCTTGACGTCAACACCTGTGTTAAGAGTGCCAGACTTCACAAAAGCCTTCTCTGTACAGTGTGACGCTTCTAACAGGGGGACTGGGGGAGTTTTAATTCAAATAACCGATGGTCTGGAGGTTCCCATTGCTTATACGAGCAGAAAACTTTCAGAAAGAGAATGCAAGTACTCAGCGTCTGAGCGAGAACTATTAAGTGTTTTGCACGCAGTAGAACAGTTTCGTCCATATATTGAAGGGAGTCATTTTAAAGTCATAACGGACCATAGTGCACTTCAGTGGCTGCACCGGAATAAAGACCCTCATGGGCGTTTGGCAAGGTGGGCTATGCGCTTACAACAATTTGATTATGAAATAATCCATCGCAAAGGCAAATATAACACTGTGCCGGATGCTTTATCAAGAGCGATTGAAGAAGAAATTAACCTATTAGAGAATAAGACCAGAAGATAAAGATGAATAGTATAAATCAAAAGAGGATTTCGTGCTTTCTGGAAAGAATGACTCAGAATGGGAAATCAGTCAAGGTCAACTATGGAAATACTTGAAATTAAAACAATTTCCCAATGAAAATGATAGTTGGAAACTTGTGATACCAGAAAAGCTACGTCAAGAAATCCTAAAAAAATGTCATGATGACCCCACAGCTGGCCACTTTGGTGTTAAAAAATCGGTAAACCGCGCGAGACAGCAATATTTTTGGCCGACATTGATCCAGGACATTAAAAACTACGTACGGAAATGTGAAGTATGTGCAAAATATAAGCACTCACAAACTAGACCGTCTGGCTTAATGGGAAAGCAAAGACAGGTAACAGAACCCTTTCAAATAATTTCTATGGACCTAATGGGGCCTTTTCCGAAATCTAAGCATGGCAATACTATGCTGCTAGTCATAACATGCTGGTTCAGTAAATTCTGTTTTCTTTATCCACTCAGGAATGGAAAGTCGTCAACTATAGCTCAAATACTGGAGGAACAAATATTCTTAATGTATGGAACTCCTAGTGTTATAGTTTGTGACAATGGAAAGCAATTTGTATCCAACCAGTTTAAGGATCTTGCATCAGGGTACGGTGTAAAGCTATGGTATACCCCTTTCTACCATCCCCAGGCCAACCCCACTGAGCGGGTAAATAAAGTCATTGGCTCGGCTATAGCTTCTTACGTTGAAGATAATCACAAAGAATGGGACAAGTATATACCACACATAGGACATGCAATCAGAACATCTGTTCATGAAGTGACGGGAAAAACACCAGCATATTTGTTTTTTGGACGCGAGACTGTGGTCCAGGGCATGAAACCCTATAGCTTCGAACCAGACATACCGATTACCTTCAACAAAGGAAAATTTGAAAGAAATATAGCCTTCCGTGGTAGGATTTATGACGAGGTGGGTGAAAGGATAAGGCAATCACACGAGACCAACAGCAAACTGTACAACAAGAGACGTCGCATTTGCGATTATAAAGTTGGTGATCTGGTATGGAAACGCACTAAACTCCTGTCGAATGCTGATAAGGCTTTTATGTCTAAATTGGCCCCTAAGTTTGAAAAAGCGGTCATAGCAGAGAAGATATCAGGCGACATTTACAGATTAACGAGTTTCAGAGGCAAGGATTTAGGGAAATGGCACTCTTGTGACCTTAAACGTTTGGTTTGAATCCGGTTGGATTCTTTAGAGGAGAGGGGATATTGTAGTGTCCAATAATTTAGTTGTCAAGTTTAACAATAGATGGCGTTACTAGGCTCGCCACAATAGCAATAATTAGTTATTTTTTTGACAATTTACAAGTGAGGGTAACGGCACAAGATTGGGACCGGAGAGTTGTCGTTGGAAGACAGAACCAAAACGGTTGCTCCGTGATGAAACTAATCTCCTTTGTTTACAGTCATCATTGTTTGCATATAGTAGTACTGCAACGGATCATTGTTAAGTTAAACGTGTAGTCGTTGGTACAATGTCATGAGTGTGTAAGCGAGTGATAGAAGTAACGGGGTAAGTGTTTACGTCTACTTTACGAAGTGTAGGTTGGTTGTATCGTTCGCGATGTTTTGCAAGGCTGACTTTATTATAACTTTGTCCTCAGCCTACGGAAACGCCCTTCTCAGTCAGACACAATATTGTGAATTAATTCCAGCTTCGATTGGTGAAGCGACACAGTACGGATTCTCGCGAAACAGCTTGACATATTCGCCACTGTCCCTAAGAAGCCATTTGGTCTCGGGGTATAGCACGTCGACTTGCATTGCTGTGGTTTCGAGTTCGAACCCAGTCACAGACATTCTGTTTTTTCCTCGTCGAGACATTTAGTTTTAGATTTTACACTGTTATTTTGTTGTATTTTCTTTTGTGTGCATGTTATTTACTTTTATTTTCTTTTTGTTGTTTAGTTATTAAGGTTTTAGCTTTTAGTTTGTGAGGAAATTTAAAATTCTAGCTGATCAGTAAATGTATTATATAACCCATGCTTTTCTTTGCATTCCTCAAAATTACACTTAGAACCCTGGTCATCACAACATACATATTATAGATAAATTACACCCAGACACAGAACAAATGATCGTGCTCATCACACAAACATTTGTCCTGGGTGGGAATCGAACCCACGACCTCCGGCCTAGCAGTCAGGGTCACTAACAACTAGACCAACAGGCCAGTCAAAATGACAGTGGCTAACCTATAGTGCCTATCAATTACTGTCAAATGGTTCCATTTTGTACTAAACCATAACCAATTTGACAGTTAATCCATAGACAATAAGATACCCACTGTCATTTAAAAGATACGCAATAGCCCTACTGCAGGGCTATTGCGTATCTTTGACAGTGGCTATCATAAAGGGTGTAAAAGTACCCTTAACGCAAACGAAGGGCACTTGTTCTTGATCATTTTTTGGTTCTAGACCATACCTGGGAACCCCCTAGTTACAGAGATATTGGGGTCAAAGTTCCAAATTTTGCACAGCTGTTTTTGTAAATACTAGTTTTTCAGGTTATAACTTTACTTAAATTACCTCCATGACCCTTTTACTATTCCAAGCATCCACTAGCACAATGATTTAAGAGTGCTACATTGAGTTATACCGTAAAATGACATTTTTGACCCCAAAAAAAAAGCAAAAAAATTGTTTCCCAGCAAACCACCATACCATACACACCACCATACTATACCATATACCATTTACCATTTATTCAGAAATAAATACTATTCTATTCTATTCTAAAAAAAAATGCGTAGGGGTACTTAGTTTGATGTACAGAATGCTTGGTTGACGTATGTGTGGAGGGTTAATTTACACCCTGTATAGTGTCAATCAATTAACTGTCAAATTGTTCCATTTTTACTAAACCATAACCAATTTGACAGTTAAACCATGGACAATAATTATGATAGCCACTCACATTTAAAAGATAGCCAATAGCCCTGCTGGAAAACCAAGACCTCATGCACTGCAGTCGTTTTTGCTACTACGAGACCAACGAAGCAGTCCTCAAAAATACTTGAATCAAAATACAACAAAAAATATACGCAAACAGCAAACGAAAAAATACTAACGACTTATTTTTATGTTTTCAGTCCGAGCCCCACACGTCGGCATCGATGGTTGACGAACATCCTCCGTGGCACCATCGATCAGGTGCCTACCAGGGCTCCAGTGAAGCTGGCTTCGAGTAACTGCCAACAGATAGCAGCACTGTCGGACATACATTGAGGGAAGCTAACAGATGGCAGCACTGTCGGATATACATAAAAGGAAGCCAACAGGTGGCAGCACTGTCCATTTAACATCGAGGGAAGTCGTAATTATTTTAAAATACTCCAAACTTATATTAGCTGCTGCCTTCCATGTAGACTTAATAGGAAGTGCTGGTTAAGAAACTTTAAGAAATAAGGTATTTGAAGAATTTATAGCTGCAGATTTGTCTGAACAGCCTAAGAAGAAAGTCATAATTCGGGGTTTTGCTCTCGACTATTTCTATAGGTCCTATACTCCTTCACTAAAGAACGAATTAAAAAAATACTGCAAAACTAAATTAGTAGGATATTCACTGTGTTCCTGTTTTTATTTAGTTGTCTATTTTTTTTACACTAGCCCTCTGTTGAAAGCGGTCTAGATATGGAAGTTTGAAAATTTTTCAAGGATTCTAGCGCAAAATATTGATGTATCAAAGATGTGTCAAAGAAGACGTCCATATTTATTTTACTGTAAGAACATTGCTTTAAAATCATAAACCGTGTATGGGTGTAACATTTGGTACACCTCTGGTCCTCTGTCTCACCCGTCGGATAGTAGAGGCAAGAAGATTACTTAGGTGTGTTCTGAATGAACTATTGTGTTTCAAAGTACGAGCGTATTTTTTTTTTGTGCTGTCAAGTGCGAGGCGGACTCCCGTACTATGGGTTTCGTACCACTTTGTAAAATTACCTGAATAGACTCGATTGGGGTTTTATAATGAAACTAGTGGACTGTATAGATAAATAGGTGTAATACCAAATTAACAAAATATGGGTGCAACGTGTCTAGACCGTAATATTCAATAATAATATTGAAATCAGGCATCAAATTCGAAATTAAAATAACAAGTTATTTTTTTACAACACTACAAAAACATCCTAAATTACATCATAACAGCCCAATAATAAATCAATTTTCGCAGAATAGTCTTTCGAAGTAGCGTAGGGGAACCCAATAAAAACAAGAATTCTGATAGCAGTCATTTTCTTATCATGGTCCGTTTAAGCAGTCTTTTGGCAGTTCTGGTCCTGCGTGGGTGTTCATCGC
Source organism: Diarsia rubi (assembly GCA_932274075.1). Taxonomy (NCBI): domain Eukaryota; kingdom Metazoa; phylum Arthropoda; class Insecta; order Lepidoptera; family Noctuidae; genus Diarsia; species Diarsia rubi. Next base: position 6,176,566 of record OW026441.1, read on the forward strand.
CCAAGTAGGATCACAGTCTCAAACCCTTCCAGCATGGTAAACTTTTTTCATTGGTTTGTTATGCTGCTTGAGTTGGTTGTTATTTTTCTAGCGACTCAAGTAGTCGTCTGGCATTTGTGGCGCTGCGCGGGCCCACATCGCTCACTCGGTATCACCGCCATAGTGTCTTATCTTCACAATATAGAGGTCTTTTCTTCTCGGTCTGTCAGCGGTGACATTGCCCGACTATGTTCGAGCGGTAGGGCTTCTCGATTGAGATGCCTGTGAGGGAGTTCACAGATTTTATCTTGAAAATCGGATGGTTTCCTTCGACCGGGTCCCAGACAACCAGTACCAAGTCGTACTGGTCGCCATCTCTTGGCTAATGAAGGAGGACGGCTGTGGTTGAGATAGCCCGACTTTTGAGGTCATCTACGATGTTCTCCGTGGGGATTTCCTTCGGAATCCGCCTGGTCACCACGCAGGTGGGCGTCTCCTCTGGGAGAGAGTAAGTGTGGAAGGCAATATTCCTTCAAAGCAGCTGGCGGGATAACTCGTTGTAACTCGTAGGGACCGTGACTGATGCCCTGCAGGGGTGCTGTGGGCGCTCGTGTATTGGATCCCTTCTTCCTCGTTCCCTTGCCGATGACTTGATAGTCGTCTTCGGAGGCAAAAAAGACTTCGAAAATCGATTCGAAGAGCCCGTCGAGGATTACCGCGCCCGCGACCTGTGTGAGGTTGGGGGGGTGGGGGTATTTGCCCCCCGCTACCCCTTCTTGTTGTTTTTATTTACACCGACATCCGCTTCGGTGTTTGAGTTTGGCACTGGAGTTGTTGTTAGTTCCTCCTGCGCCATGGCAGGGGTGGTTTCTTGCCTCTCTTCTTGCGTTTCTTCCCCCGCGGCCCCTCTTCTTCTTCCGCCTCGAGGTGGGAGCGTTCCTTTCCGAGGGCTCGTTCCCTGCTGGGCTGCTACCATCAGGTGAGGTGCGCCTTGGGATTTGTGGTCGCCCGAGTCTGTGCGTGTGGGCGCGGCATTGTTTGCCGGCGCGACATGGTTCGCCGGCCGGCTCTGTCTGTCAGAAGTGATGGAGACAGTGCCCGCTTGTTCCGGGTCTCCTTCCGGAATACTGGGCAGTCTCGGCTACACGCTGGGTGACTGCCTGCGCAGTTTCCGCAGGTAGCGGGTTCAGTTCTTGGGCTTGGGCAATCTCGGGCGGCGTGCTCTTCGCCGCAGCGCACGCAAGCGAGCGGACGGTGGCACTGCTGTGAGTTGTGCCGACTTTTGGCACCGGTGGCATTGTGCCGGCCCTCCCTTGCTCTGTCAGGCCTCTATTCGGACGCCACGCATACACATAAGTGTCGTGACGTCATAGATCGTCCTAAAATCGGACTGCCTCCTCAAGACTGCATGGAATATGCAGCCTGGTCGTCCTCCACGCGCTTTGATGTTGCGCACGTACTCCGGCTGGTATCCAAGCAGCCTGAGCTCCTCATCAATATCTTCGGATTTGGTGTCCGCCGGCAACCCCCGTATGGCCACCTTCAGGCTGCGCTCCGCCGGTAGCGAGTAAGAGAACCAGCTGATGCCCTCCGACCTTTCCAGGTCTGTGAGGTATCGCTGAATCGTCCTATACTCTTCGTCACTCTCTGGGAGGAATTTGATTCCCCCCTGGTAAGTGCGAGCGTTTGGTGGATGGCCCAGAGACACGCTCACTGCCCTAAAGTGGGTAGCCCAGTTGGGTAACTTTTCCACTACAAGCGGAGGATAGCGTGGCTTCTTGTTTGAGCTGTGGTTGTGCGGCAGCGTCTGTGGCTGCTCTCGCGCCTTCTGCAGGGGTTGCCGCGAAGGTCGCGTCCAGGTGCAGGTCTTGATTCGATTGGTTCGAGGCCGTTTGTTGACGTACCATCTGGGCAAAGGTGGGCGAGCCAGCACCGGCCCGGGCGCGTGTGTCGCGCTACGGTAGTGGGGCGGCTGTGCACACCCTTTTGGCCTCTTCGGCTGTTTCGTCGTCCGAACTCCTCGGGCGGCGCTGGGCCCTGGCCCTGAAGCCATTACCATCTTTGGTTTCACTTATAGTAGGGGGACTCACCTCCATTTGTTCTTGATGTTCTTTTTCCTCTTCGCCTTCGCTCGGCGGCGGGCCGGAGCGTGCGGGCGTGTCGAGTGACATGGCGCGGCGGGTTGTCGCAGAGTCCTCAGACATTGCCCCCCTCTCTGGACGAGTAGGCCGACATCGCGGCTGGGGAGTGCGGATGTGTTCGCCCCCTGTCGGGTGAGACAGGGGGGTGTGTGCCTATGGTGTACACCTAAGCTTGTAAACCCGTCATCAATCTTAATGTGTGATGGGGCCCTATGGGTCTTTCGACCGAACCGGGCCGTTGGGGTAGACACACCCAACCGACCCGGGTGCAGCTAAAGAGAACGGGTTAGAAAGTAAGAGGGCGACTAGGAGAGGGATCTCCTAGTTGGGTCACCACCCTCTTGGCTTCGTTGGCACCGTAAGGTTTCCACCAAGAACCACGAAACCTTGCCTTGGCGTCTGCCTTGCGGACGTGACTGGCCATGGTGAGCCGTCGGTCGATGGTGGCCCCGGGGTACTTGACCTGGGCCGACCACTCGACTGCCTTACTTTGTAGAGTTGGGTTGGCCTACCAGTCGGGCGGCGCCGGCGAGCAGTGCCTGCGTCTTGCCCACGTTCACCGACAACCTCCACTTGGAGAGCCATTCTTGTAGAAGATCTAGCGCGCGCTGCATCTTGACGGCCGCGTGCTTCGTTGTGAGCGAAGTAGCTATGTACTCGGCGTCGGCGTCGTCGGCGTACAGCGCGAGCGTGGTGCTGGGTGTGGTGGGGATGTCGTCGGTGTAACATGAGTAGGCGGGCGGTGAAACGCAGCTGCCCTGCGGCACTCCTGCGGCAATTTGCCGGGCGCTGGATAGCGCACCGTCGACCACCACCCTGAAGGACCTGTCCGACAGAAACGATGAAACCACCTTGACCAGGCGACGAGGCGCGTCTGTCTGCGACATTTTGTACAGCAGACCGGCGCGCCAGACTCTGTCGAATGCTTTTTCCATGTCGAGGAATACTGCAACCGCGTGCTCCTTCTTGTTGAGTGCCGCCGTAAGCAGGTGCAGTACCCTCGACAGCTGGAGCGTCGTGGAGTGCTCCTAGCGGAACCCGAATTGTTTCGGGCGAGGCGTCAGGTGCTGGTTAAGGTGTCGCAGCAGGAGTCGCTCAAACACCTTGGAGATGCAGGAGAGCAGAGTCATGGGCCGGTAGCTCTCTGATTTTAGGACGTTCTTGTTGGCCTTTGGCAGCATGATGACGCGCCCTTCCTTCCACGAGGCCGGAAAAACCCCTGTGCGGAGTATCCTCGTAAACAGGCGCGCCAGGGCCGCTACCGTGCGGAACGGTAGGTGACGCAGCGCTGTCAAAATCAAAATCAAAACTGATCATTTATTCAAACTAGGCTGATAATCAGCACTTTTCGAACGTCAAAATTTACTTTACTTTACTTATTTACAAGAGACAGTCCCCCAAAACGCCCCCCCTTCGACACTTCCTAGTGTTTTTGCTGGAAAGAAGAAGTGGCAGAACAAACTCCCCAGCACACATCTGTCTGTTAGGTTGGTTAGGTGTTGGTGATACCGTGCGCTCCGGGGGCCTTCCTCAGCTTGGGCTCTCGCGTCTGACTGCGCAAGGCGAGAAGTGGATGGGGTGTTCGTCGGGAGCTACCGGTGCGGCGAAGTACTCCCCAAGGTGTCTCTCAACTGAAAGAAAGAAAAAGTAATTATTGTTTCACACAGCGATGTGCTCGTGGTCGTCTGACGGGTTTGACTCGAATTGACGCTCGAGGTGCTCAGCAAATATCTCCGCTCGGTCCGCAGCTGCGTACCTGGGTGCCCTGTCGCTATGTAGTAGTGGTCGTACTGGGGCTGGGTTGCTCGCAAGCTGGCGACAGAGCTTGTGGATCGACGTCCAGTCTCCCTCTGCTTCGTCGATCCGTTCTTCCCAGCTCTCAGCGTTAAACTCCTGGATCCTGGCCCTCACCTTCTCCGCTATGCGGTTGAGGTCGCGCTTGTAGGTTGGGCAGCCGGTCGCTTGCCACCGCTTGCGAATGCGCCTTTTCTCGGCGATGAACGTCCTGATGTTTCTGCCCTCGGCCAGCCTGTCGACGTCCGCGGCGGTGACTATGGGCCAGGAAGGATTGGTGGCTTCCATCGTTTCTCGGAAGATTTTCCAGTCGGTTTTTCGACGTGGCGCTGGTGACGAGAGTCGCGTCGGCGTCGCTGTGATGACGACTAGGACGGGATGGTGATCGGACTCCATCTCGTCGTCAATCACCTGCTGGGTCATCTGACCTCTTAGGCCTTTGTGGATCACGATGTCCAGCACGTAAGGCGCCTGGATGTCAGGGTAGTGGGTCGGAGTTTCAGGGCCGGACACCGTGTATCCGTTGGCCTCAGCGTCCGCGAAGAGCCGTCTCCCTCCGGTGTTCGTAGTAGCGCTATTCCACGCCGGGCGCTTGACATTTATGTCGCCCGCGAGGAGTGTTAGGTGCGATGATCTGTTGAGCAGCACCCGCAGCTCCGCAATGTCGAGCTTACATGTGCTTGCGGGTGGAAAGTAGGCGGCGTAGATGTCAACGTCCTCGCCGGCAACGTGCAGCTGGACACCCAGCGCGTAATGGACTAATCCGGACGTATCTTATAGTATCGTCGGTGACAGGTTCAAAGATTCAATTTTTTTTTAACTTTCATTAAATATGAAACGATGATTTTATTGTTGGATTATAGCCTACCGATTTTATTTTCCGTTCTATAAAATATTTATTTTGTATCTGGAAATTATTGCAAATAAATTAAAATTACTGAACTAATAACTAATAGCCAGATCTCTTGCACCTTGGAGCCTGTGGTGGACTGTACTATTTATTAGCCAGCACCACAACTGGAATTTTCGTAGTGGACTGTATATTTACTAAATTAAAGGTACAAGAAAATAAAAGGATTTAATCAACTTACTTAGTACTTATTACACTGGGAGATGTTACTGCATTTGACGGGAATCCATTAATCCCGGAAGGGGGCGGGTTGCTTCTTGCCGAAAGAGGGAAACTCCTTCTGACTGTTAAGCGCATCCCAATGGAAAGGTCTGTGACTTAAATGTGCTCTCCCTGATTTGGCGAGCGCTGGCGCGCTTTGCCAGTTAGGAAGCTTTGGGAGCTTTGGGACAGCCACGGTAATTAGCCGGGTGTCCAGATTGGCCGCAGAGGACGCAACTAGGCGGCTCTGTCCACAGAGATATGTCCTTAGGACGAAGGCAGGCGGAGGTGCCATGGTTTCCCAGACATTTTACGCACCTATGAGGCGCGTAACAATGGTTGGCGCTATGGCCGTACAATTGACAGCGGTGACACTGTCTGATTGTAGAGAGGCTGTTAGGCTCCTGAATAATAATGCCCGGTAGCGAGCAGACAGCCTTCACCTTAAATATAGAGTGATGGCCTTCGACGCGGTCACAAACGACCAAGACCATGTCGTACAGGTCTCCGCCGTGCGCTTTGTGAAGGCGGTGCACAGCTAATACTGGCACCCCTTGAAGTGTGAGATCATCTTTGATCTCGGAAGACGGAATTTCTTTTGGGATCCGCCTAATCACCACACGGTGAGGCTTCTCCTCGGAGAGGGAGTACGTATGAAAGACTACAAGCCTTTCACGAAGATGGCGGGTGAGTTCCCTGAAGTCTGAGGACGAGGGTACCATCACCTTAATGCCTAGCTGTGTATTATAGCGCTGGCGTTTGTGTACTGAATCTTGCGATCCGCACACAACTTGGACACTTCGGTCCACTTCCCTGTCTCGCGGATGTAGATGGGGTGGGGGGGTTTTTGCTTCTGAGGAACAATCGGAGCTAGTAGCCATAGGGCTAGAAGGGCAGCTAATTTGAGTAGCTTGAGTGGTGGGAGCGGGCGAAGAAGGGCAGGAACTCACAGGTGTAGGAACCACTGCGGTTGCTACAAGGGGGTGTCTGGGTCATAGACCTGGGTCTCTTCCCCGAGGTGTCATATGTGTCCGGCACAGCGGACACCTCTCTTCTGGGGTGGCCTACATGGGCCTTGGCCTGCGGCAGGTGCGTGGGCTCACGTCATCTGCCTGTGTGTTGGTGTCATCAGTGGCTGGTGAGAGGGTCGCGGCGCCATGCAAATGGCGCAGCTTCTTTTACGCCACCCTGGCGGACAGCCGCCGCTAGGTGAAACCCCCGGTTACCCGGAAGAGGCCCGGCGGACAGCTTACCAGCCAGGGGTGGCTCTGACGCTCCCCACCAAGGGATTGACCCCCGCCCGCGGTCGCTTTCAGGTCGAGCCGAGCACGGCGCGGGACAAGGGCCGTATTTGTGTGAGTGTGAGGGGCAATGTGTCTGTATGACACCTCTCATGTTTACGATGGATCGGCGAGCCAGTGCCGCACGTTCGTCGCGTGGGTTCCTTCGTATGTAGAGTTCGTGTGTGGATGAGTCGCGGCGCGCTGTGCCTATATTAACTTAGCACACAGCGCGCTACGGGTGAGTGTAGTGAGTGTGGAGTCATATTGTTTGGGTAAGTCGCGTGTAGGTGTAACGACATTACCCGGTGTGCGTCGAAACCGGTGGGGCTAGCCAACGTCCGAGGTCACGAGGGTACGGCCTCGCGTCAGGCGGCCGCGCGTGCCATGGCGCTATATCCTTGACATGGGGCCAGGCAGACGCGTCGGCACGCGCGAACATGTTGGACGCGAGGCGGCGGCAGAAGTCATCCAGGCTCTCGATTTCCAGGTCCCGCTGGATAGTGGTGTTCCTAACATAGCGAGGCGCACCGACGATGTTGCGCAACGCGATATTTTGTTGCGCACGGAGTCTTATTGTCTTGTTTGACTCGCTAGTAAGGGCGAGCTAGGCTGGGGGCCGCATACGTGATGAGCAGGCGCAGGTACGTTTTGTACACGGCCAGCTGGGCACGCAGCGGGAGGCGGGATCGGAGCACTGGATACAGTAGGTATCTCGCTGTCAGGAACCTGTCGACTACCTGTTTGACGTGGCTGCCCATTGTGAGCCGACGGTCAATGGTGACTCCTAGGTACTTTACCTGGGGCGACCACGAAACGTCGGCTCCCTGTAGAGTCAAGGGTGGCGGTATTTTATAGCCGTCAACGGCGATTGCCTGTGTCTTACCTACATTCACCGACAACCTCCATTTGGCGAGCCATTCAGGCAGGAGATCGAGCGCGCGCTGCATCTTCACCGCCGCGTGATCTATGTTGAGCGATGTCGCTATGTACGCGGCGTCGTCGGCGTACAGCGCGAGCGTATTGCCAGGTGTGGTGGGGATGTCGCCTGTATAGCAGGAGTAGGCACCCGGAGAGACACAGCTGCCCTGCGGCACGCCGGCCGCTACTGGGCGGGCGTCTGAGAGTGCGCCGTCTACCGCCACCCTGAAAGTATGGTTAGAGAGGAGACCACCTGTATCAAGCGACGAGACGCGTCTGACAGTGACATCTTGTATATCGGACCGGCGTGCCACACGCGATCAAAGGCCTTCTCCATATCCAGGAATACTGCGACCGCGCGTTCCTTCCTGTTTACAGCGCCCGCAAGGAGGTGCAGCACCCTGGACAGCTGAAGCGTCGTTGAGTGCGCCGCACTGAACCCAAACTGTTCTGGACGCGGCGTGATGTGCGGGTTCAGGTGTTGCAGCAGGAGTTGCTCAAACACCTTGGAGATAGTGAAGAGGAGAGTGATCGGCCGATAGCTCTCAGGCCTCAATACGTCCATGCGGGACTTGGGCAGCATGATGACGCGCCCTTCCTTCCAGACAGCCGGAAATACCCCTGTGCGAAGGATGCCCGTGAACAGGCGCGCCAGCGCCGCTACCGTACGGTATGGCAGGTGGCGCAGCGCTACGTTGGGCACGCCGTCCGCGCCGGGGGCCTTCCTCAGCTTTGTCCTTAGGATGGCACCAGGAGAGAAATGGATTGATGCTATCGGGAGCTATCGGCGTGGCGAAGTATTCCCCTAGGTGCCTCTCGACTGCTGGGATGTGCTCGTGGTCAACAGCTGGGTTCGGCGTGAATTGACGCTCCAGGTGATCGGCGAAGATCTCTGCGCGGTCCTGTGCGGCGTACCGTGGCGCCCCGTAACTGTGGCAAAGTGGACGCACCGGAGCCGTTGTTCAGGTAAGCTGTGTGTAGCCTGGTACAGCTGGCCTCGATGGTTGTAGGTGGGCGGTCTTGTTGTCCGCCTCACTAGGTACTGGGTCGTCAGCCTGTGCCGCGTAGGCAAGATCGGCCCGTGTGTTTCCTTCGGGAGCGGCGGAAGGCGCGGGCTTGTTCCCTTTGCGCCCTCGCTTCTTCTTCCGCTTCCTCTGCCTAGAGGAGGGAGGGGGGGCTTCTCCCCTGTTGGTGGGCCCGTTAGCTGGCGCCATCAGCGACTCGCCTTGGGCCTCGTTGGCAGCCACATCGATTTGCCTCTCGGTGACCGCTTGTGGTCGGCGTGAGGCGGTCGTGGCGGCGACTGTACCCGCTCGCCTGTGCCGTATTTCCGTTTGGAATACGGGACACTTTATATTGCTATCAGGGTGATCACCCCCGCAGTTGGCGCATGTTGCCGGCTCCTCCCGTGGGCGGGGGCAATCACGCGCTGTGTGCCCCTCTCCACAGCGGACGCAGGCGAGCGGCCGGTGGCAATGGTAAAACTTTTGGCACCGGTGACATTGGGCGGGCCCACGCTTCCTCCGCCAGGCCTCGATCTTGACACCACGCATGAGCATAAACTCGGTGGTGTCGAAGAGAGTGCGCTAGTCCTGTGTCCTTTTAAAGACAGCGTGGAACACGCACCCGGGTCTTCCTTGGCGCGCCTTTATGTGGCGCTCGTAATCCGGCTCGTGCCCTAGCTCGCGGAGTTCCTCTATTATCTCCTCAGGGAGAGTGTCGGCCGGTAGCCCTGTTATGGTCACCTTGAAGCTGCGCTCCGCCGGCAGCGAGTAGGCGAACCAGGAGACGCCGCTTTCTTTTTCCAGGCCTGTTAGGTACCTCTGGACCACCCTATATTCGTTTTCGCTTTCGGGCGAAAAATGAACCCCAGTGCCGTACGGCCGGGCGTTGGGGGGTGGCCCAGTTTTTCCCTAACCGATTTTATTTTCCGTTCTATAAAATATTTATTTTGTATCTGGAAATTATTGCAAATAAATTAAAATTACTGAACTAATAACTAATAGCCAGATCTCTTGCACCTTGGAGCCTGTGGTGGACTGTACTATTTATTAGCCAGCACCACAACTGGAATTTTTGTAGTGGACTGTATATTTACTAAATTAAAGGTACAAAAGGATTTAATCAACTTACTTAGTACTTATTACACTGGGAGATGTTACTGCATTTGACGGGAATAACAAGCTGATCCATTAATCCCGGAAGGGGGCGGGTTGCTTCTTGCCGAAAGAGGGAAACTCCTTCTGGCTGTTAAGCGCATCCCAATGGAATGGTCTGTGACTTAAATGTGCTCTCCCGTATTTGGCGAGCGCTGGCGCGCTTTGCCAGTTAGGAAGCTTTGGGAGCTTTGGGACAGCCACGGTAATTAGCCGGGTGTCCAGATTGGCCGCAGAGGACGCAACTAGGCGGCTCTGTCCACAGAGATATGTCCTTAGGACGAGGGCAGGCGGAGGTGCCATGGTTTCCCAGACATTTTACGCAGCTATGAGGCGCGTAACAATGGTTGGCGCTATGGCCGTACAATTGACAGCGGTGACACTGTCTGATTGTAGAGAGGCTGTTAGGCTTCTGAATAATAATGCCCGGTAGCGAGCAGACAGCCTTCACCTTAAATATAAAGTGATGGCCTTCGACGCGGTCACAAACGACCAAGACCATGTCGTACAGGTCTCCGCCGTGCGCTTTGTGAAGGCGGTGCACAGCTAATACTGGCGCCCCTTTTTTTTTTTTTTTTTTTTGGTGGGTGTAAAATCATCGAATAACCCCTCCCGCTCTTGGGCAGAGCGAAAGGGAGTGTCAGACTTCTACTGACTAAAAACCACCCATGTTCCTTCTTCGCCCTCTATGTCGAGGCCGCGATAACCAGAGGACTACCCGAGGACTACCCGCAGCCCCGACAGGCGTCGGCCCTTTCGGGCCCCTCCCATGTTGCTGACATCTCTTTGAGGCGCGCATGGAACACGAACGCGCCGTCGACACGGCCTGTTTTCGTCGTGAGACGGACGGACGGCGAGTTAGCCCATCACTCACCGTCCACAGGCCCGAATACTGGCACCCCTTGAAGTGTGAGATCATCTTTGATCTCGGAAGACGGAATTTCTTTTGGGATCCGCCTAATCACCACACGGTGAGGCTTCTCCTCGGAGAGGGAGTACGTATGAAAGACTACAAGCCTTTCACGAAGATGGCGGGTGAGTTCCCTGAAGTCTGAGGACGAGGGTACCATCACCTTAATGCCTAGCTGTGTATTATAGCGCTGGCGTTTGTGTACTGAATCTTGCGATCCGCACACAACTTGGACACTTCGGTCCACTTCCCTTTCTCGCGGATGTAGATGGGGTGGGGGGGTTTTTGCTTCTGAGGAACAATCGGAGCTAGTAGCCATAGGGCTAGAAGGGCGGCTAATTTGAGTAGCTTGAGTGGTGGGAGCGGGCGAAGAAGGGCAGGAACTCACAGGTGTAGGAACCACTGCGGTTGCTACAAGGGGGTGTCTGGGTCATAGACCTGGGTCTCTTCCCCGAGGTGTCATATGTGTCCGGCACAGCGGACACCTCTCTTCTGGGGTGGCCTACATGGGCCTTGGCCTGCGGCAGGTGCGTGGGCTCACGTCACCTGCCTGTGTGTTGGTGTCATCAGTGGCTGGTGAGAGCGTCGCGGCGCCATGCAAATGGCGCAGCTTCTTTTACGCCACCCTGGCGGACAGCCGCCGCTAGGTGAAACCCCCGGTTACCCGGAAGAGGCCCGGCGGACAGCTTACCAGCCAGGGGTGGCTCTGACGCTCCCCACCAAGGGATTGACCCCCGCCCGCGGTCGCTTTCAGGTCGAGCCGAGCACGGCGAGGGACAAGGGCCGTATTTGTGTGAGTGTGAGCGGCAATGTGTCTGTATGACACCTCTCATGTTTACGATGGAACGGCGAGCCAGTGCCGCACGTTCGTCGCGTGGGTTCCTTCGTATGTAGAGTTCGTGTGTGGATGAGTCGCGGCGCGCTGTGCCTATATTAACTTAGCACACAGCGCGCTACGGGTGAGTGTAGTGAGTGTGGAGTCATATTGTTTGGGTAAGTCGCGTGTAGGTGTAACGACATTACCCGGTGTGCGTCGAAACCGGTGGGGCTAGCCAACGTCCGAGGTCACGAGGGTACGGCCTCGCGTCAGGCGGCCGCGCGTGCCATGGTGCTATATCCTTGACATGGGGCCAGGCAGACGCGTCGGCACGCGCGAACATGTTGGACGCGAGGCGGCGGCAGAAGTCATCCAGGCTCTCGATTTCCAGGTCCCGCTGGATGGTGGTGTTCCTAACATAGCGAGGCGCACCGACGATGTTGCGCAACGCGATATTTTGTTGCGCACGGAGTCTTATTGTCTTGTTTGACTCGCTAGTAAGGGCGAGCTAGGCTGGGGGCCGCATACGTGATGAGCAGGCGCAGGTACGTTTTGTACACGGCCAGCTTGGCACGCAGCGGGAGGCGGGATCGGAGCACTGGATACAGTAGGTATCTCGCTGTCAGGAACCTGTCGACTACCTGTTTGACGTGGCTGCCCATTGTGAGCCGACGGTCAATGGTGACTCCTAGGTACTTTACCTGGGGCGACCACGAAACGTCGGCTCCCTGTAGAGTCAAGGGTGGCGGTATTTTATAGCCGTCAACGGCGATTGCCTGTGTCTTACCTACATTCACCGACGACGAGCCATTCAGGCAGGAGATCGAGCGCGCGCTGCATCTTCACCGCCGCGTGATCTATGTTGAGCGATGTCGCTATGTACGCGGCGTCGTCGGCGTACAGCGCGAGCGTATTGCCAGGTGTGGTGGGGATGTCGCCTGTATAGCAGGAGTAGGCACCCGGAGAGACACAGCTGCCCTGCGGCACGCCGGCCGCTACTGGGCGGGCGTCTGAGAGTGCGCCGTCTACCGCCACCCTGAAAGTATGGTTAGAGAGGAGACCACCTGTATCAAGCGACGAGACGCGTCTGACAGTGACATCTTGTATATCGGACCGGCGTGCCACACGCGATCAAAGGCCTTCTCCATATCCAGGAATACTGCGACCGCGCGTTCCTTCCTGTTTACAGCGCCCGCAAGGAGGTGCAGCACCCTGGACAGCTGAAGCGTCGTTGAGTGCGCCGCACTGAACCCAAACTGTTCTGGACGCGGCGTGATGTGCGGGTTCAGGTGTTGCAGCAGGAGTTGCTCAAACACCTTGGAGATAGTGAAGAGGAGAGTGATCGGCCGATAGCTCTCAGGCCTCAATACGTCCATGCGGGACTTGGGCAGCATGATGACGCGCCCTTCCTTCCAGACAGCCGGAAATACCCCTGTGCGAAGGATGCCCGTGAACAGGCGCGCCAGCGCCGCTACCGTACGGTATGGCAGGTGGCGCAGCGCTACGTTGGGCACGCCGTCCGCGCCGGGGGCCTTCCTCAGCTTTGTCCTTAGGATGGCACCAGGAGAGAAATGGATTGATGCTATCGGGAGCTATCGGCGTGGCAAAGTATTCCCCTAGGTGCCTCTCGACTGCTGGGATGTGCTCGTGGTCAACAGCTGGGTTCGGCGTGAATTGACGCTCCAGGTGATCGGCGAAGATCTCTGCGCGGTCCTGTGCGGCGTACCGTGGCGCCCCGTAACTGTGGCAAAGTGGACGCACCGGAGCCGTTGTTCAGGTAAGCTGTGTGTAGCCTGGTACAGCTGGCCTCGATGGTTGTAGATGGGCGGTCTTGTTGTCCGCCTCACTAGGTACTGGGTCGTCAGCCTGTGCCGCGTAGGCAAGATCAGCCCGTGTGTTTCCTTCGGGAGCGGCGGAAGGCGCGGGCTTGTTCCCTTTGCGCCCTCGCTTCTTCTTCCGCTTCCTCTGCCTAGAGGAGGGAGGGGGGGCTTCTCCCCTGTTGGTGGGCCCGTTAGCTGGCGCCATCAGCGACTCGCCTTAGGCCTCGTTGGCAGCCACATCGATTTGCCTCTCGATGACCGCTTGTGGTCGGCGTGAGGCGGTCGTGGCGGCGACTGTACCCCGCTCGCCTGTGCCGTATTTCCGTTTGGAATACGGGACACTTTATATTGCTATCAGGGTGATCACCCCCGCAGTTGGCGCATGTTGCCGGCTCCTCCCGTGGGCGGGGGCAATCACGCGCTGTGTGCCCCTCTCCACAGCGGACGCAGGCGAGCGGCCGGTGGCAATGGTAAAACTTTTGGCACCGGTGACATTGGGCGGGGGCCCACGCTTCCTCCGCCAGGCCTCGATCTTGACACCACGCATGAGCATAAACTCGGTGGTGTCGAAGAGAGTGCGCTAGTCCTGTGTCCTTTTAAAGACAGCGTGGAACACGCACCCGGGTCTTCCTTGGCGCGCCTTTATGTGGCGCTCGTAATCCGGCTCGTGCCCTAGCTCGCGTAGTTCCTCTATTATCTCCTCAGGGAGAGTGTCGGCCGGTAGCCCTGTTATGGTCACCTTGAAGCTGCGCTCCGCCGGCAGCGAGTAGGCGAACCAGGAGACGCCGCTTTCTTTTTCCAGGCCCGTTAGGTACCTCTGGACCACCCTATATTCGTTTTCGCTTTCGGGCGAAAAATGAACCCCAGTGCCGTACGGTCGGGCGTTGGGGGGTGGCCCAGTTTTTCCCTAAGGGCCCTAAAATGGGCGGCCCATCCAGGCAGCCTCTCCACTACCAGCGGAGGGTACCTAGGCCGCTTGGGCGGCTTCGGCTTAGGCTGGACGGTGGCCTCTCCTTGCTCGTTTTGAGGGGTAGAGGGCACCGGTTGGGGGGGGGGGATCGTAATTATTTGTGACACTCACCCTATGTGTCTCCTCCTCTGCTGTTGTTGGCGTCGGTGACGGCGACGCGGGAGGCGTGCGGGCCATCTCCGCATAAGAGGGCGATGTGCCAGCGTCCCGGTCGCGCAGCGGCGCGCGTTCGCGCTGTGGCCGCGGCGGGTCGAGGCAGTATCTCTTCGCCTCCTCCTCTGTTTCATCTGAGCTTCGGCGGCGTCGCTGCGGGCGTCCGCAGCTCAGATGAAACAAATGAAAAAAAAAAAAAATTATATCGACCTGCTCTCCAGATGTAATTTTACAGCAAATCTTTTGATGAGGTCTTCATCCAATCCGGTTATAGCTGCGGTTTTATTAGGAAACTCAAAGAATTTTCTTGCAGTATTCCCGGCATGAGTGGTTCCCGAGCCTTGTTTTACTATATCAATCAACAGATTGAGCTCATCTTTAAATTTATTTTGAATTATTTTTCCTTGTCTGTAGCATTTCTTTGTGCTCATCACTTCTCGCTGCCCACCGTTTGAAGTCGAGCCTGTATGCAATGTGTAACAGACATTCCATACAATTTATACGGGCGTGTAGGGATGACAAGCCAAATTCATACAGGTCAGAACACACAATTTTTGATGTTACAGCATCTAAGCGGTTCATTTCTGTAGGCTTTGCTAAGCACAGGTAGCACGGTGCATTTGATCTAGCTTCAGAAAGGTAAGTGCAAACTTTAGCGTCGATCATCGTCATCATTAGTTCATGAGTCACCCTATTATTATTATTGCACTCTGTGGGGATAAGGGCCTCAATTTCTTCATTCATTTGTTTTTTCAGCTCAAGGACAACTGCTTCACTCTCCTTTACAAAAGTAAACTGAACTGGACGACAATACAAAACTGACCATGGTTTTAGGTTCGTCCATAAGATGTTGTCTCCATCTGTCAGTTTTAGTGGCACCAAGGAGGTCATGAAAATGTTCGAGTCATCTTCCTCACCCTCCATTTTCTGCTTGTTTCGGCTTTGGTTAGAAGCACCATCAAATCCCCACTTGGATATCAGCTTCAACTGCTTGTTATGCTCTTCGTTAGAAAGGCTTTGAAGGATTCTTGTAACTGTGATATCAAGTAAAGCTTGAAGTGTAATCCTAGCCGATGAATCAGTAACTGTCTCTGATTGCTTCGGAGGGTAGCAATCAAGCTTAGTTTGTTGCACTTTATAGTAGTATAGGATAAATATCCTTAACACCTTCCCGAATGGCAGCCTCTCGCAACGTAATATATTACCACTTTGAGAGTTTTAGCGAAAGAAGCAATCCAATCCTTGGTCCCGGTTCGTCCAAAATCAAAATCAAAATCAAAGTGAGCCGCGGGCGCCAGACTTTCGCAGCTTCTTCTTACGGTATCTCGATCTTTCTTTAAATCCTTTGCGGGTATCGCGACCTCAACAGTGCCGAGGCATCAGGCAGCTCGGTGCACTCTAAAAAAAAATGATTGCTCCTAACAAGATTGTGATTATTGCAATCAAGCATCTTGATTCCATACGAGCCTAACAAGACGTTAGATAAATCAAATAAGGTGATTTTTGTTGCTCTTACTATCTGCTTCTTAACTAGAACAATTAGAACCTTAGTCGAAGTCAACATGAAATTGATCAATAAGACGAATTCAACTAAATAGATTCATCTATAATCTTGGTCAATATAAATATGTAAATGACTACTATAACTACTTATCATTAATAAATTTGACTAAGGACTTGGTCATTGCAACAAATTCATCTTCGTAGATTCAACCAAGAACTTGTTCATTATAACTAATTCATCTTTTTAGATTCGACTAAGAACTTGGTCATTATAACAAATTCATCTTCGTAGATTCGACCAAGAACTTGGTCATTATAACTAATTCATCTTTTTAGATTCGACCAAGAACTTGGTCATTAAAACTAATTCATCTTTTTAAATTCGACTAAGAACTTGGTCATTATAACTAATTCATCTTCGTAGATTCGACCAAGAACTTGGTCATTATAACTAATTCATCTTTTTAGATTCGACTAAGAACTTGGTCATTTTAACATAATCATCTTCGTAAACCTAATTAAGACCTTGGTTATTTAAATTATTTTAATTTTTATTCGACTATTTTAGCTTAATAAATTCAACTATGACCTTGTTCAATTTAAATCTCATAATATTCACAACAATCAATTTGTTTATTTGAATAAGCTACTAATCTTGTTCGTTACTATTATAAAACATTATTATACTTATATCACCTCTTGTGATTGGTTAATTTTAACGATGATCAAAATGACAACCAATCCACTTGACATGAGATTAAACATTTATCAAAATTTTACCTGCATCTCAGATAAGAGGGGGGGGGGGTGTTAAGGGTTGTATTTATAAATCGCACTGAGTGCTCTTAATTACGCATTTGAAGTGCTGATCCAATTAATGAACCTAGCACCTCAAGATCATACCCAGAATGCTGTCTGGATTGAGAGCAATTTATTATTGAAAGTATACTATCAAAACATGATCGTTTTTTCTCAAGTAAGTGTACCTACTCTATTTAGATATTTAAACTGTATCGATAGGTAACCATTTTGTCTAACAACATTTTTTTAAGTAGCCGACAGGTTAGATACCTACAAAAATTTGGTCAAAATGAAACAAAAAATATAAATACAAAAATTGTATAATTTAGTGACATATAAAACATGTTAACATTTTGTCCTAATAACTATCTACCTTAGAATAAACTTTTATAACAACAATATTTAACAGAGAAAACAACACAGCTTATTTCTTAATCAATTATGAATAATCAGTCACATTATTATTTGTTTCTGACACAAAATAAAATATTTTAACAGTGGTCTGGAATTATTACAACCAAAACCAACTAAACTATGAAAATCTCGTTGCAACAATTTGCTTATTAAGTACCTAGCTAAGTAGATATGTATAATACTAAATACTTAATTATGAGTAATAAAGGGAATTTTAAAATAGCAACATAAATAATGTCATAAAAAAAGTTATTCATTATCAGTCATTTAGCAACAACCAGCAGAACGGCAGCAAATTGAATTTAAAAAATTGCTTTTTTTTATTACTTAATACGTTCATCGGCGCGTATTCTTCCAGAAGAAGTTTAGACATACAAATTTGAAAATTTCAAAACCACTCCGATAAATGAGTTAAAAAAGAAATATACAAAAAATATTATATATGGCAATCCGCGAGAAGAGACCCGGCAGCAGTTGATCCTTTATCAAATGCAGATGACATTTTATAAAACGCTTTTTGTATACAATACCACACAGGGTATGTGTCGATACCCATACTCTGCATTAAGTTCCCATATTATTTTGTAACACGTATCAACTGCGTGCATAACAGACATTCCCTCATAGATGACCGATCTATTCGCAACAATAAGGAAGGTATTTATTTTGTCTAGCGACTCACCCACTACGATAATATAAGGTTGGGATGGCGCTCCTTTTTGGAGAAGGGTTGAAAGGCGGAGTTCTATTGCTTGACGGATTTCTGCACTAGATTTCACGTGCTTTATAAAGCCTTCCCGGGCTTCAACTTTACTTGGTTTCCAGCTTTGACCTGCATCCGAACTGCGTTTCTTCTTTTGTTTAACAGCCGCAGTGTTTAATAAAAACGGTATGGTGGTATGCGGCTAAATTTGATGAATCTTCATTTGATGCTGAAAAAAATAGAAGAAGTAAGCAACAAATTTTATTATAATAAGTAATAAATAAAATAAAACCTTTGTATTGTTATATTATATGAGCAGTAAACCACCGAAATATACAGGGTGGAAACGGTAAACGGGGCAGTAAGGGGAGCTACATTAACCGTTGCAGCTACATGAAAATGGTCTTAGGAAACTATCATTCACTTTTTGTAAAATTTTGATCCCAATTCACAGATTTAAAAAAAAAGGTACAGTTAGCAAGAGAATTTATTTATATATAATTGCCATTTTAAGTACACAAAACAGTTTTTTGATGCCAATCTATCCTGTTTCTAATACTGATCAAAAAGTTTTTGTAGACCGACCCAAGTTGCAGTACTCAAAAAGTCAGAAAATGCAAAAAATAACTTTCAGCGGGACAGTAAGTACCTATGATTCCTAATTATAATTTTCAAAAAAAAATACAGTTAGCAAGAAAATTGATATCTAATAATAATAATTGATATTGATATGGTCTTAGCGTTAACCGTTTCCACCCTGTATATTTATATTTAGATATTTCTTTCATACTTACAATTGGTAAGAGCGACCAGTTCATGAAAAAATGGTTCTGTTGTTTTTTCTTTTACAGTTCCTGTAGCCTGATTTTCAATAATGGAAAATGAATAAACAAATTGTCTTTTTATATACCATGTACAGCATCAAAGTCTATATGCATCTGGAAAATAAAAATGCATATCTTTATTAGTTACAATAAACAATAATAGAAAAAATGAGAGTCAAGACACTTTTATTTTTACCCGACTGCGGCGAAGCCCAAAAGGAGGGTTATTAATTTTCTGCCAGATCTCATGCCAAAACAATACTGTATCAATTTCAATGAATTATAATTGGGAATGCTTATATCAGATTTAGTGACTGACACAAATATGGTTTATCTATACATACATAAATATGGGTTATATTTAATTCGTGAAAACGAACGTGAAAATAGGAGAGAAATCGTGCCCACATCCACTTTTCTCGTAATGCTCGCTCGATAATTTAAAAAGCAAACTCGAAACAGTAAATGTGATAGGGTACCTACCTATTTCCTTACACAACATGGATTCATATCACCCGGGGTCAGTGGGTCGTCTTAAGGGAAGGGGCCTCCGGGTTTATTACATTTTCAATCAGCACCATACAACAAACTAACGAGTGCGATAAGTAGGTAGGTACTTACGGGTGAATACTGGTATTAGAGCCTCTAACTCCCATGTCTTGAGGAGTTCGGTAACGTCTTCCATTTCAATTCATAGATTTATAATATGTTACACTTTCAATGTCAAAGGACAGGATCACTGCACTTGTAGGTAGGTATAGTCTAATCGACGGTTCCACCAAATAATCTTTGAAGACACTGCTAAACACTGAAATTACTTGATACTTGATACTACAAAGTTTCTAAGAAAAGGAGCACTTGGAGCACAGCTGAAGTCCAACTTCGTTTCGTTTTTTAAAATTTTCCGATTATTGGATTGGTTTTAAACTGGTTTTGACTCACTTGCAGAGACGACACACCACCAGCGCGCGGCGCGTGCCGCGCGCTGGTGGTGTGTGGGGTGGGGTACCCGGACTAGGGAGGAATAGGGAAGGGCGGATCTCTTGAATAAATCGATCAATCGAATGATCAATTCAACAAATATGAAAATCGATACAACGTTTTAGCTTTAGTAGAATGTAACAATAAATTTTAGTTGATGTAATTATCAGATCTTAGTTAAATCAACTAAGACATGTTTGTTAATTTTATAAATAAAACTTATCGAAACGATTACTTGATTTGATTGCTTTTACTATTTTATTCTGAATTGATTCAACAGACATATTTGTTTAAGTTAACTAAATAAAAATGATTAAGTCATGCAAAGAAGAAAATTGTGATGCGATCAACAATTATACATGTTAGAATTAATAAACATACCTACATTGTTCGTTCAATCACAAATGAACTTGCTGTTGTAACTAATTAGCTATCGTTGAGTTGCCTAATATCATGGTAGTTTTATTCAATTTAACGTCAACTAAGTAAAAATCCCTCTTAGTTGGCTTCAATTTTTTAGAGTGTGGCTTTCCCTGTGCTAGCACCAGTGATAGGCACTTGTTAAACAGGCCATTGTAATAGCCAATCGCCATCGCATTGGCCAATGTGATGCAGTGGCTATTTATTGAAACATCAAGGATATTTAAGTAAGTACTGACTGCTTTGGTATTACATGGATCTCACTATTTTTTACGGTAAAAGAACTGACTTGGCTTCTTTTACAGGTTTTGTTTTTAGTGGGATCTCATTTCTTTTTGTAGTGTCGCTCATATTCTATCTATTTCGTTTAATAAATCAACAATACATAGGTTTATTCAAACTTGGAGCAGTCTTATTCATCGATTTCAAGTACTGCTAAAGTACGTACTCGACCAGGTGAATCAAACGAGTAAAAACTCGACAAGGTCATGACGTTTTATAACGGAATTCCTATGGCCTCCTTTAATTAAGCTCCATCAACAGACCTTGGAGACCATCTAAAAACAAAGTATTTGTCAAGACGAATCAAACGAGTCTAAACTCGATGAGATTCGTAGTTACGTTACTGGCAGTCACTAGATGTCAACCCCTGACTATTTTTTTCTGCTGTCCCTCTTTGGCCTTCTGGGTCTCTCGACAGTGAAACCATTTTTTTTTCATTGCGATTTGACATTTTTTATGTAGGTACAATATCTCAAGTTTTATATGATATTAGTAATACGGAAACCTTTAGTGCTCAAGACCGACCGTCAATTCTGTTCAAAAAGGTTTTTGCAAAATTTGAAGTAGATTGGACCAAGGAATCACGATTGTCCCATACAAACTTTGCCCCTCTATTTTACCCCTTAGGGGTAGAATTTCAGAAAATCCTTAAAATGTGTTAGATAGGACAACGAAATCTTGAACTTTTGTTTTTGGTAAATGTATTATGTTTTGTAAAAAGTCATAGAACAAAAGTTCAAATTCAAATTCAAATTGTTTATTGCAATCCATAATGTACATTAACAGGTGTTAAGGAAATTAATTCTAGACACAATTATGGACCCTGTCGGGCACAGCAAATGTTTGTACAAGTACAGCGGAAGAGCGTTTCTTTTATTATTAAGTTGGCTTAAAAATATCTATTTTATAATTATATTCTATTAATCTAAGAATATATCTATTTATATACTTTTTGTGGTTATGTGTAGTATGGGGAGCTCTTCACAATAAACACAGCTCTAACAGTTAAAAGTAAGTTTATTGTACAACCAATATTCAATAATTTATATACAAGTTTTACACTCCTGCGCGGCGCGTTCTTAATGTCGGACCGATACGTGCGTTGCTTAGCGCGGACTGACTACTGACTAGTGGCGACGGCGACCGAGGGGCGCATCGCCGCGCGGGGAGTAGGCGGCGCCTGCGTCGCGTCGAGCCGTTAGCCACACGGCTCGGCAAACTTCGTCAACGTTCGGGGCAGCCGAAATGCATGTAGTGTAGGGAGCCAGCAATGCTCAACATCAACAATGCACGGCACGAGAATGCGCGACATAGGAATGTACGTCATTGGAATTCAAAACACGTACATTCCGATGTCGCCCATTCTCGGCCTGAACCAAGATTGTCCGGCTTGATATTGTACAGCACGACAATGCACATACCAGCAATGCGCGACACTGGATTGCACAACACGGGTGTGTACGCCCTTGGAAAAGGAACCATCACAATGTCTCCAAATACTCGGCTGTACCTTGCTTGCCCGATCCAAGAATGTACGGCACGATAAATGGCGACATCGCGTGATTGGCCGATTGGTTGGCCAATCAGGTGACTCGGAATTTTGGGACTTGGATACTAGGTAGTGCTGTTCCGAAAGACGATTGATTGAGTGAATGAAAAGGTTGGTCCGCCCAAACGCTTAAAATATCTTCACAGCGGTTTTTCATTGTTATTATTTTATTTGGTATTTTATAGGTTTTAGGGATTTTTAGTAGCAGAGTATTAATTATTAAATAAAATACACATTGCTGTTTTATGATACCAGAGAGGTGTTTTTTATTTCTTAATATCCTACCACAGACAAAGGCATAGAGGTAAACAGTCTAGTCATAGAACAAACAATGTCCATAGACATACTATTATTAGTCGACTATCTAAAGCGCGCTGCGCTCCACATTCGCGCCCGTAATTTGGCCGCGAAGCCGTCAGGAAAAACATGTCCCTCCACATTCGCGCCACAGAGTACAGTAATATAAAGGTTCGCGCGCTCGTCGAGAATGGACGCCGAATTATTCTATACAGAATTGCTATACATAAATATAAATATGCCTGCTCCAGACTTCTTTTTAGAATCCTTCACCTTTTTCCTTTAATTCCTTTAACTGGACATTAGTTTGTTTATTTTTTTAATCAGTCACTTCAATATTCATTATTTCTTAGAGATGCACTCATCTGATACGTCATGTACTTTCATTTTATTTTTATGATTTTTAAGTTTAGCATCCCATAAAATGGGTTCGACGCTCATTTTGAAGCACCGTCCTCCGTAAACAAATACAAATGAGTACGATTTTCGGACGATTCACTACCTGAAATGGGACGATTTTTGGACAAAAAGGGCAGCTGGAAAAATATTAATTTGTTACGATTGAACGAGAAAAAAGTATACATAAAAAAACCACTGCGTAAATACTAGGTATTATTATAAAATCTAATACCTTTAAACGAGCAATTTTTGTATAAAATGATATTCGATATTCCTTTTTTACTTTATCGCTTGTTTCATTTTACTTCATTGTTTATAATATAATCTAAATATCGGAAACGGCTCCAACGATTTTCATGAATTTTAGTATGCAAGGGGTTTCGAGGGCGATAAATCGATCTAGCTGGGTTTCATACGAAAACGTCGTACCTATACCAAAAAAAAAAAACCTTCGGTCATCCAGATATTGTTTTTAATGAAAGAAACTCGCAAAACGAAAACTCAGTTTCAAATTAAGGTGGAAGCTCACATCCGGCCCGCGAAATTCTAATTTTCTTACGTTTTTGGCAATTTGCAGGCCAGTGCTTGGTTGTATGTTTATGAAAATTTGATTTGCGACTGTAAGACGTATGAAGTTACCGAATTATAACCATCAAAATTACTAACTAATAAAGAACGACGACTAAATTACTAAAGAATGACTTTTACATGCAAAAATCATTCTTTAGTAATTTAGTCGTCGTTCTTTAGTAGTTAGTAATTTTGATGGTTATAATTCGGTAACTTCATACGTCTTACAGTCGCAAATCAAATTTTCATAAACATACAACCAAGCACTGGCCTGCAAATTGCCAAAAACGTAAGAAAATTAGAATTTCGCGGGCCGGATGTGAGCTTCCACCTTAAACACCGCTTAGCACACAGCTTAGCATCATACGTAATGAATTCAGCTGAACAACCGAATGTATGTATGGTTGTTGTGTGCATGTAACGTACAGGCAGGCAAGCGATATGGGATCACTGCGCGCGGAAAAAGGATGGCGATATTCGCCAGCAGTGGTCTGAAGTTCGCATTTCTGTAATTTTTAAAACTACGTTTTGTTATTTGCATACGCATTTTTGTAATAAGAAAAGTAAATATTGTAGTTGGCTATTTGAAAATAGACGGAAAAGGGACAATGTATGAACGGACGTTGAAGGGATGTAAATATGTCTAAACGGACCAAAATCGTCCCTTTTGGGACGTTCTGGCATCACACTGATTGAATAGGTTGGTCCGCCCAAACGCTTAAAATATCTTGACAGCGGTTTTTCATTACACGGCCTAGCCTATTTTTTCTTTTTTTAATTCAATATTTTCTTTATGGCTTTCCTATTTTCTATTTTATCCTTTCATATTTTATTGGTTTCCGAGGATCTAAAGGACAGCTTGGACATTGAGCGTGAGCGCAGAACGTTGGCTGTTCGCTGCAATATGTTGGCTCGCAGATTTGCGAAATGCTCGACTACAAACTAAAGGCTACACTGTTCACAACGTACTGTCAGTCGTTCTATTCATCATGCAATCTGTGTCTACACCATGCTAGGACGATGTCAGCGCCAAAATTCTAATTCGGCTAGGACCGCCTCGCGCCAGTTACGCTTTTTTGCCTTTTGCGTTTGCTTTGGCACCCGATCCCGAACGACCAATCATGATGCCTTGGTACCGACCAATTTGTAGCAGATCTAATTCACTAGTAAGTTCAACAAGCCGGGTGGTCGATTGACACAGAGCGCTGGATTACAAACTCGTGCCTTGAGTTCGACGAATCATCTAGCCTAAAATATATTTTTTTGTGTTTTGTTTTTATTGTTTTCTTTTATTTTATTTAGTTTTTTTTGTTTATACTGACTTTTATTTTAGGTTTGTTTTTTATATTGACTTTTTTATACCGACTTGGGGCACCCCGACACGGATAGATTAGGTTTTAAGGGTATGGCGGGGTTGAATAATGAATGAGCGAGCGAACGAATAGACCCCGACATACCCTTCGTGGTTATTTTTTTATAAACCATTCAGAAGTATTAGCCCCGCTAAGGTGGATGCTCCAGGGTAGCCCGCGAAATTCAAATTTTCTTACGTTTTTTGCAATTTGAAGGCCAGTGCTAGGTTGTATGTTGATTAAAATATTATCCGCGGCTGTAAGACGTATGTAGTTAACGAATTATAATCATCAAAATCATCAATACAACCCTCCAAGTTCATAAAGGTGTGGAAATGACTTTTTCTGTTTTTTTTTGGTTCCTACACCTTTGTGAACTTGGACAATACAACCCTATTAATGATTATACGTCAACCCTCCATCTGTGGAGCGGACTTTTAAGTCCGCTAAAAAAGAGGCCGTTGTCTGTGGCGTGGACTTATAAGTCCGCATCGTCACTACTTTAGTATTGATGGTTAAACGTTTGTCTATGTCGCTCAAACTTGCACAGACTATAGAAGAACGTACAAGAACGCATTTTAAACCTTCAAGGCCAAATATTTCAAACAAATGAACGACGCGTCAAACCGTCAAACCGCGCGGCTCGCCAGCAGTTGAGATTTCGCAGTTCGCACGCGCGCAGGCTGGTCGCCGCTCCAATATTTTTATATTTTACTAGTGATTGTGTCTGGGACTCAAAAGGAACATGCCTGGGTAAGTAATAAACAATTTTTATTGCGTAAACAGTGTAATTGATAAAGATTTCGGGCCTAAATAGTCATTTCAACAACCATGAAAAACCGTTGAGACATCGTTGATACATTTCGCGCTATTTTGGCGGTAAATCATAATAGAAATGCAAACTATGGCTGTTACGTATGTTTTTATGACGTATCGTATGATAGATGTATGGTGTTTAATTTGAATATTATCGTATTTTTGTTGAGTTCAATTCGAAAATGAAATTACGTAAAACTATCTGAGCCGTTACGCACGCGCTAGCCAATCACAGCGCAGCAGCTGATGTTCCACGTCACCGAAACTTGGATCGTTTAAAAATGGAAACGGCATCCGTGATTTCTATTTTGAATATTTTTTGTAAATATGTATTTTTTTCTCGAAGAACAGTCTGTGACTTCTGGTTTCCACCCGATTTTAAACCAATCTATCATTTGTTACAGGAAGCGACCCAGATTCCGACGAGAGCGGCGACGCGGAGGAGGTGGAGCTTCCAAGGGTGGTGGCCAGGACGCTGCAAAGCGAAATGGAAACACCCTTGGACGAAGATTTTGGTGGGCCTGAAGTGCCTGCTACAAAAAAAAAACCGTATTTACATGTGACAGTGTGTGTGTGCCGAGTGCCGGATCCATATTTTTTATGATCCTTGTGTTTTTTATGTGATTTTTTATTGAAATTGTTCGTTTTGATTGTTGATTTGTGTAATGTTTTTGTTAGGCAGCATGCCTTTTTTATGTGCCTAACGTTTAATAAATATCTTCAACATGTAGAATGTGAAATTACATTTCAAATTTAGGCAACAGAATTTAAACAGTGATCCAAAATTTGAGTGGGTGTTTTTTGCGCCCGCTTTCAAGTGGTTGTGTTGGGTAAGCGTCGTTTCGTCTGTGATAAGTATGTGAACCAAACATTATTATTAAAATGTAACCCAAGCCACTAGTCGTAAAACTTTCTCAGAATAGAAGTGTAAACAAACCCCTTTCTTTTGTTTCGAACACGGCACTCGTAAATGACGTCCTAAAAGTCCCTAAAAATAAATAAAGAGAAAAAAAAAAAACAATGTCATGTTATTGTTATGCTTGTGAGATGAAAAAAATGTATGGCGAGGTCTGTTCTTTTGTTTTATTTATGTGAAGTAACGTGTATTTGTGGAAATAAAACAATAACTTTTTGAAATAATGATTTATTTTTTGAATTCTAATCACCTTTACACTAGAAACTGGTAAAAATTCCCTCACACTGAACACACATTACAAGGCAAAACTATAGGTACTAAACTGGACTGGCTGTCTCATACAAATGACAGCTAGAAAAAGAGGAGAGAACTCCGCTAGGTACTGAATTTCGAAGTACTAGGATCAAATGTATATCATTAGCATTACGATGTTCGTTAGTTTGACAGTACAATGTCAATTATGATGTTGATAAGTTAGTACCTACGTAATAACTTAAGACAGAAGCACCCTTAAGTAGGGACTGAATAAATAAACCGACTTGGTATTACATGGATCTCACAACTTTTTACGGTAGAAGAACTGAGTTGATGTTTTTAAAATGGGTTCTTTTTAATGAATAAATTACAACTATTCTATCACACGTGACACGACATATCATTCAACCATTCTATCACCAGTAGGTACCTACTACTGGACAGATTTGAATGAAGTTAGTAGATAGTGATACCGCCAGCAAACAACCTCATAAAATGAATCTGCTTTTGACTTCAGAGAGATGATAACATGTATTAAAACTCTAGGAAATACTGTGGCTCTGTTGCGTGTACATCCGTAGAAAATAACCAGGACCGACAGTAACGTGCCCTCCGAATCCGAAGCACGGAATCATCTTACCTTTTAGACAATCAGGTGATTTAACATGCTATGCCCTAACTAAACTTGGAACAGTCCCCTAAAGATATTTTTGTGAGACTATGGTGTCGATTCTGTTGTGCACAAACTAAACTTAATTTAAGCTATTGCGATCTTTTTCTCTCTAATAAAACGAGAAAGAGACGGACGTAATTTAGAGCTGTCAAATTTAATTGGAGCTAATATTCCTGTTTCCATACAAATGAAGGGTGCACGTAAAAACATGGTGAAGCGCAAGGCATAAACTAGTTTGAAATCTCTAACTTAGTTCATCTAATCGAACCCAGAACCTCGGATCGCGAGCCAATCACTCTGATCACTTAGACAATGGAGGCTGATCATTTGTTGACGATCTAATAAAAATAGCTAATGGTTCATCATCATCATAGATCCATCATCATCATAGATCTCCAAGGTGCACCACAAGGTCTAGTGGTTAAATTGATCTTTTAAATTAATTTACTTATTTAATAAGTATAGACTATAATATTAAGGAGGAAGTGGACTTCCTATGGCTGATATGATGATGATAATATTTATACTGCATTTTTGTTTATTTAATTTTACTTTTAGGTATCATGGAAAGAAGCAAGCTACGAATAGAGATCAAGAGATGATTTTATGTATGGTGGTGATGATTTATGTACAGGATCTGTGTGAAGAACAAGGGAAAGGACTATCCTGCAGGACGTACCTACTACGGACGAGGAAGAGTGAAAAAAAGATAATGAAATTAAATATATTGTAATTAATTTAATTAAATGTTAAATATATATTAAAATAATAATCATCATTATAAATTACCTATTTAATTTTAATTACAAAATAAAATTATGTAGGTGGTACCTACTATTTTAAAGGCTATTTATCTGTCATGGATTTCTAAAATGTGATAAGAACCTTCCTACTTACAGTAAAAAAATAAGAAATTATTATTTTCGTCTGTATCAAAATTAAAAGTAGGTATTAACTAGTTGGTTTTTTAGGTTATTTTAGATAGAGAGATAAGCTTTAGCTTTAGCTTTCATAGGGCAGTAACTATAATGCTATCCCGATAATAATTTACTTTGCCACTTTCTCCACAGACTGAAACAGAACTGTCTCCACACTTAATCTTCTTAACTCTGGTTGCGCCCAAAATTTAATTTATCCAATTACTATTTTGGTCCTGGTCTCTGATCTTATTCTTGAATTTATTTCATAGTAGGTATTTCTTTTGCCTTAGCAGTTAGGTATGTAATTCAGGGAAGCTTTGACTAGGTATAACAAATTAACTTTTTACTAAAGTGTTCTTTTCTTCTGCAATGAAACCATATAATATATAATGTAATGGAATTCTATGCCAGGCTTGCAGTCCTCTTGAGCAGCAAGCAGCAACACAATTGTGGAATGGACTATGTTCGGGGCAAATATAGTTTGAGTCGCACACATCTTACGATTGCAGTGAAAATCTAAAATAAATAAGATTCATTAGAAAGTTATTATGATGGCCTTCTACAAAATTCCTAGTTTTGATAAAATAAACACTGATGAAATTTTTTCAAAGCTAGACTTTGCTAGCATGTAGGTAGGTATAGATATAGTATGTACCTACTTATGTATTACTATTTTTAATTCTGTATTAAAGCTACATGCTATGTTGTAGATTTTGTCACTGTCACTGTGTTTGTAGGTAATATGTAGGAATGTTTTGTGGATAGGTATTTATTTATCAGTTAATAAGGACCTACATAATCTAGAGTACCTACAAGGATTGACTTATTACATCACAAACAAAGCCAAAGGGACCAAACTGACAGCCCCCAGATAAAGAGCTCTAATAATTTACACACTGATAATCTTAAGGTATCATAATTGAGACGATTTGTAAGTTATGCCCCGTTCCCACTATGTAGTGACGATTAATTTATCGTAGGTTTTTAGATGGCAAAACTCGTGGACGACAGTAATCGCGTCGTCCTTAGTGAACACCTCCCATTTAAATACACAAGCTACGACACTTAAAACTACACGATTCTGTCGTCGATCTGTCGTCACATAGTGGGAACGGGGCCTAACGGAAAGAATCTTAGAGAATAATGCTATCGAGGTGGGATATTAAGGAGCTCATAATAAGAGCCCTGGTAAGCCCTGGTTGCTCATGGAGAAATTGTTGTGATGCTGTTATTCAAACTTCCGTAGGTACATATGTACAATACACCAATGATGTTGTAATTTGTAATAGCATAGGTACTTACTAGCCAAACATGTTGCAACATCTCAAAGATCTCCAATGAAATATCATTTCTTGTTGAAAACGCTTGCACGTTGTTGATGTTATTATTATGTACTTATTTCATTATCTTTTGTGTTCTTCCATCTCATATCAGGACTCTCTTCATAATTCAGCTGCCAGAAAATCTAAGTTCCAAAGAAACCAAACATAACCTAAATAAACGAATAATTCACAGATTACTATAATTGATTGAACGATATAGTAGTCTTTGGTCAACAATCGTTCATCAATCAAATCTGTGTATCACCCGTCCCTAGTGTCACATGGCTTTTTACTTTTTTAATATGACGTCACTGTTTGTTTTGGTTTCATTTGTCATGCTGTACATTCTTGGTCCAGGCCGAGAATGCGCGACATTGGAATGTACGTCATTGCAATTCAAAACATATCAAAGTTCCAAAATTCCGAGTCACCTGATTGGCCAACCAATCGGCCAATCACGCGATGTCGCCATTTATCGTGCCGTACATTCTTGGATCGGGCAAGCAAGGTACAGCCGAGTATTTGGAGACATTGTGATGGTTCCTTTTCCAAGGGCGTACACACCCGTGTTGGGCAATCCAGTGTCGCGCATTGCTGGTATGTGCATTACAGTGACGTGCATTATAGGGACTCGTAGTGTACTGCCCACCATACACTAAAGTGCAGTAACAGCAAAATCACGATTTCGAGTAAAACGCATTTAAAGTTAAGAATTGATTTTAAAAAATCAACAGAATGTATAAGCAAAAAAATTTGAATGCAGAAAGGTTGTAAAGGCATATGTCGGCGCCTCGCCTATGTGCGGCCAACCGCGGGGAAGGCGCGGGGCGCGGCGTACCGAGCGCGGGCCGCCGATTGCGGCTGCACGCGCTCCCCTCACTCAGCTTACCGACCAGCGCCAGTCAACTTAGTTAGCCAATCATGCGGCAGTATGACAGGGGGCACGTAAGAAATGTTACCATTACAAAAAAAAACATATATTTTATGCCCTAGCAATATTGTAAACTTGTGACATATTTATGTGTTGCTTGACATAATAACAAAAACTGTTTCGAGGACATTCTTTTAATGGCGAAATTTTTATATTGTTATTTTATTAAAGTTTGAAGTATTCATAACTATTAATTTGGGTAGATTATATTAAATTGCTATTACAATTTGCATAAAACCTTGAGCAAGATTACTTGAATACGGTTTAACAAACCTTTGGGGAAGTAAAGGTTTTGCACAATGGCAACTAAATCAACGTAAATAAAATATTCCCTGACAAAGTTAAAACAATTTCAAAACTGCCTGTTGCGTTTTTTCCTAATTCCTTGATATGTCTTACCTTGATATTTCGTTGTTTATATTTCCCTAAATCGAGTCGAGCTGCTGCTCCTCCGTTTAACAGGGATTAACTCAAGTCAAATATAGACTTGATTTCGAGATTGAGATTCTTAGAGCATTTTATAAGTTCAGTGCATCTTCTCATAGATTATACTATATATTTGTATTTTTTTAGGTTTCCTTGCCTAGCCTTTGATGGCGGCTACTTCATTTTCTAAGAAATGAAGGAATATCAGAGAAAATGCTTCAAATGCGAGCGCTCGCCACGTGACGACCCGGGTGTAAAGTTATTCCGATTTCCTAAACCTGGAATACGGAATAGCCTTCGGTATGTACAATCTAAATCCGCCCCTAAGACGACCCACTGACCAATATTTTAGATAAAGTCACTTTAGCTGTACACTTAAAAGTACCTATTGCCTTTCTAATCAATCTCATCAATTCTTTTACAGTTGCGAGTTATGGGCGAAATATTGTTTGCCCAACGACGAGATTTCTACACAACTTTCAATTAAATTGAATGCTGAACACAGAATGCTGTGTGACAAACACTTTAATAGGATGTCCTTCGTCAACTTTTCAACTAAAAAGATGCAGTGCCAGAGGATATTAATTAAATTAAGGTAATTTATAAACATACTAGTATTTAAAGTGTTCATAAACTGAACAATTTTGATCAGACACACTAATAATTTACAGACAAGGTACTGTGTAAAGCCATCTTGTTTCCGCTGCAAAGAGTGATTGTGATATCATTATGTATAGCTCCATGATGTCATGATGGTATTAATACTTCATTTTTCGTTTAATCATAACAAACTGCAAACTGTAGGTAATAAAACATACCAAGTATCATGATACAAGTTATTATGACTTCATTCCACCCCATTTTTTTTTACTTCTAATTAAAAAAAACAAAGAAATTATGATTGAAATTTGTCCACCGATTCTAGAGTTTTAGCGAAACTAACACCGCACGATACAAACATTTTAAATTAACAGTCACAGCGAGATGTTTACAGAATAGTAATTAGATAGCATAAGGTCTTACTTTTTTATTTATCTTTTTTCTCAACCACTCACTTTTTATCTATCTGGTTCTTCTGTGACTGCAGATAGACTTGCTGTACTCATTAAAGAGGTAATAACGAAAACAAGTAAAAATACTAACAAACTATGTTTTTTTTTCAGACACATTGATACATACATAAATTTACACCTTTTTCCCATAGGGGTAGGCAGAAACTACAGAACGCCACCTACTACGATTCTTACATACTCCTTTTGCTTAATTTACGTCCATACAATACAAAAAAAGAAATATAATTATTATTTTCTATTTTTCAGGTTGTATATAATGGTTTTGATATTGGATTAATTATATCTGCATCTGTCTGTAACATGGATAGAGCCACTTCACAGAACCTTTGAAATTTAGGATCACTTAATTCCATCAATGTGTGATCTACCGCATCTACTAAAATGTTTTAGAAATTTGATCATGAAGTTATACACTTTGTGATCAAACTGGCAAAGGTATGAATAACAGTTTAATTAAATAAAAATTTATTGTTTCAAAAGTTCTGCATTGTATATTAATTATATTTTCATTTACTTACAGGCATTGCTAAATGTTTGCATATCAAGAATTTTTATGAGCTGGATAATGTAAACCCAACTTCGTGTTTGCTCCTACTTTGCGGCAAGAACACTTAAACCCGAATATGAATACTCAAGTTTTAAGTCACTCTGTTGCAGCTGGAGTGTATTGTAAAATATCTACAGGTAATCTAATCACTAATCTACATTAATATTGTATCACAACATCAAATGTAACTAACATGAATAAATAAAACACATCTTAACTGCCTCAATTATTCATCAAAATCGCAATTATGACCAAGATAACAAATTTTAATAATAATCTTTCAGGTGAACTAACAACGAAAGCTGCTGTCACAGCTACTCTCATGTGGCAAACATGGATAACATTTTTGATTGCCTTAACAGCAACACTCCAGAC
Source organism: Diarsia rubi (assembly GCA_932274075.1). Classification (NCBI taxonomy): domain Eukaryota; kingdom Metazoa; phylum Arthropoda; class Insecta; order Lepidoptera; family Noctuidae; genus Diarsia; species Diarsia rubi. The sequence goes on from OW026441.1 coordinate 6,208,967, forward strand.
TAGAGAAAAGGGAAACAACATTCAACAAACCTTACTGGAAAAACAGCACACCTGAAATTATTTAAGGAAATGAAATTGTTTTCCAATCATTGTAGTTAGTTGGATGTCGCTCTAAACCACCAGCTATTGAGGGTTGGGTGTGGATGATATATGCAGTAGTTTTATTTTTTAAAGTTAACTGAACTATATCCCAGGCCTAGCCACGCGAAGATTGCAGCAAGACCCACTAGTTTTTTTTATTTTTTAAACTCATAATATGTTATATCTCGAAACAATAAAACAGCACATTTTATTCAGTACATATACTCTTTTATAGAAAATTAATATTTTAAAGCATGTTTGATTTTTCAATATACAAATATAGAATGTGCTGTTTTATTGGAAAATTATCCTGTCAATCAATCACCCTTGAGGTCAGTAAATGTAATAATATACATAAGTTTTACTGTACTTTTCGTTGCAAATTGTAGTTGTAAGCACTGTTGCAATATTAAATTGGTGATTGGTGGTGGTATTCTATTCTATAAACTACATGGTGAGCTTATTGTAAAAAGTAGAAATCAGTACCTCTAGACATTGTAATGAATACATATTTTTTTTTTGCTTTTGTATTGAATTATAGCATTTTCTGTTTACTATAATCCTAGTTGACACTAAAATACAATTAGTGTAAAATATACTCAGGATTATGTTTAGATGAGTCATATATTTATTATCTTTAACGTTTTGATTGTAAAATAGGTAGTGTTGTTATTGGTTTCACCATCTAGATTAATTATTTTAAATAGTATATTATTGTAATTTATACACACAAATAAGTAAAAAGTATAATTAGAACTAAAATTTGAATCTGAACTGATTTATGCAACTATATTTTTCTGTTAGACTTAATTCTGTTCTTGATGTTGGTTTGATTGTAATTGAACTTTTAAATAAACTTTGTTTAAATCATCTTCTTATTTTATTATTAAAACCTTTAAAAAACTTAAAAAACTAAAACCTGTAAGTACATATTTAGAATTGCCGCCACTAAAAGTTTATAGGGGGCGACCAATAGGTGGCATCTTAATCGCTTCTTGCCGCATTTTTTTTGTATGAAGTTGACATTCTTCTCCCTGTGAGTATATGTTCTGTGTTACCGACACAGGCCACTACGGGCATTTCTTTGTACCTAGCTATTGATAGTGTTACTTATGGTATTAAACCTATTTTATATACAGTCCACTACTCTTATCATTTAACGCCCACTCGAGTCTATACATTGGTCCTCCGATTGCGCAAAATTAATTACCGGTATAACCGTAATTAACGCCGTCAATATCACCGGTCGTCGTGTTCCACGTCGCGGACTTTGATCGCGCGCGAGCGCCACGCGGCACGACACGAACATTGAAGTAAAGGAGTCGTTCCCGAAGCAACCTGCATCGTCATCGTGGGAGCTGAAGTCATACAGGGAGTATAATACTGTATTTGAGTGAGTCCGTTCCAATTAGTTATTTTTTCTTGCTTTCTTCACATGCCGAAAAATTATTGTTTTTACTTTCAGTGTTCATATAGTGCTTAAAAAAAACGTTATTTCCCATTAATATCAAAATCACTGCTTACAATCACGCATATTTCGCAAAAAAAACGCTAGGTAATCAGCTGATTTGCACGAAGTTTACACGTGTTGACCGATAGTGATTCACGATCCCTTTCACTAACGCACAGCTGTTTTGCTGTTTTTTATCTATTGAGCTCATTAGCATTGTGCGGCCAGGTGTTCTTTTTACGTAAACATGGCAGATAGTTTAAAGACATTAATTAAAAAACGTAGTTCAATTAAGTCGAAGCTTACTATTTACAGTAACTATTTAAAGGTGGTAAAAAGTAGTTCCACAGTATCTGAGCTGCAACGCTTAGACTTAGAGGAGCGTTTTAATAAATTCGAAACCTTACACACCGAATTTGACGCCTTTCAGACACAGATCGAGGTACTTTCCGATGACGACGAGTCTGCGTTGACTGAGCGTGAGGACTTTGACCGCCTGTTCTTTAACCTGGTGGCACTCACGCGCAGCCTGCTCGGTGTCTCGGCCAACGGTGCTGCGTCGGAGGCGGGCTTCAAAGATGCTGACTCAGGTGCACATGTTTCTTTTAGGAATTCTTTTGTTCGTTTGCCTAAGATAGATTTGCCTCACTTCGATGGGAACTACCAATGCTGGCTCGAGTTTAGGGATACATTTGGGTCATTAATTCACGACAACACTAGCATAAGTGACATCAACAAATTCCACTACCTGCGAGCTTCTCTCCAGGGAAACGCGGCTTTAATTATTAAAAACATAGACTTTAAAGCCGATCATTATTTACTTGCGTGGAATTTGTTGTGCGAACGTTACAATAACAACCGCCTATTAGTGAATAACCACTTTCAAGCTTTGTTTGATGTCGAATCCATAACAATTGAGTCAAGTGTTTCCATCAGAAACCTTGTTAACAACATTAATAAAAATGTTAGGGCACTAACAAATTTACAAAAGCCCACTCAATATTGGGATGATATTATTATTTATTTCATGGTTAAAAGGTTAGATATGACAACAGGACGAGATTGGGAAGAACACAGAAATAGTAATTTTAAAGAAGATCCTACTTTAACACAATTTTGTTCATTTTTAAGCAGGAAAGCAGACTGGTTAGAATCAGTGGAGTCCAATCATGGCACTTCTGTTATGAATACTACTGTTGCCTTAAATAATAGCCATAATTCTAACAAAACTGAGACTAAACCTAACCAGACAAATAAAAAATCAGACTACCAAATTAATAAAAATAAAAACAGTAAATGTCCACTTTGCTCCCAATCACATACATTATTTAAATGTGAATCCTTTAGAAATTTGTCCATAGAACATCGCTTACAAAAGGCAATTGAGTTCAAAGTGTGTATTAATTGCTTACGCTTTGGACATAGTTCAAACAAATGTAGATTTTCACATTGTAAATACTGCACAACAAAACACAACACGCTTTTACATTTAGAAAGTAACGAACCAAAACTTGCTTCCAATCCATTGCCTTCTGCTATGCCTTCTTCTTTACCTTCTTCAAGTGTCGCGCTTTCAGCCAATTCCATGCAGCTTGCTACTTCTGCGCATGTTTTACTGTCCACAGCGATGGTGAACGTGACGGGCGTGACGGGTAAGAAGTACATGGCGCGCCTACTACTGGACAACGGCAGTACGGCGAACTTTATTACGCAAAGCTTGTCAGAGAAGCTGGGTTTGTTACGACGCGGTACGAGCACCAAGGTAACGGGTATTAATAATCACATATCCACCAGTACACAGTCTTGTCATCTCACAATAGAGTCTTTATGCTGTGCCTTTACTGTAGATATCGAGTGTCATGTTTTGCCTGAAATTACAAAGGTTCTACCGTCTTCATTCATACATATCGCACACGTCCCTATTCCTTCAGGTCTTCAGCTAGCAGACCCGAACTTTAATGTTCCGTCGGTCGTAGATATCCTGGTAGGGGCAGAAGTTTTCTGGAATGTCTTAGGTAGCAAAACAATAGACATAGGGAAAAACCTACCTAAACTATGCGAGACCAAGTTAGGATGGTTAGTTTCAGGTAGTATTTCGCAACAATCATGTTTTTCTGCTATTCATTTTTGCCATCATTCCAATGTCACTCCCGACCTCACTTATTTTTGGGAGCTTGACAACGTAGCTTCAAAACATTCACTCTCACTTGAAGAGAGAATGTGTGAGCAGTCTTTTGCTCAAACCACTGTTCGTAATGACAGTGGAGGATTCGTCGTCACTATGCCTTTAAAAGGGGATCCTAGTACATTAGGTCATTCTTTTACCAATGCTAGAAATCGTTTTCTTTCCCTTGAACGGCGATTTAAACGCGATCCGTTATTTCATAAAAAATATAATGAGTTCATGAGAGAATATGAGCGCCTAGGTCATATGACATTAGACTCAGACTGTACTCATTCACCAGAAAACTCTATGAATAAATATTATATCCCACATCATGGAGTTATTCGTAGTTCCAGCACCACTACACAACTACGCGTAGTATTCGACGCATCAGCTTCTACCAGTTCGGGAATGTCACTTAATGACATTCAAATGGTCGGACCCGTAGTTCAAGACGATCTGTTTTCCATTCTAACACGTTTTCGTCAGCATAGGTATGTGGTGTCAGGTGACGTAGAGAAGATGTACAGGGCCATTGAGATAAATCCAGTCCAAAGACCTCTTCAAAAAATAATTTTTAGGTTTGAACCTTCAGAACCTCTTAGGACTTATACTTTGAACACGGTAACCTATGGTACCGCTTCTGCACCCTATTTAGCCACTAAGTGTCTTGTAAGTCTGGCTGATAACATTGAGGATAGTCGTGCCCAATGTGCCATTCGACGTGACTTCTACGTTGATGACTTTCTTAGTGGAGGGGATACCATAGCTGAAACTGTTGAAATTTCTAAAAAGGTGCATTCAATCCTATCATCTGCAAAATTTAATTTACGTAAATGGCGGTCAAATAACTCTCAAATTCTCAAACAAATTACACATAACAGTGAGTTACATAACACTTTAGATTTTTCTGAGCAAGGTTTGAACTCATTTCAAACTAAAACTTTAGGTCTTAACTGGGTTTGTGACTCAGATTCACTCACTTATAATATAAATATCACCTCCACTACTAAAGTCACCAAACGTCATGTCCTTTCTGTCATCAGTATGATCTTTGACCCACTAGGCCTCGTAGGTCCGTGCGTCGTCGAAGCAAAGATGATAATGCAGCGTCTATGGCTAGATAAGTATGACTGGGATGGCGAAGTATCACCCGAAATGAAAAACCTTTGGTCTACATTTGAAGGCACAATAACATCATTGAATGATTTTAAAATTCCTCGTTGGGTTTTGCTTGAAGACTCTATTACGCATGAAGTACACGTCTTTACCGATGCGTCCGAGAAGGCTTATGGCGCTTGCGTGTACATTCGGTCTTGTAATGGCAGTGGATCCATAGGCGTACAGCTTCTAGTCTCTAGAAATCGCGTAGCGCCCATCAAACCAACAACGATACCGAGGCTTGAACTTTGTGGAGCTTTGTTAGGTGCAAGGCTGTGTACTAAGGTTCAGGAATCACTTACCATGCCCATTCATAGATGTAGATTCTGGTGTGATTCTACCATAGTCCTGGGTTGGCTCTCTACTCCTTCAAACCAATTAAAGCCTTTTATCAGGCACAGAGTCAACGAAATACAGGAAAGTACATGTGGTCATACCTGGAGCTACGTACCGTCGAAGGACAACCCGGCGGATCTTGTTTCCCGTGGTCTGAGCGCTAACGTTCTCATGAACGACCCTCTGTGGTGGTCTGGACCCTCATTTTTACAGCGTAGTGAAAATGAGTGGCCCAGCATGCCAAACACCGGGAAAGATAGTCTGCCGGAAGTAGTGACTCATCTTATTAGTGGTGATAGCAACAGTCATTCATTAAGTAGTAATCATACAAACATTCCCATTCATTCATCAATCATTCATGATTTATTATTAAAGTATTCTAGCTTAACAAAAATACAAAATATATTTACATTTGTACAACGCTTTATTTACAATGTAAAACATAAAAATAAATTGCAAGGTAATTTTACTATAACAGAACTTGAAAATTCATTAAATTTAATTATACATTATTCACAGCTTGAAATGTTTCCTGAAGAGTATAATTTGTTAAAGTCTGGACAAAAATTACCGCGCAAAAGTAGATTGCTTCCTCTGACACCGTTCATTGACGATCATAACCTCATCCGCGTGGGCGGGAGGCTCGATAACTCCCCCTACGATTTCAATGTAAAACATCCAATTGTTTTATGTAGTAAGCACGTACTTACTAAACTTATATTTCAAATGCAACATTTAAAGCTAGCGCACGCTGGTCCGCAGTTGTTACTGTCCTATATACGACAAACTTATTGGCCTCTAGGTGGCAGAAACTTGTCTAGGTTTGTCGTGAATAAATGTCTTAAATGTTTCAGACATAAGGCTCAGAACGTACAGCCTATAATGGGTCAACTACCCAGTTCAAGAACCAATCTTGAATTTCCATTTTGAATAGTTACGTTGACTACGCTGGGCCAGTATTGATAGCCAATCGTAAAGGCCGAGGATGCAAACTTACTAAATCCTACATGTGCATCTTTGTTTGCTCGGCAGTAAAAGCCGTACATTTGGAGCTCGTCACCGACCTCACCAGTGAGGCCTACATGGCCGCTCTAAATCGTTTCGTGGCGCGTCGTGGCAAGCCTCGAAGCATCACGTCCGATAACGGGACTAATTTCGTAGGCGCATCAAATGAGATGTGTAGGTTCTTACAATCATCAAATGTTGCATCTGAAATGGCACAGGACGGTATCGATTTTATTTTCACGCCAGCATACAGCCCTCACTTTAATTCATTAGCTGAAGCTGCTGTAAAATCGTGTAAGCATCATTTAAAACGCTTATTACATCATACCCATTTCACTTTTGAGGAGATGGCTACCTGTCTCACTCACATAGAGGCGGTGTTAAATTCTCGCCCTCTAACTCCTCTTTCTTCTGACCCTAACGATTTTTCGGCACTCACTCCCTTTCACTTCCTAATTGGACGACCATTCTCATCGGTAATACATCCTCAGTTGACTGAAGCCAACATCACGCGGCTGGATCGTTGGAAGCGGATCCAGCTCATCAGGCAACATTTCTGGGGACGCTTTCATAATGAGTACACTTCTCTGCTGCAGGCAAAATCAAAATGGTCTCATTCCAGAGGTGAATTGAAGCCGGGGTCATTAGTCTTGATCAAGGACAAGACAACGCCACCTCTGCTCTGGTCCCTGGGTCGGGTCACAAAGACCTATCCCGGTGTAGACGGAGTCACGAGAGTGGCTGAGATGAAGACGAAGCGGGGCACCATTCGTCGTGCCTTCAACTGCATCTGCCCCCTACCAGTCGAAGATTGAAGACTTCTCTTCAACCCGGGGAATATGTCGGCGCCTCGCCTATGTGCGGCCAACCGCGGGGAAGGCGCGGGGCGCGGCGTACCGAGCGCGGGCCGCCGATTGCGGCTGCACGCGCTCCCCTCACTCAGCTTACCGACACAGGCCACTACGGGCATTTCTTTGTACCTAGCTATTGATAGTGTTACTTATGGTATTAAACCTATTTTATATACAGTCCACTACTCTTATCATTTAACGCCCACTCGAGTCTATACACATAGGTTCACACGTTAAAGCAATAAAAAAAAATATATCTTAATAACTGAATTTATTATGGCCATTTATTCTTTTTGGTGCCTATTACTGCATAGCCTTTTTTGTAAAAAATACCATTTTAAACTTAGTAAAATGCAGCAAAAAGCCCTATTACTGCGTTTGGATCAGTTATTTTGTCAAGAAACCCAACTAACATGCAGTAAGGTCAAAAAAATACTGCATTTTAGTTAGTTTTTTAAGAAAAAAGTGTTCAATTTACTAGTGCAGTAAGAAAAATAGCTAGTTCACATTTTAAAGACCGTTTATTTCTTATTATTTAATCACAATAATTCAACTCACTTATGTAAAATTTACATATCAAAAATAAAAAAAAAACATCTAATTAATAAAGGACCCTGCGCAGAATGCACAACCTCCTTTGACAGTTTTTAAAACAATGCAGTATTTAAAACATTAACTGCACTTTAGCTAGGAATAATCATATCTGTGTCATTATGCTATCCAAACTAATCTGCAGTAATGCTGTATTTTACTGCGTGTTAGTCAGTTTATAATGATAAAAGAATGTTAAGTATTCACAACTAAAATGCGACAAGCTTTGATTTTACTGCATTTTAGTTGGGAGTTCGTGACAATAAATTGTATTTTCTTAATTTGCAGTAAAAATAGCTTGTATGGCGGTAAATTTTACTGCGTATTAATTTTTTTTTTAATTTTTTTCCAGAAATATAAAACTATCTAAAGAACTGTAAAATTATATTGCTTACTGCATTTTAGTTATGAAACCTTAAAATTTAATCTGCAGTATAATTTATACTGTATTTTAGTTGGGAAATCACGCCAAATTGTTAATTTTTTTCGTTTGCAGTAAGTGAAAACTGTTAAATAAAAACCATTCTAATAGTCTTAGAAATAAGTAAGTTAATTCAATAGAAAGCTTAAGAAACCCGCTTTCAGAATCACTAATAAAACGAAAAATCACAAAAGGGCTGTTACTGCTCTTTAGTCTCTGGTGGGCAGTGTAGGTAGTAACTGCGACATAGCGACATGTACTGTGTCGCTACATCACTCCCCCCTAAGCGAAGCGTACATTGTTTTTGACCGCGCGGCCGGATCGAGTGACGTATGTGTTGCGCGGCGCGCTAGGGGTTGATGGCCGCGGCTCGACGCTCGCGGTAGGTATGCTCTCAGTGCGCGCTGCTTGTTGTTGCGTGCATGTTGTTGGAGAAGTGGTAAATTCTTCTTCGTTGAGTAGATGTGCTGGCTTAAGTCGGTCTATTGAGACAACTGTAGTTCGAAGTGGCATCTGTATGGTGAAATGTTTGCTGTCACGTTGAATCACCTTGAACGGGCCGTCGTAAGGTGGGGTCAATGGACTTCGCACGGTATCATTTCGAACGAAAACATGGGTACACGTTGCTAGGTCCTTGTGTACAAACGTGCTCCTGTTGTTGACATGTGACTTGCTGTTAGGTGCAATTGACAACATTGTTTCGGTCAGCTGGCGGACGAATTCTGCGTCTTCATTTTTCGGCTGTGTAGGCGCGAAGAAATCTGACGGTATTCTTAGTGTCGATCCGTAGGTCATCAGGGCTGGGCTGACTTGTGTGTCTTCACGAAGTGCTGTACGTAATCCGAGCAGCACGGTTGATAATTCCTCGCTCCAGTGTGTGCCGGCGCCTCTCGCCATGAGCGCGGCCTTCAACGTTCGATGCCAGCGTTCGACTTGACCATTTGCTTGCGGGTGGTATGCAGTAGTTCGTATCCTTGTGATGCCAAATTTCTTCATTAAGGCGTTGAATAACGACGATTCAAATTGCCTTCCTTGATCCGTCGTTACACGTAATGGACAGCCAAACCGCGATATCCATCCCTCGTAAAATGCCTTAGCAACCGTGTCGGCGGTGACGTCACGGATAGGTATCGCCTCAGGCCATTTAGTGCAGCGGTCGATCATTGTTACTAAGTATCTGTAATCGTTGGATGGTGGCAGCGGTCCCACGATGTCTATGTGAATGTGTTCGAAGCGCGATGATTTTTGAAACTCGCCGAGTGGACTGATAACGTGTCGTTGAACTTTCCCTCGCTGGCAACCGATGCATGATTTGGCCCACGCACCAACATCCCTGTTCATACTCGGCCAAAAAAACTTTGTTGACATTATTTTTCTTGTTGTACGCACACCAGGGTGACTTAGTTCGTGCTGTGCTTTGAACGCTACTATACGATAAGTCGTTGGTAGGTATGGACGAACGTTGCCAGTAGTTGTTTCACATATGATGGGTCGTTGACCTCCGGGTAATGTGATACGTGCGAATTGTAGATTTTGGTTGGACATGCAGATCTTCAGTTCTTCGTCGTTTTCTTGATCTTGGGCAAGTAGGTTGTAGTCGATTGTGGAGTGTGACAAGTTGATTTCTTCAATACGCGATAAGGCGTCAGCTGCTTCGTTCCTATCACCGTGAACGTATTTGATCTTCGTGCAGAACTGACTTATGTAGTGCAACTGTCGTTCTCTTCGTGGTGTATCGCTGCTACTTGCCGTTCTGGTCAGCGCGAAAGTAAGCGGTTTGTGATCGGTGAATATTGTTAGGTCAGTGCCCTCTATCAGTCGTCGTAGGTGTTGAACAGCGGTGTACATTGCTAATAATTCGCGATCGTACACGCTGTAGCGTCGCTGCGTCTCACTCATAGTTTTTGAGAAGAATGCCAGTGGTTTCCAGACGCTGTCAACCTTTTGTTGCAGGACGGCGCCGATGCTAGTGTTTGATGCGTCGGTAAATAAATATAACGGCGCGTTAGGTATCGGATGAGTCAATGTTGTTGCCTCGAGTATGCTTTGTCGGCATTTCTCAAAGGCTTCTTCTGCTACTTGAGACCATTGAATCGGAGTCTTGTCGTTCTTTTTGCTGTTGTGTAGATATTTGTTTAATTCATGTTGTTGCTCGGCTTGATGTGGTAAACAACTACGGTAGAAGTTTATCATTCCTAGAAATCTTCTTAGTTCTTGGACTGTCTGTGGTTTCGGATAGTTGACTATGGCTTGAATTCGTTCTTGAGTAGGTTTGATTCCTTCTGATGTTACTTCGTATCCGAGGAACTCGATGTTTTCCCTCTCAAACTCGCACTTGTCAATGTTAAGACTGACGCCGTAGGTATTTAGGCGTTCGAGCACTTGTTCTAAGTGGCGGCGGTGTTCTTCCTTATTTCTTGAATGGACAAGCAAATCGTCGATGAAGCAGAACACGTTGTCATCTAGTCCTCGCAGTACCTCGTGCATGAAACGTTGAAAAGTTTGACCGGAGTTTCTTAAGCCGAACGTCATGCAAGTAAATTCGAAGAGACCGAATGGTGTTATTATCGCTGTCTTCTGAGCGTCTTGTTTTGAAATAGGTATCCAAAAATATGCCATTTTCAGATCAAGTTTTGAGTAAATATTCTTGCCGTGAAGTTGGTATGTGAAATCTTGAATTCGTGGAATGGGGTATCGGTCTGGAACTGTGACGGCGTTGAGTCTTCTGTAATCGCCACATACTCGTAGTGATCCGTCTTTTTTGTTAACGATGTGAAGTGGACTTGCCCACGGACTGTTTGACGGCTTGCATATTCCATTCTCGATCATCCTCTCGAACTCAAGTTTTGCCGCTTTATATTTGTCGGGCGGTAGAGGGCGCGGCCGTGAGTAGATCGGCGGCCCAGTTGTCTCAATATGATGTGTGACGTCATGCTTGACTGGAGTTTTGAGTGACATCGGCCGCAGTACATCTGGATATTTCTTTAACAGGTCGTGATGAGTGTGGTCGCGGTTGATAATGTGGATCGATTCTTCTTTGCTGTTTATTTTGATGGCGTTCACGCTGAGCTCCGTTACACGGTCGATAAGTTTTCTTTGGTGCAGGTCGACTAACAGTTTATGATGTACTAGAAAGTCGGCACCCAGTAATGAAGTCTTCACATTGGCGACGACGAAAGTCCACCTAAAGCTTCTTCGTAAGCCTAGGTTGAGCTCGAGTGTGCGCTCTCCGTAGGTACGAATCTCTGTTCCGTTTGCCGCGTAAAGTTTGTAACCTGCATTTTCCGTCGGTCTTGTGTATTTCTGGTTTCGTGCGGCTAGTACTGATATGTCGGCTCCCGTGTCGACAAGAAATTTTTCTCTGGTTTTGGTGTCGATTACACATAGGCGGCGGCTTGTTTGGTTTACATCGACGCCCGCCACTATCGATGTACGTTTTAGTTTTCCCGCTTTGCGAAGGAACACGGCGATTCGCATTTTCGTGCTCCATTGCCGAATCGGTAGTGATAACGGCACTGCCAGTCGGGATCGCCGGGCTTGCGGGCGTTATCCGAACGCTGTCTCGAATGTGAGCGTGAGCGGCCACGATAGGCGGAGTTTTGGCGGGAACGGCGATGCGACGAATATTGATGGTTGCGGAGTTCAGCGACTTCGAGTGACAATTTCTCTATTTGTTTGGTAAGCATGCTGATCTGTAGAGCTGTTATCGCGTTTATCTGCACCTCGTTACCTGCTGGACTTGTTGATGGAGGGTTTGCCGTGGAGACTGCGGCGACTGTAGCGGGTTCAAAATGTTCCATCATTTTGTCTGCCATCGCAGCTAGCACTTCGAGCGACGACTCGGTGTTAACGGAGAGTACAGCGCGCACCTGTGTGGGCAGCTGGTTGAGCCACATAACCTTCAGCGCCTCATCTGATAGTAGCTTGCCACTGAGGTCTCGCATTTTACGCAGCAGCTGGCTTGGCTTGTTATCGCCGAGCTCGAGACCGCTGAGTAGCTTCTGTAACTGCCGGTGGTCGGACTCCTGGTACGTTGAGATGAGTCTGTCTTTGAGCGCACTGTACTTGCCGGTGCTCGGTGGATGCAGGATGATGTCTCCGATCTGTTCTAGGTCGCTGTTGCCGAGTAGTGGAACGACGAGGTTGAATTTCTGCTCCTCACTTATCTTGCTGGCAGCGAAGGCGGCTTCAAATTGCGCGAACCATAGTCGTGGGTTTTGGCGCCAAAACGGTGGTAGTCTTGCAGGTAGCGAGACTGATGCCACGTCGTTCTTCATTGTTGCGCTGCCCTGAGCATCGCTGAAATCTTCGATGTCGTTCTTCATTATGATGTGTTCAGTTTTCACGGGGTCACCACTTTTGTGGTTATGTGTAGTATGGGGAGCTCTTCACAATAAACACAGCTCTAACAGTTAAAAGTAAGTTTATTGTACAACCAATATTCAATAATTTATATACAAGTTTTACACTCCTGCGCGGCGCGTTCTTAATGTCGGACCGATACGTGCGTTGCTTAGCGCGGACTGACTACTGACTAGTGGCGACGGCGACCGAGGGGCGCATCGCCGCGCGGGGAGTAGGCGGCGCCTGCGTCGCGTCGAGCCGTTAGCCACACGGCTCGGCAAACTTCGTCAACGTTCGGGGCAGCCGAAATGCATGTAGTGTAGGTAGTAACTGCGACATAGCGACATGTACTGTGTCGCTACATACTTATTCTATTAATATTGTTATGCAATCTATGTATTCTTTTATTATTTATTTAGTTATATTTTTAAATTGCTTATTTGTTTACGTCCTTGTTATGGACCTTTTTTTTATATTAGTTTTGTAGGTACTTAAATTATGTATTTTTATTGGATTTATCCATTAAATATTCGTGTATTGTATAGTAACTTTTTTTAATTAAGTATTGCTTTAACTTATTTACAAATGTATTGGTTTTCTTTTGTTGCTTTATGTTTTCTGGTAATTTATTATATATTTTTATAGACATTGAATATGGACTAGATTGGTGTAATTTAAGACGGGAAGGGGGCAAATTCAGTTTGTTCTTATGTCGCAAAGAATAATTAGTTTGTACGTCTCCCCGTGTGCTGTAAGAATCCGGATATTTGCGTACTAGTTTACATAATTCCAATATATAAATGCTAACTAACGTGAGAATCTTGTGTTTCTGGAAGTGCGGTTTGCAACTGTCTGTTGATTCTATATTAGTAATAATTCTAATTAACTTTTTTTTTAGTTGTTGTTTATGATGATACTTAGTAATACAGTCTTGCAAGGTTAACGGTGTTTTAGAAATAACCCTGTATAGATAGAAGATAGATACCACCTGACACTGACCAGCAAATTGCAAAAACGTAAGAAACATCGAATTTCTCGAGCTACCTTGTATGTTAGTCTGCAAGGTATATCTATGTGTCAAAGTAGCCTGAAAATAAATAAATGTTATGTTATGTCAACGTTCATTAAACAGCATTTGTAATGTTTTACTTGTAAAATTCTTACATTATTGTAAGGTTTATTAAATAGCACTTGTCATAATTTACAAAAATGACACTTACTAAATTGTTGTATTGTAAAGTTTAGTTGGTACGACCAGAATAATACATAATGTTTTATTTTATGTTCAATATACTTGCTAAGCTATTCTTTCAATGTAAGTATTTTCTTGTCATTCCTATTTTATTTATTTTGTTAAACCTGTGAATAATAGGGTAGGTAGTTAACTAAGAAAGTCTAATTACTTAATTAGTCGGTCAGATAGATTTCCAAAAAATATTGGACACGTATTTTTTCTTTTTTCACGTAAGCAAACAAAGACGATACAGTGCTTTGGAAACTCGTGTGACGTCGTACTCTAAGACATAAGCATGACATTTTTAGCGGATAGTGACGTCACAAACCCCCACTCAAATCATTGACGTGTTTAATCTTCGTATTTTTTTATTGATTTGACAAAACAAAAATACATCCAATATTTTTCGATAATCTAACAGACGGACTAATTAGAATCATATTTTTTCAAGTCAGTTAACATCCCTATTGATGTTTAGAAATTTAAATAAAAGTAAGCAAGTACACTGTTGAAAATTGTCGTTTTATTCATATCTGCCTAGCCTTTTCCCAAGTTGGGGTCGGCTTCCAGTCTAACCGGTTGCAGCTGAGTACCAGCTATAACGCTTGTAACAACTGCCAAAGATCTATAAAGGGTGTAAAAGTACCCTTAATTAACGCAAACGAATTTTGTAAATACTAGTTTTTTTCAGGTTGTAACTTTAATTAAATTACCTCCATGACCCTTTTACTATTCAAAGCATCCACTAGCACAATGTTTTAAAAGTGCTACATTGAGTTTCACCGTAAAATGAAATATTTGACCCCAAAAAAAAGTAGTTACCCAGCAAAAAATTTTGCGTAGGGGTAGGTACTTAATGTACTTAGTTTGATATTTAGAATGATTGGTTTACGTATATTGTGAAGAAGGGTTGATTTACACCCTGTATAATATGGCAGCCGGGACTAGACCAACAGCTTTGCTTTCCGAGGTATGTAATGGGTGGTCACCCAGACTCACCCATCCATAGACCAACCCAGTAAATAAACAAACTTGCTCTAAGGGATTTTTACTTTAGTCATCCACCGGGAGTACACAGTGAGGTTTGTTTGCGTAAAAAACCTTCCTTATTCCCTGTCTACATGGTACAAATCGTCATTTTTAAACGGGCAAAAGCTAGTTAGTAATAAATATACCTAATCATTTCAATTTTGTTTTATGCCAGAGTGACACTGCTAGTTAGCGACAGCGTCAAGATGAAGGGACCAAGTCTCCAATGTCTGTCAAACGTATATAGGTAATAAAATAATACCATTAACTACTATTTCCTACCTTTACTATAATTTTAGCTACCTCATCAAATAAATAATATTTTAACAAAATGCTTGGTCCCTCCATCAGCAGGGCTATTGCGTATCTTTTAAATGACAGCGGCTAACTTAAAGTGCCTATCAATTACTGTCAAATGGTTCCATTTTGTACTAAACCATAACCAATTTGACAGTTAATCCATAGACAATATGATAGCTGTCATTTAAAAGATACGCAATAGCCCTGCTGGACGTCAAGATGGAGGGACCAAACTGATGCGAGTACTCCCTGCGGAATGTTCCACCTACTTAGTGTCATGATACCTTTAATCTACCTCAATATTATTGATTTTGGCTGCCCGAAACATATTTCGTTTTAAAAATATCGATTATATAAGTTGGTCCCTTCATCTTGACGCTAACCACTGCTGTACTTCGTAATTTTTTGATACTACGATAGCGAGCGAGATGGACATATTCGATTCGATTGTTTGTAAATAGCTACGCAGGTACGTCTTGAAACTTTTTTTTTACCTTCTACTATATCTGTGGCGAGGTCCCGATCCCTTTATTACGCTATTCTAGCTATTCACGATTTTGTGAGGCCACCGGCATGATTTTCGTCAGGACAAGCTACAAATACATTAACATTAAAACAAAACCTGTATCTATCACTTTATTCATTACTAGCGTCATACATACAACAAATAAATAATAACAGGCATCTCAATATGTACAGAAACGAAGAAAAATAAACAAAAGAAAAAGTAAAATAAAAATATACTTTTTATTTTCCAAAAAAAATAATTTAATTAACATGATCATTTACTTAAATAATATACTGTAACTTGGTAATCACAATGTACTAGACATACTGTGTGGCGTGGAAACTGGCTACCGTCGCGCGTAGGCCATAGGACACAACGACCCATATGGCCTCGTTTAGACCATAATATCATGTCACAATATCATTTTAATTAATCATACATAGTGGAAATACTAGGATTGCTGTAAAACCACCATTTTGTACTCGTCTGTAATCATTTCTTTTAATAATTACATTTTTTGTTCCCAATCCAAACTTTTCTAGCTTGCTTACTCATAATTAACCAATCACTTATCAATTCATCTCTATGACTACCCCAACAGTAATAACCAGCCGTGATGTTTCCCCAGAACAGTGTTACCAGCAATCCTAGCCTAATAAAAACGCGCGACGCATAATAAACTACCTATTAATGTACTAAGTTCACTTGGTCTTGGCTTCTTCAGCTTCGAGCCTCTTTCGCATGGATTCTGGCATCTCCGCGGGTGGCGGGCGGGGCATACGGAGCCATACCTGTAAGAGACGCAAGAAGGGTGAGTGTTGGTAAGGGTAGTAAGGGTAGGGGGGGAGGGTAGGTGTATTCTCATTGTGAGTATGTCTGCACGGTTCTCTCAGTAGGAACAATTGGTAAAATGTTTTATAATCATTGAGTAGGTTGGTTTGGCGAACAATTATAATAAGCATAGATATTTTGTTAGTATTCACGACTTGAATTTGAGTTGTGAATTTATACTATCTTTCTTTTGAACAAAGGTCTTTCAATGGTTAACAACCATAAGAAAATGAGTTCTTAGCCATCAGCGTCACTAATATAATCACCACAAACTATCTGTCCGCTGGGCGTAAATGAATCATGTCCATTCTGCTCTCATAACCTGCAAAATAGAGGTTTCGAGAAAACGCTGCAAAGTAATAATTTCACACGAAATGCTGCATTTTGGTCCCAGTCATCAAAAAGCAATAAAAATAATTCTATGTATACCTGAAAGTGTCCAGATATCTTATTTGACAAAATCGCAAAATCGTAAAAATAGCGATTACTTCATTTGCTGTTACGAGGGTAGCATAATTACCTTAACGGCATCATAGATGAACCATTGCAGGGCGGTGAGGGTACCGATCATGATGATCCTGGGTCCGAGACCCTTCCATACTCCGGCCATACCCAGCTTGCCAATGATGCTGCCGACTGTGGCGGTCTTGTCCTGAAAATTAATGAAGATAATGTTAGTAAAATCATCGTTGCACGCGTAATGTTATCGAACGATAGTAGCAACTTGGGGCTTCGGAAAGATACCGCGGCCCTGTAACACAAAGGGCTACAAAAACGTTCACCATTAACCAGTAAGGTTTAGTTTTTCAATAATAGAAAATTTATTCTCGGATTTTCAACCTTCTTCGTCATTCTAAGTTTTTCTCCCAACTAACCATAGACAAGAAAAAGTATTGGCTCGAATCATTTTGTCTCTGTAGGACCTACAGAAGCGCAGTCAGTAATCAATCTACACTAAATGTCACTACACACACACACACCATACTAACTTTTTTTTTTTAAATCGCCCCACATTAGGAATTTCTCCTGTATCGTGGGTGTGTTTACAAACATTTAAATTCACATACATAAACACACCCAGACCCGAAACAACTATCTGTAGGCCATACAATACAAATGTTTGTTTCGTGCGGGGATCGAACCCGCGACACTCAGCGCAGCCGTCCAATCGCTCAGCCACTGCGCCGTGAAGTCGTTGGCGGACTAATTCTAAATTATGCGATGTGCATGGCTCTCATTGCGAGCAGTACGTACAATCACACTAATATTATAAAGGCGAAAGTTTGCGAGTGTGTATGTTTGTTACTTCTTCACGCAAAATTACTGAACGGGTTTAGATAAAATTTGGTACACAGATAGTTTATAACCTGGATTAACACATAGGATAGTGTTTATCCCGATTTTATCTTCCCGTGGGATAATTTTCGAGTTGTAGCGGGCGGAGCCGCTGGCAACAGCTAGTAACGATATAATTTCGTAGTAAGCGCGCCTGGTTACTTATCTCTTGTGTACATACCTGGTTGAGCTTGGACACGACGGTGTCCGCGGGATGGGACACGATGGCGCAGAACACACCAGCGATGTAACCGGCCGCGAACGTGACGATCAGCTGTTCGCCCTTCGTGCACTGCTCACGGGGTTTGGGTACCACGAACTGTGGGAAATAACAGTAGTTTAAAACGGTTCACCCTTGTTTGGTATAACAACGTTTTAATTAATTTAAGATTAGTCCAAGTGTTTTCTTTTTCAAAACAAAAAAAAATGCAAATATTTACAATGTTTTCTTTTCTGCATTACATTACAGTATTACATCAATTGAATATTCGATAAAACACATATTATATCACCTGAACATTACATCAAATGAACTTAATACCTTTGATCAATAGCGCAAATGTTGTCATCGCAAATAAATATTCAATGAAATGAAAACAATATTATACAAATTGATTGTTTCCTTAAACGTTGTTCGAATTAGTAACATTACATCAAAAGAGGTTTTTTGAGTCTGAATTAATTTAATAATTTAAAAAAAAAATCACATAGCTAACATGGGCACTTGGTGCACAGATTGGGTTGGTTGTGTCCGATGGAGAAGAACCGACAAGTAACTCCATAGTTTCAAAGAGTGTCCATGGAGTTTCTTGCCCATTATTTTTTATGGAGTACCCTTTGGAGTGAAGAAAACTACAGTACTATCACTAGTTATTTTGCCTTGTGACTACGACTGGGGCTTTTCCTTATATACCAGAAAGCCACAAATATGTACAAAAATCAGAAGTTATTATGGCATACAATCTAGTTGCATACTTTTTTGTTGCAGACCGCATGCACTGCACTACCGTACTTAATACATTAAAAAAAAACTGAGGAAACTTACCTTGTACAAAAGCTCAACGGTCTTCTCAAAGCAGGCAAACTTCATCATGGTGTAGGGGATCTGCCTTCCCCACAGGGGTGCGAGTCCCTTGTACAGCGTGCCGTAACCCTCGTTCTGGACCATCTTAGGCCAAGCCTCGCGCAGGGTGCTGGCGAAACCAGGCATGGTCTGGATCCTGACCTGGGATAGGGGGTTGTGGGTTCAGTATATGCTGTTTTTTGGTGATTTTGGCTATGTTTTAAGAATAAGTACCTACATGTCATGTTAAAAACACATGTCCATATTTTTGGTAGGCTGCTGGTAAGGTTCATCATCAACAGCCTATTAATGTTCCCACTGCTGGGACACAGGCCTCCTCTCTCTTTGAGAGGGAATGGGCTATAATCGACCACGAGGGCCCAGTGCGGATTGGTAGATGTCACATGTCTTCGAATGATTCGTGTAAGCCATGCCGGTTTCCTCACGATGTTTTCCTACACCGTTTTGAGAGCAGCGGTGATGAAATAAATTACACAAAGTAATGTGCCTGCCTGGGTTCGAACCCACGACTTGCTGTTCGTAAGTCGGGGCCGCCACCACTGGGCCACCGCTGCTCTCTGCTGGTAAGGTTAGAATAGTTGTTTATGTACACTTTTGTATTGCTTTTATTGATATCTGGATTATTTATTTATTTACCATTAAATATAGCAACATTGATGTTTGTGAGTAATAGTAACTAGTCAATAAATATTATTACTATTCTCTTTATTAATTTCACTTACATGCTTGATTACATTTTTAAATATTTCTTATAAAATATATCAAAAAACATTTAAAAATATTAAAAAATTGTTAGCCGCCGGTATCGGGAGCAGGGTCCAAGCTACCGGTGGGTAGGGCTCCAGAGACAGACACCTCCTCACAATACGAGCCGTATCGAGGAGTACTGCCTTCTGAATCAGGTTCTTGATCCAAATGCCAAGCGAGAGTTTGGACAGGGGGTCGTCCAGACTTCTGGCTATTAGGCCATTGGCCGTTACGTTATAACAGATTCAGCCAAAGCAATGCTATGCTAGTGTCTCCATATTTAAGTTCAAAATACTTTTGAGTTGATAAAATTGACACTTTTTGGCATGAGGACCGGAATATTTTTTGTGACCGATTGATTGCAATAGGGTCACTATTACATGTAACGGAAGGATCAGAAACGGCCATTCAAATTGTTTTATTTTAACAGAACGTTTACGATCCATTATCCGAACGTTTTGGATCCATTTGTGAAGTTCTTCCTCTATTTTTGAATTAGTAAATAAGTGGGTAATAAATTAATTAATCAATACAAACAATACATTTGTACATAGCTAATATCTTGTGGCTTATAAAAATGTAATCAGTCTACAAAGTGTCTTATTCCTAAGCCATGATCATCGGGTAGTTCTGCCGCGCGGCAGTACACGCAGCGTGAACGCTGTGTAACTGGTCGCTTTACATGCGTACACGCGGCTGCATCCCTCGAGCTCTTGTGGCAAGATAAATAGGAAAACTAGCTTTTGCATTATAACCTATAGCTTTCCTTGATAAATGGACTATCAAATACTAAAATCATTTTTGATTTCATGTTTGATTTTTTTTTGAGATTAGCGCGTTCAACCTAACGAACTCTTCAGCTCTATAGTACTGGAAGACAAGGCTATGAGTTTACTTTTTGTTATCTGTCGTCATTTGGGAACTGTGAAGTTCTGTTTCATAAGCTCTGGACAAAGTTTTAATTTTCTCTGGCAGATACTTTCATTATAAAAACTATTTCGTTATCATTGAAAATATTGACGACCACAAATCAGCGGTATATCGTTTGAACTGCGGAAGCCACACTTTTTTTTTTTTTTGGCGGGTGGAAAGTCATCGAATAACCCCACCCGCTTTTGGGCAGAGCGAAAGGGAGTGTCAGACTTCTACTGACTAAAAACCACCCATGTTCCTTCTTAGCCCTCAATGTCGAGGCCGCGATAACTAGTGTACAACCTGCGGCCCGCGAAAGCCACCCTTAAAGCTACGACTTATGCCCGGTTCCTATAAACAAGAAACGAGTCGTTTCGCTTACGGATAGTAGTATTTGTTCGTATCCGAACACAGATTTCAAGGTTTCAGTTTTTATTGCGCTGGCTACATTTTGGAATGTGAGGTTTTTTGGCACTGGCAACAAGTAGATGCGATGAGGAGAAGAGAAAAACGAGTGTGCAACGTAAAACTGTTTTAAAAACGTGCATTGATTAAAATAAAGATCATATCAAATTATAGAATTAAAGTGATTAAAAATTATTATAATTTTATTTATGTTCACGCCACGAACATAAATTTGGTTCCGATACCGAAGGAGTTTAGTTCCTGCTAAAAGTGCAAATAACCGCGTGGGTGTGGAGGAGAATTTCCTGCGGTCGTGGCGGAGGGCCTGGAGGATTGCTGAAAAGTCAGTGTTATACATCAGGGCTTCATCTGCTGGCTTGCGGGGCCTTCAAGTACCTATCAAGCGGGAACTCATAAACTTAAAATAAATCCGTGTGGGCGTGGAGGAAAATTTCCTGCGGTCGTGGCGGAGGGCCTGAGGATTGCTGAAAATTCAGAATTTTACATCAGGGCTTCATCTGCTGGCTTGCGGGGCCTTCAAGTGTCAATCGGGGATTAAAACCTTATATAACAGCCTATGAAGCAACCAAAAATTGGTTATAGGCATTTTATTCATTTTGTACTGTGCAAGAAAGAGACGGCAACAAAAGCAAAAATAAGATCAGTTTAATTTTTATTCTGGTTCTGGAACGCAAACAAAGTGAGTGAAAAGGCGGTGAAAGAAAGCACATTGAAAGTGACGCGGCATTCAAAAGGACCAATCAGAAGAAAGAAAACCGGGACTGCGTAAGTGGTACCAACCTAACCTGCGTTACGGAGCGTCGCGTCGTGAACTCGTGATTCGTCAACATCGTGTGTCGTCAGGTTGCCTGCTGTTGAAAAAACGCGTCGTGTGCTCCGAAACGATTTTGTCAATTCATCAATAGCTGCGCCATTTTGTATTGGTTTTTCCTTTGTTGGTGTTTGTGCACAACGAAATTGAACAAAGATCAAAGACATTCGGTTATTTAGAATACAAATTACAAGTGACACGCTAAAAGTGAAAAATAGTTGTTATTGCAATATTGTAAACAATCGGTACAATGACCGAATTACAAGAACTTATAGCTAACAGGGGCTACGTTAAAGGTAGTATTACTCGATTATACAAATTTTCACAAAATAATCTCTCAGATATAAATAAAGAGTTGCTTAAAGAAAAGTGTAAGAAATTGTCAGAAGAATTTAAGGAGTATGAAAACCTAAATAAAAGAATATTGTATTTGAGTCCTAACGATAAGGAAGATTATTGTGAAGTGGAAGAAAAATATTTCACTACAGTTTCCACTTTAAACACAGCACTTACTGCATTATCTGTTCACGAAGATATTAAACCTAAAGGTGAATTTAAAAGGTTACCTGTTGTAAACATAACTTCATTTGATGGCAAAAATGTAGTGGATTTTCCACCGTTCATTAACATGTTTAAATCTGTTATTGATTCAGATAGTCGGTTAAGTTTATGTGAAAAACTACATTATTTACGCTCATTCTTGACTGGGGAGGCTCTAGATCTTATAAAAAATTTAATGTTGAATGATGAAAATTATAATGTTGCATTGGAGCTGCTAAACAATAGATTTAACAACAAATTACTCATAGTTAATCATCATGTTAATAATATTCTGGAGTTGCCATTAGTCACAAAATGCACTGCTCAAGGATTGAGGTCTCTTGTTTCAGTAATAAACTTAAACATGGCTGCACTAAAGAATCTGAAGGAACCGGTGGAGCACTGGGACACCTTACTGGTTAATATAGTGTCTAAAAAGGTAGATAGCTACACCAACAGAGGGTTCCATCAGGAACGGCTTAGCAAGGAGATACCTAAGTTGTCCGAGTTTCTAGATTTTCTAGAAAGGAGGGCTATTGCAATGGAAAACACCACTGATGATAAGTTGTCCCATTCTCAAAGGCCAGTTAAAGTAATGAGCGGTGCAACCACATCCAAGGCCGCATTATGTAAGTATTGTCAGCAGACACACAAGCTCTATGAGTGTTCAAAATTTAAATTGGCTTCTGATAAAGAAAGATTAGCCTTTGTTAATGACAACAAGCTTTGTAAAGTATGCTTAAATAGTCATAATGGAAAGTGTTTACTAAAAATAAAATGTGTTACGTGTGGGCAAAAGCATAATACGCTTTTGCATGATAATGCATCTTGTAATACATTATTACTGGATAAACCGGAAAATAGTGCAAGAGGAGATCAGGTGGCATTAAACGCTACAGCTTACACAGATGTCTTATTGCCCACAGCTATGGTGCGCTTGGTAAAAGATGATGGCTCGTTTGTCACTGCTAGGGCTCTACTTGACTCAGGGAGTCAAGTATCATTTATCACTGAAAACTTGGCTGACAGCATTCAATGTAAATTAAGTAAGCATGATCAGCTTATCATAGGTGTGTGTCAGGGAGGTGAACAAAATATAACGCGCAGGGCCAATTTCACTATTTACTCAACCATAAATAACTATAGCGTTGAAGTTTCATGCTGTGTTGTAAAAAATATTGCATGTCCATTACCACAGCAGTCATTCGATATTTCACAATTTACTTTTCCTTCTTATGTGGAACTGGCTGACAAAAATTTTAATAAGACTGGTGAACTATTGTTGCTATTGGGGTGTGACATATTTTTCCAGGTGCTGCGCCGTGAGTCCTTGCCAGTAACTCCATCAGGACCTTACCTGATAAACACAAGTTTGGGATATGTTGTAGCGGGCAGTCTGCCTATAACCTCAGGGGGAATAAGCTCTTCTAATCTTTGTTTGGTAATAAATCCATATAACTGTATAAAGGTATGTAATACATGCATTACTAAAGATAGTCAACTTGAAGAAACAATGTTAAAATTTTGGGAATGTGAAAATGTCCCCACGGTTTTCAAAGAGGATACCTCTGAACATGAACAAGCTGAACAAGTATTTCAGGATTTTGTCACATTAGAAAACAATAGGTTTAGGGTTGCTTTACCTTTAAAAGTTGATTTGTATGATACAGGGTTAGGTCATTCATTTCCCATGGCTTTGAGTAGATTGTATAACTTAGAAAGGAGATTTGCTAAAGATAATAACTTGTTTCAACAATATAAAAAATTTGTATCAGATTATATACAGCAAGGTCATGCAAAATACTTAAATACTAAAAACAAAGACCTAGACATAGCTAAGTTAAACTTTATTCCTCATCATCCTGTTGTAAATCCTAATAGCAAAACAACACCAGTCAGGGCTGTGTTTGATGGAAGTGCAAAAACAAAAAATGGTTTAGCATTAAATGATATTTTGTTGAACGGACCCGTTGTCCAAAGTGATTTGTTTGACATATTGACTTTGTTGAGAACATTCAAATATGTATTGCTATGTGATGTTAAGGCTATGTATAGACAAGTATTTCTTGATGAAAAATATTGTGAGTTGCAAAATATTCTTTGGCGCGAATCCAGGGAATGTCCTGTTCAGTGTGTTCAATTGCAAACTGTTACATATGGTTTAAAAAGTTCTGCCTTCCTTGCCACTCGCTGCTTAGTTGAACTAGCGCATAGATTTAAGGATCAGTTTCCTTTAGCTGCATTTTGTTTGAAAAACTCGAGTTATGTCGACGATATACAATTTGGCAGTGATGATATTTATGAGCTAAACCAGACAAAGAATGAGCTTTGTAAATTATTAGGCATGGGTGGTTTTGAATTACATAAATGGTGTTCAAATGATATGAGCTTACTAGAAGACATTCCTGTTAATTTACATCAATTAGATAAAAAGGATTTTGATAAAAACTGTTTGTATGTTAAAACACTAGGGTTATTCTACAATGTGAAAACTGATAGTTTGGAAATACAATGTCCTGTAAAAGAATTAAAGCTTCAATATACTAAAAGGGAAATGCTTAGTTTTATAAGTAAATTTTTTGACCCACTCGGTCTTGTGGGACCTATGTTGGTCTCAGCAAAACTTCTAATGCAAGAAGTGTGGTTTCATGATATAAGGTGGGATCAGCCTTTACCCACACATATTAATAAAAAATGGGTTGAATTCGCCCAAGATTTGATAAATATGCCATGTATTGCGGTTCCTAGGAATGCAAAGGGTATTTTATGTAATAGCTTTGAAGTAGTTGGATTTTCTGATGCATCTAGCGTTGCCTACGGTTGTTGTTTATATATAAGAGTAATTGGTCCTGATAAATGTGTAACTATTAATTTATTTTGTTCTAAGTCTCGCATTAATCCTAAAAACAAAACACTTACAATACCTCGACTTGAACTTGAAAGTGCATTATTGTTAGCTAAATTGGCAAACAAAGTTATTACTAAATTATCTTTAAAATATAATGTGCGTCCATTTTTATATTCAGACTCTCAAATAGTACTTGCGTGGCTTAAAACAGAACCTGTAAAGTTAAACATGTATGTTGCTAATAGAGTTAAGAAAATAATTCAGTTAACTTCCTCATGTAAATGGTTTTATGTCAACACTGCAGATAACCCAGCAGACTGTCTGTCGCGAGGTGTAAGCCCTTCTTCCTTAAAGGATAATTTACTGTGGTGGCATGGACCCAAGTGCATGGGGAATGCTGAATTTGTCCATGGCATTGTTGCACTGCCAATGTCAATGGAAGAAATACTCGAAATAAAAGAAACAAATCCTGTATTAAAGGCAAGCAATGTATGTATTAAAGGCAATACGTTATTGATGATGTTAGAAAAATACTCAGATATAGAAAAAACTACTAGAATAATGGCATATGTGTTAAGATTTATAAATATTTGTAAGGCACAACACATCAAAGGTGTGCATAAATTCAGTCCAAACGAGCTAGATTCTGCACTGCAGACAATAATTAGATTAGATCAGGGTCAACATTTTAAAAGTGAGATTCAATGCTTACTGACTGGTAATAGCTTAAAATCCAGTTTGAGTAGTCTTAATCCTTTTCTTGATTCTTGCAAAGTATTAAGAGTAGGTGGTCGATTGCACAATGCAGACTTACCTTTTGCAGAGAAGCATCCAATAGTCTTAGCCAAGAAATCGAATATTACTAAGGGGATTATATGGAGGCAACATATTACATTAAAACACGCAGGTCAAAGTTTAGTTCTTAGTAGTTTGAGTGAAAAATACTGGATTCTTAATGCTTCACGCGAAATAAAATCTGTTTTATATAAATGCATTATTTGCTTTAAATTAAAAGCTAAGAATGCTACCCAATTAATGGGATCTTTACCTTTGGATAGGGTAAATATGACAAGGCCATTTCAGATAGTTGGCACCGATTATGGTGGCCCTTTTAGTGTCAAGCAAACTCGCATTCGCAATCCAGTAATAACAAAATCCTATATTTTAATTTTCGTTTGTTTTGTAACTAAGGCCATACACATAGAACTAGCATCTGATATGTCAACAAAGACTTTCATGGGTTGCTTGAAAAGATTTATATCCAGAAGGAACAAGCCCACAAAAATGTATTGTGATAATGGGGCCTGTTATAAGGGGGCTGCTAATGTGTTAAAAGAATTGTATGATTTGCAAGCTTCCGCAAGTCATCAAGACACTGTCATAGAATTCTGCAATTCAGAGAGAATATCCTTTAATTTCATACCAAGTTACTCCCCTGTGTTTGGTGGTTTGTGGGAAGCGGGTATTAAAAGTGTCAAGTATCATATGAAACGGGTAATAGGCAATTCAGTTTTAACTTATGAGGAATTGTATACTGTTATTGTTCAGATCGAAGGCATTCTTAACTCACGGCCGTTGACGCCTCTGTCTAGAGACCCAGATGATATGTCTTATTTAACACCTGGGCATTTTTTGACGGGATCACCATTGTCTTCTTATCCCGAATTAAATCTAAGTAATGTGAATGTTGGGAGATTATCCTTTTGGAAACAGTGTCAACAAATGCAACAATTATTTTGGAAAAAATGGCATAAATATTATTTGGTACTTTTGCAAAATAGACCAAAATGGAAAAGTATACAACCTAACTTAAAACCAGGTGACATGGTAATTTTAAAGTACGATAACATAAAACCACTTGACTGGCCAGTAGGAAGAATTTTAAATGTGATGCCTGGTAAAGATGGATGTGTTCGTGCCTTAGAAGTTAAGACTGCAAAGGGATGTTATCCGAACTAGTGTTACGAAAGTATGTCCTTTTCCTATAGATGAAGATAATTGTTAATTAGTAGTTAAGTTTAGAATACTTGTAATTTTTTAGGTTCAACTATTTTGTGCAGAAGGCCAGAGGCGCCCCCAGTATGTTCGTATCCGAACACAGATTTCAAGGTTTCAGTTTTTATTGCGCTGGCTACATTTTGGAATGTGAGGTTTTTTGGCACTGGCAACAAGTAGATGCGATGAGGAGAAGAGAAAAACGAGTGTGCAACGTAAAACTGTTTTAAAAACGTGCATTGATTAAAATAAAGATCATATCAAATTATAGAATTAAAGTGATTAAAAATTATTATAATTTTATTTATGTTCACGCCACGAACAGTATTTTCAACGAGACGTAGGCCAAAACCGTTCCTATAAAAAACGTTTCGTAAGTTAAGTTACCGATAGATCAGTACCTACGGATGGGAGGGTTACGAATAACGAACCGTAAGCTAAATGTATGCAGATGTGGGGCGATGGTGTTCCTATAACAAAATAGTAACGTCAACGAGCTGTCAAAGTTACGAGTCGTTTACAATTTGTTTACCGCCCGATTTTGGTCGGTTATTTGCAAAAGTTTTACTTATTTTGCGTTGTTGCTGTTTTAAAAACATATTTCTTGGTGTTTCTCGCACAACTTAGCAATTTAGTGTATTTTTAATGCTTCTTAAGCTTCACTACAAGTGAAATCAAAATTAAAGTAAATGAGAAGCTCATTTTTTATTAAATTATTTGAAGATCTATTTCTGTTGTTGGCCTGCCACTTTGCATTAATGACAGAAAAAATAAAGATGTACCAGTGATGTTAAAAACAGTATTTTTATACTGTTTTGTTGTCTGACAGTAAAAAGTATAATGTTGTGAAAAACAGTACCTATAATACCGTTTTTAACAGTTTAGTTGGGAACCCTAGGGGTAAAGTCCATTGTAGAGAGTAATTTATGTAAGTTTAACAGAAGAATTTCCTATAGCAACGGATATATTATGTTTTACGACAAAACCTTAGAATACCATTATCAAAACAATGCTCTATGCCATAAAAATTAATTCACAATAGTGCAATATTATACAAATACAAAACTTAAACTTAGAATGCGTGTCAAGTCAGAACCTTCACAGGTCAGACGCTCTCCATCGCGTTTTATTCGCTTCAGTAGCCAGAACAGAATAAAATTTTTTTTTAAATTAAATAATGAGATTTCTTCAACACTAATATAATAAAATAAACATAAAAGTTAAGTTTACTGTATAAAAGTATAAATATGTTGTATTTTGTGTAATATGCACATGGATTTACTCTAGTTTCAAACATTCCTAATTTGTAATAACGAAACGCAAGGAGGGTCGAACATGTGTTGACCGAGGGCTTTGGTAAGTGGGTAACCAACACCCGTTCGTCGCAGGTAGACGTGGCAAAAACTTTTAGGAACGCCTTTTAACGTCCGTTACTCGTTACTCAAAAACGAATGGTATCTTTTGCACAATAACGAATCGTTGTTTATAGGAACCGGGCATTAGGCGCCATCAATATCAATCAATTACCATGAACAGGTCTTCAGGTGTAAGAAGAACAGGGTGTACAATTATTCATCTCCTATAAAAAAAAAGGGGAGGTACCTTCGACAAGCCGGGTATTGTGTCTGATGAGTTACTACCTGACGGCTGTCATGTTATTTTATAAAATATTCGTGGATAATTTGCGCGATTTAGGAATTTGTTATTAGTTCTTCATTTTTGTTACGGATAGCACTGTAGTACTATTTGTACCATCTCTAATAGATTTTTAGTGACACTACAGATTCTAAAAGTTTACATCTCCTAGAACCAAAAATTCGAAGACATGTGACATCTACCAAGTCGGACTGGGCCCGCGTGGTGGACTATAACCCATTCCCTCTCTTAGAGTGGAGGCCTGAGTGCCAGCAGTGGAAACATTATAGGCTAATTATACTCCTGATTCATAATTATGTGCCAGAAACTATGAAACAGACCTCTACCTGTTCAAACCAAACTTGCAAAACTAAACATTACGATCATTTTTGCTATCCAATTTCAAAAACTCCTCAAATCTTACCTTAGCGGCCTCTAGAGGTGAAAGCGCAATGTCAGCGAAGAATTCAGCGGTGGCTGAAGCAGCCAGGTACACTCCTGTACGGTAGGTATACGCCGTCTCTTCATCCAGAAGACCATTGTAGGTCACTTTGAAGACCTCATAAAGACCGAACTTGCAGAGACCCTGAGAGAGATGGAAATAGCGTTAGAACACGTGTGTGAGAGGGAGGGTGTATGTAGGTGGGTTTGAAGGTCTCATAGGTTTTTCGTCTTCATTTGTTTTCAGTAGGAACAATTGGATATTTTGTTTTAATCATTGGTATATTGGTGGAGTGTGATGTCTGCTGTTGATGGAAAAGTGAAACTAAGTTACATTGACCTTTATTTTAGTTATAATAAGGTTCACAACTGTGTGATGCGGTCTTTAAAAACAAGTTATTTCTGTCCATTTTTTTTTTTAACTTTGCCCCACACTAGGAATTTCTCCTGAATCGTGGGTGAGTTCACAAACATAAACTCGCATACACAAATACCCAGACCCGAGACAACTATCTGTAGGCCATACAAATATTTGTTCCGTGCGGGGATCGAACCCGCGACACAGCGCAGCAGTCAATAATTTCACCAAAAAAATCTAATTAGGCCGTCAGACAGATTTTCAAAAAATAATGGACACGTATTTTTTCTTGTTTCACCTAAACAAAAGACGAAGATGATACAGTGCTTCGAAAAGTCGCGTCAAGTCGTGTGACTTCACAAGGTTAGTACTTTTTTACCCACAAAGTGACGTCAAAAACCTCCCACTCATGATCTTTGACACGTTTTATTTTCGTAAACACGTGTCCAATATTTTTCGATAATCTAACAGACGGACTAATTAGATTTTTTTGGTGAATTACCCTATTGCTCGAAGCCACTGCGCCAACCGTGCCGTCAACGTCATGTCTATAAACGACTTTGAAGTATGTGAAAAGAAACAGCAACCACGGAGGAACTTAACATAACTAGCTGCCTCGTTAGCCAAGTGATTGCAAGCGCGACTGCTAAGCACGAGGTCCTAGGTTGAATTCCTGGATCAGGCAGTTGTTTTTGAAGTTTTCCATGACCAAATTTTACCAGTAGCTACCACGGCGTCTGGTTTCGTCTCTGGTTGACACAACCAAGTTTTCTACAACATTGGATTTAAACGTAAGATCAGGATTACAGGATTGATGCTGATACCATTCATTTTTTTTGGACGGTGGGTATTCATCAAATGACTCCTCCCGCTCTGGATAGGGAGTGTCAGACTTCTACCAACTAATACCACCCATATTCCTTACCCCTTAGCCCTTTGTGTCAAGGTCGATCTCTGTCGAACATCCCACAGCCCCGACGGGTCTGTTACCATACCTGTAGTGAGTATCCAATGAAGGTTGGTGCCCATCCCTTGGCGAGACCCCTCATGCCCTCCTCAGCCACGGAGACCCTGAAGCCGTTGACTACATTCTTGTATTTGTCGGGGTCGACCTGGAGACGGCACTTCACCAGATCCAGGGGTACTACGGCTGTGTGGGTGATACCTGAGGGGTGAAAGGGTTGGAATTAGTTTGGGGGGCTTCTGAGTAAGACATACATAAAAATGCGTACATTATAATGATCACACTGCTGGAACTAAAAGCTTCTTTCAGTAAAAGACGTCATCTCTATTTCTGTACAAATATTATAAATCACCACACCGTTTTATTTATTTTTTTGGCAGGTGTAAAATCATCGAATAACCCCTCCCGCTCTTGGGCAGAGCGAAAGGGAGTGCTAGACTTCTACTGACTAAAAACCATCCATTTTCCTTCTTAGCCCTTTATGTCGAGGTCGCGGTATCTCTGACAACATCCCGCAGTCCCGACGGGGAAATCACTACACCTTTTTTTTTTTTTTTTTTTGGTGGGTGTAAAATCATCGAATAACCCCTCCCGCTCTTGGGCAGAGCGAAAGGGAGTGTCAGACTTCTACTGACTAAAAACCACCCATGTTCCTTCTTCGCCCTCTATGTCGAGGCCGCGATAACCAGAGGACTACCCGCGGCCCAAATCACTACACCTTAGACAGACACTCAGACAGGCAGTCGCTCCATGTAGAATACTGGTACTCAGTTGCAACCGGTTAGACTAGTAGCCGATAAGCCGACCCCAACATTGTAAGGAAAAGGCTATGCAAATGATGATGGTCCTTAGGGAATCGAACCTGCGACATGCAGCGCAGCAGGCTATACCCAAGCTACTGCACCAACCGTGCAGTCAAACCAATCATGTATAGTTAGCGTGATTTCAATCACACTTTTAATATCACACAAAAGACAATGCAATTACGTAATATAAAAATATGTCACTGTATTAAGTACATTACAAAATTACATTTTATCAAGTTTTATCTTGGTCAGTTTGCTAATTACGATGAGTAGGTAATTGATTAATCACACTAATATTATAAAGGCGAAAGTTTATGTGTGTGAGTGTGTATGTTTGTTACTCTTTCACGCAAAAACTACATAACGGATTTCGATAAAATTTGGATAGTTTATAACCTGTATTAACACAGGATAGTTTTTATCCCGATTAAATCTTCCCGTGGGATAATTTTAGATTTGTAGCAGGCGAAGCCGCTGGCAACAGCTAGTACTGTATAACGAAAGTAAGCTAGAATTTTAAAAGTTGCAAGTCTTTGTTTATTCATTTTTTCTCTAAAATACATTCCCAATTATGTAATCCCCACTTGTTGGGAATAGGGTAGGCATCCGCTTAACTAGATGTATCTGAATAATATGTAACACAGTGTGTACAGGGTTTAAAGGACCCCGTGACGCACAAACGATTATGTGTGCGGCACATCAGATTGATCCCCTAAATATTGAAAAAAAACAGCTGTTCTCCACACATTTTGACTGTGTCGGCGCATTTCGACGGCGCGGTTGGCGCAGTGGCTCATGCAATGGACTGCTGCGCTGCGTGTCGCGGGTTCGATCCCCGCACGGATCAAATATTTGTATGACCTACAGATAGTTGTTCCGGGTCTGGGTATTTGTGTATGTGAGTTTAAATGTTTGTGAACGCACCCACGATACATGAGAAATTCCTAGTGTGGGACGTTTTATAAAAAAAAAAAAACTTTTTTAGGAAACATCTGTTTTTCTTCAATTCTGTAATGTTCCCATGTTTGTGCGTCGGTGCCCTCTCCATTAGAGTAATATCTATGGTAATATTGTATTTAGAGATACTATTTTACATGAAGCAATTGTTTATCTATCCTTCACACACAACACAACTAACTGGGTCCATAATATAGTCCATACGAACCAAACATTTCTTAAAACATTACATTAAATTACTTCTCTATTTTTTTTTCGCTTCAAAAAGCCAATCATTCGCCACATCGGTACCAATGTTTAGTCAAACATTGGCCAAAGTCTCGTGATCAATACAAGCGCTCGTGAATTTCATTGGCGCTGGCCCAAGATTGTTGACGTAACATTTCGTTGTTCGATAGTCGGAACCAACTTCGCGCGGTCGATATTCTGGCAGTATCTAGATTTGAGTTGCTAGTCTGACTTTACAATTGAAACTAATTTATTCGGGGAACATTAGTCTATGATTCGTAATGAGATGACATATTACATAAACTCACGCCTTATGCCTATGGAGGCAGGCAGAACGCACAGAAAGCCACCTGCTACAATCCTTACATACTCCTTTAGCCTCGACCACGTTCATACATCACGCACGCCGGTTGCGAGTACTACGCACCTCACAATTCTGAAGGACCTCACCAATATGGACCACCACAACCCAGGTCAGGTGACACCATACTCCTTGGTAGGACTGGTTGTCTTTCCGGCTTCTTGGCGATGGTTAGTCCCCTCTAAGATGGGCCACGATGGTTGCGACCCCGACTTACAAACCCAGGCAGGCGCACTACTTTGTGTGATTTATTTCATCACCACTGCTCTTAAAACGGTGAAGGAAAACATCGTGAGGAAACCGGCAAGTCTTAGAACAAAAAAAAAAGATAACTGACATCTATGAAGTGCAGGTTCATAGATGTCAGATCTGTTTTTTTTTGCCGGGGTGCGTGGTGCTTTATAGCCCATCCCTCTCCTAGAGAGGTCTGAGTCCCTGCAGTGGGAACATTATAGGTTGATGATGGTGATGATTAGCCACGGTCCCATCAGACGGAATGATGAGTAAGATTCAACATGTAGTCACATAGCATTTATAACATTAGTACATAAACTAATATTATAAATGCTTAAGTAACTCTGTGTCCGTCTGTCGCGCTTTCACGCCAAAACTACTGAACGGATTAAAATAAAATTTGGTACATAGATATTCTAGAGCATGAGAAAGGACAAAGGCTACTTTTTGATGCGAAAAAAGGTTTGCAAGGGGGGATGAAAAGATCACTTTTGGTCGATAGTACATGTTATGTGATTAGAACGAAGCGTAAACTGCGTCCCCACGTGTGAGATTTGACTTCTGACCTGACTGATACCGGAACGCGTTGTCGCATTGGAATGATGTAAGACTTATCATATACCACAGACTGGTCTACATTTATAGTTAGAGCATCAATGTGTCAATATTTGCCGAGTAAATGTAAGTGGTATTAGCGGATATTAGCACGTTGTCAGTTTTATCATAGATTTATAATATTTGGCGCTTTTATGACGAAGTCGACAAGAGGTGCAAATAATTGTTTCTTATTTTTCGAAATCGGTCAGTTACTGAATAAACTAATGTTACGAAACTAAAACAGCTTCATTACAATCATGGGCGTACCAAGGAGCACGGGAAGGCAACTTCTGCCCCGTGTCAAGCCCTGCTCTGCTAATTGCTGCCTCATCTCTTCACCAGATCTGTAAGCATTATGATCATAATTCTCTCGCCCTTATGCCAATTAATTTAGGATCGGTGCAGCATGTCTTTATCCTTTATCCTCTTATACCCCTCCACATTAATAGTCTAAACTGGCCAAATGTGGGTGTACCTACTGCAGGTAAATCTCTGCTTAATTCCTCGTGGAATATAAGCTTGATGTTATATGTCGAAGTAATATTACAGCTGAATTGATTGGGTACGTCCAACCCCAAGACTATAGTATTTTGCAATTTGCAATCCATCGAGCATAAGTTAAGATAATATTATTAAAATCGTTACATAAACTTGCAAATTATCTAAAGCTGGCCTTAACCGTGATTGAAGACGTTTTGGCGCGAATCTTGGAAAACGCACAGATTATAAATAATCAGCTGTTATCACCGCTCTACATTATCTTTGGGTTGGGCAAGGAGGATATATAATAATAATGTAGGTGAATGTTAAAAGATAGGACGTAACTTGGCTTTCGTTATTATTGTTTCAGAAAAATAGTCATGTGCGATAACAGATGCATCGCAGATGCGTTTCCATGTCAGAGACAATGCAGATGTCGTATTCTGCCTACTCATAAGTACTGGAGAGGGTAGAGTATAACACCCTTCGAGGACGATGTAACGAAAAGAACTTCCCACATTCGTAATTTCGACACTACACCTAATATAAATTGACCCTGTACGTAGTACCTATAGTTCAATGTATTGTACACACAACATTCATTTAGTACTGACCTTTGGCGGCCAGCCATATGTACAATACGCATGACAGATGAGAACTATTTTAAGACACAAACAAAAAAACAGGAATTTAAATAATAGTAAGCAATTTTAAATTAACTAAGACCAATGACATTCTCAACGTCTTACACAGTTATTTGTGTGTCAAGGCGGGCGGCGCCACTTGCTATGGGGAGCTGTCAAAAATCTGTCAAATTGAATACATGTTACTTTAGTTAGTTTTTTCGCCACGCGCACAATATTGTTTGTAAGTTGAGTATACGTTTATGTATGGTGTTTCTCTGTAGAAACACCATACATAAACGTATACTCAACTTATAATATGACTTTTGTAATGTAACATCGCTGTCGATGTTACATTACAAAAGTCATATTATCTATCAGTTTAAATGTTATATTTCTTTCTTTCATCTTTCTTTACAAAACACGGCCGTGGATGCTCAGTGTAATGAAGAAGTAGGTGGGCAGGGTTGCCCTATTTACTGCTGTCTGTTATGTTGGCTAACCTGGCAAAGTATCAATAATTTTTATATTTTATGCCTTTTTAAATTAAAGTCGTAATAATTAGTTAGTAAAATATATTATTTATATTTCGAAATCTGGAAATATTATGCCCGTTTATTCTTTAATATGGTCTTATTCATACCCTCAAGTTGGTATATAAAAAATGAATGAAAATGAATGAATTGAGAATGTCTGCCTTTGTTTTCGTCGGTTAAAAAACCATCTATAGTACTGTATTCTAGGTATAGATAGGTATAGTGCTATTAGTTAATTATAGTGTAGCTAATGACACAGTGACACTTTGAAGGCAAGGCCGGTACGTGACATTGAATCGATTCTCCCTGAAGAAAAGATTAGGCGAGACTGTATTGAAGTTTTACCAGTACTTTTGAATCGTTGTGACATTCAAAATTGAGCTTTATTATTGTTCTGATAAGGTTGCTGATTGGTTACTGCTTGGGTTGGATTGTCAAAGGATAAACATCTGAGAAAAGACATGAGATATATTTTTGATTTTTCTTTCAACATCACATCGAAATTACCGATATTGTACTGTAAGAACCTTATCCTTTTTTAGAAGTCGGTTGTTCGCTTTCGTATTGCGTGGCGAGGTTCAAAGTAAAGCATTAAGCTATTACCAACCACGCTCGCTGGTTATAACATTTTTTGAAGATATGGCACTTAATTCTAATCACCTGGATCAAAATAATCGGATTGTCGTCAACCTATAATAGTGAACTTTGGGTAGGTCACGTTACACTTGTCCTAGAAAAAAAGCGTATATTTGTTATTTCCTGAATTGTTTTACTGAATGCTTATGAAAGTAATATCATCATCTGCTTAGCCTTTTCCCAACTATGTTGGGGTCTGCTTCCAGTCTGGATATAGCTGAATACTAGTATTTTACATGGAGCGACTTCCTATCTGATCTTCACAAGCAGTTATTCCTTGGGTGATATGATACTTTTTGGTAATATTGGTTGTCTTGTCAGACGTACAAAATACAAATACGTTTGGCAAAAAAAACAGCTAGACTAACTACGCTCCCTGGTTTAGTCAAAACACCGGTCATCGGTTTACTGGTAGATTACAGTCAACTCCATGTCACAGAAATAAGGCTTGAGTTGCACGTCCCAGCAGTGGACTAAGCTGATTATTTCAGGCCTGTAATTACGTAGAACACTTACCGCAAGACAGGACACCTCCAAGACCGCACAGGGCGAAGTATTTGGAGGAGGCGAACTCACAGGAGTCGCCTTGGACCACAGCCGCGGCCGCCATGCCACTCTGTATTGGACAAACATATTAAAAATATTAAATACGCTGTATAAGGAAAACATAAGAACTTTCATGCAACTTGGAGTCCTATTAAACCCATTTTAGGGCTGAATTTAAATTGTGCTAAACCTTCGTTGTATAAGGAACTCTAGTAATTTGGCTGTAGGTTTACGGACGGGGAATCGTAACATTTTTATGTAATAGATTTTTTTATACATACCTACTAGTTTATAGTGGTTTAAGTGGAACTATGTTCCACTTCGAAAAATTATTCCACTGGCAGAAAGTTACATTATTCGTGGGTGCTATGGGCTATAAATTATAATGATATCATGCATATTAGCCGACGAACTCGCGGATAAAGTGCAAGTCGCGCATAAAGACAGTGACTTCCAGATTAAAAGAAAAAAGGCATTACGACGATTTCATTTCAGCCGAAAGACGTCCACTGCTGGACATAGGCCTCCTCTTACGACGATTTGTCTCTGAGTAATTCTCGAAGGATAATATTGGATTTAAAATTAGACAGGGCTCTTCAAATAATTGTTTATGCCTAACAAGATCGAATCCGCTGCGCACATGTTGCGCAGAAGAGTTCAATGGTCTCTCAGACAACTACTGCAGACTGGCTGTCTCAGAATTCTGCCCGTTTTCTGTAACATTCGGGTACTATAAAACGAATGCCTTATAAAAAGCACTGTAATTTTAGGTAAGAATCCGAAAGCACGATTTTATGTAAGCACTAGCAATTCGCACGCGACTTCGTCTTAAAAAAAAACAGACGACAAGAGAACCTACACCTTTTTGGAAGTCGGTTAAAAACTATGATAGCTCGGCTAATATGCATGATATAATAATTAATGTATCAACCTATCAGTGAAAAAAAATGTTAGAATTTCATTATTAGTTCGGGAGATTACCCTCTACATACAAGCTTTTACCTCTTTACATAAATATAACTATAGATTTGTAAAGGTGTTTGTGGAAACAGGTATTCAAATTAATGGAAACATGGCTACCTACATTGTAATAAGATATTTTTCCAATGGACTTTGATGTTTTTTGTATTCTTTTTTTTGGTTGCTTTCGTGAAGATTACGTAATCGATCACGAAAGCGTGATAAGAGGCTATTGTTACTAAGTCACGGAACTACTTTTACGATTCGATTTTATAAATTGTTTTAATTATTTTCATATTAAGTATAAATATTTTTTTTCTTTTTTCACGTTTACAAAAAATTATGACGATCCAGTACGAAAACTCGTGTGACGTCACTTTGCCGTACATTTTTTACGATGTAGCACAGTGACGTCAATCATGATCTTTTTTTTCGCGTTTTATTAATTTGATAAAAACAAAAAATCAAATTAATAAAACTTTACGAAGATAAATCATTATTTTATAATATTATGGTGTTAGTGTGGATATTCTCAAACAAGACAAAAAGATGCATAAAGAATTTTGAAATCTTCACTACTGTCTTGTTCCGCCAGCGGAAGTGTGGTAATTGTGGTAATAACCTCTCCAAGGTCACCCTTCAATTAATTATTATCGTGACCAATATAATTTATTATAATCCATCCAATTCCACGTACACAGCAAATATTGTAATTGCGGAAGAAAATTTGTCTTCTAGCACTCGAACGAATGACCGGCTTTAAATAAAAGTTAGAAAAAAGAGGCTGGATATGGCTTTCAAAACTACTGGCTTAATCGTAAGGTGGGATTCCCACTAGATCAGAGAATTCAAATTTCGAATGATGTCCCTGTAGAACATATATCTTTCTATTTATAAACCACAAGTTAGCCAACTTAATAGTAATATTTGTAAATAAACTGTCAAAAGACAATACAATCTCTATGGTAGCGCCCTCAGCTCTCATAATCTATGGTCATCGGGCAACTGCAGCCGCATCGCACGCGCCGGTAACATTGTCAGTGTTGCCACGACAAGACGACGGGTCAGCGACGTGGACGCGAAGCGTACGACACGACTACTCCCCTCCGGCATGAGTTCTCATCATTGGGCAGAATGACTGATGGTTTAGGTCTGAACTCCACAAGAGCGGAGTCTGAATAGGTTCGGCAAATCACGAGACAAGTTAGGATGTAATTCGTTGATTCCAGCACTTTAATAGGACCTAAGGCTGGTTTAAAATATATTCAATATTTTGGAGGGTAGCAAATCATGAAAGGACTCCTTTCGCTCTGGGTAGAGTGGAAGTGCCAGACTTCTGATTAAAAACCACCCATGTTCCTTCTTCTTTGTGTCGGAGGCCGCGGTATGTCAGCCCCGACAGGTTAATAATAATATTATATTGAACTGTATTTTCTGTTGCAATTTGGTTAATTTTCAGTCATACCTGTTCGATGGCAGGTGTGAG
This sequence comes from Diarsia rubi, assembly GCA_932274075.1. Taxonomy (NCBI): domain Eukaryota; kingdom Metazoa; phylum Arthropoda; class Insecta; order Lepidoptera; family Noctuidae; genus Diarsia; species Diarsia rubi. The sequence continues at coordinate 6,247,819 of OW026441.1, forward strand.
TTCCGTAGACTGGCACTGGGCAGGTGTCAGGGGGCTACGGAATGGCGAATTCCGCGCCAGATCTGCTAGGGACGAGAACATTATTCTGAAACAAAATAGGCACTGTCATCTCTACATATTTTCAAAACAAAATCCTCCGCCACATCTGTCTATCTATTCGCAATTAAACCAAAAACTACTCCACCAACAGGGATCTATGAGCGTATTTTCTTAACCTATTGTTTGAATGACATATATGAAAGACTATCTACAATAAAAAGTTATTAATATTGTTTGTTATTACATAGAAATCGATTATCCGGAATACCCTGGTTTTAATTGATCTAAGTTCCATGTATTATGGAGCAAGCCTATTTCTATCAAATGGGCACAAATTCAGACTTCATGGCTTGCGTTTTAGATATACTAAATGGTATGTGAATATGTAGTAACCATTTCAACATTGGTGTACCCACCGTGTATAGTAGGGAACAACCATCAAACTCCACCAAGGCCACTGCCTGAACAATGTAAGCCTCTTCAGTATTTGTATTGAAGATTGTATGACACCTTCATGGCAACTTAACTTCATGGACACTTAGCTAGACATAGTTGACTATGACTGCTGAGAAACTGGGTCAATCAATAACTCCCATAGTAGACAGGATTAACCTGTGTCAATAAATTGTAGATATTATTTTTGTGTTGGTTATTTAGGTTTTTTGGTTGATTTTTAAATGGTTTATAAAATAATATTTACTACATATTTATACTTTACTTTGTTTTTTTAGCAAGTGTTTAAAAAAATAATAATTGACATACAATCTAAGAGATAAATTATGAATTGGATAGGTTTATTCACAGAGTTGAAAGAATTAAAAACTAATGTTATAAATTCATAAGTTATGTGGTATGCACATTATAAAAAATCAAGAAAACAATATATGTTTTTAATACTATAATAATATAAAATTCGTCATCATCATCATCATCCTATAATGTTCCCACTGCAGGGACCCAGGCCTTAAGGAGAGAGATGGGCTATAAATCCACCACGCGGGCACTGTGCGGGTTGGTAGATGACACATGTCTTCGAATTATTGGTTCCAAGACATGCTCATATAAAATTCAAGTTCAAGATTTTTAATAGGAACTTGAATTTTATTGATTCGTGGGATTTTTTTAGGGTGTGTCATAACTCTCTTATTTATGAACTGAGCAGTCCGTAAGTAATAATTACCGCAACAAATTCGACAAAATCAATCAAGAATTTCAGTTGAGAAATACGTCACATTTCGAGAATTACGAAACAAGCTGAAAATCAATGCCAGTGTCATTCATGACAGCGAAAATATTTATGAAGGTTAAGTAACGAACCATTATGATTTTCTTATGTTTTACATTAAAATATCTAGAAATAACCGTAAATATGGAATTTACACTGGAAAATCATTACAAGCGTAGCCTAGTATATTTTTTAGACCGCTTGAAACCGGGCGAACGTCAGTTTAGTCAACTTTAGTCCAGCCTCCGAGATTTAATATGTAAATCCACAGTTAATGCCAAAACAGATATTCATTTCACAATTTATTAATGAAATTTAGATTAACAAAATAAGATATGGAGCAAGGTCACGTGCAAACATAATTTCATTATCGTTACGTAAGGGAAACACCACAGAAATATTTTCCAGTACACACTCTAAAAGGCCCCTTCATAAGAAATTCTATATTAAAATACCTCGCTAGAAGCTAGAAGAATAATAAAATAATAGTTTCCTTTACTTACATGTTTTAAATCCGATCGAAACTACTCAACACACCGTGAACACACCGCACCGCGCCTGACGCACAGTGCTAAAGGAAACAGGAGTGACAATGCCAGCGCCATAACGGATGTTACATAATCACGTGTACATTTTTTATAATGGTAATACTTTTTCAATAATGTCAAACTAATTAACTAAAACAGATTTGTAAGGGATCCTTAAGACGACCAACTTTGATATTAGTAAAAATAAATACCACTAAAAACAAAAAATTGTGAAAAAGCCAAGTCGCACAACTCAGTTCTTTTACCGTAAAAATTAGTGAGATCCATGTAATACCAAGTCAGTTAATTTATTCAGTCCCTGCTAAAGGGACCTTCTATCTTAAGTTATTACCTGATAAGCAAACCTAACTACATCTTATAGTGACCATAT